>CM063468.1:12495000-14995000 GCA_032191425.1 Lymantria dispar | reverse complement strand
TGAGATCGACACTAGCGCACGACTGGAATTAAATTCGGTAGAATATTTTTAAACTAAATGAATTCGACTCTCGTCGATTAAGTCAAATATTTGCTATTTCCGACGTGATGATGTAGTTTAAAATCGTTAATGTTGCACAATTTCAAGAAAACTTATTTGTGGTGATCGAGTTCGGTAACGTTATTAATTTAAAGTAATAAAATATGGAACATTTAGTGAAAATAACAATGGCAAATGCGAAGAATTCATTCTCGATTTTGTTTGTTGAAATATATGTTTGGTGAGATTGGAATTGAATCGGATTCGAAATTAGAATTGATTTCAAGAGTAGGCACACAGAGTTAACCCGGTCAATGTAAGTTAGTCGTCTTTTACGACACCCACGAGCAATTTAAGGGTTGGTAGTATTCCACTGTTTATCCTAGTTTAGTAAATACATTTTAATTTTAGGTATCATCATTTATCGCGTCATTGCGATATTTTAACGTCTATAGAAACTCGAATATCAATGCTAAATATGACTTATTCAAAGTTTATTGATCACGGACTATGCTGCTTCATACCGGGCAAGGTTAGTCTTCTTTTTCTTTAACCTTTATACGCTCTACTATTAACCATAACTTTACTTCATATTGAAAGTGAAAACCACCAAGTATATTAACCTCTTGTGATGTTAATATTAATAATATTTAACTAATTTTCCAACTAAATTTATTAACCAATTACAGAGTTTGCCAACCGTAAATTATTGATTCATCATTCATCATTTCTGCTCATATACGTCCCCCTGTTGGGCTCGAACTTCCTCCACAATAGGAGGGATATTGACCTACTATACCACGCTGGTCAGATGGGTTGGTATATCATTTCAAGTTTTCCTTCTCTTGCATACATATTATATGTATATTTAATCCTTTAGTCGTCTTTTACGACACCCACGGGCAAGAAAGGGTGAATTGTATTCTTAATCCGTTACCACACGGAAAGATTATTGATTATTTCATTGGTTTATTATTATTAGCAAGAATACCTATATTTAACCCGTTTGGTGACGGGCCAAGAATACAGTTCACCACCCCATATCTTGCTCATGGGAGACGTAATAGTCGACTAATCGATACATGCCAATAACATCTATGAAAAAGAAAGAAAACTTGATATAAAACTTTCTCCCAGTCACGGCCAAAACATCACTGGTTCAAACCTTAGTTCTTCCTATCATCGATTATGCTGATGTGTGCTACCTCGACCTGAATGCAGATCTGCTCAATAAGCTGGACCGACTCCTCAACAATTGCATTCGATTCGTTTTTAACCTACGTAAATTCGATCATGTAACCATATTTCGCTCTCGCCTCAATTGGTTACCGATTAGGCAAAGACGTAGCCTGAGGACTCTTTCTTTGCTCTACTCTATTCTTAACTCTCCTAACGCTCCTTCCTACTTAAAACTGAACTTTCAATTTCTTTGCTCCACCCATGACCGTGCTCTTCGTTCCTCCAATAATCTTCTTCTTCACTGTCCCTCTCACTCTTCTAGTCTGGTGCACTCCTCCTTTGGGATCCAGGCCATTCTTCTCTGGAATGCATTGCCTCTGGACATCAGGATGGCTACCATTCGCGACGTTTTTAAGGCCATGTTCAAACGATTATACTTGAATTTTCTGGCGGAGTCAACACATCTGTGACGGCTCACATCCACTCATTCAAATATCATTATCATTATTTATGTATGTATGTATATGTATTTATATATATTTATAGAGTATATATGTATTATGTAATAGTAATTATATATAATTGATTTACTACGCGACATCGTTAACCACCTTGTATTGCGCCTGCCTGACATTATTTCTGCTCCACCCTAGGTCGGCTGGTAGAGAATGCCTATGGCATTAAGTCCGCCTTGTGCGTTTGTTTGTGCAAAAGTTATAAATAAATAAATAAATATAAAGCCCTATAACAACGCGTCCGACCAGCGTGTTATAGTAGGTCAATATCCCTCCTATTGCGGCAGAGGTTCTAGCCCAGCAGTGGGACGTATATGAGCACAGGAGAATAAGGCCTTATTTTGGACTGTCAATGTTATTTGCTTAGAATATTAACGTATAGAAGGATAATGTCGGTACTTAAGCGATCAAAAACATGAAGCCAAAAATACTACATGCTCGCAGACGATTACACACGTACACCACTATACAAATTTTTAAATCACATTTTGTTTCTATTAACCTAAATCATCAAAATACTTTTAAAAGTAATGTTAATACACTTTTTACGTTTTTCAAATGTGTTGTGACACCATTTGAATGCACAAACTGTCATAATTATCTACAGTAGAACCCGTTTAATACGATCACGTTTAATACGCTTTCCCGCCTAAGACGCGTTTTTGGTCGGGTCCCTGCAAGATCGTCTTAAACGGGTTTTACTGTATTTATTTTTTAAGAGTTGCGGAACGGTCCGGCGAAAGCTCCATTAGGCTCCAATTCAAATGCTTCATTTTTATGTGCGCGGACTTCCCTTCTATACGTTATTATTCTAAGGTTATCTGCTTTTATTTTCGTCCCATTGTTTTTTCTTTTTTTAACGTTGTTGATCATTTAACGCAATTTAAATGAGATATTGTTTTTGTTGAAAGCAGCGAAAACTCTTGTATTACAGAATCCATTAACAGCGATTATCAATTACTATATATAGGTCGTTGACCATACAGAATTAAATTAAAGAAAACAAGAGATAATTTTTCCAGAGTAGTTAATTCTGATGGCACTTAAATTCTCATAGATAAGAAGACAGCTGATTATTTTTCTAAATTATTTATTTCGAATAACACATAAATTCTCGTATAAAAAGACGAGCGTTTATTTTTCTAAAATAATTCAATGAGATTATTTTTAAAAAATATCTAATCATTTCGATGACACAAATTATTTTTAAAAATTCCTAATCAATTTAACGACATAAATTATTTTTTAAAATTACCTAATCAAATGCAATGTAATAATATATTTTTTTAAAAATCCTAATCAATTCAATGACATAAATTATTTTTTAAAAATACCTAATCAATTCAATGACATAAATTATTTTTTAAAAATTCCTAATCAATTCAATGTCATAAATTATTTTTTTAAAATACCTAATCTATTCAATGAGATAAATTATTTTTTAAAAATACCTAATCAATTCAATGACATAAAATTATTTTTTATAAATACCTAATCAATTCGATGATTTATTTTCGAAATTGATTCGAATCGGATGATATAAATTCATACATAGAATACAGAAATATATGATATTTAATTAATTATTTTAGGTGATAGATGAAATAAGACGCGTCTTATCAATCGTAGAGACGGCGACTACACCACCGCGCGCGCATGAAGTACTACAAGAGCTAAGGGATATATCAAGTATGGCGATAGAGCATTTCGATGACAAGATATCGCCAGCATTCAGAAAGAGACTGCAGGAGGGTGCTGCTCCGCCACAGCCGAGAGCTTCTCAGAGTAATTAATTTTTACCTAAAAGATCCCAAAAAATATATATACTTTTTAATATTACAGATAAAGAATTTTAATGTTATTGGATATTGTTGTAGAGAGATATAGTTAATTCATTAGATTTAGAATGAAATCAGCATGTTTCCGCTCATACAAGATATAGTTTTTAACAAAAAGCTATTTAATGCTGTTATTAGTTTTTTTTCCGTGTAGTGACGGAGTAAGAATACAATTCACCATCTCCTTTATTGCCCGTGGGTGTCGTAAAAGACGATTAAGAGATATAATATGCATGTAATATCTATGCAAGAGATGGAAAACTCGAAACAAAACTTTACAACATGTCTGACCGGCGTGGTGTAGTATTTTTTCTTTTTTGAACAAATTGCTATTACTCAGACATCGACTTTCTGCGAGAGTGTGGTACTACCCCAGCTGCTCCGGCCCGCGGCTGTAGACAGACAACTGTCAACAGTGTGGTCCTACCACTACAAAATAGTACAATTTTAGATATATAGATCAAAAGCTTAGAATAATAACGTATAGAAGGTAAGTTCGCGCACAAAAAGTGAAGCATTTCAATTGGAGCCTAATGGAGCTTACGCCGGAATCGTTCCGTAATGTACCAGTCATTGTACTGCACGTAAGTACGCAACTCTTAAAAAATAAATAGGTAATTATGACGGTTTGTGGATTCAAATGGTGTCATAACACATTTGAAAAACTTAAAAAGGTTTTTAACATTACTTTTAAAAGTATTTCGACGATTTATGTTAATAAAAATAAAATTTGATTTCCTAATTTGTATAGTGGTGTGCGTGTGTACGTGTGTAATTGTCTGCGCGCCATTAGTATTTTAGATTCATGTTTCGAACGTTCGAAATAATGACACTATCCTTCTATACGTTATTCTAATGATCAAAAGCTTGATAATTCATTCATTGTGATGCTGATGAAATGATCGATAATCAGTCATCTAAATTAATACTCCATTTTTATATATTTTTCACCTTCTAAAGTTTTTCTTGATTAGAGAATTATTCTTTGTGATTAACAAGTATTATATTTATGAATTGTAAGTGTTTCGCAGGGTATAATTCTTGGATCGTTCATTGAAGATATAAATTCTTATCATCTAATGATAAAATTTTGTTTCAGCGGTCCTTGCTCCGCTGGCGATGCGACAAGAGATCACCCATTTGCGTCGTCGTTCGATACTCAACGCGAAACTTTCTCTCTACCTTGCCTCACAGTACAAGAAGTTCTATAAAAGGGTTAGTGTTTTTTATTCCGCGTAAAAAAAAAAAGACTTTCAATATTACTATTTTGTGTTCCGTTGACTTTCACTGTTGGACATCATTATCACTACTCATATACGACCCATTACTTGGCTGAAGTTTCCTCCACAATGGGAGGGAAATTGACCCACTATACCCCGCAGGTCGAGCAGGTTAGTAGGATTCCATTTCGAGTTTTCATTCTCTTGAATAGTTGTTATATGCACAAGATATCCCTTAGTCGTCTTTTACACACCCACGGGCAAGAGAGAGGTTGGTGAATTGTGTTCTTACTCCGTCACCACACGGAAAACATTGCAAATACGACTTTCCAATGAGAGATAATCCCGTTATCGCTATGATTGGTATTTGTAATTGACGTTATAGATTTATCAGAATGTACTACACACTCAGCAAATGAATTTAAATATATCTAAGTAGATACAGAAATAAATAAGTAAATCCGAAATACGAAAATCCGCAGAATAACGGGTGTAACCGACATAGCACGAGGAAATAGCACGCTGAAGTGGCAATGGGCAGGCCACATCGCTTGACGAACCGACAACTGCTGGGGAAGAAAGGTTCTCGAGTGGTGACCACGTATTGGATAACGCAGTGTAGGACGCCCCCCCACTAGGTGGACCGACGACCTGGTGAAAGTTGCTGGGAGTCGTTGGATGCAGGCGGCATAGGACCGCACTTTGTAGCGTAACATAAGGGAGGCCTACGTCCAGCAGTGGACGGCGATAGGCTGAAATGATGATGATGATACAAAAGAATATATGACAGTTTGTTTGTCCATGTTTGCAGATGATGGACTATAAGAAGGTGGCGATATATCAGCAGAAGACTATCAAAGACATGGCGAAGAGACAACGGGATCAGGACGCTGCTATTGGTAAGAGACACCATGTCGCATTGAGAATACTCATTGAGGACATTTAGGGAGGAAGGATTTAGAGGTCCCAAAATTCCACTTTCGGCGCAAAAACTAGACTCTTATATCCACCCTAATAAACGAGTTAATTTTATCCACTGGGAGGAAGGATTTAGAGGTCCCAAAATCCCGCTTTCGGCGCAAAAATTAGACTCTTATATCCGCCCTAAGAAACGAGTCAATTTTATCCATTGGGAGGAAGTATTTTGAGGTAACAAAATCTCGTTCTGTACGCAAAAACTAGACTCTTATATCCGCCCTAATAAACGAGTTAATTTTATCCATTGGGAGGAAGTATTTTGAGGTCACAAAATCCCGTTCTCTGCGCAAAAACTATACTCTTATATCCGCCCTAATAAGTGAATTAATTTTATCCATTGGGAGGAAGGATTTAGAGGTCACAAAATCCTAATCTCTGCGCGAAAACTTTGATCTTTTATTTCCGCCCTGACAAACGAGCTGATTTTATTCACGGGACAGTATTTTGTGAACATAAACCAAAAATCTTTTACCTACAAGTTACATGACATGAATTAAGCCAGAGAATTTAAGATAGTCAATGTAGCACGCCAATAGCCTTAAATAACCTATCACTAGGTTTAAATGCTTTGGCAATGTAACGCCGGCGTGGAGCCTCATAACCTACCGCAATACTCCACTCCTGTTATTGAGGTACAGAAGAACCGTATACTTAACTGACCGAAGTGGAATCAATCTTTGCCAACATCTCTTGTTTTAACTCTTCTAATTAAATCTGTTGCAAGATACAGTGCATTTCGGTTATAACGACGGCGGAGGGACCACTTTAATGTCGTCGCTATATCCGGAGGTCTCTAGATCCGAAATCAGTTTTCTTTAACGGTAAATGTACGTCTAGGAGCCATTTTGACAAGTTTAAGAAACACTATTCACTCACTGGAAATAGCTACGTAACTGATTCATAATTTTAACTTCGCGCACATGCTAAGTAACACTACACACAAACAAAGCATTCGATCATCTGCGAATGTAAACAAAGGATAATCCTACACACAAACAAAGCATTTGACCATCTGCGAATATAAACAAAGGATAAGAAAATGATATCTGATGTTTACGCGAGCACTACACATTGTAAATAAAACTACTTTTACGGATTATATCGCGTTTGTATTTGATTTATGATTGCCCGACGTTTCGAACACTTTGCAGCATTCATGGTCACGGGCGGACTAAGGTGTCTCACGTCCATGTGACTTGACTGTGACTGTGGTCTCTCTTATATTGGGCAAACAAAGAGATCCATAAGAACTCGGGTCAAAGAACACATAGCTGATGTGAAGCACCGCCGTCACACTAAGTCTGCAGTCTGTGAACATAGTCAGGACCGCTCCCGCCATAACATTAGGTTTGATAAACCTCAAGTCCTCGCAAAGGAACACTGATACCTGCCTAGAATGGTACGCGAGGCTATTGAAATCAAAAAACACAAAAATTTCAATAGAGAGGATGGCTGGGTATTACCATCAAGCTGGGATCCTGTTATAAACATAATTAAAAATAAATCCAAAGAGACCACCACAAGACTGCATGATACTGTGAGCACTTATTGTATAGATTTGACCCACAATAATAATGGTTAAAGATAATTTTATAAATCAAAAATCTTTTAGTAAGACGCATCTAAAATTAAAAATCAATATTAATTTAGCATCATGTCCCCTGAGTTTTCTTGCCGGATCTTTCTCAGTGTGGCCGCGTTCCGATCCGGTGGTAGTATATTAGTTTTGTTAGTTTTAAATCAACAAATTGTAATAATAATTGCTACAAATTTAATAATTAATAATTACTAACCATAAACAATATAATTTTTTCATATAGATTCATTTTCTTCTTACACTGGCAATAAATTTGTACTAAAATGTGGGTAACAATTTAATAAATTTATAACTATTTTCTGTATCGGGTAGATAATTGTAAATGTCTGTAATAACGATTACTTGTTGGACGTGAGACACCTTAGTTCGCCCGTGACCATGAATGCTGCAAAGTGTTCGAAACGTCGGGCAATCATAAATCAAATACAAACGCGATATAATCCGTAAAAGTAGTTTTATTTACAAAGGATAAGAAAGCTTAATAGTTAAAGCTTATAAATGAGACTTTGTGCCTTTGCCGACTCAGTCGCAACATCCGAAAGGAATTTCTAGGAATCTGTCCCAAATAGTTCATAAAAACAAGTCGGTATACCCGAATTAGGCGTTATATCCGGAGTCGCTATTACCGAATGAATTTCCTATAAAGTATGCTTTAAATTCTAGGGACCCAAGTTCGACGTCGCTATAACCGAAAAGTCGTTACAACCGAGGTCGTTATTAATGAAATCCACTATAATTAAAAATGTTTACCGTCACTGCCTAAGGGTTAAACCTTGGCGTCATCTATGGAGACCGTGGGTCGTGGCTTACAGGAGTAACAATGGTGGGATTAGTCCCAAACAAAAATGACTGAAGTTAACTGGTTGCCTTTCTTTTTTATTGCAAACGTTGGCAAACAGTACACCTGATGGTAAGTGTTGCTGGCGCTCACTCACCTTTAGTAGGCCGCTGCCTACCGTGAGGAAAGTGAAGTGAGTGGGAATGGGTTAATGCCCACGCAAATCTGGTTTAAATCTGTAGCTATATCTGAGTTGCAAGGTTAAGATCCCATTTACTCTGAAAAAAGGTATATGTATGGTTGTTGTTTCAGCTGATTTAAAGAAGCGTATTGAAGAGTGCGACATAAAATATAGCGAGCTTACTCATACGAATCAAGCTGTTGGTGGTAAAGTGATTGCTGGTATGTATATTTCTCATGTTTTTATGTTATACTAGCGAGTCTGCTTCCCTTCGGTGATGTATAAATTCTCCAATATCTTCTAAGATATTCAAGGCCTGGGTTTGAGTCCCCGACCAGGTAAAATTTTATAGGGTTGTCTGTGATAAAATAAGCGTAAGTTACTACTTATATAGACAGCTATTTGGTAGCAAAATAAATTTACCACTTATTGTTGAGATTTCTGCTCCCTGACCGCATTCTGGAATGTTCCAACTACGCAGTAGGCCTTTCGCCACCTTCGTTTCAAATATATGGACAGCGATATGTTGATGATAACTGACCATGTTGACAGTGACATCTGGTGGCGAGGCATCCACATCGAACCAGCCCCTGCGTCACTTCTCAAGCCAAATCAAGCTGGATCTGTCGGTTCTGCCCATTGGCACGTCCAAGAGGAACAACAATCGTTAGTATCCACCGGCTCTTTCATAGGGAGTGCTCTGAACTGACCAACGCACCACTCGACACCGTAGCAGGATTCATCAATTTCACCTGGAAACGTTATGGTCTTCAACTGTACGTTTCTAGCGATCATTTCTTCTGTTTGAGTTTCTGATTGAGTTTTTCCGTTCTCACCCCCGCCGCCTGCGCCTCACATTTCACCACGCTTTGGCCCCGTATTTCGCAACACATGAACTAACGCGGCTAGTTTAACTTCACCGATAGGTGAATAGAATTGAAAAAATAATATCTGTGACAAACTGCCGAGATAATTATAACTATGGCAAGTTAATTATGAGATAATGAAAGCTCAAAACACCCACGAATTGGCGCTTTCATTAAAATTCAGATATTTTCAATTATAAACGTCAGATTTTATTTTACGCGCCAAAATGCTGACTAGAATATTTAGGATGAATGGGCTCTCGGCGGGCAGGATTAAATACTTTCGCGGGCCGGAGTTGGCCCGCGGGCCGTACTTTGCCCATCACTGCTCTGGTATTACAAAGGTCCATGTGCGGCAGTATCACTTTCCATAAGGTGTGTTGCTCGTTTGCTACCATTGACAATATTAAAAAAGTATTTTTATAGGCACACCTGCTTTTTATTTAGATCTGCATTCATCAGCATCTCGATGCCCACTGTTACACATAGGGTCTCCCCAAGGAGAGATAATATCCTAATTATCACCTCAAATCGGTTAGCCATCGCAATTAGTGGTTCATAAGGGTGTGCTGCTGATCATCTTGGTGATCCTTTAGCCGGTTCACACGGTTTCAGTTAAGGGTTGGTGACATTTTGTATTCTTGAATTGTCCCAACACTGGTCTTCATTACTTCTGACATAGTTTTCGAATGGATCTCTGGATGGTTGATTTATAATTAGAATATATAGGTGGCGCTGTAATAGTTTTATTTTTAGATTTGTGTAAAATAACGACTATTGGTCATTATTTTTTCAGTGTTACCAAACATGAAACCAAGAAAGCCGCAAATAAAACTGCCGAGTCTATCCGAAGACGATTCGGAACCAGCGCCCAAAATCCAGAAAATGGAAGATGGCCGCCTAGATCTCCCCTCCACTTCCATCGAAAAGAGTCCACGTCACAAGACCCAATCAACAATCGCGAAAATACGAGGTATCACAAACGAAATCAGGCACCTAACTAATCTATCTAAGAATTTTGAGTCTAAACTCAAGCGACCTCTAGCGTTAAGCGCATTCGATATATTAGTACCTGATAGTAAGAAACAGAAGATTGATTAGCAGATATTGAATCTTATATATATGGCAATAAAGATATACATAAGTATGTCACCTGACATTATAAATTTGTACTTTATGGTAATGGTTGTAAAGTCGGTTTTTCGACTTAGTGTTGTGAAATATTTGAATATGACTGTAAAAATAGAATATTCTAAATTTGTTGCGTCGTTCAGAAATTAATGAAAAAAATTGATGATTATTCATATCTGTATTTTCGAATAGATTATTTTTAAGTAAATTTCGTTTAGGCGTCCTGTTTTTTTAGGGATTTGGACTCCCTCTTTTAGGCGCCCTATGACAGGCGAATAAAGTATTGAAATTACGATTTTTGTTACGGCAATAGTTACGCGGAACGTTATAATTATAATATGTCGTAACGCGAAGAGTAAATAGGTATTTTTTTTTAATATGCTTATATGATTTGGTTTGTATATAACGGAATCTTTTAACGTGATTTCCACGCCTTTCTAATCGTCGAATCAATTTAATCTTCTACACTTATCAAGGATCGATAACCATGCAATAATTTAAATAGTCTGTCCCATTATCCTTACAAGATTGACGATTTCTTTTATATCCGTGTCTGAGATTTTGGCGTGAGTCGATAGATGTCGCTATTCCTATTTTCTGCATTGCTCTGTTTAGTTTGGTTTTCTACAAGTGTGTTTTTTAGTATTTTTAAACTAGCTATTTTTTTTTTTAAGTAATTATAACAGAAGCTACATTTTCTTATCTGCAATTTTTTATATTTACTCAGGCTACGAATTTCACTGCAGGTGTAAAAATCAGGGCTACCAGATTGTATAATTGGATACCTACAAAATTAGTATAATTTGGTTATATCATGTATCCTGTTTCTATAGCAGATTGTTTTGTATAATTAGATACAAAAATAAGAATTAAAATGTAAAGTAAATTTTGGGAAAATAAAAAAAATAATAATTGTTAATCATTAGGGACAAGCATTTTTTAAATTTGCTCAGATCAGAATCAGCGCTCTCTGGGTAGTATTTTTCAGATTCAAATTTTACTGGTAAAATTATAAATTTTTCTCTGAAGCTAGATTGATCGCTTGAAATTAATAATAAGAAAATTAAGGCATTTAGTTTTTTTTTTCTTATTCAAAGTAAGTAAAAGTAACGAATAGTTAATCATTTTATTTGTTAACTATTTATTAATAGTTTTCTTGGTTCTGTATAATAAGATTTGATTTTGTATAATTTCAGACACTCAGCAGTATAAAATAAATTTCTCTACTGGCAGCACTGGTAAAAAGTGCACTGTAGATGTAAACGTTTGAGACTAGGATGAACTATTTTCTTTATATCTCACACTCCCATTATTATTTAAAAGCTACAATAGGGTTACAAGTGGCCTACTGTAACACACTAGACAGACGGATTGGAGTTTATACTTCAATTTTTCCTTCCTTTGAAATGACCAAATTGCCTCTTGTTGTCTCGAACAAAAACCGACGCGTCACTTTATAACCCTACTTCCATTCCGGGATAAGCAAAGGCTATGGTTACAGTGTTTTTAGTCTATTTCTAACATAGCGTAGGAAGCGAATACAATTGTCGCTACCTTTTTTTTGCCCACGGGAATCATAGGGATCATATAAAAGTGAAAGAGCGAACTGGGAATTTTTAGCTCACTCTTTACTTCGTGAACCAGAGATTTCATTAACAGACAATTAACTACAGAAGAAAGCGCTGACGTATTGTTACATTTTCTAATATACTGTGCTAACGTAGCCTTAGGCCGAACGTCCCTGCCTATCTGGCTGTATATCCTTGCCTGACTGGTGGAATAATGACTTAATTGAAATCCGTAAATGTTCTCAAAAGGCGTGTAGGAAGCATAATAAACGTCATGTAAAACGGGAATGGCTTGTGATGAATGCCCATCAGCACTTAAGAGTTGCTAGGTGTCGCTACCGGACTGCGATAGAAAAAATGAGAGACACTTTGTTACATAGAATAGTGAAAAAATTCGAAAGTGTTGCTCCTTGGTCTTCCCTATATCAGAGTTTAAAGCGACTTGAAGAATATGAACATACTACAGGTATCGAGGAGACTACGGAGGTTTTATGATATACTTTAATTCTAGGCGATGACATATCAAGAGATAGCTTCGTGTCCGCTATAAACAGAAACCCGCGCGGGCCGCCGAGCCAACTGTCCAACCTATGTCTGATCTTCCGTCTCTTGCTGAATTTATGAATACTGTCAAAGCTTTTTCACTTAGTAAAGCCGTTGGTGATGACAAAATATCAAATAAAATGGTCAAAAAAGCTAATATAGCATCGGGCGACTCAATTTTAACAGTTTTTAATCGATGTATAACTAAAGGTATTTTCTCGGTATATAGCGTCGCGGGTATGTCCCAAAGGCTGTGATAAGCCACAGGATGACCCGAAGTCATATCCACCAATCACCTGATTGCTATCAGTAGAGAATTTCCATAGCAGTGAATGATGAAAGTTGGTTCACCCTGCAACTAACGAGTGGGGACACGAAAAAGTATCGATACTTTTAGGTATCGAGTACTTTTCTTTCGATACCGATACTTTTGTGCTCGATACTTTGCATTCGATACTTTTACTCAATGTGTACTTTTTGGCAGGTATCGTATCGAATAAATAGTAGTAATTATCCATGTTAAACTTGACCTTACAGCTTAGTTCAAACGATATGAATCTTCTACAATCTGGCTCGAAATATTTTAACCCGGACACAGATGGTCAAAATGCCTAATAAAGGCCATCTCGCGACATAGATTCTAGGAAAAGTGCTCAGTACTCGATACTTTGAAGTATCGATACTTTTGTTTCGTTACTTTTTCTTCGATACTACTCATCAGTATCGATACTTTCTTTTCGATATCGTGTCCCTACTAACTAGGAAGAATGAGTCTCCCACGCTAGTAGCCAACAACCAACATTCAATCATAAACAATTCGCCTTCACTCCCAATAAATCAATTACCGACACGACCATTTGGGTAATAAAAGTTAACAACTTATCATTTTTTAAGTATGTGCTAGGCGTCTGGATATTTCAGGTGCTTTTGACAATGCTTGGTGGCCAATGCTGCTTCTTAACCTAAAGGTTCGCGGATGCTTTAGAAATATCTATCTAATCAGTTGTACTTTTACAAAGTTCGACTAAACTGAAACTTGGCCACCACGCAGTGTTTAAACCACTGACGAAACGACATCTTTAAGGTTTCGTGCTAAGACCATATCTGTAAAAATTAGGTTATAACGATTTTTTCGAATTATGTCTGCCGAAGAATTACCTATTGATCGGCTATACTGACGACGGTCTTATACTTATACAATCAAACACTAGGGGAAAAAGTGGACGGTTTAGCTAAATTAGCTGTAATATGTTTCGGTGAAAGGGTTACTTGTGCTTCACAAAAAAAGAATCATCTTTTAATAAAAGTAACCTTATAGTCGACGCCGCATATGAGATCCAATAATCCACTCAGAGAAAAGGAAAGAATGAGTTTGCTATCTCAGCCTAATCTTAGAAAAACTTGTTTTTTTTAGCATATTAGAAGTGTGGGTGAAAAAGCGAGACGGAATTTCTTTGTGCTTACTAGAATATTACAGTCCATTTGGGGCCTTCGTTTTAATGCACTTAAAACATATTCGGGGCGTATTTGCATAAAAATGCATCTGTTTAGGACGATCGGGCTACCATAGGGGCACATTAAGTTACTGGAAAACCAACGATTAGCTCAAATATTCTTGCGTACTCGCGGGTATACTTCGGGTTGATTTAGAGATTTAGAGACTTACGTCAATGTATTATTTACACCACAAGGTAAACTATGACACAGATTTCCTTCTACCGCGCGGTCGTAAAAAAATCATTAGATTATTTGCGCCGTAATCCGTTGTCTACGAAGAACTTTTAACCGAGTGGCAAGAAGGATGGGATTCATCATCGAATGCGGTGGCGCCTGTGGTTCGCATCAGCTGACCGTGTAGTGTATAGATTATTACTCATCTGTGCCAGTGCTCCACGCTAATTGTTTTTATCAGTGTTTAATGTAAATGTTGCTATTTTTTTGTAATGCGAAAAAAGTTTCACTTTTGCCGTGGTTTCATAAAACCACACAATCAAGTTTTAGATCAACTCTAGGAGAAAGTGACAACTTATCAATTTAATGCAAGCATATTTTTTACGTAAAGCACCAACATTTGTGGGATACCCACGATGAGTTTTATGTTTTATAGTCCATAAAATATAGCTTGATCTCTGTGACAGTTGTCCCTAGTGCTGTCACGCTTACGATGAAGTGCGTAGTTTAATATCGATAAAACTCTTTATTTTTATAATTGTGATTTTCTATTTTTAATTGAAATACAATTAATGAAAATCTTTTTAAATTTATTACAAACATAAACTGTTTTTTGACTGTTTTGGTTATTCAAAAGGAGTACAATCAAGGTCTACGTCACTATTATCGTCGTCACTGGAGCGTTCCTGCTAGAAAATTTATCACTTTTTGCCAAAATAGGGTCAGTCTTTAGATCAATCGAACAATTGAACATAATATTATCATTTACTCAGAGACAAAAAGTAGTTTTTTAATGTTTAATTAATTTAATTTATGTATTTTATAACGTAACTGTTTGATATAATTGTGAAAAATATGTTGAAAGTTTTATATGGGTACTGTATTGGGTTTATTTCTTTAATGAATAATTTGATAAAGATGGGTTATCGATTTACGTATATCGACTATCCCATCTCTCTTATATTTTCAGTCCAGTATGACCTTGTACGTGTGTAACCGTCAATTTTCTGTTAAATGTTTACTAAGGATTTCAGTACTTATGAGGTACATTTTAGGTATGAATATTAATATTTTTATATTTATAATATATTGTACTTCAGTTGCAATAAAACTGGCACGAAAAAAATGAAAATGTATGTGATACAAAATGAAATTGTAAATAGGTCTCTCGTTCAAACTTACTTCATTGGTTTCGTTGACATCTGTCACAGAGATCAAGCTATATTTTATGGACTATAGGAATTAAACATTTGTAAACGGATGGAATTTCAACTTTAAAATAAGTTATTTCTACAGTTTATTCGATACGATACCGACCAAAAAGTACTCATTGAGTAAAAGTATCGAGTACAAAAGTATCGGTATCGAAAGCAAAGTGCTCGATACCAAAAAGTATCGATACTTTTTTCGTGTCCCTAGATCTTTGTGAAAAATGTTATCGTATTGTGTGAGAGTCTGTTTATTTTCTTTTAATAATTCAATGATTTTGGAATTTTTATGAATCTGTCTGTATATTTGTTTCCGAATCACGCAAAAACTATTAGGTCGCAATTCTCGAAATTTGGCATTATAATCTCTGAAATTTGACTATCTCAAATATATAATAACTAAAACCGCAATAATATATAGGATAATTTTATCTAAGAAATATGGCACCAAAATATTAGAGTCGGAGTCGCGGGCACATTTAGTTCTAAATAAGATTAGTTCTAATATCTTAAATAAATCAAAGCCGGAAATAAATGTCATATTCCGCCTAGTTTGTTTAGCTTCCTTTAGTATAGTTTAATTATATTATTTTTAGCTTTAGAATTTAAACATTATATACTGTTTTATATTATATATTGCTTTGTCTCTGGTAAATATATCATCAAATTAAAAATTGAATAGATAAAGCACGTCAAATAAAGCCGTTTATACATTATGCCGCTGTGGCAGCATTTTTCACCGGTACATAAACTTGCCGCCGCCACGGCGTCGTATGTAAGGCTCCATACAAATCCAAGGGGATTAGTGCCGCTGCAGCACAATGTGTAAACCGCCTAAGTCTATGAAAATTGCAGTTGTAAATGCATATTTATGTTCACGCAATGATTATTAGAAGAGAAGGAAAACTCGAAATAAAACTATACCATCCGTACTAGTGTGGTATAGCAGAAAAAATTCTTGTCATTGTGGAGGAGGCTCGAGCCTAGCAGTGGGACGTATATGAGCTGTGATAATGAATGATTATGTGAGTTTTATTGTTTAAGCTATTTCTGATTATTCTGGGACTTCACTTCTGTTAAACTTGTCGTTCACAATAATCTTAGGAGCTATATCATAGTAGCCAATTTATAGCAAAATTTACTTCATCGTATTTTGAGAGAGAATGATAATGCAAAGGGGCCTCTATCTATCCATCTATCCACGTACATAGGTCTCCCCGCAAGAATGTGTGGGACGTGCATTTCGGCTTTCTACGACTTTAAGCCAGTCCACATTATCGTTCTACTTTCCGTCGTCCGATTCGACCACTCGAAAACTTTTATTCCCTAACGGTTGTCGGTTCCTTGACTGATGTGGACTGACTATTGCCACTTCGATCTGCTAATTCTTCGAGAAATATCGATATTCTACTTATTTCTCACGTATTGAAATAACGATGTCAGCCCTTTTCATAACACGCTAAGCAACTTTGAATTTTGTTATGAAGCAGACATTTAGAGAAAGCGGAATACGGCTATCCAATTTTGTAAGACAATGAGTCCTGAAGTGCCAAATATTGTTATCTCGCTCGTGCTACAGTTTGTTATATTTCTTTATCTTTGTTATTAACGTACAAGAAGCAGCATGACACTATGTGTATAGGTGTTTTTAGAGTTACGGTATTTTTCCATTTTGGTACATGCATAATTTTGACGATGCAATACTGTATTTGTTGATGATGCAACTTCTCTGACAATTTTTTATCGATACGGTTTTGTAATCAAATCTCGCTCGATTTTTACTGGATTAGAAATCTTATTCAAGTGAGTTGAGTATAAAAAAAGAAACAAAGCAGTCATGAGGACTGACGACAGAAGTGAAAGCTTAAAACACTGAATAAACAGTTGTTATTTTTGAATATTCAAATTAATTGTTTGATCTCAAAATAAAATAGTTTATTTTTATTTTTTGGCATATATCGGCACAAATATAGTAATATTGACATATCTACAGATATATTGTTAGCGTTAACACGTCACGTGACCATGTCGATGATGACGAGAATGTCAAAATGTCATGTAGCGCTTTTAAATTTTATTCATTGTTTTGGTGTTTTATAGGGTTATATTGAATAATTTTGCTGATATTTTATGTAATATAATACAGTTAAAATTCTGAAATGTAGTGAATATGATATAACAGTGAATTGCGTGCATTTTCACATTCTGCCAAAATTCCCAGAGGAAGCTGATTTGGTTATCAGCACCAAATCATTGCTAACGACTGACTAAAATACGAAGACTAAAGACGTAAATAATCAATATAATAACTCGACACTGGCACTAAGCTCATATCATTGTAGCTTATTGCCATTAAATAAGAATATGTCGATGGCGACTTAGATGAATTTTATCCCCATCCAAACCTGTCTATAGAAGTTTTTACTTTAGAAATGTTCTCAAAAACAATTCCATGTATACAATTGTTTGGTCGTTATATCTGTCAATTAGTTTTTGATGAAAACTCGACATATATAAGTACTTTAATTTCGAATATAATGATCCGACTGAAAATTTTTATTTATCGAAATGTTAAAAGAAAATTGGTTGCGTGTAGGGATGTGACTTGAAGGGCAAATAATCGATTTTTTGTTCTTTAAAATAAATAGATTTTTTGTTCTTTAAAATAAATCGATTATAAAATAATCGATTAATTAAAAATAAATATTCGGTTATAAAATAATCGATTTTTCTCCCAACAGGATTATGATGCCTTTTTTTTTTAGGAAATGTGAGTTTTATTTTCTCATATAGTATGAAACACTGCACGCAGTATCGTGATGACCTTTTTTTATGAAATTTGGCAATGAAATAATCGATTCATTTTAATATAAAAAATAGATTTTTATTATTTTGATAATCGATTATAAAATCGATTATTACAAAAAAAATATCGATTAATAATCGATTATTATAAAAATCGATCACTAATCAAACCGAGCTTTAAGTTCATATTTTTTTTTATTTACGTATAGATATAATATGTAAGGGAACGTACACATACTATGTAATGTATTTATTTTTTAAATTTTCAAACCCCTTCGGTGACCACACGTAGTACAAAATTAAAGCCAATTATATTCACGCGTAGTGTTTTTGTAAACCTCACCCACTTAACAGTGGACTTACCCTTGAAATTCATTCTAATTTCGAATCCGATTCAATACCAATCTCACCAAACTTATATTTGGTACTCTTAAACAAAATCGAGAATGAATTCTTCGCATTTCCCGTTGTTATTTTCACTAAATGTGTCGTATTTTATTACTTTAAATTAATAACGTTACCGAACTCGATCACCACAAATACCTTCTTGAATTTGTGCAACATTAACGATTTTAAACTTCGTCAAAATCACGTCGAGAGTAGCAAATATTTGACTTAATCGACGAGAGTCGGATTTATTTAGTTAAAAAAAAATCAACGGAGTTTGATTCCAGTCGTGCGCTAGTGTTGCTTTCAAGAGTACCAAATTGCTCAAATTCGAGCTGCGATTGGAATTGGGATTGGAATCGCGATTCAAGAGTAAGCACACAGCTCACATAGTTTAGGTACGATCCCTAATTAATATCCTATTGTTGATGAAGCTATTTACATAATACGTAAGTTTAATATTTTTAAATAAATTGTTCATATTCTGTAATCTTAGTTAACTTTATTATTAAATTATCTTTATATACCTAGCCGTTTTAACTAAACGGTTTAAATAATTTATGCTATAATATTTCGAATGGACTCGAATAAAATGTTACGGCTTGCATTATGCTCGAATAATATGTCACGGCTTGAATTATGCTCGAATAAAAATGTTACGGCTTGTATTTCAAAGCAGGCAAGCATTCATTTTCACTCATAGAAATAGATAATGAATTTGCCGTGTGGCGACGGAATAAGAATACGATCTTGCCCGTGGGTTTCGCAAAAGATGACTAAGTTATAAGTTATGTATATAACAACTATGTAAAAGCAGAAAACACGAAATAAAACTATACTAACCCGTGATTTAGCAGGTCAAGTTGTCTTTTATTGTGGGGGAGGGGGGGGCTTGAACCTAGCGATGGTAGGTTTATGAGCTGAGGTAGACACTCTTTACAGCTCACGCCTACTGGATATTCCAATTCCTGAAGAAAACGAAAGTTGGGGGCTTATGGAAAGTTCGAATTCGTTTCTTTTTTGGATATTGTGTATATTTCAATGAATGAGAATTGCCACCCAGGATCGAAAAGGTTATATTAGTATATCGATGGTTTTCTGACGCAACCTCGTATCTCAGAAACTACGACTTTTCAGGAAAGACAAAAAACGTTTTATAATGAAATTAAAAATTTTGCGTAACATCCTTTTCAAATAAGAGTACATGAATACATTTTTTTAATTATTTTATTTTGAGAACAGATCAACTTTTTAAATTATTCTTTATCAAATAAAAATGTTATTATTAAATTTTTTAATAATGTTAGTTTTTAATTACGACAATACAGTACTTTTCTAACATGAGATACACTTTTTGTTTTAATTCTAGTATTGTAGTATTACTATCACATAGTTTCATTAATATATTTTTTTTTTATTTCAATCATTTGAATTGACTTTTTAAATAGAATTATAAAAATAAAAAATTATAAAATATTATCTTTCATTATTGCCAATAGATAATATTTACAGGTATGAAAAAATATAATTCTTATTTCTCATTAACATGTTTTAAATTTTCATAAAAAGAATGATAGTCCTTTGGCAATAATGATTTGAGAGATACTAAGTCCTTGTATTTTTGAAGAGTTAATGGAATTTCTTTGGAGTATAAGTCTTTAACTTCAGTTTCTACTGAATACTTCTTATCCAAACGTTGCGGAAGATCCTCCCATTCATCATCAAAAGATAATTTAAACATCAACTTGTCTTTACTATACTTCAATCCTCTCAGCTGTAATACAGTTGGTGAACCAGTTTTATTTCCAGGCCGAATCGATTTGAAAAATTTCAAATCAGAGTAATTTTTAAAAAACTTATAATCAAGGTATTTGACTTTGTATGGTTTTTTATTCTCGATTCTTGAATAATTTGCACAAAATTACAAGGTGCATACAGCTCGCGATTTTTTTACGTCTTTCTATGGCCGCATGAACGGAATCGCATTCCATTTGAGTATGACCCTTGACTAAATATTTTTGAAGTATGTCGACCTTGTTTTTAGCAGCAAATTGGTACAAAGCATTAGCTATAGTGACATTGCGGTTCTGGGCACTGCAACCGTCGCTGTAAAAAACAATCGGCGTATCAAGCTGAACTTCATTTTTTAAAAAGTCAATAAGGCAAGACGCAAAAATGTTGCCATCCATGCCACCTTCACCTTCGTGCCATACATAACACAATACATCTCCATTTGCTATGTTATATACTGTAAATTGATGACACTTCAGTTTTTGTTTAAAATAAAGAGCACCTGCCGGTAAATGTGGTATCATTTGCACGGCTTGAACATCTACAGTGAATGCCTTGATCTCTCCAGCAATAGCCTTTATTTTATCCTGGTCTTTTTCATCTCGAGCACAGTCTTTTTCTTTTACATGCTTATTGTACTCTTCTGTCGATATATTTTTATTTTTAAATGCAAAACATGTGTCGCAGAAGTCTTTTCGCGGTTGAAAATTTCAATATTCATCGATTGCATTTTTTTAACTAAAAATCCATAGCTAGGTACTTCACTATCTGGGATATTTAGCTCTTTCATAGATTTCAAAAAATCACGGTAAACATCTTGAACAGACTTGTATAAATTGTCTAAATATAACTTGGATGTAGGTATCTTTTCGACAATAGTGTGACTCCATCTTGTGTAATTTATTCAAAAAATTCTCTACATGTGATAGCTTCCCTTGATTAGCTTGGATTCTTTTCTAGTATTCTTTGATTTTTTTTTTTTTAACAAACCATAATCACTAGTTTTTTTCACCCAGTTTAAAACTTGAGACTCACCTAAACTTAATGTACTTAAAATATTTTTTTACATACTAATAACCTTTTATTATTAACCATAAGATGATACTGAAGAGTAAAACTTCGTCTAGATTTTTTTGAATTTTCTTTTCGTGGAATTATTTCTTTGGTAACAAGTGATATTATGTAAGACTGCTTTTGGTCCCAATTCAAATCTTTCCAAAATAAGTTGAAAATTTTATTTTCTTATTTTTTCCGAAATTTCATTGCACTTTTTGACTTGACTAGCAGCACATTTTTTAGACGTACATCCTTGTTTCATTTTTCGTTCCTTTCTTTCAGTTAATGAATTGTTCTCATCTTTTTTTCTACTCATACTAAAATAAGCCTTACCTTCTACGCGAGCTTTTTTTACTTTGTTGCGTTCCCAATCTTTATTATCACCTTGATTTTTACGGGACCTTTTTTTAGATATAATTCCTGAATGTTCACTTAGAGTAGTTGCTGAAGGACGAGATGGACTTACGCCACTTGTTGCACTGTCAGTTTCATTCAAAACTAATGAATTTGATGAATTTAATAATCCATGTGATGAAATTGATTGATCTGAATCTACTACGAATAGTCCCGTAGTTTCATCTAAGTGCATATTGGTAAATAAACTAGAATCAACATTCTCCTCTTCATCTTCGTTCACTGGTGTACATTCGAGAGGAATTAAAACTCCAGTAGTTTCATCAAGCACCATTACTACTTCGTGATTGTCACTTTCATTATTATTTTCATCTTTATCAGATATAATTTTTATATTTGTTGAATTTGGCTCTTCGGATGACATATTATTCAACTCTAAAAAATAATAAATTAAATTTCATGTAAAAAATGTGTCAGTAATAGGTTAGAATTCATAATTGATTAATTTTTGTTACTTACTGGGATAATTTCTTTCACTATAGGGAAAAATATGTTTATTAACTGTTATTCATTCACTTTGAAAGACAATAAAATTCGCTGAGATAAATTTTTTATTAATATAAGATTGAACTAAAAAACGTTGCTGAGATTAAACTTGTTTATGTGCGCCATCTTGTATTTTAAGATACAAGGTTGCGCATGACACATTTTTTTGAACTGAGATACAGGATTGTATTTTTTTAAATAAAAAAAAATTGAATGAATATTTTTATTTATAACTTTACAGATCTATGCGACTATATTTATTGATTGATTTTCCGATTAAATCTCAAAATCGCCAAAAATCGAATTACGAGGTTGCGTCAGAAAACCATCGATATATTTTAGTAGTCGTGACGTTTAAGTCGTATTATAAATAAAACTATTTTTACGGATTTTATCGCGTTTGTATTTGATACTTGATTGCCTGACATTTCGAACATTTTACAGCGTCCATGGTCACAGGCGGATAAGATGTCTCACGTCCAACAAGTCATTGTTATTATTATTTATATCTACCCAGAACAGAATTAATTATTAAATTTGACCTACATTACTAAAATCAAAAATTCAAATGCAAACGCGATGAAATCCGTAAAAATAGTTTTAGGTCACGTTTAATTTTATTTTTATCTTGGATATATAAAATAAGTTTATAGTTTTTAGTACCGAAAAATCGAATATCGGGTAATCTAACAATATTCTGTTAGGGTGCAGTTCCACTATCTTATTCCATATACAAGAATTAATAATATTATATATTGGTTTCACTATGAGGATGAACAGAGGTACATATAAACATGTATATAGATACGATTTTAAAAGAATTGAGCTATCTTTGAGCTAATTGCATATTTATAAAAGATGCACGAATTACCAATTATCTGTTAAGACATTTTAGGAAAATTTATGTTAATTGACAACTATGAATGTTGTTCTATTGTAGATTTTATCAGCAGAACTAGCGCGTAATTTTGTGATAAGATTCATCGTGAAATAATTCCTTCCTCACTACTAGTACGAATAGCAATGTAAAGACAATGAGACAAAATCTTAAAAAAAATATCGATGTTTAAGTTACTACTTAAACATCGATATTTTTTTAAGATTAAGAACGAAATGCAGTAACAAATTGCTACTGCTATTTCTTACTGCATTTCGTTCGGTGAGCGAGAGAGCCGGCAGCCCAACTTTTTGAGGGTGTTTTGCGTGTGGTGGATTCTGGTGATGTATTTAGTATCATCATTCATTATTTCAGCCTATTGCCGTCCACTGGTGGACGTAGGCCTCCCTCATGTTGCGCCACAATGTGCGGTCCTGTGCCGCCTGCATCCAACGACGCCCAGCAATTTTCACTAGGTCATCGGTCCACCATTTGGGGTCGTCCTACACTGCGTCGTCTGAAACGTGGTCGCCACTCGAGAACCTTTTTTCCCCAGCGGTTGTTGGTTCGTCGAGCGATGTGGCCTACCCATTGCCACTTCAGCGTGCTATGTCGGTTACACCCGTTCTTCTGCGGATTTCCGTATTCCGGATTCTACCTCGCAGAGAAATCCCAAGCATAGCCCGCTCCATAGCACGCTGAGCGACTTTGAGCCTTGTTATGAGGCCTATATTTAGGGACCACGTTTCCGTGCCATAAGTCATCACTGGTAACACACACTGGTCGTAGACTTGTGTTTTCAGACACTGAGGTATGTTGGACGAGAAGATCCTCTAAGTTTCCTGAACGCTGCCCAACCGAGTTGGATTCGTCGGCTGATCTCTTTCTCGAATTTGGATATATCTAACTGGACTGTTTGTCCTAGGTAAACATAGTGATTGACAACTTGGAGAATCGCATTGCCAACTAGGACCGGTACAGGAATGACATGGGCATTTGTATTTAGTATAACGTAACCTTATTGCATGGATTCACACTCCCTTCACTGTCTTCATGGTAGGGTTGTGAGTGTTTCATAAATGTCCTTAAAAAAAGCTTTCAAATGAAACGAACTTTATGGAAGGCAGAGTCTGGTTAGCGTCCTTAGATTGCGAAGACCCATGGCTACCATTTATTACCATAGGCAATATAAATTATAAGTAAATTTACGAGTAACATTTACTCAGCGTTTTTAAATTTTAAGCGTTAGTTGTTAGTACGAATGTACTAAAATAACGCTTACGAGTTTCATTTCAACGCTTTTTAACGTTCTTTAAAATATCTGGTTGTTTTATATTACACGCTAGCTCTGCTGTAAAATAATTAATTGCTGTTTAATTATTGTAAACTGTATATATGTATTTGCCCCAATTACTAACAATGTGATTTTACTGCGTATTTTAAAAAATATATTAATTTTAACGAAAGTATTACATCAATACTCTTATTATAAATATAATTCAATTAAAGAAATTATGTTTGAGTTCAATTTATTCTACCCTTTCCTTTTTTCTTATATTTTTCATTGTCAGAAAAGAGATTTTTTTTGCAGCGATGAAGAAATTTATCTATTATGATACAAAAGATGCCCATTAGCCCATAGGCATCCAATATGGACTTCCCCACCAGAATGCCAGTCGAAACGGTTGTGCCACTTGCATCCAACGGTTCCCTGCGGTTTTCAAGATGTAGTCAGTCTATCTAGTAAGCGCTCATCCTACTCTACGTCATCAAATTCATGGTTGGAATTTATGTGGTAATGAGATGCTATTTTTGATGAGCATTTGCTATTTTAAGTTTTCCGTCTCCTGCCATATTGATATCGACTTGGGTTCTTTCATCATCTTCATCATTTTAACTTATAGTCGTCCACTACTGGACGTAGGCTTCCCTTAAGTCAGGCCACAGAGTGCGGTACTGTGACGCATGCATCCAACGCCGTCCCATGACTCACCAGGTCGTCAGTCCACCTAATGGAGAGGCGTTCTACACTGTGTCGTCCGATACGTGGTCGCCACTCGAGAACCTTTATTTCCCCGCGGTTGTCGGTTTGCTGAACGATTTGGCCTGCTCATTTTCATTTCAGCGTGCTAATTCTTCGTGCTATGTTCATTATATCTGCTCTTCTACGGATTGCTGTATTTCGGATTCTATCTCATAGAGAATGCTCCATAACACGCCGAGTGACTGAGTTCGATTATAAGACCTACGTTTAGGGACCACGTTACCGTGCCCTAAGTCATCACTGGTAAAACACGGTCGTAGACTTGTGTTATCAGACACTGACGTATGGAGCGTGTTCCTTATTCCTACATTTTCTGAAGGATTATTAATGAATGAATGAAGAATTTTTGTGGAATAATTCGGTATACTGCTTGCCGTGTGGTGACGGATTAGGAATACAATTCACCACTCCGTATCATGCCCGTGGATGTCGTAAATGACGACTAAGGGGTATTATAATATGCATATAACATCTGTGTAAGAGAAGGATAACTCGAAATCAAACCCTATAACAACATGTCTGACCAGCATTTAAGAGTGGTAGGACCACACTGTCGACAGTTATCTGTCTACAGCCGCGGGCCGGTCCGTCCGGGGTAGTACCACACTCTCGCAGAAAATCGACGTCTGAGTAGTAGCAATTTGTTACTGCGCTTCCTTCGGTGAGCGAGAGAGCCGGAAGCCCAACTTTCTGAGGGTGTTTGCGTGTGGAGGGTTTTGGTGGTGCCCTTGGTGTCACCGAGCCTCAATGCACTCATTCACACTCCCTTCACTTTCTTCGTGGTAGGCAACGGCCTTGTAAAGGTCCATGAGCGGCAACAACACTTACCATCACGTGTACTGTTTGCTCGTTTGCCACCGTTTGCAATAAAAAAAAGCATGGTCGGTCAAATTCCCTCCTATTGTGGAGAAGGCCCGAGCCCAACAGTGGGACGTATGTGGGCTGCGATGATGATGATGAATTTGGTATTGGTATTTGGTATAATGTGTTTTCTGATCATCATTTTTTCTGCTTATACCTACTGTTGAGATGAAGCCTCTTCCACAGTAGGAGGAACATTGATTAACTATATCACACTGGTCAGAAGGGTTGGTATAGGATTTCATTTCGAACTTTCCTTCTATTGATTTTTTCTGGCAGATGACGGTCCCATTTTCTGTATAGACTGAGATCGTACTAGCGACACTTCACACAGAAGGTCATTTATTAGAACATCAAGCTATACGGTATTGAGTACGTTTGAATTTTTTTAAGTAGGTACTTATTGGTCAACGTTAATTTGAGCCTTTATTGGTCCTTGACACCGTTGCATAAGAAAAGTTCAACGAAATACATTTTGTAATTGGATATTAAGTTTTAATAACACTTCAGAAATTTCTTAGTATATGAAAAAATAATGTTTTTATTACACGAACACCAGTTCTTCATATTTTTGGTGGGCTGTAATAGTAGACAGGTGGGAAGATTCCTTCGTTTTGGTGACCCGACGGGTTACCCTTTAGTGGACCTACCTTTTCGAAGCCTGACAGTATTGTAACGTTAACTTATTGGTTGGTGGATTATTATTTAATGCGACCACTAGCGGCCCCAGCTAAGGAAGTATCGCTACTTACGTCAGTACTTAAACCGCTCTACATGTCGACGACAGATCTAGCCAGTTCTGGCAATAAAATCTATTTATGTATTGCTGTTTTTTGTGTGATGACGGAGTAAGAATACAATTTTTGTCCCTGGGAGTCATAGAAGACGACCAAGAGAAATATACGAAAGATAGAACACAAAAGAAGAAAAGAAAAACACAAGGGCTTTAATATCTGATGAAGAAGAGGAAGACAGAGTGCTTTTACTGCTCTCATCTCTATTCGAAATCAAATGAAGGTTGGGTGCAATGCCCGATTTATCTCCTCTGGGCATGATGAGAACACAAGATTCGTATGTGAAAGGTGTTCTTCCGATTAGAATGTGAATAATCATTCACAATCTAATCATTGGGTCCATTTAGCCCTTTAACTTAGTCCATTTAACCTTCACGTGTGGGCAAAATGGACTAAATCGGCAATTTTCATAATCATTCAATATCTTCGATTGCTGTGATTTGAATTAAGAGTGATTAATAAGTATTATAGATTGATAACTAAAAAGTATATCTATATATTAATACGTGAAGCAAAAAGTTTGTACCCTGTTTTACGAAAATTACGTGGTCGGACAAGTATGAAATTTGGTACAGTTGAAGTATATAATGAGGAGAAGTGCATAAAACTGAAATTTCATATAATAATGGATTAGAAATACATTAAATTATTTAAAAAAGGCATTACGCACGCTACAACGCAATCGTTACACACGCACACATGCGCGCGCTTATACACTTGTTTACGGTTAAAATCTCTGGTCAAACCGAATGTCAAATAATCATAATTATGATGACAATGTCTAATAGACATTTGTACTTTATCGCTTTATAGATTAGTTATTAGTGAAATACAGGTTGATCAATTTACAATTATACATAAATTTTTTTTTTTTTATTGCATGCAGTGGCAAACGAGCAAACAGTACACCTGATGGTAAGTGTTGCTGCCGCTCATGAACCTTTACAAGGCCGCTGCCTACCGCAAAGAAAGTGAAGGGAGTGTGAATGCGTGCATTGAGGCTCGGTGATACCAAAGGCACTACCCTTCCTCCACACGCAAAAACCCTCAGAAAGTTGGGCTTCCGGCTCTCTCGCTCACCGAACGAAGCGCAGTAACAAGTTGCTACTACTCAGACGTCGATTTTCTGCGAAAGCGTGGTACTACCCCGTATGGACCGGCCCGCGGCTGTAGACAGATAACTGTCGAGTGTGGTCCTACCACTAGTATTAATAAAATTAAAACAAAAATTGTGTCGCAGGAAAATTAATTATGGCCAAAATTCGACCACCCAGCGACCATTAAAAGTTTGTATATTAAAGCTAGATTTGGTTGATTACGACCAGTTTTTCCTTAATTATACCATCTTACCTTCAGTTCCCCTAGAACTGTATAACGTTAATTTCTCTTTCTGCGAGGAGGTCAACTCACGGAAGGAGGCCGCGGAGCGAGAATATGAGGCACTTGCGCCCGCTGACCTACTGATGTAACGATAGTAGAAGAGTAGGGGAAGTCCGGGCATAGTGGATAGGCCAGGCAATTTTTTTTAAAAATTTATTTCTCGTCAAGAACATGTCGGAATACGCACGCCTCGCGCCTTTACACCCCCTTCCCCATCTGCATTCGTGGGCAAACAGAGCTAGCGCAAGATCGCGTCGCGTTCCAGAGAAAAATCGAAAAACCAAATATTTTAGTTTTCTTAATACTTTTCAAGGTACGTAATACTTTAATAACTCATGTAAAAGTTAAACATATTGTTTCGTACGATTATGTCCTTTAAGTGCATATTTTCAGGTATTAATTCTGAGAGAACAAATACTTTGTCGTCACTTCATTTGGTTTTAGCTTAGGTTGAATGAAATGAATAGATATAAGGCAAAGTGAACACGGGCAAAGTGGATAGGGTATTCGCTTTGCCAAGCAATGAAAAACATGAATATAAATTTAAATACTGCGACAAAGAAAAATCAAAATACTAAAACCACCAAAAATATAATTGTTAAAGATAAGAGTAAGAATAGTGGTAAGAAAAACAAAGAACAGTGTGTATGCTATTATTTTGGGGAGAACTACATAGAGATAACTAAAATTGGATCCAATGTGATAAATGTAAGCAATGGAGTCACAAAAATATTATTTATGAATGCTTATGAAGGCTTATTTCTTTGTTATATCTGCACTGATTAGTTTAAAATTAGGCTAAGTATTTATGTTCACTTTGCCCTATCGTCCTATCCACTTTGTCCGACCTATGGGGCAAAGTGGATACTGGTATATGTTGCAATATTATTGACAATTATAATTAAGGAACTGCTATTAAGCAATTTTTATTAATTATATTAAAAACTTTAATTAATGTTTATTCTCATTGAACATTTGTTTTATTTATATGCCCATTGGTTATCTAACTATAGCCCATCAAACATTAAGGTCCGCTTTGCCCGGACTTCCCCTAACAATAATTGAGATAGGATAATGATGATGATATTTTGTATTCAATGGGAATTAAAAAAAATTACAATGTAATATTGAATACCTATTGTTTATTTCGTTTCTTTTAAAATATGTATATTTATTTAAAATATGTATATGAAATACATATTTTAAATAAATTGTTCTTAATTTATTTTAATAACTAATTTATTGTTATTCAAATAAAATTAATATACATGATTGCACAATATATGACTTTAATTTAGACAATATAAATTATAATATTAACATTACATATCTACTTATATAAATTAATATATAATTAAAAGTTCCCGATTTTGACGTTACGCTTTTGAGTGACGTTAAGATATCAATGTCTAACTACATCTTTTTTTTAAGTGACAACACCTACACTACGACAATCCTTATGTTACAGCCGACTACAAAATTTTATTAAGGGACACAATTTATATCCAGACTTAGCACGACAATTAGTGGATTGCATAATGTGTTGTACTGCGTAGCATCGAACTTATGACATTGACGTCGTAGTTTAGTATTCTTAACCACTACGCTATTCCTGCACTCAAACTTCCCTCCGCTAGAAAATTTATAACCTCAAACAATCAATTAATTCTCTCACCATTAGTTGCAATTATGACATCATCCTGGGACCATGTCCAGTATACGTCAGTTTCTTGGATAGATGAAAAATCTATTGTATAAATCATAATCATTTAACTCAATAAAATCATTTAACTAAATATTTTTTTCTTGATTTCGATATTATAAGGTTTATGCTGGGCAGAAAGGCAACTAAAATTTCCAACCCTTACATGGCTTGTGGGAGTCGTAAAAGACGACTAAGAGATATAGAATTGTGCCCACTCCATCTAATATTGTCTGGTCAATAATTGCATTCTCAAGGAGGGTTGACGACAGGCAGGCGGGCGGTCATAAAGCTATTGCTAATAACTTTTAAGTCGTGTTAAGTCGACCACAAGTAATTGGAGAAAGACCAAAGTGATGATCGATATTGTAAATTAAGAGATACCGCTAAAATAACTCGTGATCTTATCACCATTTCATCATCATAGCCCATAGAAGTCCCACTGTTGGGCTCCAGCCTCCTCCCTAATGGGAGGGAAATTGACCTATTATACCGCGCTGTTCAGACGTGTTGATATAGGCTTTTTAAGTTTTCCTTCTCTTTCATTGAAATTATGTACATATTGTATCTCTTAGTCGTCTTTTACGACACACACGAGCAAGAGAGGGAGTGGTGAATTGTATTCTTACTCCGTCACCACAGGGATTACTTGTTGATAATTATGCACCGTTTATTTTCAATGAATCAATAATTTACGGTCTGAAAACTCTGTAGTTCATTAATAACTTTAGTTGGAAAAGTACCTAATTAATTGACATTAATTTTAATAATTATAGGGATGCACCTATCATTATTTTAAGTAATACCTATTAAATAGAAGCAGTTATTACAAATTTTCACGGAAGACCTAATTGGGTTTGTAATATACTGAATTATATGTAATTATATTTCTACGATTTATTTAAAAATGCAATCAATTTAAATTATAAATGGATAATATTGCCTGTAAAATTAAATCTTTTTTTCGTATAGTCAATAAATCAGATTATCAAACTATCAAATAAGGTGTTTACTATGCAAGTAATGAACTTCAGAATGTATTGTCAAACTGCCCGTGAAATCTGCCCTAATCAATCAAATTCTAGCATTGTATAGGTATATCATCATCATATCATCATCTTAGCCTAGAGGTATCCCACTGTTGGGCTCAGGCCTCCTCCATAATGGGAGGGGAATTGACCTACTATTTCACGCCGGTCAGACGTGTTGGAATAGTATTTTGTTTCGAGTTTTCCTTCTCTTGCACAGATGTTATATGCTTATTATATCAATAGCCGTCTTTTACGACATCCACAGGCAAGATAAGGAGTGGATGGTGAATTGTATTCTTACTCCTTCACCACACAGAGAAATTTAATAAATACAGAATACATATATTTATTTAATTAATAATATCATGCCTAAGGTAATTTGATGATATAAAGGCAGCTTTAGAACCAGTATCCAAATTTAAAAAAAAAGCAGCTAAGTGCGAGTCGAAGTCGCGTACGTAGGGTTCCGTACCATCCTTCCTAATATTATAAATGCGAAAGTAAGTTTGTTTATTTGTTTGTTACGCTTTCACGCTTAAACCACCGAACCGATTTCAAAAATTCTTTCACCGATGGAAAGCTGTATTATTAGGGAATAACATAGGCTATATTTTATCCCGGTATTTCTACGGGAACGGGAACTATGCGGGTAAGGCGACTGACACCGAAGCGAAGCGAGGGCGGGTTGCTAGTTATCTATAAAAATTGCGTTTGTTGTATGGGAGCCCCCCCTAAATATTTATTTGGTTTTGTTTTTAGTATTTGTTGTTAAAGCGTCTCCAGAAATACATAATTTGTAAAAATTTTAACTGTCTAGCTATCGCGGTTCTTGAGATACAGCCTGGTGACAGACAAACGGACGGATAGACGGACCGACTAACAGCGAAGTCTTAGTAATAGGGTCCCGTTTTTACCTTTTGGGTACGGAACCCCAAAAATAGCATCCATATTCATAAGGATTCAAAAAATATATATTATATAATGTTCGAACATTCAAAAATCATAAAATCAATGATCTTATTTTAATGTTTCAAAGACGTTTCCGTTGCGTACAAAATACATAATAATTTATTATGTATATAAATTGGGGTTAAATGTTATTTTGATATTAATTATGTTATGGTTTCAAGAAGCTAAAATAAGCTATTTCCGACGTAAAGTAGAAGCGGTAAGTTATGTAAAATATTTGAAAATCACGCTTTTGTTAAGTCTAATACCTTTTTAAAATATTAAAACGAATTTTATGTCGTTTATACCATGGTTATTGAGTGTATTCATTAAAAAAACTGTTCTTCTTTATTATAAGACATTAATTTTAATAAGGCATCTTTTATTTCAATTCGTTAAACATTTGTATTGCTTCCCACACTGTGAATTGATGCTTAATTTATGTGTGAATTTTGCGTTTATAGCTTCTACTTGTCCTTGGTTGATGTGCGTATGACCTAATAAATATAATCCATTATTTCGTAATATATTGATACCAATTATAAGTTGGAAATATATTTATTTGAAGATATATTAAAATACTACGCAGCAGATTAGAAGTTTGTGATCATAAAATTGTTTCTAAATTTGTTTTCAACTCACGACATTGTTTAAAATATCTATTAAATATAAAGCTTTATAAAGCTGTATAGTTTTAAAGCTTAGCGACGGTAAAGACTGCTTTTTTGTTATGCCCGTAAGGAAGAAACCACTTCTTCTCTTGCCTGTAGGTGTTGTAAAAGACGACTAAGGGATGTAATATGCAGATACCGTCTATGCAGGAAAAATAAATCACGAAATAAAACCCTATACTAACACGTCTGACCAGCCTGCCAACTTCGCTTTAAAACAGCTGATCGGCCTATGAGCGTTGACCGCTTGCCGTTGTACCTACATGTCATTGAAGCGTTTGCGCAATTCTAAGTATAAATGAATGAAATTATACTGTCGAAGCTTTACATGCCTACATGTATTCTGTCTGTACATACGTAATATTTAAGGCATAGACTCTTAGACACATTTTTTTGAAATCACTATAACTTTTATATTATATTGTTTTTTGTGTAATGTACATTCTAATTGTGATCTATGACCGTTAAACTACAACATACTCGAACAGTTGTCCCATAACCTGATACACCCTGTATATTAAGATAAGATATGAGTAGACAATTAAAATTTTATGTCGCGTAGCCATTGACAAACATACTCACCACTGTAACTGTGAGCCGTGAAATAATAGGTTTGACTCTTGGAGAATGCTGGGAAACGCTTTAACAACAGTAAATAAATTTAATTAGAAAAGAAAAACAGGGCAAATTGGAAAATCTATTTCTCTCCTAGGTATAGTGACAGAGACAGGTTGGCAAAATCTATTTCTTTCCTACGTGGGAGATAAGAAGTAAAATTGACAATAGGCTTAGAATAATAACGTATAGAAGGATAGTGTCAATACTTCGAACTTTCAAAATTTGAATCTAAAAATACTAATGGCGCGCAGACGATTACACACGTACACACGCACACCACTATACAAATTATGAAATCAAATTTTGTTTTTATTAACATAAATCGTCGAATTACCTTTAAAAGCAATGTTAATAATCTTTTTATATTTTTCAAATGTGTTGTGACACCATTTGAATGCACAAACCGTCATAATTACCTATTTATTTTTTAAGAGTTGCGTACGTTCGTGCAGTACAATGACTTGTACATTACGGAACGGTTCCGGTGTAAGCTCCATTAGGCTCCAATTGAAATGCCTCACTTTTTGTGCGTGAACTTACCTTCTATACGTTATTATTCTAAGCTAATAGGCCTAAAAAGAAGAGGATGTATAATTATGATAAGCGAAGTAGTATAGCACTAAGTATATGAGAGAGCTTAAGGGTCTGTGATATTGATTCATGGGAAAGATACATATTATTTACAGCGTATTTTTTTAATTTTAACATTAATAACAACGAATTATGTACGTGAAATTTTGGAGTAGAAAATATCTGGAATGACGGAACGAATGCGAGAGTTTATTAACCGAAATATTTCATTGTGTGCTTTTCAAAAATAGTAATTAATGTCATCGTTTCTCAACGTGCGGCTATATTAAAGAATTTTAATGAAGTCTACATTCTAACGTATCGCATGATTCGTGCCATAATATTATTATATAAGGTCAGATATGTCGCTCGCACAAAGACATACATGACAACTTTCTATTTTCTCCCTCGTTACTCTGCTGTTGTTCCATAGATTACGTTTTTTTTTTCGCGCGGACATCTTATATAAATTATGCAACTTTTTTCTTTCGCGCCATTACAAGCTCGGACGTGGTTGCGTCTAGAAACTAAGTTTTTATGTGAATATATATAAGATTTTATTTTGTGAATATGTTTTAGTTTTTATTGTTTACATTATAGTTTTGACGTTTCAGCAAGAAATTACGCTTAAGAAATAGAATCTAGTCATTACCATCCTGATTATACGATTTTTTTTAAATGCACGGTCACGGGAAGTCTTGGCGCCTCTGAGAACATGATTGCTGATAAAGTGTAAAAACTGTTTTTTTTTCATATCTATGTCTTTAAAAATAAATAAAGATACTTTTAATAATAGATAATAAACATTTTATATAGCATTATAATAGTTTGATTTAAATAAATATATCGATATTGTTTTGTTTTTATTTCATACCTACATCGACACAATAATAACTTAATAAATTATAGTTGGCATATTTACAAAGCTAAGCTTAAACTCTATATAATTAATAACACAACACAATAATTATAACTTATTTTCTACATTATATGATGCGGACCAATTTTTTTACAAATACTTTTTTGAAGCATTCAGAAGTTACAATTTGTTTTTTTCTTTGTTACTTTTAACGGTTTGATACTAAGTCAATTTAGTTAATTTTATTAATTTGGATTCAACACATGCTTCTAGAAGGCATGTATTAAACATGGAGTATGGTTTTAGCTTTAATGGATATTGATATTATAAATTAGCACCAAAACTATCACAGCACAAAATCAAACTTTTTAAATGTTGTCCTGTAGATGATCATAAGAAATGTCGGCGTGAAAACCACCAGGTCCAGCGGAGTATCTCACTTGTTGCATTCTACCATCGGGCAAGAGTACGTGGTAATGTCCTTGAGTGTTGTCACCTGATTTAAGTTCTTGATGCCCAAAGTCATTGCCAGTTTCGTGGTCATGAACTCTGTAGCCGAATTCATAGTTAGCTGCGTAATGGATCTGAAATTTAAAGATTACGTTTATTTGGTTGAAATTACTCAATTTTACACAAAGACGTCATGGTATCCTATCATGGACTTCTCGACAACCGAAAAGGTCAGGTTTCCGTGTGGTGACGGAGTAAGAATATAATTCACCACTTCCTATCTTGCCCGTGGATGTCGTAAAAGACGATAAAGGGATATAATAAGCATATAACATCTATGCAAGAGAAGGAAAACTCGAAACAAAACCCTATACCAATCTGTCTGACCAGCGTGGTATAGTAAGGTCAAATTCCTTCCTATTGTGGAGGAGGCTCGAGCCCACCAGTGGGACGTATATGAGCAGAAATGAAAAGGTCATGATCGTTATCATCATCATCTCAGCCCATACACGTCCTACTGTTGGGCTCCGGCCTCCTCTACTATGGGCGGGAAATTGACCAACTATTTCCTTTTTTCCCTTCTCTTGCATGGATATTAAATGCATATTATATCTCTTAGTCGTCTTTTACGACACCTGCGGGCAAGAGGGGAGTTGGTGTGTTCTTACTCCGTCACCACATAGATAAAGATCTTGATAGAAAAAGTTCTCTGCTAGACGTAAACCTGCCCTATGTGAGGCGGGATATTGCCGTGATAACCCCGCTTGGCAGCTGGGTTAGCTATTGCAGTAAGGTGTTGGACATTTCCTAGGAGTGAGCTGTTTCCCACTCCCTTGATTATCCCTTAGCCGATTCGTACGACTCCCGCAGGCAAGCAAAGGGTGGCGACAATTGTATTCTTTATCCGTCGCCACACGGGGATTATTTTATATCATCATCATCATCATCTTGCTCTTATCCCAATTACTTGGGGTCGACGCAATATGTCATCTGTTTTGACATATTGCAAAAAGTTTCGGCAATGACTTTTATGACCGGCCGCCTGCCTGACGTCAACCCTCCTTGGGAATGTAATCGTTGACCCAAATGGTACCAGATGGAGTTGGTCCGGGTCAATCTAGGGCTCTTAGTCGTCTTTTACGACACCCACGAGCAAAGCAAGGGTTGGTAGTATTCGAAGCCGCTACCACACAGCACACGGGGATTATTTTATATATAGTTTTAAAACAGTATTGTGTTATATATGTAGGCTATTGTAGAATAACAACTTTTTCATTCAAGTTAGAATTCTTTTGAACGCCTGGCTCGTTGCTGAGGAAGATTATTCCTGAGAGGTTTATAGGATTAGATTGTTAGCGATGACTTGATTACTGGCTACGTCATCCAAGCTAGTATGAACTTAATAGTTTTTCACTTACACTGCATAATTGCGGCTTACATAATTATTAGAAAACTAGATGAGTCAACAATACACGTTCCCATTCTAGTTACTAAGCTTTCTTTGATTTGACAAGTTTCACTTGCTTACATGACAAAATGGTAGCTGTAATAGCAAACATCTATGTGGGGACGGACTAAAAGAAAAATGTATATGTAAAGACTATTTATTGACTTAGAGATACTGCGCAAACCCTGTGTGAATTCGTCGCCCAATGTGGCGTGTAGCGACATTAATAAAAATTGCAAAAAAGATAGAACATATACATAACTAGGTAAGTATAATGAATTTGGTGCGAGTAACTGCGCCTGACGTTGCCCTAACTGAAGCCGCGGGTAACTGGACCGGGGAAGGGTCCGACGGCGTTGGGAAAGGATGGATGGTGGATGGATCCGAGAGACTATGCCGCCAGGATGGTCACGGAGATCAAGAGAGAGAGAAAACGACCAACTCTACAAAGTTGGCATAGGAATTTGTTTAAAATATGTTGTGCTTGCATCCCTTAGACGCTCTTTATCCGAGCTGGCCACAGATGTCAAGGTTTCGTTACTAGTGGTCGGACCAGTGGCGATGGTCATGGAGTCACGTACCGCCCTTTTGTAACCTTGTACAGATGGCGTGTGTCCAGATTTAAAAAAAGGCGCTTATTACGACATCCGTGGTTAAGGGTATCCCACCCTTAGTGTTTCTTTGTGTGCATTTAAAAATTGTTATTATTTGGTGCTAAATGTAAAATGTTTTTTGACCATGTGCTATTATTATCTGTATTCTATTGTGCGTTTTGTGTGTATTTTTTATTTATTTTAGTAATACAGTAAAACCCGTTTAAGATGCTTTTGCAGGGACCCGACCAAAAGCGCGTCTTAGGCGGGAAAGCGTATTATGCGGGAAAGGGAAAAACCCGCAATTATTATTTATTATATTCTATTATTATTTTGAATACTTACGTATTGAATTTAACATTTAAAAATTACCAAAATAAAATGTTCTTTATTTTCTTTATTTAATATACTTACTACTAGATACTTTTTTAAATATTAAAAAATAAAAAATATTTAAACATATATAAATGTTGTTTATTATTATTACGTTACTTACAAAGTCAGTCAAAGTAAACGTTACTTAAGGTCACTTGTTTTAGTTTGACAAAAAGATTTTGAGGCATTAGCAATTACAAGATTTTCAACGTAATTTAATTTTCGCAGTGCGTCTTCGCTTGATTCAAAGAAGTTACATAGCGTCTTAAATCATTAACTGCTGATAATGCCTGGGCGTGTGACAAAATCGGAGTTATCAGCTTCTTCTTGGTCATTATCACTTAGGGTCAAATTCAAATTTATTTATGCTTGACAGTCGTCACTTCGTCAGTCGCTGGCCTCGCTGTCCGCTGCCGCAAGGGGTAATATATGTTTGAGTGGCACGTGTTGGCGTCATAAACGGGATGACGATCGTATTAAGCGTTAAGAAATGTACGAAAACGTGTCTCAATTTGCTGGGACTGACGCAAAATGGCGTATTATGCGGGAAATCGTATTAAACGTGATCGTATTAAACGGGTTCTACTGTATATAGATTTAATAGGCGTCCCCGAGCGTCCTAGAGTTGTTTTAATGAGATTTATGTTAATGTTATTAACATCATCTTGTATTTTACAAATTGTATTTAAAATTTCGCTGATTAAAATTTTATAGAATAACATTAATAATTTTATTCGTTGACTTTATCCTAATGTCCTCTCATCTTAATTTTAACCCTTTTTAATAATCATGTTTTTCATTCAAGGTTTACCTTTTAATTTAACAGGTGATCATTAAAGGTTGGTTTTAAAATAGATTACTAATCTATTTGTGATTTGGCTACACAAACACTTGCTACAATATAACTACAAGTATTTAAAATAATAATAACTTTTTCGTAATTCTTTTTTATTAAGGCATGTTTAAATAAATTAAATAACTTATAAATAACCGTGTAACACATAGAGGTATAAATCTACAATACAAATAAGACAACTATATATTTGTAACAATGACATTGTACATTGTTTGAACTAATTGAATCCAACGAAAATCATCCATCCGTTGTAAAGATACTATATCTAATTCTGTACCAGTATATAGTATTTTATATCGAAATTATGTAAGGCTGGTAGTCTTTAAATTAGATATTGCTGCTGTAACTGTAACTTTTTCTACATTCACTCTTTTTATACTACACCAATTACATTAATTAATTTCCTAGATCATAGGATTCATCTTCAAAGATCATAATATAGATTAGATTGTCATGAAGAATATTCTGTACTTACGTATTCGACTTCTAAGCCCTAAATCTGCTTCAGGATGCAAATATTTGAACGCCTATTTACAAACAGATATTTTTTTTAAGAAAACTCTTTGTATCTTACAAACAATTTTCTTATATAATCTATACCAATAAATAAAATTGGAGTGTCTGTTTGTAATGTCAAAATAATAGGCTTTTTTCATGCTCACACGGTTATTTGCACGACACCTATGCCTAAAATAGCAATTAAAAAATTTTTGTCTGTCTGTCTGTTTGTCTGTCTGTCTGTTTGTTCCGGGTAATCTTCAAAACGGCTGGACCGATTTCAAAAATTCTTTCACCAATGGAAAGCTATAATATCAGGGCGTAAACTAGGCTATATTTTATCCCGGTATTCCCACGGGACCGGGAACTACGCGGGTAAAACGACTATAATCTATAACCGAAGCGAAGTGAAGGCGGGTTGCTAGTCATGAATAATTTTGATGTCATTACTTGGGCACTTGATTTCATTGAACATTTTAATATTTTGTTCAAGTCTAAGCACGCACTAAGCAATATAAGTTTGATAATAAATTATTGTAAGCATAATTAAACCTTTTTAATACCATTCTCTTCTAATACTAAAAGCTACTTTATCTGGAAAATACTAAACAGTCCACAATTATTCTTAAAAAAATATTCAATTTAAAGCCTAATGATCTTATTTAATTTCCTAAGTCTCTTGTCTCTATTTCTATTACCCCTTTTTGGGTATTTTCTACGAGATTTGTGTTTCCTAGGTCGTCCTTGGGGCAATTGAAATACATCTAGATGTTCAATGTTCAACTTTTGACCAACTAGTTCTTTCAACTGCGAATGCGTTAGTATATAAACTGGTTCGAGAGAATCTAATACATTTGACACTTGATGATTTGCATACGATTGAGAAGTAGGATTTTGATTAACCGGGGGACCATATTCTTGAACCGGTACACCATAACTTGTACTTGGTGGTCCATACTGATTATTAGAATTATATTGAACGGGTGGTGGACCATATTGTTGAATAGGCTGACCGTATTGTTGATTTGGTGGGCCATAATGAGGTTTGGGTGGTCTATAATTACGGTTAGGTGGTTCAGGACGTGGATGATAATCGTAAAAATTTGGATGTCTAAAATTATTGTATTGATGGGAAAAACTACCGTCTGTATCTTGATTTATGTTTGGATTTCGTTGTCTACTTCTTATTGTTGGCGAAGGTTTAACATTAGGTGTGTCATAATCAAAATCTGGTATACTATATTCGTAATCATCATCGTTGTCATACGAATACTCTAGTTTGCTATTAGGGTCATCTTCATCATATGTATAGTCATAATCATAAGCTTCACCTATTCGGTGAGAATTATCAGACTGCACATATGAGGTTAGTTTTAGCTCTTCTGGTGTCGGTAAATTTTCTATTTCAATACCTAATGTAACGTTTTCTAAGTCTGTGTCGTTAATAGTTTTTAAACTAACAGTACAATTTATTTCTAAATTAATTGTTTCATTTAACTGTTGATTATCTTTCGAGACTATATATTTCTCAGTTGTTAAAGTATCATTTTCTATAATTAATAAAGTTGTGTCTATTTCACGCTTAGATCTTTCATGAATACTTACGTCATCTTCTCCATAAGCAGATACGCCTGTTCCATCTTGATTTAAATGCTGAACAACAGTAGGTTGTGACTGTAAATATTTTACTCCTTCAGTACTAGGTCCATGTTGAAAAATATTAACAGGTTTTTCATAAATTAATGCTTCGTGACGTGGTTTTTCTTGAGGAATATATTCAATATTTTCGTGTAAATTTTCACTTAGAGTCTGTTCAACTTCTATATTATAATAATTGCTTTTTGTTGTCGGTGTATCATTCTCTACTTGCGTAATGATAGTGGGAGCTGCAGGTTTGAAATAAGTACGCACCCTGTGATCTCTTAAGTCTGGTACATCGTCTATTTCTTCAGTAATAGGTTTGTGATCCTTATTATTTAGATGTTCTGCAACATGTGGTTCCAGTAAAACTATTTGTGTGGGTTCTGGATTAGCTATTTGAGGATCATTTACATAAAAATATAAGTCGATTGGCTTATTAAGAGATTCTTTATCCAGGTCTTCTGTTGTATGAATCAAACTGTTTAGCTGAGTTAATTGTTCTTGAGGTGATTTATTAAGTAGTACATTTAAAGCATTGATATCATTTTCAGAGTGATAGCCATGCATTTGACTATATAGTTTCGGATAAATATATTGAGTTTTACTTGGAATTGCTTCGGTATATAAACTTCTACGTTCTTTGTCAAGGCCATGTAAACCTACATTTCCATTAGGCTTTATTGTAACCCCTTCATTGTAAGTGGCGCCAGGATATGTATTAATCTTACGTTTCTTTGGTACAGTAGTATATACTGAACCGTAAGATCTGTGATTTCTATTTTTATCAACGGCATCAGCTCTCGTCAGTTTGATTGGTTCTATTTCTGGTTTCTCTTTTAACTGCCTGTCTGCTCTAGTTTTTGTTTTCTTATCTTTAGAGTTAGACTGCATCTGTTCTAGGGCTAAATGATGATTCTCTTGTGATTCTTGATATGCTTTCATGTAACTATCAACTTGTTGTCTTGTAGGCTGTTGGTTCCACCTTTGGAGTTGTGCTCGATGTTGTCTTATCCTTTCTGCGTTGAACATAGCTTGCTGATGTTGTGCGTGGATCCTTGCATTTTGTTGCGAATTACCTGCTAATGGATTAGCATATGGTAACACCTTTTTCTCATCTACCCTTGCTTGCTCATTAATTACTTCGAAGACGGCGGGCGCTGTACTTTTATTAGGTTTGGCAGCCGATGTGTGTATTATTAGTAAGATTATTGCTGTATTTATTTCTTTGCTTCGTCGCATTTTATCTGAAAAGAAAGAAGAATATATGTTAAAATATTTATTTTTAGGTCTACACCGTTAGTAAATATACCGTTCATCACTCCTTCATTTGCCGTGAGTTTTATGTTAAAGACGCTTAACGGACGTAAGTGGATCAAATTCAGATCAAGAAAAAGTAAACTTAAAACTCTACGCCAACTCGTTTGGTTAGTGTAGTGTAGTAGATTAGTTTCAATCTTTCGGAGGAGGCCCGCACCAAACAATAGGAGGCATATATACTGAGAAGAAGGAAAAACTTCCACCTATATATATGTTATGTCAATATAAATAAAATTGGAATGTCTGTTTGTAATGTCAAAATAATAGGCTTTTTTCATGCTTACACGTTTATTTGCACTATACACATGCCTAAAAATCACTTTATATTTTTTGTCTGTCTGTCTGTTTGTTCCGGGTAATCTTCAAAACGGCTGGACCGATTTCAAAAATTCTTTCACCAATGGAAAGCTATAATATCAGGGAGTAACATAGGCTATATTTGAACCCGGTATATTCACAGGAACGGGAACTACGCCACGGGTAAGGCGACTGGAACCAAAGCGAAGCGAGGGCGGGTTGCTAGTATGTCAATAAAAATAAATATTTATGTTTCTGTGTGGTGACAGAGTAATCCTACCCGTGTCGTAAAAGACGAATAAAGGATATGATATGCATATAACATCTGTGAAAGATAAGGATAACTCGAAATGAAACCCTATAAAGACCCATCTGACTAGTGTGATATTGTAGGTCAATTCCCCTTCTATTATGCAGAAGGCTTGAGCCCAGTAGTGAGGCATAGGTAGATATATGAAGTGAGATGAAATGCTTATGTCTTTCTGTGTGGTGATGGAGTAAGAATACCATTCACCATTTTGTTCGTGGATGTCTGTTGATCAAGGGATACAAGATGCAGATAACATCACTACAAGAGTAGGAAAGTCTCGAAATAAAATCCTACGTCAACCAATCTGGCTAGCTTGGTTGATCAATTTCCCTCCCATCATGGAGTAGCCCAGCAGTAGGATGTATATGACCTGGGATGATGATGAAATGTTTATGTTAATATGTTTGTCCTTCATAAATTCCAACATTTATTTTTTTAATTGATTACTTCTTATGGGAGGGCAAACTGCCTCGTTACGTAACCCGTTACGGCGCTAGTCTGTTGTAAAAATTTCGACACTTATTATAGCTACCATAAACAATTAGCTTAAGGTAACTATAATAAGTAATTTTATAGGATTAAATAATAATCAACTTAGATTAGTTTAAGTTATATTGCACTTCTGGCTCTCTCGCTCACCGAACGAAGTGCAGTAACACGTTGCTCAGATGTCGTTTTTTTGCGAGAATGTAGTACTACCCCGGATGGAGTAGCCCGCGGCTGTAGACAGAAGACTGTCGACAGTGTACGCCTATCAGATATAGGTGTATAAATAATGTAATATACAGATAACATCTATGCACGAGAAGATATATAGAAGAACATAAGAAAAAAAGTTGAATTTTCATTACTAATTTGGAAGTTAATTTGAAAGTTTTAGCCCAACTTTAGCTCAATATCTGCCGTGTGTTGATGGAGTAAGAATACAATTTACCATTGCCCGTGGGTGTCTTAAAAGACTACTAAGGGACTAATATGCATATAAAATTGAAGCAATGAAGTAAAACTTGAAATAAAACCCTATACCAACCCGTCTGATCAGTGTGGTATAGTAGGCCAATTACCCTCCTATTAGGGAGGAGGCTCGAACCCAACAGTGGGACGTATATGAGCCGAAATAAGTAGGTCATTTATGAGCTGAACAGAAGAAGATATTAGTGACAAAAAGTTACCCTTAAATAGGAAAACGTGGTTTAAATATGAACGACGTTTTTATGTGGAAAGAGGTAACACAATACTTGGCTGGACTAGACGTATATAGCTATTGAATCAACTAACAAATTGTATATATACATATATTTTTATATTAGAAATAACAATAATATTCAATGATAAGTAATTATTGTATAATATAGAACAAAATTAAGTTATATAAACGATGTTATTTCCTTAATCCGGTTTCCTGACACGGATATTTATGACCTAGATTATAAGTGACTAATAAATTATTATGATTCTACAAATATAGGAAATTATTATGAATATTAATATAATCTTTATGTATAATAATATTTAAGTAATTGTGTTTGTTTTGTTGTCAATTTATGTTGTGAGAAATATTTAATCGAATTCCATCCGCCATTTCTTATATTTTCGCATGGTGACGTAGTATGCTTTCATATCTTCTTTATATATATATATTTCTTGTATACGTGTGTATGTCACTGAGCTCCTGCTAAACGGCTGGATCGATGTTGATACATTTTTTTTGTGTGTGTGTTCAAGGGGATTCAAGAATGCTTTTCATTCACAATTGCACCCGCTCCCCACAATTGCAAAAGTCTCTATCTGTATTTTACACGTGGGTCCAGAAAATGCTTTGCGCGTCACTCAAGGACAGGAATCTACCAGAAATTCAACTAGAAAATATTAGAGGATTCACCATCATCGCAGCTCATATTATGGGAGGGAAAATTGACCTACTATCTCCTCTAATGGGGGCAAAGTTGTCCTACTATATTCAAGCGGATTGGCATCGTGTTTTATTTAGAGTTTTCTTTCTCTTGCATGGGGGCTCTTCTCCGAGATAGAGAATCCGCGTCTGATTAACCCGATGTGATAGGTCAATTTTCAAGCCCAGCAGTGCGATTGGGTTGAGGAATTGTCTTAAACAGTTACAGGTGTAATGACCGTGGGTACTTTCACTGACGGCGTGCTCTTACATACAAACTTACATATTATGTATAAATATACATATTGTATAACCGGTCGCCGTGTCCGTCAGTTAAGAAAAACATACGAGGCAATAAAACGCACAGGCACGTAGTGAGAGCCATTTATTTATACGTAAGTTCAGGAAGTAAATAAATATATTAGGTCCTTACATATGAAATTAGCGTTTTGTTGTACTGATCACTTTGATCTGAAATATCTCCTCTTTGGTTGAGAATTCCAAATTCTAATTTATAGATTCATTTAGCTGGTACATTTGAGTTTTGAAAATAGTCATTCATTTGTTTTTTCCGTATTATTTTTTCTTTGGCGTCGCTTATTACCGCACAACGGAAAACATGAAATATCGGTATATTTACTAGTACGAGCTCTACCGTGGCACTAGTGCTGCAGAAACAGTTCGAAGGATTAATGATGTGTACGGCGCTGGTGTCGTAAAAGAAAGCACGGTACGTTTTTGGTTTCAACGTTTTCGTTCTGGAAATTTCCACCTTCAGAACCAACCCCGTGGACGGCTGGAGACTAAAGTGGAAAATGAAGAATTAAAGGCCATTGTGGAAGCAGATTCATCATAAAGTACTTCAGAGATAGCTGCTAGCTTCGGGGTAAGTGATAAAACTGTATTAATCTACTTGAAGCAAATCAGGAAAGTAAAAAAACTTGAACGATGGGTACCTTATGAATTGAGTGAATCGAATTTGCACACACGCGTCAACTGCTGTGTTATTTTGCTCAACCGACACAATAATGAAGGGATTTTAAATCGAATCATTACTTGTGATGAAAAGTGGATACTGTACGATAATCGGAAGCGCTCGTCGCAATGGTTGACCCCTGGAGACCCAGCTAAATCTTGCCCTAAACGAAACTTGACTCAGAAAAAGTTACTTGTGTGTGTTTGGTGGACTAGCGCTGGTGTCTTTCACTACAGCTTTCTAAAATCTGGCCAAACGAGTACGACAAGTATCTACTATCAGCAATTGCAAACCATGAAAGAAAAACTAGCTGCTAAACAACCGAGATTGATCAATCACTCTAGGCCACTGCTGCTTCACGACAACGCAAGACTACACACTGCACAACAAACAACCACTAAGTTAGATGAGCTACAAATGGAATGTCTGCGACATCCACCGTACTCCCCGACTCTTGCTCTAACAGATTACCATTTTCCCGGAATTTGGATAACTTTTTACAAGGAAAAAAATTCAACTCCGATTTGGCAGTCCAAACCGCTTTCAAAGAGTTTATTGATTCTCGCCCGCATGGTTTTTTAGTAAAGGGAGTAATGAACTACCTATGAGATGGCAAAAGTGCATAGATAATAACGGTGCATTCTTTAATTAAATATATTTTACAAAAACAATTGACTTTATATTCCTCCCGTACAAAACACCTATTTCATATGTAAGGACTTAATAGTTTTTCCTATAAACTACATTTCATCATTTCAGCTCATATATATGTCTCGCTACAGGACTCAAGCTTCCTCTACAATAGGAGGGCAATCGACCTACGATACCATGCTGGTCAGACGTGTGTGTATAGGTTTTTATTTCGAGTTTTCCATGTCATATATAGATATTATATGCATATTATATTCCTTCATTGTGTTTTACGACACCCACGGGCAAGATGTGGTGAATTGTAATCTTACTCCGTCAGCACATGACAAAGAGTTCATTTAGAACATAATAAAATGGCTGAAATGCTTAAAATAAACATAAAGAAATAAAAACGTGTGGTGACGGAGTAAGAATACAATTCACCACTCCCTATCGTGCCCGTGGATGTCGTAAAAGACGACTAAGGGATATAATATGCATATGACATCTATGCAAGAGAAGCAAAATTCGAAATAAAACCCTATACCAACCTGTCTGACCAGCAGCAGTATGGTCCTTTTCCCTCCTATCATGGAGGAGGCTCGAGATCAACAATGGGACGTATATGAACTGAAATGATGATGATGAAATAAAAAAAATAAATTGAAGTTATACTTCTTTTGGCGCCTTAGGGAAAAATTATGAGAAACAAATTTATGTTACGCGCGCATACCGTCACGAGAAGCCGACACTCTGAAGTTAGCTAGTCATGATTTTTACCATACGCGTGAACACTTATTGTAAAAAAAACTTAGTGCCTTTGTATAATTAGCAACCACACGAATCCAGCAGCTAGTTTTATATCGTTATGATGAACCCGTTTTTATCTCAATAACTTAAGGTTGATGCAATCTATACTCTTCTCCATCGTACATGATTGCCAAGGGTTTTGGTAATAGTTTTATAACCGATTATCTGCCTAACATCAAATCTCTTTGGTAATGTATTTCTCATTAGATGGAGTTGGTTCAAGTCTAAGTTAAGGTAAGGTTTACCTTCGAACAATGTAAGGTTTGCTAAGTATCCATAACCACCATCAAACAGCAATTTCGTTTTATAAATAAAAAATAATAGAAAATTTTCAATTTAGATGTTAAAATTGTTCATATTAAGTAAAATATCTGAATATTTGTATGTATAACGATTTCTGTTTACGCGTTCAAATAATTATCTTGAGATTTACCAAAAATCACCCCGTTAGTAATTAATTTTTGAGAACCACCGAGTGGACATATTCTATCCAATCAAATAAAAAATGTACGGTGGATCCCGTACTAGACACAAAAGGAACTAGAAAAGATATTTGTCAAGACAAATTATTTAATACTAGCTGCAGCCCTCGCTTCGATTCAGTTTCAGTCGCCTTACCCGCGTAGTTCCCGTTCCCGTGCTAATACCAGGATAAAATGTAGCCTATGTTACTCCCTGATATTATAGCTTTCTTTTGGTGAAAGAATGTTTGAAATTGGTTCGGTGGTTTGAGCCTGAAAGCGTAACAAACAAACAAACTTACTTTCGCATTTATAATATTAGTAAGGATTTCTACAATAAGTATATAATTGTTCATTCAAAGTTACAGACGTGTCTGTCCACGATAACTTCCCGTATGTTTTTTACGTCCGTTAAACACAGCTTATTACATTCTCTAACTGTTATAATCGATTTTATCATGCTAACTTGTTAATGTATTGTTAATTTGATACACGATCGTTGCTTGAAAAACGTGCCGTTTGTAACCCATTCTTTTTTTATTATTTGTTATTGAAATGAAACGTTTAGGTGCGTAGTATATTTTATTTTGTGAGTATTTATTTATTTATTTATATTTAATGTTTTCTTTTAGGTGGGTTAGTGCACCCGCCGCCAGGCCCCGTCCGGGGCGACAAAGGGGTGGCGCACAGCCCCGTTACCCACCCGATAGCATGTCGCCCTCGTCGTTGGGCCGACCACCGGCGCAGAGTTCCTTGTCTTCAGTGGTCGGCCTGACGGAATACCCTGAGGTATCCTCTCTCATCGATATACCCTGCCCAGGACGTTAGTCGCCATCGCGAGGTCAGACTTATATTTAATGTTACGTTCGGTTATGTAACGCTCGAGTAAAGTCGGTTTTTGTCGACTAAGAGAGTATTTTTAAAGTACGATACAAATGACGATTATTTACAGCAAAACTTACTATATCGTCATCATCATTCATCCACTACTGAACGCCTTCACTCATATTTCACCACATAGTGCGATCCTGTGCCGCTTGCATCTAACGCCGCTCAGCAACTTTCGCCAGATCGTTGGTCCAACTTGGAGGCGTCCTACAATGCGTGATCCGATACGTGGTCGCCACTCGAAAACCTTTCTTTCACATCGGTGGTCGGTTTGTTGAGCGATGTGGCCTACGGATTGCCCTTTCAAGGTGCTAATTCTTTGTGCTATGTCGATTAGACCCGTTCTTCTACGGACTTTCTTATCCGTTTACTATATACTTTGAACAGAAAAGTAGTTCTCCCAAACATCATCTTCCTTCAGCTTTTCATTCCAACTACTTGAGGTAATCGTACAAATCGTACATATTGCTTAGTTTTGGCGATAGTTTTATGCAATTAAACTATTTTAATATAGCACGATAAAAAATTAAAATACCTATATTTAGTATTTCAAGTCCATTAAATGACGCCTTCATATTCGCGCCAAAATTATACGACACCCGGCCATTTTCGCAGATTAAAAAAATAACGACAACGAAATGTGGTTGGTTTAGATCTTTATCTAAGTCTACAACGTTTTTTAGATTTAATTGGTATTTAAAGAAAAAATAACAGTAACGTCTTATGAAATATCTATTGTCAATCTTTTTCCTTATAATTCTGTGAGAATCTTTGATCTTTTGTTCGTAATATACCTTTATTAATAGAGGTTATTGATCTATGGGATAATGTCATAAGTAGGCTTTGATATATCGATACTCTATTATCTCGAACGGCTTTTAATAATTATGTAATCAATAACTTTGTTAACGGCATATTCACTGGGTGTCCATTAACATTTCTGATGGTATTTATTTCATTGTGTATTTCGTGTGGTGATGGAGTAAGAATACAATTCACCACCCTCTTTCTTGCCCGTGGATGTCGTAAAAGACGACTAAGGGATTATTGTAGATGACATCTATGCAAAAGAAGAAAACCTCGAAATAAAACCTTCGTAAATACTAATACTAAATACTAATTCGTTTGACCAGCGTGGTATAGTAGGTCAATTTCCCTTCTATTGTGGAGGAAGCTCGAGCACAGTGGGACGTATATGTGCTGACATAATGATCCATTAATTTACTACTAGCAACCCGCCCTCGCTTCGCTCGGTTCGGTTCCAGTCGCCTTATCCACATAGTTCCCGTTCCCGTGAGAATACCGGGATAAATTATAGCCTAAGTTACTCCTTATATATCCAGCTACCTGGTAGTAAAATATAATCGAAATCGGTCCAGCTGTTTTGAAGATTACCTCAATCAAACAGATAGACAGACAAAAAAAATAAACTGTATTTTAGGCGTAGGTGTCGCGCAAATAACCATGTGAGCATGAAAAAACCTATTATTTTGACATTACAAACAGACACTTTAACTTTATTTACTTGTATAGATAATAATCACGGATAATATAATACTAAAAGTTAAAAAATACTGAATGTCATAGGTACCAGGAATCACACCATTCTAGATCATTGATTAGACAAAACATAAGGGCATATAGTCCCAAGACCGATACATATGGGACACCGCATTCTATGGGTGTTGCCACAACGTTCCCCTATTCGGTCCATGTAGAGGACGATGTGCCTCAGGTATAGAGGTACCCTGTGATAACAGAGCGCTTCCTTGATGCAGCTGAATGACAGATTATTAAATGTGTTGGCAACGTCTAAAGACACCGGTAAGCTTCCACAACCACGGCCCTGGACATTAAAATCCTATAACAATACGAATAAGTTTGACTTTTATTTTCGACCTTTATTAAAAACATTGAAATAATCTTTTCATTTGCAGATTTAAAAATAATTACGGTTCGACCTTTCAACATTCTAATTGCAGTATTTAATTTATATTATAAAAAAAAATTAAGTAGTTTTATTTAAATATTTATGGTAATTATAAAAAAGAAAACTACGTAATTACAGAGTGAGAATACAATTCACCACCCCTCTCTCTTGTCCGAGGATGTCGTAAAAGACGACGTATATGCATATAATATATATGGGCGCTGTTTTGACTACTTGAAATGAAATCTGTATGAATTAATCGATACTGCTTCCGTTCTAGTTAATGATATTAATTTAATTATTGTATAAATTCAATTATAATATTAATTTAAATTATGGTAATATTTAAATAATTTAAATTTGTCTATTTATAAAAAGGAAGGAAGCTGTGACGTGACTCCTTTGTGATAAAATGTTTATTCCTTGAAAATATTTAATTACTGTCAATGTAATTTAGTATTACAAATATTTAATTATGAAATAATTATTACAGACTTTAAATCAGTGCAATAAAGCTTATGTTAAATCAATTTAAATTCAAATTGTTTTACCGGTTGTAACTGGTCAGTGATTCTAGCCTATAAAAAGGCCAACATTCGTAACGACAGTACAGTTTTTTGATATCTACGAAAAGTGTTGTTACTCTGTTTAAATTGTATCATCTTTAGTGTGTTCAGACCAAAAATAAACCAAGTTTGTGAAGTATTGACGTTATTATTTCACCGAGATGGATTCAGATTACCCGAATGTTAACGCCACGCCGACATATATGTGCAAGTGAAGGAAAACTCGAAATAAAACCATTTTTTTTTTTTTGGGACTAATCCCACCATACATTCCCACCATTGTAACTCCTGTCAGTCAGGATGCACAATGGTCTCCATAGATCACACCTGAGGTTTGACCCTCGGGCAGTCCTGGAAAATGATTTTAATTGTCTTGGGACCCGCAACAAATTTAATTAGAAAAAGTTAAACAGGAGGAGTTGGAAGAAATTGATTCTACTTCCATTCTAGGCAATACGGGAGACGTAAAACAAAATTGACTAGTTAGTCAATAAATAAGAAGACGTGCAGTTACGATAAGCGCAGCCGCACAGCATCAGGAATATGGGAGAACTAACGGGGCCAAATAAAACCATATGCCAACATGTCTGACTAGCATGGTATAGCATGATAAATTTTCCTCCTATTAGGGAGGCTCGAGCCCAGCAGTGGGATGTATATGAGCCAAGATGATAATGATGATGGCCCGCCCTCGTTGCGCTTCGGTTCCAGATGCTTTGGCCTGACATAAATCTGTGATATCTCCTCAGATATGGCCTCGCATTCGAGTCTAGGCTTAGCCAAAATATTATAGGGATTTTGTGAGAAGAAATATAGTCTAAACTAGCAACCCGTCCTCGCTTCGCTTCGGTTTTAGTCGTTTTACCCGCGTAGTGCCCGTTGCCGTGGGAATACCGGGATAAAATATAGCCTATGTTACTCCCTGATATTATAGCTTTCCATTGGTGAAAGAATTTTTAAAATCGGTCCAGCCGTTTTGATGATTATCCGGAACAAACAGACATACAGACAGATAAAAAAATATAAAGTGATTTTTAGGCATGTGTATAGTGCAAATAACCGTGTGAGCATGAAAAAAGCCTATTATTTTGACATTACAAACAGACACTCCAATTTTATTTATTGGTATAGATATAGATTACTCCTTATGTAGACAGCTTATGTAGGTTGTAAAATATTATCAAAATCGGTAAATCCGTTTTGATGATTACTCGGAACAAATGGGCAGAGAAAAAAATAATCCGGGTTTTAGACATAGGTATCGTGGAAATAAGCGTGAGTATAAAATCTACTATTTTGACATGACAAACGGACATTTCAATTTTATTTATTTGTATAGATTTAGAATTTGACATGGTAATTATAAATACTAAGTAAACGAAAAAGCTTTAATATCGACGAAATCAATTAAGTAGTAATTTATGGTATGTTAATTTTTTTGTGTTAGTCACGTATGCTATTGACATAGATATTGCCTTGTTTGACTCGTAATAAATGACCAAGATTCACGTGTAAGTCTGTTAGTAACTAAGTACTGCATAGTTCAATCGATTTTCATAAATTAGTGAAATTTTTAAGTGAAGCATACAATTTACGCGATATACATATAACATCTATGCGAAAGAAGAGTGAAAGAGAAGAAAAACTCTGAAACAAAACCCTATGCCAACACGTCCATATGCCACTATGGCAGGCCTATGCCACAGGTGTCGGGCCGACCATTGACGACAAGTCACCCTGCTCCGGTGGTCGGCCCATCGACGAAAGCGACGTGGGTATGGGTAGGTTATAGTCCCGCGTGCCGTCCTTTCGTCGCCCGGGACGGAATGGACCGCGTGTGCGCTTACCATAGCCCACACATAAAAAAAATGCCAACACGTCCGATGAAGAGAAGAAAAACTATGAAAGAGAAGAAAAACTCAAAAACAAAACCAAACCAAGACAACACGTCCGATCAGCTGATAGTACATCATTTTCTCTTCAATAGTGCCCGAGCCCAACAGTGGGACGTATATGGGCTGAGATGATTATTTTTAAGTGAAATCTTCTATAGATGAGAAGTAAATTGATATAAGTCCACATCATTTGGCCCTGTACGGCGCACCGGTGTGGGCGGGGTCCCTGACCGTCCGTCTGAGGGCCCTCTTGTGGCGGCCACAGAGGGTCAAGGCGATCAGGGCTATACGCGGTTACCGTACGGTGGCGACGGAGGCAGAGTGCCTCCTTGCCGGAACTCCCCCGTGGGACCTGGAGGCGGAGATGCTCGCTGGAATTTACCGGTGGGTGTAGGAGACGCGCGCCCGCGACGGTATGGTCTCCATCAAAGAGATCACCGCCTGGCGGGTCGACTCCCGCCGAGAAGTCATTGCCCGTTGGGCAGTCCGGCTACTGTCGGCTAATGTACGGTGTGGTGCTGATGGAGTGGTTGGAGCGGACGCACAGGGTGCTTTCCTTCCGATTGGTGCTGGTGCTGACGGGGCACGGTTGCTTCGCGAAGTACCTGAACAAGATTGTCAGGAGGGAGAGCACACCGTCCTGCCACCACTGCAATTGCGACGTGGACACGGCGCAGCACACGCTCGAGGTGTGTGCCGCGTGGGAGGGGGAGCGCCGTGAACTCGTCGCGATTATCGGTGCCGATCTGACGCTGCCGACCATCGCCAGGGAGATGCTCGACAGCGTCAGGAACTGGGACGCGGTCGCCGCCTTCTGTGAGGCCGTAATCTCACAGAAGAAGGCGGCGGATCGTGTGCGAGTAGAGCTCCTATTCGGCGACACGTTCCGCTGCCGGCCACTCGGGCGACGCAGGCGCGAGTATCTGCGCCTAATGCCGCCCTAGCCGAGGTCGCGGGTGATCGGACCGGGGAATTGTCCATCACCCGCAGCGAAGCTGACCGCGTGACGGCGACCGACGTCCCAGGACGTCGACAGGTGAGGGTACCCGAAAGGGTATTCTGTCGGGCCGACCACTGACGACAAGTCACCTCTGTTCCGGTGGTCGGCCCAACAACGAGGTGACGTGGGTACGGGTGGATTATGGGCCCGCGCGCCGTCCTTTCATCGCCCTGGACGGAACGGACCACGCGTGCGCTTATCATAGCCCACCCATAAAAAAAAGTCCACATCATTTAAACCTTAGCATGATTATTTATGCAATTATTCAAAATCGTGGTTTACGTTCACTTTTGTAAAGGATTGTAATTATAAATAGATTATACTAATTTGCCTACTACATTATATTCTGTACGTATTGCATACATTACCCTACTTTTATCATAATTATTTGGGGTCGAATCAACGCACTCTTCTTTCATTAAAATCTCACGTGTCCCATTGTTGGGCTCGAGTGTCTTCCATTGTGTGAGGAAATTTGACTTGCTACACCACGCTGGTTAGACGTATTGGCACAGCGTTTCATTTCGAGTTTTCTTTTATATATGTTATCCGCATATTATATCCCTTAATAAGCATGTAACATCTGTGCAAGAGAAAGAAAACTCCAATCAAAATCCTATTCCAACATGTCTAACCAACGTGAAACAGTAGGTTAATTCCCCCTCCCATTATGGACGAAGCTTGAGTCCAAGAGTGGAACATATATTTATAGGCTGAGATGACGATAATGATATCCCTTAGTCGTCTTTTACGACACTCACGGGTAGGCGAGGTGGTGGTGAATTGTATTCTTAATCCGTCATCACACGGAAGTATACTATAAGAACAAAAACCTAATTATAAATCAGTCGTAACTAATCTTCCGTGGCGAACAAGTGTGCATAACATTAATTAATTAACATTACGAAAGTTGCGACTCAGATATATAAGGTAGAGCTAATCATAAACATTTTAAACTCCATAACGATTTGATGTGAACTATTTACCTACAACAATATAAAAACAACCAGGGTTATCGTTAAATAACTAAAAATGTTTCTAAAGACCCCCGCAATATAAGGATTATTTCCTTAGTGCAGGGTGTTGTTCTTAAGTGCAGGGTATTGGTCGATCGTAAACTGAAAAGTCCCCCGCAATACAAGGATTATTTTCTTAGTGCAGGGTGTTGTTCTTAAGTGCAGGGTGTTGTTCTTAAGTGCAGGGTATTGGTCGATCGTAAACTGAACTAACTAAAAATGTTTGTAAAGTCGCCCGCAATACAAGGATTATTTCTTTAGTGCAGGGTATTGATAGATCGTTAACTGAACTAAATAAAATGTTTGTGAAGTTCCCCGCAATACAAGGATTATTTCCTTAGTGCAGGGTATTGGTCGATCGTTAATTGAACTAACTAAAACTGTAAAGTCCCCCGCAATACAAGGTTTATAAAAAACCCAACACATGCATTTATGGTTGATCTAAAAAAATTGCTTACTTGACATTCAAACGCGTGATTTGCCTATGTGAGTTCGATATTTAAGCCATTATACCATACATTCCTCAGTATTATATAAAGTACGTAGCCATAAAAATGTGCTTATTCATTATCTTGTTATATTATACATAACAGAATCTATCAGGGAAGTATTATATACTAGTGGTCTTACAGGAAATGTATTGTATTAAGAACAATACGACAATGAATTCCGCCGGTCACAGCCGTTAAATCGCATAATAGTTATGAAATTATCATTTTTAGCTAACTAACAATCTTCATAAATTCGTATAGAACTAGTTTTCTGTCTAATGACGAATTGAAAATATAATTCTACACTTATCTTGCCCGTGGATATCATAAAAGACGACTAAGGGATATTATCATCATCTCATGTCATATAATTCTCACTGCGAGGCTTGAGTCTCCTCCACAATAGGAGGGAAACTGACTTACGCTGGTCAGGCGGGTTGGTATTTTTTTATGGGTGGGCTATGGTAAGCACGCACGCGGTCCATTCCGTCCGGGGCGACGAAAGGACGGCGCGCGGGCCCATAACCCAGTGTGAGGTCGGGAATGATGGGAGTATATGAGCAGAAGTGATGAAACATATGAAATCAAATTGAATAGTCAGCCAACAAGTTAAGGGTACCGCTTGAGGGCATATAGCTACGATAAGCACAGCAGTAAGGCACCACGGATATAGCTATTCATATTTTATAAGGTTAAAGCAAAAACGTTTATATAAAGAACCAACATATAATAACTTCTATTATTATATATACTTCCTAGAACCAAGTGTTTTGTTTGTAATATACACTAGTTAAAAAGATATATTCAAACTCCATCTGTCCATTTTTAATATGCTTCATAAAGAACAATTTGCATTTAAATGAATTAAGTAGCGAGTTAAATTAACAAATGTGGTCCCAAAGAAAACAGGAATATTATTAACTTCGAAATGGGTGATAGCATGAGGCTTGTAGCAAATTCTGCCGAGGGGACCCTGATTTCCTTCAGGTTCTCAAGTTTAGGGTATTAAATAAAACAAAACTGTTAAGGAATGCCAGATATTTTACACTCCTATCTAAATTGCTGAAGTGCTCCGAGGAACTGTTTGACCTGGTACCACCGTCACCATTCTACCAACGTACCACTCGACATCGTAGCAGAGTTCATCCATTTCACCTGGAAACGTTATGGTCTTCAATTGTACGTTTCCAACGATCATTTATCCCACGTACGTGCAAGCTCTGGAATGAACTACCTGCTGCTGTGTTTCCCGAGCGCTATGACATGTCCTTCTTTAAACGAGGTTTAAGAAGAGTATTTTCTTCACGGTAGGCAACGGCCTGGATGTGCCCCTGGTATTGCAAAGGTCCATATGCCTCCAGTATAACTTACCATCAGGTGTGCTGCTTGCTCGTTTGCCACCGTTGGTAATAAAAAAAAATAAAAATTGATATTTTTTGCAGTCAGACAGGCGTTGGAGCGCGAGGCCCCCCCAATTCGCGGAGCCCGTAGCATTTGCTACTCTTGCTAAATGGCTAACCCAGCACTGCGTGATAAGCATTCCAATAGGTAATTTATAATATACTAGCTGAACAGATGCTGTTCTGGACATCGTTATCATCATCACGGCTCATATACTTACCATTGCTAGGTTCAAACCTCCTCCACAATGGGAGGGAAAATGACCTACAGAATATCGCATGGCATTAGGGATGCAAATATCGAAACCAAGAACATCGATGTATCGATACATCGATGTTGCAGAACAAGTGTTTATGTACAAAAAACATTGCTTTAAAAATATCGATGTATCGAAACATCGATGTTTTTTAGAGATATATGTGATGAGCTTTTTTAGTTATTTAGAAACAGATTACCTAAGCTGTTACGCAGGCTCTGCTAAAAGTACCATATATTTTAAATCATGCAGGCCAAACATCGTATAAATTAACATCAATGTTTTACCATAGTGAATATCGATGGCAAGCATCGATGTTTTTTTTATTGAAACATCGATGTATCGTTTGCATCCCTACATGGCATATTTATGTTAAACAGAATACGATAGAGTAAAATGGACTAAAAAATAGACCAAGGTCATTTCATACGTACAATAATGTTTGGCCACACCGATATTTTTACCTTTGGACTTAGCTAGAGACAATATTATTAGAAACTAACAAATTCGGCAACACCGATGGGCCGATGGAATGTGTGCATGTATAAAGAGCTGCAACACAACCAATTCTATCACAAAATGTAGGTATTTACTTTCTCTAGACAACCAAATTGTTATTAAATAATTTTTAGATGGGAAATTTTCAACAATAGACAATAATGTATTCTTTTAAAATTATGTAAAGAAGCGCGGGAAAAGTTATTGTTATTTGTTGTGTAATATATTTTGATAATAGTTCTGTCGTCAGCTTATCATCACTCTTGTTCGCATTTTAGATGCAGACATGACAGTCCAGGGCTTGGCTAGTTTATGTGTTAGTCTTCACACTGTCGACAGTCATTTGTCCACAGCCGCGGGCCGATCTGGTGCCTACTCTTGGAATCAATTCTAATTTCGAATCCGATTCAATTTCAATCTCACCAAACTATATATGGCACTCTTGAATAAAATCGATAATGAATTCTTCGCGTTTGCCGTTGTTATTTTTACCAAATGTGCCGTATTTTCTTACTTTAAATTAATAACGTTATCGAATTCGATCACCACAAAGACGCTTTCTTGAAATCGAGAAACATTCACAATTTTAAAACTTGTATACTATACATCAAAATCACGTAGGGAGTAACAAAACATTACAAGCATTTGACTTACTTGACTAGAGGCGAATTAATTTAGTTTAAAAAAATTCCACCGAATTCAATTCTAATCGTACGCTAGTGTCACTTTCAAGAGTACGAAATTGCTGCGATTGGATTTAGGATTGAAATCGAGATTCAAGAGTAGGCACCCCGAGGTAGTAATAAACTCTCACGCAGAAAATCGACGTCTGAGTAGTAGCGATTTGTTACTGCGCTTTGTTTGGTGAGCAAGGGAGCCGGAAGTCCAATTCTCTGAAGGTGTTTGCGTTGCGTGGGTTTTGGTGATGCATTTAGTATCACCAAACCTCATTGCACGTATTCACATTCACTTTTACACTTCACAATCTTCTAGAAAAGGTACATGAGCGACAGTGTTCTTATCAGGTGTGCTATTTGCTCGTTTGCCACCAAAGCAGTAAGAAAAATATGATTTCACAACCTTCGTAAAAGTGGAGTATTCAATAGGAGAACCTCTACTCTCGCGAGAAAGTAACACGTCTGACTAGCATGGTATTGTAAAGTTAATTTCCCTTCTATTGTGAAGGAGGCTCGAGCCCAGCAGTGGGATATATATGGCATAGAGCTATGCATAAACAGAGCTCTATGCAGTCAGAAGTGAAAGTAAGGTTATTGGTTAGCGGTTATTTCTGTGCATATTAGTTATTCCAAAGGCATAAATATGCAAATGCTAATCAAGTCGGCCTACAGCTTATTATTTCTCTTAAAATAAACTACATAATAATGTTAGGACTGTAGATAAAAACTTTCAATATTAAGATTGTAGATAAAATGGACCATGAAAAACTAAGAAACTGGTTTCACAACACTAAGGAAACAATTATTGTATTATCATCATCTTAGCCTATATAAGTCCCACTGTTGGGCTTTTTTTTTGGCTAGGTTGCGGTCGGCGCACTCCTCGCACTACTCCGTCCGGGGCGACAGAGGGGCGTAAGCACGCACACTCGCAACCCACCCGGGTACCGAGCATCGCCAAGGCGATGCTCGGCACCCCACTGTTGGGCTCGGGTCTCCTCCTATATGGGAGGGAAATTGACCAATACCACGCTTGTCAGACGTATTGGCATAGGGTTTTGTTTCGAGTTTTCCTTCTCTTACACAGATATTATGTGCATATTATATCCAATAGTCGTCTTATACGACATCCACGGACAAGATAGTAGTGAATTGTATTCTTACTCTGTCAGTATACGAAAATAAAATATATGTAATGATTTCTGATGTTTACGCGAGTATTATACATTTTAAATAAAACTAATTTACGGATTTTATCGCGTTTGTATTTGATTTTTGATTACCCGACGTTTCGAACACTTTACAGCGTTCATGGCCACGGGTGGACTAAGATGTCTCACGTCCAACAAGTCATCGTTACTGCAGAAAATTTATAATTATCTACCCGATACAGAAATTAGTTATTAAATATTGACCCACATTTTGATACAAAATTTATTGCCAGTGTAAGAAGAAAATGATTCTATATGAAAAAATTATATAAAACTCAGGGACCTGAGTTTTCTTGCCGGATCTTTCTCAGTGTGACCGTGTTCCGATCCGGTGGTAGTATACTAGATTAGTGAGTATACTGAATAGTGGAGTGTCTGTTTGTAATGTCAAAATAATAGGCTTTTTTCATGCTCACATGATTATTTGCACGACACCTATGCCTAAAATACAGATTAAAAAAAATTTGTCTGTCTGTCTGTTTGTTCCGGGTAATCTTAAAAACGACTAGATCGATTTCAAAAATTCTTTCACCAATGGAAAGCTATAATATCAGGGCGTAAACTAGGCTATAATTTATCCCGATATTCCCACGGGAACGGGAACCACGCGGGTAAAACGACTAAAACCGAAGCGAAGCGAGGGCGGGTTGCTAGTCTATACCAATAAATAAAATTGGAGTGTCTGTTTGAATGTCAAAATAATAGGCTTTTTTCATGCTCACACGGTTATTTGCACGACACCTATGCCTAAAATAGCAATTAAAAAATTTTTGTCTGTCTGTCTGTCTGTTTGTTCCGGGTAATTTTCAAAACGGCTGGACCGATTTCAAAAATTCTTTCACCAATGGAAAGCTATAATATCAGGGCGTAAACTAGGCTATATTTTATCCCGGTATTCCCACGGGAACGGGAACTACGCGGGTAATACGACTATAACCTATTACCGAAGCGAAGCTAGGGCGGGTTGCTAGTAAGTAATAAATATATAATCCATGTGGTGACTGAGTAAGAATGTGGTTCATCCCACTCGATATTACCGCTCGCCCCCATGCCGTGGGTGTCGTAAAAAACCCCTAAGTGCGTATATCTGCATGTAATTGTGTATATATGCATGTAACATCACAAGAAAACTCGAAAGAAAGCCTTATACAAATCTGGCTGATTAGCGTGGTATACGAATTCCCTTCCGATTGTGGAGGAGGCTTTCGCTCAGCAGTGGTGCTGTATATTAGCCAAGATGATGAAAATATATCATCATCATTTCAGCCCATACACGTCCCAGGCTCGGGCCTCCTCCACTATGCGAGAGACATTGAACTAATATACCACGCTCGTCAGACGATTTGGTATAGAGCTTTATTTCGATTTTTCTTTCTCTTGCATAGATATTATATGCATATTACATCCCTTAGTCGTCTTTTACGACACCCAAGATTGGGGGTGGTGATTTATATTCTTACTCTGTCACCACTAACTTATTTATTTACTGTATCAATAAATATAGGTAAAGTAATATTGATCACATTTTCTGTATCAAAATAACTGCTATGTTCTCCAAAATAACTCTTAATATGTTTAAAATCTGTATGGTGACGGAGTAAGAATACAATTCACCACTTCTTCTCTGGTCCGTGGGTATCGTTAAAGCGATTAAATATGCGTAAAACATCTATGCAAGAGAAAGAAAACTTGTAATAAAACCTTAAAACAATTCGTCTGACCAGAATAGTACAGTAGGTCAATTTCCTCGCGACGGCGATCGGCGTCCCGAGAGCACGTCAATGCGGTACTCCCTCGGGCTATTCCGTTGGGTCGACCACTGAAGTCAAGGGACTCTGCACCGGTGGTCGGCCCAATGGGCCGGGTAGCGGGTGCGCGTACCGTAGCTGCCCGAAAAAAAAATAGCGTGAGTACTAAGTACGCATGTCAAAAGTGAAACTTCTTTGGTTCTATGTGTTTTTATCAGTATTAAAAAAAAAAAAAATAAAAAATAAAAAAAAAAATAAAAAAAAATCTCTGGATCTTTCTCGCTCGCTTGCTCCCCACTCTCGACCCATGGCTGTGCTTCATGCTCTGTTCGCCCTTTCTCACTCTCTCTCTGTTATGATATATGCTACAATTAGAACTAAGTAAACGCACCCTTAAGCATCCCTCCAAAATCGCTGTCATCTGTCATTGTGACAACACATTTGCAAGTCATGTCTAGTAGTCAAGTTTGTCCGGTAATATTAAAATTATAATAAGTCCTAATTGAAGTATCATTACAAACCTGGAGACACCCAACAATAGTACCATAATATATTACATGGTGCTACAAGTGCCACTATATAATACACTCTCAATCGGTCTCTCCCTCTTCTCCGACAAAAACGCTGCACATCTTCGTGACGCTAAATTGCGTTTCATCCGTAAAAAAATAACCCTCATGCGCGCAAAGAAGTTTCACTTCAAAAAAAGTAGGTCACATTCCCTCCTATTGTGGACGAGGTTTGAGCTCAACAGTTAGACGTATATAAGTTGAAATGATGATGATATTTGAATATGAAAAATAAAATGTAATAACTTCTAATGTATCGGAATTATTTGTTATATTTATGTTTATATCGAAAATAATTTGAAAAGAATTAATATGTTAAGCTTTTATGATCTTTTTACATTAACATAGAAACCTAGTAAGCGAGAATACCAATTTGATAATTATAATTCTAATCTTTATTTATCTCTTGATAGGGTTGACAGAACTATATTTTTGAAAATATACTTGTTTTGGCGCGTTAGGGCAACTGATTAGAGTAAATTTTTACGAAGCGCGCACAAACCGTGGCGTAAAACCGACACTGAAGTCAGATAATTAACACTTTTTACAATGCGCGCGCACGCCGTCACAAATATCAACTAGAAAAACCCGTGTGGAACTCGGGGACTGCCGCGGTAAAGCTATTGCATAGCATTTTTTATCAACTTATGCAATTATAATTATTTATTTATGCAGTATTTTTTTTCTTTGATACTAATTCAAGTTATACTTTTTGAGCGTGGTGACCGATAAGAAAACAAATGTACTATATGTATAATAATAAAGACGGTTTGTATTATCACTGTCGCCCGCTGAAGATCGTTAGGACCGTTAGAAAACGCGCGAAAACACTTTTTGACGTAAGCTACGCAAAGCGGTGGCACGTGTGCGCACCGAGACGGACGAACGGAGTATGTCGACGACCGTCACACCGAACGCATGACCGAGTTACATGGTAGGCGGAGTGTTAGGTTTTATTTTCGTTACGGAATTTCTTGATTCGGTCGCCGCGCTCAAAGCCCGCGATAAAAGCTATGCAATAGCTTAATAATGCGTTATAATAAAACTTTCAATATATTAAACACCTTTTCTTTAAATTAGAGTCGTTTTTTCTACATAGAAACAGAAAGATAAAAAGTTTAAAATATTTTTGTCTTGTTACGGCAAAGAAGTATAACTTCTTACGTGCGTACATTCTTACGTAAGTACACACACACACACACACACACACACACACACACACACACACACACACACACACACGCTTGTTTTATGTAAATGCCAAAATTAATCTCTGAACAAATATGACATCTAAGCAGTAACGTCGCATACCAAATGCTGTGGACTACTTTGTCATACGAGACTATACTCGATATGTTACGAATGATCGGTTAGTCTGTGTTGGTGTCCATTAATTGTTGTAGATTACATCAATGTGAGAATACTTCACACTAACCAAGAATGCTTCGTCAATATTAGCAAGCTGTTTCGACACATAACAGCGCAAACGTAAAGACACTGTCGAGTTAATTTTCAATATTTTTTAACACTATATTACAACAAATTTCATAAAACCAAAGATTTTTATCAATATCTGTGGTGAAATTTTATTATCTGTCATCTACCAAGATTGACCTGCCAAACGAGTAGTGAAATTGTTTACGACTCTACGTAGTTTTCAGGTTAAGTTTGCAAAATGTTGGGTTTATGAAAGCTTTCGAAGTCAGCACAGGTTTATTACTTAATAGTTTCGATATTAAAATTTAACGTAATCATACTTTTGACTCAATAAAGGTAAAATCAGTATTTAACACGACAACTCAGAATATGTTTGGTTGGTTAACTTCAAAAAAAGCAACGAAAGAAAGAAATCAAAGTTCGCAAATGTTGACAACCCTAAAAATTTTAAAAAGTATTTCACGACACGCGCGATTACGCAACCGGATATTACATCACTTCCGACGAAAATGATCATCTATTACCCACGGGCCGTCAGAGACGAGACGTGACTTGATTGATGAGTACAGGAGAAATTTTGTTCTCATTGTCAATTACACCACGATTTAACCCTAAAGGTTCTAACCTCATTAGGGTTTATCATCATCTCAGCTCATATTCGTCCTAGTGCGTTTTTTTTTTGGGGTTCGGTACGGTCGGCGCATTCCTCACCTCCGTCCGGCTCCGTCCGGGGCGACAGAGGAGCGTAAGTACGCACACCCGTAATCCACCCATATAGCACGTCGCCTTCGTCGTTGAGCCGACCACCGGTGCAGAGTTCCTTGACTTCAGTGGTCGACCCGACATTTGTCCTAGTGCTGAGTTCGAACCTCCTCTTTAATACGAGGGAAACATATCTACTAAACCAGGCTGGTCAGGTACAAGGTATAATTTAAATTTTCCCTTCTCTTGCATAGATGTTATGTGCATATGAATCCCTTGGTCGACTTTTACGACATCCACGGGCAATTGTATTCTTACTCCGTTACCACACGGAAAGGGGTTAGTTAAGCTTAATAAGTTGAGGTTATATTCTTTAGGGTTAATTTTAATGTCGTCATATTTTAATACGTCCCACTGTTGGGGTCAAACCTCCACCACAATAGAAGGGTAATTGACCTACTAAAACATGATTTTGAGATGGATTGGTATAAGATTTAATAACAAGTTTTCCTTCTCTTGCACAGATGTTATATGCATATTTTCTCATTTAGAAATTTTTACGACATTTTCCATTTTTTTGTTATTTAATTGTTAGCCGCAGATGGCTGCGACTACCCGGACATGTGGGTGAGCGCTGAGGGCTCTCAACCCCTAATGACACGACTTTTCCATACAAAAATAGGATTCTTAATCTTACAAAAATCCTAAGCCGTGCCATCTTGCACCACACGTCAAGTGAGCGCCGACCCTAAAAGAATCAAGGCATATTTTATTCCAAAATCACCGCAAAGCAAATTAAACCTTATTTCTAAAACAATAACGAGCAATACATATTATACTTAGTAAATCTAATTGCATTTGTGATTGTAATCTTCAAGTTCTATCGTCTATAAATCACAAAATTTAACCTACAGGTCCTGGTTGGGTTTAATACGTTGACATTTCACGTTCATCCTTGTAATGCACAGACTTAGAAGCTGAGGTTTACACTGTTAGCGATAATAATGATCATTTTAACCTCATCGTTTTTATAATTTCAACGTATTGGTCCCACTTTTGAGCTCGAGCCTCCTCCATAATAGGAGGGCAATTGACCTTTTTTTATTGCAAACGGTGGCAAACGAGTTAACAGTACAGCTGATTTTATAGACACCTGAGATGTATAGATTTGACCCACAATAATAATAACTAAAGATAATTTTATAAATTAAAACCTCTTAGTAACATAAAATAAGCCGCCTTCAAAATTAATATTAATTTAGCATCATGTTACCTGAGTTTTCTTGCCGGATCTTTCTCAGTGTGGCCGTGTTCCGATCCGGTGGTAGTATACTAGATTGTTAGTTTTTAAATATATTAACTATTAATTTTAATGTTAAATAATTACTAACCATAAACAATATATTTTTTTCATATAGGATCATTTTCTTCTTACACTGGCAATAAAGTATTAAAATGTGGGTCAATATTTAATAATCAATTTCTGTATCGGGTAGATAATTATAAATTTTCTGTAGTAACGATGACTTGTTGGACGTGAGCCATCTTAGTCCACCCGTGACCATGAATGCTGCAAAGTGTTCGAAACGTCGGGTAATCAAAAATCAAATACAAACGCGATAAAATCCGTAAAGTAGTTTTATTTAAAATGTGTAATACTCGCGTAAACATCAGAAATCAGTACACCTGATGGTAAATGTTGCTGCTGCTTATAGACCTTTGCAAGGCCGCTGCCTATCGCGAAGAAAGTGAACGGAGTGAAATTCATTCGCAAATGAGGTTCGGTGATACTAAAGACATCTCTAAAACTCAGCACACACAAACAACCTCAGAAAGTTGGGCTTTCAGCCCTCTTGCTCATCGAACGAAGCGCAGTAATAAATTGCTGCTACTCAGAAGTCGATTTTCTGCTCAGTGTGGTACTTCCCCGGACGGACCAGCCCACGGTTGTAGACGGACATCTGTCAACAGTGTGGCCCTACCACCATGTGACCAACTATCAGCCACAGCAGCAGCAGGCAACGCTGATCAGACTCGTTAGTATAGGCTACAATTTCAATTTTTCCTTCTCTTCCATAGATGTTACACGCATATTAATCCCTTAGTTGACTTTTATAATATCCACGGGCAAGACAGGGGGTGGTGAATTGTATTTTTACTCCGTCACCACACGGAGAGACCATATAAATGACACTTATCATCAATTTTATAAGTTTTAAGTGAGAGTTAACTTAAATTTTAATTTTGACAATTTACAATTGAAGATATCATTACAATTTTTATATATTATATTTATACTGACTTAGGTGTTACTTAAAATTTAGAGGTCATTGTTGAAATCCGTCATAAACCTTTTAGAAATACCTTCCTATAGATATATATCCTTGAGTAGTAACAAATATTGAGGAAATGCATTTAATAATATGTAGCATGTATGGTTTTAATTTTAATTACAGCAATCTGTAGTAATTAAAATTACTAAGAGAAGGCAAATTCGTCATGAAATCCTATACAAATTCGTCTGACCAGCGTGGTATGGTTGGTTAATTTACCTGGAGGAAAAGTTGTCCGTGTGGTGACGGAATAGGGATACAATTCTTCACTCCCTATTTTGTCCGTGTCGTAAGGGATATAATACGTATATAACATCTATGCAAGAGAAGGCAAACTCGAAATTTTTATTTCCTATAGGGTTTTCCCTATACCAACCTGACCGATGAGCATGGTATAGTAAGTTCAATTTCCCTCCTATTGTGGTGGAGGGTCGAGCGTAGTGGGACTTAATATGAGCTGAAATAATGAATGATGATGAAATGTTCTAAGAGTGGTAGGACCACACTGTGGACAGTTATCTGTCTACAGCCGAGGGCCGGTCCGTCCGGGGTAGTACCACACTCGCAGAAAATCGACGTCTGAGTAGTAGCAATTTGTTACTGCGCTTCGTTCGGTGAGCGAGAGAGCCGGCAGCCCAACTTTCTGAGGGTGTTTGCGTGTCGAGAGTTTTGGTGGTGCCCTTGGTATCACCGAGCCTCAATGCACGCATTCATACTCCCTTCACTTTCTTCGCGGTAGGCAGCGACCCTGTAAAGGTCCATGAGCGGCAGCAACACTTACCATCAGGTGTACTGTTTGCTCGTTGGCACCGTTTGCAATAAAAAAAAATGTAGAGGAAGCTAGAGTGGAACTGGATATGATCTAAGATATTCTGATGGATGGACAGTTTTGTTGAAATCAAGATCACTATTGTTATGCCGGCATTTAAATGCAAAAAAAGGGTGCCGTACCCAAATGGTAAAAACGGGACCCTATTACTGAGACTTCGCTGTCCGTCCGTCTGTCACCAGGCTGTATCTCAAGAACGGTGATAGCTAGACAGTTGAAATTTTCACAAATGACGTATTTCAATTGCCGTTATAACAACAAATACTGAAAATAAAATAAAATAAATACTTAAGGGGGGCTCCCATACAACAAACTTGATTTTTTTTGCTTAATATCGATAATGGCAATAGGGAGGTACTTGTTCACCTAGTCAATGGTACAGAACACTTCGTGCGCGAGTCCGACTCGCACTTGGCCGATTTTGCTATTTTATTGTACTGGTTGCACGAATGCTGTAGTGGATGAAATATTTATCTACCGCGTCAAGTATCGGGGTTTGATTCATGCGTCGCACAAAATTTTGCGAGATCCACAAATTGTTGTGCCAAGTCTGGCTATAATTTGTGTCTATGAATATATGTTTATAAATATGTGGGGGACCCACACACCAAATATTATTACCTTATTGCAGGGTTTATAAAATACGCAAAGCAGTGATGAAAACTGCCGATAGAAATAAAAACTTGAAACTATAACAGTTTTTATTTTTGCATATTTAAATTATTCGGGCTATGCTCTGGATTCCTTTGCGAGATAGAATCCGAAATAAGGAAATTCGCAGAAGAACGGGTGTAACCGACATAGGACGAAGAATTAGCACGCTGAAGTGGCAAGGGGCAGGCCACATCGCTCGACGAACCGACAACTGCTGGGGAAGAAAGGTTCTCGAGTAGCGACCACGTATTGGACGACGCGGTGTAGTACGCCAAACTAGGTGGACCAACGACCTGGTGAAAGTTGCTGGGCGTCGTTGGATACAGGCGGCACAGGACCGCGTATTATCCGCGTATTATCTGTGGCGTATTATCAGGGAGGCCTACGTCCAGCAGTGGACGGCGATAGGCTGAAATGATGATGAATGATGAAATTATTCGATTTTATGTTACGTTTTGTAGATTAAAACTTTTTATGTTTATCTGGTGTTTGCCGTCTATTAGCACAGGTATGTGTATTGTAATATATTGATATAACTACAGATGCAGTGTTAGCGTTAACACATCACGTGACCATGTCGATGACGACTTACTTGAATTTACTGACCATACAAAGCCTATAAAAATTAAAAAATTGTATATTAATTCTTAATTGCTGTGCTGTGTGGTAGCGGCTTCGAATACTACCAACCCTTGCTTTGCTCGTGGGTGTCGTAAAAGACGACTAAGAGCCCTAGATTGACCCGGACCAACTCCATCTGGTACCATTTGGGTCAACGATTACATTCCCAAGGAGGGTTGATGTCAGGCAGGCGGCCGGTCGTAAAAGTCATTGCCGAAACTTTTTGCAATATGTCAAAACAGATGACATATTGCGTCGACCCCAAGTAATTGGGATAAGAGCAAGATGATGATGTATATTAATTCTTAACTGTAATTAATCGAGAAAAAGATAGGTGGATGACATAGTACATATGGAATACAGGAAGGACCTGAATGTCTCTTGTCCAGGACAGCATAAAATGGAAAGCCCCGGGGGAGGCCTTTATCTGAAAGGGGTCCATATTATCCAATTTAGACTAATAATACTAACATAGATTATATATAAATATCAGGTTGATCGAGCTTCGCTCGGTATATTTGTTGTATTTTTGCCGAATTTATTTAGATTATATTAATAAAAAATAAAAATTAAATAATGAAAAAAATATCAAAAATTACAAAAAGAGAATAATAATAACACCGAGATTCGATCCGACGCCGTTTGTCACCGATGTCAAAAATAAAATGAAATCCGACTACTTTGCCACTGAGCTATCGTAACTCATGACATTGATGGCAAAATTTGAATTCATATTCTTTTAAAATTTAATGTCATTATATTGTCTGCCAAAACACTGACAAAACAACATTTTCTATACATAAAACCTAGCTAGATCGATTTTGTGATATCTTTAAACGTTATTATTATTCTCTTTTTGAAATTTTTTATATAAATTTCATTATTTATTTTTTATTTTTTATTAATATTATATCTAAATAAATGCTACAAAAATACTCCGAGCGAAGCTCGGTCAACCTGATATTATATATATATACAAGAATTGCTCGTTTAAAGATTTAAGATAAGATTCACCCACATTCACTAATTTCTTGTTTTAAAATTTACCTTGTAATGTAATATTCAGATATATGGAAATAAAAATGGCTTTATTATTATTATATTAATTCTTTGAATTTTTCGTGTGGTGACGGAGTAAGAATACAATTCACCAGTCCCTATCTTGTCCGTGGATGTAGTAAAAGGCGACTATGAGATATAATGCGCACATAACATCTGTGCAAGAGAAGGAAAACTCGAAATAAAACCTTATATCAACATATCTGACCAGCATGGTATAGTAGGTCAAATTCTCTCCCATTGTGGATGAGGCCCGAGCCCAAGTGGGATGTATGTGGGCTGCGATGATGATGAATACTTGAAAATGAATAATTACTGATGTTTAAGTGAGTAAATAAAACTATTTTACGGATTTTATCGCGTTTGTATTTGATTTTTGATTGCCCAACGTTTAAAACACTTTACAGTGTTCATGGTCACGGGTGGACTATAAAAATTAACTAACATTTAATTATTCAAATCTATAAAATCGCTGTCAAAATCGCCTGAGGTTTATCTTATAAAAGATGCACCGTAAATTGGCATGTTTATGTGAAAGTTGCGTACCTTGGACCCCGCCGATCCCGTCGCCATAATACTTATGCATATTTATATCAATGGCAAACGTAATTTTATTAATAACTAATTATTATAGCGCTATATAATGATATTAGTATTTGTACGAGATTATAATAACTTTGAAATAAAGAATGGAAAGGCATCGAGTGAAAACGGAATTACCACAGCTCCTAACGGCAAGCGGCAAGCTCTGCAGAAGACCTAAATCCTTCTAACTACCACTACGTTTACGAGATGATTGAGAATGTTTTATGGACTTCACAAATTTAATTTTCAGTCTGGATGTAATTAATGTCTGTAAATTCTATGTTATAAAAGCATTAATATAAGATTTAGTTCCTTAGAGGAGGTTGTCTTTTAGTAAAAGCATTTCATAATCATCATCATTTCAGCTGACATACGTCCCACTTTTGAGCTCGAGCCTCCTTCTCAATAGGAGGCAGTTGACCCATTATAACCACGCTGACCAGATGGGAGGTCTTGCATTTTTTTATTGCAAACGATGGCAAACGAGCAAACAGTACACCTGATGGTAAGTGTTGCTGCCGTTCATGGAACTTTGCTAGGCCGCTGCCTACCGCGAAGAAGGGAGTGTGAATGCGTGCAATGAGGTTTGGTGAAACTAAAGGCATCACCAAAACCAACAACACGCAAACACCCTCAGAAAGTTGGGCTACCGGCTCTCTCGCTCACCGAACGAAGCGCAGTAACAAATTGCTACTACTCAGACGTCGATTTTCTGCGAGAGTGTGGTACTACCCCGGACGGATTAGCTGGCGGCTGTAGACAGACAACTGTCAACACTACTATTCGAGTTTTCCTTCTCTGGCATATATATTATATGAATATTAAAACCCATATTCGTCTCTTACGACGCCCATGGGCAAGTAGCGAATTGTATTCTTACTTCGTGACTATACAGAAAAAAAGGCGGCAGTTTTTAGTGTCAAGTTCGTACTATGTCTCAAATTAATTCTATAATTGACTATGGGATCAGAGCATAGTTAGTGACAAGCCAAGGCTTGAAACTTATGGGACTTGCCTCATAAGTTTGCTTTTTGAATTCAATCTATAAACATAAAATTTAAGTGTCTGTTTGTAAAGACAAAATTGTCGATGTTTTAAAATAATAAAAAAATAACGTTAAATATGGTACAGTTAGGTTTTCCGTGTGGTGACGGAGTAAGAATACAATTCACCACTCCCTGTATTGCCCGTGAACGTCGTAAAAGACGGCTATGGGATATTATATGCTCATAACATCTGTACGAGAGAAGGAAAATTCGAAATGAATCCCTATACAAACATGTCTGACCAGCATGATATAGTAGGTCAAATTTCTTCCGATTGTGGAACAGCCTAACGGTGGGACATACGTGGGCTGCAATGATGATGATGATGAGTTAGACTTATTGCATATTGCATTTTTTAATCTATACAAATATATGTAATAAAATTGAAGTGTCCGTTTATCATGCTCACATGATTACTTGCGCAATACCTATGCTTAAAAAAAAAAAAACCAGTTCTCTTTGTCTGTCTGTTTGTTCCGGGTAATCTTCAAAACGGTTGAAACGATTTTGTTAATAATTTCCTACGAGCTGCCTATATAAGAAGTAACTAAGACTATTGTTCCTCCTCCCAACCCCATAACATTACCCGGGAGTCGGACTCGAGGCGTCTTGGACTGCAGTCGGTAACAAATCTTAGGAGATATTGGCGATTTAAAATGCGGGGAGCTTGTTTAAAATAAAATTAGGAAGTTAATTCATTCATTTTAAGACGACTTCCTACTATTAAGCCAAGCCAAGATTAAGATGGATTTAGCCAAGATTAAGCCAAGATTTACAACAGGATGACAGTGAGGTTATGGGATATCTGAATGTCGACGAGCCTTGACCATTAGGAAATCTCGTGAAGGTCTTTAACCTGTTTGATATCTGAATTAAATGTATTAGGAAACTTAATAACCGGAGGGAATTGAAAATTCTAGTTCCTTCCTATGCTAATTAATTTATAATAAACTTTAAATGGTAAGAAAAATACTTGTCCATCTGGTATTTAAGCTTGGAAAGGTAATACACATTTGTAGCGGACAAGTTTAGACGTAAGTTTAGTAGATTGCCAACCAGAAATACATGCGACGACGATTTCTACAGCAAAATAACTAAAATAGGATTCGTTAAATTAGATTTTTATAGCTAACTAGCAATCCGCCCTCGCTTCGCTTTGGTTTCTGTCGCCTTATCCCCGTAGTTCCCGTTCCCGTGGGAATACCAGGATAAAATATAGCCTAGTTTACTTCCTGATATTATAGCTTTCCAATGGTGAAAGAATTTTTGAAATCGGTTCAGCTGTTTTGAAGATTACTCGGAACAAACAGACAGACAGACAAAAAAAATATAAAGTGATTTGTAGTTTTAGTATCGTCCAAATAACCGCGTGAGCATGAAAAAAGCCTATTATTTTGACATTACAAACAGACACTCCAATTTTATTTATTGGTATAGATATAGGTATATTATGTTGTATATTATTAATTATTAATATTTCTCAAACTATTAAAATTATTGTACGTTGGTAAGTCAATTTGTCGATTTCAACAAGCAGTGCCACTTTATTGAATGTTTTTTTGGGAATTCTGGCAAAATTTGATCACACATAAATCACTGTTATTTCATACTTGCTATACTTTAGCACTTCTCCGTGTGTTGATGGAAGAAAGGGTACAATTCACTACCCCCTATCTTACCCATCGGTATCGTAAAAGCCGACTAAGGGATATATCAGGCACATAACAACTGTGCAAGAGAAGGTAAACTCGAAATAAAACCCTATACCATCCCGCATGATCAGCGTGGAGTAGTAGGTCAATTACATTACCATTGCGGAAGAGGTTCGAGCTCAGTAGAGGGACGTGTAGCTGTGATGATGAGGCTAGGAATACTACCAACCTTTAATATTGCTCATGGATGTCGTAAAAGACGACTAGAAGATTTACATGACTGCATTTGATGCGGTCTGGTTAACAATTGCATTCCCAAGGCGGGTTGACGTCAGGCAGGTGGCCCACTAGCCGAAGCAGCGAGTGACTGGACCGGGGATTTATTTAGTCCGTCACCCAAGAGGCCGACCTCGCGGCGGTGACCGACGTGAGGCAAGGGTACCCCGCGCCCGGGGTATTCCGTCAGGCCGACCAAAAAAAGGGCAGGTGGCCGATCATAAAATTATTGCCAGTAACATTTTTATCAAAATAAAAGTTGCGGAAAATAAAAAAATAACATTGCATTTGTAACAATTAAATAGTGTTATTGAATACTGCATTTTTTAACAGACAATCTTTGAATTTTTATTTAGTAAAGTTATCTTATATCTTTAAACGATATTCAGGATCTCGGAAACGGCTCCAACGATTTTGTTGAAACTTGGCATACTTACTAGAGGTTTCGGGTCAAAAAAATCGATCTAGCTGGATTTTATTTATAGAAAATGTTGTTTTGTCCGTGTTTTTAGCAAATCAAAACAATGACATTAAATTAAAAAAAAATATGAATTCAAATTTCGTTGTCAATGTCATGAGCTACGATAGCTCAGTTGGAAAGCTGACAGGTTCTAATTTTAGTTTTTTTGACATTCAAATAGCGGCAGTTCGAATCTCGGTGTTATTATTATTTTCTTTTTGTAATTTTTTATATATTTTCATTATTTATTTTTTATTTTTTATTAATATATCTATACCAATAAATAAAATTGGAGTGTCTGTTTGTAATGTCAAAATAATAGGCTTTTTTCATGCTCACACGGTTATTTGCACGACACCTATGCCTAAAATAGCAATTAAAAAATTTTTGTCTGTCTGTCTGTCTGTTTGTTCCGGGTAATCTTCAAAACGGCTGGACCGATTTCAAAAATTCTTTCACCAATGGAAAGCTATAATATCAGGGCGTAAACTAGGCTATATTTTATCCCGGTATTCCCACGGGAACGGGAACTACGCGGGTAAAACGACTATAACCTATAACCGAAGCGAAGCGAGGGCGGGTTGCTAGTATCTAAATAAATTCGATAAAAATATTCCGAGGGAAGCTCGGTCAACCAGATATTTAATTAAATACGGTGTGGTGACGGAGTAAGAATACAATTCACTACTCTCTTTCTTGCCCATAGATGTCATAAAGGACGACTAAGGGATTATAATATCTATATAAAAGAACGACCGTACGAAATAAAACCCTTTTTTTTTTGTGGGTGGGCTGTGGTCGGCGCGCCTCCGCACCACTCCGACCGGGGCGACAGAGGGGCTTAAGCACGCAACTCCCGCAACCCACCAGAAAACCACGTCACCTTCGTCGTTGGGCCGACCACCGGAGCAGGGTTACTTGACATCAGTGGTCGGCCTGACGGAACGAAATAAAACCCTGTGCCAACCCGTCTGACCAACGCGGTAAAAGTCAATTTGCCTCTAATTTTTAAGAGGGCTCGTGCCCATCAGTGGGACATATATGAGTTGAAATGATGATGACACGAAAATTAAAAGATATGGAAATTTAAAAAAATAACACTGAATTTGGTACGATTATAGTCCATAAAATATAGCTTGATCTCTGTGACAGCTGTCAATGAAACCGGCGAAGTAAGTTTGAACGAGCGACATGTGTACAATTTTATTTTGTATCATATATATTTTCATTCTTTTCGTGTCAGTTTTACTGCAACTGAAGTGCAATATATTATAAGTATAAAAATATTAATATTTATGCCTTAAATGTACCTTGTGAGTACTGAAATACCTAGTAAATATTTTATTGAAAAATGTCGCTTACGTACAAGGTCATACTCAAATGAAAATAAAAAAGAGATGGGACAGTCGATAAACGTAAATCGATAACTGATCTTTATTAAATTATTCATAAAAGAAATAAACCCAATGCAGTACCTATATAAAATTTTCAACATATTTTTTACAATTACAACAGACATTATTAAATACATAAATTTAATTAATAAACATTATAAAACTGCTTTTGTCTCAGAGTAAATGCTAATTTTATGTACGCGTTATTGTCAATGAACTAAACATGTTTATTCATAAAACAGTCGCAATTGATCGATTAATCTAGCAACTGTCCCTAATTTGGCAAAAAAATGACAAATGTTCTAGCAGGAACGCTGCTCCAGTGATGATAAAAATAGTGACGTTGACCTTAATTGTATTTCTTTCGAATAATTAAAACATTCAAAAATAATTTTTGTTTGATTTAAATTCAAAAAGATTTTCATTGATTGAATTTTAATTATAATAGAAAATCACAATTATAAAAATAAAGATTTTTATCGATAAAAAACTACGGACTTCATCGTAAGCGTGACAGCACTAGGGACAACTGTCACAGAGATCAAGCTATATTTTATGGACTATAGGTATTCTTATTGCATACTGCATTTTTTTAACAGACAACCCTGAAGTCTTTGTTCAGCAGCCTTTAATAAGGCTATTATAAATACGGCAATAAGTTTGTTTGTTTGTTACGGTTTCACATTGAAACCACAGAACCGATTTCAAAATTTTTTTCACTAATGGAAAGCTATAATATCAGGGAGTAACTTAGGCTATATTTTATCCCGGCATTCCCACGGGAACGGGAACTACGCGGGTAAGGCGACTGATACCGAAGCGAAGCGAGGGCAGGTTGCTAGTAGGTTATATTTACTGATTATGATTAAAACAATTTTTTTTATTTATATTTAATTATCATATCCTCGACCTCTTTGCTATATTTGGATTAAAATTGCCCATTGTGCGTTTGTTTGAAAGAAATTATCAAGATCGCCACGAGATACAATGTAATTGTTTGTTAAAATTGCATAAAGTTTGCGTAATGGAAGCCATTTTTATGGATATGTTTCACATAGTTTATTTAGGGCCAAATAATTTAATTGCATGTTTGTAAATTCTATGCAATACGAAGATTATTTCTTTAGTGTAGATTGTTGTAAAAAAAATCACGGCTTATATACGTCCCACTGTTGGGCTCGAGCCTTCTCCACAATAGGAAGGAAATTGATCTACTACCATGTTGGTCAGATGTTTTTTTTATAGGTTTTGTTTCATGCTTAGATTTTATACGCATATTATATCCCTTAGTAGACTTTTGCGATATTCGCGGGACAGATAGGGGGTGGTGAATTGTATTCTTATTCAGTCACCACTCGGAGAAGTGCTAAAGTATAGCGAATATGAAATAACAGTGCTTTAAGTGTGTTCAAATTCTGCCACAATTCGCAAAGAAAACATTTAATTAAGTGATACCGTTTGCTGAAGTCGACGAATTGACTTACTAACGTACAATAATTTTAGTAGTTCGAAAAATAAAATCGCTTTCACCAGCTTATTAGTAGCTGAGTACGAAAACAAAAAAGAAAAAGCAGTCCTTCCTTAGTCGATGGTACAATATACGTTTTTATGCATTAACTAAAACTATGTAGTATAAAGAAGTCTCCAAAATGATTGTTAAAGCAATCCAAAATACTAGAAACCAAAACAAATAAGTATTTTATATTTTGTGATCACAATAATTTAATTTAGAAAATTAACAGACTCTGTTTATAACCGGATACATCGCAAGTGAAATGCGGATACCGACGGCTTATAGGGATCCCAGCTATAACTTAAAGCGCATAATGACCGCTGTTTTCTCAGTAAAATAATAATTCCGAGGAAAGTATTACTTATATTCCATATATAGTTATTTATGATGCACATTTTATGAATGCCAATGCAATTAATTTTTTTTGCCAATGTTTTTATTACAGCTAATTTCTACTTAATTTACTACCCGCGGTGTTAATTTGAAAAGGAAATCGTAAGTAGGCGGTAAGTTTAATTTATAATTTTGAATGTAACCTCTAACATTAAAAAATGTTTTATGAAATGTCGAAGAGTTATTTTTATGTAATAAAATTTACCTTAGAATAATAACATATAGAAGGTAAGTCCACGCACAAAAAGTGAGGCATTTCAATTGGAGCCTAATGGAGCCTACGCCGGAACAGTCCCGTAATGTACAAGTTATTGCACTGCACGAACGTACGCAGCTCTTAAAAAATAAATAAGTAATTATGACGGCTTGTGCATTCAAATGGTGCCACAACACATTTGAAAAACATAAAAAGGTTTTTAACATTACTTTTAAAAGTATTTCGACGATTTATGTTAATAAAAACAAAATTTGATTTCATAATTTGTATAGTGGTTTCCGTGTGTACGTGTATAATCATCTGCCCGCCATTAGTATTTTTAGATTCAAATTTTTAAAGTTCGAAGTACTGACACTATCCTTCTATACGTTATTATTCTAAGAAAATTTACTTTTAAATGGCCTTTGAATTTTGTTTTTTGGAATTATTTAATCATTTCGAACGTAAGGCTTCTTATCCGAACACCTTCAAGGGGATATGTTCAAAAAGGTTTATCTACATTTTTATCTAGGCAGCCGATTATTGGTACAAATTTACTGAAATATCTAACTATATTATTCTTTTTATCGTTGGAAATTCACTAATAAAAATGGCGATATTTTTAAAAATCTAGACAAACATTTATCTATTGTACAGTTTCTGAAGGTTGCTTCGAAGTTAGAACCTATTAAAGCAAGGTCGTGTTTTAATATTATATTAGAGAAATATAACTTAGTTTTCGTAATGAATATACATTACAGTAAATTATATTATGTTACAATTTATTTTAGTTGTTTGGCAACATTCAAAATCGTAATAAGTCTGTTTTCAATTACATAATTTTATTGTGTGCACTAAATCGAATTTTATAATGTATTATGTTAATCATTTTTTGTTATTTAAATTGTGTTTCTTTAAGAATGTCTTTACTATTGTGTAATAGGCCTATGCATACTGCTAAATAATTTTAATATTTGCTTACATAATATCGTTTATTGATAATGCTGATTAGTCTTTTATTTTTATGTTTCACTTGACACTATTCCGATGGATAAGATATTAAAATCTGTGTTATATTATTTTAGAGAAGAAAGACATGAAGGCATATGGCCTTATACTTATATATATATATATATATATATATATTTAATTGAGCTGGATAGTTCCGTTATCTCCAGCCATACATATTTGTATTTCGAATGCCCGTTAATGCAAACGCGCATAAATGTTCATTAGTTATACTGATAAGGACGTATTTTGGTTTTTAGGTTTTAACTTAAGGGCATAACATAAGGCCTTTTCCTGTATAACTATTCAGGGTTCTTGGATTTATTTTCATTTCTTATTTAATCTATTTCTGTAAGTGTTCCGTTCTGATAAAAAGAGACAATTATTTAAGCGTCTTGTTTTGACGTAAAAATATGGTCACAGTATGCATAAGTTATGTAATAATTTAAGTCATCTGTTAAATTATCGTGTATTATAGGAGATATGCCTTCCCAAGAAGGCATAATCGCCACATTTGATGATCGCGGATGTTATCTGATCCAAGGGAAAGTTAAAGACGGTGATAATTACGTCACCACACTGGGAATGCAATAGTCTACAATATTTAACAGACGATGCCTAATGTCACATTATCATTCATCTCAGACCTAAGTTCTACTGTTGCACCTCTTCCGCTGTAGAAGGAAAATTGATCTACTATACCATGCTGGTCAGACGTGTTGGTAAAGGGTTTTATTTCGAGTTTGCCATCTCTTGCATAAATGTTATATGCATATTATATGCCTTAGCCGTCTTTTACGATACCCACGGGCGTGAGACAGGAGGTGGTTATTTGTATTCTTACTCCATCACCACACGGAATGTCGGCTTAATGTCTACATATATTATACGAACGTAAATATATAAGACAAGTTTTTATTAATACTCGTCATCAACTCAGCTCATTTACTTGTTACTGCTGGGTTCGAGCCTCCTACGCAATGGAAGGGAAAGTGACCTTATTATAACATGCCAGTTAGACGTATTAGTACAAGGTGTTATTTCGAGATTTTCTTCTCTTGAATCTTAAATACTTTACGACAACAACGGGTACGAAATGGGGTAGTACCGAAAATAATACTCATCGTCTTATTTAAAACTGTTATGTAAAATTGCAGTTATTTTGTGAAATGTCTGCTAAAAAGCTGCAAAACGTCACGCTGCAATAAATTCAAGTAGCTAATTAATTCAATGAGATGAATAAGCGGAATGACCGTTTTTTCGCGCTGTTGTAATAGGTAAAGACTGAATCTTAGCTTAGTTTCAGAAAAGAATAGAAACAATTAGCCTACAAGGCAATTAAGCTATTATACAACACCGGCGAGACGGATTGGCGTAGCTATACATCCAAGTTTTTCTACTTTTATAACTCTTATTCGACTAGACTATTCTTATTCGAGTGGTAGGACCACACTGTCGACAGTTATCTGTCTACAGCCGCGGGCCGGTCCGTCCGGGGTAGTACCACACTGAGCAGAAAATCGACGTCTGAATAGTAGCAATTTGTTACTGCGCTTCGTTCGGGGAGCGAGAGAGCCGGAAGCCCAACTTTCTGAGAGTGTTTCTGTGTGGAGGGTTTTGGTGGTGCCCTTGGTATCACCGAGCCTCAATGCACGCATTCACACTCCCTTCACTTTCTTCGCGGTGGGCAGCGACCCTGTAAAGGTTCATGAGCGGCAGTAACACTTACCATCAGGTGTACTGTTTGCTCGTTTGCCATCGTTTACAATAAAAAAAAAAGAACTTTTATGATATTCATGGCGAAGAAAAGGTTGGTGACCATTTTATTCTTACTGTTTTAAATTTCGTTGTTATAAGTGTGTATCCTTTCCATGTAATGGTGACAGAGTAAAAATACAATTCACCATCCACTCCCTATATTACCTGTTAGTATTGTAAAATACGACTAATGGATATAATATGCGTTATCTATATGTATCTATGTAAGAGAAGGAAATCTTGAAGTAAAACCCTAACTAACATGTCCGTCCAGCATGTTGGATGAGGCGGCGGATCGTGCACGGTGGAAACTCCTTTACATCCATCGCTGGCGACTTGAGTGGCGCAGGCGTGGGTACCTGCGCCTAATGTCGCCCTAGCTGAGACCGCGTGTGACTGGACTGGGGAATAGCCCGTCACCCGCAGAGAGGTTGATCTCGTAATACGATGCCCCGGGGAGAGGTGTCGGGGAGGGACGTCAAGGTACTCGGTGGTCGGCCCCATGGCAAATGGGAGGGAATACAGTGGGAGACGTAATGAACGAAATGTGTAAATTGACCAAAGCCCGCTAAAAAAATGGGTTCGAGGTTCGGGCCCAGCAGTGAACCGTAGATGAACCGAGATGATAAGAACATTTTTAAGGATTTTAAACAAAAAGTGGTGCTAAATAGATGCTAGGACTTTTTATATTCTTATTATTCCGTCTTATATCATCTCAGCCCATATACATCCCGCTGTTGGGCTCGGGCCTCCTCCATAATGGAAGGGTAATTGACCTACTATACCACGCTGGTCAGACGTGTTGGTATAGGGTTATATTTCGAGGTTTCCTTCTCTCGCATAGATGTCATACGTTTTATATCCCTTAGTCGTCTCGTACGATCACCCACGGGTAAGATAGGGGGTGGTGGTTTGTATTCTTACTCACCACCACGGAAGGTCTTATATACCTATTACTTTTTATAAACCTATTACACCGTTTATAGTATTTAATACAATCTAATTTCAAAATTCAATTTACAAATTATAAATTTGCATTCGTAAATATTGCTGCTTTCTTTCATAAAACATGAGCTAAATGTTTTTTAAGGTGAATTAAATGGCTGTATACATTATTCATAATTACCCAAGCATTGTTTCGGTACAATTATTACTTCTATATTTAATCATTATTCATGTTGCCGTAATAACAGTGTTAAATACAAATTCATCTCGAAAAATTCATTTTTTATGATAATTTATGATTATATTATTACTCTTATGCAATAAACATGTGTTTATATTATGCAATTATTATAGTTATAGAATGTATCATTTCTATTTCCAAAAACAATTGCATTTAATTTTATCATTTATGTAAATGTAAATAGGTTAAAAATAATTTTATAAGCACTTCTGTTATGTTCAACTTGCAAATATAATTACGTGATAATTATTATGTGTAATAAAATAAAGCGAAAAAATACTTTAGGTCATTATTTAACATTGACAGATAACGTAATATGTAAATTACATTGGCTTCTTGAAATTTAAATTTCATTTGTAGGCCGTGAAGAAATAATTATAATTGATATTTGTTAATTTATTGATGAATAATTTAAAAAATACTCACTTAATTTATATAAAATCCAGCATAAGAGAACGTATTTATTGATATTAAAAAAAAAAACTTCACAGATCCACAATTCTATTTTCAAAATTGTTTATTATCGTACTTTTTTTAAAGCACCGATCAAAAGCGTGTTCAGCCTCTTTGTAATATAAAAATAGTACTGGCCGTTTGGAGGTTTGTTTTTCATTATAAAGCAACGACCTCATCTGTGGTGGTGGTTTGATAAGATTGCAAATTTAATATATCGATACTTTCGTTTATTCTTATTACATTGCGTTTGTAAAATATGTAGTTAATATATCCATTGAAGCGAATAAGCAATGATTTGTAAAATATTATTACGTTTGTTATATAAAGCTTTGTGAATAGAGATCTTTGTAGCAAGAGTAACTGTTCAGACCTTGATGTTACGCGTACAATACAGATTTAGTTAAATGATTTTAAATTTCTTCTGTATTTAAACGGCAATGTATTTTTGTTGTAAAGCTTGCATTTTGTAGTGAATGTGACCAATGAAACTATTTTTTAATACGCTTTTTACATTTAATAAGTATTTTGAGACTCTTGAAATGCTTGTATTTCTACAGCGACTCATGATTTTACGAAGAGATTTTTAGATGACAACCTAAACTAAGAAAATAATTCTTATACCTGCGGGGGACTTTGCAAACATATAATTAATAGACATATATTACACCCAGATTCAGAATTTGCCGATCGCAGAAAGTATTGTCTTGTATGAGAATTGAGGGCAATTTCGAAATAAAACCAACTCGTCTGACCGAAGTGGTATGGTAGGTAATTTCCCTCCCATTGTGGAGCAGGCTAAGCCCAGCAGTGGGACATACATTAGCTATTATAATGATGAGAAAACTGTTTTAAACTATATGCTTTATACCTTTTATACTCTTTATATGTCACAAATGTTCAATTCAGTAGAAAGTTTTCTAAAAGCAGATTTTTAAATGTTATTTTAAACGAGTTAATTACCATCAGTGTTTACACAAACACTGATGGCATTATTATTATTATTACGCTATAGCGGTTGTGGCGTAAAGTGACGCATGCTGTGGCGAGGCTTCGCCACGCTATATGACAGTAATACCGTCAGAGGCATCGAATATAACTATATTACTACAGAAATCGCTGATTAAAAGATTCGAGTTGTCACAATTTGAAATATTTTAGAATTTTTAATTCTTGTATTCAATGAAAATAAATGTTTTTAAATAAAAATAATCATTTTTTGGAAAAGAAATCGTAATATTTTATTTATACATTATGCCATATTAGATCTTGTCGTAGTCTTTTTTATGCATATACATATACTTGTACAAAATAATTTTGATGTTTAACATCTGCCAGGCGTCCTGAGCGACGGCACACTTATTTTTGCATTTGACTGCCAACGCTCCTTGGGAATGTTGACTAGATGCCATCAGATGTATTTGCCCCAACTCCATGTAAAGCTCTCAATCGTTTTTTACGATATCCACAAACAAAATACGAGTTAGTATTATTCGTAGCCGTCGCTATATTGTTATAGAGCTGATTAATTTAAATAATTTATAAAGTCTGCAGACCGTAACGTTTAAAACAAAGGCAAACATTGTTTTTATGTTAAATAATAGCTTTATCTTTTAATCATTACAAATTAGAAGTGTGAATTACTTAGTATTATTTTACCACTCCCTATCTTGATCGTGGATGTCGTAAAAGACGTCTAAGGAATACAATACGCATATAACGTCTATGCAAGAGAAGGAAAACTTGTAGGTAACAAAACTCTATACCAAGCTATTGACCAGTATGGTAATGTCAATTTGATTTGGTTATAATTGCTGTAGTATGGTGAAACCACAAAAAAAGGAAATAAAAGAAAAGGAAAAGATTAATAAGTAAAAAAGAAAACCGCCTTCAAAAAACACGGAGGAACTTAGTTATCATTCTCTTGCATAGATGTTATGTGCATTTTATATCCCTTAGTCGTCTATTACGACACCCACGGGCAAGATAAGGAGTGGTGAATTGTTTTTTTACTCCGTCACGACACGGATAATCATCGCTCTTATGCTAATTATACTCGACCCTTTTTTTGTGTGTTAGCCATAGATATAGCCATAGCTGTTAGCCGCAGATGGCTTTGAGAGCTTGACGCGGACTATGGGTGAGTGCTGAGGGCTCTCAACCCGATGAGAGTATACTAAGCGACATCGCCCAAGGGCTCCCCCTGTGGGGAACGGACCTCGGCTTGGAGCGTCTAGCCAAAGTGAGCGTATCCACGTTTTGGTTTCTGACTTTTACGCGACGCGGTTTCGCACCACAACGGCAAGGGCTGAATCGCCGGTACTTACGTGTGGGCCGTGTAAGCTCTACATTGAGCGAGTGTGATTCTTCGTCTAGAACGTATCCAGGACGTTGAATGGATATCCATCCGACGTCTTGGGCACGTTGCGACACGCTCGACCCAAAATGTTCTCTACTAGTTTTACACAGTTTTATGATAAGTCTGACACCTCTGATACCTGTGTGATGGCGGCTATTAATACAACCAGCCTTAACTCCTGGTCGTAGGTGTTTTAAAAGCCGACTAGTAACAATAGATAGGCCAACTCTATCTGATGCAGTCTATTCAAATTTCATTACCAAGCAGGCTTGACGTTAGGCAGGCGGCCGATTGCGGCGGCCAATAACTTCTATAATATGTACTATGGAGGAGTACATTTTGCGTCGAGCTTAATTGTGATAAGAGCAGATTAATGATAATAATATATCACCGTGTGGTGACGGAGTAAGAATACAATTCACAACACCCTCTCTTGCTCGTGGATGTTGTAAAAGACTACTAAGGGATATAATATGCATATAACTTCTATGCAAGAGAAGGTAAACTCGAAATAAAATCATATTCCAACACATTTGACCAACGAGGTATAGTAAGGTAAATTTTCCTTCCATAGTGGAGAAGACCCAAGCTCAACAGTAGGACGTGTATGGGCTGAAATGATGATGATGAATTATTTGTATGAATATGAATGATAAAGTATTTATCCATATATAATTTATTATATGTTTAATTATTCTATAGGTTACACCAACAATTACCTTTCTTTCCTGTGCTAATTCCATCCAAAGGTTGCCTGGAAGAAATTGCTTATAGCGATAAGGCCGCCCATTGTACTGTATCTTATATATTAAGCTCTTTTATCGATCGATATCGCGATCGCGTCGATCGCGATCGACCTGTCGATCGCGACTGTTAGTCCAGTTCAAATTCAAATTCAAATCATTTATTATGTATAAACCCCGCGGGGGCACTTACATATTGTCATTTTTATACATTTTTCTTAAAGTTATAATTACCGCCGGATCGGAACGTGACTGCACTGAGAAGATCCGGCAAGAAACTCGGCGGGATTGTCTATTTTTTATTTATTTTCTAATTTCTTTTAAATAAAATTGCATCTTACAACATGCTTTTTAATAGTTCCAGTGTGATGCCATTCGAAATAAAATCATATACCAGTCGATCGTGGCAAGGTAAAAAATATAAATACGTAGAACAGACTGCGCAATGTACCTAATCACCAACTGATGCACGCATGAATTGCAATTGTATAGATACTGAATTATGCAGTTTCATTTAAGATTTAAGTTTGTACTTGGTAGATCGCACAAGGTCTAGTCAGTAAATAGTAGATCTCAGATCTAATCAAGTTGGCCACCCCGGTCCGTCCGGGGTAGTACCATACTGAGCAGAAATCGACGTCTGAGTAGTAGCAATTTGTTACTGCGCTTCATTCGGTGTGCGAGAGAGCTGGAAGCCCAAATTTCTGAGGGTATTTGCGTGTGGTGGGTTTTGGTGATATCTTTATTATCACCCAACCTCATTGTATGCATTCCCACTTCTTTTACTTTCTTCACGGTAGGCAGCGACCTAGTAAAGGTTCATGAGCGGCAGCAACACTTACCATCAGGTGTACTGTTTGCTCGTTTGCCACCAATGGCAATAAAAATATTTATCTATACCAATAAATAAAATTGGAGTGTCTGTTTGTAATGTCTAAATAATAGGCTTTTTTCATGCTCACACGGTTATTTGCACTATACATATGCCTAAAAATCACTTTATAATTTTTTGGTCTGTTTGTCTGTCTGTTTGATCCGGGTAATCTTCAAAACGGCTGGACCGATTTAAAAAATTCTTTCACCAATGGAAAGCTATAATATCAGGGAGTAACTTAGGCTATATTTTATCCCGGTATTTCCACGGGATTGGGAACTACGCGGGTAAGGTGACTGAAACCGAAGCGAAGCGAGGGCGGGTTGCTAGTTGCAAATAAAACCGACTTCAAAGTAGATAAACTTTTAGACTTTTGTTGTTTTTTTCAAAAACCGCTTGTCCGATTTCGATAAAATTTTCATGGGACCATTTGAGAAGTATACAGTTTCTAACAAAAAAAAAACGAATCATCAAAATCGGTTCATAAACGAAGAAGTTATCTGCGAACAAATATAAAAAAGCATATATACGGTCGAATTGAGAAACTACATCCTCTATTGAAGTCGGTTAAAAAAGGCCCGCATTTTGTGGCGAAGCGTAAGGAAGACCTACTTCCAGTGAACGGTGAAAGGCTGAATGATGATGCTGATGAATTGAACGATATTAGTTCACTTATCAATCTGCCTACAGTTAAATATAGTATAGGGTCCCGCTATACAACGACCTTCGCCGAGATGCTGATTTGATGAAGCCTATTTTTTATGTAATTTAATATGTCAATAAATATATTGCATATGGGTTGCCTATCAAATTTTAGTCTAGACTATGATTAATTAATAATTAAAAAAAATTTTTTTTTTTGAACATTGCACCGGTTTGTTTATTAGACAAATTCTTTACCAATCGAAAGTATAAAGTCCATAAAATATGCAAACGTTAGATTGCCTATTCTTTTGCGGTCACAACTCTCAGGTAGCCAGGTATAAACAGATAAATCGATACTAGCATTTTGTACCGGTCTGATCGACGTTTGCATATTCTATGGGCTTCATACTTTCGATTAGTATAGAATTTGTCTAATAATCAAACCGGTGCAATGTAGAAAAAGAAAATTATTAATGAATCATATTCTGGACTAAAATTTGTTAGGCAACCCATATGCAATATATTTATTGACATATTAAATTACATAAGAAATAAGTTTCATCAAATAAACATCTCGGTGAAGGTCGTTGTATAGCGGGATCTTAGACCATTAGGTTCATTCAAAAAGTCTACTAGTTACCGTGTGGTGACAGAGTAAGAATACAACCCACCACCTCCTATCTACTACCCGTAGGTGTCGTAGAAGACGACTAAGGGTTATAATATGCATATAACATCTATGCAAGAGAAGGTAAACTCGAAATAATACTTTATACTAACCCGTCTGACCACCTTGGTATAGAGCAGTGATACGCAAACTTTTTTAATGGCGGGCTACAAAGTTTAAGAAATTCTAGAGGAGGGCCAGAATTATTGAAAAAAATTCGGAGATTTTCAATTAAAAACGTCAGATTTTATTTTACGCGCCAAAATGCTGACTAGAATATTTAGGATGGATGTACTCACGGCGGGCCGGATTAAATACTTTCGCGGGTCGGAGTGGGTCCGCGGGCCGTACTTTGCCCATCGCTGATACCAGCGGGTGGGTCAATTTGCTTCCTATTATGGAAAGGCTTAACTTCAGCAGTGAGATGTGTATTATCTGACGATGATGATTCATCGCCGCTGATGATGAATAAGTCTACAAAATCAATATGGTGTTGTTCTATAGACATTGATAAAGTCAAAGATTTTTTGCAACCAAAGACAATATAAACGTTTCCCACGGCACGACTCACGCTTGACCGATAATTCGCAACAATGAATGTCGATCACAATCTGTATTTTTTTCGTGTAGCATGAGAATTTAATTTCACTTTCATAGACAATGGAACTGTAATGTGTTGTCTTAGAATTGTGTTGGGAACACTGTTTCGTAGAAGTTTTAGGTTGTATGGCATAAAAATAGATGCAATAATCTTTATAAGTATACATACCTACCTAATTGTTTTGTATGTTAGTTTTGTGATAACTAGTTAGATTATCTTAGTGAGCAGTCAATTTGGTATATAGTTCAATGCAGTGGCGGATTTACATATTTGCCACCAATAAGCTATTTAATTTACATATTTACCGCCGATAAGCTATAGCATTTTTGCCTCGCTTTTTTTTTCGACTCTGTCCTTGGTGACAGAGGGATGTCATGCGGCCCCGTAATCCACCCATATAGCACGTCGCCTTCGTCGTTGGGCCCACCACCGGTGCAGAGTTCCTTGACTTCAGTGGTCGGCCCTAATATTTGCCCGCCTACTAGTGATTGTGATTTAATACATAATTCACAATTAAATTGATTACATTTTATTTTTTATACACGTCCCGCTGTTGGGCTCGGGCCTCCTCCACAGTGGGAGGGAAATTGACCTATTATACCACGCTGGTCAGACGTGTTTGTTTACAGTTTTATTTCGAGTTTTGCTTCTCTTTCATAGATCTGGTATGCATATTGTGATCCCTTAGTCGTCTCTTACGATACCCACCGCCAAGAAAGGGGGGGTGGAGAATTGTATTACTACTCCATCACAACACAGAATTCTTTATTAGATATCTTAAATTTTATGATTTGTAAACCCTACCTCTTCTTCCCTTTGCCCTTGGGCGGAAGGCTAATTTATCTCAAAAATCTGAATGGTTTCAACATTACCCACTAATGGGCTCGAGCCTCCTCCACAATAGGAGGATAATTGACCTACTATAACACAGTACACAAACGGGTTGATATAGGGTTTTATGGGCCATCCCACTATTGTGCTCGAGCCTACGGACACGATATCGAAACGAAAGTATCGATACTCAACTCATGAGTAGTATCGAAGAAAAAGTATCGTACTCAATAAAGTATCGAAACAAAAGTATCGAGTACTGAGTACTTTTCCTAGAATCTAGGTCGTGATGAGCTTCTTTTTTTTTGTCCGTCTGTGTTCGGTTCAAAATATGTCGAGCCACTTTTCAAAAGGTTTATTACGCTTTAACTAGATGGTGTTACCATAAGTATGAGCAGTAAGGTCAAGTTTAACATGGACACTTTCTACAATTTGTTCGATGCGATACCTGCCTAAAAGTACTCATTGACTAAAAGTATCGAATAGAATGTATCGGTATCGAAAGACAAGTACCTACTCGATACCTAAAAGTATCGATACTTTTTTCGTGTCCTTACTCGAGCTTCCTCCACAATAGGAAGGTAATTTTCCTACTATACCACACTAAACAGGGCTTTTTTCGAGTTTTCCTTCTCTTACATAGATGTTAAATGCATAATTAGTCTTTTATAACACCCATGGCTAAGATAGGGGGTGGTAAATTGTATTCTTACTCCGTCACCACACCGATAGCTAACATAGATATTAGCAATTATGCAGCCCTGGTTAAATCAATCCAATGAAAAAAACCGCCTAAATGCGAGTCGGAGTCGCGCACGAAGGGTTCCGTACCATTATCTATAAAAAGGGCAAATAATCGCGTTTATTGTATAGGACCCCTCCTTAAATATTTATTTTATTTTATTTTAAGTATTTGTTGTTATAGCGGCAACAGAAATACATAACTTTTTTTTTTTTTTTTTTTAGGTGGGTCGCGGTCGGCGCGCCTCCGCACCACTCCATCCGGGGCGACAGAGGGGCTTAAGCACGCAACTCCCGCAACCCACCCGAAAACCACCTCGCCTTCGTCTTTGGGCCGACCACCGGAGCAGGTTTACTTGTCGTCAGTGGTCGGAAATACATAACTTGTAAAAAATTCAACTGTCAAGCTATCGCGGTTCTTGAGATATAGCCTGGTGACAGACAGACGGACGGACAGAGTTAATTCTTAGTAATAGGGTCCCGCTTTTACCTTTTGGGTACGGCACCCTTAAAATTACACTAACCCTTTTTTTTTTTTTTTTTTTTTTTTTTTTTTTTTTTTTTTTTTTTATGGGTGGGCTATGGTAAGGTCCAGTCCGTCCGGGGCGATGAAAGGACGGCGCGTTGTTGGGCCGACCACCGGAGCAGATGTGACTTGTCGTCAGTGGTCGGCCTGACGGAATACCCTTTCGGGTAACCTCACCTCTCGACGTCTTGGGACGTCGGTCGCCGTCGCGCGGTCAGCCTCTCTGCGGGTGACGGACAATTCCCCGGTCCAATCACCCGCGGCCTCGGCTAGGGCGGCATTAGGCGCAGATACTCGCGCCTGCGCCGCCCGAGTCGCCGGCGGCGGAACGTGTCGCCGAATAGGAGCTCTACTCGCACACGATCCGCCGCCTCCTTCCGTGAGATTACGGCCTCACAGAAGGCGGCGACCGCGTCCCAGTTCCTGACGCTGTCGAGCATCTCCCTGGCGATGGTCGGCAGCGCCAGGTCGGCACCGATAATTGCGACGAGTTCACGGCGATCCCCCTCCCATGCAGCACACTCCTCGAGCGTGTGCTGCGCCGTGTCCTCGTCGCAACTGCAGTGGTGGCAGGACGGTGTGCTCTCCCTCCTGACAATCTTGTGCAGGTACTTCCCGAAGCAACCGTGCCCCGTCAGCACCTGCACCAGTCGGAAGGAAAGCACCCCGTGCGTCCGCTCCAACCACTCCATCAGCACCGGCCGGAGGGCCTCGACGGTCCTGACACCGTACCGAGGACTCTCCAGCCGGACTGCCCAGCGGGCAATGACTTCTTGGCGGGCGTCGACCCGCCAGGCGGTGATCTCTTTGATGGAGACCATGCCGCCGCGGGCGCGCGTCTCCGACACCCGCCGATAAATGTCGGCGAGCATCTCCGCCTCCAGGTCCCACGGGGGAGTTCCGGCCAGGAGGCACGCTGCCTCTGTCGCCACCGTGCGGTAACCCCGTATGGCCCTGATCGCCATGACCCTCTGTGGTCGCCACAGGAGGGCCCTAAGACGGACGGTCAGGGACTCCGCCCACACCGGTGCGCCATACAGGGCCATCGACCGGATCACTCCCACGTAACACTAACCCTTAGTATTTTTTTTAATTCGCTTTTTTCTTTCGAGGTGTTATTTTCTTCCCTTTACTCTTTGAGAGATGATATTTGTATTCAAGTTAACTTTTGCAACAACCGTGAGAAAGATGGCGACTAATTGATTATCTTTTTCATCACACGAATTAGATATGCGTGTATATATTTTTTTTTTTGCATTTTAATAACAAATTTGCATGTCTCTATACCATTATATTTAGTTTCACACATTAATCTTTATTTGTATTGTATTTAATTTGCTTTGTATCTTTACTAGCTATTGTTAGTGACTTCGTCCGCGTAGGAGTCGAAAATGGTTCAAATAAGATTTTTAATATTTTTTTTTCGTTATTAATTTTGTTACAAGATATAAATTATTGTTTGAATGCTTATTAGATATAACAATCTTTGTTTGGAATTTAAAGGTTAAATCTATATATATAAAAGAATGTCGTGATAGTTATTACATTTATAACTCAAGAACGGCTGTACGGATTTGACTGAAAATTGGTGGGGAAGTAGCTTAGAACCAGGAGACGGACATAGGATACTTTTTATCCCGTTTTTTTTATTATGGAGTTTACAAGATTTCGCCAATAACTCTTTTATCCCGTTCGATCGCGTGCCCGTGTGACGTGACATAAAATGTTAAAGAGAATACAAGTCACTATGAAACGTAGTATAAAAAATGAAAAAAATAAAAAAATTGATATACCTATAATGTATGAGTATGAGTAATAAAAAAACGCAAATGACAGCTAAGAGTAATTTTGTCTATAGTTAAGTATGGTTGAAAATTTGATAATTATAATTTTGTCAGAAATCAATAAAATCAGTAATTTGTATTCTCTTTGAATCCTTATTAACAATACCGAGACCAAGACGATCAAATCTTTCCCGCCAAAGATGTAATGGTTCTTCCATTAGAGACAATATTTTCGGAAATTTAGAAAATATATTCACGAAAAAATTATAGCGGTACGAAGTTCGGAGGCTCATCTTTCGCGACGAAGCTGTAATGGTTCTTCCATTAGAGACTATATTTTCGGCAATTTAGAAAACATATTTACGAAAAAAAAAAATATGGCGTTACGAAGTTCGCCGAGTCAGCTAGTAATAAATAAAGATGAAAATAAAACAAAAAAATGGTGACGGAGTAAGAATACAATCCACCACTCCCTATCTTGCCTGTGGATGTCGTAAAAGACGACTAAGAGATAAAATATGCATATAAAATCTATGCAAGATAAGGAAAACTCGAAATAATACCCTATACCAACCTGTCTAACCAGCATGGTATAGTAAGGTCAGTTTCCTTCTTATTGTGGAGGAGGCTCGAGTCCAACAGTGGGACATATATGAGCTGAAATGATGAAGATAGGGAATGGTGAATTGTATTCTTACTCTGACCACACGAAAAAAAATAAAGTTTTTCATTCTGTAGCAATACCGACAGTTACAAAATGGATCCCTTAAAATATGAAGAAATTATAATTCAATAGTACCTACATTTCGAATTATGTGCAATTTCCTTTTACAAAATATAAATTGTAATTTTGATATGCATTTAAAACTTAATTATCTACGTATGGCATAATGGTTAAGATACGGACATTCCAACCCAGTGTCATGGGTTCGAATCCCACGTAGGACAACACTTTGTGTGATACATAAACTGTTGAGTTTGGATGTAATTTGTGTCCGTTAATAAGTTTGTAAAGTTTGCAAAGCAAGGATTATTACCTTAGTACAGAGTTTAGTCTTTATGAAAATAAAAAAAATAATATGTAATAATTTTTATCTAATACCTTATTATTAGTATTATTTCAGCGTATAAGTATACATCCCACTGCTGGGCTCCAACGTCCTCCACAAAAACTTACTATACCACGTTGATTAAAAGTGTTGGTATCTATTTCAAATTTTGCTCTGGCATAGATGACATATGTATTTTATATCTCTTATATCCGTTCACACTAATGGCCCTTAAGTTTAAGTAACACCTATGGTAATAAATAACACATAATATTGTTTTAATGTGTGTTAGCGGGTATGAATACCTACTATCAACTCTTATATTGATCGCCGTAAAAGACAATAAGAGCATCATATCGCTCAGAACATCTCCACCTCCTTTTGCAGAAGAGATTCGAGCCCAGCAGTGTGAATTATATTCTTACTCCGTCACCACATAAAAAATCTATATATATACAACGTGTCCCAAAATTCAACGATAAGCTGGCACCAACAGATAGGCCTACTTATGACTGCTCGAGAAAAAAAAGAAAAATTCTACCCTTATTTTTTTTCATTACGAAAAAAAAGTGAAATCTTTAAAAAATGGACACCCTTTATTATATTTTTAAGTGCCATTGCTACAATTTTACAAATAATTCAGTGTTTTTTTTTTGTGTTAGCAACGTAAGTAGCACTGCTATCGATCACAACCATCAAAAATCCCAGAATGTCTATAGTTTATACACAAAAATTAATCAAAACTGTGTTTTTGCCATAAATTTTATAAAATTTTGACTTTCATCTCACTTTCACTCACCGTGGTGAAAAAAAAAAGTATTGACACTACTATGGCAAATAGTTTTAAAAATTGGCGCAACTAACTTCAATTTTAAAATGGTATAATATTTTAAGCAAATTAGCCAAAAAATATGCATAGGTACGTATTTCAGAACAACAACCATATTTCGCAAATTGTTAGTGTAGTATAGTAATAACTTTTACTATGTATCCAAAATGTTTTTACTGTCTGACCAGCGTGGTTTTGTTTCGAATTTTTCTTCTCTTCCTATGTATGCTATACAATTCACATCTTGCCTGTGGCTGTCGTAAAAGACTACTAAGGGATATAATAAGCATATAACATCTATGCTAAGGAAAACTCAAAATAAAACCCTATACCAACACCTCTGATTGCCATAATTTCCGTTATTTTTCCGCGTTAATTTCCACATTAATTTCCCTCCCATCGTGGAGGAGGCTCGGGCCCAACGGTGGAACGGATATGAGCTGTGATGATGATGATGATGATGTAAATCTTCTGTTCGTGTGTTTGTGATAAAATTCCTTCTAAATGGCTGGACCCAGAGAGGCTGACCGCGCGACGGCGACCGACGTCCCAGGACGTCGAGAGGTGAGGGTACCCGAAAGGGTATTCCGTCGGGCCAACCACTGACGACAAGTCACCCTGCTCTGGTGGTCGGCCTAACGACGAGGTGACGTGGGTACGGGTGGGTTATGGGCCCGCGCGCCGTCCTTTCATCGCCCCGAACGGAATGGACCGCGCGTGCGCGGCCATAGCCCACCCATAAAAAAAAAGCCGGCCGGATCGATTTTGATGTTTTTTTTGTGGCTGTTCCGATGTATATAAGAATGGTTTAGATAATTGTAACCGGTAGGTGGCGCTGCGATCGATATCAAGGAGAACTCCTTTTAATTTTTTTTAGATTTTTACTGAAAAATTTGGTACAGCTAGACTGCAATATTACTCGTTTCAAATAAAATTAAAAATAATGCTTTTAGAAAAATCCTTGTATTTATTTGAATGGGACTTGGGAATGTAAATAGTAACCAGATTAATTTGGTCCTCACATCTATGTTATGCTATGGTTGGATTTATGTTAAGTTCTTAGTCGTCTTATACGACAGCTAAAAGACATATAAGAGTTTGTAGTATTATAATAAATATAATTATAATTAGATCATGTATCTATATCAATTATATATGATTATTATGAACGAATTTCAAATAATTATAGAATTTTTAAAACCATTCAATCATTTATTTCAGCTCAATACACGTTCCTCTGTTGAGTTTCACAATAAAAGGGAAATTGATCTACTATGCCACGCTGGTCAAACGTGTTGGTATAGGGTTTAACTTCAAGTTTTCTTTTTCTAGCATAGATGATTTTTGCATATTTAAATTCTGTAACTCTTTACAATATCCATGGATAAGAATTATATTTTTATTCTATCACTACATAGAATATGAAACGATTATAAGAGTATAATCTATATTTTCAACAACTCAAGCACCGGCTCGTTGGTCTAGGGGTATGATTTTCGCTTAGGGTGCGAGAGGTCCCGGGTTCAAATCCCGGACGAGCCCAAACCATTTTTGCTTAATTTTTACGTGAGTTTTTTTGCTGTTAGTTTTGACTGTCAATGTATTAGTACTTTTATTCTTAGCGCCATCTATCAACAACAAATGTAAATATTAATACGCAACTATTACTCGTACATATATGTATATTTTCACTAGGTGTCGCTACTTTACCAGTAAGAGAAATGGATGTTTTGATTAAAAGTCGTAAAATCTAATCAATTCAGTACCTCAAATCGTTTTTAAATCTTTACAAATACTAACTTATTACGTATTCTGTTCCTAATTTCTTCTTCTAAGTCCATTAATATTCCTTTAAGGGGCTCAAATTATTTCTACAATGGGATTGTAACTGGCTGACATCATGTTGGGTAAACGGCTTGCCTTATTTTGATTTTTTAAGGTAAACTTTTAATGAATGTTTGAAATTCTGGTCCGCAACCTTCTTATGTGACGAAACGTGATGGGCGTAAACTCTGTGTGAGTAAAGTGAGAACAGTGTCTGATTTGCCGTATGGTAACAGAGTAAGAATACAATTTACCACTCTATCTTGCCCGTGAGTTTCGTAAAGACGACTGGACTGGACGAAGGGACGTCACATGCATTTATAGCTTGTATGTAAGAGATGAACAACTCGAATACGCATCTGACCAGCGTGATGTAGTAGTCAATTTGCCTCCTATTTTCAGGAGACTTGAGCGCAGTAGTGGAAAATATATGTGCTGTGATGAATGATGAATGAAAAGTGAATGATAAACACAATAAAAAATTGTTGATCACTTTTTAAAATATGGTATTTCTATCGTTTGTCTATGGCAAACGCTCTTTGTTTTTTTTTGGCATTGTTTTATTAACTAAGAAACCTACCACCTTCTACCCTTAAAATTCTCTTAAAAGACCCGCGTTAAGATAAGGGACTGTTTACACAGTGTATTTTTATTCCGTCACCAAACATTCCTAATATATTTGCTGTATTTTATTATGTGTATTACCTTGGTCGCGAAACCTTTCATATTTATAGCGTTAACTCAATGGAGAAATCTTTTGTAATATTTTTAGCGGTTTTAAAAGGGTTTTGGGCCATGATTTCATTCAACTTGAACAACATTAATTTCATAATTTATATACTTATTATACTTATAATGTTTACAAAGTTGAATGATTTTTTGTTTAGATTAGAATTCTTGATTTAATTTGAATTGATTTTTGTTTGATTTTAAGGAATTTTTGTATAGAATAGAATAAATTTTTGTTTAGATTTGAATGGATTAGTTTATACTTTTTAAGCTGTCAAACATCTAACAGTGATCAAATTGTTCTAGAATATTTGTGTTTTTGAAGTACAATTGCCTTACTCGCTTTTTTTTTTTTTGGCGTGGGTTGCGGTCGGCGCGCTCCTCGCACCACTCCGTCCGGGGTGACAGAGGGGCGTAAGCACGCACACCCGCAACCCACTCGAACACCACGTCGCCTTCGTCGTTGGGCCGACCACCGGAGCAGGGTTACTTGTCATCAGTGGTCGGCCCGACAGAATACCCCCTACTTGGGGTACCCTCTCGTCGACCGACGTCCGCCCCCCTCGGGGAGGACGTCGGTCTTTCCTCACGCGGTCGGCCTCTCGGCGGGTGACAAACTTGCTAGTATCTAAGTGTTAAATACTTTCTTCTTAGGTCTCTTCTTCTTCTTCTTCTATAGCAATTTCTGTGTTTTACATAGATGGTACTTACTACTGTAATACTACTACTGCATATCGTATCCCTTAGTCGACTTATACGATAACTCTAGGTAAGAAATTGGATGGTGAATTCTATTGCTACTCCGTCACCACACAGAGCAATGGTATGAGCTTAGAATAATAACGTATAGAAGGTAAGTTCGCGCACAAAAAGTGAAGCATTTCAATTGGAGCCTAATGGAGCTTGCGCCGAAACTGTTCTTTAATGTTCAAGGACACTGCACGTACGTACGCAACTCATAAAAAATAAATAGGTAATTATGACAATTTGTGCATTCAAATGGTGTCACAACACAATAGAAAAACATAAAAAGGTTTTTAACATTACTTTTAAAAGTATTTCGACGTTTTATGTTAATAAAAATAAAATTTGATTTCATTATTTGTATAGTGGTGTGCGTGTGCCGTGTGTACGTGTGTAATCGTCTGCGCGCATGTGGTATTTTTGGATTCATGTTTCGAACGTTCGAAGTACCAACACTATCCTTCTATACGTTATTATTCTAAGGGTATGAGCTTCAATATTGCTTTTATTTAAATCTTTTCTTTTTATCTGTCTTTAAAGGTGTTGCCCGTAAGAGACCATATCGAGCCAAAGCATTTGGCTAAAGAAACAACTAACACCAACTTTCATTGCAGTCCATATTTTTATTTATAAAGTAAATTTACAAAAATATTATTTTTAGTACTTTATTACAAATAAATCGATAGATTTCATTTAAAATCAACGATTTGCCTATTATTCCCAGTATGGTTGCTGTGATTTTCTGACAAAATAATTAATTAAATGGTGGACATAAAATAGTCATCGGCCGGACAGGGATCGTTAGAATCAATTGGTTTGTATCTATATATCTTTCCTTTCGTTCCTATTAGAATATTATTCTTATGGTCAAACGCCATTGCTGTAATTTTAAAGCCGAGTTGACCAATTTTCACAGGCAAAATACTTTTCGTGTGCAATTTAAATAAGGAGCCCTTAACAGCAATAATGGCTTCGTCGTTGTTATTTTTACGCAGAATATATTTAAGCTCTCTTGTAAAACCTTTATATTGGATAGGTTCAAAATAATCTATTGAGAAAAAATATAATCTTCCATCAACATATTCGTAGAAAGCATTGCCTTTACTGTCTAATAGAAAACTGTAAGCCTTCGGTATTTTTTCATATCTTTTGACAGCTGCAGTTCCGTTCATAAATCGAAAAATCTCATGATTTGATCCAGTTGTTATATACATTTGGTTATTAGTTTTATCAATAAAGATATTTCTTACATCATCATCTCCAATAGGTCTTTCAGCTGTGATTTCTGTACGTGAATAATCATATGTAACGATGCCTTGATTTGTACCTATATAAATTGTATTACTTGCTGTATCTATATTCACACATTGTCCAATCAAATCGTCAGAGATAGGCAGTTCTTTGATACCTAAAGACCCGTGTTTTAAAATGTGTATGCCTTTTGTATAATTTCTTTTATGTAGAATGAAGAATATGTGTTCAGTCCGAGGGTCTACCACCATTCCCGTTGGGTAACCATCCATGCTGGCAATTAATTGGCGTTTGTAGAATTCTTCACCGATTTTGATCTTCTCACATTTTTCAGTGTAGCAATAATTTAATAGAACAGCGAATATAGTAAGTGTTTTCATTGTGAAATCGTTTGCATGACAATTGCTGGAAATAAAGACAGACATTATGTAGAATTTGGATACCAAAATATTATAAATATTGTCAGATATTAGCGTAGCGTAGCAACTAGTACACTTATGCTACTAAGGCCATTAAAGCAAGAACAGGACAAGAACAAGTATAAATTTTGAGTTAATACAGAAAGGATACGTAAATACGCTTATTACTTGTTCTAACATGCTTGCATAAACAGCCAAATATAGTCTCGAATTGAAATTAGCTATCGCTAAGTAATATAATATTACTAGCGTACCCAGCCCGCTTCGCCGGGCTAGATTTAGCTTTATTAATAAACAATAGAATATCATCATAGTAAATATAAGCTGTATTTGACAGTTCAAAAAGAGGAGTGCTCGGATCGTTCCCAAACTCAAGGATTACTCGCCAGGTCAATCTGGAGATTTCCTGAAAGTTTCATTGAAATCGGTCCAGCCGTTTCGGAGCCTATATGGAACATACCCACACACTTTCTCTCTTTTATATATAGATAGATATTGCTAAGTAAAACAATATATATATAATATCTATGCACGAGATAGAATACTCGAAATAAATTCCGTTTAACTAGCGTGGTCTAGAAGTTTCGTTAATTATAGCAAATTTGTACTTGTCACGAGTTTGGAACATGGTTCCAAGGATCAATTCAGTAAAGACTTCTCTTTGACATATACTCTCCACAACAATACCAACTCGGATCCTGTATCGCCTCCTTCTAACAGTTTCTAGCATTTTTGCTAAATTGCACCACTTCTTTCTTTGCCCTGGTTTTCGTAAAAATCACGTTAGATCGTAGTTGCAGGAGAAGGAAGATTTGAAATGAAATCTTATGACAACCCGTATGGCTGATTTCCCTTTTTTTTTTGCTTGAGCTATGGTTAGCACACACGCCATTCATTTCGTTCTATGCGACGTAAGGGCAGCGTGTAGTTCCATAATCCAATGTATTCCCTCCCCTCTGCAATCAGGCTGACCAATGGTATCGAGTTTCTTGTCATCCGTGGTCAGCCCGGCGGGATACCCTTTCGGGTAACGTCTCGGTCACTTACAAGGTCAGCCTCTATGTGGATGATGGACTACTCCTTGGTCCAGTCGCCGACGTGCTCGTGTCCGTGTTATCCTCCTTACGACTGTGTGCTGGTACTTGGTGAAGTTATCGTGTCCCGTCAATACCTGCACCAGTCGGATGGAAAGGTCCCTGTGCTACCGTCCCAATTACTCTATCAGCACCGGCCGGACGACGGTCCGAACACCGTACCGAGGCCTCTTCAGTCGGACTGCTCAACAGGCAATGATGTCACGGCGAGCATCATTCCGCCAGGCGGCCATTTTGCTAAGCGAGCCTCAGCCGCTCTCTGCCCGCGTCTCCGACACTCGCCGGTAAAGTCCGGCCCGCATCTCTGTCTTCAGGTCCCACGGGGAAGTCCCGGCCAACAGGCATACTGTCTCCGTCGCAACCGTGTGGTATCCAGCCCTGATCGTCATGGCCACAAGAAAGCCCTCAGTGGGCGTAGTACTCCATGCCTAATTTACCTAGAGGTAACTCAAGCTCAGGATTGGGATGTTTATGGCATGAGAAGATTGATTAATAAATTACCTGTAGAAGAAGTTTGTCTATCCAATGTAACTCTTTACAATATACTAGTTCAATGATTGTTGGAGAACTCTTTATAAAACATTCGCCATTGTGTCATGCATAAATGTGGTACTGTTTATAAACCCATAGTCATGTTGATGTTCTAATATTGTTAAATATAGGTTGATTTTTTTTAATAAGTATTATCTCTTACTCGTGGCTATCGTAGAAGACAACTAAAGATGTAATATGCAGATAACATCAATTGGGAGGTGGCAGATTAATTTTAAAAGTTTGATATAATGCTGAAGATAGAGTCTACAAATCAAAATATTTAAATTTTAATGATAGAGAAAATAGATTTCTGCGTGGTGACGGAATAAGAATACTTCACCACCCTCTTTCTTGCCCGTAGGTATCGTAAAAGACGACTAAGAGATTCTAATAGGTTTGAAATTAATAATATCTTCGACTTGGTTTATGTGGTCTTATGATCTGCCCCTGCTATTGGGTGCAAGCTTCCATCATTATGGAAGAAAAGCGACTTATTATTTTTATTTATTGCAAACAGTGGCAAACGAGCAAACAGTATACCTGATGGTAAGTGCTGCTGCTGCTGATGGAACTTTGCTAGGCCGCTGCCTAAAGTGAAGAAAGTGAATGGAGTGTGAATGTGTGAAATGAGGTTCGGTGATACTAAAGGCATCACTAAAACCCACCACAAGCAAATACCCCCCCAGTAAGTTGGGCTTCCGGGTCTCTCGCTCACTGAACGAAGCTCAGTAGCAGATTGCTACAACTCACACGTAGATTTTTGTCGCCCCGGACGGAGTGGTGCGAGGAGTGTGCCGCCCGTAACTCATACCACAAAAAAATACTTTAATAAAATTAAACGTCGTTGTTGTTGTCCCAGTTCATACAGGTACGTCCCCCTATTGGGCTCGAGCCTCCTCCACAATAGGAGTGAAATTGACCTACTACTCTTTTTTGGGCAAGTAATTATTGAGCAGACGACATCAGTGTGCCTACTCTTGAATCTCGATTCCAATCTTAAATCCAATTGCAGCTCGAATATGAGCGAATTTGGTACTTTTGAAAGCGACACTAGCGTGCGATTGGAGTCAAACTCGGTGGATTTTCTTTTAAACTAAATAAATTCGACTCTCATCGATTAAGTCAAATATTTGCTACTCCCGACGTGATTTTGACTTAGTTTAAAATCGTTAATGTCGCACAATTTCAAGAACGCGTCTTTGTTGTGACCGAGTTCGGTAACGTTATTAATTTAAAGTAATAAAATACGCCACATTTGGTGAAAATAACAACGGCAAATGCGAAGAATTCATTCTTGATTTTGTTTAAGAGTAGCAAATATAAGTTTTGTGAGATTGGAATTGAATCGGATTCGAAATTAGAATTGATTTCAAGAGTAGACACACAAAGTTAACCCAGTCAATGCAAGTTAGTCGTCTTTTACGACACCCACGAGCAATTTAAGGGTTGGTAGTATTCGTAGTCGTTACCACATAGCTAAAACTATCACAGCTTATATATGTTCCACTATTGGGCTCGAGCCTCCTCCACAATGGGAGGGAAATTGGCCTACTTTTTTTGTTTTGGGGTTGGGTTACGGTCGGCGCGCTCCTCGCTCCACTCCGTCCGGAGCGACAGAGGGGCGTAAGCACGCACACCGGTAACCCACTCGCGACACATCGCCTTCGTCGTTGGACCGACCACCGGAGCAGGGTGGCTTGTCATTAGTGGTCGGTCTGACGGAATACCCTCTGAGGAGTACCCTCTACCCTCTCCTTGACCTTTCTCTTTCCTCACGCGGTCGGCCTCTCGGCGGGTGATGGACTAATTCCCCGGTCCAGTCACCCGCAGCTTCGGCTAGGGCGGCATCAGGCGCAAATTGGCCTACTATACCACACTGGTCAGACGTGTTGGCAAAGGGTCTCAATTCGAGGTTTCCTTCTCTTGCATAGATGTTGTGCATATTTAATTCCTTAGTGGTTTCTGACGACACCCACGGGTAAGATTGGGGGTGGTGAATTGTATTTTTTTTTTACTCCGTCACCACACAAACATCACTCTGTATATAAAATAAATAGCTAAATCAATAATGATGTAATTTGTGTAATGTGTAAGTGTGAAAGATCTCTATTGAATAGATAAAAACATAACTATTGATAGACAAATATAGATTTTTTATTATATTATCAGTACATTGAAGTACTTTGCTTGAATTGGTTAGTTGGTAATTCGATAACTCAAAAGGTATGTTTATTTTTATTTATCTTATATCTTTAAACGAGCAATTCTTGTATATATATATATATATATATATATATATATATATATATATATATATATTAATATATATATATTAAGGTGGGCCAAAAAAAACTTTTAATTTTTTTATTCTTAGCTACTACGAAAATATCGTCCAAGATGACGAAAAAAGTATCCTGGTAAAGTTTCAGCCCTTAATATTAATATTAAGAGGTCGCTCATTGTGATTTTTGATTTCCCATCTAAACAACATAGGAATATTTTTTTTTATTGTTTGGATTTTTGATGCACTCGAACGAATTAATATCTCGTAAAAATCAATACATATTCTTGTAGGAAATTTAACGATCTACAAAAAAGGTCTGAAATAATTTTTTGCTAAATTGACTCGTTTAAAAGTTATTCGAGGTTAAAGTCCAACCTCAAATAGTTGAGGATAACTTTTACAATTTCTTACGTCCTGACAATACTGTTTTGTTGCCAGGGCAACTAAGGGGACGATATTCGAAAGGATAATCCACCAGGTCGGCCAAGGATGTCAAAGAATTGGTACCATGGTCGGACCTATGGCAATGGGTAGAAAATACGGTAGCTTTTGGGGCCACATGCCGCCCATCTCTCGTCCCGGACAGATTGGGCGGTGCATATCCAGACTAACATAATAAAAGTACGTAATACTAAAAATAGCGGGTGCGAAATATCAGTGCAAAATAGCGTGATAAAAATGTTATGAAGAATACCTATCATAATTATTGAATAAATATAATAGTTCAAAAAAACTAAAAAAATACGCTTAAATCGCTAATGCTGATTATCCTAGTAAGGATAACGGGTCAAACTGTTTAAAATATTAAATTGTCATCGGTCCTTAATACCTAAGTATGCCAAATTTCGAGTTAACCCGACGTTTTGAAGGGGGTCAAAATCATATTCAAAGATTCCGTTACATACTAACATAGATACGTCTGAAGCTAATAAAAGCATATTAAAAAGAGCAGCAATCTTCGACTCGCTTTATGTGCTTTTATTATCTCATTATCCTTTTTTTTTGTGTGGGTGGGCTGCTGTCGGCGCGCCTCCGCACCACTCCGTCTGGGGCAACAGAGGGGCTTAACCGAAAACAACCCGAAAACCACCTCGCCTTCGTCGTTGGGCCGACCACTGGAGCAGGGTTACTTGTCATCAGTGGTCGGCCCGACGGAATACCCCCTACCCAGGGTACCCTCCCATCGACCGACGTCCCCCCCTCGGGGAGGACGTCGGTCTTTCCTCACGCGGTCGGCCTCTCGGCGGGTGACGGACTAATCCCCGGTCACGTCACCCAATTATCTCATTATCTGCCCCCGCCTAGCAAATATCCAGGAGATACAATCAGATTTGCAACAACAACGGTGGCAATGACATGCTCATTTTCAATAAAAAAGAAACTATGGGTTGAATGTGAGGTGAAATGACGATGATAATTATATTTTTAAAATGTTAAAAAAAAGATTAATCATAAATATACACTAATTTATTTCTTATTGACAATTATCATTCACATATTTATATATAATACCGTTAGCAGACAAATAAAAGTTCACTCCATCAAACGTTATACCAGAAGGCGGGAAATCCAAATCCATAAGCTTAGCAGGAATTATATTACTAGATTTTAACAAATATAATCCATCGTTAGCAGCCAAAATAACTCTATTAAAACTATCAATAGTAATAGCCCTTGCAGAATTTTTTGGGATACCAACGAATTCTATAGGTTCTTGAAAACCTTTCAACAATACTTTGATATACTTAGAATCGCATTCATAGAAAACATTCTCTTCGTTATCAACAGCTAAAAGATAAGCGCAGGGCACCTTTTCAACTCTTAATTTTTCTTTTGTCTGCGCATCTATAATGTAAACTTCATTGTCAGGGAATGTAATTGCATACAGTTCATCAGTTTTATTAGTTTTAAATATATGTACTATATCTTCATCTTTATTACTTAAAAATTGAGGTTGATCAGAATTATTTAAGAAATAAAGTCCATCATCTGTGGCTATATAAACCCTTTGTGTTTCCATATCAATAGCTGCAGCTTGTCCATTGATATTATCAATTTTAATCGGTTCATTTTCTCTTAGGATATATTGATCCATTTTTGTTTGTACATGATCATCTTGTAAGCTTTCTATGTCTATCAATGTAAAATGTAAGTCTTTGTTTATCGGGTTATAGACTAAGTTTGTAGGAAGACCTCTTATTGTTAGGATAGCCATCTTAGTGTAGTTCATGCCATCGAAATTCTCTGTGCAATTCATTGAATAAGCTGACGGGAGTATTAAAAATAGTAAGAACAGCATCTTGACCTGGAAATAAATTTATTTTTGATTAATTTTGGGCCATATTGACGAAAAAAATTCTCCTCCGAAATGGCGAGGGTGTTTGCAAAAATTCCATTTATCAAGCTATAGACGTTCACTATTGGAGAAAGGGCTCTTCAAGATGCGATAATATCATAATTATTTTGCTTGGGCGGGGGGTTTATGATCACACTGCTGCTAGCCACATTGGGTGGCAAAATTTAAATTTGACGGTGACGGAGTAAGATTAAAATTCACCATCTTGCCCGCGGACGTCGCAAAAGAAGACTACGGGACATATCCCGTAGTCTTCTTTATTATTTTATACGCATATGTGTATAAAATCTATGACATAGAAGCAAAACTTTAAATGAAAACTATGCTGCTTAAAACGGGTAGTGTGGTATTAAATTATCTCTTCTATTATGAGGGAGGCTGGACCTCAGCAGTAGAACGTAAATGAGCTGAAATTAGAATTACAATAAAATATCGTCAACTTCGTAATCACCATCCTAATCTGTTTGTCTCAAATAAATCATGGTTTTGGGTGAAAGCAATAGAATTTGTCTCCTCGAATACATTCTGTGTGGTGATCGAGTATGAATACAATTCACCACACCCTTCATCTCGCCCGTGGGTGTTATACAAGAGGATTAAGGGATAAAATATGCGGATAAAATCACTGCAAAAGAAGGAAAATTCAAAATACAACCCTTTACCAACACCTCTGATCAGCGTAGGTATAGTAGATCAATTTCCCACTCATAGAAGGAACCCCGAGCCCAGTTCAAATTCAAATTGAAATCATTTATCTATACAAATAAATAAAATTGGAGTGTCTGTTTGTAATGTCAAAATAATAGGCTTATTTCACGCTCACACGGTTATTTGCACGACACCTATGCCTAAAATAGCAATTAAAAAATTTTCTGTCTGTTTGTTCCGGGTAATCTTCAAAACGGCTGGACCGATTTCAAAAATTCTTTCACCAATGGAAAGCTATAATATCAGGGCGTAAACTAGGCTATATTTTATCCCCGTATTCCCACAGGAACGGGAACTACGCGGGTAAAACGACTATAACCGAAGCGAAGCGAGGGCGGGTTGCTAGTTATGTATAAAGCCTTATGTATAAAACTTACATATTGTCATTATTTTTTTACATTTTAATTTAAATTACTACCGGATCGGAATGCGCCCGCACTGAGAAAATCCGGCAAGAAATTCAGTGGGATTGTCTTTTTTTAATTCATTTACTAGTTTTTTTTTAATAAAATTCCATACAAGAACATGCCTATTAATAGCTCCAGTGTGATGCCTTTTGAACCATGATATAGTTGTTAAATATAATGAAAAATTACCATGGCTGGACAAGATCTCCATTAGAGTAACCATTAGAGTAGCCATCACTCCCCTCAAGCACAATGGAGGGAAGGGAGTGACCCGCTCATCGTAGCTACCGCAAGCAGACCTTTCAGTGGGCATGACCGATACTATTTGCCAGAAACAAAAAACATAGGACAAATAACAAATTCGTTTGGCAAAACACAAGCAATAGCGGGACGTATTTGGGTTGAAAACAATACTGAAGGTATTCAGGTAGGGTTGATATTTTTTTAATTGTCTGCCGTGTACAGATTATAGAAATCTACTCACCGAAAATATCTTTGTTTATATCAAATGACTAACAACCGTTTACGTCAAAGTTAATACAATTACTGTTATTTAAAAACAACCTATTATTATTTATAATTTTATAGTCAGCCTAATTAGTGATGTTATTTAAATGATTATTTGACATCGATATCTATTTAGTTATTGTGGAATATATGACGGGATGGAGTTTTTTAAGACAACAGGAGGGAAATTGACCTTACTATACCATACTGATCAAACAGGTTGGTATAGGGTTTTATTTCGAATTTTCCTTCTCTTGCATAGATGTTATATACGCATTATATCCCTTAGTCGTCTTTTGCGACATCCACGGGCAAGATATGGAGTGGTGAATTGTATTCTTACTCCGTCACCACATGGATAATAATATATCCTCAGATCTGGCCCAAAAAATTATATTATTATTTTTCAGATTACATAGTTCAGATAGTGATTCTGCGTAGAAGGAAATAGTATTCTGCTGAAAGTAATTAGGCTAGAAAGTTTAAATACGATTAAGAATTGTAATAGACGTAAGGAAGGTTATGTAAGTAGTATATTTCTTTTTGTGAATTTAATTGAATAATCAATAAAAATTGATTAGCGTGATATAGTAGGTCAATTTCCCTCCCATAGTGGGAGGAGGCCCGAGCCCAACAGTGGGATGTGTATGGGTTGAGATAATGATGATGTATCATTAAATCATCAGGGTGGAGAATACAAAAGTCACCGCCCCTTATTTACTGGACTGCACCGGGGAATAGTCCGTCACCTGTAGAGAGGCAGATTATATGAGAGCGACGCTCCGGTAGGTCCGTCGGGGGGATGGTACGGACCACGGATGGAAAGGAACTCGGCCGAAGGTGGTTTTTTTTTGGGGTTGGGTTACTGTCGCCGCGCTCCTCGCTCCACTCCGTCCGGGGCGACAGAGGGGCATAAGCACGCACACCCGTAACCAACCCGTGACACGTCGCCTTCGTCGTTGGACCGACTACCGGAGCAGGGTGACTTTTCCGAATATGGTGGGTTATGGGGCCGTACTCTGTTCTATCATCATTCCGGACGGAACGGACAGCGTGTGGGCTAATCATAGCCCAACCAAATATATATATCCTTATTAATATTATTAATGTGAAAATAAGTTTGTTTGTAAACCACGCTTAAACCACCGAACCGATTTCAAAAATTCTTTCACAAATGGATATCTATAATATCAGGGAGTAATATAGGTTATGTTTTATCCCGGTATTCTCATGGGAACGGCAATTACGCGGGTAAGGCGATTGAAACAGAAGCGAAGCGAGGGCGAGTTGCTAGTATATTATATATAAAGAGGTGGTGATTATGGCATTACCCCTCGTGGGTGCTTACAGCAAGATTTGATGGGGCTGATGAATAAATAGAAATGATTATATAGTTTGATTTAATCACATCTCTATTTCGTATCGATGGCGACGACGAGTTGAATGCACTTTATCGTAATTAGGACAATGCCCGAACATACGTAAAACATTTAGCGAAATTTGTATTTGATAAAAATAATATATTCACTGCCTATCTTAATTGAGATGTTGACTACTTTTTTTATGGTGTACTAGCAGACAAATTCAAATTCAAACCATTTATTTTGTATAAACCCCGCGGGGGCACTTACATACTGTCATTTTTTACATTTTTTCTTAAAATTACCGCCAGATCGGAACGCGACCGCACTGAGAAAATCCGGCAAGAAACTCAGCGCGATTGTCTATTTTTTTTTATTTTTCTAATTTCACTTAAATAAAATTACATCTTACAACATGCTTATTAATAGTTTCAGTGTGATGTCTTTCGAAATATTATATAACTAGCAATCCGCCCTTGCTTCGCTTCGGTTTTAGTCGTGTTACCCGCGTAGTTCCCGTGGGAATACCAGGATAAAATATAGCCTAGTTTACGCCCTGATATTATAGCTTTCCATTGGTGAAAGAATTTTTGAAATTGGTCCAGCCTTTTTGAAGATTACCCGGAACAAACAGACAGACAGACAAAAAATTTTTAATCTGTATTTTAGGCATAGGTGTCGTGCAATTAACCGTTGACGTATAAAGAGTAAATAGTATGAGGCATGTAGTTTAAAATAGTTTTTTAAGCACTTATATTTGCATCCTATTATTTAATGGCCAAATAGGTGATCCAATTTCAAATATCCCTTAAGACCATGTACACCATATTATTGAGCAAATAAAAAAATTTGTGGGAGCCCCCCTTTAATATTTGTTTTTAGTATTTGTTGTTATAGCGGCAACAAAAATACATAATTTGTAAAAATTTCAACTGTCTAGCTATTCCGGGTCTTGAGATACAGCCTGGTGACAGACAGACGGACGGACAGATAGCGAAGTTTTAGTAATAGGGTCCCGTTTTTACCTTTTGGGAACGGTACCCTAAAAAGACTAAATTTATGGTGTTTAGTAGCGGCTTCGAATACTACCAACATTTACATTACTTATGAATATCATAAAATATAGCTAAGACTTGGTTCCGTTTTCCGTGTGGGAACGGAGTTAGAAATATTTGTAATATTTTAGCGCCCCACAGCAGGCGAAGTCGCGGAGCCGCTGTGATTTTTAGTAGGTATTCTGACGTAGCAAAACATACCACGTCAGTGATTCCTGCATACCCCCTTGCCGTCACTAGAAATGGGTATGTGTGAATGCATTTGCCACAGCTCAAAAAAAGCGTGGTCGTTTTCCCTCCAATTATGGGATAGGTTCGAGACCAAAAATGGGATGATATGGACTCAGATGATGAATTGGTTCAAATCAATCTAATGACGTCTCATCAACACTTAAATATCAAAAAAAAAATTGACATTAGGCATACGGCCGCATAAAATTATTGCCAATAACTTTTACAATATGTACGATGGAAGAGGGATAGGAAAAGAGCAGGATGATTATAACTAGCAGATCCAATACTATTCCGTTTAAAAATTAAAATGCTATTTTAAAGCGGTCTTAGCTCCATCTACTTTGTGCAGATGTCAATTTAAACTATTCTTGAATCCACTTTCAAAACTCAAAAAAAACCTAAATCGGCTGTCATTTAGAAGGATTCAGTCACATATATATATACAATAGAATTATATTTGTAAAGATATATAAACCAGACTAATAACTACATTAATTTGTGAAAACATTTTACACTAGTGTAGTTAAAAGCATTTCAATTACATGTAAGCATTTTAAGTAAATATTTTTTATTATTATGTGTGTGGGTTACGGTGGGCGCGCTCCTCGCTCCAATCCGTCCGGGGCGACGGAGGGGCGTAAGCACGCACACCCGTAACCCACCAGTGACACGTCGCCTTTGTCGTTGGGCCGACCACCGGAGCAGGGTGGCTTGACGTCAGTGGTCGGCTCGACGGAATACCCCCTGAGGAGTGCCCTCTCCTCGACAGACGTTCCCCTTTTCTTTTAAGTATATTTTTTTTTTCTTTTTTTTTTAAAGACCCTGTACTAAGGAAATTAATCCTTGTATTGCGGGGGACTTTACAAACATATAATTAACGGACACAAATCACATCCAGACTCAGAACAACAATTTGTGGATCGCACAAAGTGTTATCCTGCGCGGGATTCGAACCCGCGACACTGGCACTGTAAGTCGGTACCTTAACGACTACGCCATCTGTGCAGTCAATCAGTCAGTATTTAAGACATCACTTCCTAATCTATATACTAATTTGCGTTTTAATTTCTTTTCCGAAAAAGGGATAGAATATAGGCTTCATAAGCTGGCCGTCTGTACATGCATCATGCAAAAACTATAGCATGCAATTGAATGCTGTTTTTCCTGATGTATTGCTAAAGACTTTACTTAGAACAAGGGTCATCATCATCATCATTATGAGAGCTTTTGTGGTTCCCACGAGCTGGACCCGAGTCTCCTCTGCAATAAGGGGGAAATTGACCTAATATACCACGCTGATTAAACATGTTGGCATAAGTTTTTATGTCGAGTTTTCCTTCTTTTACATCGATGTTATCTGTATATTATATACCTTGATCTTCTTTTTCCGTATGGTGACAGAGAAAGAATACACTTCACCCCCTCTCTTGCTCGTGGGTGTCGTAAAAGACGACTAAGGGATATATTACGCATATAACATCCATGCAAACAAAACCCTATACCAACCTGTCTGACCAGCACGGTATAGTAAGGTCAAGAATTTCCCTTCTATTATGGAGGAGGTTCGACCCCAACAGTGGGACGTATATGAGCCAAAATGATGAATCTTCTTTTACCACACCCACGGGAAGAAAAGGGGGTTAGTAAATTATATTCTTACTCCATTACCACACGGAAAAGAGTTTTATGTTACCCCATTTCATCCATTTTTTTTATGGGTGGGCTATATGGTAAGCGTACGCGCGGTCCAGTCCATCCGGGGCGATGACAGGACGGCGCGCGGGCACACAACCCACCCGTACCCACGTCACCTCGTTGTTGGGCCGACCACCGGAGCAGATGTGACTTGTCATCAGTGGTCGACCCGACGGAATACCCTTCCGGGTAACCTCACCTCTCGACATCCTGAGACGTCGGTCGCCGCCGCGGTTGGCCTCTCTACGAATGACGGACAATTCCCCGGTCCGATCACCCGCGGCCTTGGCTAGGGCGGCATTAGGCGCAGATACTCGCGCCTGCGCCGCCCGAGTCGCCGGCGGCGGAACGTGTCGACGAATAGGAGCTCTATTCGCACACGATCCGCCGTCTCCTTCCGTGAGATAACGGCCTCACAGAAGGCGGCGACCGCGTCCCAGTTCCTGACGCTGACGAGCATCTCCCTGGCGATGGTCGGCAGCGCCAGGTCGGCATCGATAATCGCGACGGGTTCACGGCGCTCTCCCTCCCACGCAGCACACTCCTCGAGCGTGTGCTGCGCCGTGTCCTCGTCGCATGACTTCTCGGCGGGCGTCGACCCGCCAGGCGGTAATCTCCTGCAGTGAGATCATACCGCCGCGGGCGCGCGTCTCCGACACCCGCCGGTAAATTCCGGCGAGCATCCATTTTCATCCATAGTTGGCCAATAACAATGAAAACTCGATTATGAATCATGATTTTATCACGAATCACGTATTTTTTAAATTAATAAAAAGTAATTATTTACCTCGATTAATAAAAATTCCTTTAAAATTCAATCACACTTATTGATTTCAATGATTCAATTGTTAAATTTCGATAGCTTAACTGTTAAAAACAATTAATTAACATAATTTCGATTATGAATAAAAATCACTCTTTTGTTAGGAAAAGTTATTTTATTTATATTGTATGTTTGTTTGTGTTAGTTGTTGGTAAATGTTAATTTATTATACGGTACGAGTATATATCTTGTTGGGAAGGAAGTGGAATGAGCGTTTTCACTGTTTAACTTACTACGATAAGCTATCCATCAGTGAAATTGTCGTCGGAATATTAAAATTATTGCAATTTATTTTATTTGTTTCTCCGTTTTGTGACTGAATAAGAATACAATTCTTCACCCCCAGAATAAAAAGAATACAAAAGAATACAATTCATCTTGTCCGTAGTAAAAGAGACCAGCTTTTTAAAATCAAATGCCTTTACAACGCTCATTTTAGAACATTTATTTTTAATTTCAATGTTATTGCAAACTTCACAAATTGAATACTTTCTTTCCGAACAGTGGTTCGTAATGTTTTTAGTGAAAAACATTTAAATTGTACCGTCATTATCATTATTTCAGACCGTACACGTGCCACTATTGGGCTCGGGGCTCCTCCAGTGTAGAAGGCTTACTATACCGCGCTGGTCAGACGTATAGGGTTATATTTCAAGTGTTCCTTCTCTTGCATATATATTAAATTCATATTCAGAGTTCTGTATCGACTTTTACTTTGCACAGTTGTATATGTATAATATATCCCTTAGTCGTTTTTTACGACACCCACAGGCAAGAGAGGGGGTGGTGAATTGTATTCTTAGTCCGCCACCACACGGAGTTCTTTCTGAACCACTAAAAACATTCAAATCATATCATCATGCCTCATTTCAGCTCATATACGTTTCACTATTGGGCTCGAGCCTCCTCAACTCTGGGATTGATCTTCTATACCAAACTGATCAGACATGTTGGTATCTCGAGTTTTCCTTCTGTTGCAGCGATATTATCTGCGTATTGCATGCTTTAGTCATCTAGTACTACACTCACAGGGATGATAGAGGGTGTTGAACTTTATTCTTACTCCGTCACCATGCGATATAAAGAAAACACTTTCAATAGATTTTATCGTAAAATGAATCGTGAAACAATGTGAATGCACCACATTTCTTCAACGCTTCGTCGCGCGATCGTTCGTGTATTTATTGTATAACCAGCCTCATGCAAGGTGAAAATGGGCTACGTAACATGTATGCCAGGGTCGGTTATGGCCCGAATTGATGGCATTCCACCGTATAGATGTCCCAATTTTTATTTATGCTTGAATATATCATCATATTTTTAATTGTTAAGCGGTTTAAAGAACATAACTTCGAGTTTCGAGTTTCATCAAATCGAATCACGGTTGTTCCGTGTATTGACGGACGAAGAATACAATTCATCATCTATTTTACCTGTGGATGTCGTAAAACACAATTATGGAATATATTACGCATATAACAAACGTGCAATAGAAGGCAAAGTCGATACAGAATCTGCGAATGAAGAAAAACTCGAAACAGAACCCTATAGGTACCAATCCGCCTGACTAGCGTTTTGTAGTAGAGGAATTTCCCTTCTATTGTGGAGGAGGCTCGAGCCCAGCAGTGGCACTATATAAGCTGTGATAATATTGATGAATTATGACTGGTCACATTTTAGACCCAGAGATTTTGGACTATTTGTTCAGGACATGAAGTTATTGGTGTTTAGATGTAACATATCTCCTTTTTAGAGTCAGGCACACTAACCCCGATTAATAGGGGTGAAGAACGAGTGGGGTAAGAAATGCTTAGAACCCCAAATGAAACACGCTTAAACAAATAGATACAGGATAAACAATTCATTTGTATCAATAATAGCAATACACATTTATGTGGAAAAAAAGATTATATTGCTAGGAGTATTGCCTACATTACCATCGATTTCAAGGAATCGGGTCAGCTGGACTACTCAACTGGCAAAGAGGCGTTGGGCCACATAAATAGCTAACACAGCAGCTTAGCTGATGTCGTTATGGTGGTATCTTGAACGGTTTCGACGGGGCGTAACCAGACTATAAATTGCTAGAGAAAATATTTATTTCATTGGTGTTGGTGGCAAACGATCAAACAGTACACCTGATGGTAAGTGACACTACCAATCATGGACTTTTGTTAAGCCGCTGTCTGCCTTGAAGAAAGTGAAGAGAGTGCAAGTGCGCACAATGAAGTTCGGTGATACTAAGGGCCCACCGTAAATACCTACCACATATAAATACCCTCAGAAAGTTGTTAGCAGCATAATTATTATAATCCCTTAAGTCGTCATTTAAGATTTCCAAGTCTAAGAAATGGGTGGTGAATTGTATTCTTACTTCGTCACAACAAGGAATAATAATTTTTATAGTTAAAAAATAAACTTACGAACACAATTAATAAGTCGGAGGAGTCTCTTCTAAGTTATTAATTTTGTGCGTTTTGTGTTCTTTGGGTTCAAACTTAAAGCGTCACATTTGCCTAGAAATAGAATTCATAATGTCCTATAAACGACTATCATCGTCTCTATTGTTGATACATTCTTTAAGATATATTTATATTATCATTGTACATTTTTCTTTGCAGATTCGCAACAACATGTGGACCATAATCCTGATAACTTCTACATTACCATTGTTCTTAACAAGCTATAAAACAAATAAAATCGTTAGTACTATGTTCAAAGATGAACAAATAATATTTGCCTCTGGTTTTAATATCACCAAAATACTAGTTCCGGCAGACGGCACAAAGTACCTTCAAACCGAATCTTCAGATATACCGTCAATATTCTTCACAGTGTCGGACCCTAAACTTGAAGGAGGCACATGTATTTATGTTTTAGAAGGCTTCGCAGCTTACGAAATTCTAGAAGGCGGACGAGATTCTACAGCGGACTACAGCTCTGATAAAGCAATTTATTTTGGTTCAAAGGAAGGCCTATATAAATATCATCCCGAAACTTTATCAGCCAAAAAATTTGGGCCTCACACAGATGATATAATACAACTTCAAAAGGCAAATGGATCTGATGTAATTATAGTGCTAAATTCTGATTACAAGCTTTTTAAAATGGAGAAAAATGGAACGATTAAAACACGGATAGCAAGCGTTGAGTGTGCTGTTGAATTTGTTTTAGATACTTCTAATAATATTTATTATGTTTCTTGTGAAGATAAAATGCCTCATATTGTAAAGGCTAACGGCAATGTACTAAGTTTAACCGCTAGTGTTATGGAAGATTTCAAAGATATTCAGCTCTTAAGACCTGCTTTCATTATGGAAAACTGTATACCTTTCTTTGGTGATGGTTTACTTTATATTTTATATTCTAATGGTACTTATGAAAAGAAAGATTTTAAAATTAATGAAAGACCAACCGCGTATAGCGTTGATGCAGCTTTATATCTTGTTGCTGCATTAAATGGAAAGATTTATGAATTTAATTTAATGGAGGTTTTATTACGATCTATGTTCGGTGTATCGTCTGAATGGCCAAAAGATGTTACCAAAATTATTATGTCAATTATAGAAACGGCTAAGGATGGTATATTTGGATTCTATAGAGATTAATTATCGTTAAATTAGTTTTGTTTTATAGATAATTTGTTGAGGGAGATTTTGAATTTGTATATTTTCTGTTATCCAGAAGTTAGTTTTGTTCAAAATTTTAAATTTAATTTGTTTCACAGAGAGTCATATGTAGAGACCCTGGATATGTTATTTAAATCAATGAAACTTATATTAGCAAATGATATCGCCAACCCGCTCAAATCTTTTACGAAGGCCTATATTCAATAGCGGCTGTCTATGTGATCCAAAAGGTTAGATAAATGTTGATAAAAGACAATATACTAATTAAATATCTGCCCAAATATGCAAGTAGGTAACAAATTGTGATAAATGAATGAGATTTAGTAATTTAAATGATCGGCTATTTATAACTTACATGCCAGTGAAAAATTATTACTACACGTGTGATTTGAATCTGTATCTATTGGAAATCTGTAACCACGTAAGAATTAGGCTAGCGTGGTTAGGTAGGTAAATTATAGGCCGTGTGTGACTGGACTGGGGATTAATCCGTCACCCGCCGAGAGGCCAACCGCGCGACGGTGACCGATGTCTCCGAGGGTGGATGTCGTGAGGGGAGGGTACCCCCATCAGGGCGGGTCGATAGTGGACCTTTCGTTCGCTAGCCCTGATGTCGCCGCACGCGTGGGGAGCTGGTGCGTCGAGGAGGAGGTTGAGACCTTGTCGGACCACCGGTATATCCGGATGGAGGTCTCCCTGACAATCCCGGCGCCCGGCAGGGGTCACGGGGCGGTTGGGCGTCCTGCGTTCCCGCGATGGGCTGTGGGTCGCTTAGACCGGGACCTGCTGGCGGAGGCAGCCATCGTTCACTCGTGGCTATCCTCTGCCAACCAGTTGGACGGGGTGGACGCAGAGGCTGGCCGCATCCGCAGTGCGTTGACGCAGATCTGCGATGCGGCCATGCCTCGGGTACGGCGTCTGTCCCCGAGGAGGGCTGTCCACTGGTGGTCCCGGGAGCTGGCGGATCTCCGGGCCGCGTGTATTCGCGCCCGGAGGGCCTACACCCGCAGCCGGCGGCGCCATCGCAGCGCGGAACTGGAGGGCCAGCTTTACGAGGGCTACCGCAATGCGCGGTCGGCCTTCAGGCTGGCCGTCCGTTCCGCCAAGGACGTCAGTCGGCGGGAGATGCTGGAAAGTCTCGACCGTGACTCCTGGGGTCGCCCCTATGGCGCGGCGCTGAGTAAGCTTCGCGCACGGGGCCCGCCTCTCACCGAGACTCTCCAGCCCAGCTTCCTCACCCGGGTCCTCGAGGACCTGTTCCCACGACGGGCGGAACACACGCCCCCGGTCATGGCGCCGCCAGACAATGACCGGGAGGGCGATGGTGGCAGTGTTCCGCCCATCACGGAACCGGAGATGGGGGCGACGGTGGCGCGCATGCGCAGAAAATCCACCGCCCCCGGGCCCGACGGTATTCCAAACCGTGTGCTGGCCCTGGTCCTCGACCATCTGGGTCCCCGTCTCAGGGAGCTGTTCGACGCGTGTTTAGCGTCCGGGCGGTTCCCTGGGTGCTGGAAGGAGGGGAGGCTGGTTCTCCTGCCGAAGCCGGGACGGCCTCCGGAGTCGCCATCGGCCTACAGGCCTATCGTGCTGCTCGATGATATGGGCAAGCTACTGGAGAGGATAGTAGCTGCCCGCATCGAGCGGCACCTTGTCGGCACGGGGCCCGATCTGTCGGACGCCCAGTTTGGGTTTAGGAGAGGTCGTTCGACGATCGAGGCCCTGTTGCGCCTGAGGGCCGTGGCGACTGAGGCCGTCACCGGCGGGGGAGTGCTGTTGGGGGTGTCCCTAGACATCGCCAACGCATTCAATAGTCTGCCATTCAGCTGCGTCAGGGAGGCGCTCCGTTACCACGGAGTGCCAGCTTACCAGAGGTGGCTGGTGGCAGACTATTTGGAGGGGCGCAGCGTCCTCTACGCCAACCGAGTAGGGGATGTTGTGCGAACGCCCATGACGTGCGGTGTTCCACAGGGGTCGGTCCTCGGACCCACCCTGTGGAACATCGGCTACGACTGGGCGTTGCGGGGGAGCCTCCCACCCGGGCTGGGCGTGATTTGTTACGCCGACGACACGCTCGTCACAGCCCGCGGTGGGACGCTACAAGAGGCGGTAAGCCTGGCGACCTCAGGCACCGAAGAGGTCGTCAAGCGGATCGAGGCGCTGGGGTTGAGGGTGGCCCTGGACAAGACGGAGGCCCTCTTGTTCCATGGGCCCCGTATGGACCCTCCCATCGGCGTCTCGATCACCGTCAATTCGGTTGGGATCAGCATCCAAGCCCATATGAAGTACTTGGGCCTGGTGCTCGACGGGCGATGGTGGTTTCGGGAGCATTTCCGCATTGTCCCGCGGCTCGTCGGCGTGGCGTCCGCCCTACAATGGCTGATGCCGAATGTGGGCGGACCGAGCGCGGCATGTCGACAGCTGTACGCGGGGGTCATCCGGTCGATGGCCCTCTACGGCGCACCGGTGTGGGCGGGATCCATGACCGCCCGACTTAGGGCCCTTCTGTGGCGTCCACAGAAGGTCATGGCAGTCAGGATCATCCGCGGGTACCGCACGGTGGCGACGGAGGCGGCGTGCCTGTTGGCCGGGACTCCTCCGTGGGACCTGGAGGCGGAAATGCTCACCGACTTGTACCGGCGGGTGTCGGGGGTGCGCGGGGGGGGCGGTGTTGTTTCCCTGAGGGAGCTCACCGCCTGGCGCGTCGACGCCCGCCGAGACGTCATCGCCCGTTGGGCAGACCGGCTGGAGAGGCCTCGATACGGTGTTTGGACCGTGGAGGCCTTCCGGCCGGTGCTGATGCAGTGGTTGGAAAGGCGGCACGGGGTGCTCTCCTTCCGACTCGTACAGGTCTTGACGGGGCATGGATGCTTCGGCAAGTACCTGTACAGGGTCGCTAGGAGGGAGAGAACTCCGTCCTGCCACCACTGCGATTGCGACGAGGACACGGCGCAGCACACGCTCGAGGTCTGTGCCGCTTGGGCAGAGCCGCGTCGTGAACTCGTCGCAATCATCGGTGCCGACCTGACGCTGCCGACCATCGCTAGGGAGATGCTCGGCAGCATCAGGAATTGGGACGCGGTCGCAGCCTTCTGCGAGGCAGTTATCTCGCAGAAGGAGGCGGCGGGTCGCGAGCGCGAGGAGCACAGCCTCGATGATGCGACCCGCCGCCGGCGACTGGGGCGGCGCAGGCGGGATTACCTGCGTGCCATGCCGCCCTAGCCGAGGCCGCGGGTGACGTGATCGGGGATTAGTCCATCACCCGCCGAGAGGCCGACCGCGTGAGGAAAGACCGACGTCCTCCCCGAGGGGGGGACGTCGGTCGATGGGAGGGTGCCCCGGGTAGGGGGTATTCCGTCGGGCCGACCACTGATGACAAGTAACCCTGCTCCAGTGGTTGGCCCAACGACGAAGGCGACGTGGTGTTCGGGTGGGTTGCGGGTGTTGCGTGCTTAAGCTCCTCTGTCGCCCCGGACGGAGTGGTGCGGAGGAGCGCCGAACGCAGCCCACCAAAAAAAAAAAAAAAAAAAGGGGAGGGTACCCCGCGATCGGGGTATTCCGTCGGGCCGACCACTGAAGACAAATTACTCTGCACCGGTAGTCGGCCCAACGACGAAGGCGACGTGCCACAAGTGGGTTACGGGGCCGCGCGCCGCCTACGATGACCGTAGCCCATCCCCAAAAAAAAGGTAGGTAAATTATGAAGCATATTATTGTAAAATTAATTATTATGAAAGGCGTTACTGTGAAACATATTAGTATCCATGTAGTAGATGTTTTACACATTGTGGCAATTTATTATTTTAACATTTCATTTAGAATTTTATTAAGCGGTGATACGACGCAATAATCTAGGTTGATTCAATATTTGACATGTTGGTACGGATTTCCAATGGATATAGGTGTAAATCCTAAGCGTGGTGATCATTTTTCTCTTGTAAATTTATTAAATTGTGATAAACCTAATAATCGAATAAGTTAGCTTTAATAATGCACATAATAAATTGTTTTTGTTTTTTGAGTTTATTTTTATTTTGCATCTGGAAGTAGTTAGTGTTGGACTCGTCTCTCATTTTATTCCTGATGGAATAATACAACAGAGTTATATTTTAAGCAATGCGAGCTAAGTTTTAATGTGGCATACGGATTTATTTTTGCTTAACATCTTATCCTTTATATATTAGTGATGTAACGAATGTTAGGATTGAGACATTCGCGAATGCGAAGAATGTTCACTTTCAAATAAAGCGCGTGCAAAATATCATACGGGTTTGACATTTCGTACCAGCCATGTTTAAGCCAAATACAGTCAAGGTTAAGTGTTAACCGTTACAAGTTGAACGAATGAAACTAGTGAGGTTCGTCCGAAAATATTCGTTGTAATTTGAGATTAGTTTATTATTATTGTATTTGTCAAATTTACAAATATGAGTAAAGCACAGTTACTGAAGTGTGGACTTATTTCACAATTTGTGACGCTGAGAGTGTTAAATGCATGGTATGTCACAAAGTTTAATAATTACATAACAAAATGTATTTTTTTCATGTAGAATCATGTTCTTTTTTACTGGCAATTAAATTGTATAAAAATGTGGGTCAAAATTCAATAACTAATTTTCTAGCGGATAGATATAAATCTTTGTAATAACCATAACGTGTTGGACGCGAGACATCTTTACCGGCCGTGACCATGAAGCCTGTAAAGTGGTCGAAAAATTGTGCAATTAAATACAAACGCGATAAAATCCGGCAAATTAGTTTTACTTACAATGTATAATACTGGCGAAAACAATAGAAATGATAATTTTGTGAATTAAGTTTTTCATTTTTTGTGATTTAGTTTATATTTTAACTAGCTATCGCCCGCCTGCTTATTTGTTTAAATGACAATTATGACAAATAAATCACTTCATTATTATAAATAATTCTTGACAGTTCTCGATTCACCAAACGTCGAATTAATAAATAAACATAACCAATAATAGAATTAAAACTATCGAATAGAATGAATTGAGTTACAATAAAAAATCATTATTTCTAACACAAAAAACAAATATAAATTCCGGATAAGTATTCACCAACATATCATATACTAAATCTTTGGACTGGCATGTTCTTTAATAAAAGTCCCCAAATTAAATAAGAATAAAAAAATAAAATAAAAAAGTAGTAAATCTTTCTCCGAAACCTGCTGCTTCTTATGGTATAAATATTATTCTGATCGTTTCAGTGGTTTTCGCAGTATAACCGTACAAAAAACCGGCTGCTCATTTATTATTATATATTAGACTGACAAGAATAAGAGAGTATTTCTTATTTAGTTGCCGACTTGAGTGTTCCATAATATTTTTTTATTCAAATATTATGAGTAAATAAAAATAATAAATATTATCAGATCTAAATATTATCATTCCATTCCATAATTACATACACGTATATATATATATATATATATATATATATACATATATATATTCAGAATCTCGAAAACTGCTCCAACGATTTTGATGAAACTTGGCATACTAGAGGTTTTGGCGCCAAAAATCGATCTAGCTAGGTTTAAAAAATGTTGTTTTATCGGTGTTTTTTACCAAACAATACAATGACATTAAATTTTAAAAGAATAAGAATTCTTTTGCCGTCAACGTCATGCGTTACAATAGCTCAGTTGGGAAGTTGTCCAGTTTTCTTTTTGTATTGTTTTGGCTTTCGAACAGCGTGGGATCGAATCTCGGTGTTATTATTATTCTCTTTTTGTAATTTTTGATATTTTTTTCATTGTTTTATTTTTTATTAATATATATCTAAATAAGTTCGGCAAAAATACAACAAGAATATACCGAGCAAAGCTTGGTCAACCAAATATCTATACCAATAAATAAAATTTGTGTGTCTGTTTGTAATGTCAAAATAATAGGCTTTTTTCATGCTCACACGGTTATTTGCACGACACCTATGCCTAAAATAGCAATTTTTTTTTTGTGGGTGGGTCGCGGTCGGCGCGCCTCCGCACCACTCCGTCCGGGGCGACAGAGGGGCTTAAGCACACAACTCCCGCGATCCACCCAAAAACCACGTCGCCTTCGTCGTTGGGCCGACCACTGGAGCAGCGTTAACTTGTCGTCAGTGGTCGGCCCGACGGAATACCACTAATTGGGGTACCCTCCCATCGACCGACGTCCCCCACTCGGGGAGGACGTCGGTCTTTCCTCACGCGGTCGGCCTCTCAGCGGGTGACGGACTAATCCCCGGTCACGTCACCCGCATGCCTAAAATAGCAATTAAAATTTTTTTGTCTGTCTGTCTGTCTGTCTGTCTGTTTGTTCCAGGTAATCTTCAAAACGGCTGGACCGATTTAAGAATTCTTTCACCAATGGAAAGCTATAATATCAGGGCGTAAACTAGGCTATATTTTATCCCGGTATTCCCACGGGAACGGCAACTACGCGGGTAAAACGACTATAACCTATAACCGAAGCGAAGCGAGGGCGGGTTGCTAGTCTATATATAAATACGTGAAGCGAAAACTTTGTACCCCTTTTTACGAAAATTACGTAGATCGACATGTATGAAATTTGGCACGGTTGAAGTATATAATGAGGAGAAGTGCATAAAACTGAAATTTCATACAATAATGGATTAGAAATACATTAAATTAATTAAAAAAGGCATTACGCACACTACAACGCAATCGCTACACACACACACACACACACACACGTTGGTGTGAGTGTGTTGCGTAGCAACGCTTATACACTTTTGCTTAAAGCATGCGCCACAGAAATATTAATACTTTAGAAAGGCTATTCCCCTGATTTTGTTCGAAAACCAGCGTGGCATAATTACTCCCTCCCGCTAATGTTAACACATATGCAAGGTCTATGCTTACAATAATTTTACACACTAACATAACACACACACATCAATCTCGAAGCTGCAGTTGGTACACAAACTATAACTAAGTTCTGTAGGCAACGTATACCCACATATAAAAAAACACATGTACGCTAGTGCTTGCCATGGTCGATATACTACACGATATTTATTTAGCCTGTTTTATCGAAACAAAAATATTAATGTCTTTAAATTAAGCACTTACTTGTGTGATGTGTTGAAGTTATTTGTAATGCAAGTCAGTAATTTAACAGTAAAATCATGCAAATGAAATACTCCTCACTACACTCTGTATGTGTGACAGAAAATTTAAGTGCTATAATAAATTACATAAGCGAGTATATTATATTGTTCCCATATATGGTACACAAGATACAATTAAAACATATTAATAAGAGACCACAGTCACAGTCAAATTTATAAACTCCTTCATCTTGTAGAGGGATCTGGCACTTGACAGGTGGTACGAATTGACTAATCCTCTTGAGTGCCTTATAATAAGTTTTTATGGAAGCCCGTTTCAGGATGAAGCCAATCTTGTCAGTGACTCCTTTCACATAAGGTAGTACTGCAGGGAGGCGCTGAATATATTGAAACGACTAAGAGATATAGTAAGCATATAACATCTATGCAAGAGAAGAAAAACTCAAAAGAAAACCCTATACTAACCTGTCTGACTACTATAGTATAGTAAGGTAAATTTGCCTATTATTGCGGTGGAGGCTCGGGCCCAGCAGTGGAACGTATATGAGCCGAGATGATGACTATCATGTCAACATTTCTTGTAATAAAAATTCAACACTTATGAAAAGTTAGAAATCAACACATATAATAACTAGTAATGAATAACCAGTCTCAAGAAATTCATTCATATCATAAATTATTCCATCTTAAGGAAGAATAGAACAATTATTTTGTACGACAACTAAATACCTACTTAATTAAACATTTAGTTTTCCAATAAAAATGAAATACAATACTATTTGATCACTTTACCATTAATTTTAGTACTCTACAAAATGTTGTGAACAAATTGTGCTCGATTTAGTTGGTATTTAGTTAACTACCAGTTGCCTTAATCCATAGTTTTCTAATACTTGAATTTCATGGGCATCTAAAATTAAAATGTACCTATTTACCATAAAATATTAAACTTCAAATAATATATATATATATATATATATATATATACACTCATTTGCAAAAAAAACGGGCACCTAAGCAATGAACCATTTCAAATGTTAATATTTCTTTGTTTGATAATTATAGGTAGTTTTATCCACACAATTTGCTAAATTAATAAGAAAATAATCGTTTTCATGAGTATTTCATAAAATTTAGATACAATTTATGGGAAATAATGCTAAACCTCGCTAGTAGTGTATATTCGCTAGTAGTGCATATGCTCATGAAGTAAAAATAAAAAAGTTTTTTTGTTTGTTTTTCTTTAATAAAGTAAAAGCAGATAAATGTTTAGTATCGAGTGTGACCCCCTCTAGCTAAAATCACAGCTTGAATTCGTCTGGGCATGCTAGCGAGTATATCCCGGATACTTGCTTGCGGAATACGTTCCCACTCCGCAGTAATCACATTCTTCAGCTCTCTGATGGTCTGCGGAGCCGGGTGTACTGATCTCACACGCCGTTTCAGAACGTCCCAGACATGCTCTATGGGATTGAGGTTGGGACTTCGAGCTGGCCAATCCAAACGACGAATGCCGACCTCTTGCACATACGCATTAACATCGCGGGATCGGTGGGCGCGAGCATTGTCGTCCATAAAAATCGAGTCTTCACCTAGAGCGGCCAATGCGGGTTGTGCATGAGAAATTAGAACTTCCGTTATGTATCGATGCCCAGTCAGTGAGCCGTTTTCAATGAAGACTAACTCTGTACGATCCATTGAATTTATTCCTGCCCAAAACATAACAGAGCCCCCACCATAAGGTGTGATTTCTTCGAAACATGCCTCTGCAAAGCGTTCTCCTTGTCTTCTTAGCACTCGCCGACGTCGATCTTCACCGAACAGAGATATCCTGGCTTCATCAGAGAACAAAACCCTATTCCAATCGTCTTGAGTCCATGATTCACAATTTCTAGCGAACCTAAGCCTGTGAACTCTGTGCTCACGGAGTAATTTGGGGCCGCGGGCCGGGCGGTGACTGCGTATATTGGCAGCGAGAAGCCTCCTCCTGACCGTCCATAGACTAATATGCACATTTCTTACTTCTTGGAGGTTGTTCTTAAGATCCACATACGAAGATTTGCGATTTCTCAATGCGCGACTCACAAGAAAACGATCATCCCGTGGTTGGGTACATGGTTTTCTTCCAGAACCAGGCCTTCTCTCGACGGAACCAGTCTCCTGATATCGCTGCCAGGTCCTTTGGACTGTCGAGCGACTAACATTTAGCCTCCTAGCCACGAAACATTGGCTGCAACCCTCTTCAAGCAGCGCGATAATTTTGGTAGCTTTTACCACTTTATCTACCATTTTTGATACAGCCAAACAGCATTAAATAAAGCTTTGACAGTCAAGGATATGAAATTAATCGATAAAAATTGAATAAAAGTTATGAAAGTCGATGTTAACTTCTGGAACTTCGCGCCAAAAATGTAGGATAAAAAGGGGTTTTCTGTAAAAATGAACATCAAATGAAAAATTGAATTTAGAACGTACTTTTTTAAATACCACAGCATTTTTAAAACCGGCCAGTAACGTGTACAAACGATTGAAACCTTTTTGGTATTGTATCTTTTTAAATATGAATGAAAATCAAAACCGCCCGTTTTTTTTGCAAATGAGTTTATATATATATATATATATATATATATATATATATATATATATATATATAGTGATTGGTCCCGAACATAGATGTTTTATTACTATTATTTTGTTATTTCTATTTTATTAAATGCTAAAGAGTAAGTACTAATGAGCACTATGAAGTTTGTACAATAGATCATCATCATCATCATCGCAGCCCACATACGTCCCACTGTTGAGCTCGGGCCTCCTCCACAATGAGAGGGAATTTGACCTACTATACTATGCTGGTCAGACATGTTGGTATAGGGTTTTATTTCAAGTTTTCCCTCTCTTGCACAGATGTTATGCGGATATTATAACCCATAGTCGTCTTTTACGACATCCGCGGGCAAGATAGGGAGTGGTGAATTATATTCTTACTCCGTCACCACACGGAAAATATACAAGAATGTACTATAGATATACAAGATAAATTAAGTAGGTAATGTATATATATTTTTTTTTTATTGCAAACGGTGGCAAACGAGCAAACAGTACACCTGATGGTAAGTGTTGCTGCCGCTCATGGACCTTTACAAGGCCGTTGCCTACCGCGAAGAAAGTGAAGGGAGTGTGAATGCGTGCATTGAGGCTCGGTGATACCAAGGGCACCACCAAAACCCTCCACACGCAAACACCCTCAGAAAGTTGGGCTTCCGGCTCTCTCGCTCACCGAACGAAGCGCAGTAACAAATCACTACTACTCAGACGTCGATTTTCTGCGAGAGTGTGGTACTGCCCCGGACGGACCGGCCCGCGGCTGTAGACAGATAACTGTCGACAGTGTGGTCCTACCACTCTTAAAATATATATATATATATATATATATATATATATATATATCAGAATAATTGATTTTTAAATACCTATTTAAATATTGTTAATATACCTAAATAAAACGATTACTAAATTAAAAGTGTTAAAATATTTATTTATATGATAAAATTAACACATAGGTAATTATTGAAATCGATAACTTATAGTATGTTGGGCAATACTATCGATACGCGTGGATCAACGTCAATGTTTTGAATGAAAACGTATACTACCACGCTAGTAAGTCGGTTCTTAGTGATATCGCATTGAACGCAGTACATTGCGCGGTTGCTGGACTAATAAAAGGTGATATCCATGTACGGCAGACGATGCATAATGTTTGGCTCTTTTTGCGATTTAATAATTGATTGTTGTAAACGACATAATACTCTCATAAAATTACGAAATATCACTGAATTAATTAGTTTATGGACTTAATGATGAAAAGAAATGCCTTCTTAGACTATAACTACGCAACTGACTTCGTTTTCGACACGTTGTAACAGCGCAAGACGGCATATTTCTCTTTTTTGTCGGAGCTTCGTTCAAGGACACTATATGAGCGCAACTAAGAGCCGGTAAAACAAATTTCGTCAATATTAAGACCGTTTGATCGTAATTGTGGCACGCTTGCCCCGCCCACATGGCCGTTCTATCTTATTCATTTTTCTGTGGCATGCGCCTTACCTATCAAAACAACAAAAAGTTGGAGTAAGTCTTGCACTTTGGTGTGCAATTGAAGGAAAAAATTCAAATATCCCACGCATTTCTTCTTTGTATTTTATTTTTATATCCTTCACAATTTAAGTCCTAAAGGCAGGGCAACTCTTTGTATAACTCGAGAAGTTGAGTAATAACTAGTCTAATAGAGATTTGTGCGTATTTTATAGTCCATAAAATATAGCTTGATCTCTGTGACAGATGTCAATGAAACCAACGAAGTAAGTTTGAACGAGCGACACGTTTACAATTTCATTTTGTATCAAATATATTTTCATTCTTTTCGTGCCAGTTTTATTGCAACTGAATTGCAATATATTATAAATATAAAATATATTTAATTATTATATTAATGTTCATGCCTAAAATGTACCTCGTAAGTACTGAAATACTTAGTACACATTTTATACATAAATGACGCTTACGCACGTATAAGGCCATACTGGACTGAAAATAAAAAAAGAGATGGAACAGTCGATATACGTAAATCGATAACCGATCTTTATTAAATTATTCCTAAAAGAAATAAACCCAATACGGTACCTATATAACACTTTCAATACATTTTTTACAGTTACATTATAAAATACATAAATTGAATTAATTAAACATTAAAAAACTACTTTTCGTCTCAGAGTAAATGCTAATATTATGTACGCATTATTGTCAATAAACTAGACATATTTATTTATAAAACAGTCTTAATTGATCGATTGATCTAACGACTGACCCCATTTGGCAAAAAATGATAAATGTTCTAGTAGGAACGCTCCAGTGATGACGAATAATAGTATAGTAGTAGTAGTAGTAGTAGTAGTAGTAGTAGTAGTAGTAGTAGTAGTAGTAGTAGTAATAATAGTGACCTAGACCTTGATTGTCTTGACCTTTTGAATACTTAAAACAGTCAAAAAACAGTTTTTTTAGAAATGAATTCAAAAAGATTTTCATTGATTGTATTTTAATTATAATAGAAAATCACAATTATAAAAATAAAGAGTGTTATCGATAAAAAAGCTACGGACTTTATCGTAAGCGTGATAGCACTAGGGACAACTGTCACAGAGATCATCCTACATTTTATTGACTATAGTAATTATTTAAATTGGATATAATTTGTGTCCGTTAATTATAATTTTGTAAAGTCCCTCGCAACACAATGATTATTTCCTTAGAGCAGAATGTTGTCTTTAAAAAAAAAATAAGAAAAGAGAAATAAATTGAACAAAACAAACTCCTCCTGTTCACTTGATAGTTTATGATGGCGATTATACCATTTATTATAACACAGTTTATGTCCAACGGGGGATTCATTATACGGTGATGATCATACAAATTTGTTTTTGTCTATAGAATAAATTGGCTATTATTTATCATCTTTATATATAAATTTCTTGTGTACGTATGTCACTGAACTCCTCTTAAACAGCTGGACCGATGTTTAAGAAATTTTTTGTGTGTGTTTAAGGGGATTCGGGAATGGTTTAGATTAACAATTGGACCCGATAAGTGGCTCTGCTTTTTAATTCTATTTGAACAGAACAACGTCTGTTGGGCCAGTTAGTAGTATAATTATATCCCAAGACAATTAAAATCATATCCCGGGACTGCCTGAGGGTCAAACCTCGGTGTCATTTATGGAGACCATTGTGGATCCTGGCTTACAGGAGTTACAATGGTGGGAATGTGTGGTGGGATTAGTCCCAATTTAAAAGTAGTATAATTATAATATAGTTTTTAATCATTTGTTAAATAACACGAAACGTTGTTGAAATTGTACAAATTCTCTACCACTTCGAATAAAAAGTCGTTAAGTTTTCCAATCCGTTAACTTCAGAGAAATCAATAAACTATTCGTAATGATCAAGCCCGAAGAACTAATTACAAGGGAACTTAGATACAAGCAAATTCAAACAAACGCTGCATCGTAAAACTCGTTTCACGAAAAACTTACTCAAAAGAATCGAAGCCACGTAAAAACTGAACTAAAAAGACTCTATCAAGTTCACGTTTCCACGCTCGGCTGTTTCCAACGACCAATGTTTGTACCTTTATTACTGTAGAAAAAAAAAGTTTTAATAAACAAAAAACTGTTCGGCGGGCAGTTTCCAACTCTGGAATGGCTTCCTGATTGTTGCCAATCCAAATATCGAAGTTTCAAAATACTTCTTGTTGAATTTTTAACAATGGATACCCACGACTTAAAATCAAAATTATTATGCTGACGTCAAATTTTGTGAATTTTTCTTCAGCCATATGACATCTGGGATATAGAGTTTGAAGTATCTGTATATCTATCTATGGAATCGTAGGTCATAAACAAATGAAGCGATTATGATGCGGTTTTAGTTTGTTTGAAAGCTGAAGTGATCGACATGGTTTTATGCCACAATTTATTAATGCTGGTATTTGAAGGTCATCAGCTCTTTGTTCGTTGTCGTATATTGTATATATTGGATGCATAACGGGTATTTACTTTACTTTCAAACATTTATGTAAAGTAATATTTGAAACTGTCCGTTAAGGAGTAAGAATACAATTCACCACCACACCCACGGCACCCACGGACAAAAGAGAGGGTGGTGAATTGTATTCTTGCTTCGTTACCACACGGAATAAAATTTCGGTTACTTATTAGTAGGTAAATTTATGAAGTTCGTCTAAATCTATCGGATTCGTCTTAACTATAGCCCATAAAATATAGCTTGATCTCTGTGACAGATGTCAACAAAACCGACGAAGTAAGTTTGAAAGAGCGCCATGTTTACAATTTTATTTTGTATCACATATATTTTCATTATATGCATGGCAGTTTTGTTGCAACTGAAGTGCAATATATTATAGATATAAAAATATTAATATTCATGCCTAAAGTGTACCTCATAAGTACTGAAACTCCTAGTAAATATTTTATAGAAAAATGATGCTTACGCACGTACAAGGTACTACTGGACTTAAAATGAAAAAGGGATGGAACAGTCAATATACGTAAATCGATAACCGATCTTTTTAAATTATTCATAAAAGAAATGAACCCAATATAGTACCTATATAAAACTTTCAACATATTTTTTACAATTACAACAGACAGTTACATTATAAAATACATAAATTGAATTAATAAAACATTAAAAAACTACTTTTTGTCTCAGAGTAAATGATAATATTATGTACGCATTATTGTCAATAAACTAAACATGTTTATTCATAAAACAGTCGCAATTGATCGATTTATCTAACGACTTTAACTTATTTTGACAAAAAATGATAAATGTTCTAGCAGGAACGCTCCAGTGATGATGACAATAGTGACGTTGACCTTGATTGAACTCCTTTCGAATAATTAAAAGTCTAAAAACAGTTTTTGTTTGATTTAAATGCAAAAAGATTTTCATTGATTGTATTTCAATTATATTGGAAAATCATACTTATACAAATAAAGAATTTTATCGATAAAAAACTACGGACTTCATCGTAAGCGTGACTGCACTAGGGACAACTGTCACAGAGATCAAGCTATATTTTATGGACTATAGTTATTAGTGAAATACAGCTTGCTCAATTTACAATTATAGATATACCAATAAATAAAATTGGAGTGTCTGTTTGTAATGTCAAAATAATAGGCTTTTTTCATGCTCACACGGTTATTTGCACACCTATGCCTAAAATAGCAATTAAAAAAATTTTGTCTGTCTGTCTGTCTGTCTGTTTGTTCCGGGTAATCTTCAAAACGGCTGGACCGATTTCAAAAATTCTTTCACCAATGGAAAGCTATAATATCAGGGCGTAAACTAGGCTATATTTTATCCCGGTATTCCCACGGGAACGGGAACTACGCGGGTAAAACGACTATAACCTATAACCGAAGCGAGGGCGGATTGCTAGTACATAAATAAAATTAAAAGAATATTGTGTAGAAGAAAAATTAATTTAAATAAATTATGGCCGAATTTCGACCACATGGCGACCACTAGTCTATCTATATATAAATACGTGAAGCAAAAACTTTGTACCCCTTTTTACGAAAATGACGTGAATGGACAAGTATGAAATTTGGCACAGTTGATGTATATAATGAGGAGAAGTGCATAAAACGGAAATTTCATATAATGATGGATTAGAAATACATTAAATTCATTAAAAAAAGGCATTAGGCACACTACAACGCAATCGCTACACACATACACACACGTTTGTGTGAGTGTGTTGCGTAGCAACGCTTATACACTTTTGTTTACGGTTAAAATCTTTGGTCGAACTGAATGTCAAACAACTATAATTATGATGACAATGTCTAATAGAGATTTGTGCTTATATATTAGTTATTAGTGAAATACAGCTTGCCTAATTTACAATTATACATAAATAAAATTAAAAGAAAATTGTGTAGCAGAAAAATTTATTAAAATGAATTATGGCCGAATTTTGACCAAACGGCTGCCACTAGTTATAATTAATCTGTAGATAATTCTTTCTTTTTTTTTTCTTTCTTTTATTTCTTATTTCTTTCCCTTTCGTCTCTTTCCGTGTGGTGATGGAGTAGGAATCGAATTCACGACCCTCTTTTACTTCTTTTGTATAGATGTTATCTGCATATTTTAATCCCTTTGTTGTCTTTTACGAAATCCACGGGCAAGATTTGGGAGGTGAATTGTATTCTTATTCCGTCATCACACGGAAAATTGTTATACCTAATAACAATAAAAAATTGAGTCCAAACGACAATAGTGGACAATCAATATACAGTGGAACCCGTTTAATACGATCACGTTTAATACGATTTCCCGCATAATACGCCATTTTGCGTCAGTCCCAGCAACTTGAGACATGTTTTCATACATTTCTTAACGCTTAATACGATCATCATCCCGTTTAATACGCCAACAAATACACATATTACCCCTTGCGGCAGCGGCCAGCGACTGTCGAGCGACCCTAAGTGATAATGACCAAGAAGAAGATGAATCAACTCCGATTTTGTCACACGCCCAGGCATTACACAACTCTACATAAAAAAAATGGTCTTTGTCCTAAAATTATTTTGTGATTTTTCCATTCGCTATGCTTTAAAATGAACAAAAATACCCCATTCCTTTGCTTTTGTGGTAGTTATGATAATAAATTCTTTTTCTTGAAGATGGAGAATTTTTACTGTCACAAGAACCACCAAAACCTCATTTTCTTACCTTAGAAGTCTTTAGTGACTTAATAAGAGTTTTGAATTTGCCTAAGAATAAGGCCGAGCTTTTGGGTTCCCGTTTGAAGCAATAGAATTTGCTTATTGGTGTCAAAATAACACACCAACGAAGTCGGCATGAGACGTTTTCTACGTTCTTTACCAAAGCTGCAGAATGGCCTGCAGAATGTCTTTAAAAGTACATATGCTGTATGCTCATTTACATAAATTTAAAAACAACATATTCAGAAGAACAAGGAGAACGTTTCAAGACATCACGGAACGTTTCAAAACATCATGAATTTCGAATGCTGTTATCAGGGCCGATACAATGAAAATATGACATTTGGAGTGAGACAAAGTTTTTATGCACATGAAAGAAAATGTAATAGGGTTCACTTTTAAACTTTTTCTACTATTTTGTAATTTGATATATGATATAAAAAGCTGATAAAAATTTATACCTACAACAATTAATTTGTTTCAATTTTTTTATTAACAAAAATTTAAACTACATATTTCTAAAACATTGATCAACCATTCTCCTGGATACAAAAGCAAACTTTTTCAGGCAATATAAATTTTTTTGTTTAAATTTTCGATAAATCTATGGATATTTCATACTCTCTTATCAAAGTCAAAATTCACGTTGACCTGTGTTATCAGCAGTTAATGATTTGAGACGCTATGTAACTTCTTTGAATCAAAGCGAAGATGCACTGCGAAAATTAAATTACGTAGAAAATCTTGTAATTGCTAATGCCTCAAAATCTTTTTGTCAAACTAAAAAAGTGATTACTTTAAGTAACGTAATAATAATAAACTGCTTTTTTTATATTCTTAATTTTTTTTATTTTTTAATATTTAAAAATATATCTAGTAGTAAGTATATTAAATAAAGAAAATAAACAACATTTTATTTAGGTAATTTGTTAAATTCAATACGTAGGTATTCAAAATAATAATATAATATAATAAATAATAATGGCACATTTTTCCCTTTCCCGCATAATACGCTTCCCCGCCTAAGACGCGTTTTTGGTCGGGTCCCTGTGAAATCGTCTTAAACAAGTTTTACTGTAGTTTATTAACAACATTTCTGCCATCGAATTGGAAGATCATTTAAACCTTTACGATAGAACTCTGCGGTCCTGGACTTCACAAACTGTGTGAAGGTATTTTGTACTGCTTTCGTGGAAAAAAAATTTTTCGTGCAAAAAATTAGACAATCATAAGATTTCTAGCTTTCTTTTTTTTTTTTTTGGTGTTTGCTGCGGTCGGCGCACTCCTCGCACCACTGCATCCGGGGGGACAGAGGGGCGTAAGCATGCACACCCACCCAAACACCACGTCACCTTTGTCGTTGGACCGACCACCGGAGTAGGGTTACTTGTCTTCAGTGGTCGGCCCGACGGAATACCCCTTAGTGGGGTACCCTCCCATCGACCGACGTCCCCCCCTTGAGGAAGACGTCAGTCTTGCCTCACACGGTCGGCTTGTCACCGGGTGACGGACTAATTTCCCGGTCACGTCACCCGCGGCCTCGGCTAGGGCGGCATGACGCGCAGATAGTCGCGCCTAAGCCGCCCCAGTCACCGGCGGCGGTAATATTTCTAGCTGACCTTAATTCTGAGGTTAATTTGTTTTTCAATAGTTATTCAGAGTGTTGTTATCTTTATAACTAACTTATGACGAAGTTATTGATATTTCTGGGTTAAGAATATTCCTATAGATTATATTAGTATAACCTTTTAGTTTCCGTGTGGTAACGGAGTAAGAAGTCAAGTCACTACCGACTTTATAGCTTGTGGGTGTAATAATAGCAATTTGCACCTCCTTCTACGCTTCGCTCCGGAGCGAAAGAGCAAGAGGCCTGAATCGACCTGACTGTGCTCTTAGTATTTCAGAGGTCCATGTGTGTCTCATCATCATCATCATTTCAGCTCATATACGTCCCACTGTTGGGCTCGAGTCTCCTTCACAGTAGGAGGGCAATTGACCTCACTATACCATGCTGGTCAGACAGGTTGGTTTACATAGGGTTTTAGTTCGAGGTTTCCCTCTCTTGCACGACCACGACATACACGGCTAAGACAGGAAGTGGTGAATTATATTCTTAATCTGTCATCACACGGACAATATATTAATGATAAAATGATATATCCGGTGATAATCCTTACTAATATTATAAATGCGAAAGTAAGGATGTTTGTTTCTTACGCTTTCACGCTTGAACCACTGAACGGATTTCAAAAATTCTTTCACCAATGGAAAGCTAAAATATCAGGGAGTAACATAGGCTATATTTTATCCCGGTATTCCCACGAATCAAATCAAATCAAATCATTTATTCTGCATAGGCCCCTTAAGGGCACTTACATATTGTCAAATTACACGTTTGAATACTATACAATAATCTACCACCGGATCGGAACACGGCCACAAACTGAGAAGATCCGGCAAGAAACTCAGCGGGCACTCATTTTTTTTCTTAATCTTTTAAATATACATAATATTATGCTTCGTACAACATATATGGTATTAGCTCCAGTGTGATGCCCTTCGAAATTGTATATAATTATGTATAAATTTTCAAGATTTAATACAAGACAAAAAAAAATTAAGCATAAAGAAAGGAAGAAAATATGGCTGGACCAGATCCCATAAGCAGCACCCGATCACGAGTTAACTACTAGAGCAGCCATCACGGGAACGGGAACTACGCGGGTAACACGACTGAAACCGAAGCGAAACGAGGGCGGGTTGCTAGTATATGATAAAATGTAAAAGATGTTAATTTTTATTTTTTTTTTATTTTATTTATTTCTTATCGTGGAAAACGAGCACATCTGATGGTAAGTTGTACAGCCGCACATGGACTTTGCAATACCAGGGGCACAGCTAGGCTGATGCCTACCGTGAAGAAAATACTCTTCTTAAACCTCGTTTAAACTTAAAATCACTGGAAACGTACAGTTGAAGACATAACATTTCCAGGCGAAATAAATCTGCGATTGCGACGAGGACACGGCGCAGCACACGTTCGAGGTATGTACCGCGTGGGCAGAGCAGCGCCGTGAGCTCGTCGCAATCATCGGTGCCGACCTGACGCTGTCGACCATCGCTAGGAAGATGCTCGGCAGCGTTAGGACGCGGTTGCCGCCTTCTGTGAGGCCGTCATCTCACGGAAGGAGGCGGCAGATCGTACGCGAGAGGAACTCCTCTTCGGTGACACGCTCCGCCGTCGGCGATTCAGGTGGCGCAGGTGGGATTACCTGCACCTGATGCCGCCCTAGCCGAGATCGCGGGTGTTCAGACCGGGGACTTTATTCTGTCACCCGCAGAGAGGCTGACCGCGCGACGGCGACTGACGTCCCGGGGTAGGGACGTCGGTCGCTGGGGTAAGGGCACTCCGTCGGGCCGACCACTGAGGACAAGGAACTGGGCACTGTTGGTTGGCCCAACGACGAAGGCGACGTGGGTACGGGTGGGTTATGGGCCCGCGCGCCGTACTTTCGTTGCCTCGAATGGAATGGACGGCGTATGCACTTACCATAGCCCACTCATAAAAAAAAGGCGAAGCAGATGAACTTTCCCACGATGTCGAGTGGTACGTTGGTAAAATGGTGACGGTAGTACCAAGACAAACAGTTTCTCATATAAATGCCCTAGCGGGTTTTAAGCGTAATAAATGGTCTGAATTAGAGTTTAATAAATAAACAACAGTTAGTAAGTAGTATTATATTATTTTTATTTCATTATGTATTTCATTTAAAATAGATTATGTTGGATTTGATCCTGGTGCCAATTTTATATGTACAATATCGAGTCTTAAAGTATCTATACAATCATATATTTCGGTCAAAATAACGATAGTTCCATCGTTTACTTTAAAGTTTGTTATAAAATAATCATCTAAACTAGCAAATGAAATTTTTATGAGTAGTTTAGTCTAAAATGTCCCAAAATTGGCGGCAATAAGATGGATTTATTAAATAAATGTATTGCATAAGTAAATTAGGCGCGCAAATCGCTTCTCGACCGCGTGGCTATTTCAGAAATCTCATCAGCCTTAGACGAGAGCAAGTCCTTTACCTCTTTTAATTCATCCAAAAATTCGCTCATCAATAGAACCAAAATATTATACTCATAGATTTTCTTATTGTAAGCATAATAGTTAATAAGCGTTGCTTCTATACTGTAAGCTGTTGGCCTAGCTTGGAGTTCGAAATCGCTTTCTTCACTGGATCCGTTCACGTAACCGATGTAAGTTTTATAATCAAACACAATAGGTATTCCATCTTCAATAATGAATGGTGGTTTCAAGAGATGAACGTAAGATGCCTGTTCAGGTAGGCCTTCTATCCTTTTGCAGCCCTCTGGAAGGTGTACGTAAACTTTTTTATCACTTGTATAATAATACAAATTGTTCTCATAATCCAAAACTATTTGTTGAGCATCCTCAATGCCATGTACTCTCTCTTTCTTAGTTCCTTCTTCAGTAACTTTATATATAAAATGATCGTTGGTCAATATATATATTACATCACTGCCGTTAACTTTAGCAATGCCGATAATGTCATCATTAAGTGTACCATATTTTTCAGCTTTATTCTCTTGATCATTGTATACATAAATACCATCACTGGCTGCAAAGTATGCAGTTTTAGTATCATCATTAGCGGCAGAGGCTTCTCTTCCATTATCAAGTAATTTAGTTACAACACCCTTTTTACGAATGTATAAGCCTTTGTCAACTCTTTGTCCATTCTCAGTATCAGCTAAAACGAAGAAGATTGTATTGAAAGAACTGTCACTTTCTTCGTCATCGGTGTCATCGTCAAAATTTAAGGAGTTTAATGGGAGTAATATATTGACGATATCGTGTTCTGCGGTGTATATAGCGAATTGGTCGTCAAAGAATTCTTTTGTGACAACAATGTTCTCATCGTCATCTTTGGAGCTTTCGGTAGCGTTAGAGGTTGGAGCGGTATATGCCAAGCCCACTAGCAGAGATACTGTGAAGAACGTAAGCAGCTTCATTTTGTGATCTGAAAATATAAAAGAAATCGATTAAGAATAAATCTCACCAACGCTTGATAGTGTTGTAACAGACGAATGAGGGATGTAACTAGGTAATATTGCTACAGAAGAAAGAAAACTTGTAATAAGCTCCAGGCTCGTCTGATTGAAGTGATATAGTGGGTAAAATGCCCTCCAATTTTAGAAGGTGACCACTTTCAGTTATAGGACGTATATACATATGAGATGTAACGAGGGAGAAAATATCTTGGTTCCCTTTTACTTTTTTATTGCTGTTGCTATTGGTGGTAAACTAGTAAACAGCACATCTGAATATACATGGTGCCTGCAGTGAAGAAAGTGAAGGAAATGTGAATGCATGCAATGAGGTTTAGTGACACTAAAGGCATCACTAAAAACTAGTACATGTAAACACCCATAGAAAAATAGGCTTCCGGTTACCCCGGACGAACTGACCCGCGGCTATAGACAGACGACTGTCGACAGTGTATTCCTACCACGTTCTACTGCTGGGCTCGAGCCTCCTCCATGATCGGAGGCAAATTAACCGCTGTGGTCGAACGTATTAGTATACGGTTTTATTTCGAACTAGCAATCCGCCCTCGCTTCGCTTCGGTTATAGGTTATAGTCGTTTTACCCGCGTAGTTCCCGTTCCCGTGGGAATACCGGGATAAAATATAGCCTAGTTTACGCCCTGATATTATAGCTTTCCATTGGTGAAAGAATTTTTGAAATCGGTCCAGCCGTTTTGATGATTACCCGGAACAAACAGACAGATAGACAGACAGACAGACAAAAATTTTTTAATTGCTATTTTAAGCATAGGTGTCGTGCAAATAACCGTGTGAGCATGAAAAAAGCCTATTATTTTGACATTACAAACAGACACTCCAATTTTATTTATTGGTATAGATTGCCTACTCTTGCATGTTATAGTTCTTAATCGTAAGGGATGGCGAAATGTGTTCTTACTTTCTCATCACATGGAAATCTAAACGTTAGCGTAAACTTCGTAGTATTCTTCATCTTGCATTTATGTATTTAGTATATTATAATCCGTTAGCCGTCTTTTCCGAAACGGGCAAGATGAAATGAAGGGGGTGGTGAATTGTACTCTTATACCGTCGCTTCACGTAATATTATATAGTTAATTTACTCCACAGATGGCCTAGTGTTTAAGGTACCGACCTACCTTGAAAGTGTCACGGGCTCACGCACGACAACCCGATCCACAAATTGTTCTTCCGAGTCTTTAAAGGACATAAATTACATATTTGTGTCCTTTAAATTTATATTTGTGAAGGATATATACGTGGGGTGGCATACATACCTACGTTTCGTGTGGTGACGGAGTAAGAATACAATTCACCACCCCCTATCTTACCCGTGGGTGATCGTACGAGACGACTAAGGGATATAAAACACATATAACATCTATGCGAGAGAAGGAAAGCTCGAAATAAAATCATACCAACACGTGTGACCAGCGTGGTATAGTAGGTCAATTACCCTTCCATTGTGGAGGAAGCCCGAGCCCAACAGTGGGACGTATATGGGCTGAGATAATGATGACGACGATGAAGGATACAAGGATTATTATCCTTAGTTAAGAGTGTTGTCTTTTAGAAACAAACAAAAAAATACTAAAGTGATATTTTATTACATAAATATATTATTATTTTCACGTTTTGTTCATTATAAATATATTATTATGTAGGTATTGAGATGTTTATCTATTTACAGTTCAAATGTCATTTGATATTTTATATTGAGATAATGAAATGGTAGAGTTTATTACTTATCAACGCATAACATAAACAATATCGATAAATAACATGTGGAGATTGCTGGATATTATTTATTTTTGTAACTGTTTTTCTTGTCCGTGTTGTGACGGATAAAGTATACAATTCAACATTCCCTGTATTGCCCGCGTATGTTATAAGATAAGGGATATAATACTTATATAAGATCTATGTAAGAGAAGACTAATTCGAAACAAAACCTTCTAAACTGTTGTGAACCTTGTAAACTGTCTGATCAGCAGGGTATAGAAAAATTAATATCCCTCCTATTGTGGAGGAGGCTCGAGCCCAGCAGTGGGTCGTTTATAAGCCGAGATGATGATGATAATTCTTTTTTTATCTTATATATAAATTTCTAGCGTACGTATGTATGTCACTGAACTCCTTCTAAACGACCGGACCGATGTTAACGAAATTTTTTGTGTGTATTCAAGGGGATTCGAGGATGGTTTAGATTCACAATTGGACCCAGTAGGTGGCGCTGTTCGAGCAGGACAATAAGATAACTTGACTTAACCGATTTCGTCCATCTTTTTTTTAAAGTTCTCTAATACTTTGAAAAGGACTTTTACGGAAAAAAAATTAAGAAAGTTGCGCAGAAAATTAGAAAATTTAAGAAAACTTAACGACTATATAAATTTTTCTAATGTAACCTTTTTTTGACTATATTATTATATACTTTTCTATCTTTATATATATAATTCTTCTGTTCGTATGTTTGTAAATGAACTCCTTCTAAGCGGCTGGACCGATTTTGATGTTTTTTTTAGCTATTCCGATGGATATGAGAATGGTTTAGATTAATAATTGAAACCGGTTTCTTTTTAGATTTGAATAAAACAACGTCTGTTGGGTCAACTAGTCTTATAAAATTTCTAGCGTACGTATGTATGTCACTGAACTCCTCCTAAACGGCTGGACCGATGTTGACAAAATTTTTTGTGTGTGTTCAAGGAGATTCGAGGATGGTTTAGGTTCACAATTGGACCCGGTAGGTAGCGCTGTTCGGGCTGGACAATAACATAACATGAGAACGAATTTACCGATTTCGAGAGATTTACGGCTGGACTAATTTTGATTATTTTTTGTGTGTGAGAATTCATATCCATCGGTACAGCCATTCGGCACATCAAAACCATTCGGTTTAGATTAATAATTCTAACCGGTAGGTGGCGCTGCGATCGATTTCATGGAGAATTCAATTTTCTATATTTTTTTATAGATTTGAACAGAACAACGTCTGTTGGGTCAGCTAGTTACTTATAAAAATTCATTTGCCGTGGATCCACGAGCAAGAGAAAAAAAACTCGAAATTATATTAAATCGAACCTTATATTAACCATCTGATTAGCACGGATAAGATGACGTTGAAACGAATGTTGTGATCTCTTTCTTTCCTCCAAAGTGAGTTGACTGATTTCAACATTTTGAAATGTAACATCTCGAAGATTATCCACTTAACGAATCTGATCTTTTACCAATTATGTTTGATTTACGAATGACGGTACGAGGCGATAAGGCATGGTACTCGAAAGAGTATCCCGCCGGGCTGGCCACGGAAACAAAAACTACGTATCAGTAGTCAACCTAATGGCTATGTGGAGAGAATACGGCTTATGGGGCCGTGCGGCGGAACAGAGACGGGCAAACAGTACACCTGATAATAAACGTTGCTGCCGCTCATGGATCTTTCCTAGGCCGCTGCCTAACGTGAAGAAAGCGAAGGGAGTGTGAATGCGTGCAATGAGGTTTGGTCAAACTAAAGGCATCACCAAAACTCACCATACGCAAACACCCTCAGAAAATTGGACTTTTGGCTCTCTCGCTCACTGAATGAAACGCACTAACAAATTGCTACTACTCAAATGTCGATTTTCTGCGAGAGTGGTACTGCCCCGGACAGACTGGCCCGCGGCTGTAGACAGATAACTGTGAACAGTGTGGTCCTTTCACTATTAGGTTAGGTCCTAAAGTCTATAGGGTATTGACAACAAATTATTACAGAATAACAGATAAATATTACAAAATAATTATGTTGTAAATAAAATTAAATTACTTAATTTAAATGTTGTGAAACAGAGTGATATGAAAATGTCGTAAAACTTATTAAACTAATTATCATTCGAAGAATTTTAAAATAGTTTATGTTAAACTTTTTTTTTTGGAGTTGGGTTAAGGTCGGTGCACTCCTTGCACCATTCAGTCCGGGGCGACAGAGGGGTGTAAGCACGCACACCCGTAAGCCACCCGTGCCGTGACACGTCGCCTTCGTCGTTGGACCGACCACCGGACCAGGGTGACTTGACGTCAGTGGTTGGCCCGACGGAATACCCCATGAGGAGCACCTTCTCCTCGACTGACGTTCCCTCCTCGGAGAGAACGTCATATTAAACTTGTTGTGGCACGCTCAATAATGTAATTGGAAAAGAAATACAGGAGGTGTTGTCAAAATTCCACTTCCCTACATGGTATAAAACAACGCCGTTTCCTGCTGTCTGTCTGTCCTTATGTATGCTTAGATGTTTAAAACTATGAAACGGATGGATTGCGGATGCGGTTTTTTTGATACATAGAGTGAGTCAAGAGAAAGATTTATATGTATTCAAGAGTAACCTCTAAAGAAAACATGTTTGTATTGTCTAATGCCAAAAAAGCTGTAAACGTTCCATATAAATACATTCGGAAGTACATTTAGTATCGGCATTGGACCCGTACGAAGCCGGGGCGGGTCGCTAGTAAGTAATAAGTAATAAAAATTTATTTCATCTCAACAACCAGACCTACTTTCGTATCTCATACTTTTCACGAAGGACAAAGGGCCTCGCAAAGACCTGCCGCCCGGGGCCTCGCAAAGACCTGCCGCTCGGAGCCTCGCAATGGGTAAGGCCGCCGCTGCCTGGATCAATTCAACTTGATATCGTCTAGTCAACAATTAAATTACCAAGAAGCATTGACATCAGGCAGGCGGCCATAAAACTATTGCTTTTGCAATATGTACTGAAGAAGAGTGCATACTGAATCGACTCCAAGCCATCATCATCTAAGCTTATATACGTCCCACTGCTGGGCTCGAGCCTCCTCCACAATAGTAGCGCACTTGACCTTACTATGCCTTCAAAATTATGAAGGAAATTGACCTCAATATACTTCGTGTGCAAAGAATTTTTTTTTGATAGGAAATAATGTAATACTTACACGTATACGTGCTCACAAAAGGAAGACTTCACTAAGACTAAGTATCAAGTAAATACGTGTATGTTATTTTATAAATAACATAAATGATAAGCGTATAACATATATATAATATATTAATTGTCGTCAGTTTGTCTGTTTAGACAAATTATGTTTTATAATTATAGTAATTAATTTAATTTCGAAGGGCATCACACTGGAGCTAATACCATATATGTTGTACGAAGCATAATATTATGTATATTTAAAAGATTAAAGAAAAAAATGACCGCCCGCTGAGTTTCTTGCCGGATCTTCTCAGTTTGTGGCCGCGTTCCGATCCGGTGGTAGATTATTGTATTGTATTCAAACGTGTAATTTGACAATATGTAAGGGGCCTTATGCAGAATAAATGATTTGATTTGATTTGATTAAATATATTTGTCTAAAAATTCGGTACTGTTTATACGTGATGGGATTTTTTTTTATTAATTATTGTATAATATATGTATGTATGTAGGGATGGGCGATCTTTCTGAAAAAGATCGATTCTTAAATCGATTCGAATTGTCATCCAAAGCATCGATTCACAAGAAAATTAAAGTGTGAAGGATTGATTCAGGATTAATCGATCTATCAATCTTTTCCTTTGGACAGGCTTGTGATGACATTTTTTTTAGGAAATCTGGAGATTAAATATGGGATTCGCTTTTTTTTTTAGGAAATCTGAAAGTGCCATTCATCTTATTTTATAGTATAAAACATTAACATAATAGGAAAAAATCGAATGACAATTCTCTAGGGTAAAGTATAGATCTGGGACGCGGTCGCAGCCTTCTGCGAGGCAGTAGTCTCGCGGAAGGAGGCGGCGGATCGCCTGCACAAGGATCGCAGCCTCGATGAGGCGATCCGCCGCTGGCGACTGGGGTTGCGTAGGCACGAATATCTGCGCCTCATGTCGCCCTAGCCAAGGCCGCGGGTGACGTGACCGGGGAATTAGTCCGTCACCCGCCGAGAGGCCGACCGTGTGAGGAAAGACCGACGTCCTCCCCGAGGGGGACGTCGGTCGATGGGAGGGTACCCCAAATAGGGGGTATTCCGTCGGGCCGATCACTGACCTCAAGTCACCCTGCTCCGGTGGTCGGCCCAACGACGAAGGCGACGTGCATCATGGGTGGGTTGTGGGTGTGCATGCTTACGCCCCTCTGTCGCCCCGGATGGAGTGGTGCTAGTAGCGCGCCGACCGCAACCCACCCACCAAAAAAAAAAGGGTAAAGTATAGATTCACTGAATCGATTCAGTGCTTCGTACCGATTTATAAAATCGATTATTTGGGCCTGAAAAATCGATTCTTCGATTAATCGATCTCAGATCGCCATCTCTATATGTATGTATACAGTTTTTAGTAAATTAACAATAATAGTACAGTCTTCGCTTGGTATTGGAGTAAAAATATCACCCCATTCTTTGCCTGTGGATGTCGTAAAAGACGACTAAGGGATATAATATGCATATGACATCTGCGCAAGAGAAGAGTGGTAGGACCACACTGTCGACAGTTATCTGTCTACAGCCGCGGGCCGGTCCGTCCGGGGCAGTACCACACTCTCGCAGAAAATCGACGTCTGAGTAGTAGCAATTTGTTACTGCGCTTCGTTCGGTGAGCGAGAGAGCCGGCAGCCCAACTTTCTGAGAGTGTTTGCGTGTGGAGGGTTTTGGTGGTGCCCTTGGTATCACCGAGCCTCAATGCACGCATTTACACTCCCTTCACTCTTCGAGGTAGGCAGCGGCTTTGTAAAGGTCCATGAGCGGCAGCAACATTTACCATCAGGTGTATTGTTTGCTCGTTTGCCACCGTTTGCAATAAAAAAAAAGAAAAGGAAAACTGTAAATGAAAACCTATACCAACATATCTGACCAGCATGACATACTAGATCAAATTCCCTCCCATTGTGGAGGAGGCCTGAGCCCAACAATGGGACGTATGTTGGTTGCGATGATGATGAATACAACCTTTTTTTTTTACAAACTCCAATACCACATTGGAGTAAAAAAATCACCCCCTTTCTTGCCCGTAGGTGTCGTCGACTAAGGGGCACTGTATGCAGATAACAACTATGCAAGACAAGGAAATCTTGAAAACTCTGTATCAACCCGTCTGACCAAAGTGCTAGTATATTAAATCTGCTTTCATCATTTCATTCATCATCATTTCAGCCTATCGCCGTCCACTGCTGGACGTAGGCCTCCCTCATGTTACGCCACAATGTGCGATCCTGTGTCGCCTGCATCCAACGACGCCCAGCAACTTTCACCAGTTCATCGGTCCACCTAGTTCGTCCTATACTGCGTTGTCTGATACGTGGTCGCCACTCGAGAACCTTTCTTCCCCAGCGGTTGTGGGTTCGTCCATTGCCACTTCAGCGTACTAATTCTTGGGGCGGCGCAGGCGCAACTACCTGCGCCTCATACCGCCCTAGCCGAAGCCGCGGGTGACGTGACCGGGGATTAGTCCGTCACCCGCCGAGAGGCCGACCGCGTGAGGAAAGACCGACGTCCTCCCCGAGGGGGGGACGTTGGTCGATGGGAGGGTACCCCACGTAGGGGGTATTCCGTAGGGCCGACCACTGACGACAAGCAAACCTGCTCCGGTGGTCAGCCCAACGACGAAGGCGAGGTGGTTTTCGGGTGGGTTGCGGGAGTTGCGTGCTTAAGCCCCTCTGTCGCCCCGGACGGAGTGGTGCGGAGGCGCGCCGACCGCAGCCCACCCACAAAAAAAAAAGCGTACTAATTCTTCGTGCTATGTCGGTTACACCCGTTCTTCTGCGAATTTCCGTATTCCGGATTCTATCTCGCCATAATAAGTGACCGTACCGAATCGCGTCGTAATCAGAAGACCTTAGGCTTTGAAGAATAATTCGCGTTGTCCCGCTTAGTCTAAAAGAAACACCAATAGACGCGTCCACGCCGAAAGGTGAATAGTTCTATACAGTAGTCTTTGATAAAAGTATTAATGCGTCTCCGAGAACTACGCTTCATACCATACAGCACACGTTGTTTTTTTTTTATTGCGAGCGGTGGCAAACGAGCAAACAGTATACCTGATGGTAAATGTTGCTGCAGCTCATGGACCTTTATAGGGTCGCTGCCTACCGCGAAGAAAGTGAAGGGAGTGTGAATGCGTGCATAGAGGCTCGGTGATACTAAAGGTACCACCAAAACCCTCCACACACAAACACCCTCAGAAAGTTGGGCTTCCGGCTCTCTCGCTCACCGAACGAAGCGCAGTAACAAATTGCTACTACTCAGACGATTTTCTGCGAGAGTGTAGTACTACCCCGGACGGACCGGCCCGCGGCTGTAATTCAAATTCAATTCAAATTCATATCATTTATTATGTATAAAACCCGCGGGGGCACTTACATATTGTCATTTTTATAAATTTTTCTTAAAGTTATAATTACCGCCGGATCGGAACGCGACCGCACTGAGAAGATCCGACAAGAAACTCAGCGGGATTGTCTATTTTTTATTTATTTTCTAATTTCTTTTAAATAAAATTACATCTTACAACATGCTTATTAATAGTTCCAGTGTAATGCCATTCGAAATATTATATAATATAGTTCACAAATATAATAATAATCACGAATGTAATGAGAAAACTATGGTTGGACCAGATCCCGCAAGCGGCACCCGATCACGAGTTAACTACTAGAGCAGCCATCACTCCCCACAACCATAATGGAGGGAAGGGAGTGACCCGCTCCTCATAGCTACCGCTAGCAGACCCTTCAGTGAGCATGACCAATAAATACCATTTGCCATAAACATAAAACACAGATCCAATAAAAAAATCGTTTGGCAAAACACGCTACACTTTACAATTATAGTAGCAACAATAAAAAAATAATAATAAACATGTGCGTAATTTCTATCATTGTAATAATGAGGAAATTCCTGTATGAGGAGCTGCTCATTGCCAGTCCGAGTTATCATCAAGATAATCTGAGATTTTATAACAACCTTTTAGATAAAATCTACTCTTGATTGCTTTTTTGAACTTATTCACTGGCATATCTCGGATATTATTCGGTAATTTGTTGTAAAAGCGTATACTTTGCCCCATGAAAGACCTATTAACTCGCTGAAGACGAGTACTATGTACAACTAATTTGTGCTTATTCCTGGTATTTACATGATGAATGTCACTATAGTTTTCAAATTTACCTATATTTTTTTTACATATAAAACATTTTCGTAATATATATTGGGATATAACAGTCAGAATATTCACTTCTTTAAATTTATCTTTTAGTGATACTCTTGGGCCTAAATTATAAATCGCGCGGACAGTCCTTTTTCGTAAAACAAAGATTCTATTCAATTCTACGGAGCAACCCCACAGTGATATGCCGTATGACATATAAGACTATGAAAGTAAGCGAAATAAACTATTCTGGCTGTTTCAATATCGGTTAACAAGCGAATTTTTTTTACCGCATAAGCTGCAGAGCTGAGCCTACCTGACAGTTTCTCAATTTGAGGTCCCCATTAGAGTTTAGCATCTATAGTGACGCCTAAAAATGTGGTTGATTCCACAAGGTCCAGAGCCACACCATTCATTACAACATTAGTGCCCACTTGTCTCACTTTGGGTGTAGTAAATTTAATACATTTAGTTTTTGTCTCATTAAGAACTAAATTGTTAGAATTAAACCAATGAACAAATTTAATGCACTGTGCATTGTTCACATCGTCATAATTAAGCATTTGTCTTTTAATTTTAAATAGTAAAGAAGTATTATCTGCGAACAATACAATGTTTTGTGGACAGATAACTGTCGACAGTGTGGTCCTACCACTCTGGTATTATCTTAGATCATCAGAACGAACCTGGGCAACATATACCCATGCTAGTTGCTTTTAATGCATATGCTTGTGCTTATCTATACCAATAAATAAAATTGGAGTGTCTGTTTGTAATGTCAAAATAATAGGCTTTTTTCATGCTCACACGGTTATTTGCACGACACCTATGCCTAAAAATGCAATTAAAAAATTTTTGTCTGTCTGTCTGTCTGTCTGTTTGTTCCGGGTAATCTTCAAAACGGCTGGACCGATTTCAAAAATTCTTTCACCAATGGGAAGCTATAATATCAGGGCGTAAACTAGGCTATATTTTATTCCGGTATTCCCACGGGAACGGGAACTACGCAGGTAAAACGACTAAAACCGAAGCGAAGCGAGGGCGGGTTGCTAGTTAGAAATAAACGTAGATATATATAATAGCCACATACAGATCATCACGCAATTGAGCGATGTTTACCGTGTTCTGTGATAATCCTTGTGACAGATAAAATAATCAATGATCCTAATGACATCCGTTATCAATTTAATAACTATTTGATTGGAATAATTTAGACATAATATCTTTAAATAGTATATGTAATATATTACTAACTAGCAACCCGTCCTCGCTTCGCTTCCGTTTTAGTCGTTTTACCCACGTAGTTCTCGTTGCCGTGGGAATACCGGGATAAAATATAGCCTAGGTTACCCCCTGATATTATAGCTTTCCATTGGTGAAAGAATTTTTGAAATCGGTCCAGCCGTTTTGAAGATTACCGGAACAAACAGACAGACAGACAGATAGACAAAAATTTTTTAATCTGTATTTTAGGCATAGGTGTCGTGCAAATAACCGTGTGAGCATAAAATAAAGCCTATTATTTTGACATTACAAACAGACATTCCAATTTTATTTATTGGTATAGATGAGAACCGCGGCAAAGACTATACTACCGGCACGCTATAATGGCCGTTTGATGTTTGTCCGCTCATGAAATTTCGTATTTATTGTAATTACATTTGAAGGAGCAAATTGCTGTTCTTTATTGTCAATAGTGACGTGCAGTTAGTAGTTTAAAATTTATCGAATGTATTATTTTAGGACATAAAATTTATTTATTACATTGATTTCTAAACCAAATGACCTACATTAGGATCCCCGAACTTTTATTTTTATAAGCTTATAAGTATTGGTGTTACTTATTTACCACACAACTCGGCATTTGTTTTTCGCAATTCAAAATTTAGAAAATAATGAAATATAATACGTTCATCACATTGGATTGCTGGCCACAAAACTACTACCGCCGACAAACTCGCGTCAATGCTCTATGCAAAACAAAGCAGTTTCGACTTATCGTTGCTTCGAAAAGTACAAACTGTGAGTGCACTGCGATTGTAATATAGTTTTGACCTGGCTTTGGATTTTGGATATTGATACTGCAGTACTTTTGACCCTTACTCATTAATTTGGACTGTTTATGCCTTTTGTTGTGGATTTCGTCGATATGGCCGAACGTACGCAGAGAACTGTTCTAAACAGTCAGACGCGTGAGTTCGTTATACGCCTTCGTAACTATTTTGACCGTGAATCTCAAAACGGAGGTCCAATTTTACCTATAACGTCAGTGGTTGAACGCGAAGCTGATGCACTTAATATTGGACAACGAACAGTTAGACGAATAACTAAAGAAAAATATGGCGAGACTGGCGCGGAAGAAAATAAACTTCACACACCAAAAAAGAGAAAACGAGCAAAACCAGTCATAGGCATCGGTAGCTTTGATGCCGATGCCATCCGAAGACATGTGTACGGCTACTATTTACGAAAGGAGTATCCAACAAAAAAAAAAGTTAGTGCAATCACTGAAGGAAACTGGACTATTCTTCAGTGGGGAAAGTTCTTTAACGAAGATTTTGAAGACCATTGGATTTCAATACAAACAATGTAACAAACGCAAAATATTAATGGAAAGACTTGATATCGTGATGGCAAGATATACTTTTTTACGGCAAGTAAAAGAAATTGAAAATTGGCAAAATGTTGTGTTTCTGGATGAAACATGGCTTAATGCTAACCATACTGTAAGCCGTTCTTGGACCGATGACACTGCAGCATCTTCATTCACAGTTTCTGTTGGAAAAGGATCGCGACTTATAATTTGTCACGCCGGAACCATCAACGGGTTTGTCGGAGGTTCTCTCATGGCTTTTGCGTCAAAAACCACTGGAGACTATCATGAAGAAGTGAATGGAGAAAAGTTTACTGAATGGTTTACCCCAATGTTGTGCAGCCTCCCTGAACCATCTACTATAATTATGGATAACGCTCCATACTACTCGATGCAAATTGACAAGCCACCTGCCCAATCTCAAAAGAAAGCTGACATCGTCGATGCAAACGTAAATATGTTAAAAGCGGAATTAGTACGTCTTTTAAAAGAAAACAAACCAACCAAGATACGATATGTCATTGACGAAATAGCGTTAGAACATGGGCACAGAGTTATACGGTTACCGCCTTACCATTGTGAATATAATGCAATTGAGTTGGTGTGGGCTCAAATTAAGGGATATGCTGCAAGACACAATACAGAACCTCCATTTACCACAACAAAAATGCTAAAAATATTAGAAGAAGCTTGTGAACAGGTGACTAAAGGAGACTGGGAAAAGGTTGTGAATAGAACTGTGAAATTAATAAGGGAAGATTATGAAAGAGACGTGAACATTGATAATATTTTAGAAAACGAACTTTTAATTAATGTAGGTGATGATAGCAGTAGTGATAGTATGGACGAATCTGATTAAATATAGCCCTTTGTGGCCCCTTTTTTGGTCTCTTTTTGTTTTAATTTGTTTCTTGTGTGCATATAAAGTATGTATATTCATCATTTTTGTTTTATTAATCTCTTTTATTCAGGTACTACTTGCAATAAAACTGATAGATTTCATTATATTTTTTCGGGAACAAATCGACATTTCACATCATTATTGTAATGTGTCAAAACGGCCATCATAGCGTGCCGCAACTATAGTTAGAAATAAACATAAATATTTATAATTTTCACAGAGTAATAAACATCATCACGCAATTGAGCGATGTTTACCGTATTCTGTGATAATCCTTAGGACAGATAAAATAATCAATGATCCTAATGACATCTGTTATCAATTTAATAACTATTTGATTGGAATAATTTAGACATAATAATGTCTAAATTATTCCAATAAAATAGTTATTAAATTGATAACAAATGTCATTAGGATCTTTAAATAGTATATGTAATATATTACCCATAATTCGCATTGTTTTGCCGTGTGGTGACGGAGTAAGAATACAATTTACCATCTCGCTTTGACTGTGGGTATCGTAAAAGACCACTAAGGGCCTAAATATGCATAAAACACCTAGGTATGCAAGAGAAGAAAAAAATTAAACCCTATACCAATACGTCTGACTAACGTGGTATAGCAGGTCAATTTCAAAATATTGCGAAGGAGGCTCGAGTCCAGCAATGGGACGTATATGAGCTGAAATGATGATGATGATGAATATATATATTTATTCGCAAATAAATTAATATAGTGCCATGGAGCAGGCTATGCATGGGATTACCCTGCAAAATAGAAGAAGTAGCGCGCTGAAGTGCCAGGCAGGCCACATCGCACGACGAACCAACAATCGCTGGGGATGAAAGGTTCTCGAATGGCGACCACGTATCGGACGACACAGTGTGGGATGCCCCCCACTAGGTGGACCGACGACCTGTTGAAAGTTGCTGGGCGTCGTTGGATGCAGGCGACACAGGACCACACTTTGTGACGTAACATGAGGTAATTACATCCAGCAGTGGACGACGATAGGCTGACATGATGATGATGATAATTAAATTAATATATTTTATAAAATAACACGAATACTGTATATTATAATACGATATCTATACCGTTTAAGTATTGTAAGAAATTGTGTTTGACCGGGTCAATGTTTATAACCTTTGCCATTAAGACCTTTGATAGCATTTTTTAATGAAAGTGTTCATAGAAATATTATTCATATATGAATTTATTAGTTTTATAAATATTAGCTTATATTCTACGAAATAGTTTAAAGCAGTGTTTCTTAACTTATAGTCAACAGACCCCCCTTTTTTCTGGCAGGTACATCTTGCCGTGGTGACGAAATCAGATTACAATTCACCACTCCTATCTTGGGCTTTGGTATCGTAAAATACGACTCAAACCCTATAGCAGCAGTCTGATGGACCCTGGCGGATCGTTAGTATAATTATGCATGAATACTCGCAGTCCTTATCTCCGATCTTCGTCGTCTATTGTTGAAAGTCCCCCATAGAATGTTATATGTTACGATCATATTTTGGAGTTATTGCTATAATTGCCACGCCTGGCAGGCGTATTAAATATTTTTTTCTGAAAGACTCCCATTATAGAAACCGTAAGAAAATTAATCTTTGTATTGCGGGCGATTTTACAAACATATAATTAACACAAATTACATCGAAATTCAGAACGATAATTTGTACATTGCACAGTGTTGTTCTGCGTGGGGTTTGAACTCACGACACTGGCATTATAGATCCGGTATCTTTAACCATTACTATGCTATCTGTGTAGTCATAATTGCAGAAAGGGATTACACGTTTCCTGGTGATCCTTCACTTTATTTTATGATTTCCACATACAACTTGTGTTGCACAATAATTGTGTTGTACATAATCATAATAATAAATTTATTGTTATTTTATTCTTTCTCCATGTGGTGAAGGGGTTAGAATACAATTCACATCCCCTATTTTGTCTGTAGGTGTAGTTAAGACAATTAACAGATGTAATACGCATTTAAGGGAATAGAACTTATACCGCCAAATTGCATATGTTTTGTTTTGATTTTATTTTTATTCCGGCTTTTTAATTTGACTAATTACTACAATGATACTAATTTATTGAAAGTAAAAAAAGGAAATGATTTTAACTAACAAAAATATTTTCTCAATAATTATTAAACATTAAAATTATCGTCTTATTATTTTATGATAATATGTTAATTTAAATCTATCAAATCTAAAATATCACCGGATCGAAACGCAGTCATGAACGCTGAAAAGTATTCGAAACGTTGGGCAATAAAAAATTAAGAACAATCGCGATGAAATTCTTAAAAATAGTTTTTGTCAAATGTGTAATACTAGCGTAACCATTAGAAGTCATTGAGTACTTACTTTTTATTTTTAATGCTGAAGACAACACATCCCTTTTATTTTTTGTAATAGTATATGAATGAAGTGCACATTAAATAGGCTACGTTGAATTTGCTGACAATCGTCACTTTACATAAGATGTTACAGAAAAACAGCGCTGTATAGCGTAACATTACACTGACAATGAGTAGCAATGCTTTCGCTCACTTGCAGGCGGGTCCCCAGTCCAGACCCCCCTTATGTCAATTTGTAATGTAAACTAAGTGGTATAAATTAATCATAATTCTTTTGCTATGTTTTCAGAGCTATAAATTAGTTAATAAGCTCAAAGAATTGATTCCAGCGGTTCATTCAATTGGCAACGAGGATTAAAAAGCAGGTTATGGTTTCCCACGCAACGCTCTTATTGCTTTGAATGATTTGGAGGTGTGTGGCCGGCCTGTCATAAAAAAGTGTGTGTGTGTGTATACTTATGTACGCACGTAAGAAGTTATATTTCTTTGGTTTAACAAGATAAACATCCATCTAAAAATGTTATCCTTCGCGTTATCGTACGTTTGTAGAAAAAAAAATTTTCTAATAATAGAAAAAAGTTTCATTGTAATGTATTATCTAGTTGATATTTGTGACGATGTGCGCGTCCATCGTAAAAAAAATTGACTAGCTAACTTCAAGGTGTCGGTTTTTTGTGACGGTGTGAGTGCGCATCGTAAAAATTTACTATCATCATTTTTCCCTTACGCGGCAAAAGAAGTATAACTTCAAAAAGGGGTCCATGGAATGAAAAATGTTAAGAAACGCTGCCTTAGAACATGCTAAATATCTTTTATTTGGTACCGGATTAAGAATGGAATTTAACAGCTTCTCTTAACCGGGGTTATCATTAAGATTAAGATGTCTGAAGAATATAAGCAAATAATAATATTACAAGAAAAGAAAAATAAGAATTAAAACCGAATGTCCCGTCTGGTGGCTGGGGATTACTTATCATTGTGAGAGAGATTTGTCCCTAATAGTGAGATGTTAAAAAAGAAAAATAAGAACTCTACGCTTATGCGAGGAAGGGCTATTTCCAAAATGGCACCCCTGGTATTACATTAATCCACTTCTATGTATGTCTGTTTCTACTACTCTTGTTGTTGGCCAAAGCTATAACAGAGAGATGAAAGTAATATTGTTCTGTGGTACCGCTTACAATTACTGGTAACCCTTGCAGAGCTTGTGTCAACCGAATCTGAAAATGTGTGGTTAACAATTACCAAGTATGGTTGACGTCAGCCAATCGGATTAGATTACTTAAAGAGGGATTATTTAATGATTGCTACGCTCAGCAGGATGGTTTTTGAACACACTTGATGTTATGTATTTGCCAGAATAATGCTAATATCCATTCTATTGGTGAAGTAAAATAGACTAAACATAATAACATTATAGAAGCGAGCTTTTAAAAATGTTCAAAATTGCTATATAGAACTATGCTTGGTACTTCTTTCCGTGATCCGGAATACCAAAATACGTGGAAGAGTGGGTGTAATTGAGATAACCCAAAGAATTAGCACGTAGACGAGCAATGAGCAGGCCACACCGTCCATCGAACCGACCACGAATTGGACGAGGTAGCGTAGTCCAGTAGCCTCATGACTTTTAAAAGTAGCAGGGAATCGTTGGATGCAAGTGTGTCCTGTGGACTTAGCACGAATATTTGCGTAGAAGTATTAGTATCGTTATCGTGACAAATTTGTATGGGATTTGCTATCGGACGATACTACTGCTCCAAATCCATTCAAATTAGTCTCGATAATGTTACAAATACTTTGACACAAACATTCATGCTAAGCCCACATGACCATTCTATGTGGTATTGTTGTGGGGAAGCTTATGCCCTCACAGTGGCTGTTTACGAGCTGATGGATGGATGATGTTTTAAATGGTAGTTTTTTTGTTGGAACGAAGTTCCTTATCGCGCGTTGTGAAAGGGGGCTAGACGGAAAAAATTCTTACGAAAAGTTGTCACGACACTTTTTGCTATAGTAAGCTATATTGTAAGCTGTGCGGCGTCGCATGTTTCTCTGTCTGTCTCTCTCTCTCTTATAGAAAGCAAGCCAGATATTTTCATTTCTATTTCGCATTGAACAGTGTGGTGTCGCGACGATTATTTTTGTTGAGTGTATACAACAACAAAATATAATACTACCATTGATGCAGTTTTTTCAAGACATTTAAATAAAATAGAATCCCAAACATATGTTTCCTACTTCAGTTACCACAAGCCAATTATTACGAAAATTGAGCCTACTGATTAAGTTTATATAACATTATATTTGTTAATAATAAAAAAAATATTATTATAACTTAAAAAAAATAAAATTTTATTACAATTCCTTCACTAATTAATCGAAAGGAACTTCGTTCCATCCGGGTGTCCCTTGACACCTCTCAAGTTTTTTTTATTGCCAACGGTGGCAAACGAGCAAGCAGCACACCTGATGGTAAGTGACGCTGCCGCACATGGACCTTTGCAATACCAGGGGCACAGCCAGGCCGTTGCCTACCGTGAAGGAAATACTCTTCTTAAACCTCGTTTAAAGAAAGACATGTCATAGCGCTCGGGAAACAGCAGCAGGTAGTTCATTCCAGAGCTTGCCTGCGTACCTGGGAGAAATGATCGCTGGAAACGTACAGTTGAAGACCATAACGTTTGCAGGTGAAATGGATGAACATTCCTAAAAATGGACTTATGTTGACTAAGAATAGTTACTAATAAACTATAGTAAGTTTTAATTCTAATATACAATTCTACATCTGAACTATGTAACATATATATTTACTAGATATATTAATATTGTATTTAAAATTGTAGTGTACGGTAGCAATTAAGAGGCGCGTCCCTAAAAAACGCGTGAATGGACACTTACGGTTTTAAAAATATTTAGGAACTCTCAGCATTAAAGATTCACCGTTAAATTTTTTTACTAATTCATAACAAAAAATAATTATTTAATCCTAAACATCATACATTTTTTTAGCCGAAATCGTTCCCAGTTGTCCATACATTTTACTATGAAATAAAAGCGTCTCGTAATTAGATTTGTCATAAAACCTACGCTTAGAAAAATATCAGTACCACTTTAGTATCCAAGGTGAACGTACGTCCGTCAGTTGCTCCGCGACATATGTCATTGCACTAGCTAAAGGTGGGTCGCGAGTGTTGGACACGACTACTAATTTGTATTTTTCGAGTAAATAGAAGAGCAATATGCAAGTTTAATTATGTTTTTTTTTTCATCAGATTAGTTATCAAAAATCAATGTAGGTATTTATTAAAATCGAAATTTGCGTAAATAAGAGGAAACGGAAAGAAAATTATTACAATCATAAAAAAAACACGGAATATTCTAACTAAAGCAGTAAGTATATGTTAATACAGTAAATTATTCATCTTTTTACTGGTAAAAATAGCCAAATGGAGTTGAGAACTTATGAGATTTTAAAATTCATATTTAGGTTAATGATGAATATGCAAATAATAATGCATCAGAGATGAAATAAGGTGCAGAAATGAGAGTCAGATATTGTACTAGAAGCTTTTTTTTATTCAATCTTTAAACCTTTTACTTTTTTTAACTCAAATTGAAATGTAGTATTTTCGGTTCCCGATTTTAATTAACTGATGAATGAAGATCATTTTAAAGCACAGAACTATTAAGCTATTTCATAAATGAAGTAAGATAAGAATTGATGAAATGATCTTCATGGGATGAGAGTGAGATAAGACCATGATGCGAGCGAAATAGGTGCGAAGTAAGAATGGGATGAAAGTAAGTTGAGAACGGTATGAGAGCAAAAAAATTATTACCAATAAATTCCTTTAAATTATTGTTTTAGGATACAAGAAATTTCAATCCAAAAAAATAACACTTTGAAATCCTTATATATTCAAATCATAACCGTGTAGTAGTAATATTAAACGTTATTCATTTCAGGCAACGTCGGAGCAAAGCATATGAGAACTTTTTGAGTGGTAGGATCATACTGTAGTCTTCTGATTGCAGCTATGGGACTATCCGTCTGGGGTAGTACCATACTCTCGCAGAAGATCGACACCTAAGTAGCAATTTGATGCAGCGCTTGATTCGATGTACTTCGAGAGAGCCAAAAGCCTAACTTTTTGGGTGTATTTCTATGTGGTGGGTTTTAGTGATATCTGAAATTTGCGGTAGTCTTAGTCGGGGCACTGAGCATGAGGGACTGACATGATTTACAGGGAGACCCGATGGGAATGGTCACTGCTGGCCACATGCCGGTCATCAGGGGACCCGAGTTCAGGATTATCCCCCTTGGGAGGCTGTCCTACCGACTGGCAAAAATCCCGTCATGCCAGAGTGGGAAACCGGAGTGAACCTCAGCGGCTTCGCCTGGAGCCCCGGGGCCTTTCGTTTCGTCACAAAGGCGCCTCCCAAAACTCACCCCTCAAATCGAAAGATTTGGGCAGATTTTTACTAGGCCCTTATAAAATGCCTCTCTGTCGCTCCAGACGGAGCCGGGCGGCGAACGCGCTGACCGTAGCGCACCTCAAAAAAATAAAGGACCTTAAAAAATAAAAACCGGCTAAGTGCAAGTCGGAGTCGCGCACGAAGGGTTCCATTCCATTATCTATAGATATGGCAAAAAAATTGCATTTGTTGTATGGGAGCCGCCTTTAAATATTCATTTTATTTTGTTTTTAGTACTTGTTGTTTTAGCGGCAACAGAAATACATAATTTGTGTAAATTTCAACTGTCTAGCTATCGCGGTTCTTGACGTTGAGACGGACTGACAGCGACACACACACACACACGCAAGCACGCACGCACGCACGCACGCACGCACGCACGCACGCACGCACGCACGCACGCACGCACGCACGCACGCACGCACGCACGCGCGCACGCACGCACGCACGCACGCACGCACGTACGCACGCATGAAACTACTGAACAAAAGTTGTTGAAACTTCATAATAATATAGATTATAAAATAGAATATATGATCAGCATTTATCATTATCACTACAGCTCATATACGTCCCACTGTTGGGTTCGAGCCTCCTCCAAAATAGGAGGGAAATTGGTTTATTATACCACGCTGGTCAGACGTGTTAATATAGGGTTTTATTTCGAGTTCTATTACATAGATGTTATATGCATATTGTTGTTGTTATTGTAAAGCCTCAGTCGTCTCTTTAACCCACAGGCAAAGGAGGGGGTGGTAAATTGTATTCTTACTCCGTCACCACACGGAAAATTCATTATTTCTATTTGAATATTGATTGTGTAAATCATAAGCAGTAAATATTATTATGAAACATGATATCTAAAATTAATAAAATGGATTTCATAATTTTTTAATTAAGTTGTTATTCGAAATGACAACCATTTTGTGCAATAGAATATTCAACTTGTTTAATTATCTATTTTGTTATTGTATTTTTAGGTACGGGTGACGGAATAAGAATACAATTCACCACTCCCTATCTTGCCCGTGGATGTCTTAAAAAACGACTATGCGATATAATATGCACATAACAACTGTGCAAGAGTAGGAAAACTCAAAATAAAATCCTATACCAACATGTCTGACCAGCATGGTATAGTAGGTCAAATTCCCTCCCATTGTGGAGGAGGCCCGAGCCCAACAGTGGGACGTATGTGGGCTGCGATGATGAATTAAAAGTGGGTGTCGTAAAAGACGACTAAGGAATATAACATGCAGATAACATCTATGCAAGAGATGGTAACGTCGAAATAAAAGCCTGTACCAACTTGGTATAAATAGGTTAATTTGTTTAATATTTTGGAGGAGGCTCGTCCTCAGCAACCGGGCAGATATCTGCTGAGATGATGATGGATAGAAGACATAGCCTTTGGTGCACGTAAGTACTAATAGGCACTAAAAAGAAAAAAAAAGCAATGTACGTACAAAGTACGCATGTCAGAAGTGAAACTTCTTTGGTGCCACGTGCTTTTTGTCAATAGAACAAGGACAGGGAACCTGTTAAAAAGAAGAATAAAAAAAGTCAAAAAGTCTGAGTCGCGCACTAAGGGTTCCGTACCATAAATATTTTATTTTGTTTTTAGTAATTGTTGTTATAGCGGCAACAGAAATACATAATTTAGTTAGAAAAGAGTTAAAAAATTTAACTCTCTAGCTGTCGCGGTTCTTGAGATACAGCCTAGTGACAGACAGACGGATGGACAGACAGCGAAGTCTTAGTAATAGGGTCCCGTTTTTACCCATTGGGTACGGCACCCTAAAAATATACTCTCTCACTCTCTCGATCTCTCTCACTCGCTCCATGGCTATGTGCTTCGAGTTATATTTGCCCTTTCTCACTCTCCCTCGCGCGACTTTTGCGCTTTTCCTCCTTTGAGCAACAGACATTTTTTTAATGCGAATACTTTTTTATACGCCCAATGCACTTATTTTGTAGGTGTTGATACTGTGTCTGTACGGGGACTTAATAAGAATACAATTCATCACCCCCTATTCTATCCGCAAAAATGCTTGGAGTATCATGGATCAAATTTCGAAGCAATGTTTCGATACTCCAAGAACTCGACATCAGACAACGTCTATTTTCTATAATACAGTATCGCATACTATTTTTTTCGGATATGTTTCCAGACGTGATAGCCAGTCCAAAGAACACCTCGTTGTCCAAGGTAAGGTGGAAGGCACTGGGCTGCGTGGGAGGGCGCCCATGCGATGGAGCGACCAGATTAGGTCTGTTGTGGGTGGTGGTAAATGTATTAAATTCACCACACCTAATGTGAGACAAGTGGAAACCAATGTTCAAATGAATGGTGTGACTCTGGATCTTGTGCAGTCCACGGCTTTTTTAGGTATCACCATTGAAGCAAAACTACAATGGGGTCCTCATATTGATAAATTATCTAGTAGGCTGTCGGCTCACTAGGTGGACTGACGACATTCTCAAAGTCGCAGGGAACCGTTGGATGCAAGTGGCGCAGGACCGTTCCGAGTGGCATTCTTGTGGGGAGGCCTATGTCCAGCAGTGGACGTCCGTAGGCTGATGGATGGATGGATCTAGTAGGCTTAGCTCAGCGGCTTATGCTGTTAAAAAACTTCGAATGTTAACTGACATTGAGACGGCTAGGATAGTTTTTTTCGCATATTTTCACAGTCTTATGTGTTATGGCATAGTACTTTGGGAATGCTCTGCGGATTTTAATAGCATCTTTGTTCTCCAAAAGCGGGCTGTCCGCGCTATTTCTAATCTAGGCCCAAGAGTTTCACTTCGGGAGAAATTCACGAAATAAGCATTCTAACTGTTGTGTCTCAATTCATATTCGAAAACCTAATAAGTGAAAAAAATTTTGAAAAATTCGAAAAATACGGTGATATCTATACCAATAAATAAAATTGGAGTGTCTGTTTGTAATGTCAAAATAATAGGCTTTTTTCATGCTCACACGGTTATTTGTACGACACCTATGCCTAAAATAGCAATTAATAAATTTTTGTCTGTCTGTCTGTCTGTTTGTTCCGGGTAATCTTCAAAACGGCTGGACCGATTTCAAAAATTCTTTCACCAATGGGAAGCTATAATATCAGGGCGTAAACTAGGCTATATTTTATCCCGGTATTTCCACGGGAACGGGAACTACGCGGGTAAAACGACTATAACCTATAACCGAAGCGAAGCGAGGGTGGGTTGCTAGTTCATCATATAAACACTAGGAATAAAGATAATCTTGTTATCCATACAACTCGCCTTCAGAGAATTAGTAGGTTTTTCATGGGGCAATGTACACGATTTTATAATAAACTACCTAGAGATATCCAAAATATGCCAATGAATAAGTTTCAAAAGGCTATCAAGAGTAGACTTTGTAGAAACGGCTACTATAAAATTTCGGATTATTTAGAGGATAATACTGAATGGCTATGAGCAGCTCCTCTTTCAGGAATTTTGTTTTTGTAATGATCACAGCTTTATGGCCCGTTTCTTGTAGGAATTCGCTGTTTTGTATTTTTTTTTTTGTGCTGTTAGTCTTGGGTTTGTACAGCGTATCGTGTTTTGCCTGACGAATTTAGGTTTTGGTCTTTTTAGCATACCTATCATAGTTCGCAATTTATGGTTTGCTTACTGAATAAGGTTCTGTGTGGTTGAGGGGAGTGATGGCTGCTCTAGTAGTTAACTCGTGATCGGGTGCTGCTTGTGGGATCTGGTCCAACCATGTTTTCTTTTCTTTTTTATTTGAACTAAATTAAAAAGAAATAGTAATATCCTATCTTGAAGGGCATCACACTGGAGCTAAGACTATATGTTGTATACTTAGGTAATTGTATTCAGGAAATGATAAAAAAAATGACAGCCCACTGAGTTTCTTGCCGGATCTTCTCAGCTTGTGACCGCGTTCCGATCCGGTGGTAGATGTTGTATTATATTCAAACGATGTATAAATTTGACAATATGTAAGTGCCCTCAAGGGGCCTATGCAGAATAAATAATTTGATTTGATTTAGTGTACTAAGTTAACCTCATACAGAAAAACATGGCGAAATATCGTGAAGTGAACAACATCTGCCTCATTCGATGCTACATAACAATCACGATCGTTCTGCCAAGAACGAACGGACTAAGAAGAAGATCTTAGCCGTACTTGTCATAAAAGTCCACTACGGGATATATGCAAGTTACATCTATGCAAGAGAAAAGTCAAGTGTATTGTGTTATATTTTAGAAGATATTGGAGATTTGAAATTGGTAAAGCGACTGAAACCGAAGCAAAGCGAGGACAAGTCTGCTAGTCTTAATATATATAAATTACTAGCAACCCGCCCTCGCTTCGCTTCGCTTTCAGTCGCTTAAACCCGCGTAGTCCCCGTTCCTGCAGGAATACCGGGATAAAATATAGTCTATGTTACTCCCTGATATTATAGCTTTCCATTGGCGAAAGAATTTTTGAAATCGGTTCGGTGGTTTAAGCGTGAAAGCGTTACAAATAAACAAACAAACAAACATCCTTACTTTCGCATTTATAATATTAGTATGGATGTGTCACGTTGTTTGTCCGCGATGGTCTCCTAAACTACTTAACCGATTTTGATCAAATTTACACCGTGTGCAGTTTGATCCAACTTGAAAGATAGGATAGCTTACATCTTAATTTATAGTTGCAATATTATTTTATTGCAAATTATTTGCCTATTATTTGACATTCAATTATCTGGTAACTCCAAACGATTTTAACAGATGGCGATATCTGTTGACTGGATAGAGTAATTAATTAATAGCGCTGCTATGTCAAACCTACAAACGTATCATATACGAGACGTATTAGTTAAGCAAGCCGTGGTTGATGGGATGCCTGTAAGAATCACTCCCCTATACTCGGATCACATTATTTGCATAAAAGAACTTTGTTTAGAGAATTGGCAGGAGTATTTCGACGTAAGATCAAGAGAAAAAGGCATATGGTATCGTACTATCCAACCCCATGTCTGTTATTACCCTTGGATAGATAATAAAGAAACACGCACCCACACAACAATTATCCTAAGTTCAGAAAGCCACTTTGTTCATGTTGCTTATTATTTCTGAAATTAAATGCAGCTCTGATTCTCAAATACAGGCTACGACCTAGTTTGAGAGTCGAAACTTAGTTTACTAAAATAATGTTAATATAGGCATAATCTTAAGAACACATTTTTGGTAAACAGCAATTGTAAAACAACTTGGTAAATAAATATATTATTATTATTATATTATTAATATAAATTTAAATAAATCATTCTTGACTATTGCTCTTAGAGTACGTTCTGGCCATATTCCATCAAATAAATTCGGATATTTAATGAAAAAAAGTTCCTTCTTCCAATTGCATTACGTGTGGTGTTGTTGAAGATGTCTTACATATTTTGATGGAATGTTCTCGGAATTCTAGCCTAAGAAATTTGTTTTTTGAACAGAAGCCATTTGATGTTGGTTTTTGTAATAGCATTTTAGCTAATGCATCTTCAGCTGAAGCATATTTGTTGTATAAATTAATAAGTAGCATAATCTAGTTGTTAATTGTGTAGTAATAATTTTGTATTTGTGTAATAAGGCGGTATTATCGCTAAGCGACAAAGCCTTATTTCAATAAATTAAAAAAAAAAAACGTGTCATATACGATTTTAACTTGCTTTTTTACATAGATGCCATTTGTAAAAAAATATGACGACCTCCATGACAGATGTTCTCCTACAGTTCCATTTAAATAGTTTAATAAAATGTAATATAACAAAAACATTATCCACAGCAACGCGTGGCCGGGTCTGCTAGTATAGAATAAAAAATTGTTTTATTCCACATTATGAAACTCGCCTTGATAAAGTTTTCACTTCTGTCGTGTGGTCCTGTGGAGATCGACTTTTGTTTTTTTTTTATTGCTAACGGTGGTAAACGAACAAACATTACACCTGGTAACTGTTGCTGTCAGTCATGGACCTTTGTAGGGCTCCGCTCCGCTGCCTACCGCGAAGAAATGTAGGGAGTGTGATTGCGTGCAATGAGGCTCGGTGATACCAAAGGCACCACCAAAACCCACCACACGCAAACAACCTCAGAAAGTTGGGCTCTCTCGAAAGGTAAATGCATAGGTGTGAATGCAAATATATTAAATAAAAAGCATTATTAACTTAAAATAAAAAACATTTATTTGTAAAATTATTTTATAATTAAAACATATCAAAAACTTACATTCATTTATTAAGGCAACATTTTCGGCTCTTTAGTTACGCATTTTATTTTTATTAAATAAAATAATAATTAAATAATATCTACAAAAATGTCAAACATCAGCCATTTTACGTTTGAGATTTTTGTAAAAAAAGAATATAATTAAACTAATTGGTCCGAAATTATTCAACAATTTCCACAAAATACATTATTTTGTACTAAGATCTCTTAAAACATATTTTCGTTAGGAAATGTGATAAATTTTTGGGCAATATATAAGCTTATCACACTTCCCGCTAAAAACAATAAATATTTATTTATTTTTATTGTCAAGTAATTATTTATCAAGTAAATAATATTATTTATTTCATTAAAGTTGAGATAAAACATAGATTAAAAATAAAAATTGCAAAATAACATAAAAATTGTGTTGTAAATAAAACTACTTTTACGGATTATATCGCTTATTATAACTAATTTTCTGTATCGGGTAGATAATTATAAATGTCTGTAATAACGATTACTTGTTGGACGTGAGACGCCTTAGTCCGCCCGTGACCATGAATGCTGCAAAGTGTTCGAAACGCCGGGCAATCATAAATCAAATACAAACGCGATATAATCCGTAAAAGTAGTTTTATTTACAATGTGTAGTGCTCGCGTAAACATCAGATATCATTATAAAAATTGTGCTAATTATGTTTTGTACAAGGACAAGAATTATATAAGTTTCAAAGTTTAAAACCTATATCTTATAAATAAGAGCTGATAAAATTATTAAATTTAATAAATTACAGTTTAGAAATCAAACAATCCAAGCTGCAAACGAATGGATTTAAACAATTCCATAAGTTAAAAAAAAAAGAAAATTAACTAAAAGCTATAAACGCGTCCGTAACATTTCTTTTTTATTTTAAATTTATTTTAGCGTTGTTTTAGCAAATATTGAAACAATAAAATAAATAAAAAGCAAAAGACAAAGTAAAAATGAATAGAGTGATCAAAATATAAATTAAAAAAATAAGCATTACGGCCACTGTAATTTAAATCTCAATATATCTATTTCTCACTTAGAGTGCACAAGGTTGAGAAATTCCTCCCTCGTTTTGGGGTCGTCACGGAATACTCCAAGCATCGTCGACGTTACAGTCTTACTGTTGATTTTCTGCACACCACGCATCACCATGCACATGTGTCTATAAAAAAAATAAAGAATTTAATAAAGCGCCATCTATCAAAAATAATACAAACTTATTTATTTATTATATTATACAAACGTATTTAATTATTTCTTTAAATAGCGACATCTGTTTTCAGTAGTGATAACTATCTTGTTAGTGATACGAATTAGATATGTTTCCGTATAGCGACGGAGTAAGAATACAGTTTAGCGCCCATTTTTTACCCGTGGGTGTAAGGACACGATATCGAACAGAAAGTATCGATACTGTACTCATGAATAGTATCGAAGAAAAAGTATCGTACTCAATAAAGTATCGATACTCCAAAGTATCGAGTACTGAGTACTTTTCCTGGAATCTGTCGTGATAAGCTTTTTGACGTGACAATGTCTTACAATTCGATGGAGCCGGCTGCACACACGAAAAAACATGACGTATGCGGCATTACCTCGCTCTGAGGCGATCCATTTAAGGCTTCATCCGTACAAAATATCTATCAAACAAATAAAATTAAAATTTTCTTTTGAAAAATGAAACCATTCCATCAGTATTTTCTTGTCGAGACGTTGTCACGTTCAACTATCGTCAGTAAACCGACTTTACAGACAACCGATTTTTTTTTAGGAATTTTGATCATCTGTGACCGGATTAAAATGTTGCGAGCCACATTTTAGAAGGTTCATTACGTTTGAACTAGATGGCGTCACCACAAATATAAGCTGTAAGGTCAAGTTTCACATGGATACTGACTACTATTTATTCGATACAATACCTGCCAAAAGTATATTGAATAAAAGTATCGAAAGCAAAGATATCGAGTACAAAAGTATCGGTATCGAAAGAAAAGTACTCGTTACCTAAAAGTATCGATACTTTTTTCGAGTGCCTACGTGGGTGTTGTAAAAGATAACTAAACGCATATAACATGTATGGACATGTGATAAGGAGGGATGAAAGGCATTACGGATTATCGATATGATTGTGGATGGGCGTAAGAAGCGTGGGAGATCCAAAATGAGATGGATGGACTGTGTGAATGAGGATATGCGTATGAAAACAGTGAGTGCAAATATGACGGCTGATAGGAGGCTATGGAAGGTAATAACGTGTTGTGCCGACCCCCCCACTTACATAGGGAACATACCCATACTATGTAACGTAATTTTTTAGATTTTTCAACCCCTCTGTCCCCTCAGTTAACCACTCGTAGTATATGCCAAGACCCCCCTTTAGTTTTCACGTAGTAATTCATAATTATGATTTTTAATCAATGCACAGGCAAAAAGTGAAAAAAACTCGTCTTTATATATTTTTAAGACTGCATGCATACTTAAATTACTAGTGAATTATATATTATAAAAAAATATTCGAATATAGGTAAAAAAGGAGGAACTGTTGGACTTGGTACCATCGTCACCGTTTTACCGACGTACCCCTCGAAACCGCAGCAGGGTTCATCCATTTCACCTGGAAACAATATGGTCTTCAACTGTACGTTTCCAGCGATCATTTCTCCCACGTACCTGCAAGCTCTGGAATGAACTACCTGCTGCTGTGTTTCCCGAGCGCTATGACATGTCCTTCTTTAAACGAGGTTTAAGAAGAGCATTTACTTCACGGTAGGCAATGGCCTGGCTGTGCCTCTGGTATTGCAAAGGTCCATGTGCGGCAGGATCACTTACCATCAGGTGTGCTGCCTACTCGTTTGTCACCATCAGCAATAAAAAAAAAAATATGCGAGATTTTTCTCAGTAAAATTGACTACGTGACAAAAACCTGAGCCACCCACCCGCTCCTGTGATTAACCGTAGTATTTTAAGGATCCCGCTCCCCCTTAAAACGGGTCACGTAGTTTGGGTACGTTCCCTTAGCGTGTGATGAAGGTAGGCAAATGATGAAATGATGATACTCACACTCCCTCTATTACAACAGCAACACCTGCTGGTCGTACCGCCTGCGTAACTGCAATCGCAATCTGCTTAGTTAGACGCTCCTGTACTTGAAGACGGCGGGAGAAAATTTCTACAATCCTGCAATATAGAAAAGTATTTAATTTTGTTAAAATCTACTTCTTATGTAGTCATCATTATCATCTCAGTCCATGGGAGAAAAATTAACCTACTATACCACTCTGGTCAATCATGTCATGTTGGTATAGGTTTCATCTTATGCTCTTATGTAATGCTAAAACTTCATGCACAAGTATGGTATTTTCATCAGGCGGTTTTATTTCGAATTTTCCTTTATACCTCGTCTTTTACGACACTCAAAGATTTAGTTACGAATTTGGAAAAATAAATTTACTAATTTCCGTATGGTGACGAAGTAAGAATACAATTCACCATCCCCTCTCTTGGAAAGAGAAGGAAAACTCGAAATGAAACCCTATATCAACACGTCTGACCAGCGTGGATATAGTGGGTTAATTTCCCTCCTACTGTGGAGGAGACTCGAAACCAACAATAGTACTTATATAAGCTGAAATGATAAAGATGATGCAATTTACAAGTTAGATATCTGTCTGGATTAAACATGTAAGAATCTAATCTCAGTATTTTTTCCTTTTAAAACGACAACGCTCTGTATTAAAGAAATAATACTTGTATTGCGAAGGACTTTACAATCATATAATTAAGACTTTACAATCATATAATTAACGGGCACAAATTACATCCACAAAATGCTGTCTTTTTCTTTTAGGGATGGGCCATGATCAACACACCCGCCGCCCAGCACCGTTCGGGGCGACAGGCGCACACGTGCGGCCCCATGACCCACCCGTGGCACATCGCCTTCGTCGTAGGGCCGACCACTAGTGCAGGGTAACTTGTATTCAGCGATCGGCCTGACGGAATACATCCTCTCCTTTCGACATTCCCTCTCGAGGACGTAGGTCGCCATCGCGCGGTCAGCCTCTCTGCGGATGACGAACTAAATCCCCGGTCCAGTCACCCGCGGCCTCGGCTAGGGCGGCATTAGGTCCAGATAACAAAGCGCTGTCCTGCGTGAGATTTGAACCCGCGACACTTCCACGGTAAGTATCTTAACCACTATGCCATCTGTGAGGTCATATTGATTGGATAGTATATTAGTATTTACCTAGCCAGCTTGCTCAGTCCCAAGATTTTCCCTTGGGGCAGGTAGCCAATAGACACTTTCCCGTAGAAAGGCACCAAGTGATGTTCGCACATTGAGAACATTTCAATATCCTTAACAACCACCATTTCATCTGTGTCTTCATCAAATATGGCATTGTTCAGGACCTCTGCAAGAAAAAAATATAATATTTTAAATAAAACGTGTTACGGATTTTATCACGTTTGCATTTGATTTTTGATTGCCCGACGTTTTGAATACTTTGTAGCATTCATGGTCACAGGCGGACTTAGATATCTCACGTCCAACATGTCATCGTTATTACAGACATTTATAATTATCCACCCGATACAGAAAATTAGTTATTAAATTTATTAAATTTTGACCCACATTTTAGTACAAATTTAATGCCAGTATAAGAAGAAAATGATTATATATGAAAAAATTATATTGTTTATGGTTAGTAATTATTAATTATTAAATTTGTAGCAATTATTATGACAATTTATTAATTTCAAATAACCTAACAAATCTAGTATACTACCACCGCGCACCGGATTGGAACGCGGGCACACTGAGAAGTCGTCTTTTACGACATACAAGGAAACTCTTTTCCTTGTTGGGTTGGTGAAATGTATTCCTACTTCGTCACTACACAGAAAATATTCACATATCATCAAAGGTACCATAGAAGTAAGACTAGGTGCAGTTTTTTTTGGAACCTCAATAGAAGGGAAATAGACTTTCAGAAATGTTGTTATAGGGTTTTGTTTTTAGTTTTCCTTCTCTTGCATAGATGTTATATACATATTATATCCCTTAGTCGTCTTTTACGACATCCACGAGCAAGATAAGAAATGGTGAATTGTATTCTTATTCCGTCACCGCACGGAATTTAAATCTGTAATCTGTTTTAATTCATAATGCGCACATCAGAAGTCATAATTATTATGTACTTAGTTTTTATAATCATTGATTTATATAACCTACATGTTACATATTCAATTTGTTATGCAAAGTATGTACTTTGTAATTAATTTATAATAATATTCATATAAAGATATATTTATACGATAGATAAAGGGGCCATAAATTCCCTAGAATTAAATAGCAGCTTGTGTCGAATGGTGTGCCTTAAATTTTCAAGTAAAACAAATATTTGTCTTTTTTAATTTTCTTTTTCTTTTACAGGTCTAGGGATAAAATGAGGGTGGTGTCCATAAATTTAATTAATTATTTTCTTCGCTAACTAATCGGATCACGGGGACTGACTCCTTGACGCCGGTGCCATCTTTATTTTTAGTTTAATCATTTTTATCATAAAATACGCTAGAGATAAGACTAAAATTCATTAAAAATAAACTTCTAAGGGGCATAATTAGCAAATAATATCTATAATTTTTTTATTAGCATATAAACTCTTAATCATCACTTGACTAACTTAGTATAATAGGTCAAGTTAACTCTTTATTTTTTTATATTATATTTAATAATTGCTCATGTGATGACGGTTTAAGCATGGAATGTCTCTAGACCCCTTAGATATGAGAGTTAAAGGGGTAACAACATTGGGCTGGGAAATATACACCAACTGCCAACTGGCTTGTCAAACAGAGCGATAAGATATTATCCCCCTTTGGGGAGGTTTGTACAACATTTGATGTCGCTAGGCTGATGGATGAATAGATGGATGGACGGATAAAATAGGAATTTAATTCTCAGTACGTGTTATTTCCGTGTGGTGACGGAGTAGGAGTACAATTCGCCACCACCTCTTTTGCCTGTGGTTGTCGTAAAAGATATAACTAATAGATAATACTAAGGGATATAATATCTGTGTAAGAGCAGGAAAACTTGTAACAAGACCCTATACCAACACGTCTGACCAGCGTGGTATAGTAGGTCAATTTCCCTCCTATAGTGGAAGAGGCCCAAGCCCAACAGTGGGACGTAAGGGCTGAGATGATGACGTTATTAAGTTTAAATATGAAGTTACCTTCAAGACTTTGATCATATCCCTTTGTGAAGAAAAGCATTGCTTTTGCAGCGCGCTCTGGTGTCTTAAGGAGTCCCTCTCTTTCAGGGTCTTCGCCAAGACCTGGAAATATAATAAAGTAGTAAATAACAACATTGTCATCGTCCTGTTATTATCCAACATGTCTGACCAGCGTGGTATGATAGGTCAAGTTTCCACCCATTATGGATGAAACTTGAGCCCAGGTCCAGGCCAGGTCATCCTAAGCGGCATCAGCCAATTTGTGGTCGCCAATCGAAAACCTTTCACTCGAGAACTTATCATATAGATTAAAAATAACAATATTTTTTTTGCTTTGGTTACATCCCATCTGAATTATTTCGGGTAATGGAAAGGCGATATGGGACATTTTTGTGGGAATCTGCCGTTATGCCCGACTTTACCAATTTACGGGGCCATCTATACCTTGACTCCTGGAAGCCTACACTGTTTAAAATTGTTTTCCTGTTTAATAGTAGGACCAAACTGTTTAATATTGGTAGAATCACACTATTGGCAATTGTCTGTCTACAGCCGCGGGCTGGTCAGTCCGGGGTAGTACTACACTGAGCAGAAAATCGACGTTCGAGTAGTAGCAATTTGTTACTGCGCTTCGTTCGGGGAGCAAGAGACCCGGCAGTTCAACTTTCTGAGGGTGTTTTCGTGTGATGTATTTTGGTGATGCTTTTAGTATCATCAAACCTCGTTGCACGCATTCAGACTCTCTTCACTTTCTTCGCGTTAGTCAGCGGCCTAGCAAAGGTCCATGAGTGGCAGCAACGCTTACCATCAGGTGTATTGTTTACTCATTTGACACCATTTACAAAAAAGCAATCTGGCGGAATAAAAAAAACCGTACCTGTAAGTAATAATCTGTAGGAGTTAGCCATGTCTGGTAATAAAGCTTCTCTGGTCGGTGGTCTGTGGTCCAATTCCAAGTCATGGTGGAAAGTGCAGTTCTCGTGTCCTGGAACAATATATTTAATTTAATTAACGTATTTCGTTTTTATTTTGCATAGATTTAAAAACGCAAACGTACTACTCTTTGCCATCTCTTTGCCTCTGTACTCCTGTAGAAAAAGCAATTAAGTATAATCGAAATAAGTCAAGATGCAGGTCTTTTTTGTAACTATAGCTTCATAAATAGTTTGTGGGTCAATCCTCGATGGTACAAGCATACCTCAGATCTTATGAAACGAAATTATGGCACGACTTTTGATCGCTTATTCGCAGACTAATTGTGTCAATTATGACATTTTTCCTCATCTTTAGAGGTCTATCTAACAATGGACGTGAATCAGCTGATGGGTTGTGTCAGCACTAGTTAAGTACATAACGTGGTACGCAATAGTCATGAGTCAAAATTTTTAAGCTTTAAATTTCTAACGGTATGACTTATAATGCTAAAAGTAGGGACACGAAAAAAGTACTTTTAGGTATCGAGTATTCTTTCGGTACCGATAACTTTGTACTCGATATTTTGTATTAAATACTTTTACTCAATGAGTACTTTGTAGCAGGTATCTGAGGTATCGTATCGAATAAATTGTGGAAATTACCCATATTAATCTTGACCTTACGGCTCATGTTTATAGTAACGCTATCTAGTTTAAACGTAATGAACCTTCTAAAATGTGGTTCGAAATATTTTAATCCGTTCACAGACGGTAATATTTAAAAAAAAAAGGCCATCACGATATAGATTCTAGGAAAAGTACACTGCACTCGATACTTTGAAGTATCGATACTTTTGTTTCGATATTTTAATGAGTACGATACTTTTTTATCGATACTACTCATGAGTACAGTTTCGATACTTTGTATTCAATACAGTGTCCCTAGCTAAAAGGAAAGTTGAGTGATTTTATTAACCCGTGTAACTAGGTATCATTTGCCCATCCTCTACAAAAGAAGTTCGCGTTACAAAGTGACAAAGTTAACAAGGAGGGCGATGATTATATTGTTAGAAATTTAAAATGAAACCCTACACTAAACCGTCTTCAACGTCCCTACGATTAAAAGAGAAACTCGTGCTTCATAAGAGATAAAGTTGACAACGAGGCCATGATTAGTATTACGATTTCTGATGTTCACGCGAGCATAAATGTCTCAAGTCCATCTTAGTTCGCCCGTGACCATGAACGCTGTATTCCGAAACATCGGACAATCAAAAATCAAATACAAACGCGACAAAATTCGTAAATATTTTTATTTACAACTAGCAACCTGTCTTCGCTTCGGTTTCAGTCGCTTTACCTGCGTAGTTCCCGTACCCGTGGGAAACCGGGATAAAATATAGCCTATGTTACTCAGGGATAATTGTAGCATTCCAATGGTAAAAGAAGAATCATTGAAATCTGACCAGAGTTTTTGAGTTTATTCGTAACAAACATAGAAAAATACAACGTCTCCTGTTTATAATATTATTATTTACAATGATTAATTTAGAAGGAAATTTTAAATAAAATCATACCTAACCCGACTCATCATGGCAGCCCACATACGTCCCACTGTTGGGCTCGGGCCTCCTCCACAACGGGAGGGTATTTAACCTTCTATACCAAGCTGGTCAGACATGTTAGTATAGGGTTTCATTTCGAGGTTTTCATCTCTTGAACTGATGTTATGCGCATATTAAATTCCTTAGTCATTTTTTACGACGGGCAAGATAGGGTGTGGTAAATTGTATTCTTACTCCGTCACCACATGAAAAGACCCGATAAGCGCAAATTTCTTTAATATTAAAATAGAAGCTTGCACTTCAGAAGCATATAAAGTTGACAAGTTGAAACTTCGATAAAAACAGTTGAATCTTACCATCATCTAGTAATTTATCTATGTTATTCGCCATTAAAATTTTCTCAGACAGCATGAACATCAAAAGAACACCAAGTACTATATAAACAATTATTGTAAGTCCCTCTTATATACAATTTAGTAGGCACATTAAAGACACCAGTAGAATATTCTGAATAGGATTGATGTGTCTTACGCAATACATCCTCTATGTTGCATTATTTTTTGAACGAATTAATACAAATAGCAGAAATATTTATATGTTGTAATTGAACCGGACCGTTGCGTGCTTATAAACATATATCTTAGTCAGAACATATATACAAATTGAATTGTTTGTTTGTAATGTCATAATAATAGTCTTTTTTTGTCAAGTTTACATAGTTATTTGCACGGTAGGTATCGTGCAAAATAGTAGTGTTTTAGGGTTCCGTTACCAAAAGGTAAAAGCGGGCCCATATCACTAAGACTTCGCTGTCTGTCCATCCATCCGTCTGTCACCAAGCTGTATCTCAAGAACCGCGATAGCTAGACAGTTGAAATTTTCATAAATTATGTATTTCTGTTGCCGCTATAACAACAAATACTAAAAACAAAATAAAATAAATATTTAACGGGGCCTACCATACAACAAACTTGATTTTTGTATTGGTATGGAACCCTACGTGGGCGTCTCTGACTCGCACTTAGCCGTATTTTTCATACTCACACGATTATTTGCACGACACCTATGTCTAAAAACCAGTTTAAAATTTTTTGTCTATTTGTTCCGGATAATCATCAAAACGGCTAGACAGATTTTGATAATATTTTACTACCAGGTAGTTCTTAAGGAGGTGTTGTTAAGAAATAACTTCGACTATTTTTTCTCTCAGTAAAACCCTATGAAAATTTGTCCAGTCCAGAGTTCGGGTCTATATCTTAGAAGAAATTACAAATTTAAAACGCGGGGCCAAAAGGGCTAGAACCAAAGCACAACGAGGGCTGGCCGCTAGTGTATATCATCATCGTAACCCACTTATTTCCCACTGTTGGGCTCGGGTCTCCTCCACACTGGGAAGGAATTTGACATACTATACCATGCTGGTCGGGCATGTTGATATAGGGTTTCATTTCGAGTTTTCCTTCTCTCGCACAGATGTTATGTGCACATTATATCCCTTAGTCGTCTTTTACGACATCCACGGGCAAGATAGGGAGTGGTGAATTGTATTCTTACTCCGTCATCATTTAATTACTAAAATGGAATTGAACAAGTTAAAGTCGCAAATCTAAAGTCCATATCTATTTATGCTGATCTAGATTGTAAGAAGTTACAATGACGCTGCTATTTTTTGCGATTAGTGTAATAAAAAATAATAACATATAAATTTATTATTAACCGACTTCAAAAAAGGAGGAGGTTGCTCAATTCGACCGTATATATGCTTCTTTTTTTTTTGGGAGGATACCCTGCTCCGGTGGTCGGTTCAACGACTAAGTCACGGGTGGGTTGCAGATGTACGCCCCTCTGTCGCCCCGGACGGAGTGGTGCGAGGAGGGCGGCGACCGTAACACAAGTCCAAAAAAAAAATAATGCTTATTTATGTTTGTTCCCGGATAACTCTGTTCATTATGAACCGATGTTGATGATTGTTTTTTTGTTGGAAAGATGATATTTCAAAGGTGGGCCCATGATAACGCAGTCAGGATTTGATGATGGCAGACCAGAGAAATTGAGAAGAACTTTCAAAAATCATAGGGGCGACTAGTGCGTTTTTAGTTTACTGTTTGAAATAGTTTTTTTTTTGTTATTGTTTATCGAGTCATCATTATCGTTCATCATTTCTTATTACCGGTCTGGGGATTTAGTCCAATATCCGCGGAGAGGCTAACCTCGATGTTTTTGAAACATCGATGCTTCAATAAAATAACATCGATGTATTGATGTTATTTTATACATTGTTTCGACATCGATGTTTTGCCAGCATGATTTAAAATGTATGGTACTTTAGCAGAGCCTGCAAAAAAAGGGTCCTCACATCACGCAAATGTTGGTGTTTCATGTAAAAATATCCGGCGAAAAAAGCTAAGCGCATAGTTTCCTAAAAAACATCGATGTTTCGATACATCGATGTTTTCAGGGCGATGTTTTTTGTACATCGATGTATTTAAATTCAAATTATTTATTATGCATAAACTCCGAGAGGGCACTTACATATTGTCAGGTTTACAATTTCCAAAAAAAATATACTACTACCGGATCGGAACGCGACCGCTACTGAGAAGATCCGGCAAGAAACTCAGCGGGCTTGTCTATTATTATTTATTATTATTTTTTTTTTTATACATCGGCTGCTGTGTGGTAGCAGCTTCGAATACTACCAACCCTTGCTTTGCCCGTGAGTGTCGTAAAAGACGACTAAGAGCCCTAGATTGACCCGGACCAACTCCATTTGGTACCATTTGGGTCAACGATTACATTCCCAAAGAGGGTTGACGTCAGGCAGGCGGCCGGTCATAAAAGTCATTGCCGAAACTTTTTGCAATATGTCAAAACAGATGACATATTGCGTCGACCCCAAGTAATTGGGATAACAGCAAGATGATGATGATGATCGATACATCGATGTTTTTGGTTTCGATATTTGCATCCCTAGTTACGGGGCCGCGTGCCGTCGCTCTGTCGCCCCGGACGGAGGCGGGCGGCGGGTGCGCTGACCGTAACCCACCCCAAAAGAAAAGCAAATCCATTTCTTATTCTAATTACTTGGAGTCGATGCAATATGTATCCATAGTAAATATTGCAAACGTTATTTGCAATAGTTTTAATACCGGCCGCATGCCTGACGTCAACTCTCCTTGGAAATGTAATTGTTAATCAAACGGCATCAAATGGAGTCAGTTCAAGTCGTTTATGTATATATCGTTCTGCTTTTAGTCGTCAATTACGACACCCATGATGCAATGTTAGGGTTAGTAGTATCCGTAGCCACTACTAGGGTTGCCAGGTCGTCAAACCTAATAGCCGGACAAACCAACCAGTGTGGCCGGACATTTGGGTAGAAAGGCCGGACACCCAACATTATTGAGGATTTTTTGTTTTAGTATTATTAGGTACGACAAAATATGTATGTAAAATTAAGCTTTTTGGATTATTATGACAACAGTCGACTCGCCTGTGCTCGGCCACACTCGGCGCTAGCTCGTTTGCCAAATGTAAAAAGCCTGATAAAAGCCGGACAAGCCGGACACCGATTATTTTGGCCGGATACGCAATTAAAAAGGCTACCTATGTCCGGCTTTATCCGGATGCCTGGCAACGCTAGTCACTATTATACTAGCACATTATTAATTATCGAGTATAGTTTAAAATAATGTTATTGAGAATTTCTTTAGAAAAGTATAAACACAATTATCACTTTGTGTTTCGTATGTATATTGTTACTGCAAAGCATTTTAAACAATTTAGTATGAGAATGCTTGTATCTAATTTAATAATATTCATTGTCTATTGAAACAATATAATTAGTGATACTGTCATCAGGGCCGGATTTAAACTTAATGCCGCTCCTGGACACCGGAAAAAAATCAGCCTCAATACTGGCATTTTACTTAAATATTTTTTTATTTTTCGAATATTTTTTAATATATTTTATTTTCAGAAATTAAAATCACGAATTTATTGCAGAAACTTTATTATATGTTATATATTCCAAATACATAAATAAATATTTGTTTTTTTTTTCTAACAATTATAAATTTGGCACTAAAGGTGACTCATAATTGCCGCCTTAAAAAAATTGCCGCCCTGGGCACTAGCTCCGATTGCCCCTATTGTAAATCCACCGCTGACTGTCATCGATATAAGATATAGAGTAATTTCGTCCACAATAATATTTAAGTTTTGGGATATCAGTAACGTTATTCACAAGACACACTTTACTAAAGTAACTTATATGAATAAAGATAATATGTTCTGTAAAGATAATTAATCGTCGTCTTAGATCATACAGGGGATCTGTTGGACTCGAGCCCCCTCCACAATAGGAGGGAAATGGATGTACTATACCGTATTGGTCAGACGTGTTGGTTTTATTTCGAGTTTTCCAGCTTTTGCACAAACTTTATATGCATATTATATCATTTAGTCGTCTTTTACGATATCTACAGGTAATCTTACTGGATATTGGAAGTGATGAATTGTATTCTCACTTCGTCACCGCATGGAATTTTTTTAATACCTTAAAAATTTTCGTAAATACAAATAATATATAAGATAGTATGCTATATATTTAAGTTTGTTTGTTTTTGTATGAAATAAAGTAATCAATCTCAGCTGTTCTTATGTATGTTTTCCTTATTCCTGTTCAACATATGCCTTAGTTTATGTTTTATTAATGTTGGTCACACAATGTTTCCTTGTGGGAATCGATTGACTTATATTTGTCAACTTTGAAAATAAACTTTAAGAAACAATATAAATATTCATAATGTAAAATTCCCTAAATCGGTTAAACTTTTCTTTGAATTATATTAAGAATAATAGAATTATAATAATACTAGTAACCCGTCCTCGCTTCGCTTCGGTTTCAGTCGCTTTACCCGCGGCGTAGTTCCTGTTCTTGTGGGAATACCGGGATAAAATATAGCCTATGTTACTCCCTGATATTATAGCTTTCCATTGGTGAAAGAATTTTTGAAATCGGTTCGGTGGTTTAAGCTTGAAAGCGTTACAAACAAACAAACAAACATCCTTACTTTCGCATTTATAATATTAGTATGGATTTGCCGTCATGTTGAACTCTAAAATGGACGAACGAGAGCATATAATTATATGTCGCAGAGATACGAATATTGAGGTGAATGTATGTTGTGTCGGGAATGAACGAAATAAAGTCTAGAAGATAAAATAAAGAATGAGAATGGACAGAAAAAGAAGAGAACATCTTAAGAGAAGTTAGTCAGTCGCGCTAGAAGTTGATAAATTTAAATACGTGCATCGTGGTAACTTAAATGTATGGACTTGTCACGAAACGTGACAAGGTTAATATTACTAGGCAAATGCTGAATATAAATGTGGCTATAATGGAAAAAGAAGAAGAAAAAAAAGACGGTTGCATTGTGTGAATTGGTATGGACAGGAACAATTATCAGCGCAGAGATAATATTTAACAAGAACTGTTTGTAAGAGAACAACAGGAGAAACAGGTCTTTTTTTTGGAACTAGTGTCATTACACATGCCAAAAATTGTTACTAAGAGTAAGCCAGAACCCACAATGATCGCTATTGACGACATCAGTTTTGACCCTCAGACAGACCCAGGAAATAATTTTAATTATCTTGGGACCCGTAACAAATTTAATTAGAAAAGTTAAACAGCAGGAGTTGGAAGTTGTTTCACTTCCTTTGTATGCAATGCGGGAAATAGAAAGCAAAATTAACTAGTTACCAATAAATAAGAGGATGTGCAGTTACGATAAGCCGCACAGCACCAGGGAATGGGACATCTTGAAATGGTCTATATATATGTGCCATCAGATTTATTACTATAGTAAGTATGTCAGAAACGCCTGAACGGAAATTTACTCAAGTTGCTACAAGGTCCGTATAGTATATTATTGCAGACGTGATTAGCAGACTGTCTAAGCGCTCTAGAGTAGATATATAAAGATATAATGCTACAGATGGTAAGTTATAACTGCTGTTCGACTGTACAAAAACAACCTTGCACATTAGGCGGAGTAGGAACAAAATTCGATACAAAATTACTATTACTCAGACGTCGATTTTCAGCGAGAGTTTAATTCTAGCTCGTTTTCTTTTTTATTACATACGGTGGCAAACGAGCAAACAATACACCTGACGATAAGTGTTGCTGCCGCTCATGGACTTTCGCAAGGCCGTTGCCTACCGCGAAGAAAGTGAAGGGATTGTGAATGCGTGCAATAAGGTTCGGTGATACTAAAGGAATCACTAAAACCAACCACACGCAAACATCCTAAGAAAGTTGGGCTACCAGCTCTCTCGCTCACCGAACGCAGTAACAAATTGCTACTACTCGGACGTCGATTTTATGCGAGAGTGTGGTTACTACCCCGGATGGACTGGCCTGCGGCTGTAGACATAACTGTCAGCAGTGTGGTCCTACCACTATCAGCTCAGGTGAAAGTCATTTATGGCTGCAGGTAGAAAGCTATCAGCAGGGTAGCCCTACCACGAGGCCTATTTCGTGTTCAATTTGTGTATAGTAATAGATATATAATATATTTTATAAAGACACAATAGCCGCTTTTGCAACATATCAATTCAAGATCATTATTTTTAATTTCATTTTACTTTATGAATTAGGTAATTATTTTATACTTTTAATGTTTTTTTTTTATATTATATCCTCAGCTGATTTTAAATCGTCTTTAAAAATAACCTTGACAAAGAATTAACAGTGTATAACTAATTTTATCATTTAGATTATATGTTTTAGTACATAAAAATTTACCCTGAATTGAAGTGTATTTAAATACAAATATATCAATAAATAAGTCCTCAATGACATGGTCTTCGATCATAATGAATGAATCAATAGATTTATTTTATGTTTACGTCCGTTATATTAAATTAATCAATTTAAAAACTGTTGTCGTCACAAAATGGCCGTGACCATAGATATTTAGTATTTGATATTCAAACGTAAGATTAATAAAAAAACCGTAACGTTAGTTTCATTTAATAAAACAGTTTTATAATTAATATGCTAGATCACAGCTAAGGCTAAGGGTTTTTGAATCTAGTATCGTGATCACAATGATCTAAAGCGACTTTTTTACTAAAAAGAACTTATAGATCATAAAAATATTTATTTTGCTTGAAAGTAAAGCCCACAATAGTCGTGAAATGCTTAAATCAATAAGTCATTTACGCAATCTAGTTATATTACGAGTAAAATATACAAACCAGGTGTTGTAGACGTTCTGGGTGTCATTGGCGTTCCAGGTACTTCCAGTTCACTCTCTGTGTCAGTTAAATGAAAACTTTTTAACGCTTCAGGTACTTTTTTGTATTTGCTAACAAAAGATCCATTCACGGGTCCATCACCATTTTCTTTTTCCTCAGAAATTGAATTTCTTATCGATCTTGAGCTGACTCGTCTGATTAATGATGACGGCGGTACAACTGTTTCTGAATCTTTTCCGTTAACAGTGGCCATGTTTCTTGTTATACTACAAATTCGTATTTCAAATTAAAACTATTTTTTTAATTATTTGATAACGGCTATGACGTCCGTTGTGCGCGCTTAATTCAATCGAACTGGAACTCGTGAGTGAATAATAATCGACCTTTCGGGTTATCAATTTGAAATTGTTTTAATTTATTTGTTAAAAGATAATATGGTTTATAATTTTGTTCAATATTAATAGACGATAATAAAACATTTAATATGTTATAGGAAATAAGACCTGTGTAAACAGGAACAACGAAAAACGTTGTCTATATATTCGGGTGGGTATAAAGTTGTTGTCAATTAGTTTTGTTATGAAATGGTTTTGTGTTTTAACTTTGTGATGGTGCCGTAGATATTAATACATATTTTATTCAACTTCACGACTTTATATTTGCAAGGGTAAGCAAAGTTTTATTACACTCATTTTTCTATGTGGTGACGGAGTAAGAATCCATTTCCCCATCTCTTGTCCGTGGCTATTGTAAAATGCTATTAAGGGATATCTTGTGCATATAACAACTATGAAAGTGAAGGAAAACTCGAAATAAAATCCTATACCAATTCGCCTGACTAGCGTAGCGATGGTGGTCGTAAATTGTATTCTTACTGCATGACCACAAAACCATAATTTCCATTTGGAAAGGCTTACGTTTAGGCTGTCGCCTTGGCTGATTGAAAGAAAAGTCGTACAGATCTCAACCTTCATCATCATTTCAGCTCATATATGTCCCACTGTTGGGCTCAAGTCTCCTCCTCAATAGGAGGGAAATTGACTTTACTATACCGCGCTGGTCAGACGTGTTGGTATAGGGTTTAATTTCAAGTTTTTCTTCTCTTGCATAGATATTATATGCATATTAATCACTTAGTCGTCTTTGACGACATCTGCAGACAAGAGAGGGGTGATGAATTGTATTCTTACTCCGTCACCACACGGAAATCTCTTAACCTTATCCGAAGTTATTCCATACTTTTATATTAGAATCAATAATGGCTTTAGATAGATTTTCAATTTCAGATATACGAAAATCTTCGTTACGATTACGGAGCTATATAATAATCGCAATAGAAACTAATAATATAATTCATTCATCATCATCATTTCAGCCCACACACGGTCCACTGATGGGACCAAGCCCACAATGGGAGGGAATTCCACCTTACTATACCATGCTGGTCAGACAGGTTGGTATTTTTTTGTGTGCTATGGTAAGCGCATACGTCATCCATTCCGTCCGGGGCGACGAAAGGACGACGCGCGGGCCCCTAACCAACCCGTACCCATGTCGCCTTCGTCGTTGGGCCAACCACCAGTGCTAAGTTCTTTGTCCTCAGTGGTCGGCCCGACGGAATACCCTTTCGGGTACCCTCATCTCTCTACGTCCCTGTCCCGGGACGTCGGTCGCCGTCGCGCGGTCAACCTCTCTGCGGGTGACGGACTAAAGTCCCCGGTTCAGTCACCCGCGGCCTCCGGCCCGTGGCATCAGGCGTAGGTAGAGAGGTTGGTTTAGGGTTTTGTTTAGAGTTTTCCGTCTTGCATAGATGTTATATGCGTAGGTACTATATCCCTCAGTCGTCTTTTACGAATATTTTATTACGAAATATAATACGATTAAGAAATATTAAATACTAACGTGTCTACGAGTTCGTGATATTTAAATCGTGCAATTGAAAATTTATTAAATGTCGAATCTAGTGTTTCTCGTGAGAGATCTAGACACGTTTGGCATACTCTGACATTAAATTGAGCATTTGCTATTCAAATAATAATTCTAAAACATTGTTCATAGTTATATTATACTAGCAACCCGCCCTCGCTTCGCTTCGGTTTCAGTCTCTTTACCCGCGGCGTAGTTCCCGTTTCTGTGGGAATACCGGGATAAAATATAGCCTGTGTTACTCCCTGATATTATAGGTTACCATTGGTGAAAGAATTTTTGAAATCGGTTCGGTGGTTTAAGCGTGAAAGCGTTACAAACAAACAAACAAACAAACAAACATCCTTACTTTCACATTTATAATATTAGTATGGATGTGACCACTGATGAAAAGTAACCCTGCTCCGGTGGTTGGTCCAACGACGAAGGCGTCGTGCATCGTGGGTGGGTTGCGGATGTGCGTGCTTACGCCCCTCTGTCGCCCCGGACGGAGTGGTACGAGGAGTACGTCGACCGCAACCCACCCAAAAAAAAAAATAGTTATATTATATCTAGTAAAAACATAACTTATGTAATAATCTTTACTAATATAAATGCGAAAGTAAGTTTGTTACGCTTTCACGCTTAAACCCGGGCCGATTTCAAAAATTCTTTCACCAATGGAAAGCTATAATATCAGGGAGTAACATAGGCTATATTTTATCCCGGTATTCCCACAGGAACGGGAACTACGCGGGTAAGTCGCGGCGGCGATTGAAACCGAAGCGAAGCGAGGGCGGGTTGCTAGTATGTAATAATCCTTACTTAATATCATAAATGCGAAAGTAAATTCGTTTGTTTGATACGCTTTCACGCTTAAACCACCGAACCGATTTCAAAAATTCTTTCACCAATGGAAAGCTATCATATCAGGGAGTAATATAGGCTAAATATCATCCCGGTATTCCCTTGAGAACGGGAACTACGCTGGTAAAGAGACGGAAACCGAAGCGAGTGCGGGTTGCTAGTAAAGTTATATAAACTTCTATTCAGCAGTTTTGGCTACATCATCATCGCAGACCACATACGTCCCACTGTTGGGCTCGGGCCTCCTCCACAATGGGAGGGAATTTGACCTACTATACCATGCTGGTCAGACATGTTGATATAGGGTTTTATTTCGAGTTTTCCTTGTCTTTCCCAGATGTTATGTACATATTATATCCCATAGTTGTCTTTTACGACATCCACCGGCAAGATAGGGAGTGGTGAATAGTATTCTTCCTCCGTCACCACATGGTTTTACCTACAATAAGTATCTAATATCAGCTAGTATAAGTCTCACTGTTATGCTTGAATCGCTTTTACAATAGGACGTAAATTAGCCTATTATACCTCGCTGATTACACGTATTGCTATAAGGTTTCACGTCGAGTTTTCCTTCTCTTACATGTATGCATAGGCATGTTGTTGTATGTAATCTTATTTGAAAAAAATTAAAAAGAAGACAATCCCACTGAGTTTCTTGCCGAATCTTCACAGTGCGGTCGCGTTCCGATCCGGTAGTATTTTAAGTTAAAATGTAAAAAAAATGACAATATGTAAGTGTACTCGCAGGGTTAATACATAATAAATGATTTGAATTTGAAATAAGCATATAACATCAAGAGAAGGGAAACTTGAAATAACACTATATCAACATGTCTAATGCATGGTATTATACTAGCTCGACTTCCTTCCTGTTCGGGAAGAGGCTCAAGCCAGCACAGTGGAAAAAGTATGAGCTGAAACGACGATGAATGAGGTAGTTATGGATGAGCTAGATTTTTGCCTAGCCTGTAGAGAATTAGAATTGTCCGTCACCCGCAGAGAGGCTGACCGCGCGACGGCGACCGACGTCCCAGTACGTCGAGAGGTGAGAGGTTACCCGAAAGGGTATTCCGTCGGGCCGACCACTGATGACAAGTCACATCTGCTCCGGTGGTCGGCCCAACAACGAGGTGACGTGGGTACGGGTGGGTTATGGGCCCGCGCGCCGTTCTTTTATCGCCCCGGACGGACAGGACCGCGCGTGCGCTTACCATAGCTCACCCATAAAAAAAAAAGCCTGTAGAGAATTAAAGAGTTCACATGTAGGTAGGTAGGTAGCGTTTTATACAACGCCATCTACTGAGCTTTGAAGTACTTTTCCCATATCCAATAGGAATAAATATTTTCGAAATCTATTCACATATATTTAAGTATTACTCGATGGAAATGACTAGATAACTATATTTGTACGAGTTCACTTATGGGACCCTAATATTAAGATAGTTTAATATAAATCGAAACTATAAAAAAACCGGTAGTGACCGCTGTTTTGACATTCAACCTTGATTACGGTTCGTTTACCTACATATGAAAGTAGAGGTCAACTCAAGGTCTATTTCCTATTAATATAGTGCGGTTTTTAGTGTCCGGTTTTACGGTGTTACGGTAATTGACACTGGAAATATTATGACCTCCAGTTTTGTTTTGATATTCATAAGAAGTTATTTTATTTCTTCGTCTATCTTTATCTACGAAGTCTCGATTTGTATTAGAGTTGAATTACAGTACGTTTATTTTTTTTTTTTGGCTTCTTATTATCACAGTAACCCACATTTATTATCATCTGTATTATATTTGGGTGGACTACTCCTCAGGTACAAAGATGTTTTAAAACGTCACTTAAAAACGTGCGATATTCAACCATCTCAATGGTAACAGCGAGCCGCTAATCGACAAGAATGGAGGGCTTTAGTGAAAACTAAAGTCCAGAATTTTGAGTTGAAGCGCCGCTCTTAACTAGACATCAAGCGAGATGAATTGAAAGCCCGACCACCTGCGGCAATTACATATAACTACACCAATAATGTACTTACATGCCCGCAATGTGTGAGGATCTTTTCTAATAAGATTGGTTTCCATAGTCATATGCGAGCGCATGATCGTAAATTACGGCGGAACTGAAGCAGTTGCCATGGCCGAAATCGGTCGGATCATCATCTTCATCATCATTATATTTATGGTTATTGTCTTTCCAGATTGCTGCTACTCTTTTCAATTTAAAATCGATTTATCCAACATATTACTATAGGTCTCACGGTACATTTATGGTTTCGGTACTTTCCATGTGTGTCATGAATAAGATACGAAAGCAACTGTTTATCTGTATGTCTATTTGGAAAGATTTCGATTTTATTTGTTATATTTTGAATCTAAGATCATGGACAAATAGCTAAAAGAGAAAACATTTCTCCATACGTTCTCTCGTATCTGTTAGCATTCTTAATCAGAAAAATAGAATCTCATACATGCAATAACCTATGCCCTATGGGGAGGATGTAAAACATATCCTGATAGACTGTGCGAGGAATGAAGGATATAGAAGGCAATATTTCAATAGAAATAAAATTGTTAGGATTCTATAACAGCAAATTGTCTGACCCAGAGTCTGATGAAGCTATTATTTTATATGAGTTGGCGGAATTCAGTCAGTAAAGGCCATGATTGCGTCCGTTGTAATTCTGTTTCTTTTTATGTATTTGGTTGATCCTTGTAGTATTCTACAGGACGATGTAATTACATAGGGACAAAATCCTCTAAATAAATTAAAATAAGAGAATAAGTTAAAATATTACTAGAATAAATTTCAGAGTACTTGCGTAATATCGCACTGAACTGAAAGGGTCGAAGGGTTTAAATAATATCTTCATTTACTTGAACTAGCTTGTTCTCAGGAATTACTAGCCCAATTTGAATAACTTCGAATATTAAATTTATTGAGAAACTGCAATTAATAGTAGAACAGTAGTTAATTTAAATATCAATAACTGCAACTCCGATTTGTCCATTCCAGAATTGAGGCTTCTATAAAGCATCTCCACGATTGCAAATGGTAAATATGTGAATCCGCACGCAAAGTTACTACATAATAAAAAAGAACATTATAAAAAAAGAAATCGTTACATTACAGATTAAAATACAAGGAAAGTGGCTGATCAACGTGCTTTTACCCAATAAATACCAGTTTCGCATTTGAGGCAAGCATTTCTTCACAAAACGTTCAAATTCTCGAGTCGTTTTAATAAGCTTGATTCTGTATTCTGATTAAGTAAAGATAATTTGTACTGATTTGAATATTGCGCGGTCAAATGGTCGCTATGCAGTTTCGTATATTTCAAAAATTAATTCAACATGCCTCCTCCACAATAAGAGGGAAATTGACCTACTATACCACGCTTTCCGTATGGTGACCAAGTAAGAATACAATTCACCATTCCCTATATTGCCCGTGGATGTCGTAAAAGACGACTATGGGATATAATATGTACATGATATCTGTGCAAGAGAAGCAAATCTCGAAATGAAACCCTATACCAACATGTCTGACCAGCTCCACAATGGCAGGTGAAATTCCCTACCATTGTGGAGGAGGCCCGTGCTCAATAATGGGACGTATGTGGGCTGCGATGATGATGATACCACTCTGGTCAGATGTGTATTAACATATATGACGAGCGTGGTAAAGCCAATTTTCTCCCATAGTGGTAGATCATAAGATGAACTAATCTAGGAGAATACTGCTCCCAATTCTCGCTAAAAAGACTTCTTTTCAGACCACTTGGTCATCATCATCATCTCGACTCCTACACTCTACTTCTGCGCTCGAGCCTCCTTTACAATAGGAAGCAAGATTGACCTACTATACCAAGCTGGTTAGACGTGTTGGTATAGGGTTTTATTTCGAGTTTTCCTTCTCTTGCATAGATGTTAAATGCATATTATATCCCTTAGTCGTCTTTTACGACACCCATGGGCCCGATAGGGGGTGGTGAATTGTATCCTTACTTCACGGCAACCTAGGAATCACAATGGGAAGTAAATGGAGCTACTAAAGCACGCTAGTCAGTCCTGTTGGTATGGAGTCTTATTTCAGGTTTTCTTCTTTTGGGCAAATTTTTTATATCCTTTACTTCTCTTTTACGACACCCACGAGCAAAAGAGGTGGTGAATAATATTCTTACTCCGTCACAACACTGAATAGGATGGGGTAGGAAGGAGTATATTATATTTTAACCAATCAGAAACTGTGGCATCAAAATATATTTACAAATCAAGAGCAGACATTGAATTAATAAACATGAATTGTTTAATTGTACATGATTCAGCTAGAAGGTGACAATCTGCGTCATGAATATTGATATACTTAAATATCTATACTAATATATACATATATTTCTTGTGTATGTCACTGAACTCCTCGTAAACGGCTGGACCGATGACGACAAAATTTTTTGTGTGTATTTAAGGGGATTTGAGAATGGTTTAGATTCACCATTGGACCCGGTAGGTGGCGCTGTTGTCAATTTCAAGGAGAATTCTTTTTATTTTATTTGAACAGAACAACGTCTGTTGGGTCAGCTAGTACTAATATATACAGTTGAAGAGTTTGTTTGTTTGAACGCGCTAATCTCAGGTTCTACTGGTCCGATTTGAAAAATTTTTTCAGTGTTAGATAGCCCATTTATCGAAGAAGGCTATAGGTTATATATCATCACGCTAAGACTAATATGAGTGGAGCATTTTTTCTTTTTTTTTTGTTGCAAGCAGTGGCAAACGTGTAAACAGTACACCTGATGGTAAGTGTTGCTGCCGCTCATGGACCTTTACAAGGCCGCTGCCTACCGCGAAAAAAGTGAAGGGAGTGTGAATGCGTTCATTGAGGCTCGGTGATACCAAAGGCACCACCATAACCCTCCACACGCGAACACCCTCAGAAAGTTGGGCTTCCGGCTCTCTCGCTCACCGAACGAAGCGCAGTAACAAATTGCTACTACTCAGAGGTCGATTTTCTGCGAGAGCGTGGTACTACCCCGGACGGACCGGCCCGCGGCCGTAGACAAATAACTGTCGACAGTGTGGTCCTACCACTAACATCAATGAATAATGTGTCAAAATCAAGGTTTTTTTCCTTTTGAGAGCTTCCGCTGCGTAAACGGCTGAATTTTCGCAAAAATCATGTGTGACAGAATCTTATTATTTAAAAATATTTTTACCTTCTATGTAAATAAAGTCTTAGGTTAAAGTTAGCGTTAATCCAAAGTATCTATACCATGCGGACGAAGTCGCTAGCAGAAGTTAATTGAAGATAAATTTGAACTGGTTCTATAGATCAATCTATTGTGAACACGTGCATGGATTTTTGTGAGGCCTTTGTTTTTCTTTACAATAGAAAATTATTTTGTTTTAAGCTATTTAATTGAAAACAAGAATATTATAAAAGATTAGCCTATGTCCGCGACTTCGTCCGCGTGGAAAAGTTACTTTGGGCTAATACTAACTTTAAACCCGCGACTTTGTTTACGTAAAAGGTGAAAATATTTTTAAATAATACAATTTTGTCACACATGATTTTTGCAAAACATAACCGTTTATGTAGTGCACGCAGCGGAAGTTCTCAAATGAAAAAAACCCGATTCTGAAACATTTTTCATTGTTGCGGCGCTCCTATTAGCCTTAGCGTAACTATATATAGCCTATAGCCTTCCTTGATAAATGGGCTATCTAACACTGAAAGAATTTTTCAAATCGGACCAGTAGTTCATGAGATTAGCGCGTTCCAACAAAGAAACTCTTATATATTAGTATAGATTACTTTCATAAACATCATCATTACAGCTCATATAGGGTATACTTTGCACTGGTTCCATGATCATCAGGTCAGGATTTGATGATGAGAACTGAGAAAAAATTTAGGGTATCAATCAAATTTTGAAGCGATTTGGGTATATTGTTAGAGAGTTGTCTAATCATCATCATTTCAGGTCATATATATCCCACTGTTGGGCTCGAGCCTCCTCCACAATAAGAGGGAATCTTACCACGCTGGTCAGACGTATTGGTATAGGGCTCTGTTTCGAGTTTTCCTTTTCTTAGATATTATATGCATATTGTATCCCTTAGTCTTAGTTGTCTTTTACGACATCCGCGTACAAGATAGGGAGTGTTGAATTGTGTTCTTACTCCGTCACCACACGGCAGATTATGGATACGCACTAGTTTTTGTCATTGTTAACGTTCTTTTTTTCTGACTCTATAACGATTCAATAGATTAATAAGTCGATTTCATAAGGTACTTTCAAAACCAGGTTAGTAACTGAATATAACTATTATACTTATATATTATTTTAGATATAGTATTAATTAATTTGATTTCAGCTGTTATTATTTTAAGCGAATTTATATGTATCGTAATTTTTCTTCCGCGTTAGATAATAGTGACGGAGACTATGTTTGCAGTCTTACCACGCCAGCTGAATGAAGAGTTCAAAAATTGATTTATCAAAATCTAATCGTCGTTTCAGCTCATACACGTCCAACTGCTAGGTTTGAGCCTCCTTCCAATTAGGAGGGATATTGATCTACACCACATTATTTCGTGTGCTGACAGAGTAAGAATAAAAATCATCACTCCCTATCTGGCCCGTGGATGTCGTAAAAGATGACTAAAGGATAATACGCACATAACATCTATGCAAGAGAAGGAAAACCAGAAATAAAACCCTATAACAATTTGTCTGATCAGCATGGTATAGTATGGTCAATTTCCCTCCTACTGTGGAGGATGCTGGAGACCAGAAATGGGACGTACCTATATGTTCTGAAATGAATACCGCGTCGGTCAGACCAGCCGGTGCCAGTGGTTGGTTTAATTGTAACAAGGAGGAAATGCAGTGGGTTATGGGGAAGGGCAGTCCTTTCATCACCCCGAAGGGCACAAACGGCGTATGTCTAGACCAAAAAAGGGCACTTAAAGTACCTTGTCTTTTTTTCTAAATCTGGAGCAATTTGTGTCCGTTGCTTATGTATTCTTTACATTGTCTTTAAATAAAACAACAAAAAAGTAATGTTTAAAACATTGAATTCAAAACATATTTAGTTATTGCACTGCGTGACATTTTCACATTCCCGTCAAAACAGTCCATTATTACTTGTAATGCCATTAACATATAATCTATAGCAAAAAAAATCTAAACAATTATATTCAATTATCGAAATTACTAATCTGATATATCGATTATTATAATCGATTATAATATTTCTTATTCCCCTTCACTAAATACGGCTAAGTTGATAATTAATACTATAACAGTCCTAACTCAAATACCTACCTAATGTCCTTGCGGCTAAAGTGAACGCCTGTCCTTTGCCGACTTTAGTACGGACGACAAAAAAAAGGATAAATTAAGCAAATTTGTAAAAATGTTAGCATTGTCAGAAATTTTTTATCGTCATTTGTAAGACGCTTAGATTTTAATAAAATGCGTGACTTGTGAATTTTAAGATAATTTAGTAAATATTTCGTTGGTTAATTACTTCAAATTGGCTCATCAACACACAACGGACGCGTTGGAGAAATATCTATGTTATGAAGTTATGTTTAGGAAGATCTTAGTGCCATGCTTAATAGAAATGGATTTCCCATCCCAGAATTGGGTTGTTTATTGCTATTTGTACGTGATACTGTCGCTCATGGACTTATGCTAGGCCGCTGCCTACCGTGAAGAAAGTGAAGGGAGTATGAATGCACGCAATGAGGTTCGGTGATATTAAAGATATACCGAAACCGACCACACGAAAACATCCTTTATCTAGAATAACAGTCTATATACAAGAGGAAACGCAAAGAATCTTATTTAACTAAACAGCAACCGAGAAATTTAAGATGATGTTCTTGTCTAAAATGTCGAAGTTACAGAAGGCAAAGCTCTATGACCAGTGTTATCAGTATACTACGAGACGGAAATGTGGTCCCATTTTTTTTGGGGTAGGTTACGGTCGGCGCACTCCTCGCCTGACTCCATCCGGGGCGACAGAGGGACGTAAACACGCACACCCGTAACCCACCCGTATAGCACGTCGCGTTCGTCGTTAGGTCGACTATCGGTGCAGAGTTCCTTGACTTTAGTGGTCGAACCGACAGAATACCCTGAGGGAGTACCTTCTCCCGTCAACGTCCCCTACTGGGAAGCCGATAGCCGTCGCGAGGCTAACCTCTCCGCGGGTGCCCGGACTAAATCCTCGATCCAGTCACCCGCAGCCTTTGATAGGGCGGCATCAGGCGCAGTTACTCGCGGCTGCGCCGCCCCTGTCGGTGGCAGAAGACCGTGTCCACACGGCGTCTTTTCTCCCGCACACAGCCCGCCGCCTTCTTCCGCGAGATGACAACCTCGCAGAAGGCGGCAACGGCGTCCCAGTTCCTGACGCTGGCGACCATCTCCCTAGCGATGGCCGGCAGTATCAGGTCGGCACCGACGATCGCGACGAGTACACGGCGCTCCCCAGCCCAAAATGTGATCCCTAAATATTGTTCTACATTCGCGAGTAGGCAAATGATGGATTATAAAATTGAATAGTATTAATATGAAATGCAATTTTTCGTATGATGATGGAGTAAGTAATACAATTCATCAATCTGCCCGCTTTGCCCCTTCGTGTCGTAAAATTAAGGGATATTATGTGCAGATATTATAAAGGTAAGGCAAAGGAAAACTCGAAATAAAACCCTGTACCAACATGATTGAGCATGGTATAGTTGGTCGATTGTACTATTTTGGAGGAGGCTCGAACTCAGCAGTGGGACGCATATGATCTGAGATGATGATAAAATAAGCATTTAAATTGTCATAAATTAACAAGAACTTCTTCCGTGTGGTGACGGAGTAAGAATACAATTCGCCACCCACTATCTTACCCGTGGGTGATCGTACGAGACGACTAAGGGATATAAAACGCATATAACATCTATGCGAGAGAAGGAAAACTCGAAATAAAACCCTATACCAACACGTCTGACCAGCGTGGTATAGTAGGTCAATTACCCTTCCATTATGAAGGAGGCCCGAGCCCAACAGTGGGACGTATGTGGGCTGAGATGATGAGATGATGAACAAGAACTAAAGTCGTTAAATCATAAAAATGTACCTAATCATTATTATTATATATCAGCCCATAGACATCCCACTGGGTTCGCGTCTTTACTATGGGAGGGAAATTGATCTACTATACCTCCCTGGTCAGACGTCTTGATATAGGATTTTATTTTAAGTTTATCTTCCTTTAAATAGATCCTAAAGAAGGATATATGTATATTATAACCCTTTATCGTATTTTAGGATACCCACGGGCAGGCGGTGGTGAATTGTATTATAATTCCGTCACCACATGGGGATGTACCGAATAAAAGTCATATAACCGATGAAGTACGTGCATAGGTATACAAAACACGTATACAAAACGTGTACTGACGGAGTAAAAATACAAATCATCATCCCCTTTTCTAACTATGAGTGTCGTATCGGAGTCTTGTGTCTGGTTACTCTGGGACCCTCTCATATAGAGAGGGAGGTTCGACGCCAAGAAATATCTTATAATGAATAAAACTATTCATTAAAAAGATATTTTATGAGACAAACGTATCAATAAAAATGTAAATAAAATAAAACTAATAAAAGTACACGAATTGATGCGTTTCATAATATATGTATAAAATCTATGAAGGACCATGCAATTAAAATACTTAAATATAATTCTGAACATGCATACCGTATTATTGCAAAACATTAATATCGTAATATAGTAATGACCCAAATGTATTTCACGAAATGAATTGATGTGCAAAAATAATATAATAAAAATTGTTTTTGCTGACCCTACATGTTAATTGCTTGAATAGTGATTTTTTTTAATTTCGTAATTATGCTATACCTCATTGTTTGAAAACACAGGTCTACAACCAGTGACGACTTACGGCACGGAAACGTGGTTTCTAAATATAGGCCTCATAACCAAACTCAGTGTAGGACGCCCCCCACTAGGTGGACCGATGACCTAGTGAAAGTTGCTGGGCGTCGTTGGATGCAGGCGGCACAGGACCGCACATTGTGGCGCAACATGAGAGAGGCCTACGTCCAGCAGTGGACGGCTGTAGGCTGAAATGATGAAATGACGATGATGAACCAAACTCAAAGTCACTCAGCGTGCTATGGAGCGGGCTATGCTCTTTATATGCGAAATAGAATCAGAAATTCGGAAATTCGCGGCAGAATGGGTGAAACCGACATAGAACTGGTGCAACTGTGTCTGAAAACACAGGTCTACGACTAGTGTGTGTTACTAGTGATGACTTACGGCACAGAAACGTGGTCCCTAAATATAAGCTTCATAATCAAGCTCAAAGTCGCTCAGCGTGCTATGGAGCGGGCTATGCTCGGGACTTCTCTGCGAAATAGAATCCGAAATAGGGGAATTCACAGAAGAACGCGTGTAACTGACATAGCACGAAGAATTAGCGCGCTGAAGTGGCAATGGGCAGACCACATCGCACGACGAACCGACAACCGCTGGGTAAGAAAGGTTCTCGAGTGGCGACCACGTATCGGACGACGCAGTGTAGGACGCCCTAGGTGGACGGACTAGGTGGGCCGACGACATAGTGAATGTTGCTGGGCGTCGTTGGATGCAAGTGGCGAGGAACGCACTTTGTGGCGTAACATGAGGGAGGCCTACATCCAGCAGTGGACGGCGATAGGCTGAAATGATGATGAATGAATTATGCTATACGGTAGTAGGTACAAATACTATCAACCTTTTGATTGCTCGTGGCTGTGTTAAAAGACGATTCATCATCATCATCACAACTCATATACGTCCTACTGTTAGTCTCGAGCCTCCTCCACAATAGGAGGGAAATAGACTTTACTATACCATACTGATCAGACAGGTTGGTATAAGATTTATTTCGAGTTTTCTTTTTTTTGGCATATATGTTATTTGAATAATGTATCCCTTAGTCGTTGTTTACGACTTTCATAGATAAGATACGATACGATATAAGGAGTAGTGAATTGTATTCTAACTCCGTCACGTAAAATAATATTATGACGAAAAATATGTATGAATCTTGAAGAATTTAGGTGTAATAAAAAAACCAATTAAAGTATGGAAGGATTATGTAAAATATGACATGGATAGAATTAATACCGAGATGATATTTGATCTGGTCGTACAGAAAAAGAGAGCAATAGCGTCGACCCCAAATAATTGTGGCAAGTGAAGAACAATAATAATGATGGCCCTTCTAAACCCTGATTAGGGTTACACCAGGAGGATAGCCAAAATCGTTTCTATGTTGATTATAGACTTTGAAACCATCCAACCGATGTGCCACGAATAATTTTCGCTACTAAGAATTTTGTTTTTATCGGTGGGCTATGGTAAGTGCACGCGCCGTCCATTCCGTTCGGGGCGACGAAAGGACGACGCGCGGGCCCATAACCCCTCCGTACCCACTTCGCCTTCGTCGTTGGGCCGACCACCAGTGCCGAGTACTTTGTCCTCAGTGGTCAGCAAAAGATTTACTACTGAGAAGATAGTCTTAAACCTTCAAAACGATGTCTTAGAACCCGGTAGGTTGGTTGGTTGGTTAATACAGTATAGTGTCAAGTCAGCTATGACTGCACAGATGGAGTACCTAGTGGTTAATATTGACCTACCAAGCCAATGTCGCGGGTTAGAATGTGACTGGACCGGGGAATTAATCCGTCACCCGCCGAGAGGCCGACCGCGCGAGGAAAGACCGACATCCTCCTCGAAGGGGGGACGTCGGTCGATGGGAGGGTACTCCTCAGGGGGTATTCCGTCGGGCCGACCACTGACGACAGGTCACCTTGTTCCGGTGGTCGGTCCAACGACGAAGGCGACGTGCTATACGGGTGGATTACGGGTGTGCGTGCTTACGCCCCTCTGTTGCCCCGGCCGGAGTCGGGCGAGGAGTGCGCCGATTGTAACCCACCCCCCAAAAAAAAGGACAACACTTTGTGCGTTTCACAATTGTTGTTCTGAGTCTAGATGTAATTTGTGTCCGTTAATTAAATGTTTGTAAAGTAAGCAATATATGGATTATTTCCTTAATGCAGATTTGTCTTAAAAAAAAAACACTAGTGACGCTGGCGGCTGATTAGTCGAAATTCGACTTAATACATTTAAATTTATTTTTCTGCTATACAATTTTCTTTTTAATCCTATCCTATCCTATCAGTCTTACTAATATTATAAACGCGAAAGTTTGTGAGTATGTGAGGATGTGAAGATGTTTGTTGCTCTTTTACGCAAAAACTACTGAATGGATTTTGATGAAACTTTACAATAACATAGCTTACATATCAGAATAACACATAGGCTATAATTTATCTCGATATTTCCACGGGAAGAGGAACTGCGCTTGAAGCCGCAGGGCACTGCTAATTATTTATAAATAGGTAATTTCATGCTTGTTCATCAGAATAATGTTCGTAAAATGGGATATCAAATTATTTCTGATGTTTACGCGATTATTACATTTTTTTTTTTTTTTTTTATATATTCACGCCTTTTTCCCATAGGGGTAGGCAGAGTCCACTGCCCTCCACCTGCTACGATCTTTGACATATTCAGCGTAGCAAAGCGGTTCTCTGTGGGCCACTTTTCGCCCCCGACGGAAACGAGACGTGACGTGTCGCGAGCCACATCGCCGCCATTCGTACAGTTTTTTAATTTTTTGAAACTCATTGCGTTTCCGCGAGAAATACATACACATATAATTAACGGACACAAATTACATCCAGACTCAGAACAACAATTTGTGGATCGCACAAAGTGTTGTCCTGCGTGGGATTCGAACCCCCGACACTGGCGCTGTAGGTCACTAGCATTAACCACTACGCCATCTGTGCAGTCGATTATTACATATTGTAAATAAAACTATTTTACAGATTTTATCGCGTTTTCTGTAATAACGATGACTTGTTGGGTATGAGACATCTTAGTTCGCCCGTGACCATGAACGTTGCAAAGTGTTCGAAACGTCGAGCAATAAGAAATCAAATACAAACGCGATAAAATCCGTAAAGTAGTTTTATATACAAGGGATACAAAGTATTTGCGTCACGTATTATTTATTTATTTATTTAGACAACACCCTGCACTAAGGAAATAATCCTTGTATTGCGGAGGATTTTACAAACATATAAAACGGACACAATTTACATCCAGACTCAGAACAACAATTTGTGGATCGCACAAAGTGTTGTCTCGCGTGGGATTCGAACCCCCGACACTGGCGCTGTAGATCGCTATCTACCACTACGCCATCTGTGCAGTGCATTAATATATAAATTACCTGACATTTTCATATTTTCCGTGTAATGACGGAGTAATACAATTCACCACTCCCTATCTTGCCCGTGGATGTCGTAAAAGAAGACTATGAGATATATATGTATAATATGTACATAACATCTGTGCAAGAGAAAGAAACTCAAATGAAACTCTAAACCAACATGTCTGACCAGCATGGTATCTATAGTAGGTCAAATTCGGAGGGAATTTGCGGAGGAGGCCCAAGCCCAACAGTGGAACGTATGTGGGCTGAGACGATAATGATGATGGTATATTTAAACAAACAGTAACATAAGAAAAATGAATCATTTCGACAATATAAGTATTTATTACTTAAAAAAATTAATTAATTTGCATTGAATTAAATCATGTTAATTTTGACGCCTAATTAGTAGCACCCGTCATTTTAATGAATTGTTTAATATTATTAAATTACATCATCATTTTAGTTTTTATACGTCATTATTTTAGTTTTTATACGTCCCACTGCTGGGCTCGAACCTTACACGCAATAGATCTACTATAAATATATTTATACTATATTTATATCCGTGTAATGACGGAGTAAGAATACAATTCACCACTCCCTATCTTGCCCGTGGATGTCGTACAAGACGACTATGGGATATAATAGGCACATAACATCTGTGCAAGAGAAGGAAAACTCGAAATGAAACTCTATACCAACATGTCTGACCAGCATGGTATATAGTAGGTCAAATTCCCTTCCATTGTGGAGGAGGCCCGAGCCCAACAATGGGACGTATGTGGGCTGCGATGATGATGACGATGATGAACTATATTTATTAGCGACTATATATATTAGTGCCCTCGCTTCGCTTCAGTTTCTGTCGCCTTATCCCTGTTGTTCCCGTTCCCGTGGGAATACCGGGATAAAATATAGCGTAGTTTACTCCTTAATATTATAGATTTCTATTGGTGAAAGAATTTTTGAAATCGGTCCAGCCGTTTTGAAGATTACCCGGAACAAACAGACAGACAGATAGACAAAAAAATATAAAGTGTATTTTAGGCATATGTATAGTGCAATAACCGTATGAGCATGAAAAAAGCCTATTACTTTGACATTACAAACAGACACTCCAATTTTATTTATTGGTATAGATATAGATAGGACGACTGGGCCGGTCCGTCTGCGGTAGTACCACACTGAGTAGAAAATCGACCTCTCTGAGTAGTAGCAATTTGTTACTGCGGTTTGTTCGGTGAACGAGAGAGCCGGAAGCTCAACTTTCTGAGGGTGTTTGCATGTGGTGTATTTTGGTGATGCTTTTAGTATCATTGAACCTCAATGCACGCATTCACACTCCCTTCACCATCTTCCCGGTAGACAGCGGCCTTACAAAGGTCCATGAGCGGTAAATTCATCACCGCACGGTAAAATAATAAAATAAAAGAAAAAGAATTTATAAAGCTCTTTCGGTAATAATTTAGCTTTACACGACTTTAAAAAACCGGCTAAGTGCGAGTCGGAGTCGCGCACGAAGGGTTCCGTACGATTATCTATAAAATAGGGCGGAAAATCGCGTTTATTGTATAGGACTCTTCCTTAAATATTTATTTCATTTTGTTTTTAGTATTTGTTGTTATAGCGGCAACAGAAATACATAATTTGTAAAAATTAACAGAACCGTAGCACGTCGCCTTCGTCGTTGGGCCAACCACTGGTACTACACTAATCCTGACATCCGTGGCCGGCCCAGCTCAGACAGACGCTTTTTTTTGGGTGTGGGCTATAATCAATTCCTTGATCTCCGTGGTCGGCTCGGAGACTGACGCCTAAACTTTAGTACGAATCTGAGACTTCTCTGTCAGCAATCACGTACTTACATTACTAGATCAAAGACGCAGATAACATTTATGCATCATCATCATCATCTCAGCCCATACACGTCCTACTGTTGGGCTCGGGCCTCCTCCATAATGGAAGGGTGATTGACCTACTATACCACGCTGGTCAGAGGTGTTGGTATAGGGTTTTATTTCGAGTTTTCCTTCTCTCGCATAGATGTTATTATGCGTTTTATATCCCTTAGTCGTCTCATACTATCACCCACGGGTAAGATAGGGAGTGGTGAATTGTATTCTTACTCCGTCACCACACGGAAATACATTTATGCATATAATGTTTTAATTAATAATTAATTCAATCTTTTTATTACGAATTTTAAGAATTAGCATATCAATAGCTGCTTTTTTTTTTGTAAAGGCAACTAATGCAGGGGGATTTAAAAAAATATAATTCAGCTTATATATGTCTCAATGTTGGACTCTAACCTGCTCTACAATGGGAGGGAAATTGACCTACTATACTACGCTGGTCAAAGTGTTTTATTTCGGCAATCCCTTCTTTTGCATATCCTACTAATATTATAAACGCGAAAGTTTGTGAATATTTGAAAATGTGAGGATGTTTTTTGGCCTTTCACGCAAAAACTACTGAATAGATCATGATGAAACTTCACAATAATATAGCTTACATATCAGAATAATACATAGGCTAGTTTAGCTCGATATTCCCACGGAAAGGGGAACTATACGGATGAAATCACGGGGCACTGCTAGTATGTTATGTGCATATCATATCCCTTAGTTGTCTTTTACGACACCAACGGGTAGAATAGGGGGTGGTGAATTGTATTATTACTCCATCACCACACGAAAAATAACTGACATAAATTTTATCCGGATTCAGAACAATAATTTGTTGATCGCACAAAGTATTGTCCTGTATTGGAATCGAACCAATGACACTTAACACGTTTGGTTAAGAATTTAAAATCATTGACTTTTTAAGGGATTTAATTAGTCGACTATAATCTCATGCATTAGTTCTCGAAGAGGTAGACAGAGGCGAGCAAATTGAAGTGACTTCGCTATCAAAGATTTATCAAAATGTACGAATTTATTTTACCCTTTGGACATATCTTCAGACTGTACTGAATTACTGATGCTGAATTTCTTATCGATAAAATTCAATAACCTGATTGAGAGTCAAACCTAAGACCTCTCAGTTAATCGATATAAAATTAAATGTAGACTTACCTACGCTATACAATAATAATAATAACCTTCTTATTGTTTGTATATAGAGATTTATCTATGATTGAAGTCATCAGGCACTGGAAATAGGCTTTGCAGCCGCTGTTTATATGACATAAGTATAAACAAAAAATTACATGCTTCTAGAAGAAAGATTAAATTAACTGATTATTTGTGATGCAAATTGTAACTAGACTGTGGTAACAATGGCCTCGCATTATTAGCTGATTGCCAATACAGAAAATAAGAAGAAGTAAAATGATTAGTTTGAGAGTGAAAGTAACCTATTTAGCACTGAATCGCAACGTAAAGTCCGCGTACCTAGGTCAACCTTTGACCTAGGCTCTATGTTAAAGGAAACGGAACACGATTAAAATAATTCACATTGATAACTCGTGATCAATCATTACATCGAAGGCGAACACCTATTTGTTTATATCACAACACTAGTTCCAGTTTCGAAATTTAAAAAATATGAAATGTCAAACACAAAAACGCGGGCACAATGGACGTATTTATTTATAAATTATTATTTTCTACTTACATTTGCGCGGGTTATTGTGCAATATAAAAGAAAAACACGAAAAATAAATATAATTTGTGTGTGTGTGGACGCGTTAACGCGACACAAGGCGATGGCTGACTGAAGCTGTCGCATTCAACAGATGTTATTTGTACTAAAAGCAACGTATGCCGCGCATGCGTAAGTGTTAGGAATCGATAATTACTTTGAGTGAACTATCAATAGTTCAATGAATGAATGAACTAATCTTTATATTTCTTCTTCTTCTTCTTTTTTGTCTTGGCAATCAAATACGAGTAAACAAATACGAGCCATTTTTGCCAGTGTCGAGTTATAATTATCTTTCAAGTTCTCAGTTTCTTCATGTCAGTAATGGTCTGTCAGTAAGTCAAAGTGTCGCCCTCAACAGTGTAATGGCCACTGTTAAGGGTATCTTCTGAGAATTTTGGTGGAAATACAAAGGTATGTATAGCAGTTTTATATCATATTCACTACACCTCAGCAGTTCTATCGCTATATATTACGTAAAATGCCATTAAGATTATTTAACATAACACGTTAAAACACTAAGATATTGAATATAATACAAGAACATCACATGACACTTCAGATTCCTGCCCATCTTTATATTTATCCATACATTTAAACTTATAACTTTTGACTCACTCATTCGCTGACCTATTTAAAAAAAGAATGATTTTTAACCAACTTCAAAAAAGGAGGAGATTTTTAACCGACTTCAAAAAAGGAGGCGGTTTCTCAATTCGACTGTATATGCTTTCTTATGTTTGTTCGCAGATAACTTCGTCGTTTATGAACCGATTTTGATGATTCTTTTTTTTTGGAAAGAGTATTTTGTCCAAATGGTACCATGAAAATTTTATCGAAATCGGACGAGCGATTTATGAAAAACAACAAAAATTTAAAAAAATATCAATATTGTCTACATTATTGAAGGTGGTTTTTCTTTTTTTGCAAAAAATAATATTTTTTTTCATCTAAGTTCGGGCATAACTCATTCATGTATAAATTTCCAAAGTTCTTTTTCCTTTTGAAAGGATAATATAAAAAGTGAGCCGTCGCTCAGGACGCCTGGCAGATGTGAAACATCGAAATTATTTGTACAAGTATATATGCATAAAAGAATAGATTACGACAGAACTAATATAGCATAAAGTATTGAATAAAATAATACGATTTCCATTAATATTTGAAATATTACACAGCAATAAAATTAATCCACCGCACACTGAATTCTAAACATTTATTTTCATTAGTATACATTATAGATAACAATTTACTTTGAGTTCACTAGATGGCGTTGTACAAAATTTTAAATCGCAGCATGGTTTCGTTACAAAAATGTACATATTATCCGATATTTATTTAATAGTTAATCAAGAGGGCACCGCGGGGCGTGGCGTTAGACGCCACGCGACCGTCGCGGTCACCCTCGCCTATAGATGTTTCACATCAATAATTTCCCACTGTTCCATTTCATGAAGATTTGATTCAATCGGGTTAATATCCGTGTGAGTAGGAATACAATTCACCACTCCCTATCTTGCCCGTGGATGTCGTAAAAGACAACTAAGGGATATAATACGCATATAACATCTATACAAGCGAAGGCAAACTCGAACTAAAATCCTATTTCAACCTGTCTGACTAGCATGGTATAGTATGGTCAATTGTCTTCTTATTATGGAGGAGGCTCGAGCCCAATAGTGGGATATGTATGAGCTGAAAGGATGGGTTATCTACACTATATAATTTTAATATATATAAATTACGTGTCACATTGTTTGTCCGCGATGGACTCCTAAACTACTTAACCGATTTTAATCAAATTTGCACACCGTGTGCAGTTTGATCAAACTTGAAAGATAGGATAGCTTACATCTTAATTTATAGTCGCAATATTATTTTACTGCAAATTATGTTTATTATTTGACATTCACAATTACCTGTTAACTCCAAACGATTTTAACAAATGGCGATATCTATTGACTGGATTGAGTAATTAATTAATAGATGGCGCTGCTACATCAAACCTGTCAAATACGATTTTAACTTGCTTTTTTACATAGATGCCATTTATAAAAAAATATGACGACCTCCATGACAGATGTTCTCCTACAGTTCCACTTAAATAGTTTAATAAAATGTAATATAACAAAAACATTATCCATAGCAACGCGTGGCCGGGTCTGCTAGTAATATTATAAAGAAGAAAAATTGTGTGTATATGTTTATAATGAATAAACTCAAAAACCACTTTGCTGATTTCAAAAATTCTTTCACCATTGGAAAGCTACATTCACCCTAAGTAATATAGGCTATATTTTATCCTGGTATTCCCCCGGGAACGGGGACTACGCGGGTAAGGCGACTGAAACCGAAGCGGAGCGAGGGCGGGTTGCTAGTTTTTATTAAAAAAGAACCTTTCTTATTCATTTTTAAATGACAAATTCAATTATTTTTCTTTCTTATGATGGGTAAAAGAAAATGAATAAGAATTTCATCTCAAATATCTTGGATGATATCTTCTATGGTATCCCATATTGTCACAAATTATTACAATTCTGAAGAGTTTGTTTTAAGTTTTATTTGTTTATTTGGTTTAAACCAGTATCAGGAACTACTTAACGGTTTTGAAGATGACTTATTAAGTTTTATAGTTTAATAAGAAACATCAAAGGTTATAAAACATAGGGCGGTTAAAAATAATAACCGAGCAATGACATGGATGAGAGATAATCGCGATTATTTTGTAACGCGTTACATATTAATCACCGTTGTCATAACGACTGTTGAAATAACAAATTCGTATTAAATTAATATTGAAGTAATGTGTGCCAATACTATCTTAAAATAAGTGGTATGATGCCTTAAAATAATAACGTATAGAAGGTAAGTTCACGCATAAAAAGTGAAGCATTTCAATTGGAGCCTAATGGAGCTTACGCCGGAATCGTTCCGTAATGTACAAGTTGTTGTACTGCACGTAAGTACGCAACTCTTAAAAAATAAATAGGTAATTATGACGGCTTGTGCATTCAAATGGTGACATAACACATTTGAAAAACTTAAAAAGGTTTTTAACATTACTTTTAAAAGTATTTCGACGATTTATGTTAATAAAAACAAAATTTGATTTCATAATTTGTATAGTGGTGTGCGTGTGTACGTTTGTAATCGTCTGCGCGCCATTAGTAGTTTTCAACGTTCGAAATAATGACACTATCCTTCTATACGTTATTATTCTAAGATATAATAGTTGAGAGAATTTAATTCTTGAGAATTTAATTGATGACGGCTTAAAAAAAGTTGGCCCAGGTCGATGCTCTTAATCGTTTCTTAAGACACTCAATAAAAGGATTGGTAGTGTTCATGGCCGCTACCAGCAGGATATCTGTACAAGCCGATGTATATAAATCGATGAAACATTAATATGGCTATCTGTGTGTCTATGCATACATCACGCAGAAACTGCTGCATAATTTACAATGCAGTTTTTATTCATGTATTGATAGGGGTCCAACTTAGACCATAGTGTCGTCCAGAATAAAAAAAACAAAACATATCTTAAATAAACTTAAGTAAAAGAGCATACACAACTATGTAATTTCATATAATGTTTTTTTCACAGATTATATCAAATGGAACGCGCCAAAAAAACTGTTAAAATATTTTTGAAATTTTGACGGGAATGTGAAAGTGTCATGGTTGTCTTGTGTTATGTTCAATATTTTAGTGTTTTAACGAGTTATCTATAGAAATAAATAAAATTGAAGTGTCTGTTTGAAATGTCAAAATAATGGGTTTTTTTTCATGCTGATACGATTATTTGCACGATGCCTTTTTTAATTCTTAGGATCAACTGCGGCCAGAATAGGGGTATAGTGAAACTGGTTAATCGAACCTTGATAATTAGATAGTTATTAAATATTTAATTGTTTTGACCTCGTTAAAATTTGCATTGATAATGCACTATTTTGACTAAAGAATATATAAATCATTAAAATAATAAATTATAACTAGTGGTCGGCGTGTGGTCGAAATTCAACCATAATTAATTTTAATTAATTTTTCTGCTACACAATTTCCTCTAATTTTATTTATGTACTAGCAACCCGCCCTCGCTTCGCTTCGGTTATAGGTTATAGTCGTTTTACCCGCGTAGTTCCCGTTCCCGTGGGAATACCGGGATAAAATATAGCCTAGTTTACGCCCTGATATTATAGCTTTCCATTGGTGAAAGAATTTTTGAAATCGGTCCAGCCGTTTTGAAGATTACCCGGAACAAACAGACAGACAGACAAAAATTTTTTAATTGCTATTTTAGGCATAGGTGTCGTGCAAATAACCGTGTGAGCATGAAAAAAGTCTATTATTTTGACATTACAAACAGACAATAAATAAAATTGGAGTGTCTGTCCGACGTCCCCCCCTTGGGGAGGACGTCGGTCTTCCCTCACGCGGTCGGCCTCTCAGCGGGTGACGGACTAATCCCCGGTCACGTCACCCGGAATTTTTGAGGGTGGTTCTAGTTTGCTAAACTACGTCAAACTATCTGAGGGTATTTGCATGTGGTGGGTTTTGGTGATGCCTTTAGTATCATCGAATCTTATTGGACGCATTCACACTCCCTTCACTCTCTTCGCGGTAGGCAGCGGCCTTGTAAAGGTCCATGAGCGGCAGCAACACTTACCATCAGGTGTACTGTTTGCTTCTTTGCCACTGTTTGCAATAAAAATAATATAATTTTTTCATGACTTTAGTCACTTTGCTTTAGTCATCGTTCGTTATTAAGTCAAATCATCGCCTTTAACAGGGTGAAGAAATAACGTAGTTTATTGTGAAAATAGCAACCCGCCCTCGCTTCGCTTCGGTTTCAGTCGTCTTATCCCGTTTCTATTCCCGTGGGAATACCGGGATAAAATATAGCCTAGTTTACTCCCTGATATTATAGCTTTCCATTGGTGAAAGAATTTTTGAAATCGGTCCAGCCGTTTTGAAGATTACCCGGAACAAATAGACAGACAGACAAAAATTTTTTAATTGCTATTTTAGGCATATGTATAGTGCAAATAACCGTGTGAGCATGAAAAAAGCCTATTGTTTTGACATTACAAACAGACACTCCAATTTTATTTATTGGTATAGATTTTCGGAATTTATTATATTATGCCAGTGTGGCGACGGGATAGAATACAATTATCGTCACCCCGCACCTGCCGGTGGTAGTCGTAAGAATCGATTAAGGATCTCACCAGGAGAATGGGCAGCAGCTATCTCCTGGAAAAAATTATAACATCTGCTGTGATTGTTAATCTGCCAATCGTGGCGATTATTACATTATTCCCCCCCTAAAAATCTCGTGGGGAGGCCTATATCCAACAGTGGACATTTATAGGAAAAGAATGGATGGATTATATATTAACAAATTTTCGTAGAAATACCGGGATCGAATATAGCCTAAGTTACTTCTTATGTAGATAGCCTGGTACTAAAGTATTGTCAAAATCGATCATTTTGATGATTACCCGGAACAGACTGACAGCCAGACAGAAAAAAAATCAGATGTTTAGGCATAGGCATCGTGTAAATAACCGCGTGAGCATGAAAAAAATGTATCTATTGTTTTGACATTGTAAACAGACACTTTAATTGTATTTATTTTAAATTATTTTTAAAATAATAGGTTTAAGAATTTATTCTCAAAAAGACACAGGTCACTTACATGAGAACAATGATTATAAAAAGTAATAACTAGTAAAATCAATCAGGTTACAAAGCTTTCTTGAGCATTCATTTGATGTGTCCAAATCAAATTAGGATTTTTTCTTGTATATAACGTAATAATTTATGTTTGAACACATTAAACGAATTAACATTTTTTATATATGGAGGTAGTTTATTGTACAATTGTGCTCCTTCAAACGTGATGTTTCTTTTTCCATAATTTGTTCGTACCTTTGGTAGTACCAATAAACTAGCTCGACGAGTGCTGCGTTTACTAATTTGTGAATGCTTTGTAAATGATAAACTAATATTAATATTTTTATTAATAATTTTTCTGATTAGAATACATGTACTATAAGTATAGAGTTGCCTAACGATCATTATTTTGGTTTCGTTGTAAATTTTATTTGTTGCAGTCAAATACGGGTACTGGAAAAGAGTTTTAACTATTTTGTTTTGCATTATTTGTAATTCAGTTAGTTTTGTTTTTGTTGCACTGCCCCATACCTCTATTAAATATAACAAATGTGACTTAACCAGCGAATTGTAAATAGTAAACCGAACTTGATGTGGAATACATTTTGTTATATTGCGGAGTGAAATAGCTAGTGCTGAGAGCTTCGTTTTCACATGATCAATATGTTCACTCCAGGTTAAATAGTTATTTAGTCTTAAGCCCAAATATATTTCACTAGTTTTTTGTTCTAATGGAGAATTATTAATTGTTAGTGGCTTATGTGACGGAATAGGTTTATTTTTTGATTTGAAAATTACGTAGCAAGTTTTATTTATGTTTATTGTTAACAAATTGTACTGTAACCATTCATATAAAATATCTAAATCTTCTTGTGCTTGTCTTATAATATCGTGTATATTAACTCCGAAATAAAACAAACATGTATCATCTGCATATAATGTTAAATGACCATGTAGTTTAAGTTCTGTTATTTTGTTAATGTACAATAGAAATAGGAGTGGACCCAATATAGATCCCTGCGGGACTCCATAAGTCGCAGATGTTGTGCTACTTTCTATATTTCCTATTTTTACGACTTGTGATCTAATTAAATATGATGTGAGAATTTTAAGCGCATTACCTCCGATACCGATATTTGAAAGTTTGTGTAATAGTAATTTCTGACTTACGGTATCAAAGGCTTTTTTTAGATCAATAAAGATCCCCAAGACAACATGTTTAGCATCTATGTTACATTTTATCTTTGTTATCAGGTCAATAGTTGCGGCAGTAGTATTACTTTTAGCTCTAAACCCATATTGTCGTTCGGATAGGAGGTTATATCTGTCTACGTATTTAATCAATCTGGAGAATGAAATCCTTTCGAAAATTTTTGACAGTACCGGTAGCACTGATATAGGACGATAATTACCCGGGTCAGATTTAGGTCCAGTTTTATAAATTGGAGAGATTTTTGCAACTTTTAAGGTATTCGGGAATTCACCGTTTTTCATAAGCTTATTGAAACACCGTGCCAGACTGTGCGATATGAAATTTCGTAAACATTTTATTGCTTTTACCGTAATTTTGTCTATGCCAGAACTTGAATTCGATCTTAAATTATCAATTGTTTTACTAACTTCATCCGCGCTACACGGTTCAAGTGTTATAACAGCTAGAGTTGGATTTATTTGATTCTGATACAAAAACAGAGTTGTGATATTTATTTGGGATTTGTTCAGCTAAATGTTGACCTATATTTGCAAAATAACCATTAAAGCCTTCACAAATTTCGTAAGTGTCAGTTATTAATTTAGAATTTAAAAGAAGCTGTTGAGGAGCACAATTTTGTTTAATTTTATTACCAGCAAGATTATGTATTAGTTTCCACATTTTTTTTGGGACGTTCATACAGTTAGAAAATTGGTTAAGATAGTAAGAATTTTTTGTGTTTTGGATTTGTTTGGCCACAATATTCCTCTTGCGTTTAAACTCTGCTTCAATTGCCTTATTGCCTAAGTCATTCTTGTGTTGATTCCATAACAGGTTTCGTTCTTTAATTCCATTTATTATATCATTTGTTAGCCAGTCTTTTTGGGGCGTGTTCAATATTTTTAATTTAGTTACTTTGCTCTCTAAAATGCATTGTTTTATTTTATCTTCCAATTCATCATAGTTATTAAAAATATTGTTTAGTCCTTTTACTTCTGCTAATTGACATAATTGCCAATAATCTATTGCATAGTAACTGACTCGCACTAGCGGAGGCGGCTTAAATTTATTTAATTGCAAATATATTTGTTTATGGCCTGACATTGACGAATCTATTATAGCCATACTGAAGTTGTTGCCAGATATATTAGTGCTCACATGGTCTAAAATAGACTTTTTTGTAGCTGAGTCTCTTGTACTGTATTTTTTATTTATTTTGTTTAGAAACCTGTAGCCAGCCTCATATGTTGTTTTTTGGTATAATTTCGGTTTTTTGTCTCTTGTTAGTAAATCTATATTGAAATCTCCAAACACTATAGCCCTTTTTCTATGTTGTAGCTGGGACTCATACTCTTCTAAGAGGTTACTAAAATTTGTGTCACCAGGATTTAATATTGATTAAAACTAAAATTAAAACAGGGAGCAAGAGGGAGAGAGAGAAAGAGAGAGAGAGAGAGCAAACTAAAAAACATGACACAGAAAATAGAACACATTTGAATAGCATAGATTACTAAAAAGGCGTTGCTGTTTATAGTTATATTCCAATATGGTGGTATATAATCTGTGACGATGATTATTAATATGATTTTAAGTTTATATTTCAAAGATAAATTGAAAATAATTATCCTCAAATTCATTAAATAATTATTACTTCAAGTGAATATAACAATATTATAATTAAAATTCATTAAAATAAATTAATTCGAAATGAATCATGAGTAAGACTTATAAAAGGTTTCCTTTGTTAGGTTTTCCCAAATGCTTAGAATGGTTTACGTGTAAAACTTTCCCATAAGTAATATTTTTATATTCATAATGATTGTAATTTTCCGTTTGGTGACGGAAGAATACAATAGATGGGTGTTGGTAAAGATGAATAAGAGGTTAAATATGCGTATAACGTCTATTCAAAAGGTGGAAAACTTCGAAATATAACCCTATATCAACTCGACCAGCGGGTATAGTAGCAATTTCCCCTTATAAGTATCCCCTTTCCCCGAAGGAGGCTCGAACCCAATAGGGGGATGTGTACGAGCTCAAACGATGATAATGACTGTAATTTTCCGTGTGGAGACGACTGTTGACAGTGGTATAAGTTGGTTCTAGTTTTCCTTCTCTCTTGTGTGCATATTATATCCTTGTCATTTTTAGGGTTCCGTACCCAAAGGGGTAAAAACGGGACCCTATTACTAAGACTTCGCTATCTGTCCGTCCCTCTGTCTATCACCAGGCTGTATCTCAAGAACCGCGATAGCTAGACAGTTAAAATTTTTACAAATTACGTATTTCTGTTGCCGTTATAAAAATAAATACTAAAAACAAAATATTTTTTACTTAGTCAATGTTACGGAACCTTTAGTGCGCGAGTCCGACTCGCACTTGGCCGATTTTATTATGATACTCACGGACAAGAGGTGGTTAATCATATTCTTATTATGCCATTTAAATAAAAGTAATTTAATGATATCTGATATTTACGCGAGTGAGAGAATGTGCTTTGTAAATAAAACTCCTTCACGGATTTTATTGCGTTTGTATTTGATTGGGCGGACTCGTCCGCCCACCACCATGAACGCTGTAAAGTGTTCGAAACGTTGGGCAATCAAAAATAAAATACAAATGCGATAAAATACGTAAAGTAGTTTTATTTACAAAAAAGTTTTTGTTGAATACTTATTTTACAATGAGTTTTGGTGATACTAAAGGCATCACCAAAATCCATTACACGAAACACCCAGAAAGTTGGGCTTCCGGCTCTCGCTCACCTAACGAAGCGCAGTAATAAATTGCTACTACTCGGTGGTCGATTTTCTGCTCAGTGTAGTACTACCCTAGACGGATCGGCCCGCGGCTATAGACTATCAATAGTGTGTTCACCAATGTTCGAATAAGCCAATTATTCATTATCCATATTGCATTAAACATTACGCAAACATAAAAAAACGCAGTATAATATATTAATTATTAACGTTATACAAATTATAATTATTATTGCAAGGTTAAAAGCGACAGTTGATAAGGTCGTAACATCGCGATAGTCCAATGAAGTTTGAAAAAGTTCACACACCTTTGTTAAAATGTTAATAAGAAGTATTATTGTATTGATTTTTTTTCTTTCTATAGGATTTTCATCCCTTTTTCGTGGGTCAAGCATTTATTTCTTCTGCCAAGATTGTTTAAGGCGTACTAATGCAAACAATAAATTCTGCATTAAAATACTCACTGGAAATCGACAGCATTTCCATTCTCCTAGCTTTTGTGGGGAGTTTCAATTTCGGGAATGCTATTCTAGTGGCCCGATATTTAGAATTGCTATTATTATGGCCTATAATGAAGAATCAAGTAAAATTTGAGTTATCTTTCAGATTCTTGCCAAAGAAGCAGGTAGTTTGAAAAGAATTCCACGCTTAGCAAGAACCTATTGCTGACTAGTATTTTTGTGACTTGCGTGTCAGCGTTACTTTAGTAGAAGGACCACCTATATGTCAAATCGTCTCATCAGCATGGTATAGTAGCTTAAGTTTTATTCACATTTTGGTGAAGACCCTTGCTTAGCAATGTAACCCTTGCTTGTAATAATATGTGGATTGAGAAGAAAAATATTTTTAATAAAAAATATAAATTCATTTCACCCGAACGCTTACGACGTGTGCTTCTCTAAACGAGGTTTAAGAACTGCACTTTTCTCCACTGTAGTCTGTTTGGTTGCAAAAAACCATAAAATCGCTTTTACATTAGTACGTGACGTCATAAGCTTGTAAACATCACATGGCGTTAGTCGAGTATATCTTTTTTAAATTATAATAAACTAATAAAATGCCGTTATGAAAAATTATGCAAAAGATGTTCGTAGTTATAATAAGCAATTAAAAATTAAATTATTTTGTAATTAAGTTATTTGAATGTTAATAAGTTAACATATTTGAATTTTATAAATTACTATTATAAATTAAGTAATCGGACAATTAAATAGAAATAGATCAATTCTTCAAATTTTACAAACTCTTGTACTTCAAATTTTAGCCTTTCATCGGACTGAATTTTTTTTCATATACTGCCTTTTATAATGCCGTTTAGTAGTAAACTTATTACATTTTTTTTCTTGGAATATAGCGTGATGGTCGTGCATAATTGTATTTGTTCACGATACAACGATTTATTTTTTATTGCGTGTCTTAAAAATCTAGTCCAACACAAAAAAAAAAGTAGTTTTAACACAAGATAACGTGCATAGTCCAGATTATCATGGGCGTACCCAGGTAGGGGGGGGGGCTGGGGGAGGCATCTGCCCCCCCCTAGAAGATAAAATGTTAAGAGATGAATTTTCGAAAATCCTTTCTTAGTGCTCCCGTACGCTATAAAGGGAACCCCTGTGCAAAATTTCAAGGTTCTAGCTCTTATATTTTAGGCTCTGCGTTGATATGTTAGTCAGCTTCTCCTTTTATATGTATAGATAAGCACCTAGCGTATAAAAAATCTGACTTGCCCCCCCCTGGCCCAGAACCTGAGTACGCCCCTGCAGATTATAGTGAATATTCCAATGACTCGGTATCACCTTGCCGCATTTGAAGCAAGATATAAAAATAAAAAAATAAAAGAAACCATAATTTTTCGTAATAATATTGCTTTTTAAAAAATATTAGAGTTTAAATACTTATATCATATTACTTATATATAAAATCATCATTATCATCATCATCGCAGCCCACATACATCCCACTGTTGGGCTTGGGCCTCCTCCACAATGGGGGGAGTTTGACCTACTATACCATGCTGATATACTACTATATCCCTATATACTATACCATAATGATATACCTCCCTATATGTTCATATAGGGAGGTATATCATTTCAAGTTTTCCTTCTCTTGCACAGATGTTATATGCTTATTATATCCCTTAATCATCTTTTACGACATCCACGGCAAGATAGGGAGTGGTGAATTGTATTCTTACTCCGTCACCACACGGAAATTAATTATAAAATCAGCAATTACACAATTAGAGTTTGTCTTCAGCATTTTTCTTAATGAAAAGGAAGATGACCTAATATAAACGCTATTCAGAGGAATCAGTTCAGGGTTTTCCTACTTTTACAATAATATTATCAATATTCCTTAATTGTCTTTTACAAGAGCTAATAAAGGAGAGGCGGTAAATGGTATTACTATTTTATAAGGAAATCATATTATATTTTGCTTATTCAGTCATACCATGCTTGATTATTTAATTATACCTTAATGAAATAATAAAGGGGATAAACTATGGGACAAAATACCGATTAATCATTTTATGGAGGTCTATTAAGAACGGTAAACGGGTAAATACCTAAGATCAAATTTATGACATTGATGACGTCTGTCAAAAGACGTCATATGACAGGCAAATTTGGAGTTGACGAAAAATCTGTGAATATATGATTCACTCTGTAAACAAGTAAATACTAAAAGTTAGGGCTGTTGATATTTTTTAAAATATCGACTTTTAGATGTATTGATATTTTTAAATATATCAATATCGGTGTTCTGATATTCTGATATTTTTCTTCGATATATCATATCGAAGAAAAATATCAATATTTCGATATATCAGTACTTTCCCCATGACCACCTTTTAACTCTACGTTCATTGGGAAGTTCCCGTGATGAGCGTTTTTTGGCTAAATTCTAGGAGTAAGTGATAACTTATTATTAATTTAATGTTAGGATTCTTAAATTATATTAAGTACGTTTACAGTGATTTTGTAGAATAAATAATTTACAAAAAAGATACAATAACAAACTTATTCAAATAAATATCGACCTTCCTACTTACTTTTTAGTATTGAACTATCGACATATCATCCAAAAAATATTACTAATAAATTTCTATCTTCTTAAATAATAATATTGATATTTCGATATATCGATATTTTATCAACAGCCCTACTAAGAGTTATGAGGTAAAACACGTTTGTTTTGCATACTTAAACAAGTTATTTCAATAGCGTTTTCAAAACCGCGAATTTGCCTTAGGTTTTTATAACATTCGTGTTATTGAACGCCGAATGACAATGTAATTACGGGTTTCTTCCGGCATTTTTACGAAGAATTCAATGCTTGTGGTTGATTTGTTAATTGGGTATTTGGTTTCATTAAATTATTATATATTCTTATTAATGTGGTGACGGAGAAATAATACAATTCCCCGTTTGTCTCATTACTTATAGAATTAGTGACTTTTTTATATCCGTGGCTGAGATGTTAGCATGTCTCGATAGATGTCGCTATACTTATCATCTGCATCGCACTTTTTTGATTGTAAAAACTTGAGCGTGTTTTTTTTAGTTTCACCAGTGTGTTCCCTTCTATTATGGAGTAGGCTCGAGCCCAACAGTGAGACGTATATTAGCTGAGATGATGATGATGATGATAAAGCTAATTTAAATAGAACAATAGATATCTATGTACAACTTTAGTAGAAAATATAAAGGATTGAAATGACCACATCGTCGCTTTTGAATATTTGCACAATGGTTCCATTTAAGTACCGTTGGGTATAATTGCATATGGATTAGTGTAGGGTAACCAATTATTTAGATTTTTCTTGGGAGAAGTCCCAATCTTTGTATCTTCAGTAGCCACAATGATTTCTATAGATGACATCAAATTTTGACACTCAGACGGTTTTTTAACTGTCTTGGAATCTGTGATAAATTTAATTAGAAAATTTAAACAATAGGAGTCGGAAAAGATTCAATTTCCTTCCTATGCAATGCGGCAGAGGGGAAGTAAAATTGAGTAATAAGTCCATAAATAAGAGGATTTTTCGTGTGGTGACGGAGTAAAAATATAATTCACCACTCCCTTGCCCAACTATGTAGTAAAAGACGACTAAGGCATAAAATATGCACATTCCATCTGTGCAAGAGAAGGAAAACTCGTAATGAAACCCTATACCTGACCTATACCTGACCAACATGGTATAGTAAGTCAAATTCCCTCCCATTGTGGAGGACGCCCGAGCCTAACAGTGGAACGTATGTGGACTGCAATGAGGTCATGGTTTAATTAATTCCCGGTCTAAACAGCAAATCGGTTTCATTAAAAAGTAAATAACGCAAGTTTTACACTATTAAAATATTAGGACCTGGTAGGTGCCATTGTGGTCAGTTACTATTATGTGAGAAATCACATAATAGGAATATCCCGATATTATTTGAACACATGGAGAGCCTATTCTGAAGAGTGCAAATAAAGTCTTTGAAAGTAGCCTTTGAAGTAGGTAAAAGCCATCCAAGAGCTAAGTAGCTGAAGTGATCTATATAAAACTATACTCTTAGGTGATTTGTTAGAGTGCTTAAAGGCGATTAAGAAAATGTTAGTCACGACTATTATTCTGAGTCATTTTTTTTTGGGGTGGGTTGCGGTCGGCGCGCTCCTCGCACCACTCCGTCCGAGGCGATAGAGGGGCGTAAGCACGCACTCCCGCAACCCACCCGCGATGCACGTCGCCTTCGTCGTTGGGCCGACCGCCGGAGCAGGGTGACTTGACATCAGTGGTCGACCTGACGGAATACCCCCTATTTGGGGTACCCTCCCATTGACCGACGTCCCCCCCCCCCCCGTGAAGGACGTCGGTCTTTCCTCACGCGGTTGGCCTTTCAGCAGGTGACGGACTAATTCCCCGGTCACGTCACCCGCGGTCTCGGCTAGGGCGGCATGACGCGCAAGTATTCGCGCCTACGCCGCCCCAGTCAGCGGCGGTGGATCGCATCATCGAGGCTGTGCTCCTCGCGCAAGCGATCCGCCGCCACCTTCCGCGAGACTACTGCCTCACAGAAGGCTGCGACCGCGTCCCATTTATTCTGAGTCTGGGAGTTACTTGTATAATGATTAAGGATGCTAATTTTTTTAAATGTTTTTTATGACATCCACAGATAAGATAGGGAGTGGTGCATTGTATTCTTACTGTGTCACTACACGGTTATTTATATCGTATTTATTTTTTCCGTGTGGTGACGGAGTAAGAATACAATTCACCATATTTCTTACCCATGGGTACGACTAAGGGATTAAATATTCATATAACATCTATGCAAGAGATGGAAAACTAACTAAAACCCTTTACCAATACGTTTGAATAGCGTGGTATAGTAGGTCAAAATTCCCACACATAAAGGAGGTTCGAGCCCAACAGTGGGACATATATGGGCTTAGATGATCATCAATTGTTAAGATAACCGTGATACAACAATTCGTTCCTATTAGTAATTTGTTTATTTTAAAAAAAATGTCTATGTCTGGCTGTATAATGATTTTTCCATTGAGATATCATTAAAAAAGATGATTTAGTATTTGCAGTCTACCACAGAGTTAATTAAAACTGCCATTTCAAAAATATTATCTAACTAGCAACCCGCCCTCGCTTCGCTTCGGTTATAGTCGTTTTACCCACGTAGCTCCCGTTCCCGTGGGAATACCGGGATAAAATATAGCCTAGTTTACGCCCTGATATTATAGCTTTCCATGGGTGAAAGAATTTTTGAAATCGGTTCAGCCGTTTTGAAGATTACCCGGAACAAACAGACAGACACACAGACAAAAATTTTCTAATCGCTATTTTAGGCATAGGTATCGTGCACATAACCGTGTGAGCATGAAAAAAGTCTATTATTTTGACATTACAAACAGACACTCCAATTTTATTTATTGGTATAGATATGATGAAATCTGGAGTTAATACCTGGAGATGAAATCTGGAGCTAATACTATATGTTGTACGAAGTATAAAATTATATATGTTTAAAATATTAAAAGAAAAAAATTACAGCCCGCTGAGTTTTTTGCCGGAACTTCTCAGCTTGTGGCCGCGTGCCGATCCGGTGGTAGATTATTGTGTTCAAACGATGTGTAAATTTGACAATATGTAAGTGCCCTTAAGGGGCTTATGCAGAATAAATGATTTGATTTGATTTATCGACCTGGACCAAAGTCATTTCATGTTGTCAGGTTAACAATCACATTCCTAAGAAGGGTAAACGTCAGGCAGGTATCCGGTCACAAAACCAATTACATTTTTTTTTATTGCAAAATGTGTCAAACGAGCAAACAGTACACCTGATGATAAGTGTTGCTGCCGCTCATGGACCTTTGCTAGGCCGCTGCCTACTGTGAAGAAAGTGCAGGGTGTGTGAATGCGTGCAATGAGGTTCGTTGAAACTAAATGCATTACCAAAACCCACTACACGCAAACACATAGTAAATTTGGCTACCGGCTCTCTCGCTCACCGAACGAAGCGCCTTAACAATTTGCTACTACTCGGACGTAGATTTTCTGCTTATAGTTCATCTAATCTAAGAAGTGCATTTTGACGTTTCGCATTTTTTAATACACAATGACTTTGGTCAAACGTATACACATGATTGCAAACAATAAATCTTAAATTTTAAAGAACTATTAAGTTATTTATATAATTAACGTTGCGGGTTACTTTCTTGTATAATAATCTAATGTTGAAACTCGTAAAACCAATTTAAAATAAAAACAACATGTAAAACAGTAATTGTTATTAACGATGTTTCAATGTCACGTCATTACGTTCTGTACAGTAGTGCAGTGGTCACTTCCAATTCACGAATATCCAAATAATCGGTAAAAACATTAGAATTATATAATTAATCGAATAGACTAAATTCTCAAAATATTCGTATTAAAATAAAACCGTGATTCCACATTGTCCTTCACTGGCTGAATTGTAAATTGCAATGTTCGCGACGATGATACTTCAAGTAAAAGTAGTGATTCTGAATAAATAACTATTTTCGAATCCAGTTTTTGTTTTTACTTAACCCAATCCTACTAAATATGATGAATAGATTTTATGCTAAAATAATTAAATTTGTTTAGTATTAATTTAGCATTTAATTTATCCATCTCATTTTTGTAAGAAAAAAAATAAACCGATTATTAATTAAAGAGAATCAATATCGATTTCTCATTAAAATCGGATGTTTTCGATTGCGATTATTTGGTTCACATACCTAAACAACTTACTCTGACACCTGTCAAAATGCACTTTTTAGATTAGACAGACTATAGTGTGGTACTACCCCGGACGGACCGGTTCGCGGCTGTAGACAGACAATAGTCAACAGTGTAGTCCTACCATTACTAAAAACTATAACATTTGCAATATGTACGTATGAAAGAAAAGTACATATTGAGTCGACTCCAAGTAATTGGAAAAAAACATGGTTGTCTGTAAAGTCGGTTTACCGACGATAGTTTAACGTGACAACATCATCATCTTGCTCTTATCCCAATTACTTGGGGTCGACGCAATATGTCATCTGTTTTGACATATTGCAAAAAGTTTCGGCAATGACTTTTATGACCGGCCGCCTGCCTGACGTCAACCCTCCTTGGGAATGTAATCGTTGACCCAAATGGTACCAGATGGAGTTGGTCCGGGTCAATCTAGGGCTCTTAGTCGTCTTTTACGACACCCACGAGCGAAGCAAGGGTTGGTAGTATTCGAAGCCGCTACCACACACACAATATAGTTTAACGTGACAACGTCATAACAAAACATTGATGAAATGACTGCATACTTTTATGAATAAAATTGAATCAGCGTAACCAGTATCCATTGTTATAAGCTATTGAAATTAAATCGGGTCGGCAATTATCGTAAGTCTCGTTAGATGGCGCTGTTCAGTTTAGCTGAATCGCATTGTACTAAATGAATATATTTGAAATCCTTTCGCATCGATAGATGGCGCGCTTTAGTACAGCTGAATCGCATACTACTTAATAATAAAACAATGAGCGTAACGGGACAATGAGCGTAACGGGACACTTTTTCGTGCATGCAGCCAGCGTTCATTGATTTATTAGATGTTGTCACGTCAAAAAGCAGGATGATGGATAAACCCATAATAACGAACTTACTCGATAACAATCATTCATCATTTCAGCTCAAATATGTCCCACTGATCGGCTCGAGCTTGCTTCACAATGGGAGGGAAATTGATCTACTTTACGATGCCGTTGTCAGACGGGTTGGCATTCTTATTTTTCTTTTTTTGGATGGGCTATGGTAGCGCACACACGGTCCATTTCGTCCGGGACGACGAAAGGACGACGCGCGGGCCCATAACCTACCCGTACCCACGTCGCCTCGTTGTTGGGCCGACCACCGGGGCAAGGTGACTTGTCGTCAATGGTCGGCCCGACGGAATACGTTTTCGGGTACCCTCACCTATCGACGTCCCTGTCCCGGGACGTCGGTCGCCGTCGCGCAGTCTGCCTCTCCGCGGGTGAGACGGGTTGGCATAGGGTATTTTTTTTCAAGTTTTCCTTCTCTTTTATAGATATCATTTGCAATGATCCCTCAGTCGTCTTTTATGACATCCACGGGTAAGAATTGGGGGGTGGTGAATTGCATTCTTCCACGCATCTCTTATCTTTATATATAAATTTCTTGTGTACGTGTATATGTCACTGAACTTCTCCTAAACAGCTGGATCAATGTTGATGAAATTTTTTCAATGTGTTCAAGGGCATTCGAGAATGGTTTAAATTCACAATTAGACCCTGTAGGTGGCGCTTATTTGAACAGAACAACGTTTGTTGGGTCAGCTATTTAATTATCAATTAAAATAAACACTATATTCCAAAAAAAAAATAATATACAAAAAGATTGAACTCGTCTGACCTTCACGATAAGCGTTTAACGTAACACTATCCAAATTATTCAAAACAAAAACGCTTAGGCTGACCTCTATATAGACCTTGACCTTGTAAACATAGTCAAGAACTCCGTTAAGATTTCATCATGTTAGATAATGTAAGTGAAATCGCAGTTGTAATTAAGTCTGTGGTAGACTGTAAATACTAGATCATCTTTTTTAATGATATCTTAATGGAAAGATCGTTATACTGCCAGAGGTATTATTATTGGTGGCGGATCGCCTGCGCGAGGAGCGCAGCCTCGATGAGGCGATCCGCCGCCGGCGACTGGGGCGGCGTAGGCGCGAATACCTGCGCCTCATGCCGCCCTAGCCGAGGCCGCGGGTGACGTGACCGGGGAATTAGTCCGTTACCCACCGAGAGGCCGATCGCGTGAGGAAAGACCGACGTCCTCCCCAAGGGGGGGACGTCGGTCGATGGGAAGGTACCCCAAGTAGGGGGTATTCCGTCGGGCCGACCACTGATGTCAAGTAACCCTGCTCCGGTGATTGGCCCAACGACGAAGGCGACGGGCAGGTGGGTGGGTTGCGGGTGTTGCGTGCTTACGCCCCTCTGTCGCCTCGGACGGAGTGGTGCGAGGAGCGCGCCGACCGCAACACACCCCAAAAAAAATGGCCTATCATTACGTGGCGTTTTCAACTGATTATTTTGATTCTGCAAATTGCTGGGTGTTGACGGAGTAAGAATACAATTCACCACCCCCTATCTTGCCCGTTAATTTCGTAAGAGACGACTAAGGGATATAATATGTATATTACATCTTGCAAGAGAAGGAAAACCAGATATAAAATCGTATACCAACACGTCTGACCAGCGTGGTATAGTAGTTCAATTGTCCACCCATTATGGAGTAGGCTCAAGCCCAACAGTGGGACGTATATGAGCTGCGAGGATGATGAAATTAATTAATTGTAAATACATGCATGCACAATGCACATGCATGTATATTTAATACTATTGTTGCAAACCGCTGGCCTAGTTTATGGGCATATTATGTATTGTGTTAAATTTCTATACTGTAATAATAATCTTTTGGTTGACCATAAACCACAGAATTTCATACCGATAATCTTGGTTTCTATTGTATTTTTCTATACATTCGTCTTTATAGAGTTAGATTTCTATACAAATAAATAAAATTGGAGTAACTCTTTGTAATGTCAAAATGATGGGCAGTTTTCACGCTGGTACGGTTATTTGCACGATACCTACGCCTAAAAACCGGTTTAAAAATGTTTGTTTGTCTACTTACTACATTTAGGTAATATTCAAAACGGCTGAACTTATTTTGATAATATTTTACTACCACGTAGCTGTCTATATAAGGAGTAACTTAAGCTATATTTTAACCCCCTATTCCTAGGGGAACGTTCGTACGCCTTAAGGCGTATGAAACCGAAGCGAAGCGAGGGCGGGTTCCTAGTAAAAAGGAATTCTCTTTGCAATCAATCGCATGGCCACCTACCGGATCCAATTGTGAATCTAAACCATTCTCGAATCCCCTTGAACACACACAAAAAATGTCATCAGCATTGGTGCAGCCGTTTAGGAGGAGGTCAGTTACACATACACGTACACAAGAAATTATTATTTTTTAGTGATCTATAGAGGCGAAGGAAAACTACACAAAATCCTATGGCATAGTAAGCCAATTTCCTTCACATAGTGGAGGAGCTCCGAAGTCCAACAGTGGGCCTTATATGGGCTAAGATGATATACAAATGATATACATTTGGTAAGTAGATTGAAAATTATTTGATTACTTACATCACAAAAATAGAACTACGTTTTTTTTTGTAAATTATACAAGGCCATTCCTCTCACCGAAATTAAATTTTTATTGTAATTTAGTATCTATAATTACTTGTACTTTTGACGTGATTTATAAATCGATGAACGCCAGCTGCATCCAAGAAAAAGCTAGACTCATTGTAGAGGCATAACTATGCCATCTGGGGCTCGCGGCAAATTCTTTTATGTAAGTACAATCAGATTCTCTTAAAAAAATCATCATCAATAACAATCCCGCTAAAAACTTACCTCGTATTAGATAGGCTCTATTCACAATCGATTCGATACTGATACCAATGAGTATCGATACTTTTCAATCGATACTGATTGAACCTACAGATACAGATTGGAGTTGCTTTGGGTCACTCTGTGTACTCTACCGACTCTTTCACGGGGAGTGCTCCGAGGAACTGTTTGACTTGGTACCACTGTCACCATTCTACCAACGTACCACTCGACATCGTAGCAGGGTTCATCCATTTCACCTGGAAACGTTATGGTCTTCAACTGTACGTTTCCAGCGATCATTTCTCCCACGTACGTGCAGGCTCTGGAATGAACTACCTGCTGCTGTGTTTCCCGAGCGCTATGACATGTCCCTCTTTAAACGAGGTTTAAGAAGAGTATTTCCATCACGGTAGGCAACGGTCCGGCTGTGCCCCTGGTTTTGCAAAGGTCCATGTGCGGCAGGATCACTTACCATCAGGTGTGCTGCTTGCTCGTTTGCCACCGTTGGCAATAAAAAAAAAGGCTCTAGGCGTTTTGGGCCAGGGCCCTCTCGGGTCGGTGGTCCGTGGCATTTTGCCAATCCTGCCACCCTATAGTTACGCCACCTCATTATCACGTGACGCCTAAACTGTGTGTATATGCGAGGGTGCGGAGCAAGTGATAAAAAGGCATAAACGACGTTCGGCTTGTGACATTGTTACTTCTAATTAATCTGTATAATTTAAGTAAAAGAATCTATACCAATAAATTAAATTAGAGTGTCCGTTTGTAATGTCAAAATAATAGGCCTTTTTCATGCTCACATGGTTATTTGCACTAAATATTTGCCCAAAAATCTATACCAATAAATACAATTGGAGTGTCTGTTTGTAATGTCAAAATAATAGGCTTTTTCATGCTCACACGGTTATTTGCACGACACCTATGCCTAAAATACCAATTAAAAAATTTTTGTCTGTCTGTCTGTTTGTTCCGGGTAATCTTCAAAATGGCTGGACCGATTTCAAAAATTCTTTCACCAATGGAAAGCTATAATATCAGGGCGTAAACTAGGCTATATTTTATCCCGGTATTCCCACGGGAACGGGAACTACGCGGGTAAAACGACTATAACCTATAACCTATAACCGAAGTGAAGCTAGGGCGGATTGCTAGTCTAATATAAAAGAGAAAGTGTGCAGTGTGTGGTATGCTTCGTATAGGCTCCGAAACAGCTGGATCGATTTCAATGAAACTTTCAGGGAATCTCCAGAGTGACATGGCGAGTAATCCTGTAAAGTTTGGTGACGATCGGAGCACTCCTCTTTTTGAACTGTGTTTTGAATAAAATAAAGCAAAATCTAGCCCGGCGAAGCGGGCTGGGTACGCTAGTCACTTTAAATTTTTTTTGTCTGTCTGTTTGTTTGTTCCGGGTAATCTTCAAAACGGCTGGACCGATTTAAAAAATTCTTTCACCAATGGAAAGCTATAATATAACCGTGTGAGTATGAAAAAAGCCTATTATTTTGACATTACAAACAGACACTCCAATTTTATTTATTGGTATAGAATAGATAAGCACCGAAGTTTTTACATTAAATATGTCATTTAAAGCGTCGTAACGCGTTACGTAACGAAGCGGTTTACCCTCCCATAAGTTATCACTTCAAAAAGTAAGCAGGGTCAACAACACACAGATAATCTTGTATCTCAAATCTCTAGGTTACGTATTGTTTGTATAATAATATGTTGAAATATATGATATAAGAGATAGCTACATTTTCCGGCTAGTTAGCGCTTACTCGGTCTACTTACTCAAGGATTTGTGATTAATATCTGTGCAATTAACTAGCCGTTACATTATGGTGACCATGGTTTAGTTGTAAGACAAGTAAACGACCTTACAATAAGCTTAGTATGTAGTGCGAAAAATAATATCACAAATTAAAACTTGTCTATGAAAAAATTGAGTGGTTAAAAGTATGAATCGAGAAAATATTTTGTGGCGATGTTTAAGAGTATAGGCGTGGTAGAACACCTTGCTCTAAGGATCGCTTTTATTGAACTTATAATTAATAGTCCCAAAGACTTATATACGAATTAATAAAGTTTTTAATACAAAGATATTTATTGCAGAAACTGTGTTTTAAATGAATGTTTACAAAATTTTTGTATCAACAGCCGACCCAATCGGGCATTGCAATAATCGTTTAATTCTATAGTGTTAATTTATTAATACATATTAAAATAGATTCTGTAGTTTATCGATTTTTATAAAAATCTATTATTTTTTCACATCCCTATCATCCAAGGCCTGAATCCCAGTCTGCTAGAAAAGATAAATATACATATTAGCTTCCAAGTAGAAGAATATAATTTATACTGAAAATGTGTATGTGTTTTTCCATAACTTCCTACAACATTTTGTTGATTTCTTGTAATATAATAAGATAGAAGAGAGAAAGAAAGTATTTATATCGTATCAAACAAGAGATTAACAAGCAAAAAATAACATAAAAGAAAAAATACAGCATTATAATTTGCCAATATTATAGTACTCCTATAGCAACAAAATAAATAGTTCAGCTTTTTTTTATATTAACATGAAATCATACCGCCAATTTTTGGAGCTTGATGCCGCCCTAGTAGAGGCTGCGGGGACTGATCCGGGGATTTAGTCCGGCACCCGCGGGTGCCCGGACTAAATCTCCAGTCCGGTTTGCGCTCTGCATTTATACCAACCTGGACAAACTTCATCTAATGTCAACAATTATATTACCAAGGACAGTTGACGCCAGACAGACGGCTGATTATAAAATTATTGCCAAAACAATTTGCAATATGTATGATGCAATAAGACTGCGTATTGCATGGAATCCAAGTAATTATGTACAAGATAATGATGATTTAAACAGAATATTTTTATGTGATAGAAGTAGACTGTCGACAGACTTCGTTCAGTGAGCGAGAGAGGCGGCAGCCCACTTTCTTTTCTTTGTTATTGCAAACGGTGACAACAAACAAATAAGACAATTTAAATATAAATTAATTTTATAAAAATAAACAAATAAGACAAATAACAACAAACAAACAAATAAGAGTGGTAGGACCATACTGTCGACAGTTATCTGTCTACAGCCGCGGGCCGGTCCGTCCGGGGTAGTACCACACTCCCGCAGAAAATCGACGTCTGAGTAGTAGCAATTTGTTACTGCGCTTCGTTCGGTGAGCGAGAGAGCCGGAAGCCCAACTTTCTGAAGGTGTTTTTGTGTGGAGGGTTTTGGTGGTGCCCTTGGTATCACCGAGCCTCAATGCACACATTCACACTCCCTTCACTTTCTTCGCGGTAGGCAGCGACCCTGTAAAGGTCCATGAGCGGCAGCAACACTTACCACCAGGTGTACTGTTTGCTCGTTTGCCACCGTTTGCAATAAAAAAAAAATAAATGAGCAAACAGTACACCTGATGGTATATGTCGCTGCTGCTCATGGACCTTTGGTAGGCTGTTGCCTACCGCGAAAAAAGTGAAGGGAGTGAGAATACGTGCAATGAAATTCGGTGAAACTAAAGGCATCAACAAAACCCACCACACGCAAACACCATTAGAAAATTGAGTTCCGGCTCTCTCGCTCACCGAACGAAGCGCAGTAACACATTGCTAGTATTTAGACTACCACCTCAGATGGACCGGCCCGCGGCTGTAGACAGACAACTGTCAACAGTTGCCTTTATTATGTTATGCCTTTAATATCACAGAACCTTATTGCATGAATTCAAACTCCCTTCACGGTAGGCAACGGCCTAATAAAGGATCATGAACGGCATTTAGTATCAGGTGTGCTGTTTACTCTTTTGCCACAAACATCAATCTATATATATGAAAGAAAGTCGTGTTAGTTACACTATTTATAACTCAAGAATGGCTGTACTGATTTGGCTGAAAATTGATGGGGAGGTAGCTTAGAACCAAGAGACGGACATATTATACTTTTTATCCCGTTCAATCGCGTTCCCGTTTTCCGTTCGATAAAATGTCAAAGAAACGTAGTATAACAAAAACCCATTTGATATGTAATAACAAAACGCAAATGACAGCTAAACGTAATTTTGTCTATAGTTAAGTATGGTTGAAAATTTGACAATTATAATTTTGTCAGATATCAATAATCAGTAATTAGTATTCTCTTTGAATCATCATTAACAATGCCGCGACCATGACGATCGAATCTTTCCGGACAAAGCTGTAATGGTTTAGAAATTATATTTACATTATATTAACAAAAAAGTTATGGCGATACAAAGTTCGCCGCGTCAGCTAGTAAAGAAATAATATTAAAATCAAAGTCAATATTTTTTTCTTCTACTTATATCACAATACGTAAGTTTTTTTGTTTTTTTGGGACTAATCCCACCACACATTCCCACCATTGTAACTCCTGTAAGCCAGGATCCACAATGGTCTCCATAAATGACACCTAGGTTTGACCCTCAGGCAGTCCCGGAATATGACTTTAATTGTCTTGGGACTTGCAACAAATTTAATTAGAAAAGATTAAAGAGGAGGAGTTGGAAAGAGAGATTCCACTTCCCTCCTAGGTAAAGCGAGAGGCAGGAAAACAGAATGACTAGTCAGCCAATAAGTAAAAAGGTGTATAGCTACGTTAAGCGCAGCAGTACGGCACCATAGGTACAGAAGAGCTTAAGGGGCCTATATGTGAGCGTTAAGATTGATTGCTACAGTAGGTATGACAAAAACGCATGAAGGCACGAAAATTTTCTCGAGTTGCTACAAGGTCCGTAACAAGAGTATTTCCTGCAACGGCCTGGCTGTGCCCCTGGTATTGCAAAGGTCCATGTGCGGCAGGATCACTTACCATCAGGTGTGCTGCTTGCTCGTTTGCCACCGTTGGCAATAAAAAAAAGAAAAATACGTAGGTGTTAAGCGAATTCAAATATAGAAGGGAGCCATTCCATTATCATCATGATTACATTATGAAGAGTACCTTGTCGTCCGTGGCCAGCCCGGCAATATCGGATGACGTGACCGGGGAATTAGTCCGTCACCCGCCGAGAGGCTGACCGCGTGAGGAAAGACCGACATCCTCCCCGAGGGGAGGACGACGGTCCAACGATGAAGGCGACGGGTCTTACGGGTGGGTTACGGGTGTGTGTGCTTACGTCCCTCTGTCGCCCCGGACGGAGCGGACGAGGAGGGCACCGACCGTAGCCCACCCAAAAAAAAAAGTCCGGCAATATGGACTATCCTTTTTTTCACGCGGTCCATTCCGTCCGGGGCGACGAAAGGACGGGGCGCGGGCCCATAACCCATTCGTATCCACGTCGCCTTCGTCGTTGGGGATATGGACTATCCTAGATAATATTCTGATCATTGTCACAATGTATAAGTCTCTCAATTAGCAGTCTTTATTGTATTCTGTTGAACGAACGGTAATAATTAAGAAATAAATCCTTTTAAAACGGGTGAAGGTTTCAAAGTATCGATAATAACAATTCAATTTTAATAACGGCAATAAAACTGATTTACTTAAAATTATCCGTTTATTTCTCTGTGTGGTGAAGGAGTAAGAATACAATTCACCAGCCTTTTTCTTTCACGCGGGTGTCGTAAAAGACAACTAAAGGATTATCATCATCATCATTTCTGCTCATATACTTCCCACTGTTGGGCTCGAGCCTCCTTCACAAAAGGAGGGAAATTGACCTTACTGCACCATGCTGGTCAGACAGGTTGGCATAGGGCTTTATTTCGAGTTTTTCATCTATTGCATAGATGTTATATGCGTATTATATCCCTTAGTCGTCTTTTACGACATCCACGAGCAAGATAGGGAGTAGTAGATAAAGGATTATAATGTACAGATAATATGGAAGAGATACTAAACTTATTAAATCCTATATACTTCTGACCAGCGTGTATAGTAGATCACTTTAGTAGGTCGAATTCCCTCTCATTTTGGAGGAGGCTCAAGCCCATACATGGGACGTATATGTCAATTACAGTTATAATATCAGGTTGACCGGAGTATTTTTGTAGCATTTATTTAGATATATATTAATAAAAAATAAAAAAATAAATAATGAAAATTATATAAAAAATTACAAAAAGAGAATAATAATAACACCGAGATTCGATCCGACGCTGTTTGACATACAAAAACTAAAATTAAAACCGGTCAATGTCTCACCTGAGCTACCCTAACTCTTGACGTTGAGAACGAAATTTGAATTCATATTCTTTTAAAATCTAATGTCATTGTAACGTTTTGCTAAAAACACAGACAAAAGAACATTTTCAATACATAAAACCTAGCTGGATCGATTTTTTGGACCTGAATCCTCTAGTATGCCAAATTTCATCAAAATCGTTGGTGCCGTTTCCGAGATCCTGAAAATATATATATTTACAAGAATTGCTCGTTTAAAGATATAAGATATATTAAATCGTCGCTTCTGTTGTCACGTAGAAGACAAATAGGATTTCAGTTCTCATCATCTGAGCCCAGATAAGTCCTACAGTTGGACTCGGACCTCTTCCTATGTATAATACGCTGGTCAGACGTGTTGCTTGCATGTTGGGTTCTCGTTCTCTTATTTAGATGTTATATGCATATTAAATCCCTTAGTCGTCTTTAATAACATCCACCGCAAAAGAATGGCTGTTAAATTATATTCTTACTCCATAACTACACGGAAATTACAACCGTAAACAGTTATATATATTTAACTATCGCCGCTGTTGTCACGTAAAAGATAAGTAAGATTTAACTTGAACTATTTAACCTCATGTTTTTTTTTAAAAATGTTATGATTAGTTATATGCCTACCTAATCCGGAGATAATTAAATGTAGTTTTGTAATAAAAATATATATTGATATTACTTTATTATTTGATAATTATATGTTTAAATTTTGATAACATAACAGTTTAAATTTTAAAATTGATTATTATTATCATCTCGGCTTATATTCATGGCCCTGAGGTCGAGCTTCCTTTACGACAGGAGGGAAATTGACCTACTATGCCAAACTAAACAGATGTATGGGTTTTTTTGTTTGAGTTTGTTTTTCTTCTTTGAAATCAATGTTATCCGATATTAACATCCTTTCATTGTTTCAGCTCATATATGGCCCACTGCGAGGCTCAATCCTCTTTCACAATAGGAAGGAAATTGACGTACCTAATATACCACGCTGGTGAGACGAGTTGGTATAGGGTTTTATTTCGAGTTTTCTATCTTCTGTATGTTAAATGTATTCCTTAGTCGTCTTTTACGATATCCAAAGGCAAGATAGGGAGTGGTGAATTGTATTTTTACTCCGTCACCCGACAGACCTTTTAGTCATTAGCCTTATATCCTTTTGTAATTTTTTTTATATTCACGAATAAGAGCCCCTGGTAATAATTTTAATTCTGACCATGTGAAATAATTTAAATAATATTTTTATTCTTAATAATTTCGAAATCATTTTATGTTTTACTTATAACTTACAATAAAAAAATAATTTAAAAATTATTGATAATTTTCGAAGTTTTCTTATCTTTTACTTCTGTTTTGCTAATACTTTTATCGTATATTTTATGACGTCGAGAATTATATTTTGTATCGGCTATGATTTTAACTTATTAAATTTAAATATTCTATGTTTATTACGAAAACTTTTTAAAGATTCAGTTATTTTTTAAAACTTTTTATTAATACACACTAGCTGCCCAACAGACGCTATTCTCGTAACTAATATATTTGCAAGAAATTTCAGACAATTTTATATTCTCTTAGAGAATTAAAAAAATGAAACAAAAGAACACAAAGACTCTTGTCGGGTGACCTAACGGTCATCCGACAGGAGTCATCATCATCATCTTGCTCTTATCCCAATTACTTGGGGTCGACGCAATATGTCATCTGTTTTGACATATTGCAAAAAGTTTCGGCAATGACTTTTATGACCGGCCGCCTGTCTGACGTCAACCCTCCTTGGGAATGTAATCGTTGACCCAAATGGTACCAGATGGAGTTGGTCCGGGTCAATCTAGGGCTCTTTGTCGTCTTTTAAGACACCCACGAGCAAAGCAAGGGTTGGTAGTATTCGAAGCCGCTACCAGCAGTCACCCGACAGGAGTGAAAAATTTAAATTATTAACAAACACTTGTTATTTTTAACCGACTTCAATAAAAGGTGGAGGTTCTCAATTCGTCGGAATATATTTTTTTTATGTATGTTCCCCGATTACTCAAAGACGCCTGGACTGATTTGCAAAATTCTTTTTTTGTTTGATAGGTTATACTTCCCAAGTGGTCCCATAGTCATCAGGTCAGGATCTGATGATGGTATCCTTGAGAAATTGGTGGAATTCTTAAAACTTTATAGGTAATTTTAACGTTTTTATTAGTTTACTGTTTGAAGTCGGTTTATTTTTGTTAAAAATGATTGGATTCTCAAATTAATTGTTTAATCTTAAATTAAAATTACTAAATTAACCTTTTTACATTTATATAGTTTTAACGTCTATCGGTCACAGAGAGTTGTCATTGACAATTTGTATTAGCGCAAATACGACACGTGACCGCGAGTCGCGATCGACATGATCGCGACTTGCACATCTTATTTCACTTCAAATAACTATTTTTCTCTGTCTACCTGTTATTTATGTAATTAGATCAACAATCCAGTCTATAATATATACAATAATTAAATAATTAAAACTCGACACAACAAAAAATAGAATTTAAATACGTATATGTGATTTTTTTAGCGCGGAAACACTGACTTCTTTGTATATTAAGCGGTTGCTACGCAGTATTCACAGATCGTTGCCTGAACGAGTTTTTTTTTGTAAATTTGTTTGTAAATATTAAGTATGGATCCCTGTGTTTTTGCAGAATTTCAAAGTACAATTTCACAACTCTTTGCCAATGAAAGTCATAGAAAATGTGGCGCTTTTTTAAACAATGTCTGTATTATTAATTTATTTGTAAATATTAAGAACTAGCAACCCGCCCTCGCTTCGCTTCGGTTTTAGTCGTTTTACCCGCGTAGTTCCCGTTCCCGTGAGAATACCGGGATAAAATATAGCCTAGTTTACGCCCTGATATTATAGCTTTCCATTGGTGAAAGAATTTTTGAAATCGGTCCAGCCGTTGTGAAGATTACCCGGAACAAACAGACAGACAGACTGACAAAAATTTTTTAATCTGTATTTTAGGCATAGGTGTCGTGCAAATAACCATATGAGCATGAAAAAAGCCTATTATTTTGACATTACAAACAGATACTCCAATTTTATTTATTGGTATAGATTAAAAGTTAAAATCCAACTAAAGAAAATATTTAACTTAGCGATGTTTCGATTATTTATGTAACATGAATTCAGCAAAAAAAGAAATGTTGATGACGCATTTTGCTGTGGGGGGACTATGGGGGCCGTAAGAAATGACTAAGGAATATACATGCAAATATAGTATCTAATTCAGAGATAGAAAACACGAAATGAAAACCTATACCAAAACATTTGACTGACATAATATAGTAGCAATTTTTCTTCCTATTGTAGAGGAGGTTAGAACCCACCAGTGGCACGTCCATGCTTGGGAAAATAATGAAGATAATGCAATAATTAATTGAAAATAATTCACTGTAATAACGTTGACTTGACGTGAGACATCTTAGTCCGCCCGTGATTATGAACGCTGTAAAGTGTTCGAAACGCCGAGACAGCGTCTTGTGCTATACAAAGCAGAAGTTCGTCCTCATGTGGAGTACTGCTCACATCTCGACATCGCAGCAGGGTTTATCCATTTCACCTGGAAACGTTATGGTCTTCAACTGTACGTTTCCAGCGATCATTTCTCCCACGTACGTGCAAGCTCTGGAATGAACTACCTGCTGCTGTGTTTCCCGAGCGCTATGACATGTCCTTCTTTAAACGAGGTTTAAGAAGAGTATTTCCTTCGCGGTAGGCAGGCTGTGGCCCTGGTATTGCAAAGGTCCATGTGCAGCAGTTTCAATTACCATCAGGTGTGCTGCTTGCTCGTTTGCCACCGTTGGCAATAAAAAAAAAAAAAAAAAAAAACGCCTGTCAATCAAAAATCAAATACAAACGCGATAAAATTCGTAAATTAGTTTTATTTACAATAGAAAATAATCTTCAAAATGGCGTATAAAATATTGATGCCGTAATATGGGAAATTTATTTTTCGCTTTTTAGAGATATACGAACATATGCATTGTATATTAAGTGTGTTCGAAACGTCGGGCAATCATAAATCAAATATAAACGCGATAGAATCCGTAAAATAGTTTTATTTATATTTCTTCGGATTAAAAAATGATAAATGGCGATCAAGCACATAACTTCTCCGTGGCCGACAAAAAAATTTTTTGCACACCATTCTGTCACCACGCATTTCATGCCCTCTGATCTTGAAATTAACAGCGTACTTACAATGAACGAGTGTTATTACATAATTGATATCTAATACGTACATTTAATTAAACTGTGTGCACGATATCGGCCACGTGAATATCTCACATAGTTCTGGACTCATCAAATCTATCTTGCCCGGCGATTTTTTGATGAGAAACATCTATAGGCGAAGTTGAACCTGATCGTTGCCGTGGCGTTAACGCCACGCTGGGATATGAACATTTGTGTAACGAAACTGTAAACTGTTTAAGAATTTTGTACAACGCCATCTAGTGAGCTCAATTACAACAAATTATTAACCTAAACATATACCTATAGTGTATACTTATAAAAATAAATGTTCATTGAATAAAAATCATGATTTTCTGAAAAAAAAAAAAACGTAATATTTTATTAATACATTATGCCATATTAATTCCTGTCGTAATCTGTTCTTTTATGCATATATACTTGTACAAAATAATTTCCGTGTTTCACATCTGCCAGACGTCTTAAGCGACGGATTCCTTTTTTATTGGGCATAATCCCACCGCCCATTCCCACTACTGCAACTGTAAACCAGGATTTACAATGGTCTCCGTATAAGAAACCAAGGTTTGACTCTCAGGAAGTCCCGGAAAACGTTTTTAATTGTCTTGTGACCCACAACAAATTTAATTAGAAAAGAAAAACAGGAGTTAGAAAGACTCCACTTACCTCCTATACAAAGCGGAAGATATGAAGCAAAGTTGGCTAATGTGCCAGTAAATAAGAGGATGTACAACTACGTGAAGTGCAGCAGTACAGCACCACGGATTTAACAGAGCTTAAGAGACCTATATGTGAAGATTGATTGCTATAGTAAATATGGCAAAAACGCCTTGCCCGTGTAAGGCTTACCCGTGGATGTCGTAAAAGTCGACTAAAGGAAATAATATGCATATAACATCTATGTAAAAGATGAAAAACTCGATATAAAACCCTATACCAACCTGTCTGACCAGCATGGTATAATAAGGTACCATTTCCCTCCTATTGTGGAGAAGGCTCAAGCCCAGCAATAGCACGTATATGAGCTGTGATTATATAATAATTATCGTTGTCATATTAGCTCAACGGACTGGATATATAACGTATGATAACTCCTTCATCATCATCATCATTTCTGCTCATATACGTTCTACTATTAGACTCTGACCTCCTCCACTATGGGAGGGAAATTGTCTTACTATATCACGCTGATCAGACGTGTTGGTATAGGGTTTTGTTTCGAGTTTTCCTTTTCTTACATAGATATTATATGCGTATTAGTCGTCTTTTACGACACCCACGAGCAAGAGAATGGTGAATGGTATTCTTACTCCGTCACCACACGAATTCGCGTATACATCAGAAATCATTACTTGTCATGTTAGTTCAACTTACTTTATTTAGATCAGGGGTTCCTAAACTTTAAAGACAACAGAACCCCAAATACCTTTTATTTTATGGAATCCCATATCAAATTTTATTAAGTAATGAACAGTTCAGTGTCATAGTTCAGGCCTAATTCTTGCTATCTGTCTACTAACATAATAGTAACGAATTCTTCTCATCATTAATTTTGTTCGCCTGATGCCGCCCTAGCAGAGGCTGTGGGTGACCGGACCCCGGATTCAGTCCGGCACCCGCGGAGAGGTTAGCCTCGCGACAGCGTCGACGTTCCGGTAGGGACGTCGACGGAAGAGGGTACTCTTTTTTTTTTTTATTGCCAGCAGTGGTAAACGAGCAAACAGTACACCTGATGGTAGGTGTTGCTGCCGCTTATGGACGTTTACAAGACCGCTGCCTACCGCGAAGAAAGTTAAGGGAGTGCGAATGCGTGCATTGAGGCTCGGTGATACCAAAGGCACCACCAAAATCCTCCACATGTAAACACCCTCAGAAAGTTAGGCCCTCGGTTGGCTGGCTCCCTCGAGGTATTCCGTCGGGTCGACCACTGAAGTCAAGGAACTCTGCACCGGTGGTCAGCTTAACGAGGAAGGTGACGTGCTATACGGGTGGGTTACGGGTGTGTGGCTTACGTCCCTCTGTCGCCCCGGACAGAGCCGGGCGAGGAGTGCGCCGTAACTCACCCCCAAAAAAGAAATCACTAATTTTGCACTGTTTTAAGTTAATATTTGTAACCGTTGTATTATTTCACAGCCATATTACTAAAATTAAAAGCTACTTAATTTTGGCGGACCCCTGATGGCTATTCTATGGAACCCCTAGGTCCCGCGGAATACACTTTAGGAATCTCTGATCTAGATGACTCTGTGTGAGTGAGTTACAAGACTCAAAAGATACTTGTATATTAATTAATCTGAATTGTAACTATAGTTTATTAATAAGTCACCTTCACTTAAGATTTTAAAAATATAACAACAACAATTCTCTTTTGGAAAGGCTAACCCTGACATTGACTGTAAAACATTATAATCGATACAAGAATATTTATTATCTGTACTTCCGCAACAGGAAGTTTATAACACACATTTTGCACGAATTAAATAATTATTTTTCTTGTTTAAATTAATAATAACAAAGAAATTGTTATTAAAGTGGAGGCACTGGGTGCGAGTTCCGGTAGATGTAAAGAATTATTGTTTTTGGGTAAATTAGTTGGACGTTAGCAACAACCCATTTTTATGTTTTTAGAGTGAGAAATAAGCTGTGGACGAGGTTGATTGGCGGGAACATTAAATGTCATACATATTTTTTTTAGTCTAAAATGTCATACGATTACGTTAAAATAAAAAATTCTGATGTTTTTTTGTGTACAGAATGCCGAAAAAAGTGCTAAAGTATCAGAATATTAAATAACAGTGCTATAAGTGAATTTTCATCATCATCATCATGCAGCCCACATACGTCGCACTTTTGGGCTCGGGTCTCCTTCATAACGGGAGACAATTTGACCTACTGCTGGTTAGACAGGGTTTTATTTCGAGTTTTCCTTCTCTTGCACAGATGTTATGTGCATATTGTATCCCTTTTTTTTTGGCGATGGGTTACGGTCGCCGCGCTTCTCGGACCACTCCGTCCCAGGCGACAGAGGGAAGTAAGCACGCACACCCTTAACCTACCCGTATAGCACGTCGCCTTTGTCGTTGGGTCGACCACCGGTATATTATATCCCTTAGTCGTCTTTTACGACATCCACGTGCAAGATAGAGAGTGGTGAATTGTATTCTTACTCCGTCACCACACGAAAAATATATTCTACAAAAGTTAATAGGAATAATCTGTAAGGAGTTATTATTTTATTAAACATGACATATTATTGAGAGATAATCTTTAAACATTAAAGCAAAAGCAACTTGAACCATAAATAGCAGACAGAATTTTTTTATAATCAATTACAAAGACATTTTCCGAATGATGACTGACCAAGAATACAATTCACCAATCCCTATCTTGGATGTCCTAAAAGACGACTGAGTGATACAATACGCATATAGATATAAGAGAAGGAAATCTCGAAACAACACCCTATACGAACCTGTCTGATTTTAGCTCAATTATTCCGTATGGTGACGGAGTAATAATACAATTAATCACCCCTGTCTCGCCCGTGGGTGTCATAAAAGACGACTAAGGGTCATATAACATTTATGCAAAAGAAAGAGACCTTGAAATAGAACCCTATACCAATCCGTGGAATCATTGTGGTATAGTAGGTCAATCCCTCTTCTATTCCGAAGGGGGATCGAGCCTGGATACGAGACATAATATGAGCTGAGGTGATGACAAATTTGTATATAATTAATAATTTACTTAGTAACAATCTCAGTATAAACACGATCATAATATAATTATTATAGCTACTATGTTATATTATCTATATTATTATAAAGATGCAACTATGTGGACTTATATGTACCTTAAAAAATCATAGACTTAAAAAAATAGAAAAAAAGTCGCTTTTATTAACTTATATAAAAAAAAAAAAACTAAATAGTAGTAGTACTACTTACCGTTGCCATTATCAGCTTTCTTCTTCACAACGATCATTCCATTTTTCTCCAGGCCGGATGAAACACCATTCAGCTCTCTCATTATCACGAATTAAAAAAGATAATTAATAAAGATGATAGTTTCGCGCGCTTTGCAACGTCACTTTGACACTTGGGTTTGGCGGCAACTGGAGCAAAGACAACGCTTAAACATCCAAGGTAAGCTCGACCGACAAAAACGGAGAATGGTTAAGTGATTATAACACGATAAAAGGACTTGGTTGTCAATTTAAAAAAAATAAAGAAACTACGGGCGCTGTGGATTCGTGCGCGTCGCTTACACAAATGATCGCTTTAGCATTGGGGTTCCTTATATTTATACAAAAAAGCGTTTTTGAAGTTGTTTAATATAATTCTTATGCGAAGGCTAGACTGAATAAAAGTTACGATCTGTATTACGATGTATACCGATGTATGACAATAATTATACAGATTTTAAATAATTTTAATTTGCATGTATTAAAGATAACCTTAAAACTTAGATGAAGGAAGGTTTTTTTTTTATGGATGGGCTATGGATGGTCTATGGGTGGTCTATGGTAAGCGCTCACGTCGTTCGTCCGGGGCGACGTAAGGATAGCGCGCGGGCCCATAACGCACTTGTACCCACGTCGCCTTCGTCGTTGGGCCGACCACCAGTTCCAAGTTCCTTGACCTCAGTGGTCGGCCCGACGGCATATCCTTTTGGGCACTCTCACGTTTCAACGTTCTTGTCCCGGTCGCCATGCGCGGTTAGCCTCTCTGTGGGTGACGGATTAAAGTCCCCGGTCCACTAAAGTCCCCGGTCCAAAGTTATCATAAAAAACTAGCAGGTGCTCAGTGGAAGATTAGGTAGTAGAAGTCTTCTGGGTAACAAACTTCTAACAGCTGAGCAACTTTTAACATTGTATTTTCTGTTATTATATGTATATTTATTTTTTAATATAAAAATAGCCTTGATTTTTGCCTGACGGTAAAAGGTGATGTGAATTTAAGCTGTCCCATTGGAAATACAAAATTAATCGGTAGTTGGGCAGACTATATGGTTGTTACATACTAAAGTTTTGAAGCCTCTCTTTAAGGCCTTAAACATGTTCAAGTCTTGATGACTGATTTCATACCATTCCTTTAGCAGGAAAAGTTAATAATAGAAATACTACTAACGGGCAAAGGTATACATATTCTTAGTCTGTTAAAATATAGGAAATATTGTACATTAAACATTTATTTCATAATATTTATCAGATCAGACAGTATATTCAGTTTAATGGCACAAATTATGAGGTCACTGATCTAATTCCTGGATCAAATGTTATATTATTTTGTTTATGCTTTAGGAAGTTTTCTTGAGGGCATAGAGTTGAATTTGAGATTAGTTTTCGTAGCGGTCCACCTTTGTTATCGCGGTAAATATGTTGTAGGGTTTCATTTTAAGTTTCCCTTCTCTTACATAGATGTTATATACTTATTATATCCCTTAGTCATCTTTTACGACCACCACGGTTAGGATAGGGAGTGGTGAATTGTATGTATAAGAAAAAAAAAGATTGTATTCTATTCTTAATTAATTAGGTTTAATGGTAAATATTAAAAAAAAACAATCATATATGGATACTAAAATATTTTTTTATGACAAACTTTCTTTGTGGTGACGGAGTAAGAATGCAATTTACCACCCTCTTCCCCTTTTTGCCCGTGGGTGTCGTAAAAGACGACTAAGGTATTATTGCAGCTAACATCTGCGCAAGACAAAGAAAACTCGAATTAAAACTTTGTACTAAGCCGTCCGACCAGCGTGGATCTATTTTCCACCTATTGTGGAGGAGGCTTGAGCCCAGCAGTGGGACGTATATGAGCTGTGATGATGATAAATCTTTACATATATATTTCTTGTGTACGTGTGTATGTCACTGAAATCCTCCTAAACGGCTGGATTGATGTTGATGAAATTTTTTGCGTGTGTTTAAGTGGCTTTCTAGAATGGTTTAAATTCATAATTGGACTCGGTAGGTGGCGTTGCTGTCGATTTCAAGGAGAATTCCTTTTATTTTATTTGAATGGAACAACGTCTGTTGGGTCAGCTAGTTTATTATAAAAATCTTCAAAGATAAATATTAATAGCAATTCAATCATATATAGGTCAATTTATTTTGTGATAAAACTTCAATACATACATAATACACTTAATATTTCTCAATAAGATAATTATTAATTATTTTCCGCGTAGCAATGGAGTAAGAATACAATTCACTAACCGCTCCTTTTCCTCCACGGGTTTTTTAGCTTCTGTTTAAATTACTCATACAAATAAAGTCACTGCAAAAGAAGGAAACCTCGAAACAAAACCAAAAACACCACGTCAGTCGTCTAGATCACTCTTCGTTCCTAAAGTGGAAGAGTTTCCTGTCTAAAAGCGATACTTGTTTTGGCGGGAAAAAACAGATATAAAATAAATATATTATCTATGGAAACTCTTGAGAAAAAGAAATATAATATCCTTATAAATATATCCTTAGCAAAAAGACTATTTTTGGCGGGAATCTGGAAGTGTCATGTGGTGTTCTTGTATTATATTCAATATCTTAGTGTTTTAACGTGTTATATTAAATAATTTTGATGGCATTTTATGTAATATATAGTGGCAAAACTGCTGAGGTGTAGTGAATATGATATAAAACTGCTATACATACCTTTTTGTTTCCACCAAAATTCTCAGAAGATACCCTTAACAGTGGCCATTATACTGTTGAGGGCGACACTTTGACTTAACGACAGACCATTGCTGACATGAAGAAACTGATAACTTGAAAAGATAATTATAACTCGACACTGGCAAAAATGGCTCGTATTTGTAGCTGATTGCCAAGACAAAAAAAGAAGAACAAGAAGACTATCCATCCATTCATCCACCATTTCATATTTCATTAATCAGAATATCGAAGTCCACAATTGGACGCAAGACTCCCCACATAGGGGATTAATCGCCACGTTTAGCAGGCGGGCTGACAATGATAATTTGTGTTATTCATCCTCGTTCAGCTTATCGCCGTCCACTGCTAGACGTAGGCCTTCTTCATGTATCGCCACAGAGTGCGATTCTGTGCCGCCTGCATCCAACGACACCCAACTTACACCAGGTCGTCGGCCTATCTAATTGAGGTGCATCCTACACTGCGTCGTCCTATACGTGATCGCCATTCGAGAAACTTTCTTCTCCTACTACATTATGTCAAGTTTATGTTTATGTTGTATTAGTCAACATTATGTTGAATCTTATTAATAAATATGTATATCTTTTATTCATAAATCTCAAATTATATATTATAAATGTATACAAAAACCTCGCGGGAATACTTATTAGAATTAATATTTCATAATATTTCAAGTTTTAAGTTAATTAGTTAAACAAATTTGAGGATTTAAATCTTAAATTTCATTTGAGAAGAACAGGTGAAGAGCTTAGAAGTATTGTAATAATTAATGACCATGAGGTGACTGAGTAAGAATACAAATTCACCACCCTCTTAGAATAATAACGTATAGAAGGTCGGTACGTAAGTGATCAAAAACGTGAAGCCAAAAATACTACATGAGCGCAAGCGATTACACACGTACTTACACACGCACACTACTATACAATAGAGTTGCCTTGTGTACACAGTGACCTTGTACACTACGGAACGATTCGGCGGGCTCCAATAGGCTCCAATTTAAGTGCTTCATTTTTTTGTGCTCGGAGTTATCTTCTATGAGTTATTATTCTAAGACCACCCTCTATTTCCCGTAGATGTCGTGAAAACTACTCGAGTATATAATATGCATATGACATCTTTTCAAGAGAAGGCAAATTTGAAATAAAACTATACCAACCCGTTTCATCAGCGTCAATTTTCTTTCTTTTGTGGAGGAGGCGAGAGTCCAACATTGGGATTTATATCCACATAGTGGGGAGCGATCTATACTGCTACGTCCGAAGGGTGGTTCCCATTCGAAAACTTCTCTTCGCCAAGGGTTATCAGTTCGTCGAGCAATATGGCCTGCCCACTGCCCTTTCAGCGTGCTAATACTTCGTGCTATGTCGGTTACACCCGTTCTTCTAAAGCTATCCATAATTCAGATTCTATCTTGTAGAGAAATCCCGAGCATAGTCCACTCCACAGCACGCTGAGCGACTTTGAGCTTGGTTATAAGGACTTATTTATCAACATCCTAAATAAATTTTATCATCACGACATTGTAGTTCATATACGTCTCTTTGCTAGGCTTGATTTTTCTGGATGTCAAGGACCTCGGTACAAGTGGTCAGTTCAATGGTGAAGGGGAGGGAATACGGTGGATTTTATGGGCCGCGCTGCCCTTTCGTCATCTCGGACGGAAAGCAGGGCTTCAGGCAGTCTTTAGGGACTGCCGATAGAAGTGAAAATTTGTGAATTTTATCGCCTTTGTATTTGATTGCCCGACGTTTCGAATACTTTGCAGCGTTCATGGTCACAGGCGGACTAAGATGCCTCACGCCCAAAAGTCATCGTTATTACAGAAAATTTATAAATATTTACCCGATACAGAAAATTAGTTACTAAATATTGACCCAAATTTTGATACAAATTTATTGCCGGTGTAAGAAGAAAATGATTGTAGATGAAAAGAATTATATTGTTTATGATTAGTAATTATTTAACATTAAAATTAATAGTAATTATATTGAAAACTACAACCTAGTATACTACCACCGGATCGGCACACGCCCACACTGAGAAAGATCCGGCAAGAACATGAAATCAAATACAAACGCGATAAAAGCCGTGAAGAAGTTTTATTCAAAAAGTGTAATACTCGCGTAAACATCAGAAATCATTATGAAACTTGTGAATTGTATCTGATGATAGTGATCTATTAGATTTTTTTTTTATTATTTTTGGTTTGTAAAGAAGTATTAAAGACCAATGTATCTAAACTTTAATCTTTAATCACAAAAACTTCTTTATAAACCAAAAATAATTCTAAATTAATAGGTTATAGCTAATAATGTATTAAAATATGTGTAATCTATACCAATAAATAAAATTGGAGTGTCTGTTTGTAATGTCAAAATAATAGGCTTTTTTCATGTTTCATGTTGTTTTTATTTGCACGACACTTATGCCTAAAATACAGATTAAAAAATTTTTGTTTATCTGTCTCTCTGTCTTTCTGTTCCGGGTAATCTTCAAAACGGCTGGACCGCTTTCAAAAATTCTTTCACCAATGGAAAGCTATAATATCAGGGCGTAAACTAGGCTATATTTTATCCCGGTATTCCCACGGGAACGGGAACTACGCGGGTAAAACGACTAAAACCGAAGCGAAGCGAGGGCGGGTTGCTAGTGTGCAATATTTTCAACGAAAGTTGAATAACATTTCAAATTTAGCGCTTGGTGTTTTGTGGATTTGAAAGCAAGAGCAGGCGCGCATTCGTTCTAAATCATATCTCGAGACAAGCGTTCGGTGACGATGATGCTAGTTCCATGATTATAATCACCCAAATATCAAAGTATTTACTTCAAAAAAATTAGTTTTCTCCACAATTGGAAAATAATTGACATACTGGCTTGTCAGATATACCACAACGAGATATGCCACAACCCAGCTATTCTGCAAGAGGTTCGGCTGTATGTACCAGACGAGTACGTCGGTAGGCGGCGGCAGCCTCCACTCTTGGACGTGCCACGGTCTCGCACCAACTTGTTACAGCAAGCACCACTCACACGCGCTCTACATGTGCTTAACGGCCCGTTCACGACCTTGTCGCTGTGAGCGGCGGCTAAGCGCGGAGCGGCGCACAGTGGGAAAATCGTGTATGTTTCGTCTCATAACTCCGTATCTCAGTTGTTTCAAAACTAAATGAGCTGTAATTTTGCACACATATACTTGAATGTTTAAAGTTTAAATGAAACAACTTTGATTTTAAAAAATCTGTTTATAAATTAATTAAAAATACATGAATTGTATAAGAAAAAAATACAAAATATGCTTGTTTAATTTACATAAAATGGTAGAACATAGTAATATCATATTATAAACCTATATTACACTACTACAACATAGTATATATACTAAAATGGCAAACCAAAGTAGAAAAAAAAAATTGTAAATAAAACCACTTTTACGGATTATATCGCGTTTGTATTAATTATTTATATATGTATTATATATTAATTTATAAATTTTATTCCATTACAACAACTTTCACATGAAACGGTTTTGAGACGGCTTTTTATGGGGCTTTACCAGCGTGCGCCGCTCGGCACGCCGCGCCGCTCGCCGCAAGACCAGAGTCGTGGCCAGGCCGTAACGCTGTGTCTCACACACACACACACGCGCACACACACACACACACACACACACACACACACACACACACACACACACACACACACACTGATATATTTTCGTGTTCACTGAACGATTTCACACGTACAGCTATTTTAATTTTAAGTAAATAGAAATAAGGATTTTGTGTTATTTATAATTATTACTATATGTTTGTATGTACTAAGACTGTCTTCCTCTATCGAATTGGATTGTAATACATAGCTATCATAGCTGTGTATTAAATAAATAAATAAATATAGTTATACTCGTTCCAACCATTTATTTTACTTTTGACACATGCTTTAGGACGTAACTGTTTCATTATACGCAATTATTAACTTTGAAACGAGTGAACAGAGAAATATATAAACTGCCCAATAATATTTATATATCTTAATTATTACCCACTAAATACATTAATATGCCGTAAATAGCACTATTCATAAAATTTAAGTGATAATTCATTTCCGTTATAAAAAAAGTTACGTTCTATCGCATCTAGTGACAGGATCAAAAGTATTCGGTGCAAACTAATGAATCGCAAATAATCGATTACACTTATTTGCAGTTAAGTCAGCTGACAACTGAGTTTTGAATTGTTGTAATAGACAACACGTTAAAATTGTATCAGGGAGATATAAAAATCTTCTCATCATACCTATAACATGAAATAAAACAACCAAAATATTTTAATATTATTTTATTATAACGAATCGTCGGCTTCTTCATACGAACTCGAATCGTCGCTTGAATCATCTGCAGTGTTTATTATTAACTCTTGTGTAGGTATGTTGTCAAATTCAATTTCCCGATCCCAATCAGAGAATATTATATTTTTTGTCTTGTTGACGACACTCGCCCAGTTTTCAGGCGTCACACTAGCACATGTGTTTTTTAAAAGTTCAAACATTTTATTTGCTGTGAAAGGAGGAGTTGTATTGTTTCTTGCGGCGTGTCCTTTGACTTGTGCCCAGATCATTTCAATTGGATTATATTGACAGTGGTACGGAGGAATTCTGATTACAACATGCCCATATTCTGCTGCTATTTCGTCGATGACATATCGTTTTGGCTGCTTTTTACTTTTTAAGTAATTCTACTTTTAGTAGGGATTCGTCCACATCTTCCCCATTATCACGAAGCCAGTTTATAATCTCGTGTTTTTTGTTGGCCTGTGTTGGCATTTTATTAATTTGGCGAGAGTGATAGGGTGCATTATCAATAAATATTGTTGATGGCTCTTCAAGTGATGTAAGCATTTCTCTGAACCACTTTTCATACACGTCCGCATTCATCTCCTCATGATATTCTTCTGTTTTTTTCTATTTGAACGCTAACAGAGCGTCTGGTACAAATCCCTTTGTAGTTCCCGCATGGCAAATGATGAGGCGTTCACCTTTCCCCATTGGCACTGCAGAGGTAAAAGCAGCAGTATCGTCAGTCCAACCTTTTAGTATGGAATGATTGGCATTGAGCCAAGTTTCATCTGTGAAAACGACATTCGACCAGTCTTCTATTTTCTTCGCTTGTCTTAAAAATTCACACCGAGACAAGGCTATATCACGACGTTCCATTAAAATTTTTCTTTTGTCGGATTTCTTATACAAGAACCCGATTTGGTGCAGCACCTTTGACAAAGAAGATTTTTGACCACGAAACAAGCCACAATTTCGTAGAGACGCTACTAATTTTTTCAAAGTAGGAATCTCTTTGCTTGTGTAATAATTGTATATATGACGACGAATAGCATCAGTATCAAAACTGTCAATTGCTGTCACTTTACGGGGCTGACGTTTTTTCTTAGGCGTAGATAGCTTGTTCTGTTCAATACCGCTACTACCATAGGCTTCTTTAGTGATTTTCGCCACCGTTGGAGCACTAATACCTAATGCTGCTGCAACATGGTCTCTAACTTGGGTTACTGGTATAAGGAATCCGCCATTGAGGCTTTCCTTTTCAAAAAATTCACGAAGCCGCAGCACTAACTCTCTGGATTGTCCTTTAAGCACCATACCTTTCGGCATTTTGCAAGTAAAATCTTACTGGGAGGAACGATATGCTCAACTCAATCAAAGTAAGAACAATGAAATCAATACGGTGGAATGTAAATACTCAACACAGCGTATGAAAAATATGAAAGAGCACTCAGCAAACAGAAATGTGACTAGCACGGGAGTCTTGTTGCGAGTGACAGACAACACAACAAAATGGCGTCGCCGGCGCGCCGTTCAGTGTTGCCAATTCGGCTTAAAAAAAAGGGGGTAGGCTGGATGAGAAAATTAGTGATTTACTACCGCAGACGAGGGCGCCATTGTCTTTAAGTAAAGTTTGGAGCAGCGGACCCCGCTTAATGGAAAAATGCTTCATAAAGTAGTTATTTTTTATTTTGCAAAGTACAAAGTAAAATATTTTGGGAGGACTGAATTAGTGGGTATGAAAAATTAATGTGCCCAAATAACAAATATATTTACAGAAGTGAAGTTTTTAAATAATATGAAATATGTATTTAAGCAAAAATAAAATATCCGTGTTAAATCGATTAAAAGTTCTTCCTGACTAAAATCGATTATTACAAAACATAGTATCCGTAATACATTGGTACAACACTAATTGATCAGAATTCGACCTGCCAAAAGTAAAATAAATGGTTGGAACGAGTATAGTCTTGGATCGATGTTATTTACATATTATTCCAGAGTCGTCTTTTACGGCCCTCACGTGCCAGAAAGTTGGCGGTGATTTGCTTGAAAAAAAAAAATAGAACGTGTGTACAAATACAAAGTACGCATATGAGAAGTGAAACTCCTTTATTCTTCATCCTCTATCCTTTATCTCATTCTCTCGTCGGCTGAATCATTTACATTTACGTGTTTGTGTCTCTATGGACTCGCTTTTTTGTTTTACCGAGTTTGAAATCACAACGATTCTAAAGAATATTCACTTTAAAAAATCTATTTATCGTAATAAAAACGATTATGAATGTCTAACCGCTGCCTTATAAGCATGTCCGTGATATTGCTGTCATCTTTTTGTTGTGAAATAAATTTGTTCTATTGTATCACTAACTTATTATTAGGTATCAATATTTATCGAGGTCTACGAATTTGTTGATTAAACATTTTAATATTAACATATTTTTAAAAGCGCCAATGCTGTAAAATACGTAATTTCTGAGAGAATAAATAGACTAAGTTACTCCTTATGTAGTGAGCTACCTGGTTGTAAAATATTAACAAAATCGGTCCAGCTATTTTGAAGATTATCCAGAACAAATAAAAAGACAGCCAGACAGAAAAACATTTTAAAACTGATTTTTAGGCATAGATATCGTACCAATAACTGTGTGAGCATGACATAACCCTGCCATTTTGATATTACAAACAGACACTTCAATTTTATTTATTTGTATACATTAGAAATGCTTTATTTACGCATGTAATAAAATTGTAATTATTTGTTGTCTGTATATCATGACCCATTTTTATGAGGCTACCATATTGAAGAGGCAATGCGCGAGGCGCTTGCGTTTGCTGATTCACTCACTCAGGGAGAAGGAGCCATTGACATGCACACTTCTTCCCATCATCTTCAATGATGATAGCACATGGCCAGATGGTCATGCGTTGGGTTGTCGAGGAGTGAAAGTCATCAGACGAACTCTCTGGCACCCCGTAAAAGTGCAGAATATGCCGCTTATATTTTTTATAATTTTGGCAACATTTTTCATTGTTTTGGTAACATTTTTCATTGTTTTGGCAACGTTGTTCATTGTTTTGGCAACGTTGTTCATTGTTTTGGCAACATTTTTCATTGATACTCCGCTCTTATTCGTCGTTCGTGATATTATTAGGTATACAAATGAGTCTTCAATTTTATTTTTTTGTATAGATTAGAAATCCGTAAAGTAGTTTTATTTACAATGTGTAATACTCAGAAATCATTGTGATAACGTGTTATAAATTGACGAACACCGGCTGCACGCACGAAAAAGCATGACTCATTGTCACGTTCCGCCTGAGGGGAGAGTGCAAGCGCGAGCGCAGAAAGAGAGGCACGATCGACCTAAGCGCTGAAAAATTTTTGAATTAACGAGTGCAATAAAGGTTAATTTATCGAAAAAAATGTAATTTTCTATTAACTCCTTTGTATATAAAATAATGATAATTCAGTGTTAATAACTCAATCGAATTCTTAAAAGTATCAATAAAGTTAGCAAGTAATTTTATCAATGTTTTCTTATGACGTAAATTTATTGCGCCTGATATCGCCCTAACAGATACTGCGGGTGACCGTACCGGGGATTCAGTCCGGCACCCGCGGAGAGGTTAGCTTCGCGACGGCGATCAGCGTCCCGGGTGGACATCGATGGGATCGGGGTATTCCGTCGGGCCGACCACTGAAGTCAAGGAACTCTGCACCGGTGGTCGGCCCAACGGCGAAGGCGACGTACTAAATCAGTGGGTTACGGGGCCGCGCGCCGCCCCCCTAGCTCAAACAAAAAAAAAATTACGTGAAATTATTGTTAAACTGACTTTACAGACAATCAATTTCTTTTTTAAATTCTTTTTGCAATGTGTAGAGTAAATGAAAACAGCCTAGTTAATTAACGCCTTTGAAAAAAAATGTCACAGTTGCTCGGTAAAATTATTACAAAATTATAGTTAGTACCTAATATTTCAATGTCGTGCGTTGAGGCGAGTTTTGTGGCTGGTTGTCCATACAAATAAATCTCTGGTGGCTTTTTTAATTTGTTACCATACCGTTTAATTTTAAATACAATATCCAGTATATGTTTAGTATGGCCTATATTTTTATAGTATAATAGTCCCACTCTTGAGGAAATATTTAAAAATAATACACTTTTTATAATTTTATGCATATTATCGCGTTTGTATTTGATTTTTGATTGCCTAACGTTACGAACACTTAACAGCGTTCATAGTCACGGGTGGACTAAGATGTCTCACGTCTAACATGTCATCGTTATTAAAGAGATCTACCCGCTACAGAAATTATAGTCCATAAAATATAGCTTGATCTCTGTGACAGATGTCAACGAAACCAACGAAGTAAGTTTGAAGAAGCGACATGTTTACAATTTCATTTTGTATCAAATATATTTTCATTCTTTTCGTGCTAGTTTTATTGCAACTGAATTGCAATATATTATAAATATAAAAATATTAATATTCATGCCTAAAATGTACGTCCTAAGTACTGAAATACCTAGTAAAGATTTTATACATAAATGATACTTACGCACGTACAAGGTCATACTGGACTGAAAATAAAAAAGAGATGGGACAGTCGATATACGTAAATTGATAAACAATCTTTATTAAATTATTCATAAAAGAAATAAACCCAATACAGTACCTATATAAAACTTTCAACATATTTTTTACAATGAAAACAGACAGTTACATTATAAAATACATAAGTTGTCTTAATTAAACATTAAAAAACTACTTTTCGTCTCACAGTAAATGATAATATTATGTACGCATTATTGTGAATAAACTAGACATATTTATATATAAAACAGTCGTAATTGATCGATTGATCTAGTGACTGTCCTATTTTGGCAAAAAATGATAAATGTTCTAGCAGGAACGCTCCAATGATGACGATAATAGTGACCTAGATCTTGAGGGTACTTCTTTTAAAACAGTCAAAAACAGTCTTTGTTTGCAATTAATTCAAAAAGATTTTCATTGATTGTATTTTAATTATAATAGAAAATCACAGTTATAAATATAAAGAGTTTTATCGATAAAAAATTACGGACTTTATCGTAAGCGTGACAGCACTAGCGGCAACTGTCACAGAGATCATCCTATATTTTATGGACTATAGTTATTAAAATTTGCCTACATTTTGGTACAGATACAATTGCCAGTACTAGAAGAAACAGAAAGAAAAATATATTGTTTATGGTTAAATATGGCTGTACAGTGTTTCATTCGATTTTTTCCCACATTTTAAGCCGCTTTGAAGAGTACCCGAAACAAAGAAAGCCAGATGAAAAAAAATTAAACTAGTTTTTAGGCATTGGTTTGCTTGATGCAAATAGCCGTATGAACATGAAAAACCCCATTATTTTGTCATTACAAACAGACATTTCTGATGTTTACGCGAATATTAATAAAACTAGTAAATAAAACTAGTTTACGGATTTTATCACGTTTGTATTTGATTTTTGATTGTCCGACGTTTCGAACACTTTATACTAGTGATGTAACGAATGTTAGGATTGAGACATTCGCGAATGCGAATGTGAGTGCGAATATTCATCTCCAGCATTCGCGAATGCGAATACGAATGTTGACTTTCAACTTTCAAATAAAGCACGTGCAAAATATCATATGGGTTTAACATTTGGTACCAGCCATATTTAAGCCAAATATAGCCAAAGTTAACCGTTACAAGTTGAACGAACTAATCAGATTCATTCAAAAATATTCATTGTAATTTGAGATTAGTTTATTATTATTGTATTTGTCACAGTTACAAACATGAGTAAAGCACATGTTACTGAAGTGTGGACTTATTTCACAATTTGTGACGCTGAGAGTGTTAAATGCATGGTATGTCACAAAGTTTAATAATTACTTAACAAAAACAATGTAATTTTTTCATATAGAATCATGTTCTTTTTTACTGGCAAAATTCATTATTTTTAACACAAAAAACAAATATAAAGTAAGGATAAGTATTCACCAACATATCATATACTAAATCTTTCTCCGAAACATGCTGCATCTTTTGGTATAAATATTATTCTGATCGTTTCAGTGGTTTTCGTAGTATAACCGTACAAAAAACCGGCTCCCCATTTATTAGTTTATATTAGACTGACAAGAATAAGAGAGACAGTGTTTCTAATTTAGTTGCCGACCTGAGTATTCCATAATATTGTTTTATTCAAATATTATGAGTAAATAAAAATAATAAATATTATCAGTTATAAATATTATCATTCCATTCCACAATTACATATATAATTTCCTTTTAGTTTGTCAAATATATTCGCCAAACATTCGCATCGTTCATTGCGAATGCGAATGCGATTGCGAATGTCAAAAATATATGTGAATATTCGCGATGCGAATGCGAACATTCGTTACATCACTACTTTATACATATTATATCTCTTAGTCATATTTCACAACGCAATGGGCAAGATAAAGGGTGGTGAATTGTATTCTTACTCAGTCACTACATAGACAACGCAATGCACTACGTATTTTTTTTTATTGATGGGTTTTGGTGATGCCTTTGGTATCACCAGACCTTTAGTGCACGCATTCACACTCCCTTCACTTTCTTCGCGGAAGGTAGCGGCCTAGCAGAGGTCCAAGAGCGGCAGCAACACTTACCATCAGGTGTACTGCTTGCTCGGTTGCCATCGTTTGCAATAAAAAAACTTAATCCATTTGGTACCGCTGAAGGTACTGCAATGCCGACTGTCTTTAAAAGTGTTTCGTATATTTTATTTGTGTAAAAATGAGGTTTAATTAAACTTTGAAATATTTCGCGAAAAGGTTCCTGGAAAAGGACCCTTTCGTTTCGCTACGCTCGTCTTGGCGCTACTACCGTGCCTCCCAGATTAATATAAGAATGTTTCAGAAAGTAAATCTGCATAAAATAATCAATTTCGAGGTGACAAAAATGAGATATATAATAAGTAATTACATTTCTACTGACTATTGTTATGAAACGTGACTAATTTGGTTCGTTTTGTTGCTTTGAATACATACAAATGTTGGGGAGTGAAGAAAATAGTACATATTTCATAATCATGAAAGAGAAGGAAAACTCGAAATAAAACACTATACCAACACATCTGACCAGCGTGATATATTAGGTTAATATCACCATTGTGAAGGAGTCTCGAGCCCACCAGTGGAACGTATATGAACTGTGATAACGATTTTACATAATTTTAAAATTCAAATATTATTTAATTTATGAAATTAAATATTAATTACAATACAGTCATATTTTAATTTGACGTTGCCGCCGTAATGTTTTGGCAGACTTTATTTACTATCACTGAAGTCAATCAATCGACAACATGGGCTAGTCTAATGGTGGGTGGTAGGGTTGCATAGGGGCAGTAGGGGAGACGTAAGGCCCCATATCTCTCTCCGGATGTGTTCAGATCATAGCCTTTTTTTTTGAAGTGAATACATCTTTAGCCGCTTTGGGTACTCTTTGGTGTGATGTGCAGTGTGCTATGCGTCTTAAACACGTTTGTATGGGTGAAGCCTCGTACATTCGCGTCACCGACATGCTTATAGCGGTATATTTGTAGTTATACAACTGACGTATGGTGCTGTATATATCTTATAAGTTAATTTTTTTTTGCTAGTCTACGGTTATCGCACTCATCGTCCGCTTTGTCCGGGGCAAGGAAAGAACGGAGCGTGGCTCCATAATCGACCCCATTCCCGCTCCTTCGCCATTGGGCCGACCACTAGTATCGAGTTCCTTGTTTTCCGTTCCCAGCCCGGCGGGACACCCTTCGGGTAGACCATAGCCTACCAAAAAAAAAAAGATTAGTTGCTAGTAATTAAAAAAAAGCTACTCTGAGGAAAACATCATTTTATGACGGGGATTTTTACAAATACAATTAATTTATATAAAATGCGTTGTCAAGGAAATATCTCAGGACCAAATTACGTCGCGTTTTCCTCTAAGAGCTTATTACATCAAGCAATATTAATTATAAATTATTTACATTAATTATACATTGTAAGTGTATCTTTTTCTAGGAAGTCAAAAGGTGCATACCCTAATCGCAATAATTAATGTTAAACCGCTGAGCTTTTGAATTCAAGTGAATGCCATAGTAAGGTTTTACCTGATTGGGCATTTATGATGGCAGCGGATTCAATAAAAAAATAAATAATAAAAGTATGAATCAATTCATAAAAGCTAGTGCCGTGGTTTTACTAACTAAAAGTCATATTAAAAACAACATATAGGGAGCGCTTTAACCCTCATATATTGGCAATTATTTTCAATTATCTTAATATATATAAATTACGTGTCACATTGTTTGTCCGCGAAGGACTCCTAAACCACTTAACCGATTTTAATCAAATTTGCACACCGTGTGCTTTATATACCTATTATTTGACATTCACAATTATCTGTTAACTCCAAATGATTTTAACAGATGGCGATATCTGTTGACTGGATTGAGTAATTAATTAATAGATGGCGCTGCTGTCAAACCTATAAACGTGTCATATACGATTTTAACTTGGTTTTTTACATAGATGCCATTTGTAAAAAAATATGACTACCTCCATGACAGATGTTCTCCTACAGTTCCACTTAAATAGTTTAATAAAATGTAATATAACAAAAACATTATCCATAGCAACGCGTGGCCGGGTCTGCTAGTCTATATATATATATATTCTTAATATATATAAATTACGTGTCACGTTGTTTGTCCACGATGGACTCCTAAACTACTTAACCGATTTTAATCAAATTTGCACAACGTGTGCAGTTTGATCCAACTTGAAAGATAGGATACAGCTTACATCTTAATTTATAGTCGCAATATTATTTTATTGCAAATTATTTGTATTACCTATATATACCTATTATTTGACATTCACAATTATCTGTTAACTCCAAACGATTTCAACAGATGGCGATATCTGTTGACTGGATTGAGTAATTAATTAATAGATGGCGCTGCTATGTCAAACCTACAAACGTGTCATATACGATTTTAACTTGGTTTTTTACATAGATGCCATTTGTAAAAAAATATGACGATCTCCGTGACAGACGTTTGCCTACAGTTGCACTTAAATAGTTTAATAAAATGTAATATAACAAAAACATTAGCCACAGCAACGCGTGGTCGGGTCTGCTAGTATAATATATATATATATATATATATATATATATATATATATATATATATATATATATATATATAAACTCATTTGCAAAAAAAACGGGCACCTAAGCAATGAACCATTTCAAATGTTAATATTTCTTTGTTTGATAATTATAGGTAGTTTTATCCACACAATTTGCTAAATTAATAAGAAAATAATCGTTTTCATCAGTATTTCATAAAATTTAGATACAATTTATGGGAAATAATGCTAAACCTCGCTAGTAGTGTATATTCGCTAGTAGTGCATATGCTCATGAAGTAAAAATAAAAAAGTTTTTTTGTTTGTTTTTCTTTAATAAAGTAAAAGCAGATAAATGTTTAGTATCGAGTGTGACCCCCTCTAGCTAAAATCATAGCTTGAATTCGTCTGGGCATGCTAGCGAGTATATCCCGGATACTTGCTTGCGGAATACGTTCCCACTCCGCAGTAATCACATTCTTCAGCTCTCTGATGGTCTGCGGAGCCGGGTGTACTGATCTCACACGCCGTTTCAGAACGTCCCAGACATGCTCTATGGGATTGAGGTCGGGACTTCGAGCTGGCCAATCCAAACGACGAATGCCGACCTCTTGCACATACGCATTAACATCGCGGGATCGGTGGGCGCGAGCATTGTCGTCCATAAAAATCGAGTCTTCACCTAGAGCGGCCAATGCGGGTTGTGCATGAGAAATTAGAACTTCCGTTATGTATCGATGCCCAGTCAGTGAGCCGTTTTCAATGAAGACTAACTCTGTACGATCCATTGAATTTATTCCTGCCCAAAACATAACAGAGCCCCCACCATAAGGTGTGATTTCTTCGAAACATGCCTCTGCAAAGCGTTCTCCTTGTCTTCTTAGCACTCGCCGACGTCGATCTTCACCGAACAGAGATATCCTGGCTTCATCAGAGAACAAAACCCTATTCCAATCGTCTTGAGTCCATGATTCACAATTTCTAGCGAACCTAAGCCTGTGAACTCTGTGCTCACGGAGTAATTTGGGGCCGCGGGCCGGGCGGTGACTGCGTATATTGGCAGCAAGAAGCCTCCTCCTGACCGTCCATAGACTAATATGCACATTTCTTACTTCTTGGAGGTTGTTCTTAAGATCCACATACGAAGATTTGCGATTTCTCAATGCGCGACTCACAAGAAAACGATCATCCCGTGGTTGGGTACATGGTTTTCTTCCAGAACCAGGCCTTCTCTCGACGGAACCAGTCTCCTGATATCGCTGCCAGGTCCTTTGGACTGTCGAGCGACTAACATTTAGCCTCCTAGCCACGAAACATTGGCTGCAACCCTCTTCAAGCAGCGCGATAATTTTGGTAGCTTTTACCACTTTATCTACCATTTTTGATACAGCCAAACAGCATTAAATAAAGCTTTGACAGTCAAGGATATGAAATTAATCGATAAAAATTGAATAAAAGTTATGAAAGTCGATGTTAACTTCTGGAACTTCGCGCCAAAAATGTAGGATAAAAAGGGGTTTTCTGTAAAAATGAACATCAAATGAAAAATTGAATTTAGAACGTACTTTTTTAAATACCACAGCATTTTTAAAACCGGCCAGTAACGTGTACAAACGATTGAAACCTTTTTGGTATTGTATCTTTTTAAATATGAATGAAAATCAAAACCGCCCGTTTTTTTTGCAAATGAGTTTATATATAGGAGATGAGAGATTTTCAGCGATATATTGACTCATCACCATATCTCTGGAACCATCAGGCGTACAGACTTGAAATTTGACAGGAATATTCCTTTCGCCAAGTAGACTCCTCGCCCGGTGCCGTCTTAGGCGACAGTATCACCCGTAACCTACCCATATAGCACAACGTCGCCTTCGTCGTTGAGCCGACTACCGGTGCAGTGTTCCTTGACTCTCATTAATAAAACTCTTTAATAAAAATAAATAAACACGTGTTTCAGCGTTTGTCCATTTTCAATCTCTAAGGGTGTAAAATAGGACGAATGATGTCAGTTTATTGACTTATCACAGAGGCGAAACTACTGAAGCCAGAAACATGAAATTTTGACATTAGCTTCTTTGCGTGACGTAGAAGCCCACTACGAAAAGATTTTTGAAATTCAACCCCTAAGGGGGTAAACCGCAGTAGCAGTTGTATAGCGATAAAAAAATCTTCATCGGTTTTCAACAAATTCTCCACAAATACTCTTTAATAAAAATAAATGAACACGTGTTTCAGCATTTTTTAATTTTCATCATCTAAGGATGTAAACACAGGATGTAAACAGGACCGCTCATTGTGACGCAACATGAGGGAGGCCTACGTCCAGCAGTGGACGGCGATAGGCTGAAATGACGATGATGATGATGATGAAGGATGTAAATAGGTATAAAAATGTTGGTTGTCCGACTCATCAACGCCGAGCTAAAACTACTGAAGGTGGAGACATGCAATTTGAAACGTAATTTTATTTTGTGACGTAGGGATCTAATAAGAAAGGATTTTCTGAAATTTAACCCCTTTTTTTTTTTTTTTTCTTTTGGGTGGGTCGCGGTCGGCGCGCATCCGCACCACTCCGTCCGGGGCGACAGAGGGGCTTAAGCACGCAACTCCCGCAACCCACCCTAAAACCACCTCGCCTTCGTCATTGGGCCGACCACCGGAGCAGGTTTACTTGTCGTCAGTGGTCGGCCCGACGGAATACCCCCTACGCGGGGTACCCTCCCGTCGACCGACGTCCCCCCCTCGGGGAGGACGTCGGTCTTTCCTCACGCGGTCGGCCTCTCGGCGGGTGACGGACTAATCCCCGGTCACGTCACCCGCGAAATTTAACCCCTAAGGGGTAAACAGCAACAGCAAAGTTTGCATGGAGAGAAAAAAATCTTCTCATCGATTTTCATCAAATTCTCCACGAATACTCTTTAATAAAAATAAATAAACACGTGTTTCAGCATTTTTAAATATTCACTCTCTTTTTTTTTTTTTGTGGATGGGCTGCGTTCGGTGCGCCTCCGCACCACTCCGTCCGGGGCGACAGAGGGGCTTAAGCACGCAACTCCCGCAACCCACCCGAATACCACGTCGTCTTCGTCGTTGGGCCGACCACCGGAGCAGGGTTAACTTGTCATCAGTGGTCGGCGCGACGGAATACCCCCTACTTGTACCCTCCCATCGACCGACGTCCCCCACTCGGGGAGGACGTCGATCTTTCCTCACGCGGTCGGCCTCTCGGCGGGTGACGGACTAATCCCCGGTCACGTCACCCGAAATATTCACTCTCTAAGGGTGTAAATAGGTATGAAGAATTTGGTTGACTAACTCATCAACGCCGAGCTGAAATTACTGAAGCTAGAAACATGCAATTTTGATCGTACTTTTATATTGTACAATACCAATACATAATACAATATTGTACAAAATGGTACAATACCTTCTACGTGTTATCGTAACTTTTAGAAAAAAAAAAATGTTTTTGTGACAGACATATTTTAAATTATGAAATACACAATGCCGGATAAATTTGTATGTGGTAAGAAAATTGTTTGTGTAATTACACCGTAGATTACACCGTCTTTAAGAATTGACCTCAATATTAGATTTTTAACGAAGCAAAACAAGTAATAGTGATTTAATATAACTATTATATTGTGCAATATTTATCACTAACGGCGAGGAACAAAACGTGAACGATAAAATTATTTCACAATAGATTAATTATTTTTTTGTTACATTTGATATCAATAATTGACGCGTTAGAAAATATATATGACTATCATCATTTGCTTATCAGCTCGTAAATAGTCACTTATTATGGAACTTTATTGATAAGAAATTATAAAATAATAGTAAAAAAAGTAGGTTAATAATGCAATGTTCTACAGAAAAGTACTACGGCAAGTAATTATTGAAGTGAAATTTCTAATGCGACTTTCAATAAGGTTGCGTTAAACGTTTAACGCTACGGGAATAGAAAGAGACAGAGCGAGAGTGAATGCGTGGCACTCGGACGCATTCGCGTAGTATACCTGTTACAGGCCAGCGCGAGCGTTAGCAACGAGTAGCGTACAATATTTTTTATATATATTTGATGTGAAACATCTATAGGCGAGGGTGAACCCGATCATCGCGTGGCGTTAACGCCACGCTTCGCGGCACCCTTTTAATTAACAAAAAATAAAAATCTGAAAACATATGTGTACATTTTTGTAACGAAGCCATAGTGCCATTTAAAATTTATACAACGCCATCTAGTGCGCTTAAAGTAAATTGTTACCTATAATAGAAACTAATGAAAATAAATGTTTATTGAATAAAAATCATCATTTTCTTGGAAAAAAAATCGTAATATTATTTTTATTAATGTGCTATTTTAGTGCCTGTCGTAATCTGTTCTTTTATGCATATATACTTAATCTATAAAATAATGTATAATTCTCTAACTTGCCAATATAAGTATACCATACCTACTTACAGTACTTTCACGTACGAAAACTGGACAATCGCTTTTTATAGGTGTTTTATTAGTTTCAGATGTATATTTATTTGTTTGTGTTACAGACTCCTAGGAATTGGATCTTGACCCACTTTCAACATTCAGATTTCATTTAAAATTTGTTAATTTAACAAGAACCAATGACGATAAAATAATTTAAATGTCTCATTATCATCACCATCATTACAGGATTAGAGATTTCTTTATAAAATATATTTTGTAGCTGAGATTCAGCCTTAGCTCGACAGATGTCGATATTTTTGTTTGCTAAATCACACTTTCTTAACCGATCCTTTTGATTTGAACTACGCAGAAGTGTGCGAGGGAGACGTAGCGGCGCTATGTTAGGTCGTAAGCAGCCGAGCGGTGAATTAATATAATTTCTTTGTAATATCTTAGATAATAGTAGAAATCGTATTATTCTATTCAATACTTTACATATTAGTTCCTGTCGTAATCTATGCTTTTATTCATATATACTAGGGATGTCGGAAGTGAAAAAAAATATCGATATTTATAAAAAGATCAATATCGACGTCGATATATCGAAAAAGAAATATCGGTCTTTAAAAAAATGCGTTTATTAAATAGTACATTACATAGTATTTAGTAGGGATGTCGGAAATGAAAAAACATATCAATATATAGATATATCTATATTTATCAAAATATCAATATCGACGTCGATATATTAAGGAAAAATATCGATATATCGGTCAAATTTTTAAAATATTTTGTGTTTTTAAAATAGTAATGTATTTAATTCAATCAAAATTCTTTTTTATTAAGCAATAATTACAAAAATATCAAAAACAAAAAAGCTATTTTCGAACCAATATTTTTCAACTTATTATATTTATTCATATCCCATATTATATATTTATACCTATATTATATATTTATACATATCCCAGGAGAGAGCTACTGCCCACTCTCCTGGTAAACCCTTATACAATTTTTACGACTCGAAAGGGGTGGTGACAATTATATTCTTAACCCGACGCCATACGTAACTTAGTTAAGATCAAATTACTAAAAACTAAATCACTTTAATTGCCGGGGAATAGTGTCTATTTTTTTTAATAACAAGTCAATTGTATAGAAAAAAATAAGTGATATAAAACTATTCGGTTAACGATTTATCATTTGAATTCTAAGCGACAGTTGGATATATGTATTGGAATAATTCGATTATCATGTGGGTCAATAATAATAATTGTCCTTAATAAAAAGTGACAATCAAATGGCAATCAAAACATACTAATGTAATGGCAATCAAAACATACTAATCACAGAGTATGTATACAGTTAATGCTATACTTTTATATTTCCTATCTTTTACGGTTCTAGATTCTGGACTTGATTAACACAAACAAAAAAAAATCGTTTTTGATTCGATTTCGATATTGGATATTTAATATCGATATATCAGCTCAAAATATATCGGTTAAAAATATCGATATTTATAACAAAAAATATCCATATATCGATATTTTTTCAATAAGAAATTATATATATTATACTTGTACAAAATAATTTCGAAGTTTCACATCTGCCAGGCGTCCTGAGCGACGGCTCACTTTTTTTATTTTTTTTTATCTTTTTATATTGACAAAAAACACGTGGCACCAAAGCAGTTTCACTTCTGACATGCTCTTTTTTTTTTAAAGGTGTAAAGATAGCGGCAAATAGGATAGGCTCCGTCAGGGGCGACAGAGCGACGGCGCGCGGGCCTATAACCCAGCCGTACCCACGTCACCTTCGTCGTTGGGCCGACTACCAGTCCCAAATTCGTTGTCCTCAAAGGTCGACCCGAAGAAATACCCCCGTCCCTGTCCCGGGACGTCGGTGAGGCGGACTTGGTATAGGGTTTTATTTCAAGTTTTTCTTCGCTTACATAGACGTTATCTGCATATTGTAATTAGTCGTCTTTTACAACACCCACGGGCAGGAAAGGGGGTAGTGAACTGTATCCTTCCTCCGTCACCACACGGAATTATAATCGGTTTTTATTTATAGTGCTTCAAACTTTTTCGGAATGAAATTCCTTATTGCATGATACACGCTCGGCGGTTGGAGACTAGACGAAATAAATATAATATTTCAAAAAAACTAAAAAAATACGCTTAAATCGCTAATCCTGATTATCCTAGTAAGGATAACGGGTCAAACTGTTTTGTACGGCGTCGTATGGGCTTATGGACCAACGCCGTGTTTGACAGAAGAACCTAAGGTTATATATATAAGGTTCATTAGTTTGAAGTACCTAAAGCCCTTAAGTTCCTAGCCTATCTGATGGGATACCTGCACCACGCTACCTAAGGTGACAGGTAGATGTGAGATGGATGTTGGGTTGAGGATTGGTAATTCTCACTGCCGGTCAAGCAGGCTCACAAGACCGATCAGAACTGACGGCTAAGGGTGTCTTGGCCGCAGTGAGAGGGAGGTTTGGGTGGAGGATTGGTAATTCTCACTGCCGGTCAAGCAGGCTCACAAGACCGATCAGAACTGACGGCTAAGGGTGTCTTGGCCGCAGTGAGAGGGTAGTAACTGAGAGATGAATAAATTCAAATCTGATTTATTTTACAAAATTTACACCTTATATACTACTTATTGCTAATACACATATATACCATTTTGTGTTAGTGTGTCGTAAGTGTGAAGTGTAACGCAGCGTCTTTAATCATGTCAGTGCTAATTTTGCAAATTTGCGCTGTTGTATGTTGACATGCTCTACTTGTATGTTGACATGCTCTACTTATGAATTTGCTGCGTTGCATGTTCAATGTGCATTGAACATGTTTAAAATATTGAATTGTCATCGGTCCTTAATAAGTATGCCAAATTTCGAGTTAATCCACGTTTTGAAGGGGGTCAAAATCATGTTCAAAAATTCCGTTACATACTAACATACTAACATAGATACGTCTGAAGCTAATAAAAGCGTATTAAAAAAGTATAAGATTTTTACGTCTCGATATATGTTGTAAATAGGCTGTGCTACTATGTACTAACAACCCGCCCTCGCTTCGCTTCGGCCTCAGTCACCTTACCCGCGTAGTTCCCATTTCCGTGGGAATACTAGGCTAAAATATAGCCTATGTTACTCCCCGATATCATAGCTTTCAACTGGTGAAAGAATTTTTGGAATCGGTTCTATGGTTTAAGCGTGAAAGCGTAACAAACAAACTTACTTTCGCATTTATAGTATTAAGTAAGGATAGTTGTGAACTTATATTTATTTTCAATAAAACACGTGCTGCGTAATCTCTTTGAGAATTGTTTGTAAACACTTTTGTTCTTCGATAAAAATATATTAACTACGAAATTGCCAATCATTCCTTCCATTGATTAGTTATTTCTGTTTTTCATTTAATTGCTTTTAGACGCTAGCAATATATTTACTCGTATTTTTTAATCAATAATAATATAGTTTTCTTTTTTTTTTTTTTTTGTGGGTGGGTCGCGGTCGGCGCGCCTCTGCACCACTCCGTCCGGGGCGACAGAGGGGCTCAAGCACCCAACTCCCGCGACCCACCCAAAAACCACGTCGCCTTCGTCGTTGGGCTGACCACTGGAGCAGCGTTAACTTGTCGTCAGTGGTCGGCCCGACGGAATACCCCTAATTGGGGTACCCTCCCATCGACCGACGTCCCCTCCTCGGGGAGGACGTCGGTCTTTCCTCACGCGGTCGGCCTCTCGGCGGGTGACGGACTAATCCCCGGTCACGTCACCCGCGGCCTCGGCTAGGGCGGCATGAGGCGCAGATAGTTGCGCCTACGCCGCCCCAGTCGCCGGCGGCGGATCTCCTCATCGAAGCTGCGCTCCTCGCGCAGGCGATCCGCCGCCTCCTTCCGCGAGATCACTGTCTCGCAGAAGGCTGCGACCGCGTCCAATAATAATATAGTATGAAAGGAACTTCGATAAAATCGAGTGTTCCATGACAGGCAGGCTTATTTTATTTAATACTAGCGACCCGTCTTCGCGACGCTTCGATCCCAGCCCCGAATTTTAAAACTGCAATAATTCCTAAGATATGGCCTCGAGTCCCGGACCGGGCAATACTTCATAGGGTTTTTCTGAGAGGACTAGCCTAAGTTACTCCATATATAGGCAGCTACCTGGTAGTTAAATATTATCAAAATTGGTCCTGCTGTTTTCAAGATTATCCTGAACAAACGGACGGATAAAAAATGTTTATACTGGTGTTTATGCCTAAAAGAGTATCGTGAAAATAATCGTGTGAGCATGAAAAAACCTATTATTTTGACATTACAAGTAAACACTTAAATATTTTTGTAGTGAAACTTCTTTAGAATCGTTGTGATTTCAAACTCGATGAAACGAAAAAGCGAGTCCATAGAGACACAAACACGTAAATGATTCTGATGAAGGATTCAGCCGGCGAGAGAATGAGATAAAGAATAGAGGATAAAGGATGAAGGATAAAGGAGTTACACTTCTGATGTGCGTACTTTGTACACACACTCTTTTTTATTTCTATAGATGGTTATTGCTAAATATATATTTAATGGTTGATGCCACAATAAAAAACATGATTGTCTGTAAAGTCGGTTTACGAACGATAGTTTAACGTGACAACGTCATAACAAAACATTAATGAAATGACTGCATACTTTGGTCGACAATTACCGTAAGTCTCGATAGATGGCGCTGTTCAGTTTAGCTGAATCGCATTGTACTAAATTAATATATTTGAAATCCTTTCGCATCGATAGATGGCGCGCTTTAGTACAGCTGAATCGCATACTACTTAATAATAAAACAATGAGCGTAACGGGACAATGAGCGTAACAGGACACTTTTTCGTGCATGCAGCCAGCGTTCATCGATTTATTAGACGTTGTCACGTCAAAACGATGGTAATCAAATTTATAAGAACACAAAATTTCCTATGAATTTCATTCGAAACTTTTTGCGCCTCCCGCTAACTTGGATTTACATTCGGGAGTGAAAACTATCCAAGAAAAAAAGATCTGTTTTGTAGAAAATTGCAGGAAAAAGTAAGGCTCTTGGCCTGATGGTTTACTACACCAAACGAGTTGGCATACAGTTTCATCGTGAACTAGTCCGCATTTCATCCGCGTAGTTATGGGTCCTATAGGAATACCGGGAATTATCCCGGTCGGTAGTGATATAGGCTATATATTAATATAGCCCATGTTACTCGCCGATAATGTAACTTTTCGTTTGTTTGCTTGTTTTATTAAATCTCTTTTTTTTAAATTATCCGTGTGGTGACGGAGTAAGAATACAAATCTCCACTCCCGATCTTGCCCGTGGATGTCGTAAAAGACGACTAAGAGATATAATATGCATAAGAGAAGGGAAAACTCGAAATAAAACCCTATATCAACCGGTGTGGCCAGCATGGTATAGTAAGGTCAATTTCCCTCCTATTGTGGAGGAGGTTCGAGCCCAACACTGGGACATATATGAGCTGAAATGATGATTAAATCTCTTGATCTCGACTTCAAGATCGGGGCAAATTTTATAGGTGATGATTTGTCTTATCATCTTAGAAAGAAAGAAAGAAAAACATTTATTTTGTTCTCGTTGGATCTTATAAAAACACAACTAAAAAGAGCTTCTTACATAAATTAAAATAATTTAAACGAGGAACAAAAAAGGCTATTGGCTCAGCTCGTGCTACTTCTACTTAGAGAAATAGCGCTGGTATTCTGCCAACACCTGGTATAGGTATATACATATGATAAGAATAATTATAAATAAAAAAATAATTAGTATGATAATGTGCATGTGTGAATGTGCGTGTATGTTTGGTATGCGTGGCTGTGTAACGACGTAATACATTTTAAATATGATGCATACATATATGATATATATAAAATATAAAATAATAAAATATGTATGTTATTGTATACTGCTTTACTCGATACTTAAAACACATTTATGGTCAAGAGGACAGAATAGTGTTGAATTCCGCACAAGATATGCTAGTGAATTTGCAAATTAAGTAAGTGTAGTTTAAACTTTTTTTAAAACAATTTAACGATTTTGAATCACGTAAGGGTGGAGGTAAGTCATTCCAACATTTTGTGGCGAAAAATTTAAAACTACCGCGGAATGAAGATGTGTGATGTATTGGAGTATTTAAAAGGAATGATGAAGCTCTAGTTTTGTATTTATTAAGAAAACTTTTTAAATCTTAGCCCCCATATCTTCTACTATTCGACAAGAATGCCATTCATGATAAAAATCTCTATTTATATCTAAATGATTAATGTTCAAACTCTCTAAATCGCAGACAGTAGTTCCATTTATCCATAGCATGAATATTTATTTCTAGAAACATTTTATTATTTGCTTCCAACCAACCATGAAGTTATGCCAAGATTCGTTAACCGCGAAAGGGTTTTTTTATGCCACAATCATCGGTCACGGAGCACGACAATTATGTGACCATGAATTTTGTTCTGCACTTTTATTATGTAACAAATATACATTGTAATCGACTGAATGTTACACGGACCTTTTTTTTTGTGTTGCAAACGGTGGCAAACGAGCAAACAGTACACCTGATGGTAAGTGTTGCTGCCGCCCATGGACCTTTACAGGGTCGCTGCCTACCGCGAAGAAAGTGAAGGGAGTGTGAATGCGTGCATTGAGGCTCGGTGATACCAAGGGCACCACCAAAACCCTCCACGCATAAACACCCTCAGAAAGTTGGGCTTCCGGCTCTCTCGCTCACCGAACGATGCGCAGTAACAAATTGCTACTACTCAGACGTCGATTTTCTGCGAGAGCATGGTACTGCCCCGGATGGACCGGCCCGCGGCTGTAGACAGATAACTGTCGGCAGTGTGGTCCTACCACTCTTGAAATGATATGATTTTTAGAGTTGTGTAACTATTTTTATAATAAACTAGCTGACCCAACAGACGTTGTTCTGTTCAAATAAAAGACAACAGCGCCACCTACCCTCGAATCCCCTTGAACATGCACAAAAAATTTTATCAACATCGGATCCGCCGTTTAGGAGGAGCTCAGTGATATACACACGTACACAAGAAATTTATATATAAAGACTAGCAACCCGCCCTCGCTTCGCTTCGGTTTTAGTCGCCTTACCCCCATAGTTACCGTTCCCGTGGGAATACCAGGATAAAATATAGCCTAAGTTATTTCTTATACAGTTACCTGGTAGTAAAATATTCGCAAAATCGGTCCAATCGTTTTGAAGATTACCTCAAACAGACGAACAGATAGACAGACAAAAAAATTTAAACTGGTTTTCAGATATAGGTGTAGATTAAAGAAAAAAAAATACGGTAAGTAGGACGTTTTATAGATTACTAAGTGTTGATTTTATTTAAGGTAGTTTTTATGATTACCATATAAAAGCGATTGTTTAGTTCTTGTAAACTTATTCCAAAAATCCTGAGATTGCTTAAATCCGTAATCCTAAAAATTGGCCAAAACTTCTTAAATCTACATATAAGTGTTTTCATCATGATCATCATTTCAGCCTATTGCCGTTCACTGCTGGACGTAGGCCTCCCTCATGTTACGCTTCAATGTGCGGTCCTGTGCCGCCTGCATCCAACGACGCCCAGCAATATATAAGTGTTTATGTCATGGTAATCCTAGCGGCACTTAGATCTTTGGTTATTATAAACGGAGGCCTTCGACTTTCTAGCTAACCTAGCAGAGCACAGTATCCAAATTGCCTACTATTAATAAAAATATATGGACTTGGAATGGTTTTCAAAATTATTCTTCTTCAAGAATAATTTTGGATACCTTCTCGCATGACATACTTTATCATTTCAACTATTGATGAGATGAAGTACCGTAGTCTGCACCAAAACTACGATATCTGAAATGAAAAAAATATCCGAAACCAAACCCGATAAAAAAGTTTCAGATCATTTTGCAGATGAGTTGACGATTGTATGACAGATTTTCTATCAACCAGCCGAACTGACAGCTTAATATCAAGTCTCTCCAAAGGAATCTAATACGATAATCACCACAGTTATCTTTTCCCTTTTACATCATCATCAGCATTAAGACCTTTGCCATCCACTGCTGGACGTAGACCTTCTTTAAGTACTCATATGAGAGGTTAATGCCGTAATTCTTAAGACAGGTTAGGGATAGCAGTGAGGTGTTGCGGTTTTTCCAGGAGAGAGGTGTTGCCTATATTCATGATGAATCCTTAGTCGTAAGACTCCTACGGGCAAGCAAGGGGTGGTGATAATTGTATTCTTATCCCGTCGTCACATCGGGGAATCTCTTTTACAATTCCTTAAAAATTCAACATCCCTAATTGGGTCTATCTGAAACTGTCTGGATGGGTTCGGATTAATTTTATATTCGTAACCGAATCTAATACAATGTTATTTTAGTATCCGTATCTAGATCCACTTTTTATCCATAATTTCAACTTATTTACATCGCATTAGGCTAAAATCCTATAAACTGGAAGGGAAATTGACCTACTGTTCAAACCAAGTGTGGTTTGAATAGTAGGTCAATTTCTTTTCGACTTTTTTAGTTAGTTCAATTCAATTCAAATCATTTATTAAGCATAAACCCCGAGAGGGCACTTACATATTGTCAGGTTTACAATTTCCAAAAAAAATATACTACCACCGGATTGGAACGCGACCGCTACTGAGAAGATCCGGCAAGAAACTCAGCGGCTTTGTCTATTATTTTTAATAATTTTTTTTTCTTCTTACCAGATATACAATTGTGTACATGTTTTGTAAGAACTAGCTCCAGTGTGATGCCCTTCAAATTCAAATCATTTATTATGTATAGACCCCGAGAGGGCACTTACATATTGTCAATTTTACAAAATAAAATTAAATTATCCAATAAAAATAAACTACCACCGGATCGGAACGCGACCGCTACTGAGAAGATCCGGCAAGAAACTCAGCGGGCTTGTCTATTATTTTAATTTTTTTTTCTTTTTTTAGTCAAACGGTTTATTGCTGTTGGTGGCAAAAGAGGCAACAGCATACCTGATGGTAAGTGATACTGTCCCTCATGCACCTTTGCTAGGCCACTACCTACTGTGAAAAAAAAAGGCATGTGAATGCATGTAATGAGGTTCGGTGATACTAAAGGCATCATCAAAACCCACCCCACGCAAATATCCTCAGAAAGTTTAGCTGCCGGCTCTCTCATTCACCGAACGAACTGCAGTAACAGCTTGCTACTACTTAGACGTCTACTTTTATTGAGAGTGCGGACTACCCCGGACAGAGCGGACTGAGGCTGTAAATAGACGATCGTCAATGTGCTCCTACAACTAGTAAAAAAAAAGTCCGTCTCTTTCCTCGCAGGTATATATATTCCAACTCTTATATGACCCACAGCTGGGCTTGTGTCCTTATCACTTCCTGTGTTTCTACAATTTCCTTCCTGACTGACCTGTTGGGGGTTGGGATAGGGTTTCATTTCAAGTTTTCCTTTTTTTACAGAGATGTTACGAAACCCACGAGAGGGCGTGGTGATTTGTATTCTTACTCCGTCTCCCTGCGGAAATACAAGAAAGTGATAATAAAGATGCTACTATCAACGAAATAAATATACAATAGTTTAGTTAAAATACATCTAACATTGAGCTTGACCGACATTTTTTTGTTGCAATTTTTCTAACAATCACTTTTTTACGCCACAAATTCACGGTCGTGTTATATAAGAGTATTGTTGTACGAGTATTGTATTAACTTATGCAGGCATGCAAAGGCCATAATCATAAACCATTGTTCGTTTTACTTCTCAGAAGATATCAGACGATTTATTATCATATTACTGTTTTTGTACCGTGCAATTTGATGCTGCCGATTGATTGAAGTATTTTTCAATATGAAAATTTCTTGAAATAACAAGAAAGAAAGAAAAAGAAAGAAAAATAATTTATTACTCCTTTACGGATGGAACACGTACAAGAACATAAAATAAAAGTATAATAACATAAAAACCATAAGTAATAAAAAAATCGCCCAAGTGCGAGTCGGACTTGCGCACGAAGGGTTCCGTACGATTGACTAGGTAAATAAGTGCCTCCCTATTGCAATTATCGATATTGAGCAAAAAAATCAAGTTTGTTGTATCGAAACCCCCTTTTTTATTATTTATTTTTAGTGTTTGTTGTTATAGCGGCAATAGAAATACATCATCTGTGAAAATTTCAACTTTCTAGCTATCATCGTTCTTGAGATACAGCCTTGTGACAGACGGACGGACAGCGAAGTCTCAGTAATAGGGGCCCGTTATTACCTTTTGGGTACGGCACCCTAAAAAGAGAAACACAACGAAAATAACAATAATTACGTTAAGATTCCCCTTCGCAAAAAAGGAAAAGGATAGCTGCTCAGCATAATGTTTGAGGTATCTACTCGTTAATGTGAATACCACGACGCTGTTATTCTGCAGCGTCCTGCAACGTTTGTCAGCGATGTACACATAGCAGAGTATAAAAGATACTGTCAAAACATAAGTATCTCTTACACTTTGCAAATAATATATTGCAATAATAACAAATATAACAATAATCTAACAACTTTTTTTTTCTTTCACGCATTTCCACAGGAAATGCATTTACGCACTATCCTCCGCCGGTTACAGACAGGGGAGTGTGTGTGGGACTCGCCGGCCACAGAGGTGACCGAAATACCCACTAAAATCACAGCGGCCCCTTCCGCGCTTTTACGAGGTGCCAGAGAGATCGTCTGATAACATTCTACCCCCGACATCCCAACGCTTGGCCGTCTGGCCACGTCCTGTCATCATTCAGAGCGGTGGGTGGAGGAGCTCATAGCGGCGTCTCCTCCTCCCTGATCGTCGCCGGCGGAGCGAGTCAGCTGACGCAAGCGCCTCGCGTGCCCGCTCCGCGGCCTCCTTCCTTGTCATGACAGCCTCACAGAACGAGGGCATCGACGACCAACAGCTGTCACTGCCGAGCATCTTGGAGATGATGGTCGGCAGCGACAGGTCTGTTATTACCAGTTCCGTTGACAGGACGTGACGCTGAGGCCCCCAGGCGGGGCATACTTCCAGTGTGTGGCGCGCATCGTCGATTAGCGCGCCACACTCATGACATCCTGGGGCCTCTTCTCTTCCAATTCTGTGCAGGTACTTACCGAAGACCCCATGTTCGGTAAGCACCTAATAATCTAACACCTAATGTTATAGATTTTATCGCGTTTCTTCTTCTTCTTTTCTGTCTTAGCAATCAGCTACTAATACGAGCCATTTTGGCCAGTGTCGAGTTATAATTTTCTTTACAAATTATCTTCTCTTCAAATTAGTTATTGTCCGTCAGGAAGTCAAATTATCGCCTTCAACAGTTTTATAGACAGTGTTAACTGTACATTTTGAGATTATTGGTGGAAACAAAAAGGTATATGGTTAAAGGTAACCCACCTAGCTGGCTACGGACGTCATGGATTTGTTACCAGTCCTCGGCCCAATGCAGCCTCGACGAAGCGAACCGCCGCCGGCGACTGGGGCGGCGTAGGTGCGATTATCTGCACCTCATGCCGCCCAAGCCGAGGCCGCGGGTGACGTGACCGGGGAATTAGTCCGTCACCCGCTGAGAGGCCGACCGCGTGAGGAAAGACCGACGTCCTCCCCGAGGGGGGGACGTAGGTCGATGGGAGGGTACTCCTCAAGGAGTATTCCCTCGGGCCGACCACTGACGTCAAGTCACCCTGCTTGCCACTCACCCTGCTGACGAAGGCGACGTGTCACGGGTGGGTTACGGGTGTGCGTGCTTACGCCCCTCTATCGCACCGGACGGAGTGGTGCGAGGAGTGCGCCGACCGTAACCCACCGCCAAAAAAAAAATGGTGCCCCGCGGCACCCTTTTATCACCCCCGATGGAATGGGGCTCGTCCAGAACATAGGCCGTCCAAAAAAAAATGTCAGCATCTTATTCTTATTCTAATTACTTCTTCAATACAATATGTAATATTCTTACATCATACATATTTCAATAGTTATTGCCAATAATTTTATGACCGGCCACCTGTCTAAGGTCAAACTTCCTTGAGAATATAATTTTTGACAGCATCATCATCATATCAGCCCATAAACGTCCCACTGCTGGGCTTGGGCCCCCTCCATTATGGGAGGGAATTTGACTATAGCATGCTGGTCAGACGTGTTAGCATAGGGTTTCATTTCGATTTTTCTTTCTCTTGCATAGATGTTATCTGCATTTATATTTTTTTTTATTGCAAACGGTGGCAAACGAGCAAACAGTACAACTGATGGTAAGTGTTACTGCGCTCATGGACCTTTACAGGGTCGCTGCCCACCGCGAAGAAAGTGAAGGGAGTGTGAATGCGTGCATTGAGGCTCGGTGATACCAAGGGCACCACCAAAACCCTCGACAGAGGGTCGCCGCGCGGCTCCATGAGCCACCCGTGGTACATCGCTTTCATCTTTGGGCCGACCACCGCTGCAGAGTTTCTTGTCTTCAGTGGTCGGCCCGATGGAATATCCCGGCGCGGAGTACCCTCTTCTCACGACGTCTCCCCTCGAAGATGTCGATCGCCGTCGCGCGATCGGCCTCCCGGCGGGTGACGGGCTAATAGAAATTCAAATTCAAATCATTTATTATGCATAAACCCCGAGAAAGCACTTATATATTGTCAAGTTCACAAAATTAAATTAAATTATCCAAAAAAAGTAAACTACCACCGGATCGGAACGCGACTGCTACTGAGAAGATCCGGCAAGAAACTCAGCGGCGCTCAGCGGGCTTGACTATTATTTTTAATAAATTTCTTTTTAATCGACTTCAAAAAAAGGAGGAGGTTCTCAATTCGTCAGAATATTTTTTTTTTAAATTATATTCACCGATTACTCAAAGACGCCTGGATCGATTTGCAAAATTCTTTTTTGTTTGATAGGGTATACTTCCGGGTGGTCCCATAGTCATCAGGTCAGGATCTGATGGTGGTATCCTTGAGAAATTAGTGGAATTCTTAAATAATGACATCTGATGTTTACGCAAGCACTATACATTCTAAATAAAACTACTTTTACGGATTATATCGCGTTTGTATTTGATTTATGATTGCCCGACGTTTCGAACACTTTGCAGCATTCATGGTCACGGGCGGACTAAGGTGTCTCACGTCCAACAAGTCATCGTTATTACAGACATTTATAATTATCTACCCGATACAGAAAATTAATTATAATAATAATAATAAAAGCTGTCTAATTGCTGTCTTAATAAAATAATGTCCATACAAGTAAAACAAGTCAAATAATTAATTAGTAGTAAATTTAAACAATAGTAAATTAGAGTAGAATAACAACTATAAAGAAAATTTGATTAGTTAAATAAATTACATTTTTCATAACAGGAGTGGTAGGACCACACTGTCGACAGTTATCTGTCTACAGCCGCGGGCCGGTCCGTCCGGGGCAGTACCATGCTCTCGCAGAAAATCGACGTCTGAGTAGTAGCAATTTGTTACTGCGCTTCGTTCGGTGAGCGAGAGAGCCGGAAGCCCAACTTTCTGAGGGATTGCGTGTGGAGGGTTTTGGTGGTGCCCTTGGTATCACCGAGCCTCAATGCACGCATTCACACTCCCTTCGCGGTAGGCAACGGCCTTGTAAAGGTCCATGAGCGGCAGCAACACTTACCATCAGGTGTACTGTTTGCTCGTTTGCCACCGTTTGCATAAAAAAAAAAAAAAAACACTGAAAATTAACAGTCATTAATTTAGGTATGTCATATTTAATATATTAATAATTGATGATGATATTTTAATTGTCATTTATGTCCTATATTTTTTCCTGTATGGACCCCTTTGGATAAAAGCCTCCTCCATATATTTCCACTTCTCTCTATTTATGGCCAAGTGCCTCCATCTATGACCTGCCGCTATAACAATCTCATCAGCCCATCTAGTACATGGTCGTCCACTTTTGCGGGACGCCTTTTGGTCCCATCCATTTAAGTATTTTTGTAGTCCATCTATTATCATTATACCGGGCTATATGTCCTGCCCATTTCCATTTACTTTGCAATGAGAACTTTAAGGTGTCAGTAAACTCTGTTTTCTTCCTAATGTCCACATTCCTAATTCTATCTTTTAATTTAATACCAAGGCAGCTTCTCTCCATTTTCCTCTGAGTAGTTTGGATCCTGAGTCTGGTTTTATGATCGAATGTCCAAGTTTGGCAACCATATGTGAGACATGGCAGTATTTCTGAATCCATAACTATTTTTTTCATCCGTAAAGGGAGCTGTGATTTAAAAATTGTCACAGAAACAGAAAATTAATTATAAATTTAATAAATTCTGACCCACATTTTAGTACAAATTTATTGCCAGTGTAAGAGGAGAACGATTCTATTTGAAATTTGCGCCAATTTTAACGTTTTTCTTAGACTTCGTAAAGCTATTTAGGTATTTGCGCTTGGTAGTCATCATCTCGTTGCAGAGCTGATGATGAAAGATACAATTTGAAGGCGGTTTTTTTTTAAATTAAAAATTATAGATTATCTTCTCTTGCAAAGATATTATAAGCATATTTTATTCTTCTTACTAGATATATAATTGTGTACATGTTTTGTAAATACTAGCTCCAGTGTGATGCCCTTCGAACCGCGAGATATTTAATATAATTCAAATGATTATGGCTGGACCAGATCCCACAAGCGGTACCCAATCACGAGAGAAACAAAGTGTTCTTTTTTTTTGCTGGTTTGCGGTCGGCGCGCTTCTCGCACCACTCCGTCCGGGGCGACCGAGAGAGGCGTAATCACGCACACCCGCAACCCACCCACGTGCACGTCGCTTTTGTCGTTGGGCCGACCCGGTGGTCGGCCCAACGACGACGGTAGGGTTACTTGTCATCAGTGGTCGGCCCGACGGAATGTCCCCCCCTCGGGGAGAACGTCGGTCTGTCCTCACGAGAACGTCGATCTTTCCTCACGGGAACGTCGGTCTTCCCTCGCGAAAGTGTTGTCCTACGTGGGATTCGAGCCCATGACACTGGCACGGTGGGTCGGTATCTTAACCAGGTGCATATCTTTAAGGGTTGATAGTATACGTTTCAGCGACAGGAAATTCTTAGCGCATTTTTAAAAAAATATACAAATTCATCATCGCATCGACATCATAGCGTACGTACGTCCTACTTCTGGGCTCGAGCCTCCTTCACCATGGGAGAGAAATTGACTACGCTGGTCAAGCGGATTCGCTAGGATTTCATTTTGAGGTTACCTTTTCCTGCATAGATGATAGTCCCTTAGTGTCGATTCACACTTTGATGCAGTTCACAGTTCGATCTCGCTCCGGTCTCGGTCCGTTCCCGGTCTGGTAAAATATTCTTAAATAAGACAGAATCAGAGTATTCTCACTATCGTATCGCTCTAGTTCCGATTCGATATCGCACCGGTACTGGTTGGTCGAAATATTTGACTGGAGCGAGATCGGACTTGTCATGACTTATACCGACAGTGTGAATACGTTTTTGTTTCAACTCCAGTATTTCTTCGGTCGTGCAGGAGACGTTACATTTTTTTTCTAGTCATGGCTAGTAATAAATCATGGAATTCTAAAAAAAGTAAGTAATGTAATTTATGCGTGTGATTTATAACATTTGATTATGAATAATAAACAATGACACTATAATTATTTTGCCAGCTTTTTTGTAAGCGTTTTTCCCGAGAAAAGTGTGTATTTTCTTTTTTGTGGGTGGGTTGTGGTCGGCGCGCCTGCGCACCACTCCGTCCGGAGCGACAGAGGGGCTTAAGCACGCAACTCCCGCAACCCACCCGAAAACCACGTCGCCTTCGTCGTTGGGCCGACCACCGGAGCAGGGTTACTTGACATGAGTTAAGTATTGGGGTACCCACCCATCGACCGACGTCTCCCCCTCGGGGAGGACGTCGGTCTTTCCTCACGCGGTCAGCCTCTCGGTGGGTGACGGACTAATCCCCGGTCACGTCACCCGCGGCCTCGGCTAGGGCGGCATGAGGCGCAAGTATTCGCGCCTACGCCGCCCCAGTCGCTGGCGGCGGATCGCCTCATCGAGGGTGCGCTCCTCACGCAGGCGATCCGGGAAAAGGGTGTATGGTGAAATTCGCAAACATTTTAAAAGAATAGTTGACTTATAAAAACTTGATTACGAGCGAAAAATTATCATCACACATGGGATTCGAACGCACGCCTATCGGCCATGGATCGAGACAGACTGATTGTAGAACTGGTAGTGTACAGCGAGATTTGATCGGACCGAGACCGGAGCGAAATCGGACCATGAACGACATCGCAGTGTGGATCGAGCCTTAGTTGTCTTTTACAATAGCCACGACCAAAAAAAGTAGTGGCGAATTGCATTCTTACTCCTTCAGCACACAGAAAAATATATTATTTAATCGTAAAACCAGATTTTTTTTATTTGATATGTAAAATTCCATTACAAACAATAGACAAAATGCTAAAGGTCAAGTTTAAAAAGATAATAATAAAAATAGCTAATAGTATGTAGAGATAAAAAAAAAACAAAATTTGGTCAAGCGCGAGTTGTACTAGCTGAATAAGGTTTACGCATCATACATGCTTTCGCAGCCATCATCGTCTCAGCTCATATACGTCCCACTGTTGGGCTTGAACCTCTTTTACCGTAGAAGTAAAATTGATTTATTACACCATATTAGTTTGGCGGGTTGGTATAGGGTTTATATCGAGTTTTCCTTCTCTTGCATAGATCATATACAATATCTGGTTGACCGAGCTTCGCTCGGAATATTTTTGTTGTATTTTTGTCGAATTTATTTAGATATATAATATATATTACTATTAAAACATAAAAATTAAATAATGAAAAAATATAAAAAATTACACAAAGAGAATAATAATAACACTGAGATTCGATCCGATGCTGTTTGAATGCCAAAACAAAACTAAAAGAAAACTGGACAACTTCCCAACTGAGCTATCGTAACTCATGACTTTGACGGCGAAATTTGAATTCATATTCTTTTAAAATTTAATGTATTATTTAATACAATGAGTATTATTTTGCTAAAAAGACTGACAGAACAACATTTTCTATAAATAAAACCTAGCTAGATCGATTTTTTGGCCTCAAAAGCTCTAGTATTCAAATTTCATCAAAATCTTTGGTGCAGTTGCCGAGATCCTGAATATATATATATATATATAGGTATATATAATCTAATACATATACAAAAATTGCTCGTTTAAAGAAATAAGATATTTAATCCCTATTTTTCGACATCCACAAGGAAAATAGGGGTAATGAATTGTATTATTACTCCATCACCACACGGAGATTTTTACAGTATTTGTTTTTTAAATACTTTCGTAAAAGTAAGAAAAGTTGGTTACCAGTGTGGCGACGGGACAAGAATACGATTGTTGCCACAATTGACTGACACTTCATCATCGTCGTCATCTCAGCCCACTTACGTCACATTGTTGGGCTCGAGCCTCCTCCACAATGGGAGGGAATTTGATCTACTATACCATGCTGGTCAGATATGTTGGTATAGGGTTTTATTTCGAATTTGCCTTCTCTTGTACAGATATGCATATTATATCCCTTAGTGGTCTTTTAAGACATCCACGGGCAAAATAGGGAGTGGTGAATTGTATTCTTACTCCGTCACCACACGGACTGACATCGAAACGAAAGTATCGATACTGTACTCATGAGTAGTATCGAAGAAAAAGTATCGTACTCAATAAAGTATCGAAACAAAAGTATCGATACTCCAAAGTATCGAGTACTGAGTACTTTTCCTAGAATCTAGGTCGTGAGGAGCTTTTTATTTTTTTTAGGAATTTGTCCATTTGTGTTCGCATTAAAATATGTCGAGCCACTTTTTCGAAGGTTCGTTACGCTTTACCTAGATGGCGTTACCATAAGCGTGAGCCGTAAGCTCAAGTTTAACATGGATACTTTTTATAATTTGTTCGATACGATACCTGCCTAAAAGTACTCATTGAGTAAAAGTATCGAATAGAAAGTATCGAGTACAAAAGTATCGGTATCGAATGATAAGTACTCGATACCTAAAAGTATCGATACTTTTTTCGTGTCCCTACTTAGGGATCGTAGAAATACTGAGACGCGGTCGCTGTCTTCTGCGAGGCAATCATCTCGCGGAAGGAGACGACGGAGCATGCACGGGAAGAAGGAAGGAGACGATTTCATATAACTGTTGGTGACAAACGAGCCAACAGCGCATCTGATTTTAAGTGACACTACCGTTCCTGGACTTTTGCTAGGCAGCTGCCTCCCGTCAAGAAATTGAAGGGAGTGTACATGCATAAGGATTCGACGATGCTAAAGAAACCAAAACCCACCACACGCAAGCACTCTTAGAAAGTTGGTCTGCCGGCTCTCTCGCCCACCGAACGAAGAGCAGTAAAAAATTGCTACTCAGACGTCAACTTTTTGCTCATTGTGGTACTAACCCGGACGGACCGGCCTGTGGCTGTAGACACACAACTGTCAACAGTGCGGTTCGACCACTATACCCTGTATTCGCTGCCAGTAGGTAAACACGATTTTTATATTTTTAAATATTTTATATTACATTTATAAATGTACTTAGTCGTTAGGAAATTAAAAAGAAAAGATAGTAATAGGATTTATTCTCAGCCACTTAATGGTTTTAAAGCTAATTTGTATGCCATTAGTTAAGTTGTGAATTAAAGATACCGATTTTTTGTTAATAATAATTTTTAATAAAAAATAAAACATTCAAATACCCATATATTTTTTTATAGCCTATGGTATACTCATATCCCGTTCGATCCGTCCAGGGCGATGGAGGGGACGACGCATGAACCTATGGTTGTTAACTGATTACATGAGACAGAAGGGCAGTGTAGGGCTTCTAAAACATACCAAGCTACCTCTTAATGTCAATCAAATGGGTCATCTTGAAATCTGCCATGAATAGTAGTATACTCTTTTGAGGACCTTGTCACGTCCTATCAATTTCCTTGCGAGTGACAGATTTATCTTATACCCGACCATCTGAGACCTTAACTAGAGCGGTATCGGCTGCAAGCACTTAAGTGAACGTGAGCAGTTCAGTTTTCCTCCTTGAACTGTTCCACCGCCTCCTTTCACGAAACAACTGAATCGCTAAAGGCGGTCGACTACATCCCAGTATTTAAAATTTACTTTCAAACATAAAAGGGATCATCTAACTTAATTTATTCCGTGAGGTGACGGAGTAAGAATAGAACTCTTCACCAGTCCCTCTTTTACCTGTTGGTTTCGTAAGGAACGACCAATTTTTTTATTGCCAACAGTGGCAAACGAGCAAACAGTACATCTGATGGTAAGTGTTGCTGTCGCTCATGGACCTTTGCAAGGCCGCTGCCTACTGTGAAGAAAGCGAAGGGAGTGTGAATGCGTGCAATGAGGTTCCTTGAAACTAAAGGCATCACCAAAACACTCCACATGCAATCACCCTCAGAAAGTTGGGCTTCCGGCTCTCTCGCTCACCGAACGAAGCGCAGTAACAAATTGCTACTACTCAGACGTCGATTTTTTGCTCAGTGTGGTACTACTCCGGACGGACCGCGGCTGTAGACAGACAACTGTCGACAGTGTGATTCTACCACACACATTAATTTGCTTCCTATTATGGAGAAGGCTTCAGTCTACCTATTAATATATAAGAGATAATTATATGATATTATATTCCATGAGGTGACGGAGTAAGAATACAATTCACCACCCCCTCTCTTACCCGTGGATGTCGTAAAAGACGACTAAGGGATATATTATGCATATGACATCTATGCCAGAGATGGAAAACTCGAAACAAAACCCTATACTGTCTGACCAGCATGGTATAGTAAGGTCAATCTCCCTCCTATTATGGAGGAGGCTCAAGTCCATCAGTGGGACGTATATGAGCCGAAATGATGATATGATTAGTTCAAAATGATAATGTTAAAGTATACATTCGAATTATCCCTGTGGCGACGGAGTAAGAATACAATTCACTATTCCCTATCTTACAGGTAAAAATCATAAAAAAACGGCTAAGAGATATAATACGCATATAACATCAAGGGAAGGAAGATTCGATACAAAACTCTACACTAACCTGTTTGATTAGAATGGTATAGTAAGGTTACTTTCTCTCCTATTGTTGAGGAGGCTCGAGCTCAGCAGTGGAAAGTATATGAGCGTATATGATGCCTTCAAATTGAGGACCATCTCACCTTTTGAAGTCAGTAAAAAAAACATTAAAACACCCTACACCCATATTTAAGACAACTATTTGTGGATCGTAAATAGAATTTTTCTTATTAGTACTATAAACTGTAGAAATTATTTAGGAAAAATAAGGAATGGAATTACTTTTTATAACTAGAAAGGAAACAAATTTAATTAGAAAACTTAAACAGGAGGAGTTAAAAAGTTTTAATGAAGTCAATATTTCTTATATAAGATTGTCTCGTTAGGGGCGGGTCCTATGAAAAAAAATTATGTACGCACATAAGAATTTATAGGTATTTCTTTGGCGTAACAAGGTAAAAATCTTTCTTAAAAAAAAATAGTGTTATCCTAACTTTGCAGAAAAAACACGCTAATAATTGAAAAAAAAAAAGGTATTTAATACATTGAAAGTTTTATTATAACGCAATATTTAGTTAACATTTGAGAAAAAACGTGCGCGTCGTATAAAAATTTGACTAGCTATCTTCAGGGTGTCGGTTTTGACCACTGAAGTCAAGGAACTCTGCACCGGTGGTCGGCTCAACGACGAAGGCAACGTGCTATATGGGTGGGTTACGGGGCCGCGCGCCGCCTCACTGTCGCCCTGGACGGAGCCGGGCGGCGGATGCGCTGACTGTAGCCCACGCCAAAAAAAGAGGGTGTCGGTTTTTTCCCTAACACGCCAAAAGAAGTTTAAATTTAAAAATTAAACATATTTTTTTGTTTTGTTCGCATCGTCGGGGATCCCAATCTTACGGACGGATTGGAGTCGCTGGAGCGGCGGAGAGACTTTGGTTCACTCTGTGTACTCCGACTCTTCGATCGACTCTTTCACGGGGAGTGCTCCGAGGAACTGTTTGACTTGGTACCACCGTCACCATTCTACCAACGTACCACTCGACATCGTAGCAGGGTTCATCCATTTCACCTGGAAACGTTATGGTCTTCAACTGTATGTTTCCAGCGATCATTTTTCCCACGTACGTGCAAGCTCTGGAATGAACTACCTGCTGCTGTGTTTCCCGAGCGCTATGGACATGTTATTCTTTAAACGAGGTTTAAGAAGAGTATTTTCTTCCTGGCTGTGCCCCTGGTATTGCAAAGGTCCATGTGCGGCAGGATCACTTACCATCAGGTGTGCTGTTTGCTCGTTTGCCACCGATGGCAATAAAAAAAACATAGTTAACAAAATCATGACAATTTTATCAAAAATAAAACTCGCCGTAAATACATTTTTAAATCAGCCTTAAGACTGAAACGTAAAAAAATATATTATTAATTGCATAATTCTCAAAAAGATTAAAGTGCAGACCGCCTCATTTATATATTATAAAAATTATAAAATAATTTATATTTAATTATAATACTGATGTCGTAAATCGTCGGCAATTAAATAATAAATTATTTTAATAATAAATTATATAAATTTTGAAATTTTTTATACTATATATAACTTTTCATCCATGGCTACATATAAATAAATAGTAACAAACAAGAATTTTAACGAATTTCATATTGATTTCTGATGTTTACGCGAGTAAGTATTACACATCTATACCAATAAATAAAATTGGAGTGTCTATTTGTAATGTCAAAATAATAGACTTTTTTCATGCTCACACGGTTATTTGCAAAATACATATGCGTAAAATACACTTTATATTTTTTTTGTCTGTCTGTCTATCTGTTTGTTCCGGGTAATCTTCAAAACGGCTGGACCGATTTCAAAAAATCTTTCACCATTGGAAAGCTATAATATCAGGGAGTAAACTAGGCTATATTTTGTCCCGGTATTCCCACGGCAACGGGAACTACGCAGCAAAGACTTAAACCGAAGCAAAGCGAGGGCGGGTTGCTAGTTGTAAATAAAACTAAGGGCTTTATCGCGTTTGCATCTGACACTGTTGACAGTTATCTGTCTACAGCTGCGGGCCGGTCCGTCCGGGGTAGTACCACACCGAGCAAAAAAGCGACGTCCGTGTAGTAGCAATTTGTTACTGCGCTTCGTTCGGTGAGCGAAAGAGCCGAAAGCACAACTTTCTGAGGGTGTTTGCGTGTGGTGGCTTATCAGGGTTATGGTAATGCTTTTAGTTTCGCCAAACCTCAATTCACACAGTCACACTCCCTTCACTTTCTTCACGGTAGGCAGCAGCCTAGCAAAGGTCCATGAACAGCAGCAACACTTACCATTGGGTGTACTGTTTGCTCCTTTGCTACCGTTTGCAGTAAAAAAGAAATAATGCTGACTTCTTGGACGTGAGACATCTCTCTTCTCTCTCGACATACCATAAAAATATGTCTAAAAATATCTCAGGAAGTTATACATATTAAGTTATATAAGGAATTATCCGTTTGGTGACGGAGTAAGAATACAATTCACCACTCTCTATCTTGTCCGTGGATATTGTAAAAGACGATTAAGGGATATAATACGCATATAACATCTATGCAAGAGAAGGTAGACTTGAAATGTAACCCTATACCAACCTGTCCGACCAGCATGTTATAGTAAGGTCGGATTCCCTCCTATTGCAGAGGAGGCTCGAGCCCAACAGTGGGACGTGTATGGGCTGAAATGATGAATGATGATAATCTCAGGAAGATTAGTTATATTTGGACTGTCTCAAGCTTCTGTAATTAGATTGAATTTGACATCAAGCTTTTAAGAAGAATTAATATTTGTCTATGAATTAATTTATTATCTATTTTCGTTTAGTGTCAGTTTACTGTTAGTAATAATGTGATTTTTGTAAATATTTTATATAATAATATAATATACATTTATTTATATAAAAATGTCTTCAAATTTAGAAGATATACCCCAAGACTCTTGTTCAGATTGTAAATTGGAACAGTGGGAGGACCTTTTGTTAAAATGGGTATACTTTATATATTTTCATGACGATCACTATCTCAGCCCATATACGTCCCATTGTTAGGCTCGGACCTCCTCCACTACAAAAAGGAAATTTATCTACCACGTTGGTCAGACGGGTTGTTATAGGGTTTTATGTCGAGCTTAACTTCTCTTGATTCGATGTTACCTATGTTTTACATTCCTTTGTTGTTATGTACGACACCCACGGGCAAGAAAAGGGGCGGTGTAATCCAAACAAATATTCATGTGGCCTTGAATTGATGTTGCCTTTTTTTTAGGGGGTGGGCTATGTCAGCACACCCGCCGCCCGGCTCCGTCCGGGGCGACAGAGCGGTGGCGCGCGGCCCCATAACCGACATGTAGCACGTCGCCTTCGTCGTTGGGCCGACTACTGGTACCGAGTTTCATGTCCTCTGTGGTCGGCCCGATGGAATACCCTGAGGGCGTACCATCTCCTCTCGACGTCTTTTGCCTGGGACGTCCGTCGCCGTCACCCAGTCAGCCTCTCTGCGGGTGACGGACTAAAATCCCCGGTCCGGTCCGCGGCTTTGGCTAGGACGGCATCAGGCGCAGGTACTCGCGCCTATGCCACCCGAGTCGTCGCCGGTGGACCGAGTAGTCGTGGAAGCGTTCCTCACGCGCACAAGCTGTCGCCTCCTTCCGCGAGATGATTACCTTGAAGGCGGCGACCACGTCCCAGTTAAATAGTCCTGCCTAAGAGAATTCTAACCTGAACGATCTTCTGCCGCCTACTTTCAATTTTCATTGTTTGCCACAGTGAAATACTGTTTTTGGGACTAATCCTACCATATAATCTCACCATTGTAACTCCTATAAGCCAGGATCCACAATCGTTTCCATAGATGACATCGAAGTATGACCCTATCACGAAAAATGCTTTTAATTAACCTTGGGACTCGAAATATTGTTTCCTAGAGAGACTTGAATTAGTTTTAGGATTCGGGGATTATATTTTCATTATATACTATATAAGCCTCATTTGTGCTATGCGGTGGCAGCTACGAATACTGACAACCCTGATAGTGCTCGTGGGTTTTGTGAAAGAGGACTATCAGCTTTTGCATTGACCTAACTCCATCTGATTCCAACGGGTCAATAATTACATTCCCCAGGAAAGTTCTCGACAGGCAGTCGCCCGATCATGAGGCTAGTACCAAAACTTTTCAGTCCAAGGGACGAAAGGGGCTCCCCTTTCGTCATGGCCCCTTAACCCACTGTATATCGTCTTCTTTGACTTTAGGGCCACCATTGCTATCGATTTCTTTGACGTCCAGCTCAGTATTTGACATCCGTGAGCAGCTCAGAATAATGATGACTAAACCTCATTTGTTACAGAAATACAATGATTTTGTAAAATTACTTTGTGGCTTTTGCAATAGAGAATTTATGATTATTATATTTCCATTTAACTTTTATTAGATCGTCCATCAAACGAGTCTAGTCTTTATTGAAGATCGTGGTCACAGCCACATGAAAATCAGCTAAGAGCGAGTCGACGTTGACAAGAGAGAATCGTACGTGATTTGGAATGCAACAAACTGCCTTATCTCACTGCATTCCGAATCACGCTCGATTCATTTTTTCAATTTACTATGGAAATGGTAAAAAGAAGAAAAATTGATCATGCCAACACATCTGACCAGATTGATATAGTAGGTCAATTTCTCTGGTGGCGAATTATATTATTATTCCGTCCCCTCACGGAAAGCCGTTTGAGCCTTTGCATACCTTCATAATTTTATTGTTAATTAAGAGTTCACCCGTGACTATAAGCGCTGTAAAGTGTTCGAAATATCGGGCATTCAATAATCAAATACAAACGCGATAAAATCCGTAAAAATAGTTTAATAATGTGCGATACTCGCGTAAACATCAGACATCATTAATTTTATTGTTTCAAAGTTAAACGAATGTGTGCACCCAAAGCATCCAGTCAGGAAGCTGAACAAACATAGTCTGCTGGCAATATTACAGAAATATAAATACGATATCAGCAAAGATGAAACAGATGAACAATTCTATTCTGCTGATAAGGCTGAAGTTTACTTCCATGTGAAATATCCGTTATTGAGATTGAAGTAAGTATTTCTATCTCCTTCTTAACCCATTAACGACCGGGAATCGTAGTTTTTTCAGAATTTTTAAGGCAAATTCTCATCATTAAAAAACGAGAATTTTGAAATGAAAAATATGGTCTCCCGTACTTTGTAGTGTGCTCTTTCAGAATCTGAGGATGAAACTACGATTTTTCCACTACAAAAAAAATATGGCCTATACCCCAGGTTTGATAGAGCATACTGCAAATTACGGGCAACCATATTTTCATTTAAAAATTCTCGTTTTTTAATGATGACAATTTGCCTTAAAAATGATGAAAAAAAAATACTATTCTCGGCCGTTAATGGGTTAAGTTTTCATTCTTTTTTTATTGCTAACTGTAGTAAACAAGCAAACAGTACACCTTATGGTAAGTGATGCTGAATCTCTGTTAGGTCGCTGCCTACCATGAAGAACGTAAAAGGAGTGCGAATGCGTGCAATAAGATTCGGTGATAGTAAAGACATAACCAAAATCCACCACACGCAAACTCTCTCAGAAAGTTTGGCTTCGGGCTCTCTCGCTCACCGAACATAGTGCAGTAACAAATTTCTACTACTCAGACGTAGATTTTCTGTTCAGTGGAATACTACCCCGGATGGACCAACCTGCGGCTATAGATAGACGACTGTCGACAGTATGCTCGTACAACTACAACCACTATACTATGTAACGAGTGAAATTGTGTATGTAGCTTAACTTATGCATAAACTAGGCTAATGAAAAACATGCATGAGTAGATTAATAAATGTGGAGGAGGCGAAAGTGGTATGTCAAGATTGTAGCAAGTGGAGGGAAGTGGTCTCTGCCTACCCCTATGGGAGAGGGCGTGAATTTATGTATATACGATTTCTGATGTTTCCACGAATATTACATATTAGAAATCGTTATTAAAGAGATTTGTTATAATAACGATGACTTGTTGGACGCTCACGTCCAATGTGTCTCAACTCTTGTCCACTTTTGACCATGGCCACTGAAAAGTTTTCAAAACGGTCGGCAAATCAGAAATCAAATACAAACGCGATAAAGTCCTTATTCCGTCACCACACGGACGCTTTATAAAAACAGAACAAAAAATATAATTGTATTTCTTATTATTAATCTCGTCTTGATAAAATTCTTCTGTCGTGTTTAAGACCAAGCACATAATAGTAAGATTTTTTTTAACAGACATGTCACCAAGGCAAAAGAATATTATAAAAAATTATACATTCTTACCACGTTGTTCCTATATCATTGCTGTACCAATTCTATTAATGGTGAAGTAGATCATGATATACGCACTCATCTGAACAAGGAAGAACAAGAAATGATATCAAGATTCTGTGAGACGCTAACGGACTTTAATATTACTTGTAGTAATATAGAAACTGCTATCAGAAGTGAGTTATAACGATGTTATTATTTTGAAAGTAGATTGACTACGAAATTATAGACTAGCATCAATTCCAACCAGTGATGACTTACGACACGGCAAGGTGGTCCCTAAATGTATGCCTCATAACGAGGTTCACAGTTGCTCAGCGTGCTATGGAGCGAGCTATGCTCGAGATTTCTCTGCGGGATAGAATACGGATATCCGCAGAAGAACGAGTGTAACCGACATAGCACGAAGAATTAGCACGCTGAAGTGGCGCAATGGATGCAGGCGGCACAAGACTGCACTCTGTGGCATAACATAAGAGAGGTCTACGTCCAGCAGTGGACGGCGATAGGCTGAAATGATGATGAATGACGATGACGATCAATTCCAACGTTGCTTTAGACAGTTTATAAAATACTCTCTTGCCCGTGGGTTTCGTAAGACTGACGACTGAGATATAATATGCATATTGGCATGTAAAGCATTCGCATGTAAAGATGGTTGACATCAGCCAGGCGACGGTTCATACAAATATTGCCAATATCTTGCAATATCTATACAAATAATCTATATCTATTCTGTGTGGTGACAGATAATATATCAATTAACTCGTCTGCCAAATTGGACGAAGACTGATGAATTCAAAATTAATAAAGCATTATCAAATATGAGTCTTTTAATTTTTATAGATGCTTGCGATGGAGGAAAAAATCACAAAAAGGAAAAGTTATCCAAAAAGAAGCAGAAAAATAAACCCACAATCATGTACTCCGAATCTTGTATGCCTTCAGACTTGAATAGAAAATTAAATAGAGTCAAAACTGATAATGTTCAGACTTCGCCCAGGATTGTGTATTATGATACTAATGCCGATAATAGTTGCATATGTTCGCTTGGACAGAGAGTAGTACTTAAGCAGTGTTCAACATATAAAAATATTAATACTCAAATAGATTTATATAGTAGCGAGGATCTGGAAGGACTATCAGAGAAGAGAAATATTACTTCGCAGGACACTACGAAAGAGATCCGTAAAGTAGACTTTGTAATATGCTATTCATTATCATCATCATCAACATCATTAAGCCTTTTACCGACCACTGACCCATGAAGGAGACTTACATCCAGAGTAAGATAGCCCTCATAGCTTACCACATAGTGTGGTGTGTATGCCGCCCGCATCCAACGACTCCCAGTAAATTTCATCACGTCGTCAGTTCACCTTATAGGGGCCGTCCTATACTTCGTCATCCGTTATGTGATCATCCAGAATCTTTCTTCTTTCGGGTTTATCAGTTCTATCTGATTCTGCAAATTTTCTGTGATGTTGCTTACACTCATTCTTCGGCTTTCCCTATTCCGGATGTTATGTCGCAGAAAAATTCTAGGCATAGTTCAATATGTGTCAAACTGAGTGACTTTGAATTTAGTTATGATGCCTCCATTTAGGGACCACATTTCCATGCCATTTCTTTTTATTGCCAATGGCGGCAAACGAGCAAGTAGCATACCTGATAGTAAGTGATACTGCTGCACATGATCCTTTGCAATACCAGGGGTACAGCCAGGCCGTTGCCTACCGTGAAGAAAATACTTTTCTTTGACCTCGTTTAAAGAAGGACATGTCATAGCGCTCGGGAAACACAGCAGCAGGTACCTAGTTCATTGCAGAGCTTGCATTTACGTGGGAGAAATTATCGCTGGAAACGTACAGTTGAAGACCATAACGTTTCTAGGTGAAATGGATGAACTCTGCTACGATGTCGAGTGGTGCGTTGGTAGAATGGTGACGGTGGCACCAAGTCAGACAGTTGAAAGTGTTGGTAGCGTACACAGAGTGACCCAAAGTCTCTCCGCCGCATGAGGACGAACTTGTGCTTTGTATAGCACAAGACGCTGTCTCGGTGTGTAAGTACCTACCGCCTGGCTCTGTTCAGGACTCCCAACTTTTTGCTTGCCAATTTGGCTTTGCGCTTCAAATGACTCCCAAACTAGACTTTGCTCGATATTTTGACGTCGAGGATCTCATAAAGTGGGAGAGTTATTCCTTGGAACTGAGGCGCTATGACAATCGGGTCCTTCTTTGCCATAAGCTAACACTGATAACACAAGTAGACTTGTGCTTTCTGAGACTTAAGTATGTTGGTTGGGGAGATCTTTACACCCAAGAACTGCCCAGCCGAGTTTGATACGTCGCTTGACCTTTTTCTCGAAATTGGATCTATTTTTATTGAACTTTGTGTTACTCGGATTTTCGTCTTATCCATGTTCATTGGGATAAAAACCACTAAATCCACTCATTGGGATACTCTGTTGAGGTTTTTGAGTATGTTGCTAAGGTCCTTCATAGAATTTGTATAATGACAGTATCGCCTGCAAATCAAAGGTGTATTTGCCGTTGATTACTATAGGGATTTGTTGATTTGTGGGGGTTTAGTTGAAAATTATGCCATCAAGCGCAGTGTCGCTAATCGCGTGAGGGCGATATCCCGCCATTTGTTTTGCCCTGATGTCAATGAGGATAAGTACCGTAAAAATAAATAGGATGGGTCACCGAAGTCAAGGTTTCGATTTTAAGAGCCTATTTAATAACAATAATGTTTTCGATTATTCTCACAAACTAGTATATTTTAAACTTTTTGGTGAACAATTTAAAATTTTCAAGTGATTGTTTAATTTTCAAAAAATACTAGCGGAAATAATTTTAATAATTACCTTAATGGATTACTCAAAAAATATTTCGGTATATCTAAGTGAACATCTTCAGAAATTATATATTAATAATGTATTTTATACATTAATTAACTAAAACAAAAAAAAAAAAAAATTTTAGCCCAAACTTTATTTGAATAAATTTAACTTTATTGTTATGAGTAATACATTAGAGCTTGTTAAAGAGTTTTAATTAAAATAAAACTATGGGAATGAGGAAAACACGATCATAATAAAATTTCAACATGCGTATGCATTGAAAATCAGACAATGCTGTGTAAGTGTGGTGTCGAAGAAAAAATATAAGTCACTGACCCCTTCTTTTTCAGTTCAAATCCCAACAAATTAATAAAATTATTATTATTAATTTAATGAAATTTTGAAATTCGCCACACATATTTTTTATACGTTAATACATAATATCTCGATAAATAGGACAACTTCGAGATATACGATTAAATCTCGAGTCATCAATTTTTGTATAAATAATCGTACGAATCGTCGTTATGGCAGAATTCATGGAGGACCTTGGCACCATGCTCAATGATCTCAGCAGGGTATCCCAATTAGTGGCTTTACGAATGAACATCGACAAGACGAAAGTCTTGTCAAATGCCCATGTCATTCCTGTATTGGTCCTAGTTGGAATCTCGAAGTTGTCGATCATTATGTTTACTTAGGACAAACAGTCCAGTTATGTAGATCCAATTTCGAGTAAGAGATCAGCCGACGAATCCAACTCGGTTGGGCAGCGTTCGGGAAACTTAAGATGATCTTCTCGTCCAACATACCTCAGTGTCTGAAAACACAGGTCTACGACCAGTGTGTGTTACCAGGGATGACTTACGGCACGGAAACGTGATCCCTAACTGTAGACCTTATAACAAGGCTCAAAGTCGCTCAGTGTGCTATGGAGCGGACTATGCTCTGGATTTTTCTGCGAGATAGAATCCGGAATATGGAAATCCGCAGAAGAACGGGTGTAACCGACCGACATAGCACGAAGAATTAGCACGCTGAAGGGGCAATGGGCAGGCCACATCGTTCGACGAACCGACAACCGCTGGGGAAGAAAGGTTTTCGAGTGGCGACCAAGTAGCGGACGACGCAGTGTAGGACGCCCCCCACTAGGTGGACCGACGACCTAGTGAAAGTTGCTGGGCGTCGTTGGATGCAGGCGGCACAGAACCGCACTTTGTGGCGTAACATAAGGGAGGCCTACGTCCAGCAGTGGATGGCGATAGGCTGAAATGATGATGAATGATGATGATGAATCGTACGAATATGAGCACTATCAGTTCTGGACATAGCTAGGTTACTGATTGAGAGATTTTAAACTAATAGCTGGGGTAAAGTTTTAATAAGCAACAGTCACACAAAAAAGGCGTCGGCGTCGTGAAAAGTAACACGCAAATCGGGCGACAGCCTCGAAACGCGCTACAAGCGGGGGTGGCTGTTAAAAGTACTAAGCGTGGTAGCGACTCACGCTGTGATGATATGCAAAATACTTCATTAGCGCCTATGTGATAACTGCGCGTCATTTTGTACTATTACAACCTGCTGTATTTGTATAACATTCGTCATACACTTTGAATACGCATCTGACGTAAATATTTTTAAACATTATGTAAGAATCGGTATAATATCTGTGGATTGTGAATGATGAAATCAAGCAACTCGGCAAGTACAAGGTCGATGAGATAAAGAGTGAGTCACATCGTGGGCGTGATTAGAGGTTTGTGGTGGAGGTGCTGTGTTTTATGTTTGTGGGACATGGTATTGGTCATGCTCACTGAAGGGTCTGCTTGCGTAAGCTACGAGGAGCGGGTCGCTCCCTTCCCTCCATTGTGGTTGAGGGGAGTGACGGCTGTAGTGGTTAACTCGTGATCGGATGCCGCTTGCGGGATCTGGTCCAGTCATGCTACTTTTTCGTTATATTTAATAACTGTATTGTATGATGGTTCGAAAGGCATCACACTGGAGCTATTAATAGACATGTTGTTGTATATTATTTTATTTAAATAAAAATAGTAAATGAATAAAAAAGAAAACAATCCCACTGAGTTTCTTGCCGGATCTTCTCAGCGCGGTCGCGTTCCGATCCGGTAGTAATTTAAGGTGAAATGTAAAAAAATGACAAAATTAAGTGCCCCCGCGGGGTTTATACATAATCAAGAATTTGAATTTGGATTTTGAGGGAGGATCTGTGTAGGCGACGCTCACCTAAAAAAACTTATTCAACCCCTAATAAAAGAAAACTAAAATATGATTACTATTCGCCTGGTTCAAGCAATATAATGTCACGGTGGAGTTTACCTTGATTTACGACGACTTTCTCAAAATTTCCTCAGTGTTACGAGCTTATTTTTAGCTTTATTTGGGCTTGTTTAATGATAAAAGAGCCATGTGATAGGTGCTAAAATCGCACAGCGAAATATATGTAGATGCAATACTTTAACTATTCCGAAGTTTCGTCGTCATATGCATGTGGAAATGTTAATTTATCAATTCCTCATGATAAAGAATATCATCAAAAATCATTTTGAAAAGACATAAATGCCTATGAAGTTATTCAAAATCCTATGAAGTCTAAGTCTATCCTATGAAATCCAGATATTGTTGTGGTATAGGCTTTTCCATGTGGTGACAGACTAAGAATACAATTCACTGCTCCCTATATGTATAATATTCACAAAAACTGTTGCCGTAAAATCTGTCATGATACAACCCAACCAACTAGTGGTTGGGGCGGCTTCATATACGCCCTCCAGAATCTCCTTCATCCGACGTGCTCATCACGTCCTCGTCTAAGAGGACGATACCATTGCACTCGTTCAACGTAGAGCCTACACGGCCCGCGAGGCCATTACACGTAAATACCCGTGGTTCCGCTCTCGCCGTCGAGGTGCGAAACCGCGTCACGCAATAATCATAATCCAAAACGTGGGCACGCATACCTTGCCCCCAGCGATGCTCCACGTCGAGGTCCGTTCCCCACAGGGGGAGCCCTTGGGCGATGTTGCTTAGTATACTTTCACTAGGTTGAGAGCCCTCAGCGCTCACCCATAGTCCGCATCAAGTTGTCAAAGTCATTTGCGTCTAACAGCTGTACACTCACATTTTACGACACCCACGGGTAATAAAGGGGGTTGTGAATTGATAATTCATGATTAATTCTTTATGTTGAAATCCAACTGATCGCCTCAATTTTAGCTTTCTTGCTAAACTATAATACTACCACTGTTAAAACTATTGTCATATCGAATTTCGCAGCCAATTGCTGTCAGCCAGGGTGCGCTTGTATTAAATGTAGTCCAGATACACCTGGTTTTGGCGATTCCAGTGCATCTAAGTTGGAATCTGACGAGGATAAGGAGAAGAAATCCAATAGGTACAATACATAAGTGTAAATATCCTGTCATCATCATCATGTGAGCTCGTTTACGGCTCAAATCTCCTCCACAACAGGAGGGAAAATGATCTACTATATCACTGATCAGACAGGCTGGTATAGGGTTTTGTTTCGAGTGTTCCTTCTCTTCTCTAGAGGTTATGCGCATATCATATCCCTTAGTCGTCTTTTATGACATCCACAGTCAAGAAAGGAATTGGTGAATTGTATTCTTACTCCATTGTTCAGAGGTTGTTACTACCAGTTGTCTGTCTGTCAACTGATTAGTGCCACTACGGGCGCGCAATCCCGGACTACTCCAGCTGCTGCTGTTGTGCCTCCTTCCTATATCCCATGACAGTAGTATCCTTAGCCCAATTTCTTCCATATTTATCCACCATGTCCCATCCTTTTCTCATAAGCAAAAATTGCCGAGGCGGGTTGGCGTCAAGCAGGCGGCCGGCCATAAAATAAATAGCCGTATCTCTCTTACAACATGGGTTCAAGACTGAACATTTTGTGCCGACTCCACTCTGTCCATGGGATGAGGGCAGGCAAATGATGTATTCTTACTCCATTACCACATGGAAAATATAATCAATCATCATTTTTGTTGCCATCAAATTGCTGCTTATGGTCTCATTGCGATCCTCTTGGCTTTCAAATGCAACAGAAAGTCAAAGAGTTTCTTTAACCGTCCCTAGAATATTGTTGCCAGTAATATTGTGATTTGTTTGATATATCCCAAGGCTCCTACGCTGAGCCTTTGACTAATTGTATTCCATAAATCGTCGCAGTCCGTTTAAATAAGTGCTAAATTAATATTCGACTGCTTACAGGTGAGATTTTATGCATTAACACATTCTCTTTTTAGAAAAACTGATTGATTTTTCTACTTAGAATAAACTAGAACTTGAAATTTTATAAGCTGCTGTCCGTAATTAAGAGGCTATTTGGATTTTTCTAAGTAGACATATTAAAATGTGCTAATTAAGACCTTTCAGTTTTCCAACATACACTAAAATTATTTTTTGAACTTTAGAGAGATTTTTTTAAATAAGACTACGGATTTATCGCGTTTGTATTTGATTTTTGATTGCCCGACGTTTCGAATATTTTGCAGCGTTCATGGTCACGGGCGGACTAAGATGTCCCACGTCCAACAAGTCATCGTTATTACAGAAAATTTATAATTATCTACCCTATACAGAAAATTAGTTATTAACGAGGGAGTTTAGAGAGATGTTGAATTTAGTCATCTAAGCTCATACACGTTCCATTGCTGGGCTCAAGGCTACCCAATAGGAAAATAGACTTACTATACCATGCTGGTCAGATCGGTATAGGGTTTTATTTTGAGTTTTCTTTTTCTTGGGGATGGGATAAACATATATAATCCCGTAGACGTCCTGTGGAATATCCACGGACTTGATAGGGAGTGGTGAATTATATTCTTACTCCGTCACCACACGGAACCAATTTAGTGATAGCGTTATAACCATTGTACAATAAAGACAATTTAAGATACTTCTTTTATCAAATATTGTAATTGATTTAGAAGTTAGAAGGCAAAGATGAACACACATACATCATCATCTCAGCTCATATATGTCCCACTGTTGAGTATGAACCTAGGAGGGAAATTGACTTACTACATCCCGATGGTTAGAAGGGTTGTTATAGGGCAGTGGTGGACAAACTTTCTTAATGGCGGGCCACAAAGTTTAAGAAATTCTAGAGGAGAGCCAGCTATAGAAAAATGCATTTTGTATTAAAGCTTTTCATAAACGAAATACCTTTTACTTTTACGCCTTGTTAGGCGTGTAAGACATATGGAATTGTTTTTGATTTGCCATAGTAGTTTAGCTTTACCGATAGGTGAATAGAATGGAATTTTTCTAATAAATAAACTAATACCTGTGACAGACACAGACTGCTAAGATAATTATGGCCAGTTAATTATGAGAGAATGAAAACTTTTCAATTATAAACGTCAGATTTTATTTTTTGCGCCAAAATGCTGACTAGAATATTTAGGATGGATGGACTCTCGGCGGGCCGGACTAAATACTTTCGCGGGCCGGAGTTGGCCCGCGGGCCGTACTTTGCCCATCACTGGTATAGGGGTTTTATTTCGAGTATGGCTTTTTTTTACATGTATATTGTGCGCATATTAGTGTTATGTGCCCTTAGTCGTCTTTTACGACACTCGGAGCAAGAAAGAGGGCGGTGAATTGTATTCTTATTCCGTCACCACAGAAAATATGACATATACTGACATCGTATTCAAAAACATAACTTTCATTTCTGGCATCACCATAGTTGATTCTAATCTAAACAAACAAATAAAATTGAAGTGTCGGTTTGCAATGTCAAAATAATGGACTTTTTTCATGCTGATACGGTTATTTGCACGATACCTATGCCTAAAAACCGGTTTAAATAATTTTTGTCTGTCTCTCTGTTTTTTTGGGTAATCTTTAAAACGGCTGGACCGATTTTTATAATATTTTACTACCAGGTAGCTGTCTATATAAGGACTAGGCTATATTTTATACCGGTATTCCCACGGAAACGGGAACTATGCGGGTAAGGCGACTGAAACCGCAGCGAAGGCGGATTGCTAGTTTTAAAATATGATATTATCTTTCAGAAGAAAATTGAACATGAAGAAATACGCTGTATTCTTTGCATTATTTCTCCTGCTGTTGATCGTAGCAATAGTGGGCATAGTATTATGGCTTGTGCCTGATTTATTATCAGGTATCAAAAAGGTTTTTAAAAAAAATGACATAGAGGCCAGGAGATTTATGACACCTCCCATCTACAGGTTTGTTTGACGACAATCTCTATCATCATTTAGTTACGCCATAGAGTGCACTCCTGTGCCGCCTGCATCCAAGGACGCCCAGTAACTTTCACCAGGTCGACGGTCCAGCTAGTCTGTCCTACACTGTGTCGTCCGATACGTGGTCGCCACTAAAGAACTTTTCTTCCCCAGCGGTTGTCCGTTCATCGAGCGATGTGGCCTACCCATTGCCACTTTAGCGTGCAAATTTTTCGTGGTATTTCGATTGCACCCGTTGTTCTGCGGATTTCCGATTTTACAGTCTCTAAATATCATTTTTTAAACATTTATTTTTTGTTTTTATTTTATTTCTCTTCTAATACTGTTTCAATATTAATTGAATCCATGTGGTGACGGAATAATAATACAATTCACCACTCCCTAACTTGCCCGTGGCTGTCGTAAAAGACGACTAAGGTATATAAAATGCATATTACAATGTATATAAAGGAATGAAATGAATGAAACTCGAAATAATACCGTTTGCCAAAATTTCTGAGCAGCGTGGTATAGTTGATCAATTTCCTTTTCATAGTTGAGGAAGCCTGAGTGCAGCAGTAGGATGTGTATGGACTGGTAAGATGATTAATTAAAGGTTATTTTATACTCTCATCATTCTGCTCTTATCGTAAATACTTGGAATTGATGCAAAAAATTAAAGAATAAAGAAATGAAAAAGAGTTAGTCCAGGTCGATGTAAAGCTATACGAATAATATATAGGTTGGTAGTATTGTAGCCGCCGCCATATAGCTTTTTCGAATGCATTCTGGTGGTATAATGCTCACTTGTAATTATTGTTAAGAATATTAAATAAAATTACATTCGGAACATGTTGCCATCTGGTGGCAAATCCTAATAAACTATAATTTGTTATTGTTGTTATTGATTGGTGTGTTCAATTAAATGTTCAATCAAAAAACTCCTAGCTTTATTATAATAATATAGACTTTTAATTTCAGAATGAATTATTTAAACTCGTATGAATGTAAAAATTCAATGTGTCAGAAATCCTATGGATCTACTAACGCTTATACATCTTTAAGCAGATGCATTCTTTTGTGCATGGGACCACAGTTATGGCCTTATCCAATTGGATTTACATTCTTTAGCGATAAAATCGTCGCTATATCTACAAAAAAGCTAGAATATAAGTTTCAATCACTACCTTCTGAATCAGTCCATTCGTATCTAGCAGAAGCTTTTAAATTCTTCATTGGAGACCTGGTAAAATTGGAAAAAATGCATATTGAAAATAGAGCCGAAAATAATACTAAAGATCTATTACTTAAAAAGATGAACATACAAATTGACATTGAAACAGATTCTGACCCTAGAGTCAGGTTAAATACGGACGAGACCTACAATCTTAAAATTGACGAAAATAGGAGTACGTTAACTATCAAAATTTCCTCGCCATCCTTTTGTGGTGCCCGACATGCTCTTGAAACTTTAAGTCAGCTAGTTTTACTAGATCAAACTACTGGTTATTTAATAACTTTATCAAACGTCATTATTAGAGATGCACCTAGTTACAAATACAGAGGTTTGATGATTGATACTGGAAGGAATTATATTCCAGTATCTGATTTAATAAGAACTGTGGATGCAATGGCTACATGTAAACTAAATACTTTCCACTGGAGAATTACTGATGCTACAAGTTTCCCATTATACATTCCAACATTGCCGCAGTTATTCGAATATGGTGCATATAATAGAAAGTTGGTCTATACTAAAGAAGATATAAGAACTATTGTTAAGAGAGCTAGTATACGAGGGATAAGAGTTTTAATAGAAGTAGCTGCCCCTGGACCAGTGGGTAGAGCATGGTCTTGGTCTGCAGATGCATCGTGTCCAACAAAAACTGTTAATTTCACTTGCAGCAACGTTCTATGTTTAAGACTTGCTATGCGAGAGTCTGTTATGGATATACTTCAAATTATATATATGGAAATTATTGACTTAACAAATGTTAATGATATTTTTCATTTGAGTGACAGTCTCTTCTCTTTAGTGAGCTGTTATTATTTAATAGAAGAGAGAGAAGGTTTTTTGGAAAGGGCTCTGGAGAGACTGAAGAGAGCTAACAGAGGTGTTTTACCTAAGTTACCTATTATTTGGTATACGAATCATTTGGCTAAAGGCTATGAAGCGAAGTCTTGGGACAGGTTTTGTATTGCTCAATTTTGATATGAATAATTTTTATTTTCAACATTTATTATAATTGCCGCAGGATTTATATTTTTCTTTAAGATCTAAAACTTAGATATTGCATCTATTTACCTCTACTGTTACTTATGCAGACAGAAGAAGCCTGAGATGCTCACACTGCATTCAACTTTAGTCTTATATACTATCGACCTCATGATCGACGGTCCCAATGCATAAACCACTAAATCGTCAAGGCCGTCTATAAATATTATGTTTTTATTAAATCATAAAGCAATTATTTAGCAGTTCTGTAATTTATTTCGTCTTTAGCTATATGTGTATCTTCATTCAACACTTTCTCCACGTCCTCTATAATAAGAAAGCAATCTTTCTTTTCTTTATCTTGCGCTAGGTTGGCAAGTCTTGCCTTCTTTTATTTATTTATAAAAGACAAATTGTATACGTTGATAGGACAAAACCATGTTATCGGTTTGACTGTGGGAATTGAAATAATTTTAACTGCAAATGGGTTATTTTTCTACCTTAATTTCCATATGACCATTTGTTCCAATGTTTTGATGGTCAACTATACCAACTAGTTTAGAGTATTTTGGTATTAATCCCATGTATTTTAATAAATAATATTTCCAGATTGGGAGTGCAATTAACTGAGTGGCAACCAAACCCATCGGATCAGTTTCTGAGCAGATTCAAAGTAATACATTCTAGTAAATGGGATTTGTCCTGTGAAATTAAGAAATTGAGATGTAAGAAATATAAGTGAGTAAAACAAGAACTTTCAGTAAAATATGAGTGTAAGGCATTTCATCAATAACTATTTCGCTCAGCTTTTAGTTCCAACAGTGCGTATATCGATTTCGTGTATATTCGTGTCGTGTATTTCGGTTCTAATCTATTGGGTTCCTTGTTAGAAAGAATAGGGGTTTGATCCATTCATTCGTCCATCCATCAGAATGCCACTCGGAATGTTCTTCTGCCACTTGCATCTAACGGTTCCTTGTGACTTTCAAAATATCATCAGTCCACTTAGAAGGGAGTCGTACTGCTCTGCGTTGTCAGATTCGTGGTTGCCACAAAAGAACCTTTCTTCCCCAACCCTTGTCATTTCCACGAGCGATGTGGCCTGCCCATTGCCAAATCAACGTGGTTCAATTCTGTGGGCTATTTCAGTTACAGCCATTACCATACCGCTGTCATACCGAGCATAGCCCTCTTCTTAGCACGTTGAAGATTTTGAGCTTTTTATTAGGCCGAAATTTAGAGACCAAGTTTCAGTGCGGTGTGTCATCATTGGTAATACATATTGGTTATAAGCCCCAAGAGGATTGTTTCATCCAATTTTCCGCTGTGTCTGAAAACAAACATTATGTATCCATAGTTCCTTTAGTTATCACACAGTTATCCGCAATTGGGGATGTCATAATCGTTGCGCTTAGCAGATCATGTGGCGATCGCAGTAATTGCTATTATAAATTTACTAGGCGGTTTTTGTTTATTCTCTAGTGATCCACTCAGCCTGTATTGATGGCTCCCATTTAATCTTAAAGGAAAGGTGATGGATTGCATTCTTAATGTCTTTACACAAATATAATCAAATGTTAATCAAATGCTGTTTTAATTAAATGAATCATTGCCACTTACGGATTTAATTATAAATTCTAATTCCTTATCAATCGACATGCAAGTTTTTCTTAATAATTAAGTCCGTATTCCTATTATAATAGTTGGTATTTTAATAAGGATACGGATCTATTTATTTCCTGCATATTTCTGAGAAAAACACAACAGATATCCTGATATTTGTTTTATAGGATTTCCTAAATAAAATCTTTCACATTCCTTTGTACTAGTATTTCCTATTGAGTAGATAATTTATATCCGAGTGTTAACCTTGGAATTCGTGTTATGGATCATAAAATTTTAGAAATAGTCTACACAGTGTCATAGTTAGTGTTGAATCGACTGAATGTACTTAGTATATTGTCTCAATGTATTATTTGGGTAATTTATTTAATTCACTGCTAGTATTTTCCTTTTAATAAAAAATAATGAAAGCACAAGTTTGAGGATAAAATAATACTTGTAGGGACTTTATCAGACGAGGTTCCACCAAAATAGTGTTGTGTAATGTTACCATTTAGATTTACTTTTATTTTTATAAGTGCTAATATTCACCCAAGTTATCCGTATGGTGACGGAGTAAGAATACAATTTATCACTCACTATCTTGCCCGTGGATGTTGTAAAAGACGACTAAGGTAAATACTATGCATGTAACGTATAGACGGGTTGGTATCGGGATTTGTTTTAAACTTTCAAAACTATACTAATCCTATACCATTCCGTCTCATCAACGAATAATAGGAGATTAATATCCTTTCTGTTGTGGAGGAGACTGGAATCTAGAAATGGAACTTATATGAGACGAGATGTGTCGTTATCTTTTCCTGTGAGTGTCATAAGAACCAGTTGGGGAAATTACCAGAAAGAGAGAATTATTGCTAATCTCGGTACGTAACCGAGGGTGGTAATTATGCATTATCTTTCATTGGCGAGAAGGGAATACTAATAGAGTAAATCGTTTCTATGTTATCGGAAATAAAAGACAAGTTAAAAAAGACAAGCTACATAACGAAATCAATTGTTATAATTATAATAATAAATTTTGAAAATATTCTAATCTTAATTAGGTATAAAAATATCTTTATAACTGTACTGTGTAAAATATATACTTAAAAATAGTTTCACTGTATGTTATCGATTATATATAGAAAATTCTCAATAGCAAAGTTTAAAGTCTCCATAGCAGATTGAAAGTTTAGAACTATGCACGTTTAGCGGTGATAACATCGTTCCTTGTAATAAACCTTACATAGCTAAATGTGAATGGCTTAAAAACTTTTCCTATGCATTTTAAAATATTTCGTAGTACTATAATAAATACTATTCTTTTATCTCACTATGCCTATTGTGAAGATCTAATTCAAATATTTAGTTGATTTAGATGGAATATCTAAGTTGAAAGTATCGAAAGCGTCTGTCTGTCATGTTGATGTACGAGGGTGGATTGATAAGTTTCCGGCCTGACCAAGAAAAACAACGTTTTCAAGAATTTTTTTTTTTAATTTCTCGACATAATCTCCTCCAAGGCTGATACATTTCTCATAGCGGTGTTCTAGTCTAGTAATGCCATCTCTATAGACTGATTCGTCAAGCTCCTCAAAATACCCATTTACAGCTTCGATTACTTCTTCATTGTCCGCAAATCTCTTACCGCCAAGCCATTTTTTGAGGTTAGGAAACAGATAATAGTCACTCGGGGCTAGGTCTGGAGAGTAGGGAGGGTGCAGCATCAATTCAAACTTCAGATCGTTGATTTTAGCCATCGCAACGATTGACATGTGCGCTGGTGCGTTATCGTGATGAAACAAGATTTTTTTCTTCGCCAGATGAGGTCGTTTAATTTTCACTTCGTGGCTCAAACGTTGCAATAAGTCTGCGTAGTATTAACCAGTGATAGTTTTACCCTTTTCAAGGTAATCAATGCATATAATACCTCTTGCATCCCAAAAAACAGAAGCCATAACCTTGTTCGCCGAAAAAATTGTTTTTGCCTTCTTTGGAGTTGGTTCCCCTGGTCCAATCCACTGTTTAGTCTGTTCTTTGGTTTCAGGAGTGTAGTGGTGGACCCAAGTTTCGTCAACGATTACGAATCGACGCAAAAATTCGCTTGGATTACGCTTATACAACGCCAAATTGGCGGTAGAAATGTTCTTTCGAATCAATTTTTGGTCGACTGTTAGCAAACGCGGCACCCATCTTGCACAGAGCTTTTCCATATACAAATGTTGCAAAATATTTTGTACACGTTCATATGACATCATACAGGTCTCAGCTATCTTACGCACTTTTAATCTGCGGTCTTTCAGCACTATTTGATGGATTTTTTCGATCATATCTGGAGTTGTGACCTCAATGGGGCGTCCTGAGCGAGGCTCATCAGAGGTGCTCACACGACCCTTTTTAAACTCGGAAACCCACTGCTTAACGGTTGAATATGACGGGGAGGATGTCCCCAGTGTTGAGTCCATCTCTTATTTAATTTCCTTCGGCGTTAACCCCTTCAAATAAAAGTATTTGATGACAGCACGAATTTCCAGCTTTTCCATTTTTACGAAAAACACAGAGGCGTCTTGTTCAGCGTGCTCTCAAACCTAAACTAACATCTCGATCGGACTGAAACTATAGCTACAAGCTATCTAAGGATGGTACTATAGAACGCCACCTCAAGGTAGGCCTAGTGGCGCCATCTCTTGGTGAGGCCGGAAACTTATCAATCCACCCTCGTACTTAAAAAGATCTCATGAGAATCATAAAAGACAACTAAAGAATGACCACTAGCGAAGGAATGAAATCCTATTGTGGAGAAGACTCAAGTCCAACACTATTCCTTATACAGGTTTTATACAGGTGTTATAAAGGTTTTATATAAGGTTTACATAGGTTTATTATATAGGTTTGTTTAATTTAATTTCCAGAACCTGGCAAGAGATGTATTCTTGGAAATCGTGGAGAAATATTGAAGTATTCAGCATAGAAGGTGGTGAAACTTTGCTATGGACAGACTTAGTAGACAGTGGTAAGGCTGTGTTGCTACGATTGAAGATATGTATATTGAATATCATCATCATTTCAGCATAGCCGTCCATTGCTGGACGCAGGCCTATACCACAGAGTGCGGTACTGCGTCGCCTGTATTCAACAACGCCCAGCAACATTCACCAGGTCGTGGGTCCACCTAGAGGGGTCCATCTATATATATTGTCTAAATTCAATATTTGTTGAATTTGAACCAGTGCAACATTTTTGTAACAAGCTTTTAAGTTATGTGGACTCCTGTTCTTCTCCTATTGAGAGGTGGACAAAGACTTCCTTAAGAGGATGTCACTCTGTGCTGTCGTGTATTACCTGTATTTCGTAATATTATACAAGATAAAAACTTTATATAATTATCAGAGATAGGTAGACAGTTGAAATTGTCATAAAATATAGACTGATGATAAACAGATGAAAGATCAAATAGTGGAGTATTACTAATAGAGTTCAATTGGAAACCTTTGAATTCATAAGACTAATAATGGTACGTTTATTGGTTCAGGTAATCTGGATTATCATTTGTGGCCTAGAGCGGCAGCTGTAGCTGAGAGGCTGTGGTCGGATATAGCAGTCAATAGCAGCGTCACTCCCTCAGTCTATGTAAGACTGGATTCTCACAGGTATTAGTTTTTAACATGATAGTTTCCAGCGTGTGTGAATGGTAGAACCATTCTGTCGACAGTCATCTGCACTCTATGGTAATTTATCAATACTTTGGCAAAGATCTATCTAGATTGAATTTATTTAGATATAACTTTTTCCACCCGTTAAATTTAGCTTACCATTTTACAGATGGCGTATGCTTCTTAAATCCATCAAAGTGCAACCAATTTGGCCAGTATATTGCACTTTTCATCCCGACAAATGCATTCGTCAATTACGTTCACAGAAATAAATTGACCTTTTAATATTTGAATAATTTTATTTTCTATGTAGTTATAAACCCACATGAATTATATATTTATATCTTTCTTTATATATATATATTTCTTGTGTACATGTATGTCACTGAATTCCTCCCAAAACAACTGAACCGATGTTGATTAAATTTTTTGTGTGTTCATGGGGAGTCGAGAATGGTTTAGATTCGCAATTGTACCCAGTAGGAGGCGCGGCGTTCGATTTCACTGGGAATATGGGAGTATATATACAGGGTGTATCAGGTTATGGGGCAACTGGTCAAAAGGGAGCGAGGCAATGGTAGTAGGAACCCATGAAAAAAGGAATTAGAGACATGTAAAGTTTTCAATTTTGTCGTCGCTTTTTCGTGTAAATCTGATTGAAATGTATAAAGTCAATGATACTTAATACGCAACATATTCATACTTTGTTAAATGTTCATTAGAAATTGAATAAATCAATGATTACATTCACATAAACAAAACAAACTTCGCTTTAAAACAGCTGATCGGCCTATGACCGTTGACCGCTCGCCGCTCGTAGCTACAAACCTACACTATCATTGAAACGTTTGCGCAACTCTAGGTATTACTGAATGAATTTATACTGTCGAAGCTTTACATGCCTACATGTATTCTGTCTGTATACGCCTACATAATACGTAACATTTAAGGCATAGACTCTTAGACACATTTTTTTGAAATCACTATAACTTTTATGTTATATTGTTTTTTGTGTAATGCACATTCTAATTACGATCTATGACCGTTAAACTACAACATACTCGAACAGTTGTCCCATAACCTGATACATCCTGTATATTTATTAATTGGGATAATTTAAATGGAAAATCAATGTCTGATCAGTAACAAATTGCTACTACTCAGCCATCGATTTTGTGTTCAGTGTGGTATTAACCCGGACGGGCCGGCTTGCGGCTGTAGACACTGTCAATCTACCTACCACTAAATCATCAAAATCAAAAATCAAGTTCAGTGGATTTCAGTTGAATAGTTCCCCGGGCGATAATAAATAATGAATACGATATGGTATGGACACATACCTTCCCGTGGCCACTAGGAGATTGGGCACCAGCCAGTTCCTTAATACACTAATCTTCGATTATCTAACACTAAAAACTATCTTGCTGGTAAAAAAACGACTAAGGGGTGTATAATAAATACATTACATAACATCTATGCAAAAAGCAGGGAAACTCGAAATGAAATCCTTTGCCAACACCTCTGACCTGGTATAGTATGTCAAATTCCCTTCTATTATGGGGGAGTCTTGAGCCCAACAGTGGCACTTATCTGGGCTGAGATGTACACTAAAAGAGTTTTTCATCAATAAATCAATAGTTTTTAACTTAAAGAAGTCTATACTCAATAGTCGTCAATAATTTAATAGAAAGTGTGAGAAAAAAATGAAAATAAAACATCACAATTAATATTTACAAACATTATTCGTTTATTCGTTAAAGAAAAAATATATCACCCTCTTTTATATATTTAATAAAAAGAAGGCACAGTATATTACGTGGACATAATATATATTTTACAAAACGTATTGTATAGTTATATAATGAATCTATAAATACACCTGGTTAAGTTAATTTTCCAGGTCAAAAATACAGGTTTTTGTTGAGACAAAAAAAACTGTATACCAAGTCGTATCCCTTCAGGTCATTCAGATTTTGATTGTAAGCTGTAAAAATGTTATGATCGAGAATACCTATAATGACCTGAAGACCCGCTATTTTACATAATGCCTTGTTTTGAGGCCTTTTAGTTTTATACATATATTTTTAGTATTAATTTTGATAAATATTGATATCAAGATTGACATCAAATTATTTTTTGTACTATTCGCAGTCTAAAAATATTATTAGATATAGTGTAATACACATTTTTGTATTAAGGCTGATTGATTATGTAACATAGACAAATCATATTAATAAATTTTCTTCTTTTTTTGATTCCTTAAAAAGCAGAACATATATAAATACATACAAGACATTGAACGAAACCATATGCACCGCTAAAGTAAGTTAAAATTAAATATTGATTGAAATTAAATAAAAAAAGAAACGGAAAAATAAAAAAAATATTGTCCAAAATATACTTATCTTACTCTAAACGGAATAGCAATAATATTTGTTTGATTTTACAAATCCAGGTAATTTTGATGAATGATGATGATCCTAATTAGTGGATTCATTTTACAATTTTTTTGTTAGAAATATATGATTCAATACGCCGCCATCTTGGATACAAGTGTTAAAATTTGAATTGACAGTTAGTTTGATAAGGAATATCTGTTTTTCCACAAACATATAAATTATTTTTACCATTAGCAAAAAATATGATCATATGGCTTAATAAAATGTCTATATGTAATATTAATTTTTTTATTAGTTACCCATTTAGCTGCAAAATTACTAGCAATATTCGCATTCCTGCCTCTTTCATATTCTATCCCTGGTAAATTACATATTATGTAATACAAATATAAGACTAGTAGCTGACATATTACATTTTATTTTTAATGGAAGTTATTTCAATTGCAACAGATAGAGCACCTTGTATTGAAATCTTGTATATAACAGGCACATTGTTATTAATAATTATATAATTATATTAATAATTATAATTATTAAATGTAAATTGGTAATATAAAATCTTATTATTATTGATTAACACTTTGAACGCATTTACGACAATTATTCTATATGACATTCTACATTCTATATGATATAAATTTACCAGATTTTATTAAATTTTGCTTTCTTTTTCCAAATTTTTTTTTTAGATATTTATTAACTTTTGTCAATCGAATTAGTAAATTTTCACCTTATATAGGCTAATAAGTCTTGCTCTTATTAAACTTATGCCTTACTTTTCTTTCCGCCATTATTATCGATATTATGTTATTTTCTTTACACCTTAATTAGTTTTAATCATTTTGATGGTTTCGTAATTCTCCATTACTTTTGGCTAAATAGTTTAGCCAAGTATACTTTTAACTCCATATTTACTATACCTATTTCTGTAATCCTTGTTCAGATAAAGAGTTATATTACCTCATAATTGCCAAGGAATTCATATTTAAATTTAATATTAGTAACTAACACAGAGTAATTTAGAGATAATATAAATTTTACAGATCAAAAAATAAGACTATGGTTCGGAATAGTTGAAGTACCTATGATTTTTATAATGCTTTCTCATAAGCTTTCGTATCCTTGGTGTTAAACTCTTATTTTTTTACATGTTTGTTTTTGTTTGTGCGTTCAAAGTCATTATGGCCACCAAAATGACTTGTAAATATTAATTACTACTTATCATCAACAAGTTTGGCTTTTAATTACAATGCAAACTCAATAATAGATGTATTATAACATTGGAATTATGTGGTTGGTATAAATTTGATTTTTATTAATTTTTATTACATTCCGTAAATAACGTTATGTTATTATATTTTATGCATTTTCATATCAAATTTAATATATATTTTTATTAATATTATACAAATTAATTCGCCTGTATAAGATTTTTTTTTTATATATCATATAAATCTAAATATCTTATGGAGTCGGAAAATATAGTTACTCCAAAGCCAAACTTATTTTTTTTTATATTAACGAGTTATTTATAACTATTGTACTTTACCTTTACATAGAAAGCGTTAAATAAAATATTAAAAAACAAAATACTAATGTGACCGTCTTTATATAATTAAAAAGCGATTGGTAATTTTAAAACTACAGTTTAAATAATTTTTTTTAATTATAAGCATAAATTTTTATTAATGTATTTTAATTATAATGTAAGCTAATATAAAACTAGTGTGATTTCTTAAATACACTTTGGTAATATTTACCTATTAAAAATTAATTAATTAATATGAGAGAATTTAATAAACATAATAAACTAAAAAATGTATTATTAAATGAAATATTAGGTATAAATTTAAAAGATGTAAATTTAAATAAAAAATAATGAGTAAATCAGATTATTTTTATGAGTAATTAATTGTGGATTTTATGATTTTTAAGAAATGCAATAGCACTAAATTCACTGTTAAAATATAATAATGATAATTTTAAATAATAAATATTTACATTGCTAAGGTTGTTTGAGAGTACTGTTATTTGAAACTAGTGTATTCATATAAAAGCTTTGATTTTAAAATACATTGAAATACGAGGAAAATGCAATATTCGATAAAGAGAGAATAGTATTTCCAAAATATTTCTAATTTAAAAATGTTTCAATGGTTATAATTTTTTAAGTATCTTCGCTTTACACAAGTTCATCGAATTAACTTAAAAGCTAAAATAAAAATTAATTTTCTTATTTTAATTCTGTACAAATAATATATATGAAAACGTATGGAACGGAGACAAAACGAATCAAAAAAAAATATCAGAATTATTTTCAAAAGCATATAGCGAAAATTCCAAAATTGCAATCAATTTATTTTATTAATTTTCGATATTTTTAGCATTAACTTTCCTAATTTTCATTAACTTTTGCTAATTTTTATTATATTTTTTGTGGTGATTTTATGTTTTGTCTCGGATGAACATCGAATACTTCTGATAATATAACAATAAATAAGTTAGTCTAATTATTTAAAGCATTCGGACGAGCAGATACATTAAAATTGTAGATAGCATGGTGTGCGCTGGTCGAATTGTCTGGGCGAAATTACCGCTGATCACTGTAAAAACAATTTAAAAACATTAAAAAATATCCATATGATACTCTCATTATTGTAAAATCGAATGAGAATTAATTTAAATATAAAAATAAAAAGAAAAATTACAAAACATAAAAAAAATTACCTGAAGCTGTCTGGATGTACTGTGGTTGAGCATTTACTAAATAAAACAAAAGAAAAGCAAAATAATAGGTTAGTTAAAATAAAATCAAAACAACAGAAAATACAATTTCAGAAAAATAAAACATCTAATGTGAAATTATTTGAAGAGTGTTTGTTCATAGCGTGAACATTATGTTTATGCTATTTGTGGAATATAAAAACCCACATTTTAGAATATTGTGATATTATTCAGCTTTATATTTGGACAAGTAAAATTATTAAAAAAATAATATTAATTAAAAATAATAATAAAAACTAACAAAATGAATTCATATTTACAATTTGTCAATTTGAGTGAGAATTTAGTTTTGACCACCATGGTCAAAAAAAAATGTCGTCAGGGGCTATGGTGGGAACGTGGAAATACCATATTGCGGTCTTAAAAATGTATTTTTTAAGGATAATCATTTCTATTTTTTGCATTTTATTTAATGTAATGTTCTTAACGTGCTAAAGTTTAGGGAGTATAAAATAAAGTATGCAATTTTTTAATTACAAAATAATGATATTCAAAATTCACCACTCCCTCTCTTGCCCGTGGATGTCGTAAAAGGCGAGTGATGAATTGTATTCTCACTCAATTACTGCATAGAATGGTAATAAATAAATAAAAAGTTAAAAAAAATAAGAAAACATATTTTACATATTGTAATTTAGAAAAAAAACCAATTGAGATTAAGAAGAAAAGGGAACGATGAATAAAAATTATGATAAAAAGCGAAATAAATGTAATTTAAAACCACTCACTGATTTTAACGTTCACCGGCTCATTGGAACCGCCCCAGCTCTTGGAATTCTTGACTTTGATTATGGCTTGATAATCACCAGACTCTATTTGCTTGTCGTCTAAGAGATACGTCACTTCATACTCGTGACGGCCTCCCTCTGGCAAGGGTACCATCAGTCGCCTCCACTCACCGTCGCCATTCTATTAGATGAATAAGAATAACAATCTAAAGAAGGTTTAAATTATAAATAGGATACTCTTTACTAATATTATAAATGCGAAAGTAAGTTTGTTTGTTACGCTTTCACGCTTAAACCACAGAACCGATTTCAAAAATTCTTTACCAATGGAAAGCTGTAATATCAGGGAGTAACATAGGCTATATTTTATCTCTGTATTCCCACGCGAATGGGGACTACGCGGGTAAGGCGACTGAAACCGAAGCGAAGCGATGGCGGGTCGCTAGTAGAATAATAAAATAAATAACATAAAAAAATTCACTGATATTTTTTATATTGCAATAATTATTAATTCACTATTAAAGAAAACCATTTTACGGTTTTTATCGCATTTGTTACGTAAAATGTTCGAAACGTTGAGCAATCAAAAAACAAATATAAATACCATAAAATCCGTAAAAATTGTTTTATTTACAACTACTACCTCTATTCTCTACCTCTATTACCTCTATTCTAAGAACGATTGTCAATATTTATCGCTGGTTACTGCATGTAAACAGGATATTAAAAAGAAAGAGTAAATAAAATCCGTAAAGTAGTTTTATTTACATGTAATACTCGCTTAAACTTCAGTAATCGTAAAGAGTATTGTATTTTACCTCGTTGTAAGACCTGAGCTGTAGCTCCATCTCTTCTAGTGGCTGATGCGAGTTGACCTTCCATGACATTTTGCTTCCGTCTACCTCCAAGTCTTCGACTACTGGCGCCTGGATTAATTCAATCGACTTGTTGTGTTTGCCGTAACTATTTTCAGCCTGAAACATTATAATTAACTGTAATTAGTATCGCAGCTCGGAATAAGAATACCAACAACCAGTCCCTCTCTTGCACGTGGGTGTCGTATAAGACGACTAAAGGATATACGCAAGTAGCATGGATACAAAAGAGGAGAACTGGATATAAAAACCCATTCCATAGGACCAGCGTTTTCTTCGTCGCTGCCTATCGTGAAGAAAATAAAGAGAATGCGTGCAATGAGGTTTGGTGATACCAAAGACATCACCAAAACACACCAAACGCAAATACTCTGAAAGTTGGGCTGTGGCTATCTTAGTCATCGAATAAAGTGCAATAACAATTTGCTACTACTCAGACGTTGATTTTCTGCGAGAGAGTGGTATTACTTCGGACGGACCGACTCACAGCTGTAGACAGAGGACTGTTCACGGTGTGGTTCTACCACTCATAAAGTATGGTATAATAACTCAAGTGCCCTCCCATTGGGCCCCTGTTGGGCACGAGCCTCCTCCATTTTGGGAGGGAATTTGACCTATTATATCACGCTGGTCAGACGTGTTGGTATAGGGTTTTTTTTTATTGCCAACGGTGGCAAACGAGCAAGCAGCACACCTGATGGTAAGTGATCCTGCCGCACATGGACCTTTGCAATACCAGGGGCACAGTCGGGCCGTTGCCTACCGTGATGAAAATACTCTTTTGTTACTAGTTATCTCTTCTGTTACTAAATAAATTTTAAAAAATTTGAATTAAGAATAGTGTATATGAGAAAAAAATATTTTTTATTGTAAAAAAAGCGTGGGGTGCACGTTGTCAATAGTTATAAACATTTTATTGACAAATATGAGTAGAAGGATTATCATTTTGATAATATCTTAAAAAGCACCCCACGCTTTTTTTACAATAAAAAATATTTTTTTCTTATATACACTATTCTTAATTCAAATTTTTAAATTTTTATTTTCTATTTTTTAGTTGGATTTTCTTTAAAAGCGTATTTTTAGCTTATTTGAACTATTATTTATTTTTCATTTTTTAGTTGACTTTTCGCTAATCCTGATTATCCTAGTAAGGATAACGGGTCAAACTGTTTAAAATATTGAATTGTCATCAGTCCTTAATAAGTATGCCAAATTTCGAGTTAATCCGACGTTTTGAAAGGGGGTCAAAATCATGTTCAAAGATTCCGTTACATACTAACATACATACATCTGAAGCTAATAAAAGCATATTAAAAATACTCTTTTGTTTCGCGTTTTCCATCTCTTGCATAGATGTTATATAGGTACATATTATATCCCTTAGTTATCTTTTACAACGGTCACGGGCAAGAGTCTTATTCCATCACTACACAGAAAATGACGATATCGGTTGAAGAAAAAGAAGAAAAGTGAGCAGTTCAATAGTGATATATCTTACCTCACAAGTGAAGGTGCCGAAGTCTTCATCGGTGGTCGGTGTTACTGACAGGTTGGAATGAGGTCCGTGAGTGCTGATCTTGTAGTTTGTGGACCTATCCTCAATCAGGCTACCGTCCTTGTACCAGCGGAAATGAGGCCTGAAAATATATTATAGACACTTAATAGTGTCGTGTGGTAGCTGGCTACGAATACTACCAACTCTTATTTAACTCTTATTTACGACAACCTTGTCGTAAAAGAAGATTAAGATTCAGCCAAATGTAGCTTCATCTGATGTCTGTAAAGATGGCGTAGTGGTTAAGATACAGTGTCAGGACTCCTAATCCAATCACGCACTTTGTGCAAAATTGTTGTCCTGAGTCTGTGTGTAATTTGCATCCGTTAATTATATGTTTGTAATGTACCCCGCAATACAAGGATTATTTCCTTAGTACACGCTGTTGTCTTTTTTTTTAAGTTGCTGTCTGGTTTACAAATCACATTCCCAAGAAGGAATGACGTCAGGCATAGGGTTTAGTTTCAAATTTGCCTTCTCTTGCATAGATGTTATATACATGTATCCCTTAGTCGTCTGTTACTACATTCACGGACAAGATAAGGAGTGGTGAATTGTATTCTTACTCCATCAGCACACAGAAAGCATACTGGATTCTATTATGAAAATAAAAGGAAGATGGAATACCTTGGTTCCTCATGAGCAGAGCATTGCAAAACAGCTTCTATCATCAAATCCGAATTGACTACTGTTTTGGTTACGTGAACTCGAGGTTTGCCTGAAATTAAGAATTTGGTTGTATTAAACGGTTCTTGCATTAAATGATGATTCACCTTCCAATGCTTTATATAACAAACCCTGACCGTCCTATGGAGGATGCTACCGAAAAGGTAATCAGCCTGGCCAGCCATGGATGACTAGAAATCGGTACTAGTGCTCGGCCCAATGGTATTACGGAGGTCGTAACGTAAGTTATGGGGCCGCACCGTTTTCTTTGGGGTAGGTAATGGTCTGGATTCAAGCCATCCGTTCCATCCGAAGTAACGAAAGGGCAATGTGCGGCCCATGGGACGGTACCCGAAAGGGTATTTCAGTTGGCTGGCCACGGACATAAGGAACTCGGTACCATTGGTCAGCCCAATGACGAAGAGGAGACGAAAATGGTGTATTATGGGGCTGCGCGCCGCCCTTTCGTTACCCCGGACGGAACGGACAGCATGAATCCAGACTATAACCTGCCCAAAGAAAAACCGTGCGGCCCCATAACCTACCTTACGCCCACCCTAATATCATCGGGCCCAGTACTAATACCGATTTCTAGTCATCCGTGGCCGGCCAGGCTGTATAGCCTTTCGGGTACCATCCTCTGTTAACGCTCTAACAACCGCCAATATGGACGGTGCTTTATCACAGTCCACTCTACGAGTGACAGACTGATTCCCGTTCCAATCACCCGCAGCTTCAGCTAGGGCTTTTGTTCTTGCGATTATTCGCCACGTAAAAAGTTGGCGTTTCAGAATTTCAAAGTTTCCAATAATAATATATTTTTTTAAACAAGCATTTATTTAAATCCTCTAAAACGAAGAAGAATGCTTGTCAAGACTAATCAAACGTTTGGTTCAGTTGTTAATAAATGTTTAGTTTAGGAGTTCCTATGGCCATCTTCCGACGCCATCTTGTGACCAGCTCCATGGTACCATATTATTGCATTGTCATCGAATTTACGTAAGTAAACCAAATTTCAACCTAATCTAAGGACAGGAAAAGGTTCTAATTTAAATCGCAAGATTTGTCCCATACTAACAGGATAAGTTAAATAAAAGCTTTTAAAAACATAAAAGTGTAAGGTAATAAAGCTTGTAGCGGCTGCGATTAAATAGTGTTAATTGATAGTTAATGATTGGTATTGTGTACTACAGATGAGACGTATTTACGTTACCAGGTTTTAAAACCAGGGTTTCCCTTCGAAGTACGGCGCCCTTGTATGAGCAGACAATACTTGCAAGTATTAAAGTATTTACTATAAGTCGAATGTGCTACGAACTTGAAACAATACACCTAAATATACTTGCATAGGAAAACGATCTGTATAACAATGCGAAAGAAACACAATCTAATTTGTAAATGAAAAATACATTGAACTTCAAAGTATTTTTTTATTCATACGATTTTGACACGACTTTTATTACAACCACATGGAATAAGGGTCAAATTCCTATGCAAGTATTTTCAAATATGGACGCCGCCGCGCCTGGACACTTTAAAGTATCCAGCCGCGTAAATACGTTCGCAAGCAGCGCGGGGCTCAGTAAAAGTACAATGCAATAAAAAGTAGGAAGGAAAGATTTCATTTCATAAACAAAAATCGTTCAAAATTGCGGCACAAAAACTAGAATCCATACCAAACAAAGTTTTCTACGTTTACTTAATATTTTAAGTATAGGTATGTTTAGTATGCATAGAAGTTGGCAGTCCTCCTTGGTACTAACATAGTTTACTACTTTCAAGTATTTTAAAACCTGGTTTTTGACCCTGGTCTTTTTATGTACTCGTACTTAGAAGCCCTGGTATGGGATTTCGCAAGTATATCTCATCTCTATTGTGTACTTAGCCTCGAGCTGCTCACGGTCCCCATAATACTTGAGGCAGATTCAAATCGTTTATACATAAACCCTGCGGGGGCACTTACACAGTTTTTACATTTTGTTTTAAATTACCACCGGATTGGAACATGACTGCGCTGAGAAGATTCGTCAAGAAACTAAACGGGTTTATCTATTTTTAACACCTACATTTCGCTGGTTTGCGAGAATATCGACGTAACCCAAAATTATGTATGTAAAATTGAATATTGTATACCAAATGATCCTTGATATCTAAAATCATTAATATTTATATTATCGTGAATTGAGGAATTTGCCAATATATAAGTTATGTTAATATAGTCACAATCTCAATAAATCATTTAAATATTATGGTATGTACTGAAATATTTATAAAAATGGCCAAGTGCGAGTCGAACTCGCGCACGAAGGGTTCCGTACCATTGAGCAAAAAAGGGCAAACAAATCGCGTTTGTTGTATGGGAAAGGCGGACGCCTTTAAATATTTATTTTATTTTGCTTTTAGTATTTGTTATTGTAACGGCAACAGAAATACATAATTTGTAATAAATTCAACTGTCTAGCTATCGCGGTTCTCGAGGGGTACTTCAGCCTGGTGACAGACAGTTGGACGGACAGACAGCGAAGTCTTAGTAATAGGGTCCCGTTGTTACCCTTTAAGTACGGCACCCTAAAAATGATTTAAAAATTCCCTTCTCTAATATCAGTAATTTTTAATTGTGTCACTATTCTCCCAAAGCAGCGATTTAGGGACCACGTTTCTAAGTAATTCATTAGTCATATAACACACATAGGTCATAGATCTGTGTTTTACTTATTTGCAAACTGTTAATAAACCCTTTTTTTTTATGTTTTGTATTGATGTTTTTTTTTTATAGTATTCTGTTAACATTAAAATGATTTTGTTTTATTTGAAAATGGATATAATAATAAGTATTCTTTATGGTTACCGTTTGCAAAAGTCTAATGAATTTAAATAGAATTAGAATTTCAAATCTAAGGTTCAGAAGTCTAATGTAGAACAAAAAATACATATATGTGTATTATGTTGCATGTCGTAATGAGCGACAAAGTATTTGAGACCTCATTGTGAAATATTAAATACACAATGTAAACCATATTTCTTGCAATAAACTTCATTAATTTTCATTTCAACGAATATAAAAGCTGATGTAGGGATAGTTGAATAAATTTTATACTTACGTTGAACTGTAACAGGTATGACTGCCTGATGACTGACGTTGCCAATGATAGCATAGCAATAGTAATTACCGGCTTCCTCAGGTTTTATGTTATTAATACGAAAACCGTATTCACTGTTGTTCACCGTGAATTCACCATCCTTTTCTGTCAAACGTTCGTTCTGTAAGTTTGAAAGAGATGCATGTAAAAATTTCTTTAAATATAAACAATCTTGCGCTTGATGCCGACCTAGCAGAGGCTGCGGGTGGCTGGACCGGAGATTTAGTCTGGCACCCGCGGAGAGGTTGGCCTCGTGACAGCGATCGGCATTCCAGGGGGACGTTGACGGGAGAAGGTTCTCCCTCGGGGTATTCTGTCGGGTCGACCACGGAAGTCAAGGAGCTCTGCACTGGTGGTCGGCCCAACGACGAAGAGGACGTGCTATATGGGTGGAGTTACGGGACAGCGCGCCCCCGTAGGGTAACGGAATACAATTCACCACTCCCTTTCTTACCCGTGGATGGCGTAAAATACGACTTTTCATACGTCTATACAAGAGAAAAACACTCAAAATAAAACCCTCTACCAACCCGTCTGACCCGCTAGGTATAGTAGGTCAATCCCTCCTGTTACGGAGGGGGCTCGAGTCCAACAGTGGGACGTATATGAGACGAAATAAACCAACTTTATTAGAACTTCTTCTTTTATTTTCAACCTACATTTTTTATGGTTTATGTGCGGCCTATTTCTAAACTACGGGTTCCTCCATAATGAGAGAAAAATTTACCTAAATATCAGGTTTTATGTCGAATTTTCCTTCTCTTGCTTATGCAATAAATAATAATCAAATCATTTATTAATTTGTATAACATAGGTAATATAACATTTTAGGTGATAATATTTTAAAAAGAGGTTCACTGTGTCATGCCGATAGGCGTACAAATTTTGTTGACATTTAGTCTATAAATATTTAATTAATAGGTACTACGTGACCCGACGAATTTCGCACCGCCATAATTTTTTCGTAAATATATTTTCTAAATTTTCGAAAATATAGTGTCTGGAAGAACCATTACAGCTTTGTCCGGAAACATTTTTTTTTTATTGCAAACGGTGGCAAACGAGCAAACAGTACACCTGGTGGTAAGTGCTGCTGCCGCTCATGGACCTTTACAGGGTCGCTGCCTACCGCGAAGAAAGTGAAGAGAGTGTGAATGTGTGCATTAAGGCTTGGTGATACCAAGGGCACCACCAAAACCCTCCATACAAAAACACCCTCAGAAAGTTGGGCATCCGGCTCTCTCGCTCACCGAACGAAGCGCAGTAATAAATTGCTACTACTCAGACGTCGATTTTCTGCTCAGTGTGGTACTACCCTGGACGGACCGGCCCGCGGCTGTAGACAGATAACTGTCGACAGTGTGGTCCTACCACTCTTTCTTTTCTCTACCACTCTCTTTACCATTCGATCGTCTTGGTGGCGACATTGTTAATGATGATTCAGAGAGATACAAATTACTGATTATTGATTTCTGACAAAATTATAATTGGATGCTGATAAGCAATAATGTGTCAACCCACAAAAAGTCAAAATCAAAAATATTGATATATTTTGATAATACATCATGTATTTAACATTCTAGAAAAGAGTTTCAGGTCATTTGATAGAGGTGAGTATGAAAAAAATTTATAAATAACATAAAACAAATCGGGAATCACGCATACAATATTTTTCACTTAGAATAATAACGTATATAAGGATAGTGTCAATACTTCGAACTTTCAAAATTTGAATCTAAAAACACTAATAGCGCGCAGACGATTACACACGTACACACGCACACCACTATACAAATTATGAAATCAAATTTTGTTTTTCGTTCGTGCAGTACAATGACTTGTACATTACGGAACGGTTCCGGTGTAAGCTCCATTAGGCTCCAATTGAAATGCCTCACTTTTGTGCGTGAACTTACCTTCTATACGTTATTATTCTAAGATTTTTCAATAATTCTTCAAGTTTCTTAACGTTGTTTAAGTTCCAAATGTGCCATCTATCGTGACGACCAATATGTTATGAGGCTTGACACTGTATTGCTTAAATCACATTCAGTGATTCTACGCACCACCAAACATGTTTTCTATTATATTAGATAGACAATTTGTTTAGAAAAATAGTTTAGGTTTCTTGTATTTCTCAAATAATAAAAGTAAAATAATAAAAGTCATTTCTTAATAATGCCACTTAAAACATTTTACACATTATAAGTGGTAACATATGTTTATCAATAAGTATTCATTTATGTTCCTCGACGTGCATTTATTGTCACTAAATATTAGTGCGGACATTTAGCAAAATAGTGTTAAGTTCCTTAAGTTCATGTTTCGATTATTTTTGTGTGTTCCATATTTTGTAATAAGCAAAAATCTTATTTTTGTGGATAAATATACTAGCTTTTTTAATTTTTATGTTGCTAGTCTATTTTTAATCTATTATTCTTTTTATTAAATAAAGAAAGAATCGGTGTCTATAATTTTTTTCAAACAAACTAATTAAGAATTTGTTTGAAATCTTTAAACGCCATTTTCTCAAAATAAAGATTTTGAGGGTTAACATATTATCGCTTATCAGCATCCAATTATCAAATTTTCAACCATATTTAACTATAGACAAAATGACGTTTAGCTGTCATTTGCGTTATGTTATTACATATCAAATGCGTTTTTGACGTGACAACGTCTTATAATTCGATGGAGCCGGCTGCACACACGAAAAAACATGACGTATGCGGCGTTACCTCGCTCTGAGGCGTTCCATTTAAGGCTTGATCCATACAAAATATCTATCAAACAAATAAAATTAAAATTTTCTTTTGAAAAATGAAACTATTTCATCAATATTTTCTTATGACGTTGTCACGTTCAACTATCGTCAGTAAACCGACTTTACAGACAACCGATTTTTTTTGTTATACTACGTTTCTTTGACATTTTATCGAACGGGAAACGGGAACCCGATTGTACGGATTTAAAAAGTATCCTATGTCCGTCTCCTGGTTCTAAGCTACTTCCCCACCAATTTTTAGCCAAATCGGTACAGCCATGCTTGAGTTATAAATAGTGTAACTAATATGACTTTCTTTTATATATATAGATTTATACATTAAAATTCAAATAATACATTTAATTTTTCATAATAAAGATACATAAAATTAGACTATTTTTTAATTAGTTATTTACATGCATAGTTAATGTCAAAATTGAAAGTATTTTGTATAATGTTAAATAAATTCATCTTTTAAATAGATCTTATAGAATATAGATAATGTTTAATTAATATCATCATCTCGAATCATATAAGTCCCACTGTTGGGCTCGAGCCTCGTCCACAATAGGAGAAAAAATTACCTTACTATACTATGCTGGTCAGACAGATTCGTATAGGGTTTTGTTTCGAGGTTTCCATCTTTTACAACATCCACGGCCGAGATAAGATGGTGACGGAGACAATAAATATCACCGTTTATGAAATAGCTCGCAGTCTGGACTTCTCTTTGATAAGGGTGAACTTATTTACGTCATTATTACGAAATTCCTTCTATTAATAGGTCCATTGATTAAACACATGCGTTTATTAAACTGCGATTAAATACTGAACAAATGAAAGTAAACTTTAAAACTAAATAGTACAGAGTTCACAATTTTATAGACGTATCTTTAGTTGCAGTAAAAACTACAATAAATATTAATAATTAAAATTGAACTTTATTTGTTTGTTTATAAAGTTGAAATTATAATAGCTTTAGTTTATAATACAGATGTGCATTACGTAATGATCTGTAATGTTATTTATAAACGATAAGGAACTTTAAGTTTTGGTGTTTAAAGTTGAAAGTTAGGTGGTACGTTTTGTAAGTTAAATAGAGTAACTTGATAATGTCTAAAGAGATTGATGAATCGGTTATGTTATGAAATATCTTAGATGAGACTTCATTAAGAAAAACAGATGCCTTTTGTTTGAAAATAGTAGTTCGGCTCCCTCAGAAAATTTTAACGTAACGTTGCTTATTCGTGTGGTGACGAAGTAAGAATACAATTCACCACCCTCTCAAAGGCTGGCGATACATTGTATTCAAATAATTTATTATGCATAAACCCCGAGAGGGTACTTACATATTGTCAAGTTTACAAAAATTAAATTATCCAAATAAATAAACTACCACCGGATCAGAACGCGACCGCTACTGAGAAGATCCGAAGAACTCAGCGGGCTTGTCTATTATTTTTAATATTTTTTTTTCTTCTTACTAGATATAAAATTGTGTACATGTTTTGTAAAAACTAGCTCCAGTGTTATGCACTTCGAACCGCAAGATACTTAATATAATTCAAACGATTATGGCTGGACCAGTGTGCTTACTCTTGAATCTCGATTCCAATCCTAAATCCAATCGCAGCTCGAATTTGAGCAATTTGGTACTCTTGAAAGCAACACTAGCACACGATTGGAATCAAATTCGGTTGAATTTTTTTTATACTAAATGAATTCGATTCTTGTCGATTAAGTTTTGCTACTTCGGACGTGATTTTGACGTAGTTTAAAATCGTCAATGTTGCACAATTTCAATAAAGCGTCTTTGTGGTGATCAAGTTCGGTAACGTTATTAATTTAAAGTAATAAAATACGGCACGTTTGGTGAAAATAACAACGGCAAACACGATGAATTCATTCTCGATTTTGTTTAAGAGTATTAAATACAAGTTCGGTGAGATTAGAATTGAATTGCATTCGAAATTAGAATTGATTTCAAGGGTAAGCCCATAGATCCCACAAGCCCACAAGAGTTAACTACTACAGCAGCCATTTTTATAACAAAACACATTGGTAGAACACACCACATTATTAAACATCTAGTATATTATTTTGTAGTAAAATTGATAGCTTTATCCGTGTGGTGAAGATGTAAGAATAACATTCAGTCCCTTCCTTGCCCGTGGATGTCGTAAAAGGCGACTAAGGGATTAAATATGCTTAAAACATATGCAAGAGAAGGAAAGCTTGACCTAAAACCAATTTTTATTACTATTGGTGACAAATGTACAAACTACATCTATATTGCATGAGTACAGTAGAAGACAACTAAGGAATCTAATATACATATAACATTTAATCAAGGGAAGAAATGCTCGAAATAAAATTTATATCATACCTGTTTGGCCAGCGTAATATAGGAGGTCAATTTACTTTCTATTGAGAAGGAGGCTCGAGTGAGTGAGACGTCTTCTAGACCTCGCTACTACACTTTCTTTTATATTACTTCTCTCATTCTCGGCAATACGTTTGTGTAAGAGAGAGAAGATTAGTGAGAGTGAGTCATCCTCTCAGCGTCAATCCAATGGAAGCGCTCAAAAGGGAAAATCTGTTCAATTTTAGCAACATTTGTCATTCATGCTTCGCTCCTATTGACCATAGCGTGATATTATACAGCTTTCCGCAATAAATGGACTGTACATCAATAAAAGGATTTTCCAAATAGAGCTTCGAGTTTGAGTCGAAAGAGAGAATAATTCTCGAGTTTAGCGCGTTAAACCAAACAAACTCATCAACTTTACAGGATTTCAAACGAAAATGATTAGAATAATTTTTCTTTTGGTAGGTAGATGACGTTGTTTTGTAACGCCCCCCCGTAGAGTTTTACGATAACTATATGCTTAAATAAAAAGACAATAAAGCAAATCTAAACTGTAAACGACTGATAATAAAAAAATATAACTTACTTCCATGTGAATTCTGGTCCTGGTCCACATCACAGTTGGCGTAGGTGAGCCGCTCACGTTGCAAGTCAGGGCCAGTTCATTACCCTCTACTACGTTACCTCCATTGATGGCCGTCAGGGATCCTATGAATTACATCATTATTGTGATACAAATCACTATTCACACACAGGCATATAGCAAATATCCATGCGGTGATGGAATAGAAAGAGAGTATGTCATCTTATCCCGTTTAATTTTCGATGGAGTCGTTAAAAAGACTAAGGGATTACCAGAGGAATTAGTAACATGACTCTATTAAGAAACTTTAAGAAGGAATCTAATTTTACCTGCCAATGCAGGGGAGCAGCTATTGCCGCATCAGCTACATGGAGCCATACCATAGCTTATAGGTGCTACGGAGTATTTATAAATATACATGTTAAGGGGAAAGCAACGAAATAATCTACTTACTGACTAATGGCTTCTCAGTGACTAATAGAGTATGCGAGATAGCGGCTGCAGCTTTTTGTACGATTTCACATCTGAAAGTTCCGCTATCGGATGCTTGAGTGTTTCTGATGAGCAGATCCTTGGAGTTTGGTGCACTGAAATATGATAAAAAAACAAATTATTGACCAGGACTTTGTCAGCGGCTTTGGATCTATTTCACCGAATCCATAAATGTGAAAATTGGCAGCCATGTTTAATATTATGATAATTATAGTTTGGTTGTCGACTTCCTCGATAAAAGACTTAATATTTAAATGGATGCCAAGTTTTCTAGACCATTCTGAAATTTATTTATGAAATGAACGTATAATATTTTTAAGTAAATTTTAAATGCAATTCCTTTTTTATCCTTAAAAATATGTATCTTAATAATAAATATGTCTTTTAAAATTGTAATAGTGAAATTATTTACATAAGGTAAATAATGCATAATCTATTGAAACTCAAAAATTTAGTTGAATAGGTTTCATAAGGAAATCAAATATTTCGAAGAATATAACCTTATACTATAATAACTTGCTGATTAGCAAACAGCGTACCTGATGGTAAGTGACACTGCTGCTCATAGACCTTCGTTAGTTCGCTGCCTACCGTGAGGAAGTGGAGGGAGTGTGAATGCGCACAATGAGATTCGGTGATACTAAAGGCAAATCACCCAAACCCACCTTACGCAAACTCCTTCTCTAAAAGTTTGGCTCCCGGCTCTTACGGTCAAGTGCAGTAACAAATTGTTAAATACTCAGACGTTGATTTGATTATTTTTGTGTGTGTTACAGTGGATTCGAGAACGATTTAGATTAATAATTGGACCCGGTAGGTGACGCTGCAATTGATTTCAATGTAAGTTATAATGGAGCTCCAATGGATACGGCTTTAAGGCTAACGTGTGTTAATCATTTTACGCTCGCAAATATTCATCACCAGATTATCATATCAACTGTTTAACTTATTAATTTAGAGGCAAGATTGATGTTTAAATAACCTTAGGTGTTGCTTAAAATTAGCTTTCGTTCTTGAAAACGGCTATTAATTGACATTTACGACGCCTGCACTATTAAGCTTGACAGTACTGTAGACAATTAGACATAACAAAAAAGCTGGTTTGTGTAAGGCTTCGTGAGCCGTAGTTTTAATTAAGTACTTGCATTTTTCACTAGATGGCGTTGTTCTATATTATAAAGTCTAATATAAATAAACTTACATAGAGTATCTGTCGTCTTCAACTTGTTTGAATTTTCCCAAGAAGTATGGTTGATTATTCTTGTACCATTGTACTACAGCATCTGTAACAATAAAAATATTAGTCAAAGATGTAAATAATAGATCTACGTTTTTCGTTACACATTCCCATATACAAAATATCATGATTGAAGCTACCCGGGAGAGTGTTTCTGCCCATCCACCTGGTAATCCCTTCTTTGGAGGGCTTTGATTTTGACACATTCCATACGTGTTGTCTGGAGCGGACAGACGGGAGGCGTATGGCACTGGTACCGATTGTCATCCCTGGTCGCCAGGTTATCCTTTCGGGTACTTTTCTACCGAGGCCCTGGGCATATATAACAGTGTTGCCGGGGCGTCTATGATCTCTAAGCCGGTTTATTCAACCCCCAGGGAAAATAAAGGTTGTTTACATATAGTATTATTAACTCTAAACGCTTTTAAAAGAAAAATGAAAAAAATACACTTTCATAATCCTTACATAGTTGTGATTCATTGCGCATTAAAAAATTTGTTCATTACAAAATGGACACGCTTCCGGCGTGGCGCCAAAACGCGTGCGCAACTTCCGGCTAACTGTGAGCGGTAACAGACGGATAATCTTATATGGTTATCTCTATAATTAAGTGCAATCGTAAATGGTGGGGTCCGTCCGGGTATCATAAAAATATGACTAAAGTTCCTTTACATTTTTTTTAATATAAAATTAAAGTTAATAAAAACAGAAAGGAGTTAAATTTTTAAACAATAGAATTTACCACTTCCTATCTTGCCCGAGGGTATCGTAAAAGAGAACTAAGAGATATGTAGATACCATCTATGCAAGAGAAGGAAAACTTGACATAAAACCCTAGGATAATCCTTCTGCCACCACTGCGATTGCGACGAGGACACGGCGCAGCACACGCTCGAGGTGTTTGCCGCATGGGCGGGGGAGCGCCGTGAACTTGTCGCGATCATCAATGCCGACCATCGCCAGGGAGATGCTCGATAGCGTCAGGAACTGGGACGTGGTCGCCGCCTTCTGTGAGGCCGTCATCTCAGGGAAGGAGGCGGCGGATCGTGCGCGAGAGGAGCTCCTCTTCGGTGACACGTTGCGCCGCCGGCGACCGGACCGGGGGTTTTAATCCGTCACCCGCAGAGAGGCTGACCGCGCGACGGCGACAGACGTCCCGGGACAGGGACGTCGAGAGGTGAAGGTATCCGAAAGGCTTCCGTCGGGCTGACCCCTGACGACAAATCACTCTGCTCCGGTGGTCGACCCAACGACAAAAAATAAATCCGTCTGACCCGCGTGGCATGGTTGGTTGGTTGGGCTCTTCTATCAAGAAGGAGGCCCGAGCCTAGCATTGAGACAAATATGGGCTGAGATGAATAATATTAACTTTAAATATTTGGAAGATATAGTTCTATGTGATGATGGAGTAAGAATACAATTTACCACCCCTTATCCTACCTGTGGGTATTGTAAAAGACGACTAAGGGATTAAATATGCATATAGAATCTTTCAAGAGAAGGGAAACTCGATACAAAATTCTATATCAATCCTCACCCGCGTGGCGTAGTAGATTCCCTTTTATCAAAGAGGAGGCCTGAGTATTGACACAGATATGGGCTAATAATGAAATGGAATTATTAATGGAATGTATATGGAAAGCAGAAGGTACTTACTTTCAGGTTCAACCTTGCATTCAAGCCGCTGATCCAGACCAGCTTTCACTTTATACATGGTTGGAAGAGTAGAAATAACCGCCGGTGACTTCTCTATCTGTGGTACTGGTTTCTCTGCAAGAAATCACAAATATAAAAATAAAATTGATCGTCTTAAAAAATTATACTCTTTCGGGTACGACCACATTCGACGATCTGGCGAAAGCAAAGTATTATACTGCGCGGGAATTGAAACCGTGACACTTGTTACGATAAGGGGTTAAAAATAAAAAAACCCCTCCACCTTCAACGCAGTTCTAGAATGTATACGAAATTCATACCAGGAGACCACGTTAAAAGTTAGATATCCTTACTAATATTATAAAAGCAAAAGTAAGCTTGTTTGTTTGTTACGCTTTCACGCTTAAACCTCCGAACCGATTTCAAAAATTCTTTCACCAATGGAAAGCTATAACATCAGGGAGTAACATAAGCTATGTTATATCCCGGTATTCCCACGAGAGCGAGAACTACGCGAGTAAGGCGACTGAAACCGAAGCGAAGCGAGGGCGGGTTACCAATCTATAATAGTTGCTATTGGAAAAACCTTCATATACATTTTATAATATTAAGTACAGATGATTATAGACATTAGTTTGGGGCAAAGTTTACTATGTAAGTATGACGTCACTTTACTTGTATATCTTTCACTGCCTTTTTATTAAAATTTGGAATCATTCTAACAGGCTCAATATGAAAATAAATATTCTATTATTTTGATAAATCAATATAGTTTTTAATTTTTATATCTTAAAACAGTCATATGATATCATTTAATCTTCTTCTTCTTGTTTAATGAAAATAAGCTACAATAATATGAGCTATTGTTGCCAATGTCGAATTATTATATTGATTATTTACTTCTTTAGTCTTCGTATTTTAGTCAGTCGTTAGCAATGATTTGGAGCTGACAACCAAATTAGCTACCTTTGGGAATTATGGCAGAATATGAAAATGCACACAATTCGCTAATACATCGTATTCACAACATTTCAGCATTTTATTTGCATTATATTACATAAAATATCAGCAAAATTATTCAATATAACACTGTAAAACACTAAAATAATTAATAAAATTTAAAAGCGCTACATGACATTTTGACAATCTCGTCAAAAGTCCATGATTTAATTAGTGACTACATTAAAATAGAAAGTATTGTTTACCTGTATTTTCTGTGTCGTTCATGGCGTCCTCGTCTCCAGCTTCGTCAGCCAGTATGCTATCATCATAGTTGACATAATCAGCATCACGTCGCCGAATCATATGTGAATCTGTAAGAAAAAAGGTAATATATTAATCTATATAACTCTCGTCATACCCGTACACATCCTCCAGTAATATATTAGCGTCTAGAAAAAAAGAAAAAAAATATTAATTCAACTGTTGGGCTCGACCCTTCTCTACAATAGAAGGGAAATTGACCTACTATACCACGCTGATCAAACGTGTTCGTATAGGGTTTTATTTAAAGTTTTTCTTTTTTCTTTTTTGTTTTAATGGAAACGGTGGCAAACGAGCAAACAGTACACCTGATGGTAAGTGTTGCTCCCGCTCATGGACCCTTACAGGGTCGCTTCCTACCGCGAAGAAAGTGAAGGGAGAGTGAATGCGTGCATTAAGGCTCGGTGATACCAAGGGCACCACCAAAATCCTCCACACACAAACACCCTCAGAAAGTTGGGCTTCCGGCTCTCTTGCTCACTGAACGAAGCGCAGTAACAAATTGCTACTACTCAGACGTCGATTTTCTGCGAGAGTGTGGTACTACTCCGGACGGGCCGGCCCGCGGCTGTAGACAGATAACTGTCGACAGTGTGGTCCTACCACTCTTACTCTCTTCTCTTGAATAGATGCTATATCCATATTTAATCCCTTAGTCGTTTTTTACGACACCCACGGACATGAGAGGAGGTGGTGATTCGTTTTCTTACATCGTCACCATACGGAATACAATTTGAAACAGAAAAAAAATAATACAAGAATTAATACGACGAATTTTTACGTGATGGCATCATTTTTTTTTTGGGTGGGCTACGGTCAGCGTACCCGCTGCCCGTCTCCGTCCGAGGCGACAGAGAGGCAGCGCACAGCCCTGTAACGCACCCATATAGCACGTCACCTTCGTCGTTGGGTCGACTACCAGTACAGAGTTCCTTGACTTCAGTGGTCGACCCGACGGAATACCCCGAGGGAGCACCCTCTCCCATCGACGTCCCCCCGTGACGCCGATCGTCGTCGCGAGGCTAACCTCTCCGCGGGTGCCGGACTAATTTCCCAGTCCGGTCACCCACAGCCTCTGCTAGGGCGGCATCAGACGCAGGTACTCGCGCCTGGGCCGTGCCAGTCGCCGGCGGAGACGTGATAAGATCATAAGAAAACATAGACGAAAAATTGCATACTTCTATGAATTTAATTGAATTATTATCACTGAATTATCTTTATTTTGTATACTACAAAGGAGTTAACTAATATGTGTCTGCCCGTGTGGTGACGGAGTAAGAATACAATTCAACACTCCCTATCTTGCCTGTGGATATTGTAAAAGACGACTATGGGATATAATATGTACATAACATCTGTGCAAGAGAAGGAAATCTCGAAATAGAACCTTATACCAACATGTCTGACCAGCATGGTATAGTAGGTCAAATTCCCTCTCATTGTGGAAGAGGCCCGAGCCCAACAGTGGGACGTATGTGGGCTGCGATGATGAACTGAAAATTACGTTTCTTTTTCAATAAATTAATATTTATTTGCACTCAGACCCTTTAAATTGGTATAAAATTGTGTTTAGAGATTTATTTATTTATTTACACTCAATTATAATATCTTAGCAGTAAATTTAACCTAATGTGGTATTATAGGTAAAAATTATAAAATTAATAACAAGCGGCCGAAGCTTATATACGGCCGAAGCTAATAAAAGCGTATTAAAAAGAGGAATGAAATCAATACCGCAATGTCAATAGTCCTGTCTTAACTATTGCTCTAAGTATGCACTTAATTTTAGAAATCGATAATGTTAATTAACACCAAACAACACTTAATTTAGTGGTCATTTGAAACCCGTTAGTCCTAAGTAATCATTGCGTGAGGCGTTACTTCCAAATGAAGTAATTTAGTGTGAAATAATACGTATTTCGATTAAATAAGACCAAATGTTTTGTTAGTAAATTGTTTATCTGTGCTATAAAATAAGAACGGACGCGTTTTTCTTTTTATAATACTTTATTGGATGACTTTTAATCGAAACGTTAGTCTGTACGTAAAAATAATTGTCCAAATATATAAATTACTAGCTAAGGCCGCTATTGTTGTGAATTTGGCCGCGTAGAAATCATGGGTCGATAAATATGAACGTCATTATTTCAGTTATGAGTCAAAAATATTAAATAAATATTTACCCCTATTTCACACTCTTAAGGAATAATATATCCTCTGAATCATAGGTTTTCTTTTAGTGACTCTCTTTACATAACAAAATTAGAACGCTCTTTGCTACTACATGTGTTAATTTTTAACACTATGAGAAAATAAAATAAATGTCACTGCAAAATATAATCACCTTTTTTATACCCTTAGAGGATGAAAAATGTTGAACTACACTTACTATATATAGACTAAAAAACCTTTAGGACGGCTAGTAAAGTACTAAGTTATTGTTTAAATCTAGAAGCACTATTATCTATTTATACCAACACGGCTAGCGTGTTATAATAGGCCAGAAACTGCACAGATGGCGTAGTGGTTAAGATAGCAACTTACAACGCCAGTGTCGGGGGTTCGAATCCCACGCGGGACAACACTTTGTGTGATCCACAACTTGTTGTTCTGAGTCTGGATGTAATTTGTGTCCGTTAATTTGTGTTTGTAAAGTTCCCAGCAATACAAGGATTATTTCCTTAGTGCATGGTGTTGTCTTAAAAAAAAAAAAAAAAAAAAAACAATCTTTCTTTCGGTAATTTCCCTTCTATTGTGACGGAGACATTAGCCTAGTATTGGGATATAAATGAGCTATGATAATTATGTAATATACAACTGATTACACTGTTAATTATAATTTAAAAGGGAAAAATAAAAAATATAAACAACTAAAATTCATTATGTTAAAAAATAATTGGTATTTTGCCCAATGCTAACTATAAACGCAAGCCTTTAAAAATTTAATAAAAATCGTTTCAGCTTTTACCTTAAACCACACACCATGTTTAACCAGCATTCTCAAATTGTATAGCAATCTAATACTTGTGTGGTTTACCATTTAGGGAGCTCCCTAGATGGTTAGACAAAGACAAGACACGCTTCGACATTAGAAACAGTAGCTGTAAAAGGAGCTTTATACATGTCTGATAAGTTCACGTGAATAACTTTGTCTATCTAACAGCGCCATTTTGTTATCGACATTCTTAAAATGGCTGATATTTTAGAAGACATTATTTTTGTTACAAAATTAGAATAATTTGAATTTCAATATTTATGTAGAGACTAGATTTATAGTAGAGAATTATGTAGAGACTTTTCGTGTGGTGACGGAGTAAGAATTCACCACGCCCTTTAATCATTCATCTTGCCTGTGTACGCAGATAATATCAATGCAAGAGAAGGAAAACTCGAAATGAAACTATGCCAACACGTCTGGTTAGCGTAGTATAGTAGGTCAAATTCCCTCCCAAAGTCGTGGAGACTCAAGTCAAAACAATAGAACCTATACTGCTGAGATGCTGATGATGATGATGTAGAGACTATATGTATGGACGTATTTTAGGTAATCTAATGAAAAATCACTTCTATACTTTCATATCTGTGAGCAAAAATGACTGATTTATATCTTTTTTATACAAATTATATTACTGACATTAAAATTATATTTTTTACATGTAATTAATATAAAATAGCATTATATTATATAACCATTTGCTCGTCCCACGGGGCAGAATATGATGTACTCTATCGATTTGTAAACACCTGTATTAACCATATTTTAGCAAATTAAATGAATTGAATTGAATTGAAGACGTTAGTTTTGTTTCGTATTTTTCATGTAATTTTTTTTTTTACTTTGTCCATCTCATCACTCTGATCGTGTGCATTCCTCTTTCGTTATCTAGGCGGTTCTCCTCTGGAACTCACTACCTCTCGGTATCAGGATGGCAACTAGTCGTCAAACATTTAAGAAGAGCGTTCGACTCCATCTCTTAAACGAGTTGGCAGAATCATCACAACTGATATAATGTCCTTATAATTATGTATATATACTGTGTATGTATATATTTATATATCTTAATATTTATCATATCTATCTTTGTATTTGGGTATGTATGTATCTTTATCTATGTGAAATATATTTTCTTTTTCATTTTACAATAATATAGCTATCTCGAAACATGCACCTACCTTTTTTTCGTCTCTGCATCACCTATGGTTGACTGGTAGAGAATGTCTTTGGCATTAAGTCCGCCATTGCATTGTTGCATGAAATTTAATAAAAATAAAAAATAAAAATTTTTTTGAACGAAACATTTTTTGAAATTTTTTTGAAAAATACTAAAGTCATGATCATTTTCATCATTTCAGCTCATATACGTCACACTGTTGGGCTCGAGCCTCCTCCACAACAGGAGGGAAACCGACCCTACTGTATCATGCTGGTCAGACAGGTATAGGGTTTTATTTCGAGTTGTCGTTCTCTTGCATAGATGTTATGCGTATAATATCCCTTAGTCGTCTTTTACGACACACACGGGCAAGATAGATGGTGAATTGTATTTTTACACCGTCACCACGCGAATAGAAAATATAAAATTAAGAATTTTGACTACTGTAATATTACCTTTGACTATTGTATTGCAAAAGACTCTAAACATATTTAACGACAGAATATTACACCCAGGCTTGGAATAATAACTTGCATACAAAATATTATCCTTTTATTTTGGGGGTGGGTTACGGTCGGCGGACTCCTCACATCACTCCGTCCGGGACGACAGAGGGGCGCTAAGCACGCACACCCGTAACTCACCCCTGACACGTTGCTTTCGTCGTTGGACCGACCACTGGAGCAGGGTGACTTGACGTCAGTTATCGGTCCGACGGAATACCCCTTGAGGAGTACCCTCTCCTCGACCAACGTCCCCCTCTCGGGGAGGACGTCGGTCTTTCCTCACGCGGTCGGCCTCTCGACGGGTGACGGATTAATTCCCCGGTCCAGTCACTCACGGCCTCAGCTAGGGAGGCATCAGGCACAGGTAACAAAATATTATCCTGCGTGGAAATCAAACCCGCGATATTGTCATCTTAACCATTACGCCATATGTGAAATCTATATAGCTTATGTTTACCCGTATGACTGAACTATTAAACGTTTTGAGGAAGTGGGTACAAGCACAATTATGAGTGAAACAGGGACATATCAATTAATCACAATTAAACGGACGGACGGACATTTTGCGTGGATTATAGGTCAGTGTTTATCACATCATACAGACGGTCTACGATCCTAGTTATCCTATCCTACTAATATTATAAACGGGCAAGTTTGTTGCTCTTTCATGCGAAAACTACTGAATGAATTTTGATGAAACTTCACAATACTATAGCTAACATATCAGATTAACAGATAGGCTATAATTTATACTACTATGTGGGTAAAACCGCAGGGTGCTCCTAATATTATAATATTATCCTCCTCCCCTCAGCTTAAATACATCAAATTCCTGCCATCGAGTTTGCACCCACAGTGGTCAGACTATTTAATCATGGGCTTAGGCTGAAGAAAAATTAGCTTAGAAGCTTAAATACAAAGCTTAGAATACAATTCCCCATCATGCCCTTGCAACACGTAAATGATGACTAAGGGATGTAATATGCATATAACATCTATGAAAAAGAAGGAAAACGTGAAATAAAATTCTACACCAGCATCTAAGACCAGCATGGTATAGTAGATCAATTTCCCTCCCATTGTGGAGGAGACTAGGGCAACTAAACTACGAAAGAAGTATCAAAATCAAAGATTTGTCTCATAATAAACTTCAGAATTTTAAACTATACTCTTAAACGTAAAAATTACTTTCTTCCCAACCATACATTGAAGAACAGTCCAATGAATAAACACGAGGTCTATTCAGGTAACTGACAAGTCCACTTTACATTCCGCTAACCACCGTGGAACATAGTTCCGCCATGCATATATACAAAGTACGGCAATCGTGCCGAAGGGTTCACGCCATGAATATCAATGAGTGTTATTATGGGTATGGTAAGACAGCGTGTCGGACCAGAATATTGATAATGAATACAGATTATGGTAAATTGCTTCGCTTATTTGTTTAATATCCTGTCAGCTTTTCACTATTGGGTTTTGGTGTTTTGTATTTATCTCTGAGCCGGCCATATTGCTTGACGAACCGACAATTGCTGGGGAATAAAGTTCTCAAGTGGCGACCACGTATCGCAGTGTACAACGTCAACTAGGTGGACCGACGACCTGGTGAAAGTTGCTGGGCGTTGTTGGATACAGGCGGCACTTTGTGGTGTAACATGAGGAAGCCATACGTCCAGTAGTGGACGGTGATAGGCTAAAATGATAAATGATGATGATGATGATCTCCGGAGAGCCATAAATAACCTCTAATTTTTGGGTTATCCATGGTTCCGCTTTCCCCGACTCTTTGGTGAAGGGGAAAGTGACTATTATATATTCTCTCGTGCTCGCCCTCTTCACCTTTTGAACGGAACATCAGAAGCGACTTCTCGTGTTCGGTCATCGGTGACAAATAACAAAAACTTAATTCTTCATCTTCATCTCAGTCCATGAAAGCCGACAGTTAGGTTCGGGGCTCTGCCATAATGGGAGATATTTAACCCACTGCACTGGTCAGGCGCGTTGGCATACGATTTTTCCTTCTCTTGCATAGATATAATCTGCATATAATATTCCTTAGTCGTCTTTTACGACACCTACGTACAAGAGAGATGGTGGTGAATTGTATTCTTACTCCCGTCCCCATACGTCACCTGGTTGCGGCTATAATTTATTTAATACTAACGATTTCTGATGTTTACGCGAGTATTACACATTAAACATGAAGCTATTTTTACGCCTTTATCGCGTTTGTTTTTGATTTGCCTGACGTTACGAACGTTCAGGTTTCTGGACAACGTTCAGCGTTCATGTCCACGGAAGGTCTTAAAGCTAAAAGGGAATTAAAATTATAAAAATAATTGCCTATAATATAAAAAGTGAAAGGGTAGGGGTAGGAACAATCTTCGGATCTTAGAGAAGTTTTTAGTTAATAAGCCTTTCAGTTTTAGGTAAATATCCAAACAATTTAATTTCATTTAATAATTTTGTTAAACTTTTAACGAGAATATCCAAATGTCATATTTTAGTGTTTTACAGTGTTACATTTAATAATTTTGCTGATAATTTATGTAATATAATGCAAATAAAATGTTGAAATTTAGTGAATATGATATAATAGCGAATTGCGTGCATTTTCATATTCTAGCAGAATTCCCAGAGGAAACCGATTTGGTTGTTAGCACCAAATCAATGGTAACGACTGACTAAAATACGAAGACTAAAGATGTGAATAATCAATAATATAACTCGACACTGGCACCAATAGCTCATATTATTGTAGCTTATTGCCATTGAACAAGAAGAAGATGTAATTTTGTTATTTATGAGCTATTACTATTACCATTATATTAATATATAGTATAGTATATATTACTACCTATATATTAATAACAGTAGGGACTCAATGTCCATCAGTAACATTAAATAATGGATAATAAGTCGATTAACAGTTTCGTGATCTTCCGCTATTAATAATGACGTTTATTTGACAGTTATTGCTCTGCGGTCTAATTTATTTATAGTCTATGGTAATTAGGTCATGGACGTGCAAATTTGTCCAAACGTCCTTTTTAATTGCTGCAATTAATCTGTGGATGACAAAGTGTTTTTTTATTTGGATGGTAAGTACGTTCTATGTTATAATCTAATAGTTGTTGGCATAGTTTTTGCTGTGTGGTAGCGGCTTAGAATACTACCAACCCTTGCTTTGCTCGTGGGTGTCGTAAAAGACGACTAAGAGCCCTAGATTGAACCGGACCAACTCCGTCTGGTACCATTTGGGTCAACGATTACATTCCCAAGGAGGGTTGACGTCAGGCAGGCGGCCGGTCATAAAAGTCATTGCCGAAACTTTTTGCAACCTGTCAAAACAGATGACATATTGCGTCGACCCCAAGTAATTGGGATAAGAGCAAGATGATGATGATGAGTTGTTGGCATAGTTTCGCTAGCGTAGTTTATTTGAGCACTATTAATTCAAGTCTGTGACATGGCGGAGTTAGAGTACAAATCACCACTCCCTATCTTGCCGGTGGATGTCGTAAAAGACGACTAAGAGATGTAATAGGCATATAGCATCTATGCAAGGGAAGGCAAGCTCAATATAAAACCCTATAAACCTGTCTGGCCAGCATGATATGGTAAGGTCAATTTCCCTTCTATTGTGGAGGCTCGAGCCCAATAGTGGGATGTATATGAGCTGAAATGATGATGAATTTAATTCCACTGTTGGATAAGAACAACGCCGCCTGGGGACCGTCATCAGAAACGAAATTCCTTCATAAAATTTCAATAGAATACTGCGTAAATTAAAACGGTACCAAAAAAAAAAGAGTGCGTATACAAAGTACGCATATCAGAAGTGCAACTCCTTTATCCTTCATCCTTTAAGCTTTATCCTTTATTTCATTCTCTTGCCAGCTGAATCCTATACATTTACGAGTATGTGTCTGTATGGACTCGCTTTTTCGTTTCATCGAGTTTGAAATCACAACGATTCTAAAGACGTTTCACTTCAAAAAATTAAATGATATTTACATGCGTAGGTATGTAATGAAAATTATATCTTTCACCGTACAAAATGCTTGCGACGGATGGGAGACCCCGAAACCTACCGTATTTTCTCCCCATCGCCATTGCGCCGCCCATAGGTATCGATTTTTTGACATCCGTGACAGGATCGGCGGATTTCTCTTTTGGGTACCATCCCTGCCCGAGCCCGAAGATAAAATTATCTTTTACCGCCTTCTGCCCACGACTGCGTCCGCGTGGATAAGTTACTATAGGTCAACACTAACTTTAGCGCGACTTGGACTTTTATTTAAATTTCGCGCTTTCTAATGTAATTGCCCAATATGCTAAACTATGTCTCTGGTTACTCTATATTGAAGGATATCTTTGTGTTGTCTATTCTGTGACACTACAAGTTAGGTACTATAATCTTTAAATATAATAAAAGTTTATTCTCAAGTAAAACCGACTTTCATTTATTGAAAACTTTAACAACTTCGACGACTTTACGTAGAAGATAAAAACATTTTTAAATAATACGACTCTTTCACACAAGATTTTGCGAAACTTTAACCATTTATGCATGCAGCAGAAGCTCTCAAAAAGGAAAAACCCGATTTTTAAGCATTCTTCATTGGTGCTCCGCTCCTATTGATCTTAGCATGATGATACATAGCCTATAGCCTTCCTCGATAAATAGGCTATCTAACACTGAAAGAGTTCCTGAGATTAGCGCGTTCAAGCAAACAAACTCTTCAACTTTATATATTAGTATAGACATAGATTTAATACAGTTTAGTTTCGTAGTGATAACGTACCCTACAGTGCCAGTACCCTAAAGTATATAAATTTAAGATCTTATTTATGGCACCATTTAATAATGGGCTGTAAAACATTTTATATAACATTTTATTACAAAATTTATGTATCTGACCCGTTCGTGAAGGAATGCGAGAATCGACAGCTAAGCACGATTTCTTATGACCGCCTTGTTAATCCTTCATCATAATTATTTAGCCTAACGTCGTCCTTTACTGGATGTAGACCTCCCTAATGTTTCGCCTCAAAGAACATTCCTATGCCGCCTGCATCCAACGACACCTAGCATTTTTTTTATTTTATTGCTAACGGTGGCAAACGAGCAAACAGTCCACCTGATGGTAAGTGTTGCTGCTGCTCATGGACCTTTGGAGGGCCGCTGCCTATCGTGAAGAAAATGAATGGGTGCAATGATAAATACTAAAGGCATCACTAAAACCCACCACACTCAAACACCCTCAGAAGGTTGGGCATCCGGCTCTCTCGCTTAACGAACGAAACGCAGTAACAAATTGCTACTACTCGGACGTAATTTTTTGCAAGAATGTGGTAGGGGGCGTTCATAAAATACGTGAGATTTTTTGGGGAGGTGGTCGAGTCAAATCTCATCTAATCTTACGTTGGAGAGAGGGGGGGGGGGGGGGGTTGGTCTCGGCAAATATCACGCATTTTTTTTTCTGATCGAAACAAAAAAAAATTATACTATTTTGGTCCATTTAATCCGCTAATTGGTTCGAAAGAAAATAATTTCATTCATACTTCGACGTTATACCATAGATAAATCACTATAAAATAAGATAGATGTGAAACTGAGGTTTTTAATTTGTAATCTGAGTACCTACCCACATTTTGAAAAATATCACGTGAGATTGGGGGATGGGGGAGGGGGTTGAATAAAATCTCACGACATCTCACCAGGCGGGAGGGAGTAACAGAAAATTTAAAAAAGCACCTCACGTAATTTATGGACGCCCCCGTACTACCCGGGACGGACCGGCCCGTGGCTGTAGACAGAAAACCTTCAAATTCAAATAATTTATTATGCATAGACTCCGAGAGGGCACTTACATATTGTCAATTTTACAAAATAAAATTAAATTATCCAATAAAAATAAACTACTACCGGATCGGAACGCGAGCGCTACTGAGAAGATCCGGCAAGAAACTCAGCGGGCTTGTCTATTATTTTAATTTTTTTTCTTCTTACTAGATATAAATTTGTGTACATGTTTTGTAAGACCTAGCTCCAGTGTTATGCCCTTCGAACTGCAAGATACTTAATATAATTCAAATGATTATGGCTGGACCAGCTCCCACAAGCGGCACCCGATCACGAGTTAACTACTAGAGCAGCCATCACTCCCCTCAACCACTATGAAGGGAAAGGAGAGACCCGCTCCACGCAGCTACCGCAAGTAGATCCTTCAGTGAGCATGACCAAGACCATATGTTACAAACATGTTACAAACGACGAAAATGCAAAATTTCGTTAGGCAAAACACGCTACGCTTTACAATATTAGAGTTATTAAAAAAGAGTTTATTTAAAATAACAAGGAAATTGCATAATGAGGAGCTGCTCACAACCAATCTGTATTATCATCTACATAATCCGAGATTTTATAATAAGCTTTCTTACAAAGTCTATTCTTGATAGCTTTTTTAAACTTTTTTGTTGGCAGGCCTCGGATATCTTTAGTTAATCTATTGTAGAAACGTATACATTGCCCCATGAATGATTTGCTAATTTTTTGGAGACGAGTAGTATGTACAACTAGTTTGTCCTTATTCCCAGTATTCATTTCATGAATGTCACAATATCTTATGAGGTTAGCGATATTTTTTTGACATATAATATATTTTCGTCAACACTTCAACAGTGTTATCCCACCATATATAAACTTGCAAATTGCGCCAGGTCGTCGGTCAATATAGTGGGAGAGTGTTCTACACTGCGTAGTCCAATATGTGGTCGTGACTCGAGAACCTTTCTACCTCAACGCTTGTCGAGCGATGTGGCCTGCCCATTGCCATTTCAGCGTGTTATTTCTCCGTGCTATATCGGTTAGACATGTTCTTCTACGAATTTTCGTATTTCGGATTCTATCTCGCCAAGAAATTCCAAGCGTAGCTTCATAACACGCTGAGCGACTTTGAGCTTGGTTATGTGGTCTATATTTAGGGACCACGTTTCTGTGCCATAAGTATAAGTTATCACTGGTAACACACGCTGGTCGTAGACCTGTATTTTCAGTCAGTCACTTTGTTAATTGGTGCTATGAATACATTCTCTGACATACGTGCAAGATCTAAAATGAAATACATACTGCTGTGTTTACCCACCGCTGTGATAGGGTTTTATTTCGAGATTTCCTTTTCTTGCATAGATATTATATGCGTGATATATTAGTCAGCTTTTACGATAACCACAGGCCAGTGATGAATTGTAATCTTATTCCATCACTACACGGTTTTTATTTTATTTTATATATATTACTTAAAAAGACTAGCTGTGTGGTAGCGGCTTCGAATACTACCAACCCTTGCTTTGCTCGTGGGTGTCGTAAAAGACGACTAAGAGCCCTAGATTGACCCGGACCAACTCCATCTGGTACCATTTGGGTCAACGATTACATTCCCAAGGAGGGTCGACGTCAGGCAGGCGGCCGGTCATAAAAGTCATTGCCGAAACTTTTTGCAATATGTCAAAACAGATGACATATTGCGTCGACCCCAAGTAATTGGGATAAGAGCAAGATGATGATGACTTAAAAAGACTAGTCTATACGACAATTGTCAGTAGCAGTAATACAAACGTACAACTTATTTGAACAGCTGCGCATGAATCACGTTGTCTGTAAATAGAAATATATACGAGTTTTAAGGAGTTAGGAATATGTTCACGCATATTAATGTTTGGAGGGCGAATAAGTATTTATATAATTTTAAATACATAATATTTGAAAGAAAGAAAATAGATATTAACAAACAAAGACACCTGTAGACTAAAAATATCAAAAAGAGCAAAATAAAAATATTAATAACTAGCTTCTGCTTGCGACTTCATCCGCGTGGTATAGATACTTCGGGCTAACGTTAACTTTAACTTATGACTTAGATTACGTAGAAGATGAAAATATTTTTTTATAATACGATTCTGTCACGCATGATTTTTGTGCTCCGCGCCTGTTGATTTTAACGTGATAATATATAGCTTGTAGCCTTCCCCGATAAATGGGCTATCTAATACCGAAAGAATTTTTCAAATTGGACCAGTATTTCCTGAGATTAGCGCGTTTAAACAAACCCTTCAGCTTTATATATTAGTACAGATTTACATATTTATCTTTCTGTGTGGTGGTCTTTTTGCCTGTGGGTGTCGTAAAAGCTGACTAAGGGATATAATATGCAGATAACATCTATGCAAGAGAAGATAAACTCGAAATAAAATCCCATAACAATCCGTCTAACAAGCGTCGTATGGTAGATCGATTTCCTACCCCATCTAGTGAAGGAAGCTCGAGCCCAGCAGTGGGACATATTTGAGGTGAGATGATGATTATAATGAATAATTAATTTGCTTTAGAATTTTTTTTATGGCCATGGTCAGCTCGCCCGCCGTCCGGCTTCGTCCGAGACGGCAGAGGGGCACCGCGCGGCCGCATAACCCACCCGGTGCAGAGTTCCTTGTCTTCAGTGGTCGGCCCGATGGAATACCTCGATCGCGTGGTACCCTCCCCTCATTACTTTAGCATAAAAACGTTAATTGAAAAATATGTTAAAAACGTTTTACATAATAACTCCGAAAATGGTCTTTTATTGGTATATAAAATCTTATTTTACTTAAATAAGCCTCATTTAAAATTACTCTCAAGTAGATGAAAACATCACACATTAATATCCTTCACAGTATATAAATCTCCTTAGAATGGACCAATATAAATTGATCTTATCCTCTCCAAAATCAAAGTATTTCAGTTAAAAATATTTAAATTGTGACAGTAGCTAACGGTCTATTAATACTGGTTATTTGGAGCGACTATTTTTTTTCGTAACGTTCATCCGGATTTTAATGTTAAAATATTTTTTAAAGATTACGGGATTTTATTGAGGTAGGTATAAGGTCGAGTTATTTTGGTAGGATAAAGCTTCTGTTGGCGGGTCGACGCCCGCCGAGGAGTCATTGCCCGTTGGGCAGTCCGGCTGGAGAGTCCTCGGTACGGTGTCAGGACCGTCGAGGCCTTCCGGCCGGTGTTGATGGAGTGGTTGGAGCGGACGCACGGGGTGCTTTCCTTCCGACTGGTGCAGGTGCTGACGGGGCACGGGTGTTTTGGGAAGTACCTGTACAAGATTGTCAGGAGAGAGAGCACACCGTCCTGCCACCACTGCAGTTGCGACGAGGACACGGCGCAGCACACGCTCGAGGAGTGTGCTGCGTGGGAGGGGGAGCGCCGTGAACTCGTCGCGATTATCGGTGCCGACCTGGCGCTGCCGACCATCGCCAGGGAGATGCTCGACAGCGTCAGGAACTGGGACGCGGTCGCCGCCTTCTGTAAGGTCGTAATCTCACGGAAGAAGGCGGCGGATCGTGTGCGAGTAGAGCTCCTATTCGGCGACATGTTCCGCCGCCAGCGACTGGGGCGGTGCAGGCGCAAGTATCTGCGCCTAATGCCGCCCTAGCCGAGGCCGCGGGTGATCGGACCGGGGAATTATCCGTCACCCGCAGAGAAGCTGACCGCGCGATGGCGACCGACGTCCCAGTACGTCGAGACGTGAGGTTACCCGAAAGGGTATTCCGTCGGGTCGACCACTGATGACAAGTCACATCTGCTCCGGTGGTCGGCCCATCAAACAACGAGGTGACGTGGGTACAGTTGGGTTATGGGCCCGCGCGCCGTCCTTTCATCGCCCCGGACGGACAGGACCGCGCGTGCGCTTACCATAGCTGACCCAAAAAAAAAAAAAAGGATAAAGCTTCTGTGGACATATTTGACATATAATAAATTATCCCACTAAGCTATTAAAGAAAGATTTTGGAAAAGTTTTTTGGCGGGAATATGGAAGTGTCATGTCACACTCGTGAATTATATTAATTTTTTTTTTGTGTTTTATGCTATTTTAAATAATTTGCCTGATATCTTATTTAATATAATACAATTAAGGAGCTGAAATGTGGTGAATATGATATTGGTTTACGGATATTTTCATGTACTATCAAATTGCCAACAGAATTTAATTTGGTTTTCAGCGCCTAATTTATGTTAACGACTTCACTTACTGATGAACGATGACAATTTATCTGTTGCTAAATAATATGTGAAGAATATTGTATATGACTTGGCTGTATGTGCTTTGTCTTCTTTGCCTATCCTTCTGTCTTCTTTGGCGTAACAAGATAAAAATTTGTTTAGAAAACTTTATTCTTCACGTTGTCCTACGTTTGTAGAAAAAACGACACTAATATTAGAAGATAAAGGTATTTAATACATTTAAAGTTTTATTATAACGCATTATCTAGTTGACATTTGTGACAGTGTGCGCGCGCAACGCAAAAAAATGTTGACTACTTCGGTGTCGGTTTTTCGTGACGGTGTGCACGGACATCGTAAAAATTACTTACATCATTTTACTCTAACGCGTCAAAAGATGTATAACTTCAAATAACAAACATTTATCTCGACTATAACAAACACTTATCAATATAATTAGAATTTCAAGTACATATTCATAGTTCAAGTGAACACTTATCTTATAAATAAACTGGCCTATAGTACTCAAGCAGGAAGTACATAAATATAAGAACTTAGTTGATTGACTATAGTAATATTTTTTTTTAACTGACCACGCCCTGCATTATGCAAATACTCCTTGTATTGCGGGGGACTTTAAAACACACGGACACAGAATATATCCAGACTAAGAACAACCATTTGTGGAATTTCTTTTACTGCAAAAGTTGCAAACAAGCAAACAGTACATCTGATGGTAAGACTTGCTGCCACTCATGGACCTTTGCTAAGTCGCTGCTTACCGTGAAAAAAGTGAAGGGACCGTGTATGCATGCACAAATGGTTCGGTGATACTAAAAGCATCATCAAATCCATTACACGCAAACACCCTTTTTTCTTTTTTTAAGGTGGGCTGCGGTCGGCGCGCCTCCGCACCACTCCGTCCAGGCCGACAGAGGGGCTTAAGCACGCATCACCCGCAACCCACCCGAACACCACGTCGCCTTCGTCGTTGGACCGACCACTGGAGTAGGGTTAGTTGTCATCAGTGGCCGGTCCGACGGAATACCACCTACCCGGGGTACCCTCCCATCGACCGACGTCCCCCCCTCGGGGAGGAGGACGTCGGTCTTTACTCACGCGGTCGGCCTTTCGGCGGGTGACGGACTAATCCCCGGTCACGTCACCCGCGGCCTCGACTAGGGCGGCAACACGCAAACACCCTCAGAAAATTAGGCCACCGGCTCTCTCGCTCACCGAACGAAGCGCAGTAACAAAATTGCTACTACCCAGACGTCGATTTTGACTGCTAGAGTGTGGCACTATCTAGAATGGACGGGCCCGCAGCTATAAACAGAACTGTAAACAGTGTGGTCGGATGGACCACTACAAGATCGCACAAAAGATTATCCTACATGGGATTCGAACCCGCGATCTGTTTGTGATATCAAAATTGTAGGTTTTTTTCATGCTTATATGATTATTTGCTTCGGTCCAGGCGATTCCTATGTCTAAAAATCAGTTTAAACAACGTTTGTCTATCTATCTATTTATTCTGAGTAATCTTCAAAACGGTTGGATTGATATTAATAATACTTTACTACCAGATAGTTGTCTATATAAGGAATAAGTTATATTTGATGCCGGTATTCCTACGGAAACAGGAGCTACGCGGTTGAAATAGCGAGACTCTGCTCGTAATAAATATGGATATTTATATCCGTGACTAGCCCGGCAAATATGTTTGATACCTTTTTTTTGGATGGAGTACAGTCAGTCACCCCCGGCCCGGTACCGTCTGGGGCGACGGAGGGGCACCGCATGGCCCCGTAACAGAGTGCAGAGTAACTTGTCTTCAGTGGTCGGCCCGACGGAATACCCCTGCAGAGTACCCTCTCCTCTCGACGTACGGGGACGTCGGTCGCCATCGCGCGGTCGGCCTCTCGTCAGATGGCGGACTAAATCCCCGGTTCAGTCACCCGAAATATATTTAATACCTAAGGATGAGTTATACAAATCGTCGTTATTTATACTCGTCTAACATACCTCAGTGTCTGAAAACACAGGTCTACGATCAGTGTGTGTTACCAGTGATAATATAGTGATGATATACGGCACAGAAACACGGTCCCTAAATGTAGGCCTCATAACAAGGTTCAAAGTCGCTCAGCGTGCTGTGCTATGCTCGGGATTTCTCTGCGAGATAGAATCAGAAATACGGAAATCCGCAGAAGAATGGGTGTAACGGACATAGCACGAAGAATTAGCACGCTGAAGTGGCAATGGGCAGGCCACATCGCTCGACGAACCGACAACCGCTGGGGAAGAAAGGTTCTCCAATGACGACCACGTATCGGATGACGCAGTGTAGGACGCCCCCCCACTAGGTGGACCGACCACCTAGTGAAAGTTGCTGGGCGTCGTTGGATGCAGGCGGCACAAGGCCGCACATTGTGGCGTAACATGAGGGAGGCCTACGTCCAGCAGTGGACGGCAATAGGCTGAAATGATGATGATGATGAGTTATACAAATACGCATTTCAAACTATTTCTATCAATCTTCACCTATAACAGTAACCAAAAATATAATGACCTATAAACCCATATATCTAGAATAAATAAAACGTGTACTGTGAATCACTAGTTCTACACATATCTTTGTTGTACCCGTAACTATTGTTTGAAGATAAATATTTGAGAAAGTATGGTACAATATATAAGATTTAGCGATTAAAATTTCATCTCTTCTAATCTTCATCCGGTTTTGAAGATAAAGAAGTAATATCTGTGTAGTGACGGAGTAAGAATATAATTTACTACTCCCTTTCTTGCATGTGGATGTCGTAAAACATGACTGAGGGATATAATAAGCATATAACATCTGTGCAAGAGAAGGAAACCTCGAAATAAAACTGTCTGACAAGCATGGTATAGTAAGGTCAATTTCCCTCCTATTGTGGAGGAGGCTCTTGCACATCTGTTATATGCATATTATATCCCTCAGTCGCCTTTACGATATCCACGGGCAAGATAGGGAATGGTGAATTGTATTCTTACTTCGTCACCACATGGAATTAGTTATTTACTATTCTGCTATTCTCCTAATTACTTGGGATCAACCTGCACCCTTCTACTATCGTAGGTATTGCAAAGTTTTGGGTCGACCTTAAATAATCATAATTTTAAATCGTCTATCTTTATATATAATTTTTTGTGTGCGTGTGTATTGAACTCCTCCTAAACGGCTGGATCGATGTTGATGATATTTTATGCATGTTCAAGGGGGCGGTTGGACTGATGTTGATGAAATTTTTTGTATATCTTTGAGGGGATTCGAGAATGGTTTAGATTCACAATTGAGCCCGGTAGGTGGCGCTGCCGAGAATACTTTTTATTTTATTTGAACAGAACAATGTCGGTTGGGAGTGGTGAATTGTATTCTTACTCCGTCACCACACGGAAATATAGCAGTAGTATCTTAGAATAATAAAGTATAGAAGGTAAGTTCGCGCGCAGAAAGTGAAGCATTTCAATTCAAATTCAAATCATTTATTATGCATAGACCCCGAGAGGGCACTTACATATTGTCAATTTTACAAAATAAAATAAAATTATCCAATAAAAATAAACTACCACCGGATCGGAACGCGACCGCTACTGAGAAGATCCGGCAAGAAACTCAGCGGGCTTGTCTATTATTTTTTATTTTTTTTCTTCTTACTGGATATAAATTTGTATACATGTTTTGTAAGACCTAGCTCCAGTGTGATGCCCTTCGAACTGCAAGATACTTAATATAATTCAAATGATTATGGCTGGACCAGATCCCACAAGCGGCACCCGATCACGAGTTAACTACTAGAGCAGCCATCACTCCCCTCAACCACTATGGAGGGAAGGGAGAGACCCGCTCCACGCAGCTACCGCAAGTAGATCCTTCAGTGAGCATGACCAAGACCATATGTTACAAACATGTTACAAACGACGAAAATGCAAAATTTCGTTAGGCAAAACACGCTACGCTTTACAATATTAGAGTTATTAAAAAAGAGTTTATTTAAAATAACAAGGAAATTGCATAATGAGGAGCTGCTCACAACCAATCAGTATTATCATCTACATAATCCGAGATTTTATAATAAGCTTTCTTACAAAGTCTATTCTTGATAGCTTTTTTAAACTTTCTTGTTGGCAGGTCTCGGATATCTTTAGGTAATCTATTGTAGAAACGTATACATTGCCCCATGAATGATTTGCTAATTTTTTGGAGACGAGTAGTATGTACAACTAGTTTGTCCTTATTCCGAGTATTCATTTCATGAATGTCACAATATCTTTTGAAGTTAGCGATATTTTTTTTGACATATAGTATATTTTCGTATATATATTGTGATATAACAGTTAGAATATTTATTTCTTTGAATTTCTCTCGAAGTGAGACTCTTGGGCCCATATTATAAATTGCACGGACAGCCCTTTTTTGAAGAACAAAGATTCTATTCAAGTCCGCGGAGCATCCCCACAGTAATATGCCGTAAGACATCAGACTATGGAAATAAGCGAAATAAACCATTCTAGCTGTTTCAATATCGGTTAACATTCTTATTTTTTTTACTGCATAAGCCGCTGAGCTAAGCCTACTCGACAACTTTTCAATATGAGGTCCCCATTGAAGTTTAGCATCTATGGTGATACCTAAAAAAAACGGTCGATTCCACAAGGTCCAGAGCCACACCATTCATTTGGACATTGGTTTCCACTTGCCTCACATTGGGAGTAGTAAATTTGATACATTTAGTTTTCTTCTCATTGAGAACCAAATTATTAGTGTTAAACCAATGAACAACGTTAGACAGTGCATTGTTCACATCGACATAATTGGGCATTTGTCTTTTAATTTTAAATAACAAAGAAGTGTCATCTGCGAACAACACAATGTTTTGATTGTCTCCTATATGGTAGGGTAGGTCATTAATATATACAAGAAACAGAAACGGCCCCAGAATGGATCCCTGTGGAACGCCCATTTTTATGACAGAACCAGACGATTGTGCACCATTAACATCAACCCTCTGGATTCTGTTGCTTAAATAGGAAGTTACAAGTTCAAGAGCGTTATTCCTGATCCCATAGTGGTAAAGTTTTCTGATGAGTGTTTCATGTTGTACACAATCAAATGCCTTCGATAAATCACAAAAGACCCCTAAAGCCTCATGTGATTCCTCCCAGGCTGCAAAAATATTTTTCAATAACCCTACACCTGCATCAGTAGTAGAGCAATTCTTAGCAATTCCAAATTGATTTTTATGAAAAATACTATGTCTATTAAAATGAGTCAACATCTGATTAAGCATAATTTTTTCGAATACTTTACTGAGTGTTGGTAGTATGGAAATGGGACGAAAATTGTTAATATCTGTCATACTACCGGATTTAAATAAAGGAATTACTCTACTAATTTTCATGAGGTCAGGAAACACACCCCGAGCAACACAACCATTAAACACAAACGCCAGGTGGGGAGCAATAATAGATATTATAAAATCAACAGTCCTTACAGATAAGCCCCACAGATCTGCTGTTTTCTTAACATTAAGATTTTTAAAAGACTTTAAAATATCATCCACACTGACATCTGAAAATTCAAAGGAAGTGTCACATTTTACAATACTTTCTTTAAGGAGCGATTCAGCCAAAATGGGACATGACGCTAAGGACTTTGTTGTTAATACAGGCACATTTGTAAAATAGTTTTCAAATTCATGTGCCACTTCTTTATTCACAGTCACATTTTTATCACCAATTTTTAAATTAAAGTCCTTCTTCCGCACAGGCACGTTTAAAATTTTTTGAATAATTCTTAACATACTCTAAGAATATTGGGTTATGGTTATAAGATTTTTCATTGTAAAGATCATATAACCTTCTTCTACTCTTGTAGATACCATAAGTAGCCCATTCACTAAAACCAGCAGGCACTCCAAATGTTAAAGTTTTTGGTTTAAAAATTTTACTGAATTCCGTATCGATATTACGAAATAAGGATGTATATAATTCATTGGGATTGTCATGAATAGGCAACAGCGGTACCTTCATACCCAGTTTGTATCTAAAGTGCTCTAAGCGGCTAGCAGTCACGAGAACAAAGCTAATACTTTCTCTTTTAATCCTACTAGTTCTAGGAAATACAACAAGTTGACCACAATGATCTGATTCTAGAGCACTAACAATAGTGTGAGCTATGGGTTTAACATTTGTAAATATATTATCAATACAAGTTGCACTCCCAGATGTTATCCTAGTAGGCTCCAAAAAGATATTATATAAATTATATGATTTCATTAGAGTTATAATTTTTTGTGTGGTGTTATTGTAGTCTAATAGATTTACATTAAAGTCGCCGCAAATAACAACTGTTTTATTAGAGGTGGAGATTTTGAACAAAATATCCTCCATATATCTTTCAAAATTATCATATGGTGAACATGGAGGTCTGTATACGCATATAATTATGAACTGCTCCGACTCAATACAAGCAATTTCTATAACACGTTCAATAGAGAGTTTCACAATATCATTTCTTTCTTTATATTTAACCTTCTTATTTAAAATTATCAATGAGCCACCTCGGATCATACTGACTCTATTGAACGAGCTAATAACCTGGTGATTGGGAAAATTGAACATTAACTGATCACCTTTGAGCCAGTGTTCAGTAATACAGAGAATATCTATCTGGTAATCATTCAAAAATAATTCAATTTCCAAATCTTTACTTAACATACCCTGAATATTTTGATGTGCCAATTGGAGGCTAATGGAGCTTACGCCGGAACCGTTCCGAAATGTACAAGTCATTGTACTGCACGTACTTACGCAACTCTTAAAAAATAAATAGGTAATTATGACGGCTTGTGCATTCAAATGGTGTCATAACACATTTGAAAAACTTAAAAAGTGTATTAACATTACTTTTAAAAGTAGTTCAACGATTTATGTTAATAAAAACAAAATTTGATTTCATAATTTTTATAGTGGTGTGCGTGTGTACGTGTGTAATCGTCTGCGCGCCATTAGTATTCTTAGATTCATGTTTCGAACGTTCGAAGTATTGACACTATTCTTCTATATGTTATTATTCTAAGAGTAGTATCTTGTAAATTAAACCACCAACCATAGTGACCAGCAGGTGACGTATAATAAATAGAAAACCCACCATTATCTACATACTCTACTTTGTATCGACAAGCTCACTAGAAAACTTATGTAAATATTTATTAAGAAGCAATTTTATGTAGGCGTTATGCTGTACATGAAAACGAATGTTCTAATTAAATGAATCATACATTGCTGTATATGTATGAAAATATATGGTCGATATTTATATAGATTTTAGAAGAATTTGTGTGAAAAACAAACTACCATAATAAGCTTTTTTTATTAGATTTTTCCGTGTAGTGACGGTGTAAGATAACAGTTTATTATGAGCCCGTGGACGTCGTAAAAGACGACGAAAGGTGTATTACGAATAGAATATCTATGTAAGAGAAGGCAAACTCGAAATGAAATCCTATACCAACTTGTCTGACTAGCATGGTATAGTAGGTCAAATGCCCTCCCTTTGTGGCTGAGGCCCGAGTCCAACAGTGGGACGTATTTGGGCTGCAATGATGATTATATATATATAGATTTTAGAAGGATTTGTGTGAAAAGCAAACTACCATAATAAGCTTTTTTTTTAAACTTTATCTGTGACGGAGTACGTTGATATTAATAGTCGGTACAACCTTCCGTGTGGTGACGGAGTAAGAATACAATTCACAACCCCCTCTCATACCCGTGGGTGTCGTAAAAGACGACTAAGGGATATATTACGCATATGACATTTATGCAAGAGATGGAAATGTATTATGGAGTGGCTCGGAAATAGTTCCTCATCCGTAGAGACGTTGACCACGTAAAGGTGAGGCCCTAGGGTAGAGCTTCGTAGAGGGATTGTACGCCCAAGGGTAACCCACCGTGCTGGCCCCGAAGGTCAAGGACTCGGTAATAGTAGTCAGCCTAATGACAAAAGAGAGGGAATACGATGGGTTTTGGTGCCGCGCGTCACCCTTTCGTCATCCTAGACGGAATGGACGGCGTTTGTCGAGATCACAGCATATAAAAAAATCGTATAAAGAAAACATAGTTACAAATTCACAAAGTACATGCTTCTTCTTCAAGCGGAAGTGACGTCATCAGAAAGCGCGACATTGGCATCCAAATATTACTGTTTATAATTAGTGACGGTGTGACATCATAACCGGATAATGTTTATTTGAGTTTCGTGAATCAAAAGGCACCGACGATTCTACTTAGCTTTAAATATTTGTGTCATTTGATTCCAAGATGTCCACTTGATGCTGATAGGTTGAAGAATGCATAGCTCAAAGTTCCGTAAATAGTTTTAGGTGGGGACCGGATACTGTGGATAAAACTTAACGAGGTTCAACAAAAAAAAAACTAATAATAATTCATCTTCTCAGCCCATATACGTCCCACTATTGGGCTCGGGCTTCTTCCATTATGGGAGGGAAATTGACCTCCTATACCACGCTGGTCAGACGCTTTTATTTCAAGTTTAACTTCCCTTGCATAGATGTTATATGCATATTATATCCCTTAGTTGTCTTTTACGATACCCACGGGTACGATATGGGGTGGCGATTTGTATTCTTAATTCTTCGCCACACGGAAAATAAATTCCATAGTCAAAAAGAAAGAAAAACAAAGAAAGAAAAGATTTTGATTTATTATAAAAGTAAAAAAAGTACGAAAATATAAAATAAAAAATCAAAAAGTAAAAACTATATGGATTTGGGTTCTTATGGGACTTATCGCTATGAGCGAACTCCAGCCGTTGATTTTCAGCCCAAGCCAAACTTACAAACTGATTAATAGCCAATATCGCCTCCCGAACATAAAACAAAAACTTAAAAATAAAAATAATGTAATATTACTTTATTTTTCTCTTCTTTTTCTTTCCTTTTTTCTTGATGTGAAACATCTATAGGCAAGGGTGAACCTGATCGTTGGCGTGGCGTTATTTTTTTTTTTTGTGTGTGACTTAGTTGTTAGTCTCAGATGACTGTGACAACTTTACCCGGACTGATGGGTGAACGCTGAGGGCTCTCAACCCGTGGCGTGGCGTTAAATGCCACGCTTGAATATATGTACATTTGTGTAACGAAACCATAACCTGTTTTAGAACTTTGTACAACGTCATCTAGTGACCTCACAATAAATTATTAACCTAAACACATACTTAGTGTAGTGTGTACTAATGAAAATAAATGTTTATAGAATAAAAATCATCATTTTCTGGAAAAATAAATCGTAATATTTCATTAATACTGTATGCCATAGTAATGCTTGGCGTCCTGAGCGACTGCTCCCTTTTTTTAATAAATTCCGTAGTTAAAAAGAGTCGCTTAAAGATATATTAAGATATTTTGTAACATTCGACCTATATTGTGATCAAGAGCAGGTCACTTCCTTATGCGATGACTTTACGATGTTTTTATGCTGTACCTAAACATGTAAAACTTTATGAGATATGCAACGTTAGTTTTCTGAGAAGAGAGTGTTATAGGTCAATTTATTTTGGTTACGGTGATGTAATATTTGCATTATGAAATGTGGCGGGAGATACGAATATTATTATCAACGTCAATATTCATGTCGGCTCCTATACGTCCCACTGTTGGGCTCGAGCCTCCTCCACAATAGGAGGCAAATTGACCTACTACACCACGCTGGTCAGACGGGTTGGTACAGGGTTTTATTTCGAGTAAATAATAATAATATGTGGTGAATTTTATTCTACTCCGTCACCACATGCAAAATAAATTATAACATAATTATAACAATTTCAAATTAATTATACATTATTGTAATTTCAAATTAATTTATTGGAACGAAAAGCTATTTACCTAATTAAATAACGTTTTATGGAAATTAGTTTGATGCAGTTTTAGAGACTCAGAATTCGTCATAAAACCCCATACCTAGATGTCAGACCAGCATGGAATAGTACCCTAGCCAAGGCCGCGGAATTAGTCCGTCACCCACTGAGAGGCCGACCGCGTGAAGAAAGATCGACGTCCTCCCCGAGGGGGAGACGTCGGTCGGTCGGCGAACGTCGACGAGGATAGGGTATTCCTCAGGGGGTATTCCGTCGCGCCGACCACTGACGTCAAGTCACCCTGTTCCGGTGGTCGGCCCAACGACGAAAGCGACGTGTCACGGGTGGGTTATCGGTGTGCGTGCTTACGCCCCTCTGTCGCTCCGGACGGAGTGGAGCGAGGAGCGCGCCGACCATAACCCACCTTCAAAGAAAAAAAAAATAAAGCATGGAATAGTAGGTCAATTACCCTCCTATCGGAGAAGAGGCTCGAGCTCAGCAGTGGGACGTGTATTAGCCGAGACGACTAATAACAGTTTCAAATTAATTTATTATACAATATTACAATTTCAAATTAATTTATTAGAACGAAAATATTTCATTATGTAACGTTTTATGGAAATTAGTTTGATGCAGTTACATTTCTTATTAATATATCCCCTGAATTAGGTCGAGGGTAGACAGAATCTATGTCAGAGTTATTTATGGTAATATGAATTTTATAGAGCTTATTTATGTTTTTGCATAAAATATAATTGATTGATTAATGCCCGAGTTTCCCAACGCTACACCTAAATTTTAGATGATACTTAAGGCAATATAATATTGATGTAAATGTTTTTTTCGTGTTGTGACTAAGTATACGTACAATTTACTATCCCCTATGCTCTCCGTGGATATCATAAAAAGACGAGTAAGGGATTAATATGCATATAACATCTATATAAGAGAAGGAAAACTCAAAATAAAACCATATACTATTTTTTTTAAATTTTATTTTATTTTATTTTATTTTATTATAGATACAAGTCACCACCAAGAACTTCACTTAACTGAACTCTTTAATATGGTTTAAGTATTCTGACATAGTAAAATTTAAATTATCTTTATCGTTTAGCTCTGATTGCAATGATTTGTATCTATAAAAATCTATACTACGCCATATCTTGCCCGTGGATGTCGTAAAAGACGACTAAGGGATATAATACGCATATAAAATATATACAAGAGAAGGAAAACTGGAAAAAATATCCTACATCCTGACCAGCATGGTATCGTAAGGTCAGTTTCCCTCCTATTGTGAAGGAGGCTCGAGCTCAGCAGTGGGAGGTATATGAGCCAAGATCAATATGTACAAAACAAGTAATATTGGGTCAGCTAGTAAGGTTAATGGGTACGAAGTTCAAGCGAAGGTCATGACCTTATTACTTAGTATGTCTAGATAATATCTATTTACTATATAATTCATGGTGTTTCATGGGAATATCGCTATGTCATTTGATTAACTTAATGGTCTGTTTATTAGGGACAGCAGACAGTATGATGTAATGGCTGTCTATCTAGAATAATCATGTGATATGTCGCTAACTTTGACGTATGCTTTTGATGAATTAATAACACATAATATTAACATATTATTCCCTAATGTAGTGACGTAGTAAGAATAGATTCCACCACCCCCTTGTTCGTGGGTGTCGTAAAAACCGACTAAGGGATTAAATATGCATATAATATCTATGCAAGAGAAGGGAAATTGGAAATAAAACTCTATTTTTATTATGGGTGGGCTATGGTAAGCGCACACGCGCTCCATTCCGTCCGGGGCGACGAAAGGACGGCGCGCGGGCCCATAATAATAACATATAGAAGGTAAGTTCGCGCACAAAAAGTGAAGCATTTCAATTGGAGCCTACTGGAGTTTACGCTGGAACCATTCCGTAATGTACAAGGTCACTGTACTGCACGTACGTACGCAACTCTTAAAAAATAAATAGGTAATTATGACGGTTTGTGCACTCAAATGGTGTCATAACACATTTAAAAAACTTAAAAAGTTTTTTAACATTACTTTTAAAAGTATTTCGACGATTTATGTTAATAAAAACAAAATTTGATTTCATAATTTTTATAGTGGTGTGCGTGTATACGTGTGTAATCGTCTGCGTGCCGTTAGTATTTTTAGATTCATGTTTCGAACGTTCCAAGTGACTGACACTATCCTTCTATACGTTATTATTCTAAGCTTTTTTTTTTATGGGTGGGTCGCGGTCGGCGCGCCTCCGCACCACTCTGTCCGGGGCGACAGAGGGGCTTAAGCACGCAACTCCCGCGACCCACCCAAAAACCACGTCACCTTCGTCGTTGGGCCGACCACTGGAGCAGCGTTAACTTGTCGTCAGTGGTCGGCCCGACGGAATACCCCCTATTGGGGTACCCTCCCATCGACCGACGTCTCCCCCTGTATTATTCTAAGCTAAGGGGACTATGCATATCATCATCATAATCATCGCAGCCCACATACGTGCCACCGTTAGGCTCGAGCCTCCTCCACAATGGGAGGGAATTTGACCTACTATACCATGCTGGTCATACAGGTTATTATAAGATTTTTGTTTCGAGTGTGCCACCTCTTGCATAGATGTTAAATGCACATTACATCCCTTAGTCGTCTTTTACGACATCCACGGGTAAGATAGGGGGATCTACGGGTAAGGGTGATAAATTGTATTCTTATTCCGTTACCATATGGATAAGGAAAAGCCATAACAAAATGGTATTCCCAAAGTTAAATTGAAATGATTCACTCCGAGATATTTGATATTTTATAATTAATAATCATTGTAAGCAAGCTGTAAAATCCTGCCGTTGATAAAGGATTCCAAGAAAACGTTATATGATGAATCATGAAAAATTTTTATAAACATCTTTTTAAAATCGATGTGTATACTAATATTATAAAGAGGAAATGTTTGTTTGTATTGAATAGGCGCCAAAACTACTACTTTACTTTTTAAATATCTTTATTAAACATATATATATATATACAACATTTTGGTTTAATAGTGTACATTTACATCCTATAAAATCAAAAACATAAGAAAACTTACTGTTTTGTTAACTACGACGTTATACACAAAAACATTTTTACTGATGGTTGCACAGAAAGAAACAAGATATCGCATGGTTCATATTACTACCGTGAGATAGTATAACTAATGAATATAAAAACATATTGTCAGCTTTAGTATTACAGCGTCACAATTTAAAAAATACTTATTATGGAAAAAGAATATTTTATTTATCCTCTGTAGAGGGTAGTATTGGTCTCGAAACAAGCACAAGCAACTGAACAGATATTAACTACCTACAAGTCAGTGCATCATGTACAATGTCGAACGCAAGCGCGCACCTCCAAGCGCCGATGCAATGCGCGCCACATCGCTCCGCATATCACTAGATAATAGAGGCGTATATTCCGCGCACGACAACAGCCGCTGATGGCACGGCCACACACGGTCATCTGTACCTATTCAGCGTCGAGGAATAAGTGATGTGGGAGTTTGTAACGATTATAAGTATCGATATATTTTATATTATATATATGCGTGTTTTACATAAATTATTAATTAATTTATTTTCATTTTTTGGGTTCCTAAATAAATAAAAGGTTTTTGATAATTTGTAGATATAGTTATATAAATTAGGTAAACCAATTTTATAATGCAGAGTTTTAAGGTTGGTATATGGTGGAGTATTAAACGCATATTTAATTGCTTTATTTTGAATTGTTTGTAATTTAGTAAAGTTAGTGCAGCAAATGCTACTCTACACGGGACACGCGTGGGGTACTACGCCAGAAACCTCCGCGTGGTGTACCCTGGGCACGAGCGACAATTTCTTGGACTGCTCTCTGGAATTGTCGCTCGTGGCAAATATCTGGCCCGAGGGGGGGCCCAGTTTGTGGGATGCCCCAAATTCGCTCCATGCCCTCTAATTGTAGAGGGTATTGGATGCGAAAATTCGACGGGTCCAGTCACTCATTCATTTGAGGACTGGGCAGGCATTTGCCAACCGCGACAAATCGTAGACCTGATTCTTGCTTCGGGACATTTGTCTTGAGGCCTAGATTCAGGAGCGAGGGTCTTGGCTTAACCGCCTGGACCGCGAGGAAGAAAACCTCTATAAAACAATCACCCAGAATCCTAAGTTCTGGCGCGCGGCGAGAGGATGCATGGCTGATGGGTTGTTCAGTCGTTAGCGCGCCCCCAGCCAGGGTACCTGCGGACCCCCTGTGTTGGGATACAAATGTACGCTTACCCGGGTATCGGGATCTCTGCCCGGGTGGACCGTTATTTCTCCCATACTCGTGGGAACCTTATGGATTTCTTATACAATAAAGATGCAGATAGGAGGGGTGAGATGCCCAAAACCACCACTAACGGGGAGCCTAGTTCCCACGCTAAAGCCTTGCCAGGCTACTGCAACTCTGGCACAGACGGGAGAGATGCTTCGTCGGACTGCAGTTCCGCACTGGAGGCATCCAAATCAGCCGAGGGCCCAGCGAAAATTGAGGCTCGAAAGAAGAAGAGGGGGGGGAAACCCACCCCCGCAACGGAGCGCGCCAGGCGACGCGCTGCGAAACTGCGACGGGCGGAGCAGAGGGCACGGGGGGCTGCCGATGTTCCGCCCAGCGATGGTAGCGTATCTGACGCTGACAGCAACGCGACGGCGGAGACCGATGGGACTGCAGAGCAGTCAATGGACGAGGGCGGCAGTGCCGCAGGGCCTTCTGATGTGATGGAGAGTCCAGCCGCTCAGGCCGCCGGGGGGCCTGCGTCGTGTTCTGCGGCGTCATCCCTGGCGGCGGCCCTGACAGTGAGGGAGGAGGCCCTCCCCCCACAGGTGCGGAAGCGCCCCCTGCACAAGGGTGGCAGCACTGCATCTGACTCGGAAGGGAGTGGAGACATCATGCCTCCTCCCAAAGTGGCAACCTCACACAGGGGTCGCAGAGGGCGTGGGGCTGCGGTGGCGGCGAGGACTGGGGCTCCGTCTCCGGTAAGCCAGGCTGCAAGGATAGTGGGGGATCCTCCAACCACAGGAGTGGCGGCCCTGCAGGCTGAAAATGCCCGCCTCAGTGGCGAGGTATCAGGTCTGCAGGAGCACAATAAGAAGCTGGAGACGGAGCTGGCGGCGGTGAAAAAGGAGAACCGCAGGTTGACCAAAGAAATGGCTGACCTACGGGCCCAAGTCGCGCGGCTGACGCCCGCCGCGCCGAATGCAGGGCCACCGAAGCCAACCCTGCCACCGACACCGGCGACGAGGGCTGTCGCTGCCACCCCCCCTGCTCCGTCGACTCGCGCCACGGGACGTACCCCTGTCCCGGCTGCAGAGGTGCCACTTCCCGTAGTAGACGGCGTGTCGGATGAGGCGATGCGCGCCATTTTCACCAGAGTTGGTCGGATGGTCGAGGCGCGCATTGAGGCCGTGGAGGCGAGACTCCCTCCTGAGGCACCTCTCCGGCCGCCACTCGCTGCGGACAGGGCGAGGGCAGCGCGGGCGACGGTAGCATCGAGTCCCACCCCGTTACCATGCCAGGGTGGCCGCGTGGCCAGCTTTGCGGCGGCCGTGGCTGGGCCTAAGGGTCCCGCCACAACAAAAAAGGCGAGGGTGGCGCCAGCTCCCGCCATACCGCAGTCGGTGCCCGCAACGATACCGCAAGCACCGGCTAGCGGGCCCGTGACCGCGCCCGCTGCGCTCAGCGCTGCTGCCATGCTGGAACAGGGTTGGCAGGTGGCTGAGCGGAGCAGGAAGGCTCGCGGTCAGAAAAGGAGGGCGGCAGCCAAATCCCGCCGCGGAAGCTGCTGCTCCCCAGGCGGGAGCCGGAAAAAAGAAGAGAGGCAAGAGGTCGCGCAAGGGGCTCCGGCCGCCAAAATCAGCCGCAGTTGTTATTACTGTGCTGCCTGAGGCGGCTGAGAGGGGCCTAAGCTACGAGGCCGTCCTGAGTCGCGCCCGGCGGGAGTTAGACGTCTCTGACATTGGAGGCGTCGAAGCTAGGACCCGCAAGGCCCAGACAGGGGCTCGGATCCTGGAGTTCTCTGGGGCCGAGGGCGCCAAGGCGGCCGACAGTTTGGCCACGAAGTTGCGGGGTCTGTTCGAGGAGGAGGGTGGCGTCCGAATCGCCAGGCCCGTAAAGTGCGCCGAAATGCGCATTACGGGTCTGGACGATTCCGTGACGGTGGAGGACGTCCGGGAGGCTATCGTGGCTAGAACCGGATGTGCCTCGGACACCGTCCGAATTGGCGCCATCCGCCCTGGTCCGGGCGGTGTCGGTGCCGCCTGGCTGCGGTGCCCGGTGGAGTCGGCCAAGAAACTGGCCGACTCAGGCAGGCTCCTCGTGGGCTGGAGCTCGGCGCGGGTGACCGTGCTGGAGTCCCGGCCTGCGAGGTGCTACAAGTGCATGGCGGTCGGACACACTCGGCCGACATGCACTAACTGCTTTGACTGCAGCGACCTTTGTTTCCGCTGCGGTCAACCCGGGCATAAGGCGGCATCCTGCGCCGCCACCCCCCACTGCCCCGCATGTGCGGCTGGCAATAGGACCGCGACACACCGCATGGGGGGCAAGGATTGCAGACCCCCGGCTTCGGCCCCAAAGGGGCGGAGCGGCCCGACGACCCCGGCCGCTCCGGTCCTTAGCGCGACCCGAACGCCCGCCAGCGTGGAGGAGGTGATGGATACGGCCCACTAATGGCGACCGAATCCTACCACCTCCTGCAGGCCAACCTCAACCACGCCGCCGAGGCACAGGACGTTTTCCTGCAAGCCATGGCGGAGTGGTTGATCGGTGCAGCCGTAGCCGCGGAGCCGTACGTGGTGCCTGACCGGCCCAATTGGCTGGGCAGCAGTGACGGCTCTGTGGCAATCGTCGTCTCCACGTCGTGGCATTCCCCGCCTTTGTTGCTCAAAGACAGGGGCGATGGGTATGTCGCGGCGGAATGGGGAGAGGTTACGCTATTTGGTGTTTACTTCTCCCCTAACAGGAGCGCGACGGATTTCGGGGCCTTCCTCACCATCCTGGGGGCCTCGATACGGCGACTAGCACCGCGCCAAGTCTTCGTTCTGGGGGACTACAACGCCAAGTCCACGGCGTGGGGGTCCCCCAGGACGAATGCCCGCGGGCGGGCGGTCGAAGAGTGGGCGGCGGCACTGGGCCTCTGTTTGCTGAACAGGGGCTCGGTGCAAACGTGCGTGCGGCAGCAGGGCGGGTCGATAGTGGACTTGTCGTTCGCTAGCCCTAATGTCGCAGCACGTGTGAGGAGCTGGTGCGTCCAGGAGGAGGTTGAGACCCTATCCGACCACCGATACATCCGGATAGAGGTCTCCCGGACCCTCCTGCAGCCCAGCAGGGGTCACACGGCGGACGGAGCTCCCGCGTTTCCGCGGTGGGCTGTGGGTCGATTGGATCGGGACCTGTTGGCGGAGGCAGCCATCGTTCAGTCATGGCTGTCCTCACCGCCCCAGGCGGACGGGGTGGATGCCGAGGCTGGCCGCATCCGCTGTGTATTAACGCAGATCTGCGATGCGGCCATGCCCCGTGTGCGGCGCCTGCCCCCGAAGAGTGCGGTCCCCTGGTGGTCCCGAGAATTGGCGGACCTTCGGGCCGCGTGCATACGTGCCCGGAGGGCCTACACCCGCAGCCGAGCGCGTCACCGCGACGCTGAGCGGGAGGGCCAGCTGTACGAGGCTTACCGCAGTGCGCGGTCTGCCTTCAGGCTGGCCGTCCGTACCGCCAAGGACGTTAGTCGGCGGGAGATGCTGGACAGTCTCGAGCGTGACCCCTGGGGTCGCCCCTACCTCGCGGCGCTGAACAAGCTCCGCGGGCGGGGCCCCCCCCTCACCGAGACTCTCCAGCCCAGCCTCCTCACCAGAGTTGTCGAGGACCTCTTTCCACGGCGGGTGGAGCACACGCCCCCGATCATGGCTTCGCCGGACAGCGACCGGGAGGCCGACGATGAAAGTGCTCCGCCCATCACGGAGCCGGAAATGGGGGCGGCGGTGGCGCGTATGCGAGTCAAATCCACCGCCCCCGGGCCCGACGGTATTCCGAACCGTGTGCTGGCCCTCGTCCTTGAACACCTGGGACCACGCCTCAGGGGACTGTTCGACGCTTGTTTATCGTCCGGACAGTTCCCTGGGTGCTGGAAAGAGGGGAGGCTGGTTCTCCTGCTGAAGCCGGGACGGTCTCCCGAGTCAGCCTCGGCCTACAGGCCCATCGTGCTGCTCGATGATGCGGGCAAGCTGCTGGAGAGGGTGTTGGCTGCCCGCATCGAGCGGCACCTCGTCGGGGACGGGCCCGATTTGTCGGACGCCCAGTTTGGTTTTCGGAGAGGGCGTTCGACGATCGCGGCCCTGCTGCGCCTGAAGGCCGTGGTAGCGGAGGCCGTCACCGGCGGAGGAGTCCTGTTGGCGGTGTCCCTGGACATCGCCAACGCCTTCAACAGTCTGCCATTCAGCTGCATCAGGGAGGGGCTGAGGTATCACGGGGTGCCCGTGTACCTCAGGCGGCTGGTGGCAGACTACTTGGAGGGGCGCAGCGTTCTCTACGTTGACCGAGTAGGGGACGTTGTGCGAACGCCCATGACGTGTGGTGTCCCACAGGGGTCGGTTCTGGGTCCGACCCTGTGGAACATCGGCTACGACTGGGCGTTGAGAGGAAGCCTCCCACCCGGGCTGGGTGTAATTTGCTACGCCGACGATACACTCGTCACAGCCCGGGGTGGGACGCTAGAGGAGGCGGCACGCCTGGCAACTCTCGGCACCGAGGAGATTGTCAGGCGGATTGAAGCGCTGGGGTTGAGGGTAGCCCTGGAAAAGACGGAGGCCCTTTTGTTCCATGGCCTCCGTACCGCCGGGCCTCCCGCCGGCGCTTCGATCACCGTGAAGTCGGTCACCATCAGCATCCAGGCTCACATGAAGTACTTGGGCCTGGTGCTCGACGGGCATTTTTGGTTCCGGGAGCATCTCCACCGACTTGTTCCCCGGCTTGTCGGCGCGGCGTCCGCCCTTTCGCGGCTGATGCCGAATGTGGGCGGACCCAGCGCTACGTGCCGACAGCTGTACGCGGGGGTGATTCGGTCGATGGCTCTGTACGGCGCACCGGTGTGGGCGGGGTCCCTGACCGTCCGGCTGAGGGCCCTCTTGAGGCGACCACAGAGGGTAATGGCGGTCAGGGCCATACGCGGTTACCGCACCATGTCGACGGAGGCAGCGTGCCTCTTGGCCGGAACTCCCCCGTGGGACCTGGAGGCGGAGATGCTCGCCGACATTTATCGGCGGGTGTTGGAGACGCGCGCCCGCGGCGGTATGGTCTCCCTGCAGGAGATCACCGCCTGGCGGGTCGACGCCCGCCGTGGAGTCATTGCCCGTTGGGCAGTCCGGCTGGAGAGTCCTCGGTACGGTGTCAGGACCGTCGAGGCCTTCCGGCCGGTGCTGATGGAGTGGTTGGAGCGGACGCACGGGGTGCTTTCCTTCCGACTGGTGCAGGTGCTGACGGGGCACGGATGCTTCGCAAAGTACCTGCACAAGATTGTCAGGAGGGAGAGCACACCGTCCTGCCACCACTGCAGTTGCGACGAGGACACGGCGCAGCACACGCTCGAGGAGTGTGCTGCGTGGGAGGGGGAGCGCCGTGAACTCGTCGCGATTATCGGTGCCGACCTGGCGCTGCCGACCATCGCCAGGGAGATGCTCGTCAGCGTCAGGAACTGGGACGCGGTCGCCGCCTTCTGTGAGGCCGTTATCTCACGGAAGGAGGCGGCGGATCGTGTGCGAGTAGAGATCCTATTCGGCGACACGTTCCGCCGCCGGCGACTCGGGCGGCGCAGGCGCGAGTATCTGCGCCTAATGCCGCCCTAGCCGAGGCCGCGGGTGATCGGACCGGGGAATTGTCCGTCACCCGCAGTGTGGCTAACCGCGCGATGGCGACCGACGTCCCAGGATGTCGAGAGGTGAGGGTACCTGAAAGGGTATTCCGTCGGGCCGACCACTGACGACAAGTCACATCTGCTCCGGTGGTCGGCCCAACAACGAGGTGACGTGGGTACGGGTGGGTTATGGGCCCGCGCGCCGTCCTTTCATCGCCCCGGACGGACTGGACCGCGCGTGCGCTTACCATAGCCCACCCATAAAAAAAAAAAAAAAAAAAAAAAAAAAAAAAAAAAAACACGGGACACGCGTATGTGATGCAGGGACGTACTAAAGTACGGTAGATACTCAATTTAGTTAAGCTACTGAGGCAGGATCTTCTGCTTAGTACTGGGCTTAGAGCGTTCAAGGCTTTGATGCCTTTAAGGCATAGGCTTTTTGTATTATCTGTCCAGTTAAGCTTATTATCCAAAATAACACCTAAATATTTAATAGATTTACTCCAAGGTATATTGTAATCGTCAATTAAGATCGTACGAACAGGCAAACTTCGTTGCCTAGTAAATAGAATAGCTTGTGTCTTGGATGCATTTATTTTCAGCTTCCATTTATTAAAATATGAGTATAGTTTATCGACTGATAGTTGAAGTCGATCTATTACTAGATTGACATCATTCGAGGATGTATAAGAGGCTGTGTCGTCGGCAAAACAAGCTAAACTTGTTCGGGTTTGTATAGGGATGTCGTGAAGATACAGTAAAAACAAATATGGGCCAAGCACCGAGCCTTGGGGCACCCCAGCTGGCATTTGTTTAGGAAGAGATGAGTGATCACCGACATGGACCTTGAATGTTCGCTCCGTTAGGTATGATCTTATAATATTAACTAACGTTTTAGGCGTATTAAGCCTGATTAACTTATATATTAGGGCATCATGCCAGACAGTATCAAATGCCTTTTCAATGTCTAATAAGACCATGCCTGTTGAATTTTCGAGGTTCAAGTTATGGGATACAGCCTCAGTAACCCTAACCAACTGTTGAACAGTTGAATGACCATGACGGAAACCAAACTGCTCATTTGGTAGCATATTTATAGTAGCACGAGATAATCTAGCATATATAACTTTTTCGAATAATTTACCAAGACAAGGGAGTAAGCTAATTGGGCGATAGGAAGTAGGTTCTGATGCGTCTTTACCCGGCTTATGAATTGCTATAACTTTAGCAGTCTTCCATATTTTAGGGAAATAATTCAGTAAGAAACAAGCGTTAAAAATCTTTGTAATTAATACTATAACCTTGTAAGGTACGTTCTTTATGAGTAAGTTTGAAATTGAATCAGAACTAGATGCTTTACGAGATTTTAATTTTGAAATAAGCTTCCTAACTGAATGAGGTCGAATAATATACTGAATAACATTATCAGATGGATAATTATTTAACGCTCCCAGTGAGCAGTCAATTGACGCTTGTTCACTGCTGTGCCAATTATGTGTCAGGGACATATTACACTGGAAGGAATCTGCTAGGATATCGCATTGTTCTTGTTGATCATTTGTTGATGAACTATTGTTAGTTTTAAGAATAGGGATAACGGGACTATTATTGGATCTTAAACCTTTGACGACGCGCCATAGATCGTTATTAGGATTATCAACTTTTTTAAATTTTTTATCCCAAATCCCGTCGTGATAAGATTTTAAGCCAGTATTAATGTCAAACTGTAGTTTCTTTATCATGACATTTAGTCGTTTGCGAATTGTTTTTACCGTCTCAACAGCAGCGTATCTACGAAGGCGGTTTTTCTGTTGTATAAGTCGTTTTATACGTCGTGGTACTGCAAGGAACGTCATGGTTCTAATTTATTGATTGGACACAGACATTCCTAGCCTCAATGATAGAGTTTTGTAATTGAATGATGCTGGGGTCAATGTCATCAATGTTATGATAAACACGAGATGATAAATGAATATTACTCTTTAATAACTGACGATACTTTACCCAATCAGCCCTACCAAAGTTAAATTTGTTTATAGGCTGTCTTTGAATGTTAGTGGTTAACTCAGCATAAACTGGGAAATGATTCGATGATAGTGCAGGAATAGTAGCTATACGATCAATGAAATTAAAATTTTTAGTGAGAAGTAAGTCAGGAATAAGTCAGGACGATAATGAACAAGGGTCGAGTCCATAGGACCATGAACCATCAAATCGTTCGCTAACATATAGTTGTATAACACTTTACCGTGTCTATTTAGAGGGCCAGGTGACCAACACGGGTGTTTAGCATTAAAGTCACCCATGATTATCACACGATTGTCTGTGTTCAAAAGAGAATTGAGATCACTGATAAGAAGTGGTTTATTTGGAGACTGATATGCCGATATCAGAATAATGTTACCACTACCAGGCGTTTTTAAAGAGACAGCAACTGCCTCGATATGTATCGTAGCAGGAATAGGTATAAGAGAATGAATGAGATCAACTCTAATTAAAATTGCTACACCCTGTCCAGTACCACTGGAATGCTTATCCATGCGATAGGAAACATATCCAGGAACATTTAATTTAAGACGAGTGGTTAAGCGCGATTCACATATAGCGATTACATCAGTATTTAAACGACTTACTAGGTGTGCAAGTTCTTGCTGCTTCTGATGAACGCCATCCGCGTTCCAATATAGAATTCGGAGACCAATAAGACTATTATACATAATGGCCCAAGTGAGTAAGAATCAATATAACTTTATCCATAAAAGTTGTACAATTTGTAAATTCATTTTTAATAGTCTTGATTGTATTTAGAATGTCTAACATTTCAGCTGTAACTGAATCATGAGTTGGTATTTTTGGTATGAATGTTGGTTTGGGCGTTTCACGTTCGGTTTGTATTTCATCTGAGGCCGATACACCATGGTTGTGTGATTGAAAAAGATCCGAAGAAGTATTAGTATCTTGAGTATATGGATCGTTCAGTCTTGACTGACGGTTCTTCACACCAACTACTTGTGCCCAAGTGGCTTTATTCCGGTTTACAACTGCTGACGGGGCCGCTTCTGTTCTTTTAGCAACTGTATTACGTAATGTTTCTCGTTTAGACTGTATCCTTTCAAGATATTTGATTCTCTCAGCACACTGGGTATAATTAGCTGGATGTGCCATGTTACAATTGCAGCAGCGTGCAGGTTCATCTCTATTCTTTTTGGGACACTCCCAAGCGGCATGATCGAGTGCACATTTTACACATCTGGCTAGCCTATTGCAATTTTTGGAAGCATGGCCAAAGCCCTGACAGCGAAAGCATTGGGTGCCGATTTTGTTGTTGGGCTTATATTTTTGGATACTCACTACACAGTTGGATATGTAGCGAATTTGTTTAAATTTGCCCATGTCACTACCACTAGGCAACTGTGCAAGAATTGGAGGGCATTCCATACGGTTTAGTGTCTTTAATTCAATTATGGTGACTCCAGGAAAGCCTATTGAAGCTAATTCAGCTGGTAATGCCTCCTGCAAAAATTTGGGTAGTCCTTTTATAACTGCCTTGGGCAGTTTCTCGTCTTTCCGTGTAAAGGTATGAAATATTACTTTTTCCTTAAGAAGTCCTTCTTTAACTTGTTGGTGACCCTTCGCTGAGTAGCATTGCACCTTGATTTTGTTTCGCCCTCTATATTGGAGATGGCAACCTTTTTCATACTTATCAATTGTTTCTTTAATGCTTTTGTGACTCCAGTCCCCCAACAGCTCGACAAGAATTGGTGGAATTTGACCAGTCTGTCTTTTCCTTGTAGCTTGTTTAAAAACTGCTATACCAGGATCGTCAGTTTGGACAGAGTCAGTGTCATCCCGCAGCGCCCCAAATTGATTAGATGTAACAATTGGAGTTCCAGCTGTAGCTATCTTCTGCTTGGTGATGGGCCGCTTGGGCTTACTCCATAAACTTTCTTCGGCCGGCCGCTTACCAGTGAGGCTCTCAGTCGACGGAAATTTCTCCAGATATTTATCCATAGTGGTTTTATCGATAACGAGTTCTCGATAAGAACCACTGCCCTATGATTGAGCATTGTTCTTGACTAGTACGGAGCACGAACAAATATCACGTTTGCGGTCGCACCCCGCGCCGGTCGCGGAACGAATCCAAAACTACTGGACCGATTTCAAAAAATCTTTTACCAATGGAAAGCTATAATATCAGGGAGTAACAGGCTATATTTTATCCCGGTATTCTCAACGGAAACGGGCACTACGCGGGTAAGGTGACTAAAATCGAAGCGAAGCGAGGGCGGGTTGCTAGTATTTTATAACCTTAGAATAATAACGTATAGAAGAATAATTTCGGTACTTAAGCGATCAAAAACGTGAAGCCAAAAATACTACATGCGTTCAAGCGATTACACACGTAGACACGCACTATACAAGAGTCTGGTACACAGTGACTTTGTACACTAAGTCATGATCCGGCGTAGGAAGACATTTCAGGCTCCAATTTAAGTGCTTCAAATTTTGTACGTGAATTGAGCTTCTATGAGTTATTAACTAAGTATTATCTTGTGTGAGAATCAAAATTGCGACGAGGTCGGTAAATCATCATCATCATCATCATCATCATTTCAGCCCATATACGTCCCACTGTTGGGCTCGGGCCTCCTCCATAACGGAAGGGTAATTGACCTACTATACCACGCTGGTCAGACGTGTTGGTATAGGGTTTTATTTCGAGTTTGCCTTCTCTCGCATAGATGTTATATGCGTTTTATCTCCCTTAGTCGTCTCGTACGATCACCCACGGGTAAGATAGGGGGTGGTGAATTGTATTCTTACTCCGTCACCACACGGAAGCGCGCACACCACCATCACACCACGGAATCATCATCATCATCTTGCTCTTATCCCAATTACAACGCAATATGTCATTTTCTTCCATACAATCTTATCAGACGTCATCTCTGCAGTCACTCTCAGACTATCCATGTCATGCTTCACGCAGTCCATCCATCTTTTCCCCCTCCCTTTACCCCTAAAGCCTTCAACATTCATACCCAAAACTTTTCTCACAACATTACTTTCATCCCGCCTCATCATATATCCATACCATGTCAGCCGTTCACTCCTTAACTTTGCCGTCACTGGCACAACTTTCAAACTTCCCTAAGTTAGTAGTAGTTAGATAGTAGATCGGTAAATAACTGTAGTAATCTCTTAGAATGATAACGTATAGAAGGATAGTGTCAATACTTCGAAATTTCGAAACATGAATCTAAAAATACTAATGGCGCGCAGACGATTACACACGTATACACGCACACCACTATACAAATTATTTCAATTCAATTTCAATTTATTTATTTATCTTTAAGGTACAATACATGTTACAATTTTTATCAATTTTTTAGCCTTAAGAAGAGCTGGTGTCTGTAGTAGGTACAAGACCTGTATGACAGATCACCAGGCCCTGTCTTAAATAAGGGTTCACACTTAAGTACATAACAGTTCATATATATATATAAAACCTAAAACTATGAAATCTCATAAATAGTATATGTGTGTGGCGTATGTGTGTGTGTGTGTGTGTGTGTGTGTGTGTGTGTGTGTGTATGTGTGTGTATGTGTGTGTGTGTGTGTGTGCGTGCGTGCGTGCGTGCGTGCGTGCGTGCGTGCGTGTGTGTGTGTCTGTCTGTGTGTGTGGGTGTGTGAGTGCGAGTGTGTGTGTTTTTCGTTTTTACTACATTGATCAACATTTATTTTATTATACGAATAATATTTTCTGCCTCTTCATAGTCCAAAAGTTTAAGCCAGTTCGATACAGTTTTTTTCAATTCGGATTTATACATTGTGTATATATTGAGAATTTTATTTATTTGATTATAAACGTAACCGCCAAGAAAGTAAAAACTATTTTGTGCTAATTTTGTATTTACTGGAACAGTAGGACAAACCGAGTACTTCCGATGAACGAAAATAAATTTATTGGGTTCATAGGGTATTCGAGAATGTGTGGTAATAATTAGATTTAAAATAAAAAGTTTTCTTACGGAGAGTACTCTACAAGTTTTATAAAGTTCAGTAGTGGGAAATCGAAAAGGCAACCGCCAACCTACCTTCAACAAAATTCTTTGGGCACGTTCAAGTTTTAGTAGGTGGGTTTTAGAACTTCCACCCCAGACAACCACACAGTATTGGATTAATGATTGGCAAAGGGCTAAATAAACTAGTCTGATGATGTTCTCCCGCGCGACATGTCGAAGACTTTTAAAAATGAATATTAACTTGCGCAGTCTAGCAGTAAGAGTATCTATATGAAGATGAAATGATAGGCAATCATCGATCAGTACTCCTAAATGTCTGACGCAGTTCACGCGTCTTAAATGAGGGTAATTGCATACCATGGTGGTAGTGTTGCACGTATGGGCGATCAAAGAGTGGCAATCTGATGGTTTACTAGCGGCTGTAGGAGAAAAAGTCAAGTATTTAGATTTACCGACATTCAAAGTCAGTAAATTGTAAGATAACCAATTGTTAACGGCGAGAAAACCTAATTGTGCATGTTTAAAAACTGTTTCCCACGTATCGCCGCTGAATATCAAGGCAGTATCATCGGCGTAAGTATAAATCTAACCATGTAATAATTTTAATTGACAAAGATCATTTATGTACACGAGAAATAATGTTGGCCCAATAATACTACCCTGAGGAACGCCGTGAGATATGGAGAGCTTATCGCTGGTCCAATCTCCAATTCTGACACATTGACGTCTACTCGCAAGATAACTCTTGAAAAGCTTAAGTTGATTACCCCTAACCCCAATTCTTTCCAGTTTATCGATCAGAGTGGGGATAGAGATTGTGTCAAAGGCTTTAGCCAAATCTAGGAAAATACCAATCACTTTTTGTTTTTTATCTAGTTTGGTTATGATATGGTTGGTGAGATCTAAAACAGCATCACTTGTTGAAATACCAGCACGAAATCCATATTGAGAGGGTGATATAAGCCGATACTGTTCCAGATATTTGACAAATCTATTATTAATGAGACGCTCAAGAAATTTTGATAGCGTTGGCAAGATTGAAATTGGTCTATAGTTGCATGGTTGAGTTCTATCTCCTCCCCTATAAACAGGATATACAACTGCAAGTTTAAACGCGTCCGGAAAGGTACCCAGCTTAAAAGCCATGTTACATATATATGTAATATGGGGAACTAGTAGATACCTAAACCTTTTCAAAAAACCATTAGAAATATTATCAGAACCCACTGCACAGTCATTTCTAAGATTGTTTATCAATTGGTCTACTTCCAACTCATCAGTATCTAACATGACGAAAGTATTGTAACATGAGTTGATATTATTAGAAATTTGGGGCGCTTTTTATGAAATCAAATTTTGTTTCTATTAACATAAATCGTCGAAATACTTTTAAAATTAATGTTAAAAACCTTTTTAAGTTTTTCAAATGTGTTATAACACCATATGAATGCACAAACCGTCATAATTACCTATTTATTTTTTAAGAGTTGCGTACGTACATGCAGTACAGTGACCTTGTACATTACAGGATGGTTCTGGCGTAAGCTCCATTAGGCTCCAATTGAAATGCTTCACTTTTTGTGCGCGAACTTACCTTCTATACGTTATTATTCTAAGAGTAATCTATAAAAATCGATGATAGAAAGTATTCACGGTCATTCGAAGAATAAATAAAATTCCCTTCAGTAACACATGGCCGTCGAGTTTTATAGGCGTGTGTAACATTTATAGATTTTATTAGTTCTTTGATAATATACGGGGCTAACGGAGCGTCAGTTCGAGAGACATGGTTGTAGAAATCTTTTTATTTACTTCACTATGAGATGGTGAACGATACGTTCCACTGTTGGGTCCTCCTACACAATTAAAAGTAAACTGATGTATCACGCTGGTCAGATTGGTTTAATTTTTTTCCATGTGGTGACGGAGTAAGAATACAATTCACCACTCCTTATCTTGCCCGTGGATGTCATAAAAGACGACTAAAGTGGGTTTCAGACTACGCTGTAATATAATAACATATAGTATATACCTCATAGCACAACAATATCGCGCACCATACATTGTTAAGGGCACGTTCACACTGTACTGTACAATATTTTATGTATGGTGCGCGATTAATTGTTGTGATATGAGCTATATACTATTGTATTATAGCGTAGTCTGAAACCCGCTTAAGGGATGAATAATAGCCGAGGGCGCGGGTGACGTGACCGGGGATTAGTCCGTCACCCGCCGAGAGGCCGACCGCGTGAGGATAGACCGACGTCCACCCCGAGGGGGGGACGTCGGTCGATGGGAGGGTACCCCAATAGGGGGTATTCCATCGGGGCGACCACTGATGTCAAGTAACCCTGCTCCGGTGGTCAGCCCAACGACGAAGGCGACGTGGTTTTCGGGTGGGTTGCGGGAGTTGCGTGCTTGAGCCCCTCTGTCGCCCCGGACGGAGTGGCGCGGAGGCGCGCCGACCGCAGCCCACCCACAAAAAAAAAGGGATGAATAAGCATATATGCAAGAGAAAGATATCTCAAAACAAAACCAGAACAACGTCTGTTGAGTCTACTACTGTGATTTAAATAGAGTTTGACCTACTATACCGCGCTGGAGTGGTCAGATGGATTGATATAGGGTTTTGTTTCGAGTTTTCCTTCTCTTATATAGATGTTATATGCATATTATATCCCTCAGTCGTCTTTTAAGACATCCACGGGCATAGGGTGGTGAATTGTATTCTTATTCCATCACTACACAGAAAATACGGTTAATGTACTTTATTGTCATAAGTCTTAAAACACTCTTAAACACTTTCGCTCCATTATCCCAGCGGGATGTTGACGTCATCGGTGACGTCACATCACGTAATAAGACCTATTTACCGAACAACCCTGGCCTGAATGCTGTCAACATGTGGCGAACACTTGGGAATGTTTATGAGATCCTGTTATAAAATATGAAATTACTTTGTGAATTTATTTTACACTTCACAATCATAATTTGCTAATACTAACCGCAAAGATAGTGCACCAGTTAAAATACTGTTTCCTTTTAGGGTACCGTACCCAAAGGGTAAAAACGGTACCCTAATACTAAGACTTTGCTGTCTGTCCGTCCGTCTGTCTGTCACCAGGCTGTATCTCAAGAACTGTGATAACTAGGCAGTTGAAATTTTTGTCACCCTGCTCCGACCACTGGAGCAGGGTGACTTGATGTCAGTGGTCGGTCCGACGGAATACGAGGAGTACCCTTTCCGCGCGCAGGCGCAGGTAATCGCGCCTGCGCCGCCCCAGTTGCCGGCGGTGGTTTGACGTCGAGCAGACGCTCCTCGCGCACGCGCTCCGCCGCCTCCTTCCGCGAGACTACTGCCTCGCAGAAGGCTGCGACCGCGTCCCAGTTCCTGATGCCGTCGAGCATCGCCCTGGCGATGGTCGGCAGCGTCAGGTCGGCACCGATGATTGCGACGAGTTTACGACGCTGCTCTGCCCAAGCGGCACACACCTCAAGCGTATGCTGCGCCGTGTCCTCGTCGTAATCGTAGTGGTGGCGGGACGGTGTACTCTCCCTCCGAACGACCGTGTAAAGTTATTTGGCGAAGCATCCATGCCCCGTCAAAACCTGCATCAGTCGGAAGGAGAGCACCCCGTGCCGACGTTTTAGCCACTGCATCAGCACTGGCCGGAAGGCCTCCACGGTCCGCACACCGAACCGAGGCCTCTCCAGCCGGACTGGCCAATGGGCAATGACGTCTCGGAACACCCAGCACTAAGGAAATGTTCCTTGTATTGCGCCGGACTTTACAAACATATAATTAACAGATACAAATTACATCCAGACTCAGAACAACAATTTGTGGATTGCAAAAAGTGTGGTCCTATGTGGGATTCGAACCCCTGACACTGACATTGCAGATCGGTATCTTAACCACTATGCCATTTGTGCAGTCGACTCAATATCGATATATTGTACCGATGTTGTAAGTACTTTCCGTTTGGTGACGGAGTAAGATTACAATTCACCATCTTGCCCGTGGATGTCGTAAAAGACGACTAAAAGATACAATTTGTAGGTAACATTATTGAAAAAGAAGGAAAACTCGACTGAAAACCCTATATCAACCCGGCTAACTAGCGCGATATAGTAAGTTAATTTCTCCCCAATGTGTTCATGGTCACGGGTGGACGAAGTCGAAGACTAGTTCTAAGACTAAAAGTAGTTAGTAGTTTTATTTATAATGTATAATAGTCGCGTAACTATCTATACCAATAAATAAAATTGGAGTGTCTGTTTGTAATGTCAAAATAATAGGCTTTTTTCATGCTCACACGGTTATTTGCACGACACCTATGTCTAAAATAGCAATTAAAACATTTTTGTCTGTCTGTCTGTCTGTCTGTTTGTTCCGGGTAATCTTCAAAACGGCTGGACCGATTTCAAAAATTCTTTCACCAATGGAAAGCTATAATATCAGGGCGTAAACTAGGCTATATTTTATCCCGGTATTCCCACGGGAACGGGAACTACGCGGGTAAAACGACTATAACCTATAACCGAAGCGAAGCGAGGGCGGGTTGCTAGTAAGTAATAATTATCTTACACTTAATTATCTAACACTGCTTGATTTCTATAGTTTTTTCATAATTCATCATCATCATCATCACAGTCCACATACGCCCCACTGTTGCGCTCGGGCCTCCTTCACAATGGGCGGCAATTTGACCTACTATATCATGCTGGTCAAACATGTTGGTATAGGGTTTCATTTCGAGTTTTCCTTCTCTTATACAGATGTTATGTGCGATTGATATTTATTGCCTTAGTCGTTTTGTACGATATCCACGGGCAAGATAGGGAGTGGTGAATTGTATTCTTACTCCGTCACCACACGGAATTTATTTTCATAATTAAGTGAAAAAAAAATATATGTGACCTTCAAACATAATGTTTAGCGACTCATTGCCTCTGACCGCTACGAATCCGGACACCCAATTATTTTCACGTCCAACGAGGTCATACAGGTCGAATTGACCTGTCCGCTATATCACTAAAGAGCCTGAATAAATTTGTTCAGTGTCTCATGTAATGAGGGCAAGACGTACAAGCGATTTGTTTGTATATTTACGCGAGGAAAATATTTTCAGACGGACAAAATTGGATAGTAAAATTTGTCTTCATTACGCTGTTTCTATATGATCTATGGATGGAGACTCCAGTACATTTATTCATATACTGGCATGATTTTAATACCCCGCGATTTCATTCGTATAGTAATAAAATAATAAATATTTCCGAATTGTGACAGAGTAAGAACACAATTCACCAGCCCCGTCTTGCCTATGGGTGTCGTAAAAGACGACTAAGGACGACGACGACTTGTCGCGTTAACTTCTTTTTTTAAGAATATCGTAATTGTTTGAACCAATTACGGTATTTTTTCATGGAAATCCTATTGCATAATAGTGTGAAGTTTTTTTATTGAAAATGATTTTAATACATTATTTTTATGTATTTTTGGAACGAAGTTCCTTAATTGCATGCAATTAGGTTTTGAAAAATGGAAACTGCAGCTAATGCATGTGGCAGATTCATGTTTCAGAAAAGTAAGTTGATAAAATTGTATAATTTCTCAGCTCCTATACGTGGCAATAGTCTTCGGCACCCTAAGATTATAACATCTTTTGTTAAATAAAACTCAATTACTTGTCTATACAAAATGTACTCTACGCATTGAGCCGTCCTCTCCGCCGACCGCCCGTTGAGTGAGATAAATGATTTAGTTACATTGTTCATTCTATAGTAAATTATATATTATAAAATGCTGATTAATAATGAAAGAAAAGCATTATGGAATGATATATGTTTGACCTTTAGAATGTAAATTTAAATAATTTTGTGGCTATGTGCCGTATAAAATTAAATAAGAAACTTAAAAAAGCTTTTGCTCTGTGACTTCGTTCGCGTAGGATTTGTGTGAATACCCGTTAAATATAAATTTCATTATTTATGCTTTAGGGGGAAAAGTTGCCGCGGGTGACTGGACCGGGAAGTTAGTCTGTCACCCGCCAAGAGGCCGACCGCGTGACAAAGACCGACGTCAACGAGTGAGGGACGTCGGAAGAGGAGAGGGTACTCCTCAGGGGTGTTCCGTCGGGTCGACCACTGACGACAAGTCGCCCTGGGGTGGGTGCGCCGCCCCTCTGTCGCCCCGGATAGAGCCGGGCGGCGGATGCACTGACCGTAGACCGGACAAACGAAAAACAAAAGCGTAAAAAGTTTGGAATATTAGAATGACAAAGATAAGCCATTGTAAGTATATTATTAATCCTTTATGTGTGTTTTATTTTTATAACAAATTTTCAGATTTGAATTTTACTTGCCTTTATGCTACTAAAAGCCATTTTTGTTATTTCAGTAATCGAAGAATACCTGAAAAGAATAACATAAAATTAGATCGTCATAATCATCACAGCTCATATACGTCCTATTGCGGGTTCTAGTCTCCTCCACAATGAGAGAAATATTTACCTATCGTACCACGCTGGTTAGACGGGTTGTTATAAGGTTTCATTTCTGGCCGACCACTTTTTTTTAGGGGTGGGTCGCGGTCGGCGCACTCCTCGCACCACTCCGTCCGGGGCAACAGAAGGGCGTAAGCACGCACACCCGCAACCCACCCGAATACCACGTCGCCTTCGTCGTTGGACCGTCCACCAGATTTCTGGTCGACAACTGACGATAGATCACCCTGCTCCGGTGGTCGGCCCAACGACGAAGGCGACGTGCCACGGGTGGATTACGGGTCCGCGCGCCGCCCCTCTGTGGCCCCGGACGGAGCCGGGCAGCGAATGCGCTGACCGTAATCCGTCTCAAAGAAAAAGGGTTTCAGTTCTAGTCCTTTCTTCTCTTAGATAGTTATTATATCCTCTAGACGTCTTTTAAGATACTTACGAGCAGGATAGAAGGTAAAATTATATAAATATAGGTATTTTTTTAAAGAGAAATCGTAAGCAGCCTTTTCTGTTACTAGTTGAAATTAAATTATTTTGTGTAAGTTCTTTTCTTTATTTAAGTTTGTTTTATCATTAAATGTTTTTTTTTTCTTTCTTTCATATTATATTATTATTCCCTCCGAGTTACAACTGTTTGTCATCATCCCTTAGTTGGCCGTAGGACTCGTAAATATTGACTGTTTGATTACTAAAAGTTCAGACAGTATCGCACTCCTCTTTTTAGCAGGTTATGTATGGTTTGATCGCACGCTCTCTGTTCCATTTGGGGTAACGTAAGGGTGGCGAGTGGCCCCATAATCCACCGTATCACTGGTACAGATTGTTTAACATCTAACAACAACAGTATTGCCAGGGCATTGCCGTCACGCGGTCGACCCTGCGGGTGGCGTATTATGCCTCGGTTCATCCACCAGCAGTATCGGCTTTGCTGAGAAAACTATAACGTCTAATCATAATTTATTAGTTTGAATACGCTAATCTCAGGTAGTTTAGACTATAAAAAAATTAAATAGATGACTCGATTATCGAGAAAGGTTTTTTTAACTTTGATAACTTTGTCTCAACATGTGTACAATAACATGTTACTTAACTTAACTTTATGGAAATATATTGTATCCATTAAAAAATGTTTTTAACTTATAATAATAGAGTTTATTCGTACACCCAACTGTTGGGCTCGGGCCTCCTCCATAATGGGAGGGAAATTGATCTACTATACCGCGCTGGACATACGTGCTGGCAAAGGGTTTTACGTCGAGTATTCCTTCGCTCATCATCACAGCCCACATAGGTCCCACTGTTGGGCTCGGGCCTCCTCCACAATGGGAGGGAATTTGACCTACTATACCATGCTGATCAGACATGTTGGTCTAGGGTTTCATTTCAAGTTTTCCTTCTCTTGCACAGATGTTATGTGCATACTATATCCCATTGTCGTCTTTTACGGCATTCACGGGCAAGATAGGGAGTAGTGAATTGTATTCTTACTCCGTCACCACACGGAAAACATTTTCTTTACATAAGAAAAACCTTATTTGAAACCACATTCCTTAAACGTTTAACGTAATACTTCCCGTGTAATTGTTAAATAGCTATTATAATAAATTACAATTGAATTAAAATGTATTTTCTGACTCACGTAGCGGGCAATTAAGTTGGTATGTTTAAGGATATTACCTTAAATAGTAAATTGATCAGTAAACGAAGTCTAATGGAGGTTATTTATTTCCGTGTGGTGACAGAGAAAGAATACAATGCACAGCCTATCTTATATAATGCGAAGGAAAATTCAATATAAAATCAATCCATCTGAAAACTGTAAGACATCATCATCATCATTGCAGTCCACATACGTCCCACTGTTGGGCGTAGGCCTCCTCCACAATAGGAGGTCATTTGACCTACTATATCATGCTGGTCAGGCATGTTGGTATAGTTTCATTTCGAGTTTTCCTATGTGCATATTATATCCCTTAGTCGTCTTTGACGACATCCACGGGCAAGATAGGGAGTGGTGAATTGTATTCTTACTCAGTCACCATACGGAAAAGTAAATAAATATGTTAGGTTGCCCTTTGCTTTGTATCACACAGCGTATATTAGGTTGTTCTTTACCTTCAAAATGGTTACGACCATTTTCGTCACAAAGTTTACATTAGAAAAATTAATTGTTTTTCTCACTTGTCTTTATATTCATTAAAATGCAAAGTGCGACTTGCCGTTGCTAGAATCCAGTTATATACGTAATAAGTCCTTTACTAATAATACGAAGTGTTCGCTCCAGTTTTATAAGTCACTAGCTAACCTGGCGAACTACGTACCGCCATAATATTTTTCGTAAATATATTTTTTAAAATGTCGAAAATATAGTCTGTCTATAGCTGTCATTTGCGTTTTGTTATTACATGATAGATGCGTTTTTGTTATATCACGTTTTATAGTGACTTGAATTCTCTTTGACGTTTTATGTCAAGTCCCACGGGAACCCGGTCGAACGGGATAAAAAGTATCCCATGTCCGTCTCCTGGTTCTAAGCTACTTCCCCGCCAATTTTCAGGTAATTCGGTACAGCCGTTCTTGAGTTATAAATAGTGTAGCTAATACGACTTTCTTTTATATATATAGAAAATTTTGCTAGTTATACTGGAAGCTCCTGTAAACGTCGACGATAGTTCATATCCTTAGTAATTTTGGCAGTCCACTTACTTAACAGCCTTATTGAAATTCACTCTATGAGGGCTGACTCCCTACGAAGAGAGATAGCAATCCCATTGCCATGTTACCTCTCCATAACTGGGCACGATTCCTTGATTTCCAATGTCCACCTAGTTGTTTCTTTTAAGGGAGCTTTTATATCAAAAAGGGAATATATATATAGGGTTGTAAATCCCTTTATTGTTGATATTTGGTTGCTGATATTACTATATTTATCGCCATAACACATTGGATTGTATAGTAATACGTATATTAACAATTACGAGACATATTTAATTGTGTAAATTTACATAATAACACATTTTAACGATCAATTAGTAGCAATTATATAGGAAGTGGGCGGTACTTTGTCCAGCGGTGGATTATAACTCATAGCTTATCTGGTACTGAGTGTAGTTTATAACATTCGATGCATTTTTATTCGAGCAATTTAAGTTTCAATGGCGGCGCGTGAGTTGTTATTTGTATGGTTCATTGCTTAAGCGAAAGCGATTTCCTTATATTTATATATTCCATTTTGCAAACATTTTTGTGAATAAATCCGTCGATGGCACTTACATATTATCAATATTAACATATTATCTTAAATTAATCCAGTAAGCTACCATTAGATCGGATTATTATCACCATTGACAAGATCTAGCAAGTAACTCCAACTTGATAAATTTATTAACGAATTCTTTTAATTATATCCATCTTTAGTAAGTTTTAGCTCTAGTGTGATTATCTGTGAGTCAAAATATAAGCTTCAAATATAATGTAAAATATTATAGCTGGATCAGACCCACAGGTGGCATCCAATCACGAGTTAATTACTAGACTGGAGAAATTAAACCACCCTGGAAAGAAGACAGAGGACAATTTAATAATTCCTTTTAATAAATACAAAGAGTGATTTTATATAAAAGTGTTGTGTGGTAGAGGCTACGAATACGACAACTAAAAACTTTACATAGCCCTGGGGCAACTACATCCGATTCTGATCTACTATTACATTCACAAGGTGGATTAACTTCAGGCAAGCGTTGTTCAAACTATTGCAGATAACTTTTGCTATACGATGGAGGAGGGGTACATATTTCTTCGACCCCAAGTAATTAGGATAAGAGCAGGATGATGACGATATTCACAAAGAGTGAAATTAAAAATGCTTTGACTCCACTTATAGCGATTGAAATAGCAACCTCCCACGTCTGAATGTCGTGAGTCGATCCTCCGGCGAGATAGTTTTTTCCCATAATTCGCAAATAATTCTTTTCTGATCTGAGTCTCCTTTGTGCACATCCATAGTATGTTTTTAAAGTTCTCTGTTATGTAAGAAATTATTTCTCTGTTAGGGATGTTTTCTTTATTAAATTCAACGCTCGCTATCTCTTTAAACTTGTGTCATACAGTAATCGTGGAGCCAGCGTCGTTTATTCAGCTTTTCAATTGAGTCCCATCATCTTTGAGTTGGTATGCGTCATTAATATGGTATGTTCTATATTGATCCATATTGCATACTCTTTATTTGTCAAATTAGTGTCAGTGTTGTTCTTATAATAGCTAGAAAATATTTAACGTGTTTATAACTTTGATATAAGACAGCCACTTTAGAGCAAGTGGTGGTATTTGTATTAGAAAGGCGTGCTATATCTATACCAATAAATAAAACTGGAGTGTCTGTTTGTAATGTCAAAATAATAGGCTTTTTTCATGCTCACACGGTTATTTGCACGACACCTATGCCTAAAATAGCAATTAAAAAATTTTTGTCTGTCTGTCTGTTTGTTCCGGGTAATCTTCAAAACGGCTGGACCGATTTCAAAAATTCTTTCACCAATGGAAAGCTATAATATCAGGGCGTAAACTAGGCTATATTTTATCCCGGAATTCCCACGGGAACAGGAACTACGCGGGTAAAACGACTATAACCGAAGCGAAGCGAGGGCGGGTTGCTAGTAATATATAAAGTACATTAATTTGAATGGTTCTGGTCTTGCAATGAATATTTTTTAAGTTATATTTAGTAGTTTTGGGAAGACTTTATTGAATTAATTTTTTAAGTAAATTTAGACTCTATATTGATGTTAAAAACTTAAAACAGGTTGTTATTTTTTGGGATAGTTGATTAAATTAGATAATATATCGCATATTAAAATAAAAGAGAGAGAGAGAGACTGACGCGCCGTCCTTGTCTCCTACTCCACTCCACCGGAGAATGGTTTTTCAACAAATGTAAGTATGTTTAAATCCCACGCGTGTTAATAAAATTTTGTTCACAGATAATTTCATCTTGTAATTTAGCGGCGGTATTGTTTGTAATTCATTGAATGTAATTTTCGTAATTACTAACGTAATTCGGATTAATTTAAAACTTATCAAGGATTGATGATAATGCAAATAATTAAAATTTTGGCGCTTAAATGTTGATGTTACTAGATAAATGTAAAACTGTATCTATATGCATTGCATTTTTCAGTTCGATTATCTATAAAAGTATGGTTTTTAGATTTTTTAACCAAAAATTTTATTAAATATTCATCATCATCATCATCGCAGCCCACATACGTCCCACTATTGACCTCGGGTCTCCTTTACAATGGGAGGGAATTTGACCTACTACTACGCTGATCAGATATGTTGGTATAAGGTTTCATTTCGAGTTTTCCTTCTCTTGCACAGATATTATGTGCATATTATATTCCATAGTCTTCTCATGCGACATTTACGGGCAAGATAGGGAGTGGTACATTGTATTCTTACTCCGTCACCACACGGAAATAAAATATTAATTTTATAATAGCAATAAGGTCACAATAGGAGCAAAACAGTCTGCTCATCTGATTGTCATAACATTAAATCTGTTAACGACGATACGACGGACACTCGGACTTACACTATACTGCACTATATGTATATATTGACTTTAACTCGTCACGTAAGTACTGATTGCTGAGCCGTAGCGAGGTTAAGTAAACTTGACAAGGTCAGTTTAAAGAACTGTTTTATGAAAACGGGATTAGTGAAAACTGGATTTCATCTAGCGGTAAAGTCACTGATAGTTTTTTGCTTGCGATTATAAATATGAATCTAAACCATTATCGAATCCCCTTGAACACACGCAACGCAAAATTTCATCAACATCGGTCCAACCGTTTAAGAGGCGTTCAGTGACATATACACATGCAGAAGAAATGTATATATAAAGATGCATAAAGAATCTAAAGTATAGTGAATATAATTCGACAGTGAATTGCGAGCACTTTTAATGTGACGCAAAATTCCCACAGTAATCTTAATTTGGTTGTCAGCAGCCAATCAATAGCTACTAAAACTAATATTAAGAGATTATTAAGAAGAACATAATAACTGGACAATGGCACCAATAATCATATTATTGTAGCTTATTGCCGATACAAAAATAAAAAACAAAATAGCTAATACTATGTCTGAAGTGAAACTTCTTTGGTTCCATGTGTTTTTATCAGTATTAAAAAAAAAATCTCTCGATTATTCTCACTCGCTTGCTCCCTACTCTCGCCCCCATGGCTGTGTTTCGTGCTATGTTCGCCCTTTCTCACTCTCTCTCAATCGGTCTCAATCGCTCTCTCTCTCTTCTTCGACAAAAACGCTGCACATCTTCGTGACGCTAAATTGTATTTCACCCGTAAAAAATGTACCCACATGCGCGCAAAGTTTCACTTCAAAAAAGAAGATGAAGTACCTATTTCAAACGTATAAGATTCTATTTAACTTTTAAAATGATAAACTACATTTGTTAAAAAATAGGTTATCTTAATTTTTAAATAGTGTTATACGAAGGTGTGTTTGCTAAAGGATTCCAGTGTTTCATAAAATCGTGAGGAGTTTTATGGTCATTTGATCAAGATAAAGCATTTTACGAGATAACTGCTCTTGTCTCGTTTTGTAACCCTTTTAAAGATAGCGGTTAGTGGAATTTTTACTTTTTATAGTGAATTTGTATTAATTTTATCGTACCTTTTTTATTATTTCTCTGAAAATCTTAATAATATTTTTACATTGTAAATAAAACTACTTTACGGGTTTTATCGCGTTTGTATTTGATTTTTAATTGCTTGACGTTACGAACACTTTACAGCGTTCATGGTCACGTGCGTACTAAGATGTCTGACGTCCAACAAATTATCGTTAATACAGAGATTTATAATATATACCCGCTACAAAAATTAGTTACTAAATTTTGACCCACATTTTGGTACAAATTTATTGCCAATATAAGAAGAAAATGATTCGAAATGGAAAAATTATACTTATTGTTTATAGTTAGTAATTATTAAATATTTTTATAATAAATTTGAGTACTTTTACGTCCAAATACGTTTTTATTGTGTTTTTATTAACTCGCTTTCTTGTATAACTGGCTCTATAAAAGCATAATATAAAAGCCAAGCGTAAGATCTCTGTTTCATTCCATACTTACAAAATAAAGTATAAAGTATGTCTAAAGATTTTACTTCAAAAACGTTAAAATCGTTATGTTCATTCATAAAATAAAATAAAACTATGAATGAAATAATTTAACCATATACGAACGTGCTTGTTACATATTCGTTATGTGTTTGTGTGCAAAAAACAAACGATCTTGTGCCAATTCAACCGGGTAACCGGTCCAATATCCCCGGAGTAATAGGGATGGGAACTACTAAATTAAATCAATCAAATTCCTTATTAAATATAAACCCCGTGGGGGCACGTACATATCGTCATTTTTCTTTCACATTTTACCTTAAATTATTACCGGATCGGAACGCTTCCGCACTGAGAAATCCGGCAAGAAACTCAGTGGGATTGTCTTCCTTTTTATTCAGTTATTGTTTTTATTTAAATAAAATAATATACAACAACGTGTCTATTAATAGCTCCAGTGTCATGCCTTTCGAACCATCTTATAATACATAGATAGTTTGATCTCAGTATAATAGAATTGATAGATTCGTACGAATAATTTCTACTATTATTAGAGGATAGTAGAGGGTTGAGGTATCCCGCCGGACTGGCCACAAACGACAACGTTTTCCGTACCAGTGATCGGCGCAATGGCAAAGGGATGGGAATGCAGTAGATTATGAGACCGTGCATCATTTTTGCATCGCCTCGGAATGGACGGAGTATGTGCTGACCAAGTGATCTTACCTCGCCATAAAGAAAGGTAGGCTATTCCATTTGGTTCAGGTACCACTTCTATGATTTTGAACAAATGGCTCATCAAATCCTCTGGGAGTGGAGTCTCTGGCATGATTCCAACACATTTGACCAACGTGGTGTGAATTTCCCTCGCGGCAGAGGCTCGAGCCTAACAGAGGAACATATATGAGCCGAAATGTGATGGTGAAGTACCAGTAAGGTATAGCGACATAACTTATTCTTAATACAGGTGTCCATTGCCAAACGTAGCAATTCCAATACTCTTTGAACTTTCTAGAATAACATTCAATATTGTTTCTCTGGCATTTACGTGACATTCATTTTCTTTTTATTAGTTGTATTTTTTTTTATATCGTGAGCTATAACGACTGGCAGTTGGTATTATATTATCGCCATTAATTCGACAGTCACGATAATGCCAATGAATTTGTTAGAATAGTGACAACTTTCATGTCTTTATAAATATCATCATCATCTTAATCTTATCCCAATTACTTTGAGTCGATCTCATGTAAGTTTTTCTTAAAGGTGGCGAAGAGGAAATTCTAGTCTGATCTCTGCAAGAGAAGGTAAACTCGAAATAAAACCCTATACCAACCTGTCCGACCAACATGGTATCACTACCACCTTAGTCATAGCTTTTATTTATGTCCTTCTGCTGAGCTCAAATCTCTTCCATAATGGAAAGGAAATTCACCCACTGCACCACGCTGGTCAGACGATTTTTTTTTCTCTTGCATAGATGTTATGTGCTTGTTATAGTTCCTTAATTATCATTTACGACAGCCACGAATAAGAAAGGGAGTGGTGAATTATATTCTTATTCAATCACCACACGGAAAGCAGCATGGTATAGTAGGTATGCTATTATGGACGAGGCTCTAGCCCAGCAGTAGGAAAAATATGAGCCAAGATGAATGTAAAAATAACATAACACATCTTTCAACACTACATAGAAATCAATCTTCTTATTCAGAGATTGTTATCTGGAAACCGAATACTCGATGACAATGACAGTTGAAAAATACAATAGTAATTTATATTCATCAAAACATCGATAAACAGGTCACATCACTAGCAGAGAATGCGGTGCAGTGACTCTATCTGAATGAACACTATAGTTTGTCTCGATTTTATAATACTATCCTCCATCCCTCTCACTCTAAAATAGATTGTACATGCACGAAAAGGATAGTAAAGTCACGTAAGGATTATAAAGCCATAATTCAGACAAGGTACAAGCTTTTCGGATTAAAAAACAATATTGTATCAGTGTTGACCGCAGAAAAAAATAAAATTAAATGGTAGAAATAAAGATCGAGCGACTCCTTATTAAAACATTTAAAAAGTTTTCTTTTACGCAAAACGTTAATACAATATTAGATAAATATATGCGGTTCTTTCTTTAGGGTTCCGTACCCAAAGGGTAAAAACGGGTCCCTATTACTAAGACTTCGCTGTCTGTCCGTCCGTCTGTCTGTCACCAGGCTGTATCGCAAGAACCGCGATAGCTAGACAGCTGAAATTTCTACAAATTATGTATTTCTATTGCCGCTATAACAACAAATCATCATCATCATCATCGCAGCCCACATACGTCCCACTGTTGGGCTCAGGCCTCCACCATAATGGGAGGGAATTTGACCTACTATACCATGCTGGTCAGACATGTTGGTATAGAGTTTTGTTTCGAGTCTTCCTTCTCTTGCACAGATGTTATGTGCATATTACATCCCTTAATCGTCTCTTACGACATCCACGAGCAAGATAGGGAGTGGTGAATTGTATTCTTACTCCGTCACCACACGGAAAACAACAAATACTAAAAACAAAATAAAATAAATATTTAGGGGGGCTCCCATACAACAATTTTTTTTTGCCTATTTTATAGATAATAGTACGGAATCCTTGGTGCGCGACTCAAACTCGCATTTAGCTGGTTTTTGTATTTGTTAATACTTCACGTCTCAAAAGAATTTAATGACATTAAAAAGAAAGGATTAATTATACAATATTATATTTTATAATGGGCATTGATTGCATCCCGGGGCTCCCATTTTTATCCTTTGATCGAGACTCGGCGAATTCCAGGACGTTGCCCCTACATAGCAATTCTGTAAGTCTTCTTATGATAAGAGTGAGTTATTCCTTGCCCGTCTAGCTTCATTATCATCCTCAGTCGTATCGTATCCAATACGAAAGAATTTTTATTTAAAACCATAAAAATGTTTATTTTGAACTGGCCTATTAGCTGTTCCTTTCGATTTTAAATACTTTCTATTATTTATTTGCTGTTCAAGATATTTTTTATATTGATGCGGCATGATAACTTTGGGGAGGCTTGAACCAAACAGTGGGACGTTTATTAGCTGAAATGATTTTCAAAGATTATTTAGAGCTTTATGCCGACCTGCACTAATTCCAAGATTTCAAGAACATCCAAAGAGATTTGGTGTCATGCCTGTCCATAAACTACTGCCAAAACTTTTTGCCATATGTATGATATAAGAAGAGTATATATTGCGTGGTATTACGAGTATCTTTATATATAAATTTCTTGTGTACATGTGTATGTCACTGAATTCCTCTTAAACAGCTGGACCAATGTTGATGAAGATTTTTGTGGGTATTCAAGAATGGTTTAGATTCACATTTGGACCCGGTAGGTGGCGCTTATTTGAACAGAACAACGTCTGTTAGGTCAGCTAGTTTTCTATAATATTCAAAACAGTAATTCATGAGATTAGCGCATTTAACCAAGCAAACTCTTCAGCTTTATAATATTTCCCATCATCATCTAAGCCCATATATTCCACAGTTGAGCTCGAGCCTTCTCCACAATGGGGAGGGGAAGGGAAATTAACCTACTATACCGCGCTAAGCAGATGTGGTGGTATAGGATTTTACATCGAGTATTCCTTCTCTTGCATAAATATTGTCTGCATCCTTTCGATATTCACGGGTAAGCGAGAGTGACATGTATCCTTACTCTGTCACCACACGGAAATATTAGTATAGATATTAGAATAGAAACAGAATAGGGCGAGCCGGAAGCCCAACTGCCTGACGGTGTTTTCGTGTGATGAGTTTTAGTGATGCCTTTAGTTTCACCGAACCTTCTAGCACGCGTTTACACTCCCTATACTTTCTTCACAGTAGGCAGCGACCAGTGGCGTAACTATACCGTTCGAGGCCCGTGGCAAATTCATCAGACTCTTCAAATACATAAGGAAGTTGAGCCAACAATAATAGTATTTATGTTAGGGAGTTCGGATTCTCTTATAAAATGATAATGAATAAAAAAAAAGGAACACTCCTCGCCATTCTATGAAAATTATAACGCTCTAAACAGTATTACGTAAAGTATCTATGTACAATTTATAACCACATGTCCTCTTCTACAGATAATTTAATAGTATTCAATTGCCTATTAATATAGATAGAAGGGACATATGCAATCCACATGCCAACAGTATAATTTTGCAGGAAACTTATAACATTTAATGTTTTATTCGACATCTTTATAGAGTTCATGAACAAGCATCTTCAAGGTTAAGGAGACTTCAACTTGTAATAATTTTAGCCTCATTGATCTAATTTTTTCATATGGTGATGGAGTAAGAATACAATTCACCCCTGCATGTCGTAAAAGACGTTTAAGAGATATAATATGCATTTAACATCGTTGCAAGGGAATGAACAGAAAATAAAATAAAATGGTAGCTATGACATGTCCTTCTTTAAACTTTAAGAAGAGTATTTTCTTCACGGTAGGCAACGGCCTGGCTGTACCCCTGGTATTGCAAAGGTCCATGTGCGGCAGTATCACTTACCATCAAGTGTGCTGCTTGCTCGTTTGGCACTGTTGGCAATAAAAAAAAGAAAAATCGAGCGAGCTCTTATTAAAAGTCTTAAAAAGTTTTCTTTTACGCAAAACATGAAACGTTAATACAATATATACATATAATAAAACTGTAGAGGTCGAAATTCTGTACATTGAAAAAAATCGCTAAAAACCGAGTCAGGGGGGTGTTAGAAGTGAAATAGAACACATCCAGATTGTTTTCAATTTTTTTGTTTCTCTGTCTGTTTGTCTGTTTATCTGTTTGTACGGGCTAATCTCGGAAGTTATTGGACCGATTTAAATGAAATTTTGCATAGTGATACCTTACATCCCCGGTCAACATTTAGGATATTTTTAATCCCGGAAAATTAAATAGTTCCCGTGGGATAGGTAAAAAACTATAGTAACTTATATAGCTCAGTACACAACCTACTTAATTGGAAATCGATATAAAAAGATTAATTATAAATGGAAACTATTCTGAAAATCCACCCCTCAGAGGATATATTCTTTTTTAAGGGTGTAAAATAAGGAAGGAATTGCTTTGATATTATTCACTCTCATACACAAGTAATAAATTCATACAACTTCAATGATTAATTAACTGCACTGATAGCATAGTGGTTAAGATAGCAACTTACCATGTCAGTGTCACGGGTTCAATTTCAACGCCAGACAATTATTTGTGTGATCAACAAATTGTTACTAGGTAGAGTAGACTAGATAGAGTAGACTAGATAGTAGTAAACGGAGTCTAATTTGTGTCTGTCACTTATATTTTTGTGAGGTTCCTTAGTAGAGGGCGTAGCGGGCAAAATTCATAGTTTGTAGAATAACGGATAAAATCGGCCAAGTGCGAGTCGGACTCGCGCACGAAGGGTTCCGTACCATTAACTAGCTAAACAACAGTGGGTACACAAATTTCATATTGTAACCTTCACCTGTTACCGTTTACTGATATCAAGCAAAAATAAGCAAAAAGTAGGGCGATCGCGTTTGTTGTTATAGCGGTAACAGAAATACATAATTTGTAAAAAATTCAACTGTCTAGCTATCGTGGTTCCTGAGATACAGCTTGGTGATAGATAGACGGACAGACAGATAGCGAAGTCTTAGTAATAAGGTCCCGTTTTCATCCCTTGGGTACAAAACCCTAAAAAGAGGGCTGTACAGGGTCACTCAAATACCCTTTTTTGACCCCAGGCAGCAAATTATGTTATAGTGGTATCACCCGTGTACAGTCATTGTTGACAAACGAGCGAACAGAACACCTAATGGTAAGTAATACTGTGCATGAACTTTTGCCAGGTCGCTGCCTATCGTGAAAAAAGTGAAGGAAGTGTAAATGCGTGCAATGAGGTTTGGTAATATTAAAGGTAAGATATCACCAAAACCACATGCAAACACGGTCAGAAAGTTTGGGTTCCGGCTCTCTCGCTCTGGACGGACCGGCTCGCGACGTTAGATGGACAACTGTCGAGAGTGTGATTCTATCACGTAAAGGTAGTAAAGCGCAAGTAGGTACTTGGGCTAGCCTCCACCCGACACGACAGCTTGGAAGTTTTTCTTCCCGACTCGCTCCGCCGAGTTGTTACGCGAGATAATAGCCAAACAGAAGATGGCGACCTCATATGGTCTATGGACTATGGTCTAAGTAATCGGAATCTAAGGTCGGTAGATTTGGCAGTGATGCTCGCGATGAATTCACGACGCTGCTCTACTCCGGCTGCACAGATCTTTTCTTTTTTCATTGCAAACGGTGGCAAACGAACAAAGAGTACACATGATGGTAAGTGTTGCTGCCGCTCATGAACCTTTGCAATACCAGGTGCACAGCTAGATCGCTGCCAACCATGAAGAAAGTAAAGGGATTTTGAATATTTTTTATTGCAAACGGTGGCAAACGAGCAAACAGTACACCTGATGGTAACTGTTGCTGCCGCTTATGGACGTTTGCTAAGCCGCTGCCTGTCAAGAAGTAAGATAAGGCAGTGTGACTGCATGCCACACGCAAACGCCTTCAGAAAGTTGGGTTGCCGCCTCTTTCTCTCACCAAACGAAGCGCTGTAACAAATTGCTACTACTCGGAGGTAGATTTTTTGCGAGAATATGGTAATACCCCGGACGGACCTACCCGCGGCTGTAGACACACAACTGTCAACAGTGTGGTCCTACCACTATTTAATACAAAAAAAGATCTCAAAAGTATGCCTGCTGTATCTTAGCTGGAACCACAATTGTGGGAGGGCTCCGTGTATTTCCATATATAAGTCTCACGGGAGGGTTCCGCCCAAAACACACGCTGCTCCGGTCGACATGGTACGGTATCTGCGTGTAGCATAAGCACCATGTCTTTCTGCGAATGCCAGAAAAAGTTTTAAGACAAGTACTCAGAACTCGCCCACACAGATGCACCGTACAGGGCCATTGATCAAACCAGCCTCGCGTACAGCCGTCAACATGTAACACTACTTAACGAGCCGGGGAGTAATTTGATAAATATGCTCCTGAAAGCACCGTCGCCCGTCGAGTACTAAGCCCAAATATTTTATCTGAACCTCGATTGAGTGCAACCGAATTAACAGTGATTGCTGTGCTGATGGGTGTATTGTTACAAGGTCTATGAAACAGCAAATAATTCGTTTTATATAGAGCTACTCATTGAATCATCATCTAGATACTAATTATGGCCAAATGTATCGCTTATTTAAATTAAGCTCAGCCCGAAGTGAGTCCAATCTCAGCTAATAAACCATACTGTCACCCGCACGAACTACCTCAGCTGGGAGCAGAACAAAATAGGCGTTAGCTCAAAGTCCTCTGCGCGCTTCACGCAGAGACCACTTCGCCACTTCACACAATCTGGAATCAGCCGCTTAAGTATAGAAGCACCCTCTGATAATAGCACCTCCCTTATATTATTGGCAAACTATTAAATGACTTGACGACATCTAAATACACCGCCAACAGCACCTCTCCACCAGTGAGCACCTTAATGACAACGAGTCACAAACATAGAAAGGCTGCAATCATCTGCCAGAAAGAGTTGGTCTGATCGAGACAACCTCGCTAACGTGCTGGCTGATGCGGGCAATCAAGATTCTCTACACTAGCTTGCCATCCAGAGTAACACGGTGGGCGTGTAGAACCCTGAACACACTACATAGTTATCTGTGATTGCCCCTGCCACATATGATTTCTATGCGGACGAAGTCGCGGGCAAAAGCTAGTATTTAATATACATGCGGCAATTTCTTATGTGTTTAATTCTTCGTTGATTAAACTTCATGTTTCGAAAGAATTTAGTGAAATTAAAATGACATATTTAATTATGCAATACTAGCAACCCACCCTCGCTTCGCTTCGGTTTCAGTCGTCTTATCTGCGTAGTTCCCATTCCCGTAGGAATTTCGGGATAAAATATAACCTATGTTACTCCCTGGTATTATAGCTTTCCATTGGTGAAAGAATTTTCGAAATCGGTTGGGTAGTTTAAGCGTGAAAGCGTAACAAACAAACTTACTTTCGCATTTATAATATTAGCAAGGATTACTCCTTCTAACGGGCATTAAGCACATCCCATGGCTCCCCTTTTCGGACTGAGTGGAGCAAGGAGCGCGCCGACCGTAACCCACCCTCCAAGAAAAAGAAATAAAATTGCCGCCATTTTTACCCTTTAAGCCAGACTCGGCCAATTCCAGGACATTGCCCCTACATAGCAAGTTTGTAAGTCTCATTGAAATTGGTCAGTCCTTGTCCATCTAGCTTCACCACCATCCTGCTGGGAGAGGGTCATTCACTATCGTATCCAAAGCCAGAGAAGTTTTATTTAAAACTCAAAATAAAACCCTAAACCAACACGTGTGACGAACATAGTTTAGCATGTCAATTTTAGCCGAGGCCGCGGGTGACGTGACCGGGGAATTAGTCCGTCATCCGCTGAGAGGCTGATCGCGTGAGGAAAGACCGACGTCCTCCCCGAGGGGGGGACGTTGGTCGATGGGAGGGTACCCCACTAGGGGGTATTCCGTCGGGCCGACCACTGACAACAAGTAACCCTGCTCCGTTGGTCGGTCCAACGACGAAGGCGACGTGGTGTTCAGGTGGGTTGCGGGTGTGCGTGCTTACGCCCCTCTGTCGCCCCGGACGGAGTGGTGCGAGGAGTGCGCCAACCGCGACCCACTCCAAAAAAAAAGCATATCAATTTGCCTCTTATTGTGGAGGGAGTAGAGAGTAGGTCGCATATAAGTTGTGAAGATGATGATCTAATGTTAAATATGCGACTGGAAACCTTGATGGCTCCACATTTTCAATTGGATATTGGGTTTCCCGTTAAAAAAACTTAATTTTAAATAGGCAATTATTTTAAATAGTCTCTATATAAAACGAGGTTTGATGCGTAACTTGGTTAAGTACAATTACGTAATACTTAAATGCAATGATTTTAGTATTACCTACTAGTGCAAATATTGGTAGGTTTAACTAGATATTCAAGGTATTTATAAGTTTATAAAATAAAAGGTATTACCACTACTACACTATACTAAAATACTAGGTATTACGACTTTAACTGCAGGAAATTCTATTGCATCTTTCAATGGCAACTATTTTTTTCACTGTCATCATTTCAATGAAACAAAGCTCGGATATTGCTCCATGTTGGACCTAATCTATACCAATAAATAAAATTGGAGTGTCTGTTTGTAATATCAAAATAATAGGCTTTTTTCATGCTCACACGGTTATTTGCACGACACCTATGCCTAAAATAGCAATTAAAAAAATTTTGTCTGTCTGTCTGTTTGTTCCGGGTAATCTTCAAATCGGCTGGACCGATTTCAAAAATTCTTTCACCAATGGAAAGCTATAATATCAGGGCGTAAACTAGGCTATATTTTATCCCGGTATTCCCACGGGAACGGGAACTACGCGGGTAAAACGAATATAACCTATAACCGAAGCGAAGCGAGGGCGGGTTGCTAATCTATTTATATAAACTGTATAAAAATCGTTTAGTAGTTTTGTAGATTAGCGCTGTACGCGCTACAGACAAAAAAAAATAAAAGTAATTATCGGCCACACTTATTGTTTGATTAATTTATTAAATTTACACTATTTCAACTGCATTATAAACGTGCAAAGTGATGTGAACAATTCACCTAAAAACAAAAATTAAGTGTATTTTGTCGTTATTTTCCATATTTTTTTTATCCTTAAAAATATATGCATACTGCCCAATGTTAAACACGCACCTCCATCGCCAAAGGGATATTGACCTATATACTATGCTGGACAGATGACCAATCACATTGTTGGGATAATTTATGTAAATTTCGTAAGAGTCATATATGGTTCAAGAGTTTATCGTTCAGAGTGCATTTACAAATTAAGCTGCGTTTGTTCCATTTAAACACAAATAAATTGAATGCAAAATGCAGCTAACTCGTTTGTGTAGCGTTCCCTGTGAACGGGACGCGCGAACTCAGGTCAATAACCCTAACATGGCGTCAAAATAGAACGAAAGAATGCCCGCCATTTCATTTCTAACCTCGAAAATTATTGTAAATGTGTAAACACTTCACACGAATGATGACGTCATGTGAACAACGTTATTGCAAACCATGGTACTTAAGTTAATAAGTACTTATTATTACTCAAAAAGAAAAGATTATTTATTTTTGAGATAATTGGTTAATGTTTCACCATGCTTCAAATTAGACTGTTCACAAAATATTGACTCCGAGTAGATTTATTTAATTTGTATTTTATATTTTCAAAAATGTAAGAGCATTGAATGAGTACTATGGACTTTTAGGTGCGTACATGGACATACCTTTTCTTTTTTTAATATTGGCAATCAGTTACAAATATGAGTCCATTGTTGCCACTCGTAAAAATTGTCTTCACAAATTATCAGTTTCTTCATATCTTTGGTTTCTTCATGTTAGTCATTATCGGTCAATAAGTCAAATCGTGGCCTTTTAAGTGCTATGACCACAATTATATCTTCTGAGGAAAAGAAAACATTTGTAAAACCCTTTTATCATATTCACTACACTCTAGCAGCTCCTCGCCATTACATAAAGTGTCATCAAAATTACTTAATGTTAAAACACTAAAATATTAAACATGATACCACACCCTGCATATTTTCATGCTCCTGCCCAAAAACCTATAGTCATTCTTCCAATATAATCAAAATAACGAATCGTAATCGATGTTTGATAACGAATCGTAATCGATGTTTGATCTCGATTGACACGATTAAAATTTCATCCCTTTTGTGTATCGAGGTCAAAAAACTCATTCAATTGGCGTAATGAAAGTATTTGGATGTATGCGGGTCGCCTTTGCTTTACAGTCAAATTTTAATCAAAAGGAAATTGATTTGAATTTGTTATTTTGAGGTGTTACTATTTTTATTTACTTAATGTTATACGTACGCCATATGGTGATGGAGGAGGAATACAATTCATCACTCCCCTTCATGCCCGTGGGTATCGTAAAAAATAACTACGGGACATCTATACGAGAGAAGAAACACTCGAAAAAGAATCTCTACACTATCCTGTTTGACCAGCGTAGGTATATATGTGTGATGAGCGCATTATGCTTATATATGTCCATCAGCTGTCATGATTTAGCAGAGTGATGGCTATGCTGATAAAGCATTTCCTTTACAGTAGATAAAAAGCCATTAAAATTATATAATATGACGCCATAAATCACTTAGATATAGAATTTACATAATATTATTACATTCTCACCAAAACCAGATGTTAGATAGACTTTATAGATAACTAGCGACCCGCCCTCGCTTCGCTTCGGTTTTAGACGCCTTACCCGCGTAGTTCCTTTTCTCATGAGAATACCGAGATAAAATATAGCCTACTAGCTTTTGCCCGCGGCTTCGCCCGCGTAAAAATTTACTTTTTTTTTTTTTTTTATTGCAAACGGTGGCAAACGAGCAAACAGTACACCTGATGGTAAGTGTTGCTGCCGCTCATGGACCTTTACAAGGCCGTTGCCTACCGCGAAGAAAGCGAAGGGAGTGTGAATGCGTGCATTGAGGCTCGGTGATACCAAGGGCATCATCAAAACCCTCCACACGCAATCACCCTCAGAAAGTTGGGCTTCCGGCTCTCTCGCTCACCGAACGAAGCGCAGTAACAAATTGCTACTACTCAGACGTCGATTTTCTGCGAGAGCATGGTACTGCCCCGGACGGACCGGCCCGCGGCTGTGGACAGATAACTGTCGACAGTGTGGTCCTACCACTCCTGCATATTGAACTATTATCGCAAAGAATATTATCGACATAAAAAGTATTACATTTCTTAATTTAAGAAATACTCTATCTACGTGTCAATTTTCATCCAAATCTGCTCAACAGTTTAAGCGTGATTGAGTAACAAACATCCAAATATCTTCACAAACTTTCACATTTGAATATTACTTCCAGCCTTGTAGTTCAGATTGCCGTGCAAATACAATGGTATTGTGGCCTTTCCTTAGTCTCTGATAACGTCCTTTTCCATTGGTGAAAAAAAATTATATCAATCAAACACCCGCAGTTTCATTCACGTAGACCCCATTCCCATGCCAATACCGAGATAAAAAATGCCTATGTAACTTGCTGATATTATAAATTTACATGGGTAAAAAAAAATATATAAATCCCAGAAATATCAGAGATATAAAACCTATGCTACTCGCTGACAACATAGGTAGCTTTCCATTGGTGAAAGAATTTTAAAAATTGGTCAACATCCCCCGGTATAGTTGTCGTTCCTGGGCAAATACCGGGATGAAAATAGCCTTTATATGGTATTCACTGATAATATAGCTTTTCATTAGTGAATTAATTTTTTAAACCATTATATTCCCGTGATTTCACCGGCATTGTACCCGATCCCGTAGGAATATCGGGATAAAAATAGCTTAAATATGTTACTCGCTTAAAAATAGCTTTCCATTAGTGAAATAATTTTAAAATCGACTTAATTCATCCACACCGGGATAAAATATAGCCTGAGATAAAATAGTCTAAGTTATTCCTTATGTACGACTGGTAGACCTGATGGTAAAATATAATCAATATCGGTCCAGCCATTTTGAAGATTACCTGTAACGAATAGACAGACAGACAAAAAAATTTGGACCGTATTGTGTGAGCATAAATAAAACCTATTATTTTGATAGACAAACAGACGCTTCAAATTTATTTATTTGTAGAGATAGAAAATTGTAATAATATTTTGATTGTAACTTACTGTCTGGTAGCTGCTAGAAATATTACCACGTTTTCATTGTTCATGGATGTCGCAAAATACTACTAAGACAAAGATTTACATCGACTTGGACCAATTGGTGATGCCGTCTGGCCAACAATGTCGGCCAGGTCATAAAATGTTGCTAGAACCTTTGCAATATATCTACGATGGTAGTAGTAGGTACCCTACCTACATATCGCGTCGATCCAAAGTAATTAGGATAAGAGCAAGATAATGATGATATATCATTGGCTGGGTGTCTTCGACTATATGCGTTTTATCCTTTTGGGGCAGCCCAAAATTGTTTCTTAGTGCGTGCTTACCCCAAATAACCGAAATCGGTATACAAAATTTCACATTCTTAGGCCCGGTATCTTTGGCTATACGCTTTCACCCTCTTAGGGGTTGAATTGCCAAAAATTCTTTGTTAGAGCTCGCTTATCCTTGCCAAAATTTTTTTCATAGTGCTTGGTAAGTGAGCACTAAGAAAATCTGGGGGTAATCCAAGAAAGCCAACCGTGTACTAAAATGATCCTTCCTAGGCTCAGTGATTTCGGTAAAACGCTTTTCACCCCCTTAGGGCTAAAATTGCAAAAATCTCTCTTCCCCCAAGAAAGGCAACTTTATACAAAATTCCATGTTTAATGATTTCGGCTATATATTTTGCACCCCTTTAGGAATTGATTTTAATAAAATAATTTCTTAGAGCTCACTTAAAACAAAGGAAAGAGAATTGCATAGAAAGTTTTACGTTCCTAGCTCCAAGAGTTTCGTCTATACGTTTTTCACTCACTTAAGGGGGTGATTTTCCAAAAATCCTTTGCTAGTGCTCGTGTACCCCAAGAAATAAGACGACGTAAAAAGAAAATACTTTCCCCTATTTCAACCCCTTATACCTATTTTTTCGCAATAAAAAGTAGCCTTATATACTTTCTCAAGCTTTAGTTCATCTCTGTACCAAATTTCATCAAAATCGGTTAAGTGGTTTCGACGTGAAAGACTATATGCTTTTCAATCACCTTTTTTTGGGGTGAACTGCGGTCAGCGCGTTCCTCGCACCACTCTGTCCGGGGCGACAGAGGCGCGTAAGCACGCAACACCCGCAACCCACCCGAACACCACGTCGCCTTCGTCGTTGGACCGACCACCGGAGCAGGGTTACTTGTGCTTTTCAACCCCTTAAGGAGGTGAATTACCAAAAATCCTTTGCTAGTACTCGTGCACCCCAAGAAATACGATGGTGTAAAAAAAGTACGTTTCTAGGCCCAGTGGTTTCGGCTGTATGCTTTTTGGTATTTTAGGGGTTGAATTTCATCCCTATGTAAGTGAAACTACCAAAACGCTAGAACGAATATTTATTTATTTATTATCAGGTGCCTTCATACAAAGATTCACGGTTCTATCATCGAAAATGACGAATTTCCATACAAAATATCATCCCCTATTTCAACCCCTTATACCCATTTTTCCCAATAAAAAGTAGCCTAGATCCTTTCTCAAGCTTCAGTCCATCTCTGTATCAAATTTCATCAAAATCGGCTGACGTGAGAGGCTATATGCTTTTCACCCCCTTAAGGGGGTGAATTTCCAAAAATCCTTTGCTAGTGCTCGTGCACCCCAAGAAATACGATGGTGTAAAAAAAATACGTTTCCATGCCCAGTGGTTTCGGCTGTATGCTTTTTGGTATTTTAGGGGTTGAATTTCATCCCCATGTAAATGGAATTTCCAAAACGCTTGAGCGAATAATTATTTATTTATTATTAGGTGCCTCAATACAAAGATTCGTGGTTCGATCATCGAAAATGGCGAATTTCCATACAAAATGTCATCCCCTATTTCAACCCCTTATACCCATTTTTTTGCGATAAAAAGTAGCCTATATCCTTTCTCAAGCTTTAGTCCATCTTTGTACCAAATTTCATCAAAATCGGTTTCGACGTGAAAGGCTATATGCTTTTCAACCCCTTAAAGGGGTGAATTTCCAAAAATCCTTTGCTAGTACTTGTGCACCCCAAGAAAAACGATGGTATAAAAAAAAATACGTTTCGAGGCATAGTGGTTTCGGCTGTATGCTTTTTGGTATTTTAGGGGTTGAATTTCATCCTCATGTAAATGAAATTTCCAAAACGCTTGAACGAATATTTATTTATTTATTGTCAGGTGCCTTAATACAAAGATTCGTGGTTCTATCATCGAAAATGACGAATTTCCATACAAAATGTCATCCCCTATTTCAACCCCTTATACCCATTTTTTCGCGATAAAAAGTAGCCCATGTCCTTTCTCAAGCTTTAGTCCATCTCTGTACCAAATTTCATCAAAATCGGTTTCGACGTGAAAGGCTATTTGCTTTTCAACCCCTTAAAGGGGTGAATTTCCAAAAATCCTTTGCTAGTACTCGTGCACCCCAAGAAATACGATGGTGTAAAAAAAATACGTTTCTAGGCCCAGTGGTTTCGGCTGTATGCTTTTGGTATTTTAGGGGTTGAATTTCATCCCCATGTAAGTGAAACTACCAAAACGCTAGAACGAATATTTATTTATTATCAGGTGCCTTAATACAAAGATTCACGGTTCTATCATCAAAAATGACGAATTTCCATACAAAATATCATCCCCTATTTCAACCCCTTATACCCATTTTTTCGCGATAAAAAGTAGCCTATGTCCTTTCTCAAGCTTTAGTCCATCTCTGTACCAAATTTCATCAAAATCGGTTTAGACGTGAAAGACTATATGTTTTTCACCCCCTTAAGGGGGTGAATTTCCAAAAATCCTTTGCTAGTGCTCGTGTACCCCAAGAAATACGATGGTGTAAAAAAAATACGTTTCTAGGCCCAGTGGTTTCGGCTGTATGCTTTTTGATATTTTAGGGGTTGAATTTCATCCCCATGTAAATGAAATTTCCAAAACGCTTGAACGAATATTTATTTATTTATTGTCAGGTGCCTTAATACAAAGATTCGTGGTTCTATCATCGAAAATGACGAATTTCCATACAAAATGTCATCCCCTATTTCAACCCCTTATACCCATTTTTCCCAATAAAAAGTAGCCCAGATCCTTTCTCAAGCTTCAGTCCATCTCTGTATCAAATTTCATCAAAATCGGCTTAGACGTGAGAGGCTATATGCTTTTCACCCCCTTAAGGGGGTGAATTTCCAAAAATCCTTTGCTAGTGCTCGTGCACCCCAAGAAATACGATGGTGTAAAAAAAATACGTTTCCATGCCCAGTGGTTTCGGCTGTATGCTTTTTGGTATTTTAGGGGTTGAATTTCATCCCCATGTAAATGGAATTTCCAAAACGCTTGAGCGAATAATTATTTATTTATTATTAGGTGCCTCAATACAAAGATTCGTGGTTCGATCATCGAAAATGGCGAATTTCCATACAAAATGTCATCCCCTATTTCAACCCCTTATACCCATTTTTTTGCGATAAAAAGTAGCCTATATCCTTTCTCAAGCTTTAGTCCATCTTTGTACCAAATTTCATCAAAATCGGTTTCGACGTGAAAGGCTATATGCTTTTCAACCCCTTAAAGGGGTGAATTTCCAAAAATCCTTTGCTAGTACTTGTGCACCCCAAGAAAAACGATGGTATAAAAAAAAATACGTTTCGAGGCATAGTGGTTTCGGCTGTATGCTTTTTGGTATTTTAGGGGTTGAATTTCATCCTCATGTAAATGAAATTTCCAAAACGCTTGAACGAATATTTATTTATTTATTGTCAGGTGCCTTAATACAAAGATTCGTGGTTCTATCATCGAAAATGACGAATTTCCATACAAAATGTCATCCCCTATTTCAACCCCTTATACCCATTTTTTCGCGATAAAAAGTAGCCCATGTCCTTTCTCAAGCTTTAGTCCATCTCTGTACCAAATTTCATCAAAATCGGTTTCGACGTGAAAGGCTATTTGCTTTTCAACCCCTTAAAGGGGTGAATTTCCAAAAATCCTTTGCTAGTACTCGTGCACCCCAAGAAATACGATGGTGTAAAAAAAATACGTTTCTAGGCCCAGTGGTTTCGGCTGTATGCTTTTGGTATTTTAGGGGTTGAATTTCATCCCCATGTAAGTGAAACTACCAAAACGCTAGAACGAATATTTATTTATTATCAGGTGCCTTAATACAAAGATTCACGGTTCTATCATCAAAAATGACGAATTTCCATACAAAATATCATCCCCTATTTCAACCCCTTATACCCATTTTTTCGCGATAAAAAGTAGCCTATGTCCTTTCTCAAGCTTTAGTCCATCTCTGTACCAAATTTCATCAAAATCGGTTTAGACGTGAAAGACTATATGTTTTTCACCCCCTTAAGGGGGTGAATTTCCAAAAATCCTTTGCTAGTGCTCGTGTACCCCAAGAAATACGATGGTGTAAAAAAAATACGTTTCTAGGCCCAGTGGTTTCGGCTGTATGCTTTTTGATATTTTAGGGGTTGAATTTCATCCCCATGTAAATGAAATTTCCAAAACGCTTGAACGAATATTTATTTATTTATTGTCAGGTGCCTTAATACAAAGATTCGTGGTTCTATCATCGAAAATGACGAATTTCCATACAAAATGTCATCCCCTATTTCAACCCCTTATACCCATTTTTTCACGATAAAAAGTAGCCTATGTCCTTTCTCAAGCTTTAGTCCATCTCTGTACCAAATTTCATCAAAATCGGTCCAGTGGTTTAGACGTGAAAGCGTAGCAGACAGACAGACAGACAGACAGACAGACAGAGTTACTTTCGCATTTATAATATTAGTAAGGATAAGGATTAGTAAGGATGTTACTCCCTGATATTATAGCTTTCCATTGGTGAAAGAATTTTTGAAATCGATTCGGTGGTTTAAGCGCGAAAGCGTAACAAACAAACAAACTTACTTTCGCATTTATATTATTAGTAAGGATTATTTTCCTCGCTAGAGAGCGCCGATAAACGCGTCCGATCGCTGCTAATCATAATTAATTTATTTAATTAGATAAGGATTAATACTGTATCGCTTAAAATCACTTCGTAAATAAGCCATTTTCCCGTAAAATGTAAATGATAAAAAATGGTTATTGTGGGTTATCCTCAAGTGATAGACATATACCATCGCAGACTTTTTTGTTGACCTTTTTAAGGTGTACAATAATGCAGTACTTTATTTGCATTTATTTCCTGGGATTCAGCTAGCCTATGCATTGCAAAGGTATAAGCGCAAAAAAATGTGTTTATTTACGAAATCACATTAGAAACCTCTAAATTTATCAGTGTTTCTCTACAATATTATGCATGTATTATACATATAAACCTTCCTCCTGAATCACTCTATCTAAAAAAAAACCGCTTCAAAATCCGTTGCGTAGTTTTAAAGATTTAAGCATATATAGGGACAGACAGACAGCGACAGCGACTTTGTTTTATACTATGTAATGATATGTCAAAGAGATAAATTTACAATATCAATGATTATTTATTATAAGTCCATAAAATATTAACAGATAGTAATCTATTTTATATTTCACTGCGCGAAATGTAATAAAAAAGAAACAAAACAGATGGTGATATGTTTCCATTAAATGCTAATAAAATGCTAATAAAAAAAATAAGCTTAATGATCGAAACGAAAGGCGACTTTATTCAACTCCATAACTATAAAAGATTCCTTTGGACACTGATAAATGTTCACATCTTATTTCACCTAGAAGCGTTATGGTCTTCAACTGTGGGGTACAAACAATAGGCAAACCGTCGGGACGCCGGACGTCGCACGGAATGTAGAATGTCCAAAAGATGCCTCACAATTGACGAGGTAGTGGGGTCATTTTTGATTTTAGTGAATACTCCCATACAATTCTGCATTGGCGAGGTCTACGGACTTCCTTGCATAATGCGCAGGGGAAATGCATAATGGCATTTTCCACAGCATGGTGTTCAACGTTACATTTCAGGATCTGAAATGAACGACCTATTGTTGACTTTCCCGAATGCTATTGAAACGAGGCTTTAAAAAAAGCATGTGTTGAATGTGGAACGGTAGAAGATGTGCAGCATATTTTGATGGAATGTGTGCGAAACGAAAATTGTAGATCATGTTTTGGACAGAATTATATATTTGACATGGGGTTCTGTAACTCCATTTAAGCATATCATCAACATGGTATTTTGCTTTATAGGTTAGCTAAAATTAGTATTAGATTAGTATTAGTAAGTAATCACGGTATTAACATTAGATTAGTATTTCATTAGTATTAGTATTTCATTAGTATTAGTATTTCATTAGTATTAGTATTTCATTAGTATTAGTATTTCATTAGTATTAGATTAGTAAGAGAAATGTAATAAATAAAAATAAAAACACTTTTCACAGTAGGCACAGACTAGCTTACCTCTACTATTTCTCTAAGGTTTATGAGAGACACTTTTACTACATACCTGTTGTGCTGCTTGCCCGTATCTCACCATAGGTAATAAAGAATCTAAGACTACGAGGGGTGATCCAAAAGTAATGATAATCAGTTATTTCTAGTGCACACAAAAATACAAAAAAATTTCAGTCACTTGCTCAGTTACCCACTAGTTCAGGAAAAAAAAATCATATAAATAGGCCACAATTCCCGGGAGCTACATTCATTTGAATACGGACTGTCAAGGAGTGAACATCAAAATGGAAAAACACGAAATCAGAGCTGTCATTAAATACCTCTGCTTGAAAAAAATGTCTACCAAAGACATACACAGCGACTTGGTGGAAACATTAGGGGACTCTTCTCCTCCATATTCCACAGTTGCACGCTGGGCTAAGGAGTTTAAGCTGGGAAGAACATCGACGGAAGACGAACACCGCGAAGGACGCCCATCGACGTCCCTCACTGAAGAAAATGTGAAAAAAGTTGAAGAAGTTGTATTGGAAGATCGAAGAGTGACTATCAGGCATGTAGCTGAGGTCACAGGGATCTCATATGGCAGCATTCAAAGAATCCTTGCGAACGAATTGCATATGAGAAAGGTCTCCGCGCGTTGGGTACCGAAAATGTTAAACGACGAGCAAAAGAAGAAACGAGTCGACATGTCAAGAGCAAATCTCGAAAAGTTCCAGGCAGACAAGGACAATTTTTTGTCACGTTTTGTGACCATGGACGAGACCTGGATCCACCATTTTGATCCTGAAACAAAACAACAATCGATGACATGGAAACGATCCGATGAACCGACGCCGAAGAAATTCAAAGTGTCAAGCTCAGCAGGGAAGGTTATGGCGTCTGTTTTTTGGGACGCTGAAGGAATAATCATGGTGGACTACTTGGAAAAGGGGGCCACTATTACAGGCTCCTACTATGCAGAACAAATAAGAAGATTGCGGGAGGCTATTAAGGAGAAAAGGCGAGGCAAACTGCGGGCTGGAGTGTTGTTCCATCAAGACAACGCACCTGTTCACAAAGCTGCAATTGCCATGGCTGGCATTCAGGAAGCGGGCTTTGAGTTGGTGGAACACCCCCCCTATTCACCAGATCTAGCCCCCAGTGACTTCTATCTCTTTCCACGACTCAAGGAACACCTCCGAGGCAAGAAATTTGATGATGATAGCGACGTGATGGCCGCGGTTGAGGACTTTTTTGAGAGTCAAGATAAAGATTTTTTTTGTAAGGGAATTTTAGGTTTAGAAAAGAGATGGACTAAATGTATAGACTTGCTAGGAGACTATGTTGAGAAATAAATATATTTTTTTATTTTATTCATTGTGTTTATTATTGATTATCATTACTTTTGGATCACCCCTCGTATTTTTGTAGTGATCTGGTAGGATTTTTGACTCCTACGCAAAACTAAATAGCAATTCTGAATCTCATCACTCCACATTATGTCTTCAATTAAGAAAAGGGAATGAAATCCAAAAAATATAACATCAAAGGAATGAAATTATGTTTAAAAAACTTACAGCAATATTTATGTTAATTACTTTCATATAAATTACGTATTTATATAAAATGCCCGACTAAAATAATATTGTTGTAACAAGTCAATTTAAAATTTTATTATCAGTGCCGTGTGAAAATGTCTTCGGGTTGACCTAATAACATTCTACCAATTCAAATGAGACAATCTATACTATTTTTAATAATCTACGGTGAAAATGTTTTTGATATTTGACATATTTATTGCATAGAGTAACGAAAAGAATCTGTCAAGTTCGAAATAGACCGTAGTAAGAGTTCTATACCATCGTTCGAAATTTAAAATTATATAATTTTTAAATATGGTATTGTCTTAGAAAATTCTAAAAATCACAATCATTCTGTAGTAAGCTTTTATTTTTAACCTAAAGAAAAAGAAAGAAAGTGATCAAATTTTATTCTTCGTCTTTTATTGAATCGAAAAAATGTATTGTAGTTTTATAATAGATACTTCGCCATGAGGCAATAGATATTTATCATTAAAACGATATTATGAAATACCAAAAGGTTAAATTAACCAAAATTATGCACATTTAATTGTTTTGAATAAAATTATCCACTATTTTCCATTCAATGATAATGTCAGGCTTATGTAGGGCTGTCATCATCTTAGATTACACACCTTTCACTACCAGGCTCGAGCCTCTTCCACAGTGGAAAGCAAATTCCTTGCAAAAATACTGTGTCGCGATGGTCAAACGTGCTGATATAAGATTTTATTTCAAGTCTCCCTTCTTTTGTTACATGTTATATGAATATTAATATTCCTTTGTCATCATTTATGACATCCAATGGCACGAAAAGATGATGATGATGATGTGAAAAGGAATATTTACTTCTTCATCATTCTTAAACAAATCTAATACTAGGTTTGTACCCAGATTCATGTTGTGTGTTCTTCTTACGTGTTTTTTTTTAATATACTGGTTCACCAACCCTTACTTCAAGTACATAGGCAGTAGCGATCTTCTTGGCAAGTTTCTACAGTAAGTTTTACCCATTACAATAAGTAGGTCTATCTCTTTTTTGGGATGGTATATGGGCAACGGTGAAGATTGACAGGATACTCATGGATATATTAATGTATTTAGGAGTGGTAGGACCACACTGTCGACAGTTATCTGTCTACAGCCGCGGGCCGGTCCGTCCGGGACAGTACCATGCTCTCGCAGAAAATCGACGTCTGAGTAGTAGCAATTTGTTACTGCGCTTCGTTCGGTGAGCGAGAGAGCCGGCAGCCCAACTTTCTGAGGGTGATTGCGTGTGGAGTGTTTTGGTGGTGCCCTTGGTATCACCGAGCCTCAATGCACGCATTCACACTCCCTTCGCTTTCTTCGCGGTAGGCAACGGCCTTGTAAAGGTCCATGAGCGGCAGCAACACTTACCATCAGGTGTACTGTTTGCTCGTTTGCCACCGTTTGCAATAAAAAAAATAAAAAAAATATGTATGTGTTACCTAGAAGCGAAAGAGAAAGTAACGATAAAGAAGCTATGACGGGTAGAATAAATTGGATTCGAAATTGTATTTCAGGTGGTGACGAAATAAGAATACAATTCACCATTCCTTATCTTAAACGTGGTTATTGTAAAAGATGACTAAAGGATATGTATGCATAAAACATCTGTGGAAGGGAAACTCAAAATAAAACCCTATACCAATCCATCTGGACAGTTTTATATTAGGTCAGTTTCTCTTTTATTGTCGACTAGCAACCCGCCCTCACTTTGCTTCGGTTTCAGTCGCCTTATCCGCATAGTTATCGTTCCCATGGGAATACAGAGATAAAATAGTCTAAGTTACTCCTGATATAGACAGCTACTTGGTAGTAAAATATTATCAAAATCAGTCCAGCCATTTTGAAGATTACTTCAAACAAATAGACAAAAAAATTTAAACGGCTTTTTAGAAATGGGTGTCGTGCAAATAACCATGTAAGCATGAAATAAAATTAAGGCATAAAGTATTAATAAAATATCGCGATTTTTTTCCAAAAAATGATGATTTTTATTCAATGCACATTTATTTTCATTAATATACATTATAAGTAACAATTTACTTTGAGTTCACTAGATGGCGTTGTACAAAATTTTAAATCGCACCATGGTTTCGTTACAAAAATGTAGGTATATGCATCCAAATATTTAATTAATAGGGGATCATGGTCACCCTCGCCTATAGATGTTACACATCGATAAGCTCGGCATTTTGACATTACAGACAATTTGATTTTTTTTTTTTAGGCAGGCGGTGGGTCACCTTCGGCGCACTCCTCGCACCACTCCGTCCGGGGAGACAGAGGGGCGTAAGCACGCTCACGCGTATAGCACGTTGCCTTCGTCGTTGGGTCGACCACCGGCGCAGAGTCCCTTGACTTCAGTGGTCGAAAAGTTATTTATTTGTATAGAGGAGGCTCGAAACCTCCAAGGGAATGTAGTTTTTATGATGATAAAGATGACAAACTTTATTGTGTTAGGTCTCCGCCAACCCTAGTGCCATGTGTTACCCAACTACCGTTTGGTTCATGTAACCCAAACTAAAATGTTTTTGGGTTAACGGCAAACAATTGTTTTCACGCACGTTTACCGTTTATTTAGATTAAAATTAGAATTGTTTAACACATTAACTCGAGTGACGTGGCGTTCCGATGCACACAATTGACCTAGAAAATGGCGGCGGTACTTTTGGCGGGTATTTTTATAACTTTTTAATTAGCTCAATTAATTTGATATGGACATTTACGATCACATTCATTAAATCTTAAGTGAGTTTTTGTCTTACTAATATTTCAAATATGCACACGTTACATTATTAATTGAGATGAGACTTCTTTTTGGTTGTACCTTCATAAGGCTTGCATGTTTAATCGTATTTAATTAAATCACCATCTCAACCTATATATATCTCACTATTGGGCTCGGGCCTCCTCCATTGTGGGAGGGTATTTGATTTACACCATGGTAGTCAGAACGTTTCTTCTCTTGCATCAATTTTATCTAAATAATACATCCCTTAGTCGTCATTGACGACACCCACAGGAAAGAGAGGGGGTGGTGAATTGTATTCTTACTCTGTCATCACACAGAAAATCTCTTACTAATACTCGTTAAACATGTTATATACAATTTTATATAAAAGAAGTCACTCAAAAAAATGACATATCGCCTTCTTTTCCGATAGGTTATTAATTTAAGATATAATGTAAAAATTAACGCACCACGGTGGAGTTTACGTATAAATGATTTAAATTATGATTTTCTTTTTGTAAAATAATTATTTAATACCCACACCTATTACTGATAAGACTTTCTTTTTTTTTTATTGCAATCGGTGGCAGATGAGCACACAGAGCTGATGATGGTAAGTGTTGCTACCACTCATGAACCGTTGCAAAGCCGCCGCCTACCGTGAAGAAAGTGAGTGTGAATGCGTGCAATGAGGTTCGGTAATACTAGAAGCATCACCACAACCCACCACATGCAAACATCCCCAGACAGTTGGGCTGCCGGCTCCCTCGCTTACCGAACGAAGCGAATAACAAATTGCTAGTTGCTACTACTCGGACATCGATTTTCTGCTCAGTGTGGTACTACTCTGGACGGACCGGCCCGCGGCTGTAGACAAACAACTGTGTCCTTTGTGATATAAGTGATAAATGACTATCAAAACAATATAATAGGTAATGACATTGTAACTTGCCCGCCTAAACTCCCAAGAGCCTTTAACTTTAATTTAGTTTTAAAATTAAATATTTAAGCAAGTTAGAAATCGACTAAAACACAAAATCGTGTGTACTTTATACTCTGTCGCCAATAAAACATGTCTAGTAACATACAGATAACAAAAACTAACGTCTAACAAGTATAGAACACCCACATGTGATCGAAATGATAAAATAGAAGCGTTGGGCCGCCATTTGTGTGGCATTAGGAAAAAGAATTTTGAGATATAACAAAAGTTGGTTTTCTATGGTGACAGAAGGACATAGTTATGTTGCTCGTGGGGTGTCGTAAAATATCACTGTATTAGAAGTAAAATTCAAAATCCTACTAATATTATAAACGCGAAAGTTTGTGAGGATGAGAATATGTTTATTGTTCTTTCACGTAAAAACTGCTGAATGAATTTTGATGAAACTTCACAATAATTTAGCTTAAATATCAGAATAACACATAGGCTATAATTTATTTGGATATTTCCACGCGAAGGGGAACTATGCGGGTACAACCGCAGGGCGCTGCTAGTATAATATAATGACAAACCAAATAAAATAATATATTCAGCGTGGTATATTAGGCAAATTACCAATTACTCTCTATACGTATATGAACTGAAAAAAAACGACAGCCATGTAGCCTTTTTTGGTATAAATACTCCGATTATTGACTTTTATCATCATCTCAGCCCATATATGTCCCACTGTTGGGCTTGGGCCTCCTCTTTTACGTGAAGGAAATTGCTTACCACGCTTGTCAGACATGTTGGCATGGAGTTTTATTTCGAGTTTTGCTTCTCTTGCATTGACGATAATTGTATATCATATCTCTTAGTCGTTTACGAAAGTCACGGGTGAGAGAGGAGTAGATGAATTGTATTCTTACTCGGATAGACTTATCAACTTTATACCAAATTAATATTACGATAATTGATCAACTAATTATATCGTTTTAAAAAAATTATTCACTGTTATTATCATAATCATGAATAGACAAACCATCTGATGGTAAACCTTTGTAGGTTTTATTTCAACATGAGAAATTAAAGAGAGTTTTATCGTAACTTCTAATTTGGTTGATTCTAAAATGATTGCGTTGAATTTGAGTCTAATTGTATCTGTTGATTATATGCTTGTAATGTCCATCGTAACTTATTATCCTTCTTCGTCTTCTTTTGTATTGGTAATAAGCTAGAAATATAACCAAATAGTGATAGTTTCGAGTTATGTTTGCATTTTTTCTTTCAGATCTTTAGTCTTTTTATATTAGTCATAGTCGTTACCATTCATTGGGTGCTGACAACCAAACCTCCCTGGGAATTGACAGAACGTGCAAAGATAAGTAATTTGCTATTGTGTCATATTCACTATACTGGAGCATTATCTTTGCACTATATTGCATAAAATATTAGCAAATTATTTACTACTAGCAACCCGCCCTCGCTTCGCTTCGGTTTCAGTCGCTTTACCCGCGGCGTAGTTCCCGTTCCTGTGGGAATACCGGGATAAAATATAGCCTATGTTACTCCCTGATATTATAGCTTTCCATTGGTGAAAGAATTTTTGAAATCGGTTCGGTGGTTTAAACGTGAAAGCGTTACAAACAAACAAACAAACAAACATCCTTACTTTCGCATTTATAATATTAGTATGGATAACACTATGAAACACTACATTTTGACATTCCCATCGAAAGATCCAAATAATGCTTCATTCTGTATTGCCGATATAATTATGTAAAAATAAACTTAAAGAAAATTAAAATAAGCCTATACGTACGCAACTAAAAACAATGAAATAACAGTCAAACCATACAAATGAAGTCGTTACGTTACAAACATACTAGCGTAATGACAAGGCAGAAAAATCTATTCCCAGAATCGACAGCTTTAACATCTGTGAAATCAATTAAAATAATTGATTCGACTAAAATAACTTGGCTTCCTTCTCACCGACGATTGACAACGTGATTCTGGAGTTTCCCGAAACAAAACAACATATTCGGTTAATTTCTTACCATTTTAGTCGATTCTAAACTTTAGTAACTTTTTATTAAGGGTTACATAACTTTTTAAATTTGAATCTGTGGTTGTACACGGCTCCCTTTCTTTTGTTAATAGTGTTGGGCTAAAAATAAGTATTGAATGGAAGTATCGAAACATATATTCGTTTTGAGGTTGGTATGTTTCTTATTACAACGGTCTTTTTATAGTCTGACCGTGTATCCGGCTGTGGTTGATCACGATTGGTTTTCATTAAAGGGTGAACAGCACATTGATCTAAATACTAGCTTTAGTTTAGACTGCCAGGCGCTCGTTTAGAGTAAATATATCAAGCTGATGAAAGTACAATATGCATTATGTTAGTCTTTGGAATTTAGGTTGGGATAAAATTATCTAGCGAATCATAGGGTTATCGATAAGCGAACATATACTTGTCATCATTGTAATACTATATAATTTTAGTTTTAAAAAACAATGCCCTTTTTTAAACTTTTGTAATATGTGTGATGGAAGAAGAGTTATTGCGCCCCAAGTAGTTGGAATTAGGGCAGGATAATGGTGACTAATTAAAGTACCTAAGTAGTAAATACAAATTGTAAAAAGTTTGTTTATTAATTGAACAGTGGTTCAACCATTTACTAAGAATTAAATTAATATTTCACATACTTTGATAGTTACTTAATAAAACCAGTTCATTACATTGTAAATCAAATTACGTTTTCGTGGCTATTGCCATTATTATACACACATTGATTTTATAGTCGACATTTTCAAAATGTATCGATTATTTTTTGTTACGATGGTACGCCCTAGCTAGGTTAATAACCCTCTAACTAAAACAATATGGGCAAGGGAATTCAGTAGAATGCCACCGTTCGTACAGTTGTTACGTAGACATACCGAGAGATATTTTAGAATTTAAAAATTATGACGTGTAAAATATTTTTAATTTGGTATTGTGAAATGTAATTCGTTTTTATTATAAAACTAATAACTTTAAACTATGGATTATGTAATGATTTTTGATGTTTACGCTAGTATTACACATTATAAGTAAAACTGTTTTTCCGGTGTGAGATGAACGCTGAAAAGTGATGAAACGTCGGGCAAACAAAAATCAAACACGCGTTAAAATCCACGCAAAATGTTTTTTTTGTAACATTTAACGAAGTATATCATTAATAAAGATGTGACAAACGTCTTACCGATATTAACGTTGATTTATATTTATATTTAATTTTTTAAGTAAAATAAATTTAGAATAATATAAATCTATAATAATACTGCTAACTTGATAGACGATGTGTTGTAAAAATATAAAGGGTAAAATAAGTCATTCAAGCCTCTAATAAAAATAAAACAATGCAATCGTGTTCAGCAAGATAGTTTTTTCATGAAAGCACGGTCACGACGGTATCTATCGACAAATATATTTATAAAGATTGATCCAATCCATTTCAAACAATACTAATATTTGCTTCCTAGATATTAAATTACCTACAGTTAGCAAAAAGCTTACCACACGGAATGAGCTCTGATTATTACCTTCAAACTTCTTATTATTGGTTTCATTCAATTGGTTTATATTATTATCTGTACGTGTATTAAATTAAGGTAAACAAAAGATAATAAGAGTTTGAGGTTATTTTTTAAGTAGAGAAAAATTATAGTGTGACGTTGTTACATTATTAGTTATTTTATTAGTTAGTTTTTGATATGGAACATCTATAGTCGCACGTAAAACCGTTTACTGATGTGGCGACGCATGCCGTGGCGACGCGTCGCCACGCTATATGGTAGTAAGTATAGGTCCGACCAATTGCCACAGAAATGCCATCAGAGGCTATTATATTATTACCAAAGTCCCTGATTAAAAAAAAAATAAATATTTTAGAATTTTCAATTTATTCATTTAATTAAAATAAATGTTTATTGAATAAAAATATTTTTTCTGGAATAAAATTATATATTAGTTCCTGTCGTAATCTGTACCTTTATGCATATTATTTATACAAAATAATTTCTATGTTCCCCATGACAGGCGTCCCGGGCGACGGGAAACATTTTTTTTTCTTATTTGGGTACTTTAAATTTGGTAAAACATTTTAATCTAAATATGCATACACTCATTATATACTCCTTCTCAATAAATACATTGAAGTATATTAATTACCATGATATATGGCGAATTTAGTACAAGCACATGTTGTTGGAATATCTAGTCGTCTCTAATTACCTTTGCGGGAGAGGAACAGGAAGAAGCGCTATTTTTGACTAAGACCACACATAGCCACGTCGAGACTTGGCGATTACAATCAATGATAAATTAGTAACATAAATTTATATAAAGTGGGGCAATGGTTTTTTATAGAATTTGATATCATTGCTTTGTAAATTTTGAATATTTTTCGATGAAAAAATTAGGTATTATTACCAGGCAAAGAAAAATTGCGCATAAACATATTACACATTGATGACGTAATGAGATTACACTTTTCTTTTTTCTAGTGTTAGTAGCAACTAAGGGATGGTAGCAGATAATGTAGTAGCAAGAGTATGAAAACTTGAATTATAATCCTATTTTCTTCTATCACAATCGGTCAAATTTCCTTTTAAAAGAAAGGCTATAGATATATACCTAAGCTTTAGAATTTATATTTTAGTAAAAAGCTGAGAAGAAGCTAGCTGATTTTCATTTGATCAATAAATAGAATTATTCACAAGGAAGGTTAATATGTATATGCATTATATACATTACTGTATATTATTGTAAAGCAAAATCGAGAATTTCAAATATTTGTAATGTAATATCATTAAAAGCATATTTTCGTACGCTACATTGTAAACGCTGGCCAAACTATACGAGTTAGATCAAAATAATGTATTAAGAAAAAGTATATTTTAGAAATATCTAAAAGATAAAATCCGTGATGATATATGTACATCTATCTCCAAAGTATACCACAGTAAGTATAATTATTTTTTATTACATACATATTACTAAAAAATAACGTATTAATTACGAAGCCATTTTAAATAATACAATATTATTCCTTATCCAATTAAATTATATTAGATGGATGGGCGTATAATTTAGATCAAATTTGCCCTTTACAAAATATCATTAAAGTAAATATCTTAGAAGTTATGCCGAAAGTGGATGGCGGGTCGCTTTTAAAATATTAAGTAATATTTACTTATCATTGCGCTCTCATTGTGACACCGCCTCATAAATTCAAAATGAGAACGAGGCTTCCATTATCGAATTGTAATTTTTTTTCGGCAGTTACTAATAAATACTTTTTAACTAGACTAGAACCCAGTTAATTAAGCCCTTTTATACATTTGATTGTATCGAACTTTTTATTCTTTAGTCGATTTCAAATTTAATTGTGTAATCATTTAGATGGGAGATATTTATTAATTGCTTTGATTTTATTATTGTCGGCACTTACAGTAGCGAAGAGGCCATTACTTATTTTGTTAATAAGCCCCTAGTTATTATTTAATTATTATCATCACAGATTATATACGTCCCACGGTTGGGCTAGAGCCTCCTCCATATTTGGTGGGATATTGACCTACTATACCATGCTGGTTAGACGAATTGGTGTAGGGTTTCATTTCCAGTTTGTCTTCTCGCATAGTTGTGGTGCACAATATGTCCCATAAGTCGTCTTTTACGACACCCACGGGCAAGAAAGGGGGGTGGTGAATGGTATTCTTACTTCGTTAATACACAGAAATATTGTCCTGATCTAACGAACTACATTTCTATAGGTTTATAGTTAAAAATCCATAAATTAGTTCTTTCTTTCCAAGGAAATAGAAACTTAAATTTCCCCGTCAGCAGACACATGTTCGAGTCCTCATTGGTATTCATAAGATACATCAGTATCCTTTCCTAATTATGGTAGGAGGTTCCGTTTCTAATCAAAATCTCAGTCAGGCTATTGTATTAGTAGTATTTTCCTACTAACCCCTTTTGAATATTAAAATATAATAAGGCCTTCAGAACTATCAATATTATTGACCAATGTCCTAACACCTGTGAATAGCTATCTATGCAAATATATCCAAAGACACAAGATCCCTGTTTAAATACAAACGATTCTAGTATTTAGTCCCTTTTTAAACTGGTCATCCACTACAATTAGAACTCAACATTGTACTTTTATTAGGCAAAACAAAGTCCAGCATAATCTGGTTATGTAATCGCTAACAATGAATTGGAAAAAGCTCCATTATAAAAAGATACATAATTTCAAACGGACTGTACGAAAATGAGGATCTTTGTAAACTGGCTATTCAAATTTTTCACGCCTATAGAATTATGATTTCACAGTCATTCATTATTTCTTATTAATATGCTCCGTGTGATGGTTTTGGATGGGAAATGTGGTTGCAATGATGGATGAATACGTTCAGTTATGTATGAGATCACAAAGTAACTTCCTGGCCCTTAATCATGAGTTAATAGGCTATTATTTTAATAGACATTTAAATAATATTTCATAAATAACGTTATAAATCGAATAAAAGGTTATTATAACGGAATAGAGACAGATATTCTGACCTCCTCGAGCCAATTCATCATCATCATTTCAGCTCATATACGGCCCACTGTTGGACTCCAGCCTCCTCCACAGTAGGAGGGAATCGCCCTTACTATACCATGACAGTCAGACAGGTTGGTATAGAGTTTTATTTCAAGTTTTCCTTCTCTTGCATAGCTGTTATATGAGTATGATATCCCATAGTCGTCTTTTACGACATCCACAGGCAAGATATGCAGTGGTGGAATATCCAATTATCCTAGGTTTAATCCCCATGCAAGACAATTTGTAAGTAATTGTACTGCCCTACTTTAGCACTTTTTCTGCATTGTCCTACAAATATTTTAAAATATTTCACATTAAAAAAAATGTTGAATAGGTACATTGTTTTTAATTTTAGACCACAAGATGAAATTTTTACATTCCTGTCAAAATTCTTCATACGTCTTATTCTTGAAATGATAAAGGTCGGTATACACGACAACGATATATCGTAGCGATCTGACTACGCAAACCGTTTGTGCAGTTAATCGAACGTCCATAGAGCGTACACACGACAATGATAACTGCGTCGATTTTCGTCCACACTATCGATAAAACTGCACAAACGGTTTGCGCGGTTATATCGCTGCGATATATCGTTGTCGTGTATACCGACCATAAGTAAAAAGGTGGGCATAGAGTAGAGAATGTAGATTAGTGCGAAGGTGCGCTCAGTCACATAAAAAGTTAAGTTGGTTTCTGAAGTTCTCCACTCAAATGACGGAACACTAATACAAAGGTAGTTGTAGGACTCCGTATTACCCTGCTATCACCCCGGATCCCACTAGACTACTTGATGGTAAGTGGTCACTACGGATAATGGATCTTGGCAATACCATAGAAAATGGCTGAGTACACCGTTATTTTTTCTTTTAATTGAAAAGTAATAACCATATTAATTTGTAAATGCGTATAAATATTCACCATATTTAAGGCATTTACTATCTCAGTGAACCAACATGTTATTTAGATTTACCGTTTATCCAAGCTGTCCTCTTTGCAGTTAGTAGTGGCTAAAAAGGCGAAGTATCTGTACCTGTAACAAGAAAATTAAATGGTTACGTTCAAGATAATAAGCAGTAATTATGGTAAATGTTAATATAATATTGAAGTATAAGTACAAATTACTTAACAAGTAGATACCTACTTAGGTAGGTAATGCGTAATTTTACGTCTGTGTCATGCGACAAGCATGTGACACATTTACACAATTTTCTTTGATATGTTCTTTATTTTAAATAAATAAAATAAGATGTTAAATATAATAGTAAATTTTAAATTTAATAGTAAATTTTAAATTTAATCAATCTAATTCAATTTTTTTTTTTTTTTGGTTCTGTTTGTCCATACGGACAGGCAAAGGGATCAAAGCTCATACAGCCAAGTCTGATACAAATTTTTCTTTACATATTATTTACTTCTTCATATTGTATAACTTATTTATAGTCATTGTCCGTCAGTACGTCAAGTCGTTATCATTAATTAGGCGCTGAAAACCTAATTAGATGATTTCTCTGGGAATTCCGGTTGAATATGAAAATACACATAAACCACTCTTATATCACATTCACCACACTTCAGCACCTTAATTATATTATATTACATAAAATATCAGCAAAATTATTCAATATAACACTATAAAACACTAAAAAAATGAATATAATACAAGAGCTTAACATGACATCTCCAAATTCGCGCCGAAAAACGCAATTTAATTCCAAAGTTTATTACGTAGAGTAATGAAGCGCCTATCAAAAAAAAAAAAATGGGTGCGTGTACTTATGTACGCGCGTGAGAAGTTATACTTCTTTGGCATCATTAAAAAATAGTTTTAAATTGCATGCAAATAATTAATTACAATAAAATAATAGAAGGATTGGAAAAGGATAATCAACAAAGTTCAGTTTAAGTCATCAAATTTAAACTAAAAGAATCTTAGATTGATCTTAGATATCAATAATTAATATTAAAAATTGAAAATTAATATATTTATATAATAATATATTTAATATATATATATTTCAAATATATATATTTAATATAAATTTATATAATATATAATTAATATATATATATATATATATATATATATATATATATATATATATATATATATATATATATATAATTATTAAAAACAAAATTTAGAGAATAATAAATATATAAGACATAATTTGTACTAAATATTATAAGATTCTTAATTTTAAATGTTTATTATTGATTATTTAATATTTTAAAAATAAATTTAATAATAAATTCAAAAATTTAATTTAAGGTTAAGCAGACAGCTTCATACTGTTAATTTTGTGTCACAGATGCACGCGCATCTTAAAATTTCACTCAATGAGCGGTTAAGCAGACAGCTTCATACTGTTAATTTTGTGTCACAGATGCGCGCGCATCTTAAAATTTCACTCTCATCATTTTTTCATAACGCGCCTAAAGAAGTATAACTTCAAAAACTATTTCAAATTTCGAACGATCTTTATATTAATAATATGACGCCCACGCTGCTTATATCCCTTGATAAATATTGCAAAAAAAAAATGTAATATCGAATTTGGAACGCAAACATTTCACCGCTCTTTCATCAAATTAAAATGCGTGCCAATATGGCGGTTACGTTGAATCTCCAATTACTTAGCGCTTACGTCACATAATGAGATTAGCTTATATTTGTGTTTCTCACACAGGACAATATTTACTATGGCCTATGGAAACGAGTGGGACAATGTATTTATGGTAAAATACTGAATCACACGGAATTAAGTAGGTAAAGATGATTATTATAATCTCGTAGCTGATACTTCTTCTTTTTTTAATTTTAGTGGTCAACGAAATCATTTTTAAAGTATTTTGAAACTTTTCCGTGAGACGAACGCAAATGTAGCCAATTGTGTATCATACGATTTTTGTTTTTTGAATATTTTCGACTTTTGTTGACTGTTTTTTCACTCGCTTCGGTTAGGCTTTGGCTCGCATTTGGTTTACAATTGGTGACATTTGCACCCGAATACAGGAGAGTACCAGCACTTTTATATCATATTCACTACACCCCAGCAGTAACTCTGCATCACATTACATAAAATGTCATAAAAATTATCTTATATAACACATTAAAGCACTAATATATTCAATATAACACAAGTCCACACACCACATGACGCTGCCACATTCCCGCTAAAACCCTCCTATTTTTCCAGTCAAGAATCATAGACAATTTTGCAATCAACAGTGGGTGGGTTCGAATTCAATAATTTGTCGTGTATCTGTATTATATGAAGCAGAAGTTAGGTAAGAATACTATTCATTATCTATATTTCTTGTCCGTTGATATCGTAAAAGACGATTAAAGGATTAGTATGTAGATAACATCTACACAAGAGAATGAAGACTCGAAATAAAACCCTATATTAACACGTTTTATCAACGTGGTATAGTCGCTTTCATTGTAGAGTTCGAGTCTAACAGCAGAACGTATGTGCGATGATGTCAAAAATAATGACGTAAATATTTTTGATGTGTAACATCTATAGGCGAGGGTGAACCTAATCGTTGGCGTGTTTTTAGTTTTTTTTTTTTTGGGTGACTTAGTAGTTAGCCTTAGATGGCTGTGACAACTTTACCCGGACTGTTGGGTGAGCGCTGAGGGCTCTCAACCCATTAAAATAGTTGGCGTGGCGTTAATGCTTGGATATGTACATTTGTATAACGAAACCATAACCTGTTTTAGAATTTTGTGGAACGCCATCTAGTGAGCTCAAAATAAATTATTACCTATAGCATACACCAGGGGTAGCCAACTTCATTAGCCCCAAGATCTACTGTTTACTCACGAAACCCTATGCGATCTACCATTTACATACTTCTTAAAATGTTCACAATTGGAATTGATGGGTGCAGCAGTTGCTGATTACGCTGCGTCTTCTACGTATTTACATTTTTTGCCTTACTACGATCGACTGGACTAATAGTCGCGATCGACCGGTTGGCTACCCCTGGTATACACTATAGGTGTAGGTATACTAATAAAAAAAATGTTTATTGAATAAATCATCATTTTCTGGGCAAAAAAAAATTGTAATATTTTATTAATAATTTATGGCAATGTGGCATTCTTGTCGTAATGTTCTTTTATGCATATAAACTTGCACAAAATAATTTCGATGTTTCACATCTGCCAGGCGTCCTGAGCGACGGCTCCTTTTTTTATAAATCACGATACGATAGTTCTGTAAACTAGTTTTATTGTTGACCATAATACATTATATCATTGTTATTAACAGATCCCGTGTTATCTGAGCTGTTTGTTTAGTTTCATATTTCGGATCGCTCTGTATAGTTGGCCTTGGATCTCATTGTTTATTTTTTATTATCTTATGAAACTTTCCATTTTTGTCAGCATATTATTAGTATTATTTTTACATAGTAATATTTATGTCGTCTTGTAACTATTATTTTTAAATACACTAGCAAACTGATCCTTGTGTTATGTGAAAACAAACATAAGATTTATGAATTCATTCACTGCAGCCTATAAAGTCCCATTGTTGAGGTCTCAATAGTGGGACGTATGTGGACTGCGATGATGATGATGATGATGACCAGCTGAGAATTACATGGAAACGCTATGATCCTCAAGTTTTCAGCAATGACTTATCTGCTGCTATGTTGCCCGAGCGATATGACATGTCCTTTAAAACAAGGATGAAATGGTCTTACCATTTCATTCACGTTTGGCAGCGGCCTGGCTGTGCTCGTTTACCACCATAGGCAATGAAAAAGATAATAAATATATATTAGTCATCCGAGATATCCATCGACCAAAGACAAACAGAAACAGTTATAAACTTGTACATAGAATTAGTTTATGGCTTCTTTATGAATAATAACTAATGTTATAGCTCGCGAATCGCATTTGGCGCCTCAAAGTTTATATTTTCTATAATTTCAACGTACTGATTACGTGGCAAATTATTTATAAATTAACATGTTACAATGCCACGTGTAATACCTCATTCATAAAATTAAATAGGTCATTCGGCGGAAGCATTAACTAAACGCGTGAATGAGGCCACAGAAAACGCGATACTTTTTTTTAGAATTATACGTGAGTTACAAAAAAAAAAATGTGTTTAACGAAATACTATGTAATATAATCTGCTGTGAGTTGAAATATCATCGGAATTTGAGATTGGTAGATTAATGGAGCACTATTTATTAGAAATAATAGAAATTCTGTATACTAGTATGTACAATTTTTCTGTCCGTGTGTATGTAACAGAACTCCTAAACGGCAAGGGCGATTTTGATAATTTTTTGTATGTTCCAATGGATTTGAGAATGGTTTAGATTAATAAATGGACCCCGTATGTGGCGCTGCGGTCGATTTCAAGAGGAATTGCTTTTATTTTTTCATATTAAAGCAGACCAACGCCTGTTAGGTCAGTTAATTATATATAAAACCTATTAAACGCAGGCCAGTATAATAGAACACTTTTCCTATTATTGTTAAAGACATTTTTCCAAGTGATAATACAGTAAGAATACCATCCCTTATCTTGTCCGTGACTATTGTGAAAGGCTATTGAATGATAAAATATTTCATTTATTTTTATTTGAAAGACTAACAAACTTTTTCATCTATACATAGGGGCAAAGGCGCAAGCAACCTACGTGATAAATGATAGCTATCACCCAAAAACCTCAATAAAACTAGGGGTAGCCAAGTCGCTGCCAACAGTAAGAAAAATGACCTTGAAAAACCTTTGAAAGATAAGTCGAAATCTCTTGGAAAATTTATTCTTTACGTTCAGGTTCCAGATTATTTATCTGGCACCTGAACGTAAAGAATAAATAACTAAGCCAACATACAGTTGAATACAGTTAGAAATTTGTGGTAGGCAACGGCTTTGTGCCCCTGGTATTGCAAAGGTCCATGTCCACATCACTTATCATCAGGTGTGCTACTTGCTCGTTTGCCACCATCGGCAAAAAAAAAATCAGTGAAACAACGTCGATTATTTATAACAATTTTACTACAAGTACGTTTTATTTAGATATAAAACTAGTTCTTTAATCTACACTACAAATTGATGAGTATTTCGTGGCCTAATGTCTAAACAATATTTCAACCTAAAAACCTAATTTCCTAGCAAAATCTAAACGCAACTGACATAGGCCATAAACACCAGATTAACTTGATCTACAATTTCAAATAAACATTATTACTATAGCATTCCGGTTATAATGGAAATAAAGTTAAAGGTAAATTTCAACACCAGAGAAAAATGACCGTAATTCGCTTTCTGATTATATTAAACCGGAGTTGAATGTTAAATGGTTGTTAATTAAGACATCTGTTTTGCAGATAAATTTTCACGTTTCATTTGCTTGCTTTTGGTATGTTAAATAAATCTGGATTAGTAGATTTGGGTCGAATATTCTTTTAATTTGCTTTCTATTAATTATATCTACAGGTGTTTTGGTATTCGACTATTAGGTTTAATTTTCAACTATTAGACAAATTATACATTTGCACGCATCTAGACAAATGATTGGCAAATGTTGGCACAAAAGGCGGAGCGGTTAAAATACTAACCTGAGTCAGAGTCAATTGTCGTGAGTTTGATTCCCTTTCAAGACAATACTTTAAGCGATGCACAAGTTTTTGTTCTAGTTATGGGTATAATTTGCAGCCATTGAATAATGTCAGGCCGGCCACGGAAGATAAGAAACTCGGTACCGGTGGTCGCCCCAATGGTGAAAGAGAGGAGATACGGTGGGTTTAGGGCTCCAATCCAATACAGAGATCTCAGTATTGCGGGATCCCGCGCCATTTTCCAGTCCCGCATGACGCGGGATTACGGTCGCGGGATTTGCATGACTGAAAAAAAGCGTGCATGGAACCTCAAACTTAATAAAATCTCAAACTCAAACAGTGACATACCCTATATAAATTTACAGTTTAAAATGTGTTTCTTTTTTGGTTGATTTTTTAATTTTCTTTGTGTATTATTTGATTTTATTCAGTATTTGTTACTGTTTTTCGGAAGGATAAACGGTGTACTTTGATTGATCTCATATTAATAGTAATATGTACGTAAATAAATGTGGAGTTGATTAATATGTACGTAAATAAATGTGGAGTTGATTAATATGTATGTAAATAAATGTGGAGTTGATTAATATGTACGTAAATAAATGTGGAGTTGATTAATATGTATGTAAATAAATATGGAATTGATTAATTCAATGTGTTATTTGCCTTATATAAATGTGAATATTTTCAAATTGCGGGATCCCGTAAATACCGAGATCCCGCTGGATTGGAAATTCATAATCCCGCAAATACCGGGATTGAATTCAGGCTGGGGGATTGGAAGCCCTAGGTGGGTTATTGAGCCGCGCGCCGCCCTTCGTCGCCCCGAACGGAGCGGAGCGGAGCTGAACGGCGTGTGTGCTGACCATAGACCACGCCAAAAAAAAAACACCCTTAAATAATTTTATTATATATATAAATATTTGTCATCTGTATGGTAACGGTATGAAAATACAATTCACAACTCTTTGAGAAGCCGCAAGAGCTTGTAGGGGTTGTAAAAGATGACCAAGTCCACCCATAACCATGAACGCTGTAAAGTATTCAAAAAGTCGGACAAACAAAAATCAAATACAAACGCGATAAACTACGTAAAATGGTTTTATTTACAATGACTAAGAGATAATATGCAGATAATATATACGCAAAAGAAGAAAAACTCGACATAAAACCCTAAGCAAGCTACGTCTGACCAGCACGGTATAGTAGGTCGATTTCCTTTCCATTGTACCAGCAGTCCGAACCTAACAATCACAATTATATGAACTGAGATGTATTATATATATTTCTAACGTTATACAACGATTCCTGCACTTATATGGACCGCGTTCAATCTTTAAAACAACAATAGAAAAAAGTGGTTAACAGTTGTTAATAGAAAAAAGCTTTTATTCCTTAAATGAATATGTGACGCATATGTAAATTAAATCTAATAAATAAATTTTATAATTGAGTAATGTTATTAATCTATAATTTTTAACAAAAAAACAACCGACTTCAAACAGTAAACTAATAAAATTTTAAGAATTCCACCAATTTCTCAAGGATACCATCATCAGATCCTGACCTGATGACTATGGGACCACCTGGGCGGTATACCCTATCAAACAAAAAAAGAATTTTGCAAATCGGTCCAGGCGTCTTTGAGTAATCGGTGAACATGCATAAAAAAAAAGAGGTTCCGACGAATTGAGAACCTCCTCCTTTTTTTTTGAAGTCGGTAAAAAAAAACAATGATACGGACAGATTTTTTATTAATTGACCATTCAAATTTTACACTGACATTTCTCTATTATAATAATTATTTCATTTTAATTTTGTTTCCATTTTTTTTATTGCCAACGGTAGCAAACGAGCAAGCAGCACACCTGATGGTAAGTGATGCTGCCGCATATGGACCTTTGCAATACCAGGAGCACAGCCGGGCCGTTGCCTACCGTGAAGAAAATACTCTTCTTAAACCTCGTTTAAAGAAGGACATGTCATAGCGCTCGGGAAACACAGCAGCAGGTAGTTCATTCCAGAGCCTGCACGTACGTGGGAGAAATGATCGCTGGCAACGTACAGTTGAATACCATAACGTTTCCAGGTGAAATGGATGAACCCTGCTACGAATTCGAGTGGTACGTTGGTAGAATGGTGACAGTGGTACCAAGTCAAACAGTTCCTCGGAGCACTCCCTGTGAAAGAGTCGGTAGAGTACACAGAGTGAATAATTGTTTCCATTTATTAATATATTTCTTTTGACATTATTTAATTAACCCGTAGACATTTAATTTAGAACATACTTAGCTATAAATTAATATTTATGCACCATTGTTATGGCAGAGTGTAATAGCACTACCATTTTATTGACCATCAACATGAAACCACACTTCTAGTGAATAAATGAACTTGAATATATTCTTAATTTATATCATTCATTCATTTCAGCTCATATATTTCCCACTTTTGTGCTCGAGCCTCCTCCACAATAAGGGGGCGTCCATAAATTGCGTGAGGTGTTTTTTTAAATTTTCTGTATGTCCCTACCCCCCTGGTGAGATGTCGTGAGATTTTATTCAACCTCCTCCCCCATCCCCCAATTTCACGTGAGATTTTTCAAAATGTGGGTTTTTAATCTTAGGCATGTACAATCTGGATTAAATGGACCAAAATAGTATAATTTCTTTTTGTTTCAATCAGAAAAAAAATTGCGTGATATTTGCCGAGACCCGCCCTCTCTCCAACGTAAGATTAGATGAGATTTGACTCGACCCCCTCTTCCCCTTAAACATCTCACGTATTTTATGAACGCTCCCTAAGAGGGAAATTGACCTACTATAACCCGCTGATTGAAGATGATGGCTTGGTATAGGGTAATATTTCCTGACGGTGCCAACTATCGCCAGGGCGATCTCAAAGAAAGCAGTGATCTCGCAGACGGAGGCGGCGGATCGCCTGCGCGAGGAGCGCAGCCTCGATGAGGCGATCCGCCGCCGGCGACTAGGGCGGCGTAGGCGTGAATATCTGCGCCTCATGCCGCCCTAGCCTTACGTCGGTCGTTGGGAGGGTATCCCAAATAGGGGGTATTCCGTCGGGTCGACCACTGATGACAAGTAACCCTGCTCCGGTGGTCGGTCCAACGACGGAGGCGACGTGCATCGTGGGTGGGTTGCGGGTGTGCGTGCTTATGCCCCTCTGTCGCCCCGGACGGAGTGGTGCGAGGAGCGCGCCGACCGCAACCCAAACCCAAAAAAAAATAAAAAAAAAATAGGGTAATATTTTGAGCTTTATTTCTCTTGCATAGATATTATTTGCGTATTATATCCTTTAGTCGTATTTTACGATATCCACGAGCAAGATAAGATGTGTTGAATATTCTTACTCCGCCACCACATGGATGAAGCAACATAGAGCAGGATAATATTTTACAATTTCATCATCATGGTGAAATTCGTTTAATTTATATATGTTATAAGAAAAAAAAACAAACTTCAATACCACAGTAGCTTTAAGATTCCGGTCTGGCCACACTACATCTAACAAATTTTCGTATTTAATGAAAAAAACACAATCGCCAAACTGTATCGATTGTGGCGTGGTTGATGATCTTTACCACATTTTGATGGAATGTGTTCGGAATGAAAACACTAGAATTAATATTTTCGGACCTAACAAAAAGTATGATATAGGCTACTGTAATTCCATTCTCGCGTCGCCACTATCAAGTGAGGCAATACAGTTATACAGACTAGCTATAAGATATAATAAGTTTAATATTATTAGTTCTAATATGTATTGGTTTCTGTATTGGGCGATATGGTCGCTAAGCGACAAAGGCCTTTTATTTCTTCAAAAAATTAAAAAAAAACTTCTACCGTAACATAAAATAATATTTTGCAGTGTATATTTTTATGATCACGAATAGACGTGTGTCATCAATTATGTCACTAATGTCAGTTGCGTCACTTTTGACACTGATGTCATCTGTCAAAATAAACTTATTTACCGATTGTAGTTAATAATTACAGTAGTTTTAAAGTATAAAATATTATACCGAAATACGAAATGCTAACAACTAAATTAACTCACCTAACTTTATAAAATTTAAAGTTTAAGTTTCTAATTCCTCGAACTGTAAAAACAAATTGAGATTTTGACTAAATTCTGTATTATAACTACAAAAAATATACTATAAAAAAATTATTTACATGATTGTATAAAAATGAATTGCTTACTTACGTGTGAATTTTTTCAATTGAATTATGCAAGAAAATATATACACATGTGTTTAATTATATATGTAATATATTTAAATTTTTTTTTTTTTTTTTTTTTTTTATATATTCACGCCTTTTTCCCATAGGGGTAGGCAGAGTCCACTGCCCTCCACCTGCTACGATCTTTTGACATATTCAGCGTAGCAGAGCGGTTCTCTGTGGGCCACTTTTCGCCCCCGACGGAAACGAGACGTGACGTGTCGCGAACCACATCGCCGCCATTCGTAGAGTTTTTTTTTTTTTTTAATTTTTGAAACTCATTGCGTTTCCGCGAGAAATACATACACATATAATTAACGGACACAAATTACATCCATATATTTAAAGATAGAAACCTTGTTCATATTTTTTTATTGCCAGGTGATAAACGAAGGATGCAGGCGGCGTAGAACCGTAATCTGTGGCACAACATGAGGGAGGCCTACGTCCAGTGGACGGCGATAAGCTGAAATGATGATGATGATTATGAGGTGCTAAACGAGTAAGTAGCCCGCCTGGTAGTAAGTGGTAACTTGCGCCTATGGACCTTAGCAATACCAGGGGTTTAGCCAAGTCGCTGCCTACCGTGAGAAAAGAGCTCTTTCAAATTCCGTTTAAATATGGACATATAAAAGCGCTCGCGCTAAATCTTACTAAATATACTCTAGCTTCGAATAATAATAACTAAAAAAGAAATTAATACGACAGAGTTCATCAATGGTGTATTTTTTCTTTAGATATATTATTGTCTTCAACGTGATATTGTTGGCCACCCAGTCCATCATGCACTAGCTTATCGAAATCCACTCTTAGATATAGCTAACGGCTCGGAAAATGGACATCTTTGGCATATGAGTTGGCGATTACATTCGATCCTATGAGTTTTGAGGACACTCGTAGTGATACCTCGTCTCCCTCACAATAGGACTCCACAACGATAAAAGATAAGATTACTGAACATGCGTCTGAGTATGATAGTATAGAATTTTATTTTGCGTATATATCTTGAAGTTATATGGATAACATAAATAATTTTCATCTTTTAATAGTTTCAAACGATGTCCGTGTATGAGGAAGCGTGAGATTAAATAGTAATCTTGACATAGCTTGTTTAACTTCACCGACAAGGCGAGTACATCTGAATGACACATAACTATTACTAATTCACATAAGACTTATGATATCATATTTTTATGACAGCGCTTCAACAAGGGTTTTCTATAGAGTCTAAAAAATTTCCTTGCCTTTAATACTGAAATAAGGTGGCCAAAGAAACTTTTGATTAGGACAATGGCACAAAAGCGAGAAGCTATTATTTAGCCTACGATCAATTGACATGGCCTCTAGAAAAAGAAATCCACTAACCACCTGAAATACAGGCAGGTTTTGCAAAAAGATCATATTTAGTTTACACAGTTTGAGTATGTTTTTTGAACACACGCAAAATCTGGTCCCAAGATGACCAATTGCAAAACTCTACCGGCTCTTTCGTGGGGAGTACTCTGAGGTACTGTTTGACTTGGTACCACTGTCACCGTTTTATCAACGTAACACTTGACAACACAGTAGGGTTCATCCATTTCACCTGGAAACGTTATGGTCTTCAACTGTACGTTTCCAGCGATCATTTCTCCCACGTACGTGAAAGCTCTGGAATGATCTACCTGCTGCTGTTTCCCGAGCGCAATGTTATATCCTTCTTTAAACGAGGTTTAAGAAGAGCATTTTCTTCACAGTAGGCAACGGCCTCACTGTGCCCCTGGTATTGCAAAGGTTCATGTGCGGCAGTATCACTTACTATAAGGTGTGCTTTTTTTTTTGGGGTGGGTTAGCACACCCGCTGCCCGGCTCCATCCGAGGCGACAGAGGGGCGGCGCGTGGCACCATAACCCACTCAATAGCACGTCGCCTTCGTCGTTGGGCCGACCACCGGTGCAGAGTTCTTTGACTTTAGTGGTTGGCCCGACGGAATACCCCGAGGAAGCACCCTCTCCCAACGACGTCCCCTCGGGACGCCGATCGCCCTCGCGAGGCTAACCCACCCGCGGGTGCCGGACTAAATGCCGGTCCGGTTACCCGCAGCCTGTGCTAGGGCGGCATCAGGCGCAACTATCAGGTGTGCTGCTTGCTCGTTAGCCACCAGCGGCAATAAAAAAAGTTGTATTTAAAAGAAATCTCTAATATTCTATTTACTAATAGGCACCATACTACTGATAATAATAAAATTAGCGTAGAAGTTATTTGTATCTGTAAATTGTGTGAATTCGATTAAGAACGCGGTCGTTTTGTGGCGAAACATGTGTCGAATAAATATTCTATTTGTATTAGGCAATTTTACTGCAGGTATACTATCTGGGTCAGATATTTTTCACTTTACACATGGCCCTCAACGGCACTAATCTGTATTTCCATGAAAATAGCAATAAAACCGTAGTAATAAGAATAATTTTTCGTGTGGTGACGGAGTAAGAATACAATTCACCACCTGTCTGCCCGTGGGTGTCGCAAAAGAAGACGAAGGAATACAAAATGCGGATAACATCTATTCAAGAGAAAAACTCGTCATGAAATCCTTACCTACACATCTGATGAGCACGGTAATGTAGACCAATTTCCCCTGCATTGTGAAGGAGGCCTGAACCCAATAGTAGGACCTATATATTGGCTGAGATGATGATAATGATGATTTTTTTATGGGACAAATAGCCACATTTTTACTTGACTATAGTAGTTTCATAGCAGTCCTTTTTAATCTTCAACTCATATGCTCGTTGTAATGAGTTTTTTAATAACTTATGACCAAAATCCTTTAGTGGAGTAAACTGTTTCGCTTAATAGATTATTATAATATAACTTTTCTACAATAATTATCCTCGTAACTTACAGAACAATACCCTAATGCCTCATGCTAAGCACTTTATTCGTAATCGTTTTTGGCAGAACATGAAAATATACTTAAACTAATGTTACATCTTATTATTTACACTTTAGCATTTTCTCTGTATTACATTACATTATATTACATTGCATAAAATGCCAGCGAAATTATTCAATAAAACAATTTACTAAAATATTGAATTAAATTTAAATACGCCCCCGACATTTTTACATTCCCGCCAAAATGTCAATAGGCAGATAAATGAATGTGGTGCCAACCTTTTTGTTTTCTTTTCCTTATTGTTTGTTAATAATGCATGGAGAGGAGACTTTATGAGTGAACCTTGGAGTTACATTTTCGTTGATGCTAGTGTTGATACAATATTTATAATCGTAAATGATTGTGTATTTCTCGCACTCCCTTGACACAGTTCTATGTTAGTTTTTACTAATGTTTACATTATTATGAAGTACTGAGTTGTAAGCATGAGATCATTGCGGCCTTAATCCTATTGATATTTTTGTAATACTTGTATATAGCTCCTAATGCAATCTAAAAATATTACTATTAACAACATAGTGGTTTCGAATATTTTCTGACTACCGTCCTGTATTCCATTCAGCCGGATTGGGTTCAAAGTACAGTTTTCCCATATTAAAGGCGACACTAATGCACCATTAGAATCAATATTTTCTATCAGATTGCATTAAATTTATTAATATTCAATCATAATTTTCAAGTTGATTCCAATACCGATTTATTAAGTGTTGAGAGTAGTCCTGATAGAAACAAAGACATCTTTCACGCGAATTATGTAATATGTAGGTTAAAAATATGATATGCGATAATTTAAAAACTAGATATTATTAATCGTAAAAGGTCATTGTAGAATCAATTACTTTTTCTAACACTTATGTTGACGGACACAAATTGTATTCAGGCTCAAAATAAGAATTTATGGATTGCACAAAATATTGCAATGATGACACAAAAAACAAGAAAAATGACATTCATGGTGATAAAATACTATGCTGTGTGGGAATCGAACCTACGACAATTAGCACGGTAGATCGGTATCTTAACCATCACGCCATTTGCGCAATATTTAGCAATCGTTTGTCAGTTAGCAAAGACATCTACAATACCTTTTACCCCCTACCAATACCTAAACCAAAAATCGCATGTTAACTGTCAATTAAATTTAAAAAATAAACAGAAATCACTCAATGATAAATTGAAGATTGCTATCAAAACCGCAACCCTCGATTATCCCACCCCATTAGCTAACCAGGTGCAAAAACACATAAATTACTCAGCAAATTTATATGAAGGGGTAAGCGGCAATATTCATTTTTGCACGTCGACAATACACAATTTATCGATAACCATTGACAATTTAAAAATATTCAAACTTTTTTGTAGTTATATAAACAGTATAAATTGACAATGAATAATAATGTGTATGGTTTTTTATGAAAGTGATGACGAAGCAAATAATAATTTCTTTACTTTTTTAAATTCGATTATAGTGGCTTAAAAGCACTTCCCCCATATTGAAAACTGAATTTCATCCTCGGAAATTTTATATAAAGAAACGCACCGAAAAGCTACACGGCTGTCTTAAACGACAAAAAGATGAATGGGCTGGCATCATCAGCTCCATAAACAAGTCCTTCCCGACGCCTTTACTATAGAAGTCTATTTTATTTTACCAAAGAGTTTTGAATGCCTGTAATTGTGCAGTTATTGTTTTATTTTAATTAATAACAACTCACATGAATAAAAGAAAATTTCTCGAAGGGGATTTTAAAAACAAACAATTAGTTTAATGACCGAAATAATATTTGGTCAGTATATTGCACATTTATAATGCTTGTAAGTCATCATCGTCATCTTGCTCTTATCCCAATTACTTGGGGTCGACGCAATATGTCATCTGTTTTGACATATTGCAAAAAGTTAAGGCAATGACTTTTATGACCGGCCGCCTGCCTGACGTCAACCCTCCTTGGGAATGTAATCGTTGACCCAAATGGTAACAGATGGAGTTGGTCCGGGTCAATCTAGGGCTCTTAGTCGTCTTTTACGACACCCACGAGCAAAGCAAGGGTTGGTAGTATTCGAAGCCGCTACCACACAGCACTTATAATGCTTGTAAGTAAGAATAATGTAATGTAATGTAAGAGCAGTAATTCAAAATTAATGCGAGTACCCTATAAAAACAAATATCGTTGCCCACTATCTTGATTTGCATGGTTCGTCCCTATTTTCATGGGTCCGGGACACATCCCAATTTGCATTTGATCGGAATCTTAATTGACGCCATAAATCTACAAATCAAAACTTAGTAATGAAATACAAATCACATGCTTACTAGTAATTCTTATGAGACGAAATATATTAAATCTTCATCATCATCATTACTCAATATTTCGCAGTCCACTGCTGGACGTAGGCCTACTTTATTCTTCACTACAAAGTGCGGTCCAATGTTGCCCGCATCCAACGACTCGTAGCAGCGTTTATCAAATTATATCTAATTGAAAAAGAAACTGTTATTTTTTATCCTAATTTATAGCTCAAATTCATTTTACCTTTTACATCAATTCAAAACAAATTGGAGCTGGCAACATTCATATATGTCAAATGCACAGGTTGACAGAAAACATAGACAATCAAGTAATAGAAGCCGAATCTATTTCCATAGACAAGCCATGTCCGCGTTGGCTTCGTTCCAACATTCTATCTAGTCTACGGCCGGAAAACGATGCATTCTATAAATACGATATACTTTGATGTGTTTCAATCTGTACGTTTCGATTGGAAACGTGATTCTATGGACAAATCCGATCTCAAATTTCGTAAATGTTTTGATGGAGTTGAAATAATGTTCATATTTATTAAGAAAAATGTTGCTGACGACAAAATTATCTTTATTTTTTTCAAATTATTCTCACATCGTTTGATACTCAAATGGTCACAGAGTAATTTACAAATTTAGAGGCTTCAAGCCTCTAAAAAGACGATAAAACTATGGTTTATAGATAGATAGGAGACGCTTATTTTTATAGAAGAGGGGAGTAATAGGAGAATATCAAAAGCCTTTGTTCGCATTACGGAATTTTATAATTACCATACAGCTAGCAAATCAGTTAAAGAATTAGATCAAGCTATCGAATTTTTATTTTAACGGCTAAATACATGAATACCATCAAAATCGTTCTTCTGACCTTACACCAATCTGTGACTATACACAGGACTGATTCAGCATGTATTTTTCCTTGACGGGGGTGCGAGCGGAGGGCGGTGTGGTCTCGTTAAGGGATCTCACCGCCTGGCGCGTCGACACCCGCCGAGACGTCATTGCCCGTTGGGCAGTCCGGCTGGAGAGGCCTCGGTTCGGGGTGCGAACCGTGGGGGCCTTCCGGCCGGTGCTGATGCAGTAGTTGGAAAGGCGGCACGGGGTGCTCTCCTTCCGACTGGTGCAGGTTTTGACGGGGCATGGGTGCTTCGCCAAATACCTGCACAAGGTCGTTAGGAGGGAGAGTACACCGTCCTGCCACCACTGCGATTGCGACGAGGACACGGCGCGACTTACGCTCGAGGCCTGTGGGGCTTGGGCAGTGCAGCGCTGTGAACTCGTCGCAATCATCGGTACGGACCTGACGCTGCCGGCTATCGCTAGGGCGATGGTCGACAGCGTCGGGAATTGGGACGCGGTCGCAGCCTTCTGCGAGACGGTGATCTCGCGGAAGGAGGCGGCGGATCGCCTACGCGAGGAGCGCAGCCTCGATGAGGAGATCCGCCGCCGGCGACTGGGGCGGCGCAGGCGCAACTATCTGCGCCTCGTGCCGCCCTAGCCGAGGCCGCGGGTGACGTGACCGGGGATTAGTCCGTCACCCGCTGAGAGGCCGACCGCGTGAGGAAAGACCGACGTCCTCCCCGAGGGAGGGACGTCGGTCGATGGGAGGGTACCCCAATAAGGGGTATTCCGTCGGGCCGACCACTGACGACAAGTTAACGCTGCTCCAGTGGTTGGCCCAACGACGAAGGCGACGTGGTTTTTGGGTGGGTCGCGGGAGTTGCGTGCTTAAGCCCCTCTGTCGCCCCGGACGGAGTGGTGCGGAGGCGCGCCGACCGCGACCCACCCACAAAAAAAAAAAAAAAAAAATGTATTTTTCCTCTAAACATAAATTAAAAATAATTAGAATATGTGGTAGGACCACACTGTCGATGGTCTTCTGTCTACATCTGCAGTCAGATCCGTCTGGAAAAGTACCACCCTCTCGCAGAAAATCCTCGTCTAAGTAGTGGCAATTTATTACTGTACTTTATTGTGTGAACGAGAAAGCCGGCGGGGGGCGGGGCCGGAGCAGGGGGGCGGGGCCGGAACACCTCCACGTGGTGCTCCCTGGAAACGTCCATTTGGACGTCACGCGTCCATTTGGACGGCCAAGATTCCGGCAGGAGGGGGTCTCCGCGTGCGGCTCTGATGGCAGAGCGCACGGCGGATCTGACCCGGGGCCAATGGGACGGATGTGCCTCATGGCACTCCGTCGCCAGAGACGGTGGCGTCACGGCCCGGGGGCGTGACGGGTCGGTCGCTCGCGAGCGGCCAGACCCGAAAGGCCCAAACCGTAACCCTGAGTGCGACTGCGGCTGAAGCTCAGGGCCGGGGGTCTTCGGACCGCGGGGAAGAAAACCCCTATAAAAAATCACCCCAATCTTAAGTTTGGCCACTCGGCGAGGAGATGTATGGCTGGTGGGTTAAGAAGCGCGCGAGCGTCCAGTCGTTAGAGTGGTAGTCAAGGCAAGACTTAAAAACGTCCAACAAGATGGCAAGTGTGAAAACGGACGTAACTACTCCAGAGGGTCCCAGCCACGCCGGGGAGTCCCTCACTGTGCTGGTTTCTGAGCGCGAGAGGCGCACAGTCACCAGTACAGTCAGTCCCCAGTCGTATGGGAGGGGGACAACACCTGCTTTATCTGCCGAGAGCCCGGCACAACACCAAGAGGCTCACCGGGGGGAGGGGAAAGAAGAGGAGAAGGAGGAAAAGAAGGCGGAGAAGAAGAAGGCCCGGAAAAAGCCGAGACGCTCTGCCGCGGCACGAGCCCGCATAACATCTAAGGCATATCGTGAGCGGAAGAAGGCCGCCGCTATTGCCGCATGCGACGAGGGTGGCAGCACTGCTGCCGCAGGGCCGTCGCGGGACGGGGGTGGCGTCGCTGCCCAGCCGTCGGAGGAGGAGACTGGGTCCACCACAGGGCTGTCGTTGGAGGAGAGCGTCAGCGTTGGCTGCAGCAGCGGAACCGAGGACGAGGGCGGCATTGCCGCAGGGCCGTCCAAGAAGATGGAAGGCAGCTCGGAGTTGAGGCTGCCGAGCGATGAGGGCGGCACTGCCGCAGAGCCGTCGCAGGGTGAGGGCGGCAGTGCCGTGGAGCCATCGGTAGATGAGGAGACCGACGCGGCTTCGGAGATGATAACGGACGAGGGCGGAAGTGCCGCAGGACCGTCCGAAGACGAGGGGCCGCGGGTCAGCCAACGTATGAAGGAGGGCGCCGAGCACGCCGTAAAGCTGTCCGGGATGATGGGTGGTGTTGGTTCGTCCGGGATGGCGGATAGGGTGGTTAGGCAGGTAGCGGATAGGGGGGCCGCCGCGTCGGCGGTGGCCCTAAACTTTAGGAGGGAGAGAGAGGAGGCCCTCCCCCCGAGAGTCCGAAAGCGCCCCCTGCTAGAGGGTGGCTGCTCCAACACCGACTCGGAGGGGAGCTCCATCATGCCTCCTCCCAAGGTCTCGGCCATGCGCAGGGGGCGCAGGGGTAGGGGATCGGCGGTGGCGGCGAGGCCGGGGACCCCAGATCCGGCCGGCCAGAGCGGCGAGGTTGCGGCCCTGCAGGCCGCGAATGCCCGCCTCAGTAAGGAGGTTTCCGGCCTGCGGGAGCGCAACCGGAAGCTTGAGTCAGAGCTGTCGGTGGTGCGGAAGGAGAACCGCGGGTTGGCCAAAGACGTGGCTGACCTGCGGTCTCAATTCGCACTTTTAGTGCCAGCCGCACCGCCGACGCCGGCCTCGCCGCCGAAACGGGCTGCGCCGGAGAAGGCGGGCCCGTCGACTGCGCCCGTGGCGCCGCCTGCGCCTTTGGTGCCTGCCGCACCGGTTGCGCCCACCGCGCCGGCCGTGGGCGCCGCCAAGAAGCGCGGCGGGCCCCAAAAGGAGGCAGAGCCGCTGCCCGTGGTGCATGGCGTGCCGGAGGGGTCGATGCGCGTCATCTTTGCTAAGCTTGAGCTTATGCTGGATGCGCGCATCAAGGCCTTGGTGGATCGCCTTCCGCCCGAGCCACCCCTCCGACCGCCGCTCGCCACGGATAGAGCAAGGCGGCCGCAAGCGTCGGCTCCCACCCCGCTGCCCTGTCAGGGTGGCCGCGTGGTGAGCTACGCTGCGGCCGCCGCTGGGCCCAAGGGGGCCACTCCCCAGGCGGGAGCCGGCAGAAAGGGGAAAAGGTCGCGCAGGGGCCTCAAGTCGCCGAAGACGGCCGCGGTAGTCATCACCGTGCTGCCTGAGGCGGCTGAGAGGGGCCTCAACTATGAGGCCGTCCTAAAACGCGCCCGGCGGGAGCTGGACGTCTCCGACATCGGAGGCGTCGAGGCTAGAACCCGCAAGGCCCGGACAGGGGCTCGAATTCTTGAGTTCCCTGGGGCCGAGGGCGCGAAGACGGCCGATAGTGTTCGGGCCAGAGGATGGCGTCCGAATCACCAGGCCTGTCAAGTGCGCAGAGATACGCCTGACGGGCTTGGATGATTCCGTGACGGTGGAGGACGTCCGGGAGGCCATTATGGCGCGTACCGGATGTGCCTCGGACACCGTCCGGATTGGCACCATCCGCACTGGTCCAGGCGGCGTCGGTGCTGCCTGGGTGCAGTGTCCGGTGGAGTCGGTCAAGCATTTGGCCGACTCAGGCAGGCTCCTCGTGGGCTGGAGCTCGGCGCGGGTAACCGTGCTAGAGCCCCGGCCCACGAGGTGTTATAAATGCATGGCGGTCGGGCATACCCGACCGACATGCAAAAACTGCTTTGACTGCAGCGGGCTATGTTTCCGTTGCGGTCAGACCGGACACCAGGCGGCATCGTGCTCTGCGGTGCCCCACTGCCCCGCGTGTGCGGCAGGCAATAGGCCTGCCAAACACCGCATGGGCTCTGGGGACTGCAGACCCCCGGCATCGGCCCCAAAGGGGCGGGGCGGCCCATCGACCGGGCCAGACCCCGCTCCGAGCGCGACCCGATCGCCCGTTAGCGCGGAGGAGGTGACGATGGATACGGACCGTTAATGGACCCCGTATCCATCCGTCTCCTCCAAGCCAATCTCAACCACTCCGCCGGTGCGCAAGACGTTTTCCTGCAAGCCATGGCGGAGTGGTTGATAGGAGTAGCCGTAGCCGCGGAGCCGTACGCAGTGCCCGACCGGCCAAATTGGCTGGGCAGCACCGACGGTACCGTGGCAATCGTGGCCTCCACGTCGTGGCCTTCGTCGCCTTTGATCCTTAGAGACAGGGGCGTCGGATACGTCGCGGCGGACTGGGGAGAGATTACGCTCCTCGGAGTATATCTCTCCCCTGCCTGGAGAGCGGCTGATTTCGGGGTCTCCCTTACCATCTTGGGAGCCTCGTTACGGCGATTGGTACCGCGCCAGGTGGTCGTATTGGGGGACTTCAACGCCAAGTCCGTGGCGTGGGGGTCCTCCCGTACGGACGACCGAGGACGGGCGGTCGAGGATTGGGCGGCGGCACTGGGCCTCTGTTTGCTGAACAGAGGCTCGGTGCATACGTGCGTGCGACCTCAGGGCAGGTCGATAGTGGACCTTTCGTTCGCTAGCCCTGAGGTCGCCGCACGCGTGGGGAGCTGGTGCGTCGAGGAGGAGGTTGAGACCTTGTCGGACCACCGGTATATCCGGATGGAGGTCTCCCTGTCAATCCCGGCGCCCGGCAGGGGTCACGGGGCGGTAGGGCGTCCTGCGTTCCCGCGATGGGCTGTGGGTCGCTTAGACCGGGACCCACTGGCGGAGGCAGCCATCGTTCACTCGTGGCTGTCCTCTGCCAACCAGTTGGACGGGGTGGACGCCGAGGCTGGCCGCATCCGCAGTGCGGTGACGCAGATCTGCGATGCGGCCATGCCCCGGGTACGTCGTCTTCCCCCGAGGAGGGCTGTCCACTGGTGGTCCCGGGAGCTGGCGGATCTCCGGGCCGCGTGTATTCGCGCCCGGAGGGTCTACACCCGCAGCCGGCGGCGCAATCGCAGCGCGGAACTGGAGGGTCAGCTTTACGAGGGCTACCGCAATGCGCGGTCGGCCTTCAGGCTGGCCGTCCGTTCCGCCAAGGACGCCAGTCGGCGGGAGGTGCTGGAGAGTCTCGATCGTGACCCCTGGGGTCGCCCCTATGGCGCGGCGCTGAGTAAGCTCCGCGCACGGGGCCCGCCCCTCACCGAGACTCTCCAGCCCAGCCTCCTCACCCGGGTCATCGAGGACCTGTTCCCACGACGGGCGGAACACACGCCCCCGGTCATGGCGCCGCCAGACAATGACCGGGAGGGCGATGGTGGCAGTGTTCCGCTTATCGCGGAACCGGAGATGGGGGCAGCGGTGGCGCGCATGCGCGGAAAATCCACCGCCCCCAGGCCCGACGGTATTCCAAACCATGTGTTGGCCCTGGTCCTCGACCATCTGGGTCCCCGCCTCAGGGAGCTGTTCGACGCGTGTTTAGCGTCCGGGCGGTTCCCTGGGTGCTGGAAGGAGGGGAGGCTGGTTCTCCTGCCGAAGCCGGGACGGCCTCCGGAGTCGCCATCGGCCTACAGGCCTATCGTGCTGCTCGATGATATGGACAAGCTACTGGAGAGGGTAGTAGCTGCCCGCATCGAGCGGCACCTCGTCGGCACGGGGCCCAATCTGTCAGACGCCCAGTTTGGGTTTAGGAGGGGTCGTTCGACGATCGAGACCCTGTTGCGCCTGAGGGCCGTGGCGACTGAGGCCGTCACCGGCGGAGGAGTGCTGTTGGTGGTGTCCCTAGACATCGCCAACGCATTCAATAGTCTGCCATTCAGCTGCGTCAGGGAGGCGCTCCGTTACCACGGAGTGCCAGCTTACCTGAGGCGGCTAGTGGCAGACTATTTGGAGGGGCGCAGCGTCCTCTGCGTCAACCGAGTAGAGGACGTTGTGCGAACGCCCATGACGTGCGGTATTCCACAGGGGTCGGTCCTCGGACCCACCCTGTGGAACATCGGCTACGACTGGGCGTTGCGGGGGAGCCTCCCACCCGGGCTGGGCGTGATTTGTTACGCCGACGACACGCTCGTCACAGCCCGCGGTGGGACGCTACAAGAGGCGGTAAGCCTGGCGACCTCAGGCACCGAAGAGGTCGTCAGGCGGATCGAGGTGCTGGGGTTGAGGGTGGCCCTGGACAAGACGGAGGCCCTCTTGTTCCATGGGCCCCGTATGGACCCTCCCATCGGCGTCTCGATCACCGTCAATTCGGTTGGGATCAGCATCCAGGCCCATATGAAGTACTTGGGCCTGGTGCTCGACGGGCGATGGTGGTTTCGGGAGCATTTCCGCAGGCTCGTCCCGCGGCTCGTCGGCGTGGCGTCCGCCCTACAATGGCTGATGCCGAATGTGGGCGGACCGAGCGCGGCATGTCGACAGCTGTACGCGGGGGTCATCCGGTCGATGGCCCTGTACGGCGCACCGTTGTGGGCGGGATCCATGACCGCCCGACTTAGGGCCCTTCTGTGGCGTCCACAGAAGGTCATGGCGATCAGGATCATCCGCGGGTACCGCACGGTGGCGACGGAGGCGGCGTGCCTATTGGCCGGGACTCCCCCGTGGGACCTGGAGGCGGAAATGCTCGCCGACTTGTATCGGCGGGTGTCGGGGGTGCGCGGGAGGGGCGGTGTTGTTGCCTTGAAGGAGCTCACCGCCTGGCACGTCGACGCCCGCCGGGACGTCATCGCCCGTTGGGCAGACCGGCTGGAGAGGCCTCGATACGGTGTTTGGACCGTGGAGGCCTTCCGGCCGGTGCTGATGCAGTGGTTAGAAAGGCGGCACGGGGTGCTCTCCTTCCGACTCGTACAGGTCTTGACGGGGCATGGATGCTTCGGCAAGTACCTGTACAGGGTCGCTAGGAGGGAGAGAACTCCGTCCTGCCACCACTGCGATTGCGACGAGGACACGGCGCAGCACACGCTCGAGGTCTGTGCCGCTTGGGCAGAGCCGCGTCGTGAACTCGTCGCAATCATCGGTGCAGACCTGACGCTGCCGACCATCGCTAGGGAGATGCTCGGCAGCATCAGGAATTGGGACGCGGTCGCAGCCTTCTGCGAGGCAGTTATCTCGCAGAAGGAGGCGGCGGGTCGCGAGCGCGAGGAGCACAGCCTCGATGATGCGACCCGCCGCCGGCGACTGGGGCGGCGCAGGCGGGAATACCTGCGTGCAATGCCGCCCTAGCCGAGGCCGCGGGTGACGTGACCGGGGATTAGTCCGTCACCCGCCGAGAGGCCGACCGCGTGAGGAAAGACCGACGTCCTCCCCGAGGTGTGGACGTCGGTCGATGGGAGGGTACCCCGGGTAGGGGGTATTCCGTCGGGCCGACCACTGATGACAAGTAACCCTGCTCCAGTGGTCGGCCCAACGACGAAGGCGACGTGGTGTTCGGGTGGGTTGCGGGAGTTGCGTGCTTAAGCCCCTCTGAGAAAGCCGGCAGCTCAACTTTTTGAGAGTGTTTGCGTATGTTGGGTTATGTTGATGCATTTAGTATCACCGAATATAACTGCACGTTCACCTTCTATTCACTTTCTACACGGCAGGCAGCGGCTTAGCAAAGATCCAAGAGCGACAGCATCACTTTCCATCAGGTGTGCTCTATGCTCGTTTGCCACCAACAGCAATAAAAAATAATTAACCGCACATCAGTGGGCCTACTCTTGAAATCAATTCTAATTTCGAATCCGATTCGATTCCAATCTCACCAAACTTATATTCGGTACTCTTGAACAAAATCGAGAATGATTTTTTCGCGTTCGTCGTTGTTGGTGAAAATCACCAAATGAGCCATGTTTTCTTACTTTAAATTAATTACGTTATTGAACTCGATCACCACAAAGACGCTTTCTTGAAATTGTGCAACATTAACGATTTTAAACTACGTCAAAATCACGTCGGGAGTAGCAAATATTTGACTTAATCGACGAGAGTCAAATTCATTTAGTTTAGAAACGTTCCACCGAATTTGATACCAATAGGGCGCTAGTGTCGCTTTCAAGAGTACCAAATTTGCTCAAATTCGAGCTGCGATTGGATTTAGGATTGGAATCGAGATTGAAGAGTAGGCACACTGACAACTACTCTTTTGGTGGAAGGAGAGAGAAAATATTGCTTTCGCTATCTTTCTAAATTTATCTAAGTTAATTCCCTCTCAGGTTCAATGAGATCAATGACATACTTGTCTGCGAATTTGACTCATCATACAAGTTAAATTTTATTTCAATCCTCAATGAATGAATCAAAACAACATTTCATTTTACGTAAAAAGAGTAAGTACTTGGCAATATTCCACCCGATGATAAGTGTTAATGAAGTCATCACATCCATGTAAAAAAGGAACCTAGATAATAAATACACTTCTAGCTCAAATTTATCCAGATTTCAACGGGAACATCAATATTTGCATTTTTTCCATTCAGCATTCCAAAATTAACACTAAGTATTTAGTTAATAAGTTTCGATTATACATTTTACCTTAAAGTAATCCGGATTCTTAACGCACACACTAGCAGTATCTTTTTTTATTCTTAGTAATCCAAAAGACTGCGTAAAATCGTAAGATAGAAAAGAGACAAAACGTAGGATTTTTGGCGGGTTTAGTATTATATTCAATATCTTAATGTTTTAACGTATTATATTAAATAATTTCGATGACATTTTATGTAATGTGATGCAGAGGAACTACTAGGGTGTAATGAATACCATATAAAAGAGCTTTAACAATGTTTTCTTTTGCCACCGGTATTCTCAGAAGATACTATAAACGGTGTGGTCATGGCACTGCCCAAGGCGACGATTTTACTTAGATACTGACGGACAATAACTAATTTGAAATAACTAAAGTTGTAAAGAAACTTATAGGTTGTGAAGAAAAGTTACATTGTTACTAAAACTAACTAATTAAAAAGGGACATTTGTGGTTGATTGTCAATACGAAAAGGCAAGAATCACCTAGAGCTTGCACGCATACTAATGTATCTTACAGAATACCTGTCAGAAGGTCGAGAAAATTTGGAATAAAATTAAAACACAACTCTCCTTCGATACTCTAAATATGACTTTCAGTCCCTATGGAATCCATATGCAGTTGATGTTAATAGTTCCAAAATTATATGCAATTCATGCAAACATGCATTGGCCGTATTTACTTAAACTGTGTCAATCTATTTCAGGAGCTAAACTGTTTGTTTTAAAATTATATATGAAACTTTCATTGTAATACAGTAAGATAATTTATCTGTTATTCTGAACTATACAGGTTGGATGTAAGCCAAAACAAATAGATAATGCACATTTGCAAGAGAAGAAAAATTCAAACAAAACGCTTTGCAAATATATCTGACGAGTATTCTATATTTTGTCTATGCTAATTTTAGAGGGAATGACGAATATTCCAATATCGGGGCTTGAATAGAGAACAGAAAATTCTATTGTGCAAATGGCAAAATGGTCTGAGTCGGATCTCTCTTGTCAAGTTTTGAGGTTCACCGTTTTTGATCCTCGTATTTTGACATGGGGTATAATTAGTGTCTGTTACTTCTTTTTTTCTTGGATAATCTTAAAGAGTGACTAAAGGACGAAAAGTAGATAACATCACTGTAAGGGAAGAGAAATCCAAATTAAAACCTTATAATCCATGTGAAAACTACCGTATTCTCATTGGGTCGAGCACTGATATTGGTTCTTTGAGATCCGTGGCCAACCGAATCCCTTCATTTTACCTGGGTTGATTAGCAGCACTTTCTTGGATAACAACACCAACTACGATTGGCAACAAACCGGCCAATCGAGGCGAATATGGCATTAACCTCCATAAGAAAAGCCTGATACTAATCTTCTATATAAATAAAATTGGAGTCTGTTTGTAATGTCAAAATAATAGGCCTATTTCATGCTCACACGATTATTTGCGCTATACATATGCCTAAAAATCACTTTATAATTTTTTTGTCTGTCTGTTTGTTTCGGGTAATCTTCTAAACGGCTGGACTGATTTCAAAAATTCTTTCACCAATGGAAAGCTATAATATCAGGGAGTAACCTAAGCTATATTTTATCCCGGTATTTCCACGGGATTGGGAACTACGCGGGTAAGGTGACTGAAACCAAAGCGAAGCGAGGGCGGGTTGCTAGTATCAAATATAGATAGATTGAAAAATGGCGGGATAGCTAATATCAATCCATTTAAAGTCGGCTGTAATAAAAAAACTGAACCATAATATAACATCTTCCCATTAAGATATTATCTATTCAAGAGTGTTTGTGGGCGGTTCCCATTACCACCACGTGCCAAGACCACATAATGCACACATTTTTTATGGGAATTGGATCGAAATTTATCTGTATAGCACTTTAAGGTGTGAAACTGTATTACGACTTTTTTAAGGATCCTTGTTTTGTAGGAGACTTTATAAACTTTTCTTTTCGCGGAGTTTTTTTTTGTGGTGATGGAGTAAGAATACAATTGACCACCCTCTCTATATAATTAACCACCCCTCCTCTCTTACCCGTGGGTGTGTCATAAAAGAGGACTAAGTGACTTTAGGGTGATAGGACCACACTGTTGACAGTTATCTGTCTACAGCCGCGGGCCAGTCCACACTCTCGCAGAAAATCAACGTCCTAGTAGTAGCAATTTGTTACTGCGCTTCGTTCGGTGAGTGAGAGAGCCGGCAGCCCAACTGCGGTGTTTGCGTGTGGTGGGTTTTAGTGATAAATTTAATATCACCGAATTCATTTCATGCATTCACATTCCCTTCACTTTCTTCGCGGTAGGCAGCAGCCTTGCAAAGGTCCATGAGCGGCAGCAACACTTACCATCAGGTGTACTGTTAACTCGTTTGCTACTGTTTGCAATAAAAAAAAAACATATACCAGCGTAGTATAGTAGGTTAATTGCTTTCATATGGAGGAGGTTCGAGCCCAACGGTGGGATGTGTATGGGCTAAAATGATCATGACGTCGATGGACTAAGAATATATAGTTCATCATTCCCTGTCTTACTTGTGGGTATCCTAAACGACGAGGAGTACAATATGCATGTAACATATATGCAAGAGAAGGAAAACTCGAAATCAACCCTATTCTAACACGTCTGCCCAGCATGGTTTAGTAGATCAATTGGTCACCTATTTTGGAGGAGGCTTGAGCCTAACACTGGGATATACATATATAGGCTGAGATGATGATCATGACAGAACAAGTGTAAGCTCTGGAATGAACTACCTGCTGCTGTGTTTCCCGAGCGCTATGACATGTCCTTCTTTAAACGAGGTTTAAGAAGAGTATTTTCTCCACGGTAGGTAACCGCTCAGCTGTGCCCCTGGTATTGCAAAGGTCCATGTGCGGCAATATCACTTACCATCAGGTGTGCTGTTTGCACGTTTGCCACTGTTGCCAGTAAAAAAAAAAGGAAAAAAAAAACAACATCGTCTATTGTTTTAGCTTGCAGAATATAAAAAAGGAAAACCCAAGCCTTAATAATTTATTACGGCCTTGTATAGATGAGTCTATAATTGTATTGCAATTAGAAAAAGTGCGCCACAACATATGGCGAATCAGCTTTCATTGATCAATTAATTATAGAAATAACATACTTTTGCCATATATGTAATCGCAATATGTTTTACTATATATGGGAAGACAGAACAAGACAACTAGTGTTGTACCTATCTGTCAATAAGATTTTATCGACCTTAATAAAGCATTTTGATTTAATACTATATTTTTATTGCTAACTAGCAACCCGCCCTCGCTTCGCTTTGGTTTTAGTCGTTTTACCCGCGTAGTTCCCGTTCCCGTGGGAATACCGCCATAAAATATAGCCTAGTTTACTCCCTGATATTATAGCTTTCCATTGGTGAAAGAATTTTTGAAATCGGTCCAGCCGTCTTGAAGATTACCCGGCACAAACAGACAGACAGACAGATAAAAATTTTTTAATCTGTATTTTAGGCATAGGTGTCGTGCAAATAATCGTGTGAGCATGAAAAAAGCCTATTATTTTGACATTACAAACAGACACTCCAATTTTATTTATTGGTATAGATGAGCAAACAGTAGGTATACCTGATGGTAAGTGTTGTTGCCGTTCATAGACCTTTGCTAGGTCGCTGCCTACTGCGAAGAAAGTGAAGGGATTGTGAATGCATGCAATGAGGTTCGGTGATTTTAAAGGCATCACCAAAACCCACCACACGCAAACTCCTCAGAAAGTGGGATTTTCGACTCTCTCGCTCACCGAACGAAGCGCAGTAACAAATTGCTACTACTCAGACGTTTATTTTCTGCGAGAGTGTGGTACTACCATGAATGGGCCGGCCCGCGGCTGTAGACAAACAACTGTCAATGGTCCTAGCACTACTGAATCTATTCTTCATAAAATAATCATCATCATCACATTTACGTCCAACCATTGCCTCGAACCTGTTTCATAATGTGGTAGAAACTGACCTACTACGACATGCTGTTCAGATGGATTGGTATCGGGTTCCTTAGTCATCCTTGCGCCACCCACGTGCCACAGAGGATGTAGTGAATTGTATGCTCCCTCCGTTACAAAATCGAAAACAATATTCTGAGGAAATCTATACCAATAAATAAAATTGGAGTGTCTGTTTGTAATGTCAAAATAATAGACTTTTTTCATGCTCACACGGTTATTTGCACGACACCTATGCCTAAAATAGCGATTAAAAAATTTTTGTCTGTCTATTTGTTAGGGGTAATCTTCAAAACAGCTGGACCGATTTCAAAAATTCTTTCACCAATGGAAAGCTATAATATCAGGGCGTAAACTAGGCTATATTTTATCCCGGTATACCCACGAGAACGGAAACTACGCGAGTAAAACGACTAAAACCGAAGCGAAGCGAGGGCGGGTTGCTAGTTGTAGATATAAATAGATTTATAAACTCGTATCAGCATTGTAAATAGTGATGCAATATTTTATTTGTAGCGATGCAGTAATATATATACACATAAACTATGAACAAATATACATTTTCAACAGTAAGTGATTCATAACAACCTACATATTATAACAGAAATGTTTAAATTGCAGTAAAATAGTGTTAATGTATATTGTTACTTAACCTATTGAATGGGCCACTAATATCGACTTTGGTCTCCTACCCGTTAGATTACTATAATACGCATAAAACATAAAAAAACTCCCAATATTCACTACGATCGACCCGCCCCGGCTACCCACGGATCCAATGCTGATACTAAATATACTTAATATACTCTTGAAACAGCCACATATTATGCATGTATTATACATATAAACCTTCATCTTCAATCACTCTATCTATAAAAAAAAACCGCATCAAATTCCGTGGCGTAGTTTTAAAGATTTAGGCATACATAGGGACAGACAAACAGCGGGAAGCAACTTTGTTCCATTCTATGTAATTCACAGACTCGTTTGACCAGCGTGATATAGAATATCAATTTCCCTCCTATTATGAAGAACCTCTGAGTTCAGCATTGATACGTATATACGTTGAGGGGATATTGAATAATCTCTTCACAAAAGTACAAAAATAATTAACAAAAGGACCACATGAGAATCACCCGCTTTCAAATAAAAAAGATTAAAGAAACCCAGTCTAAAGTTATGAGGTAACAACTATAATAATTATTTGTTACAAAAAAAGAAACCGCCCTCCATAATTAGACATTTAGAAATTTTAGAATTTTGTTGATTTATTCAAAAACCACTAGTCTGATTCCGATAAAATTTTCATGGGACCATTTGCGAAGTACACCCTTTCCAACAAAAAAAAAGAATCGTTAAAATAAGTTCATAAACGACGAAGTTATCCACGAACAAACATAAAAAAGCATATATACGGTCGAATTCAGAAACCTCCTGCCTTTATGAAGTCGGTTAAAAATAAATGCAGTTGAATTGAAAACCTCCTCCAATTTAGAAGTTGGTTAAAATTAATGTCTACCATGTCAGTGCCGTGGGTTCGAATCTAACGCAGGACACCACTTTGTGCGATCCATAAATTGTTGTCACAAGTCTGGGTGTAGTCTGTGTCCGTTGATTCTGTTTGTAAAGTCCCCCGCAACGCAAGGCTTATTAGCTTAGTGCTGGATGTTGTCTTTTATAATAATAATCATCATCATCATCATCGCCTTTCAATACGTCCCAGTGTTGGGCTCAGACCTCCTCCACAAAGGGAGGAAATTTAACCTACTATACCAATCTGGTCAGACATGTTGGTACAAGGTTTCATTTCCAGTTTTCCTTCTCTTGCACATACATATATGCTTATATTATATCCCTTAGTTATCTTTTACGAGATTCCCGGGTAGGATAGGGAGTGGTGAATTGTTTTCTTACTCCGTCACCACACGGACAAAGAACGGTCTTTTACAATACTATCAGGAAATAATAAGGCCAACTTTTACCTGATCTATCTGGCAATAATTTAACCGGTTCATTTTCTCATACCATAGCCAACTTGAACGTATAATCAAAAAGTATCGATACTATCTTAATACATTACTAGTATTACATATAAGGTAAACAGAAATCAAAGACAAGTTCATACCTTATGGGTGGACGTGACACTTACACTGACGATAACTGGGGCATACGTTTGTGGGACAAACATTCATCATGTCGGTTCATATATGTCCCACTGCTGGGCTCGAACCTCCCCCACAATAGGAGGGAAATTGACCTAATATGCTACGCTGTTCAGACGTGTTATCATAGAGTTTTATTTCGAATTTTCTTTCTCTTGAATAGATGTTATGCATATAGTATCTTTTGGATTAGTCCGTCACCCGCCGAGAGGCCGACCGCGTGAGGAAAGACCGATAGGGGTACCTCAGATAGGGGGTATTCCGTCGGGCCAACCACTGCTGACAAGTAACCCCTGCTCCGGTGGTCGGCCCAACGACGAAGGCCACGTACATCGTGGGTGGGTTGTGGGTGTGCGTGCTTACGCCCCTCTGTCGCCCCGGACGGAGTGGTACGAGGAGCGCGCCGACCGAAGCCCATCCCCAAAAAAAAAAAAATTGTATCTTTTAGTCGATACCTACGAGTAAGATAGGGGGTGGTGAATTGTATTCTTACTCCTTCATCACATGAAAAATCTTTATTATCATTATTTTAACCTTTTTTTTGGGGGGTGGGCTACGGTCGGCGCAATCGTCGCCCAGCTCCAACCGGGGCGACAGAGGGGCGTAAGCACGCACACCCGTAACCCACCCATACAGCAAGTCGCCTTCGTCGTTGAGCCGACCACCGGTGCAGAGTTCCTTGACTTCAGTGGTCGACCCGACGGAATACCTCGAGAGAGTACCCTTTCCAATCGACGTCCCCCTGGGATGCAGATCGCCATCGTGAGGCTAACCACTCTGCGGGTGTCGGACTAAATCCCCGGTTCGGTCACCCGCAGTCTGAGCTAGGGCTGCATCAGGCGCAGGTACTCGCGCTAACATTATTTTAACCTTAAACTATTCCTACATATCTTGTCAAAGAAGTTTCACTTCAGGTCGTGTCACCGACACACGCTAATTTTTTTTTTATCATTAACTGTACACTTCAACTGTCAACTGATTCTGTTACTTGGCCTTTTTCTTAAGCTCGTGATAAAACATTTCCTATAAAGATGATAGTAAGTTCACCCGTGACCCTTAATGGTTTTTTACGACATTCATGGCCAAGATAGGGAGTGGTGAATTGAATTGTTAATCACTCACTATATGTAATAATTGAATCGAATAGTTCATTATTTGCATATGATATAAATAATCGCGGATCGCCTGCGCGAGGAGCGCAGCCTCGATGAGGAGATCCGCCGCCGGCGACTGGGGCGGCGTAGGCGTGAATACCTGCGCCTCATGCCGCCCTAGCCGAGGCCGCGGGTGACGTGACCGGGGATTAGTCCGTCACCCGCCGAGAGGCCGACCGCGTGAGGAAAGACCGACATCCTCCCCGAGGGGGGGACGTCGATCGATGGGAGGGTACCCCAATAGGGGGTATTCCGTCGGGCCGACCACAGATGTCAAGTAACCCTGCTCCGGTGGTCGGCCCAACGACGAAGGCGACGTGGTTTTCGGGTGGGTTGCGGGAGTTGCGTGCTTAAGCCCCTCTGTCGCCCCGGACGGAGTGGTGCGGAGGCGCGCCGACCGCTACCCACCCACAAAAAAAAATGATATAAATAATTATGTTTTGATCGTTATTAAGAGCAAAAACATGCTTGAATTATAAGGAAAAAATTAAATTAGTGCATCCTTAATACTTAATTAAGAGTTTTCCTTAACGTAAGACATTCCGTCGGGTCGATCACTGAAGTCGAGGAACTCTGCACCGGTGGTCGACCCAACGACGAAGGCGACGTGCTATTAGGTTGGTTACGCGCGACGCCCCTCTGTCGCCCCGAACGCAGTCGGGCGACGGGTGCGCTGACCGTGGCCCACCCCAAAAAAAAAACCGTAAGGCTTTTTAAAATGCACAAAAAACATAATAAAGATTACATAAACGTGTTATCATATTAGTAATACAAGTCATTGATATTTAAAATATCTCTTTTTAGTATTAACACAAGTGGATATATACTGACGCAGTAAAATGCATTCCTTCGCGCGCGTACATATGGTAGACACAGAGTAATATTTAAAACTAGCAACCCGCCCTCGCTTCGCTAAGGTTTTAGTCGTTTTACCAGCGTAGTTCCCATGGGAATACCGGGATAAAATATAGCCTAGTTTACGCCCTGATGTTATAGCTTTGGTGCCAATTGGATTTGGATAGCCATTGGTGAAAGAATTTTTAAAATCGGTTCAGCCGTTTTGAAGATACCCAGATCAAACAGACAGACAGACAAAAATTTTTTAATCTGTATTTTAGGCATAGGTGTCGTGCAAATAACCGTGTGATCATGAAAAAAGCCAATTATTTTGACATTACAAACAGACACTCCAATTTTATTTATTGGTATAGATAAGAAAAATATATTTTTATTGCCGTGTGATGCCGTGTGATAAGAATACAATTCACTACTTTCTTGCCCGTGGATGTCGTAAAAGACAAATAAGGGACTAAATATGTATATAACATATATAAAAGAGGAGAAAATCACGAATTAAAACCCTATAGCAACATGTCTGACCAGCATGGTATAGTAGGTCAATTTCCTTTCTATTATGAAGCCGCCTCGAGCTCAACAGTGGGACGTACATGAGCTATGATGATAGAGGTTTTGGCGGGAATCTGGAAGTGTCATGTGGAGTTCTTGTATTATAGTCAATATATTAGTGTTTTAACGTGTTATATTAAATAATTTCAATGGCATTTTATGTAATATATTACACATACCTTTTTATTACCACCAAAATTCTCAGAAGATACCCTTTACAGTGGCCATTACACTGTTGAAGGCGACACTTTGACTTACTGACGGACCGTTACTAACATGAAGAAACTGACAATATGAAAAGAAAATTATAACTCGACACTAGCAAAAATGGGTCGTATTAGAAGCCAAGAGAAAAAAAAGAAGAAGAACTATGATGATGATGAAGATGTCGAAAATAATACACCGGATTATGCCTAATATTTTTAATGATTTCTCTGTTTTCAACAACTATGTACTCTGTAATCTCATTGCATAAACACGACAGGGTCCATAATTTTAAAACATTTTATATTATTTATATAGCACAATTTACTTTACACGCCACCGTGAACATTAATAATGTGTTGTTTATGTTTTATTTGTTTGTCTATCTGTCTGTCAAACAAATTTTCCCATGAGGAATATTTATGTTCCAAAAGAGAGTTGTCAAATTGTTATGCGAGTTATCAAATTTGTATTTCCTTTATTGCGAATGGCGATTAGAAACAGTTAATCGTAATTCGCCGTGTGGTAATGAAGTAAGAATACAATTTTCTTACCCGTGGGTGTCGTAAAAGACGACTAAGAGATATGATATGCAGATATCTATGTAAGAGAAGAAAACTCAAAATTAAACCTGATACCAACACGTCTGACCAGCGCGGTATAGTAGATCAATTTCCCTCCCATTATGGTGGAAACCCTAGCCTAACAATAGGTCTTATGTGGGCTGAGTTGATGATGATGATGAATCGTAATTGGTTCATCATCATCATCATTTAAGCCTATCGCCATCCACTGCTGGACGTGGGCCTCCCTCATGTTGCGCCATAGAGTGCAGTCCTTCACCAGGTCATCGGTCCACCTGAGAGGGCGTCCTACATTGCATCGTTCGATACGTGGTCGCCACTCGAGAACCTTTATTCCTCAGCGGTTGTCGGTTCGGCGAGCGATGTGGCCTTGCCCATTGCCACTTTAGCGTGCTAATTCTTTGTGTCGATTACACCCATTCTTCTACGGATTTCCGTATTTTGGATTCTATCGCGCAGATTAATCTCGAGCATAGCCCGCTCCATAACACGCTGGGCGACTCTGAACTTGGTTGTGAGGCCTACATTGCAGTACTGTGCTGTAAGTCATCACTGGTAACACAATTTCGTAATTGGTAACTACTGTTAATTTATCTGCCTGCGGGTATAAAATCCTAAAACTACCAATCAAATATTTGACTGAATAAAATTGTTTTTGAACACGTCGTTTCAGAACAAAGTGTAATTTCTGTCAGATTTGTTATTTAAATTTTTCGTCTGTTTGCCCGTTATTTCTGTTGTTGATTTTTGTCGTTGTTTAATGTACAGTTCTTTTGTTTTTGCTTGATGAAACGTGTTCTGTTTACTCATGATATTTGTTTGTTAGACTAAAGTGGGTCTGTCAAAGTTTTAAGCATTCTATCCATCCATACAACTATCATTTATTTTTTATTTCAAACGGTGGTAAACGAGCAAACAGTATACCTGATTGTAAGTGGTGCTGCCGCACATGGACCTTTGCAATACCAGGGGCACAGCCAGGCCGTTGCCTACTGTAAAGTAAATGCTCTTCTTATACCTCATTTAAAGAAGGACATGTCATAGCGCTCGGAAAACACAGCAGCAGGTATTTCATTCCAGAGTCTTTTGTCTGCAGTCGCGGGCCGGTCCGTCCGGGGCAGTACCACACTCTCGCAGAAGATCGACGTTTGAGTAGTAGCAATTTGCTGCTGCACTTCGTTCGGTGAGCGAGAGAGCCGGGAGCCCAACTTTCTGGGTGTGTTTGTGTGTGGCGGGTTTTGGTGAGGCCTGAAACCTGCGGTGGTGAGGTCTTGGTCGGGGTATTGAGCGTGAGGGGCTGGCATGGTGTACAGGGAGACCCGATGGGAATGGTCACCGCCGGCCACCTGCCGGTCAGCAGGGGACCCGAACCCAGGATCATCCTCCCTGGGAGGCTGTCCCACCAACCGGCGAAAATCCTGTTGGGTAGTCGTCGTGCCGGTGTGGGAAACCGGAGTGGACCTCGGCGGCTACACACGGGGGGCATCGGGGGCCCTTCCGTGCTTCGTGTCAGCTCCTCACAACACTCACTCCTCGACCATGCACTATGCCCTGCCTTTTTTTTTTGGTATCACCAAACTCCGTTATACACATTCACACTCCCTTCCTCCTCTTCTTAAATTAAAAATCATGGCCAAGAATGTTAAAAAGAGACGATTTTCTACGGCGGTCCCCTTATCCACATTTGATGTGGATTTTTGCAATATCAGGGGTTTACATAGCAATCTCGACGCCGTCCACCATCACCTCGAGACGGCGCGGCCTGCCTTACTCTTTTTAACGGAGACGCAGATAGGTGCTCCGGATGACATTTCGTACCTTAATTACCCCGGCTACGAGTTGGAGCATACCTTCCGTCGTAAAGCCGGGGTGTGCGTATTCATCTGAGGTGATATCTGCTGTCGCCGCCTTCGGGCCCTCGAACATGGTGACTTGTCAATCCTGTGGCTACGCGTAGACTATGGAGGGCTTACACGCATCTACGCATGCCTCTACAGGTCCCATGGCAGTGATCCGGGGTCAATTCAATTATTTGAGAACGTCCAATGGGGGATTGACGAAATATTGGAGCAGTGTCCATCAGCGGAGGTGGTGGTTCTTGGAGACTTCAACGCTCATCATAAAGAGTGGCTGGGGTCCCGAACCACTGACCTCCAGGGTCGACATCTCTTCAATATGGTCTCGGCCTATGGTCTCTCACAACTGGTGACACAGCCCACCCGTATCCCAGATATTGAGAGCCATGAGTCTTCTTTACTGGATCTTCTGCTGACTACACACCAGCACGGATATCAGGTAGTGGTTGAAGCGCCTCTTGGATCTTCTGACCACTGCTTGGTCCGTAGCAGTGCCCCTGTTGTAAGGCCTAGTCGTTCTAAGGCGACTGGGACTCGCAGAGTCTGGCAATATAAGTCAGCAGATTGGGATGGACTGCGCGAGTTTTACGCATCCTACTCATGGAAGCGGCTTTGCTTCGCCTCTGGGGACCCTGGCGTCTGTGCGGACTGCGTTACCGAAACGGTTATTACGGGGATGGAATTATTCATCCCCAACACCAAAATACCCGTCGGTAGCCGCAGCCGACCCTGGTTTAACAAAACCTGCAGGACGGCTGCATGCCAGAAACAGTCCGCATATCGGGCCTGGAATAGGGCCAAAAAATGCCAGGACCCGAACGCCAAAGAGGTGAAGCGGAAATTCAACGCCGCTTCTAGATCTAGTAAGAAGGCTATTGCCAGAGCCAAGGCGGAACATGTTGCCAGAATTGGCGAGCGATTGCAAAGCTATCCCGCTGGGAGTCGTGCATTCTGGTCGCTCGCCAAGGCTGCACAAGGCAACTTCTGCCAGCCCAATCTCCCACCACTGCAGAAACACGATGGTAGTCTGGCCCACAGCGCAAAGGAGAAGGCCGATCTTCTAGGTCAATTCTTTGCCTGTAACTCGACTTTGGATGCCGGAGCTGCCACACCACCTACCATCCCACGGTGTGAAAGCTCACTGCCCGAAATCCGCATCACGCAGCGAGCGGTTAGGCGGGAGCTGCGGCTTTTAGACGTCCATAAGTCGAGTGGACCGGATGGCATCCCTGCAGTGGTACTAAAGACGTGCGCCCCTGAATTGACTCCCATCCTCACGCGCCTATACCGACTTTCCTACGCTACTAATAGGGTTCCGTCTTCGTGGAAGGTAGCCCATGTCCACCCGATCCCTAAAAAGGGAGACCGGTCTGACCCATCGAATTACAGGCCAATTGCGATAACATCCTTGCTCTCCAAGATAATGGAGAAGGTTATAAACCGCCAGCTTCTGCAGTACCTTGAGGATCGCCAGCTTATCAGTGATCGCCAATACGGCTTTCGTCATGGTCGGTCGGCTGGTGATCTTCTTGTGTACCTCACACACCGTTGGGCAGAGGCCTTGGAGGGCAAGGGTGAGGCGCTGGCGTTCAGCCTAGATATCGCAAAGGCGTTCGATAGGGTCTGGCACAGGGCACTTCTATCGAAGCTACCATCATACGGAATCCCCGAGGGACTCTGTAATTGGATTGCCAGCTTTTTGGATGGTCGGACTATAAAAGTCGTCGTAGATGGCTCCTGCTCCGATACCATGACCATTAATGCTGGTGTACCACAAGGCTCGGTGCTCTCCCCGACGTTGTTTATCCTGCATATCAATGACATGCTCTCTATCGAGAGTATGCGTTGCTATGCGGATGACAGTACGGGTGATGAGCGGTACACTGAGCAACGGAATATCCCTCGGAGTATTCAGGAAAGAAGGATTCAACTTGTGTCTGAAGTCGAGCGCTCTCTGGGGCGGGCCTCGGAATGGGGTGAACGGAACCTAGTCCAGTTCAACCCCACAAAGACACAAGTTTGCGCGTTCACTGCAAAGAAGGACCCGTTTGTCATGGCGCCTCAGTTCCAAGGAGTAACTCTTCCAATTTCTGAGAGTATTGGGATTCTCGGCGTCAAAATATCGAGCAAAGTCCAGTTTGGGAGTCATTTGGAGGACAAAGCCAAATTGGCAAGCAAAAAGTTGGGCGTCCTGAACAGAGCCAGGCGGTACTTCACACCGAGACAGCGTCTTGTGCTATACAAAGCACAAGTTCGTCCTCATGTGGAGTACTGCTCACATCTCTGGGCAGGTGCGCCCAAATATCAGCTAGACCCACTTGACTCCCTGCAAAGACGGGCTGTTCGAATCGTCGGGGATCCCAATCTTACGGACAGATTGGAGTCGCTGGAGCAGCGGAGAGACTTTGGGTCACTCTGTGTGCTCTACCGACTCTTTCACGGGGAGTGCTCCGAGGAACTGTTTGACTTGGTACCACCGTCACCATTCTACCAACGTACCACTCGACATCGCAGCAGGGTTCATCCATTTCACCTGGAAACGTTATGGTCTTCAACTGTACGTTTCCAGCGATCATTTCTCCCACGTACGTGCAAGCTCTGGAATGAACTACCTGCTGCTGTGTTTCCCGAGCGCTATGACATGTCCTTCTTTAAACGAGGTTTAAGAAGAGTATTTCCTTCACGGTAGGCAGCGGCCTGGCTGTGCCCCTGGTATTGCAATGGTCCATGTGCAGCAGTTTCACTTACCATCAGGTGTGCTGCTTGCTCGTTTGCCACCGTTGGCAATATAAAAAAAAAAAAAAAAAAGCCTGCACGTACGTGGGAGAAATGATCTCTGGAAACGTACAGTAGAAGACCATATCGGTTCCAGGTGAAATGGATGAACCTTACTGCGGTGTCGAGTGGTACGTTGGTAAAATGGTGGCGGTGGTACCAAGTCAAACAATTCCTCGGAGCACTCCCCGTGAAAGAGTCGGTAGAGTACAGAGTGACCCAAAGTCTCTCCGCCGCTCCAGCGACTCCAATCCGTCCGTGAGATTGATCAGGATTGGATCCCCAACGATTTGAACAGCACGCCTTGCCGCTCATGGACCTTTGCTAAGTCGCTGCCTACCGTGAAGAAAGTAAATGGAGTGGGAATGCTTGCAATCAGGTAACCTAAAGGCGTCACCAAAACCCACCACACGCACTGAACCTCAGAAAGTTCGGCTGCCGGCTTTCTCGCTGACCGCACGAAGAGTAATAACAAATTGCTACTACTCAGACGTCGATTTTCTGCTCAGTGTGGTACTACCCCGGACGGTCCGGCCCGCGGCTGCAGACAGACAACTGTCAACGGTGTGATCCTACCACTAACAAATCGGCACACCGAAGGATTTAAGTCTTTTATTTGCCTTCTGATTTAAGCCTTTTTGGGAGCGTAGGCTATGATAATATGGGTTTCAAGCCTAAATAAACATTCGGCGAGTATCGGGTCCTAGAAGAATGCAGTTGTCTCTTCATTAAACCATTCCTCAAGCGGTTTTTACAGTTTCATATAAAAGCAAGGGCCGAAAGACTTGAATTATTCTTAATTAATTAAAATAAACTCATTTGCAAAAAAAACGGGCGGTTTTGATTTTCATTCATATTTAAAAAGATACAATACCAAAAAGGTTTCAATCGTTTGTACACGTTACTGGCCGGTTTTAAAAATGCTGTGGTATTTAAAAAAGTACGTTCTAAATTCAATTTTTCATTTGATGTTCATTTTTACAGAAAACCCCTTTTTATCCTACATTTTTGGCGCGAAGTTCCAGAAGATAACATCGACTTTCATAACTTTTATTCAATTTTTATCGATTAATTTCATATCCTTGACTGTCAAAGCTTTATTTAATGCTGTTTGGCTGTATCAAAAATGGTAGATAAAGTGGTAAAAGCTACCAAAATTATCGCGCTGCTTGAAGAGGGTTGCAGCCAATGTTTCGTGGCTAGGAGGCTAAATGTTAGTCGCTCGACAGTCCAAAGGACCTGGCAGCGATATCAGGAGACTGGTTCCGTCGAGAGAAGGCTTGGTTCTGGAAGAAAACCATGTACCCAACCACGGGATGATCGTTTTCTTGTGAGTCGCGCATTGAGAAATCGCAAATCTTCGTATGTGGATCTTAAGAACAACCTCCAAGAAGTAAGAAATGTGCATATTAGTCTATGGACGGTCAGGAGGAGGCTTCTCGCTGCCAATATACGCAGTCACCGCCCGGCCCGCGGCCCCAAATTACTCCGTGAGCACAGAGTTCACAGGCTTAGGTTCGCTAGAAATTGTGAATCATGGACTCAAGACGATTGGAATAGGGTTTTGTTCTCTGATGAAGCCAGGATATCTCTGTTCGGTGAAGATCGACGTCGGCGAGTGCTAAGAAGACAAGGAGAACGCTTTGCAGAGGCATGTTTCGAAGAAATCACACCTTATGGTGGGGGCTCTGTTATGTTTTGGGCAGGAATAAATTCAATGGATCGTACAGAGTTAGTCTTCATTGAAAACGGCTCACTGACTGGGCATCGATACATAACGGAAGTTCTAATTTCTCATGCACAACCCGCATTGGCTTTCCGTGTGGTGACGGAGTAAGAATACAATTCACCACCCCCTATCTTACCCGTGGGTGATCGTACGAGACGACTAAGGGATATAAAACGCATATAACATCTATGCGAGAGAAGGAAAACTCGAAATAAAACCCTATACCAACACGTCTGACCAGCGTGGTATAGTAGGTCAATTACCCTTCCATTATGGAGGAGGCCCGAGCCCAACAGTGGGACGTATATGGGCTGAGATGATGATGAGATGATGAACCCGCATTGGCCGCTCTAGGTGAAGACTCGATTTTTATGGACGACAATGCTCGCGCCCACCGATCCCGCGATGTTAATGCGTATGTGCAAGAGGTCGGCATTCGTCGTTTGGATTGGCCAGCTCGAAGTCCCGACCTCAATCCCATAGAGCATGTCTGGGACGTTCTGAAACGGCGTGTGAGATCAGTACACCCGGCTCCGCAGACCATCAGAGAGCTGAAGAATGTGATTACTGCGGAGTGGGAACGTATTCCGCAAGCAAGTATCCGGGATATACTCGCTAGCATGCCCAGACGAATTCAAGCTGTGATTTTAGCTAGAGGGGGTCACACTCGATACTAAACATTTATCTGCTTTTACTTTATTAAAGAAAAACAAACAAAAAAACTTTTTTATTTTTACTTCATGAGCATATGCACTACTAGCGAATATACACTACTAGCGAGGTTTAGCATTATTTCCCATAAATTGTATCTAAATTTTATGAAATACTGATGAAAACGATTATTTTCTTATTAATTTAGCAAATTGTGTGGATAAAACTACCTATAATTATCAAACAAAGAAATATTAACATTTGAAATGGTTCATTGCTTAGGTGCCCGTTTTTTTTGCAAATGAGTTTATATACTTTTCCATGTGGTGACTAGGTAACAATACAGTTTACCATGCCCTTTTTTGGCAGTGGGTATCATAAAAATCGACTAAGGAATTAATGCATATAATGTCTATGCAAGAGAAGGAAAACTCGAAATAAAACCCTACACTAACCAGCGTATTTACCAGCGTGGTATAATAGGTTAATTTGACTCCCATTGCGGTGGTGGCGCAAGCCCAGCAATGGGACGTATATTAAGCTGTGATGATGATAATGATTATAAAATAAAATATTGATAACAACACTTAATATTATAAATTCTTAAATCTACTTTTTATATGTAAATAAATATAATTTAATATGGTTAAGAAAATAAGCTAAATTTACAGTATCAACATCAAACAGTACAAAATCACATTCGACATTGCCAATAACAAAATTTTACTAGAAACTGATTTTACGATGCAAAGACAATTTGGCATACAGCCAAACTTAAGATGGCGATTACGTCAGATTACGAAACAGTATACCGATAAACATTAGGCAATAATAAACGATTATTGACTTTTATTAGCCGTTATATTGAAGAATCGCGTATTGCGAAAATAGTATTAACTAAATAGAAATGATTTCAGGCGTAAGGTTATTAGGTGTCTTGATACGCGAGAAGTCCCAATTTTCCAAAAAGGTATTCAGGATTGCATTTGATTGGGACGCTAAGTCTCGATAAAGTAAAAAAAATACAATAGTAATTTGACTGCACGTATGGGGTAGCGGTGGTTTCCATGTGGTGACGGAGTAAGAATACAATTCACCACCCACTCTCTTACCCGTGGGTGCCGTAAAAGATGTCTAAAGGATATATTACGCATATGACATCTATGCAAGAGATGGAAAACTCGAAACAAAACCCTATACCAATCTGTCTGACCAGCATGACATAGTAAGGTCAATTTCCCTCCGACTATGGAGGCGAGGCTCCTCGAGCGAGCTCATCAGTGAGACTTATATGAGCCGAAATGATGAATATACTACACTGGTGAAACTATTAGTGTAGGATTTTGTTACGAGCTTTCAAGCTCGTAGTTGTCATAAAAGATGATTAAGATCTTGGTTAAGTGCCAGCTAATACTGTGTGGTTAAATTTTACATTTCCAAACAGTGTGCCTACTCTTGAAATCCATTCTAATTTCGAATCCGATTCAATTCCAATCTCACCAAACTTATATTTTGTACTCTTGAACAAAATCGAGAATGAATTCTTCGCGTTTGTCTTTGTTATTTTCACCAAATATGTCGTATATTCTTACTTTAAATTAATAACGTTATCGAACTGGATCACCACAAAGACACTTTCTTGAAATTGTGCAACATTAACGATTTTAAACTACGTCACAATCACGTCGGGAGTACCAAATATTTGATTTAATCGAGGAGAGGTGAATTCATTTAGTTCAAAAATATTCCACCGAATTTGATTCCAATCGTGCGCTAGTATCGCTTTCAAGAGTACCAATTTTTCTCAAATTCGAGCTGCGGTTGGATTTAAGATTAGAATCGAGATTCAAGAGTAGGCACACAGGTCTGTTGTAAAGAAATTTGTAGTTTGATGTCCGGAAGGCCAACCTTCTGAGGGTGTTTGCGTGTAATGGGTTTTGGTGATACCTTTAGTACCACCGAACCTTATTGCGCGTATTCACACTCGCTTCACTTTCTTCACCGCAGGCAGCGGCCTAGCAAAGGTTCATGAGCGGTAGCAACACTTGCCATCGGATGTACTATTTGCTCGTTTACCACCGTTTGCAATAAAAAAAGACGGTTATAAAACCAACTTCAGCCATGGGTAAACCAAAGTGTAGAGCACCGGTTTCCTGTCCTATGGATTACGCTTTCGGATATTCCCAACGTCGACGTATCTACAGCATCGCACCAAGACAGCAATGTTTTTACAAGATGCTAGTTTCAAATACGTCTTTACTCGTATACCTCCCATTGCTGGGCTTGACTTTCCTCCACAATAGCCAATAAATACCCCGCTAGTCAGCCGTGTTGGAATTTTTTCTTTTTTTTATGGGTGGGCTATGGTAAGCGCACGCGCGGTCCAGTCCGTCCGGGGTGATGAAAGGACGGCGCGCGGGCCCATAACCCACCCGTACCCACCTCGTTGTTGGGCCGACCACCGGAGCAGATGTGACTTGTCGTCAGTGGTCGGCCCGACGGAATACCCTTTCGGGTACCCTCACCTCTCGACGTCCTGGGACGTCGGTCACCGTCGCGCGGTTAACCTCTCTGCGGGTGACGGACAATTCCCCGGTCCGATCACCTGCGGTCTCGGCTAGGGCGGCATTAGGCGCAGATACTCGCGCCTGCGCCGCCCGAGTCGCCGGCGGCGGAACGTGTCGCCGAATAGGATCTCTACTCGCACACGATCCGCCGCCTCCTTCCGTGAGATAACGGCCTCACAGAAGGCGGCGACCGCGTCCCCAGACGTGTTGGGATAGGGTTTAATTTCGAGTTTTTCTCATCTTGCATAGTTATTATATGCATATTATATCCCTCACTAATCTCCTACGACAATCACGGCTATGATAGGGGTGGGTGCTGAATTATATTCTTACCCTGTCACCACACGGTACCTAGATTTTATTTAAAATTTACAACATTAGAAAATCTAGAAAATAGGAAAAAAGGCTATCGGGCATTAAAAAATTCCTTCGTCTCGATCTACAACGTTAACCGCACCCAGAAGGCTGCAGCATTATTTGAATGGCAATGCTAATCTTTTGTGCAAAATAAACGCATGCCTTCTGATTATGTGAAGCATCGATTAATTTCATCGCAATCTCTTTGTAAAGCCTACCAGCATGCGGACCCCAGAGTTATAATTGTATATATGTTGATTGTATTTAATTAACCTTGAAACCAGTCGCTTCGGCTTCAGGATGTGTTTTATACATTAATATTTGTTTGAAATGTAAAAATGAATTGCTCTGTATTATGAAATTAAAAATAGATTCATCCGTTTCACCAGGATGCAGACGATAATAAAAATTATAAAAACTGCTTACGAAATACCAGTGTCTAGAATAGCGTAAGCAAGAGTATTTGCGCCGATATCGTCCTACACGAGGCCGCTGGTTACGGGTGACGTGACCAGGGAATTAGTCCGTCACCCGCCGAGAGACCGACCGCGCGAGGAAAGACCGACGTCCTCCCCGAGGGAGGACGTCTGACTGACGACAAGTAACCCTGCTCTGGTGGTCGGCCCAACGACGAAGGCGACGTGGTGTTCGGGTAGGTTAGTGGTGCGAGGAGTGCGCCGATCGCAACCCACCACAAAAAAAAAAAGACGAGGCCACAGGTAATCGTACCGGGGATTAGCCTGACACTCCTAGAGAGGCCGATCGCGTAAAGTTGACTCTAACAACACTATTATTTGTTCTCGAGATATCGACGATGGACGGTGCCTTAAAGGGCAACCCGTCGGACTTACCACCGAGGTCAAGGTATACGTATCAGTGATCAGCCCGATAATACAATGGGTTATGGGGTCGCGAGCCATCTTTCTCCCGCCAGGCAGGGTATTTCCAGATCACAGCCTGCCACAAAAAGAGTGTTTTTGTTGAGTTGTTGAGTTGCAAGAGTTGTGTTTGCCTTCAAACTCGAAATAAAACAGTATACTAACACGTTTGACTAACGAGGATAATATGTCAATTGCCTTTCCACTGTGGAGGAAGCGAGACCCTCGAAGTGAAATAAGTAAGTGGTGCGATGATAAATGCAACAATGCCTTAACTGAATCTTCCTAAAAACAAAATACAAAGTCTAAATTACAGTAAAAGTAAAATCCAAAATAAATTCCTTTTGGCCATAGACCAATTTTTCTACTTCTTCTATGAGATTCGAAGGATAAAAAAAGAAGATGTGGCTTCAGTGTGAACTTATTCAATTCAATGAATAAATACACACTGACACCGCATCTTCTTTTTTTTCTCAAAAGTAATCTTTTTTTTATTGCAAACGGTGGCAAACAGTACACCTGATGGTAAGTGTTGCTGCCGCTCATGGACCTTTACAAGGCCGCTGCCTACCGTGAAGAAATCAAAAGGAGTGTGAATTCATGTATTGAGGTTCGGTGAAACTAAAGACATCAACAAAATCCATCACACGCAAACACCCTCAGAAAGTTGGGCAGAACCAATCAGAACTGCAACAACGAATCATCATCGGAAATAACTCAGTATTCATCCAGCTATAGTTCACTGTTACTGAAATAATTTATATGATAGTTTTGTACACACATGTGCTGTAATATTAGATAGGTTGCGCAAGCCGTTCAGCTATGCATGTACGCACGATATTATACGATACGATAATTTTATTACATACTAGCAACCCGCCCTCGCTTCGCTTCGGTTTTAGTCGTTTTACCCGCGTAGTTCCCGTTCCCGTGGGAATACCGGGATAAAATATAGCCTAGTTTACGCCCTGATATTATAGCTTTCCATTGGTGAAAGAATTTTTGAAATCGGTCCAGCCGTTTTGAAGATTATCCGGAACAAACAGACAGACAAACAGACAGACAGACAGACAGACAAAAATTTTTTAATCTGTATTTTAGGCATAGGTGTCGTGCAAATAACCGCGTGAGTATGAAAAAAGCCTATTATTTTGACATTACAAACAGACACTCCAATTTTATTTATTGGTATAGATATACAGAGGGCGTAGTGATCTATAAAGGACACTTCTTTGTGTGATTTAAAAATTATACAGTCTCGTTGTAATTTCTATATTTTGTAATTTGTTTGTATATATATATATTTGTTTGTCCTTAGGGCTTTCTATTGTGGAGGAGGCTCATGCCCTTGAGTGTAATTTATATGGGCTAAGATCATAAAATATTGTTTGTAAAGTCCCCAGGACAAAAAAAAATTCAAATGTTTATCTTGAAATTATTCAAGAAAGTTTAACCACCTAAATAAATTGTCTCTTAAACTTTTACGAATAAAAGTAAAAATTTAAGTATACTGTAGCTATGTTAACGTGGACGACATATCCATGAAGATTTATTTCTGCTTTGCCACTTTGGATTGGATAAATATATTTTAAAGAGATTTTAATTTTGCCTTATACCTTTGTTGAACATAATTTATATAAAAATAAACAAAAATAATATGACAATAAAAATCTCAGCACGAAAATAATTTAGATAATGATAATAAACTATGAAAACAAACATTAAGTATATACATTCTCGATCTCAAATAAACAGCAATATAAAGGGATTAGGACGAATTAACTGATTTTTTCTCGTGTGATAATGAAAACGCATAACATAAGATAAACTTCACACAGAAATTAGGTCGGAACACTTTCTGCGCGGACGCAGTTCATTCTCTCTCTTTTATATGAACGCGCAGACGTATTATTTTGTGTATAGCTTTGTTTCACGCTACTAACATGAAAGACGATTGAAGTTATAAACCAAGCATTTATAATCATGTGAAGTCATTCATTTATTAAAAGATATAATGTAAAAAAAATAACTGTGACTTTTTTCAACGAAAAAAGTTAATTGAGCCGAACTATTTCTTTCTTTTGGCCGGAGCCATTTTTGTAATGACAAAGAATTTGGCCTACTATTGACTAATTGAATAAGCCATATTCCCTGTCCTTGTAAGTTTTTTAATCATCACCAAATACCTGCTGTTCTCCTATTTGCTTGTAGCCGATTTAATATGTACTGTTCCTTCATAGTATATAATAGCAACCCGCCCTCGCTTCACTTCGGTTTCTGTCGCCTTATCCCTGTAGTTCCCGTTGCCGTGGGGATACCGAGATAAAATATAGTTAGCCTAGTTTACTCCCTGATATAGCTTTCCATTGGTGAAAGAATTTTTTAAATCGGTCCAGCCGTTTTGAAGATTACCCGGAACAAACAGACAGACAGACAAAAAAATATAAAGTGCTTTTTAGGCATATGTATAGTACAAATAACCGTATGGGCATGAAAAAGGCCTATTATTTTAACATTACAAACAGACACTCCAATTTTATTTATTGGTATAGATTGTGTAAATTATTGGCTATAATCTTAACCCCTATCTGACATCGACCCTCCTTGGATGAATGTAATTGTGAACCAAACAGCAATAGAGTTGGCTCAGGTCAATGTAAAGCTCTTAGTAACATTTTACGACACCTACAAGTAATGTAAGAATTAGTAGTTTTTTAATAGAACGTAAATAAAAATTTAGAATTTGTATAGACTTTATAAAAAAATCTCCTCCTTAAGTAATAAGGACATAATTTAAACTGGGTGTAAATTATTTTCGCTATTTAAGCTAGGTGTAAATTATGTCAGGCGGGATTACCTGCGTGCAATGCCGCCCTAGCCGAGGCCGCGGGTGACGTGACCGGGGATTAATCCGTCACCCGCCGAGAGGCCGACCGCGTGAGGAAAGACCGACGTCCTCCCCGAGGGGGCGATGTCGGTCAATGGGAGGGTACCCCGGGTAGGGGGTATTCCGTCGGGCCGACCACTGATGACAAGTAACCCTGCTCCAGTGGTCGGCCCAACGACGAAGGCGACGTGGTGTTCGGGTGGGTTGCGGCTGTTGCGTGCTTAAGCCCCTCTGTCGCCCCGGACGGTGTGGTGCGGAGGCGCGACGACCGCAGCTCACCCAAAAAAAAAAAAGCTGTAAATCATGTCCGCTATATACACTGGGTGCGGACATAATTTATGTTCGCTACTCGGAACAATTACCGTGTGATGACGGAGTAAGAATACGATTCACCACTCCTCCAGTAATTCATCCAGTATTATATATTTATCTTCCCCGTGGATGTCGTAAAAAACGACTAATGGATATAATATGCATATAACATCTGTGTAAGAGAAAGAAAACTTGAAATAAAAACCTATACAAACATGTCTGACCAGCATGGTATAGTGAATTTCCCTCCTATTGGGAGGAGGCTCGAACCCATGACGACTCGGAACATTTATTCATATACCAACTTACCGATGTCCACCGTTGAACAGAGACCTTCGTACGAGTATATAATCCTCATTTTGGCCGGTGTTTCGGCGAGGACAGTTAATTTTATAGGTTTTCTAGAACTAAAACTGTTTTTTTCAGATAATCCATTAGCCTATTTTCAGGACTTTCACTAGAAAATAAGGTCGTAAGCTTAGAATAATAACGTATAGAAGGATAGTGTCAATACTTTGAAAATTCGAAACTTGAATCTAAAAATATTACATGCGCGCAGACGATTACACACGCACACCACTATACAAATTATGAAATCAAATATTGTTTTATTAACATAAATCGCCGAAATACTTTTAAAAGTAATGTTAAAAACCTTTTTAAGTTTTTCAAATGTGTTGTGACACCATTTGAATGCACAAACCGTCATAATTACCTATTTATTTTTTTAGAGTTGCGTACGTACATGCAGTAAAGTGACTTGTACATTACGGAACGGTTCCGGCGTAAGCTCCATTAGGCTCCAATTGAAATGCTTCACTTTTTGTGCGCGAACTTACCTTCTATACGTTATTATTCTAAGGTCGTAAGATATTGTTTTCTTAACACACTCCACAGAAACATATGGAGTCTCTTGTATGTGTCCCACTAGAAGATCGAGCCTCCTCCACAATACGAAGCAAGCTATACCACGCTGGTCAGATGTATTGGTATAGAATTTTCTTTCGTGTTTTCCTTCTTTTGCATAGATATTATATGCATATTGTATCCTTTAGTTGTTTTTTACGAAAGAAAATGTCGACATAAAGCACTATTCCAATACATTTGATTAGCGCGGTATAGTAGATCAATTTCCTTCACAATGTGGAGGACACCTGAGCTCAACAATAGGACTTATATTGGCTGAAATGATAATAATTATGAAGACTTCATTGCCACACAGGAAAATAAATAAAAATATGTGAGCAAGTACAATTAAGTAAAGGTCAAAAATAAATACAAATATATTGGGAAGTTACAGTAAAGAATTTAACAATTCACTCCTCATATAAGGAAAGAAAATTCAGGTTACCCTCTTATGTTACCGTCAAAATTGAAACTCAATAAAAAGTTGGAACATCCAAAAAATTTGTTGTGGACATATTAGGAGGACAATGACCTTAGGGTTGTCCGGAATTTATTATTCTGCAAAGGTATAAAAATAATATATTTTTTTGTTTCTTTTATTGTATTTGAGTAACACTGGAGCAATTATTAAATAAATGAATGAATGATTAGCGCATTGCGATCTAACGAAATCTCATGGGCCATTATTTTCCTATTATCCATATTCATTTGTAAACCCTACTGAAGTCGTTCATCTCAGTCCATATACGTCCCACTGTTGGGCTCGGGCCTCCTCCATAATGGAAGGGTATTTGACCTACTATACCTCGCTGGTCAGACGTGTTGGTATAGGGTTTTATTTCGAGTTTTCCTTCTCTCGCATAGATGTTATGTGCGTTTTATATCCCTTAGTCGTCTCGTACGATCACCCACGGGTAAGTTAGGGGGTGGTGAATTGTATTCTTACTCCGTCACCACACGGAACTGAAGTCGTTAAGCGTGAAATACTAAGTTCAGGAAGCATGTTTTTCGATAGACCGTAGGACGTCCACACTCTGCCCAAATAGTAACGGGGGCGAGAAAAAGAGGACGCAGTGCACTAAAAGCGTATTATCTCTCTTTGTCAATTGGACGGTTCACCAGTACCAATTATTTGATTCCAGTGCCCTGCCCCTGCAGTGGGTTGCCGTCTCAGAAACCTACACTGTCGGCGCCTCGGCATTAAAGCGCCGAAACGTCGGTCGCCTCCTCGCGTTCCATCTCAGCTTGCCGACTAATCCAAAGTTTACAATGGCAAAATAATCTGCCAATCAAAGCTGTATTCACTGTTTGGTTTAGGAGCTTGAAAACATTTTTAAAATGTGATGAGCAGTTTGTGAGGAATAACTTTTTCCTGTCTCTGTTTCTTTCTCTTACATCGGATGCGGAGGTATATACTGGCGTTTCTATAAAAAAAAATACAACAATACTTCCATAGGTCGCTAAAGAAACCGATAAAGGAACTCCAAGTTTCGATTTTCCGTTCTCATTGTTCACAAACGTTAGACACGGAATTCAATTATAGTTTTTTGTCATTTGTTCTTTAGTTTTTTCAAACCGTTTTAATAATAATAATGGCTTAAAACTATCAAGCTTGCAAAAAAGAGAATAGCCTGTCCAATTATTGTAGGTCAGTAAATTACAAATATACACAGTAACACCAACTGTTCTACATCAGCTGATTTTTACATCGCATTTTTTTAATATTTTTTTTGTTGCGACAACCCTAGTCCCAAAAATTGTACGCGCTTTACTAAAGTGACAATGTCTGTGACCAATAATTGAGCATTGGGCGGACACACCTACGTGTGCACTCACCGTAGCGAATAGCGGCAAAATAAAGATACACCAATAGGGTGGCCATCTTTTTTGTCATGTACGGGAATGTCTTTGTTACCTGTAACAAAAGAAAAATAAATTTGAATAAAAACAATAAAAAGGTATAAATTGTTTTTGTTTGTGGGTGATTATGTTATAAAAATGCAAAATTTCATATCTTCTATGGTGACAGTAAACAAGCAGTAAAATATGGTAGAAAACATGTCGCTCTGATTTACATAATTTAAGGAGACAAACTGTATATTAATTACATTATTTTGGCTCATATACGTCCCACTGTTGGGCTCGAGCCTCCTCTATAATAGGAGGGAAATTGACCTTACTATATATACCATGCTGATCAGACTGGTTGGTTTGGTGTTTTATTTTGAGTTTTCCTTCTCTTGCAGATGTTATTTGCGTATTATATCCTTTCGTATTTTACGACATCCCCGGACAAGATGTGTGGGAGTGGTGAACTGTATTCTTACTCCGTCACCACACAGAAAAGCATGGTATAATGGATAAAGTTTATTCTCATTGTGGAGGAGACCTGAACCCAACAGTGGGACATACGTTAGAGTGGTAGGACCACACTGTCGACAGTTATCTGTCTACAGCCGTGGGCCGGTCCGTCTGGGGTAGTACCACATTGAGAAGAAAATTGACGTCTGAGTAGTAGCAATTTGTTACTGCGCTTCGTTCGGTGTGCGAGAGAGCCGGCAGCCCAACTTTCTGAGTGTGTTTGGGTGTGGAGGGTTTTGGAGGTGCCTTTGTTATCATCGAGCCTCAATGCACGCATTCACACTCCCTTCACTTTCTTCACAGTAGACAGCGGCCTTATAAAGGTCCATGAGCGACAGCAACACTTACCATCAGGTGTACTGTTTGCTCGTTTGCCACCGTTTGCATTAAAAAAAAAAAAAACTAAAAAAGAAAGAAAAGGGATTAAATTACCAATTTTTTTTTTCAATCAAAAAACAAACATATTTTGTTCTGAGCGTGGGCATTTCCGTCCACGTATTAATATAAATATAAGAAATAACGTAATCCTTACATAACTATAAAAAGCTATTTATTTATCATAAATAACACCAACTTCTATACGATTCAATCTTACAATGTAATATTTACTTGAATAAAAGTGTACAAAGAAAATTTTCACTGACTGTTTTCTTGCTACAATAAATTAGACGTTTACTTCCTACGCGGTAGATAAATGATTACTTGGTTTTTCACACAATGGTTAAGTGGGCGAGAAATTTGTTAATACGTTTTATGATAATATTACACAATTTCATACTATGTTCAATGAAATCGAACCAAGCAACGTTATTAGCTTCATAATATGTTTAAACTACAATTAAGCTACATTTTCACACCAAATTTTATTCCATTTAATTTCATCATTTTAAATCTAGAGAGGTTCATATTAAGTACTAAAGTAGAGATTTTAAGAAAATAACTAAGAAACATCATCATTATCTCAGCCCATATAAGTCCCTGTCAGGTTCGGTCCTCCTCCACGATTGAAGAGAAATTGACCTACTAAACCGCGCTGTTCAGACATGTTGGCATAGAGTTTTATGTCGAGTTTTCCTTCTCTTGCATAGATGTTATTCGCATATTATATCCCTTTGTCTTCTTTTATTACACCCACGAGCAAGAGAGACTTGGTGAATTTTATTCTTCCTCCGTTATCACAAGAAAATATGTAACTTCTAAACTATTGAATTTAGCGGAACATATATGGTTGGTACTTAGATTAATCATTGGATTTCCTAGACCCGCGTAGGCGCAACTACCTACCTACAAGGGGGTATTCCGTCGGGCCGACCACTGATGTCAAGTAACCCTGCTCCGGTGGTCGGCCCAACGACGAAGGCGACGTGGTTTTCGGGTGGGTTGCGGGAGTTGCGTGCTTAAGCCCCTCTGTCGCCCCGAACGGAGTGGTGCGAAGGTGCGCCGGCCACAGGCCACCCACAAAAAAAAAAGACCCACAAAATATACCAAAATAGTTTTCAATATTGTAAACAAAACTACGGATTTTATCGCGTTTGAATCAATTATATTTTCTTTGTAATTATATTCTTAACATCTCTACTTTAATAAATATGAATCTCTCTACATTTAAAATGATTGAATTAAATGGGATAAAATTGGGTGTGAGAATGTAGCTTAATTGTTAATTTTTGTAATACTCGCGTAAACATCAGGTATTTTCAATATGTGTGAAGATGTTTCAATGTGAAAAGAGTAAATATTGTGTTGACTACAAGTAATCGTGATAAGAACAGGATGATAAAGATTTATTGTAATCACAGATAACATATAACTTTCCCTTTTTTATAGATCATTATCTGTGAATGAATTAGCTCATAGGCGGTGTTTACGCCTCTGCTGTTTCGCTATCATATCGCAATATATATTAATTATATTAATATGCGGCGTGGGTTGTGATAATTTTGCTATGTTGTTGCCATTGGTGGTACTTGAACAGGCAGGCCCATCTGGTAGTCCGGGTGGACGTATCGAGAAGTCCGCTATTACAAAGGGGTCCACCGCGTGACAGATTGCTGAGGCGTCGCAGAATACCTGAAAGAGTAATCCGTCAGGTTGGCGGATGCCAAGAAACCCGTACCAGCGATCAGTCTAATAGCGATGGCAAGAAAATACAGTAGGTTATGGGATTGCATGCCGCTCTTACATTGGTTCCCTGTGACTTTTAAGATGTCGTCATTCCACTTAATAGGGAGTCGCCCTACGTAGCGTCGTTCGATACGTGATCACCACTTGAGAACCTTTCTTCCCCAACGGCAACGAGCGATGCGGCCTGCCCATTGCCAATTCGACGTGCTAATTTGAGCTATATTTGTTACACCCATTCTTCTAAGGATTTCCGAATTCCAGATCTTATCACATAGAGAAACACCGAGCATAGCCCTCTCCATAGTATGTTGAGCGACTGAGTGTTTTTTTATGAGGCGGTAATTAAAGACCACTTTTCTGTGCCATAGATCATCGCTGGTAACACACGCTGGGTATAAACCTTTGCTTTCAGATACTGCGGAATATTAGATGAAAAAATCTCTTAAGTTTTCTGAGGCCCGTTGTCTATACCAATAAATAAAATTGGAGTGTCTGTTTGTAATGTCAAAATAATAGGCTTTTTTCATGCTCACACGGTTATTTGCACGACACCTATGCCTAACATAGCAATTAAAAAATTGTTGTCTGTCTGTCTGTCTGTTTGTTCCGGGTAATCTTCAAAACGGCTGGACCGATTTCAAAAATTCTTTCACCAATGGAAAGCTATAATATCAGGGAGTAACCTAGGCTATATTTTATCCCGGTATTCCCACGGGAACGGGAATTACGCAGGCAAGACGACTGAAACCGAAGCGAAGCGAGGTCGGGTTGCTAGTTACTAACAAGTATAATATTCCATCTAAATTATCTCTATTTTATTAGATACAGATAAATTACTAAACTTTTACGTGTCGAAATTACTTTAAAGACAACACCCTACTCTAAGGAAATATTATTTGTATCGCGGGGGACATTACAAATTTACAAACATAGATATTATTAACGGACACAAATTACATCCAGAGTCAGAAGAACAATTCGGGGATCACACAGTGTTGTCCTACGTGGGATTCGAACCCCTCACACTGGCACTGTAGGTCAGTATCTTAACCACTTCGCCATCTGTGCAATCAAACTTTCACTGCAGTCAAATTTGAACTATAATTGAATAGATATAACAGAATAATTAGTTATTGTCCGTGAGATTACGGAGTAAGAATAAAATTCACCACCTTCTCTCCTGCTCAGGGGTGTCGTAAATAATTTACATTTAGTCCCCAAAAATTGTTGGTCACACTATGCCATCGGTAACGGAATACTTTTTGTTCAAGCACATGGCGTTCCGGACCACTGGTCGCCGTGACCCCTTTATGGGGTCAAGTTTGAACAAATTGGACCCCCGCAGCATAAACTTTTATATCAATTACATTTCATTGGCATAGACAAATGGATTTTTCGTTATTAGAAACAATTAAATATCCTAGAGAGTATGATTGTTTTTCAAGATATAGATTTTTTTATTTATAAACATTTTGATATTTTAGTAATTTAAAGAAAAGATTAAGAAAAAGTAAAATTAAAGTGGATGTCGTAAAGGACGACTAAGGGATACATTATGGACATAACATCTGTGCAAGAGAAGGATAACTCAAAATTAATATATATATACTACCCTATACCAACATGTCTGACCAGCATGGTATAATAGGTCAAATTCCTTCCCATGGAGGAGTGGAGTGGAGGAGTCCCGAGCTCAACAGTGGGACGTATGTGGGCTGCGATGATGATGATGATATATCCTTAAGAGCTTTAAGGAACTCTTAACTAATGGAATAACAATACAATTCATCACCCCCTCTTACTTATAGACGATTATAATGACAACGCCGGCACACAAAAAAAAAAGTGGAATGTACTTTGGACCGGACCCACCTACTTTTTACTCAAAACTGGAGGGTGACCGGCCAAACGGACTTGAAATTCAGATTCAGTTGGTCGAAAAACATGTCGGTAGGTAGGTCCTGTCCAAAGTACATTCTACTTTTTTTTGTGTGCCGATGTAATTGAGAATGTTGATGATGATTGCACCCTTACTTCTTACCCCATCATTACATACACCTAAAATTTCGATACACTAAAAACCTTGTAACCATAACACCATTCCTTTTTCTAGATCAATATTCCCATTTTCTCAACCAAATATATAGGTCTGAACGATTTATATCTAAGACCTAATTCTGTTAAAAGCATTCAGTGCTGATGCTAATAGACTCAGGTGCTTAACGAACTTTTAACAGGCTGAGAATTAATGGCCCTGATTTATGTGCCTGAACTCATTACACAGTAATATATTCAGACTGAAGTTATTTAAAAACTATTGTATATAATCTAATTGTAAATAAAACTACTTTTACGGATTATATCGCGTTTGTATTTGATTTATCGGGTAGATAATTATAAATGTCTGTAATAACGATTACTTGTTGGACGTGAGACACCTTAGTCCGCCCGTGACCATGAATGCTGCAAAGTGTTCGAAACGTCGGGCAATCATAAATCAAATACAAACGCGATATAATCCGTAAAAGTAGTTTTATTTACAATGTGTAGTGCTCGCGTAAACATCAGATATCATTAAGTATATAATCTAGATTAGTATATTTTTTTTTTATTGGAAACAGAGGCAAACGAGCAAACAGTACACTCGATGGTAAGTGTTGATGCCGCTTCGTTAGATCGCTGCTTATCGTGAAGAAGAAAGTGAAGGGAGTGTGAATGCGTGCAATGGTTCGGTGATACTAAAGACAGAGAAAGTTGGGTTTGTAAATTGTAATAATCATCATCATCATCTTGCTCTTATCCCAATTACTTGGGGTCGACGCAATATGTCATCTGTTTTGACATATTGCAAAAAGTTTCGGCAATGACTTTTATGACCGGCCGCCTGCCTGACGTCACCCCTCCTTGGGAATGTAATCGTTGACCCAAATGGTACCAGATGGAGTTGGTCCGGGTCAATCTAGGGCTCTTAGTCGTCTTTTACGACACCCACGAGCAAAGCAAGGGTTGGTAGTATTCGAAGCCGCTACCACACAGCACTGTAAATTGTGATAATATTAATTGTAATAATATTAATTGTAATAATATTAATTGTAATAATATTAATTATAATAATATAATAATATTAATTGTTATGATCAAACATAAATTGAATTCTTTTGGAAAATGTTTTTTTTTTCAAAATTAAATCATTTGTCAATAAAAATCAAATGTCTGGACGAGAGCCTACAAGCGTAACCATAGCATTAACTTATCGCAATCCAGTGTTGAACGTAAACTGCCTCAAAGAAGAACAATTTAATAAACGCTTCGCAGGTAACAGTCGGTTTTTACGACTCCCATGGCAAAAACAGAGCATAGTAACGCATTATGTTTTTAACCCGCCGCCAATAAGTGATTGGCGTAAAATTGCAGGCCACTTGTACGCCTACAAAATATTGTGTCAAAGAATGATACATATATGGCTTGAAAAGAAGGTTACGCTTTATGATTAATTGTATCTTTATAAATTACGGTAGATTTGTTACTTAACGCGGGGGTGTTAAGATAAATAAAAATTGTCAAGGCTGCTTCAATTTAGTATGATATACTTGAAAGATAAAGCAATATCGTAGGTAGTGGTGACATCAATACAAATATTGGAGAGCTTTATACAAGTGATATTCAAGGGCGGATGCAAGAGTCACATAGTCATTTTGTCTAGTCATGACCAGCTCCAATTCGATTACAATAATAATTGTAATTAAAAAGACATTATTTTATTATTATACGTTAAAATATATTTAATTAAATAACTTTATTTAAAAACTAGCAACCCGCCCTCGCTTCGCTTCGGTTATAGGTTATAGTGGTTTTACCCGCGTAGTTCCCGTTCCCGTGGGAATACCGGGATAAAATATAGCCTAGTTTACGCCCTGATATTATAGCTTTCCATTGGTGAAAGAATTTTTGAAATCGGTCCAGCCGTTTTGAAGATTACTCGGAACAAACGGACAGACAGACAAAAATTTTTTAATTGCTATTTTAGGCATCGGTGTCGAGCAAATAACCGTGTGAGCATGAAAAAAGCCTATTATTTTGACATTACAAACAGACACTCCGATTTTATTTATTGGTATAGATAGAAATATTTAAATAATATTTTATTTTTAAATCAGTGCTTGATATAGAACCAAGCAGTGGGTTATGACTATCATTGTGTTGGATGTATTAAAATATATAATAGCTGACCCAACAGACGTTGTTCTATTCAAATAAAATAAGATAGCAGCGCCACCTATCGGGTCTAATTGTGAGTCTAAATTATTCTCAAATCCCCTTGGAACTTTCATCAACATCGTTCCAGCCGTTTAGGAGTTCAGTGTCATACACAAGTACACAAGAGATATATGTAATGATTTAGTATTTAAATACTATATAATATTTTAAATAAAACTACTTTACGGATTTTATGGCGTTTGTATTTGATTTTTGATTGCCCGACGTTTCGAACACTTTGCAGCGTTCATGGTCACGGGCGGACTAAGATGTCTCACGTCCAATAAGTCATCGTTATTGCAGAAAATGTATAATTATCTAATCGATACAGAAAATAGTTATTAAATATTGACCCAAATTTTTTAAAATTAATTTTTCAAAAAATTTAATTGTTTATGGTTAGTAATTATTTAACATTAAAATTAATAGTAATTATATTTAAAAAACCTGACTATCTAGTATACTACCACTGGATCGGAACACGGCCACACTGAGAAAGATCCGGCAAGAAAACTTAGCTGCAAAGTGTTCGAAACGTCGGCCAATCAAAAATCAAATACAAACACGATAAAAGCCGTAAAGTAGTTTTATTCAAAATGTGTAATTCTCGCGTAAACATCAGAAATCATTATACTATATAATATACAGACCTTTGTCCGTCACACACAAAGTGAAAATATTTATAAAAAAGTGTGTGTAATAAGTTGTACTTCTTTGGCGAAGCAAGATAAAAATATTAAAAAAAAAAATATTTTTCGTGTTTGTAGAAAAGTTTTAAAGTTTTTTTTAAAGTTTTATTATAATGCATTATCTAGTTGACATTTGTGACGCAGTACGCATGCATCGCAAAAAATGTTAACTAGTTAACTTAAGGTGTCTGTTTTTTGTGCCGAAATTAACTTTCATCGTTTTTCCCTAATGCGCCAAAAGAAGAATAACACCAAAAATCTAGGATTTTTTTTTTTTTTTTGTAGGTGGGCTGCGGTCGGCGCGCCTTCGCACCACTCCGTCCGGGGCGACAGAGGGGCTTAAGCACGCAACTCCCGCAACCCACCCGAAAACCACCTCGCCTTCGTCATTGGGCCGACCACCGGAGCAGGTTTACTTATCGTCAGTGGTCGGCCCGACGGAATACTCCCTACGTGGGGTACCCTCCCATCGACTGACGTCCCCCCCTCGGGGAGGACATTGGTCTTTCCTCCCGCGGTCGGCCTCTCGGCGGGTGACGGACTAATCCCCGGTCACGTCACCCGAAAAATCTAGGTTTAAAATTAATCTTACGTAATCTCCAGATAATATAAACTAGACTTATTTAGTCTACATTTTTGCCATGCGAAAATCTGGTGACCTAAATCTTGAGTCCACAAACATCGCTAAAGTAAATATTTGCACGATACGGGATGCGAAAAAATCTGAACACATGCCCGTATATGTTTGTTTATTTAGACATCTTGATGATACTAATTTAAACAATTATATTTTATTTATACTTCATAGTAGAGCATTTTATGTTTCAAACTACTACTTTAATTAGTTGGGCAACGTTCGGGCAACTTAAGAGGATCTTCTCGTCCAACATACCTCAGTGTCTGAAAACACAGGTCTACGACCAGTGTGTGTTACCAGTGATGGCTTACGGCACGGCAATGTGATCTCTAAATGTAGGCCTCATAACAAGGTTCAAAGTCGCTCAGCGTGCTATGGAACGGGCTATGCTCGGCTATGCTACGATATAGAATCCGAAATAATAATGTACTGTTTGCTCGTTTGCCACCATTTGCAATAAAAAAATAAAAAAAAAATACGGAAATCCGCAGAAGAACGGGTGTAACAGACATAGCACGAAGTATTAGCACGCTGAAGTGGCAATGGGCAGGCCTCATCGCTCGACGAACCGACAACCGCTGGGGAAGAAAGGTTCTTGAGTGGCGACCACGTATCGGACGACGTAGTGTAGGACGCCCTCCTGTGGACCGACAACCTAGTGAAAGTTGCTGGGCGTCGTTGGATGTAGGCGGCACAGGACCGCACATTGTGGCGTAACATGACCTACGTCCAGCAGTGGACGGCAATAGGCTGAAATGATATTGATGATGATGACCTTAATTAATATTATTATAGGTGCATTCATTTTAATTCAAATAAGTCCCCTGCTGAGCTCGAGACTACCCTTAATAGGAGTGATATTGGCCTACTGTACCACGCTGATGCGACAGGTTGGTATAGGGTTTTATTTCAAGTTTTTCGTCTCTTACATAGGTATTATATACGTGTTATATCCCTTAGGCATCTTTTACGACATCCACAGGCGAGATATGGATGGCGGGTAGTGAATAGTATTCTTACTGCATCACCACACGGAAAAAGTACATATTGATAATTTGTTGATAAATTTTCAAAATTTAGTATAATTAAAAAAAAAGAAAATATGGCTGGACAAGATCTTACAAACAGCACGCAATCACGAGATAATTGAGCAGCCATCACTCCCAAATCAGAATTTCAAAGGCCTCCCATAAAAAGATTCAATTCAAAAAGTAAAATGTAATTCACAAGAACATTATTTGTACAAATATTATTAAATTACACAGTGAAATTATATAGCATCCATAAATATACCACATTTCTTGTTTATCTACCTTCGAAATCAACACAAATTGATATTTAACAAGTACACAGGGTTTAAATAAAAGTTTATTTTTTTTATACAATTGTCGCTCGAATACCTGTGCGCACGCATGCCGTTGTCCCGAGTTAATAGTCCGGCAAATGTGGACACATTACTGAGTAGTGAAATATAAGGTGACCATGTGAATCGCTACGATTTGGAATTCGTTACGGTTTCAGTGGCCTTACCCGCGTAGTGCCCGTTCTCTTGGGAATACCATGATAAAATATAGTCAAGTTACTCTTTATACAAACAACTACCTGCTAATAAAATATTATCAAAATACGTCGAACCGTTTCAAAGATTACCCAAAACAAACAGACAGACAAAATTTTTTTAAACCGCTTTTTAAGCATAGGTGTCGTCCACATAACCTATTAGCATAAAAAAGCCCATTAGTTTAACATTACAAACAGACACTTCAATTTTAGTCAATTGTATAGAGTATAGATATATAGATAGTTATGAAGTGAGTACATTAACACACCCCTGGTAGGGTGGTGTACGCTGTTACCTCTCCAACGCTATTAGGCTGGCTATCGGTATCGATTCCTTGACTTTGGTGGCCAGTCTAATAGTGACCTCTTTAAGAGGGATTATGTTAGAATCGCCATGTAATGTAGTCAGGTTGCTTATCACATTTATTTGCCATCATCATCATGGTCTTATTTCTTTTTGGGATGGGCTATGGTCATCCCTCACGTCATCCAGCTCCATCCGGGGTAACAGAGGGGCGGCGCGCGGCCCCATAACCAGCCGTATCTCCTCTCTTACCATTGGGCCGACTACCGGTACCAAGTTCCTTGTTCTCCGTAGATCATGCTCTTATGCCAATTACTTGGAGTCGACGCAATATAATTTCTTCATTTGTATATATTGTTTAGCAAAAAGTTTTGGCAATAGCTTTACGGCTGGTTGCTTTCCCGATGTCAACACTTCTCAGAATATAATGATTCCTCGCAGGGCATTAGATAGTGTTAGCACAGGTCGATGTCAAGCTCTTAGTTTTTTACGACACACACGAGCTGTGAAAAGGTTGGTAGTATTCGTAGCCACATAGCAGAATATTACCTAATCAATCTTTTAGGTACTATACCGCACTGGTCAGACTTGTTGAGTGTTGGCAAAAGGTTTTATATCGAGTTTTTCTTCTCTTCCATAGATGCTATGCATTTAGAAAGAAAGAAAGAAAAACATTTATTCTGTTCTCGTTTAATCTAATAAAAAACACAAACAACTAAATAAAATAGCTTACATAAAATAGCTAAATTTTAACGAGGAACAAGAAAGGCTATTTGGTTCAGCTCGTGCTACTTCTACTTAAAGATATAGCTCTGGTATTCTCCAAACACCTGGAAAGGATAATAATCATATTCCTTAGTCGTCTTTTACGACACCCACGGATAAGAGAATGGGTAATGAATTGCATTCTTACTCCGTCACCACACGGCATTATCTTTTACGATCTCTACGAAAAGAGAACAGTGAATTACATTTTTCACGTTGAAATGGCAATGGGCAGCCCACATCGCTCTTCGAACCCACAACCGTTGGGGAACAAAGGTTCTTGAGTGGCGATCACGAATCGGACGGCGCAGCGTAGGACGACCCCCCACTAGGTGGACTGACGACATTCTCAAAGTCGCAGGGAACCGTTGGATGCAAGTGGCGCAGGACCGTTCCGAGTGGCATTTTCGTGGGGAGGCCTATGTCCAGCAGTGGACGTCTGTAGGCTGATGGATGGATGGATGGAATTACATTTTTACTCGATAACCATAAAAAAAATTGAGAAATATCCTTAATATTTTCGACATCATGGTCACTATATTCACATTATAGTAGTAAAATTCCAGCAACATGAACAATTAACCCGGGGTCTGTTGCTTAATGTACTATACAAATACAGTGTGACGTTTCCTGCATATTGTATTTATTGTCATTAGATGCTTTTAAATTGTGATTAGGCATTATCATTTTATCTATCACTGTATAGATCTCCTAATCAAATCTAATATCTTTAAACGAGCAATTCTTGTATCATCATTTCATCATCTTAATCCCAAATACTGTTGGGATAGAGCTTCCTCCACAATGGAGAGGCAATTGACCTACTATATGCCTTGACCACTATCGGAGAACATCACCCCTCGCCCTCGCTGGCGAACTAATAACACTTAATTAAGACAAATAGCATATTATTACAAAACTAATGAGTGTTCAGTGCCCTGTTACATTTAAAGCTATTTTGCATAACCGGCTTATGGTCATTAGAAATAAATGGGTCAGTTGGCTAAAGGGAATAGTTTAACAAAGATATTGTGGGCTAAGTTATAAAATGTAATAGGTTTTATTTTTTTAAATATATATTATTTTTATATTATTATTATAACTTTCACTCTCGCTTAGATAACATAAATGTCCTTGTTTCCTTTCATCTCACCCTATATATGTCCCATTGTTGGACTCAGTTCATTTGACCATGCTGGTCAGACATGTTGGAATAGGGTTTTGTTTCGAGTTTTTCTTCTCTTGAACAGATTTTATATCTGTACTAATATATAAAGCTAAAAAGTTTGTTTTTTCGAACGCGTTAGTCTCAGGAACTACTGATCCGATTTGAAAATTATTTCAGTGTTAGATAGTTTATTTACCGAGAAAGGCTATAGGCTATATATCATCACGCTAAGACTAACAGGAGCTGAGCACCAATGAAGAATGTATGAAGAATGTTTCAAAATCGTGGTTTTTCCCCTTTTGAGAGCTTCCGCTGCATACACTGCAAAATTTTCGCAAAAATCATTTATGACAGAATCGTATTTTTAAAAAATATCACATCTACGTAAAAATAGTCTTAGGTTAAAGTTAACGTTAACGTTAGTATCTATACCAAGCGGACGAAGTCGCGAGCAGAAGTTAGTGCTTAATATATCCCTAAATCGTCTTTTACGACATCCACGGGCAAGATAGGGATCGGTGAATTGTATTCTTACTCTGTCACCACACGGAGTTCCTTGTTTCCTTATTGCATTTAAATAAAAAATATATGTAATCAATAGTCGGTTAGTCACTCTTACAATATATTTCTTAAACTTGCACAAATAGATCAATATGTAAATGTAATTAACTTGTTGTTTAGACAATTACATGAATACTGGAAATGAAATATAATGGAATTTATTTAAGTTGAGAATGAGCAATACCACTAGACACAAAGTCTACAAGGAAAGGCTTCCACTGTTCACGATAGAAAAAGTTAAATATTGTCCGGGGAAGTCGAAATTCTTCAACTATTTGTCATTGGCGTTCGTCCATAAATTGTGCAATTTCCGAGATATTTACACATAGACAGACAGACATTCTTGTTATTGCATATATTAATGGCTGACGGAAGCTTTTTAAAATATATTTCAGTATTTAGTCTCGCAGTTATTTAGGTTATGGTAACAAAATTAAAAAAATACTTTTGTTTGAAATAAAACTATCTTTTGAGGGTTTTAAAGCTTTTGTATTTGATTTCTAATTGCCCGACGTTTCGAACACTTTTCAGCGATCATGGTCACAGATGGACTTAGATATCTCGCGTCTTTTTTTGTTGGTATGGGCTGTGGTCAGTGCACCTGTCGCCCGGCTGTCCGTGACGACAGAGGGGCGGCGCGCGGCCCCATAACCCATCCGTAGCATAGCGTAGCGTTCGCCTTCGTCGTTGGGCCGACCACCGAGTTCCTTATCTTCAGTGATCCGCCCAACGGAATGCGCGGGTCGTGGGGTACCCTCCCCTCACGACGTCCTTTCTCGGAGACGTTGGTCACCGTCGCGCGTTTGCCCTCTTGGCAGGTGACGAACTAAAGATACAGTGGTCTCGAAAGTCAAAACGCAAAATCGGTAGAGCTGCCCTCAAAAATCGGTATATTTGTAACTAAAATCGGTAAATAAAAATAACAATGTAGAATCAAATTCGTCTATTTATTTTTACCTTAGGTTTAGGGATGAGCGATAATATCGATCAAAGAAAATTCTCTGGCCCAATTTTGATGAGCTTTTTTTTAGGACATATGTCGGGATGTATTAAAGATACAGCGGGACTTCCGACGACATAACATCCTCGGAGCTTTTTTTTTTTAGGACATAGGTCGCGATGTATTATTAAGATACAACGGGACTTACGACGACGTAACATCCTCCGGACAAATTTTGATGAGCTTTTTTTTTAGGACATATGTCGAGATGTATTATTAAGATACGGGGGGACTTACGACGAAATTAAATCCCTTTTGTCAGTTTAAAAGTATTAAATCGCCATTCGGTAGAAAATCGGGCGATTTGCCGTGTATTCTCGGAAATCGTTGAAAAATCGTTGCATTTCGGTAGAGCGCGCCCCATATCGGTAGAAATACCGAAAAATCAGTAGGTTCGAGAACACTGTAAAGATATTTCGCGTCTAACAAGTCATCGTTATTACAGAGATTTGTATCTACCCGCTATATTATTAGTTATTAAATTTTGACTTACATTTTTATTTGACCTAGAGATGATCTGATGATGGACCTGGAATCTGGCCATAGGAACTCCGTAATTAAACGACGCAACCCCACCGAGTTTGGTCTCATTTGATTCGTCTTGATGAGTACTTTGATACTATATGGTAACCAAGGTCTGATGATGGATTTTTAACTTTTTAGTTCATTTTATTAACTAATAATAAAAGCTTGTTTTTAAAAAAGATTCTTTCCTTTAATTTATTAAATGTGTAATACTTGCGTAAACATCAGAAATCATTTTACTCTTGTTTTTGGTATTTTATGAAGTTTGTTGATTTAATATCTTTATTTAAAGGGACTTTAGAGGAAAGGTATTATTGAATTCCAACGTTATGTGTGTATGTAAATTTGCGATTTTCTCAAGAACTATTGATTCGCTTCGAATGGAGTTTTTATGATAATAATAAAATATATCCATAAAATAAGGCAAACCTTATTATTTTTAAGGTAATTAATTCTTATACTTTCTGTGCGGTGACGAAGTAAGAATACAATTCACCACTATCCTTTATCATCCTATCTTGCCTGTGGATGTCGTAAAAGATGACTATGGGATGTAATATGCAGATAACATCTGTGCAAGAACAGAAAAACTCAAAATGGAACCCTGTACCAACATGTTTGATCAGCATGGTATAGTAGGTCAAATTCCCTCCCATTGTGGAGGAGGCTCGAGCCCAACAGCGGGACGCATGTGGGCTGCGATGATGAATACTTATATATATTATGATCTGTTGAAGATTTTGCTCTGAAAATCTATCTTTTTCAGAATAGAAATTTTCAATAACTAAGAGCAAATATAGGCTTATGTGCCACAATGGACATCTAGGCTGAAGTCGCCTCAGCTCATAAACAGGTCTCGAGCCTCCTTTATAGTGAGCGGAATCAATCTACTATATCACGCTGGTCAAGAGGAGTACAGGGTTTTATTTTTTTATTGCTAACGATGGCAAACGAGCAAATAGTACACCTGATGGTAAGTGTTGCTGCCGCTCATGGACCTTTGCTAAGCCGCTGCCTACGGTGAAGAAAGTGAAGGGAATGTGAATGCCTGCAATGAAGTTTGGTGAAACTAAAGGCATCACCAAAACCCACCACTTGCAATCACCCTCAAAAAGTAGGGCTTCCGGCTGTCTCGCTCACCGAACGAAGCGCAGTAACAAATCGTTACTACTCAGATGTCGATTTTCTGCAAGAGTGTGGTACTAGCCTGGACAGATCAGCCCGCGGCTGTAGACAGACAACTGTCAACAGTGTGGTCCTACCTTATTTCGAGATTTCCGTCTCTTGCATAATTGTAAATACATAAGATATCCATTTACAACACCCACGGGCAAGAGACGGGGTGGTGAATTATATACGTAGTCTGTCACCGTACTAAATATACTGTAATATACATACATATAATCACGCCTCTTTCCCATAGGGGTAGGCAGAGACCACTTTCTTCCACTTGCTACGATCTTGACATACTACTTTCGCCTCCTCCACATTCATTAATCTCCTCATACATGTTCTTCGGTTCAGAGTACTCCTAACCTGGCCTTTCTTAAGAATATCCCCGATTTGAATATGGAACGTCCGCCTCGGTCTTCCCCTTCAAATACTTCCATTCACATTCGTCCTATCAATTCTCCTTGATAGTCTCCATTCATTCATTCTCTCTACATGGCCGAATCAACTTAACATAACTTTCTCAATCCCTGTCAATACATCTACATTCATACCACAACGTTCCCTAATCACTCTGTTTTTAATTCTATCACTCAATTTCACATCAATCATGCTCCTCAGCGCTCTCTTTTCCACAGCATTTATTCTACTTTCGTGCTTCTTCTGCCATACCCAGCTCTCACTTCCATACATTAGAGTTGGTACAAGCACTCCCCTATGCACAGCTAGGCGAGCCTTCTGCCTAGGTTTCGGCTACCTATAAAGGTGCGCAAAGCACCATTCACCATATTTCCCTTACACACTCTTCTTTCAATATCACTTTCACATTTACCAACTGCAATATATATTTTAGAAACACATTACCTTTCCTCTTCAATAAGCCACACGATCTAAAATTACATGGCCGTGACGAAACTACTAACTCTAAAATCCTTTTGTGTTAGTTAAAAAAATACCATAAAAATATACGAGCCATTGCATCCCATGAATTAGATACTATCAGGTTCATCAAAGTGATGCCGGCTATGTTTTGTCTCGCTTATACGTGCCATTAGGGTTGCTACCCATGATTACTGTATAATTTACCATAATTATTGTAGGCCACATCGCTCGTCGAACCGAAGTCACCACCCCTCACGCGTGGGTGTCGTAAAAGACAACTATGGGATATAATATGCATATAACATATGTGCAAGAGAAGGAAACTTCGAAATAAAACCCTATACCAACATGTCTGATCAGCATGGTATAGTAGGTCAATTGGTCTCCCATTGTGGGGGAGGTCCGAGCCCAACAGTGGAACGTAAGTGGGTTGCGATGATGATGATGATGATAACTACATATAAATATTTAATACAAATAAAAATGGCAACCCTAAGTTTTGACGGTAGCTTTTGTTTCACTCTTTCTCGCCTGTAATGATTTAATGGCAGTAAGATGAATAGTATTAGCTTGTCCGAATAGTGATTCAAGTAGATTTAGTTTTCTATACTACGCATAATTTTTATTGTGTAGATGAATCTATAGGCAAGTTTGGATGGGGAGTAAATTCCTGTAAGTCAACATGAACGTAGTCACGTGACTTATTCACACCAACATTTTTTAATTCACAAATTATAAATAATATATTATTTATCCTTTGGGAGTGCATTCTCTGATGCAACGAGCAGGATCTCATGTTAGACAGTCTGCATGTCACGTCTGAAGTAATGTACTATTCGGGCCTTGTAGCAACTCGAGAAAATTTCCGTTCGTTTAGGCACTTTTGCCATACCTACTATTGTAACCAAACTTAAAACTCACAAATAGGTCCATTAAGCTCTGTTCAATCCGTAGTGCTGTACCGCTGCGTTTCACGTAGCTGTACAAATTCTTATTTAATGCCTTATTGGCCAACTGCTTCATGTCTCCCGCTTTGCATAGGAGGGAAGTGGAATCTTTATAACTGCTCCCGTTTTTCTTTTCTGATTAAATTTGTTGCGGGTCCCAAGACAATTAAAAGCGTGTCCCGGGACTTTCTGAGTCAAACTTCAGTGTCTTATATGGCGACCATTGTGCATCCTGCCTTACAGGTGTTATAGTGGTGGGAATGTGTGGTGGGATAAGTCCCTTAAAAAAAATAATAACACAGATGAAAAATAAAAAAGAAATATATCAAAACAACCGACTTTCATAAAGGCAGCGACGAAAACCGGTAATGTTGCAATCTAAGCACAGTAGCAATGTATACATCAGAGATAAAAGGAACCAGGAACTACGGCACGAAAGAGATGACGATAACTTCATCATTAATAAAAAAGAGATAGAGCACATGCAGCTGATTGCACTTTGATTGCGCGTTCCAGTTTTTTTAATTGAAAATAAAAAGGTTATGTCCAATAAGCTTTAAATTCAACTTTAGTGAAGAGATAGATAGATCCCAATTTAATATAGGTCTAATGGTAAATTGATAGTACGGGATTCATGAATTCTTTATTGTAACGAAAGTTGTAAAAGGTTTTTAAGGTCACTTCAGTTGTTAGTTTTCTTTTTGAAGTTATCAAAAAGAACATACAGAAAATTAAAATAAATTCTTCTTTTGGTGCGTTACGGAAAATTATGAGAGTAAATTTTTAGGGTGCGCTAACACCATCACGAAAATCCACCCTTTTTTTTTTGGGGTGGGTTGCGGTCGGCGCGCTCGTCGCACCACTCCGTCCGGGGCGACAGAGGGGCGTATAGCACGCAACACCCGCAACCCACCCGTACACCACGTCACCTTCGTCGTTGGGCCGACCACCGGAGCAGGGTTACTTGTCATCAGTGGTCGGCCCGACGGAATACCCCTACGTGGGGTACCCTCCCACTGACCGACGTCCCCCCCTCGGGGAGGTCTTTCCTCACGCGGTCGGCCTCTCGGCGGGTGACGGACTAATCCCCGGTCACGTCACTCGCGGCCTCGGCTAGGAAATTTTTAGGGTGCGCGAACACCATCACGATAAAACCACCCTGAAGTTAGCTAGTCAACATTTTTTTACAATACGTGCGCACACTTTCACAAATATCAACTAGATTACTAGATAATCTTACTAATATTATAAACACGAAAGTTTGTGGTTATGTTTGTTCACGCAAAAACTATTGAATGGATTTTGATGAAATTTCACAATAATACAGTTTACATATCAGAATAAGAGTTATAATAAAACTTTTAATATATTAAATACCATTTTTAGGGTTCCGTACCCAAAGGGCAAAAACGGGACCCTATTACTGAAACTTCGCTGTCCGTCTGTCACCAGGCTGTGTATCTCAAGAACGGTGATAGCTAGATAGTTGAAATTTTCATAGATGATGTATTTCTATTGTTGCTATAACAACAAATACTAAAAATAAAATAAAATAAATATTTCAGGGGGGCTCCCATACAACAAACTTGATTTTTTTGCTCAATATCGATAATGGCAATAGGGTGCCTCCCTATTCCGTGTTTACCTAGTCAATGGTACGGAACCCTTCGTGCGCGAGTTCGACTCGCACTTGGCCGATTTTTTTCTATTATTAGTGTCGTTCTTTCTAAAAAACGTAGGATAACCCCAAAGAATTTTTTTTTATATAGATTTCTATCTTGTTGCGCCAGAGAAGTACAACTTCTTACGTGCGTACATAAGTACACACACATTTTTTTTTTTATTGAATGTTTAGCATTCGTCAACCAGGCCATCGCGTAAAATATAAATCAATTGAAACCCTAGATATTAAATGCACAGAAGATGATTATTTAACCAGGCAATTTAAAAAGACTCCGCAACTTTGTATAGGATTATAAAGACCAATTTCATTATGAATCAACGTTTCTAAGGATAGAATGATTTGACTTAATTTTGTGTATAATAAAGAACTCGGACAGCAATATAAAAGAAATGTTTGTTTACAATTCTTGGCGTGCTTATAGATGGTCGAACAGCTGATTGTTAAAGTATCTTGTCAGGCTTTATACGTCATTGGCTTCGTGCATTCTACACATCCTCACCGTCTTCCTGCTCTAATCCCAATTACTTGGGGTGGACTCAATATGTCATTTCGGCACATATACGTCCCATTAGCATTTCCGTCAACTTGTTCCTCGGCTTGTCGGCGCGGCGTCCGCCCTTTCTTGGCTGATGCCAAACGTGGGCGGATCCAGCACTACGTGCAGACGGCTGTACGCGGGGGTGATTTGGTCGATGGCCCTGTACGGCGCACCGGTGTGGGCGGGGTCCATGACCATCCATCTAAGGGCTCTCTTGTGGCGTCCACAGAGGGCCATGGCGATCAGGGCCATACGTGGCTACAGCACAGTGGTGACGGAGGCAGTGTGCTTCTTGGCCGGAACTCTCCGTGGGACCTGTAGGCGGAGATGCTCGCCGAAATTTATAGGCGGGGGTCGGAGACGCGAGCTGGAGGCGCTACATTTCCATCAAGGAGATTGCCGCCTGGCGAGTCGACGCCCGCCGAGACGTCATTGCCCGTTGGGCAGTCCGGCTGAAGAGGCCTTGGTACGGTGTCAGGACCGTCGAGTCCTTCCGGCCAGTGCTGATGGAGTGGTTGGAGCGGACGCACGAGGTGCTTTCCTTCCAAATGGTGCAGGTATTGACTGGGCACAGTAGCTTCGCCAAGTACCTGCACAAGGTCGTTAGGAGGAAGAGCACACCGTTCTACCACCACTGCGATTGCGACGAGGACACGGCGCAGCACACATTCGAGGTGTGTGCCGCGTGGGCAGAGTAGCGCCGTGAACTCGTCGCAACCATCGGTGCCGACCTGACGCTGTCGACCATCGCTAGGGATGCTCGGCAGCGTCAGAAACTGGGACGCCGTCGCCGCCTTCTGTGAGGACGTCATCTCACGGAAGGAGGCGGCGGATCGTGCACGAGAGGTACTCCTTTTCAGTGACACGTTCCGCCACCGGCGGCGCAGGTGCGAGCGCCTGATGCCGCCCTAGCCGAAGCCGCGGGTGATCGGAACGGGATCTTTAGTCCGTCACCCGCAGAGAGGCAGACCGCGCGACGACGACCGACGTCCCGGGACAGGTACCTCGAGTGGTGAGGGTAACCGAAAGGGTATTCCGTTGGGCCGACCACTGAGAACAATGAACTCGGCACTGGTGGTCGGCCATGGGTTATGGCCATCGGGATGGGTTATGGTCCCGCGCGCCGTTCTCTTATCGCCCCGGACGGCGTGGACGGTGTGTGCGCTTACCATAGCCCACCCATAAAAAAACAAATAAAAAAAAGGGGATATTTACCTACTATGTCATGTTGTTCAGACATGTTGGTATAGATAGAGTTTCATTTCGAGTTTTCCTTGTCTTATATAGATGTTATGTACATAATTATATAACTTAGTTGTCGTTTACGATATCTACGGTCAAGATAGGGAGTGGTTTTTTTTTTTTTTTTTTTTGTGTGTGTAGCTGTTGGTCGCAGATGACCTTGACAGCTTAACGCGGTCAATGGGCGAGCGGAAGGCTCTCAACCCGGTAAGTAAGTTAAGCGAACATCGTCCGACGGCTCCCCCTGTGGGGAACGGACCTCGACTCGGGGCGTCGCTGAAAGCAAAGTGGGCGTGGCCACGTTTAGGTTAATGACTATAGGGAGTGGTGAATTGTATTCTTATTTCGTCATTACACGGCAAACTTGACCACAATGTACTGTTATGATAATTGAAATATCTATGTGTTAAGATGAATCAGCTACCGCCGTCGACCGGTTTGTTAGCATTTTATGAAAGTGATTGTTTAGTCTATGGAAAGTGAAAAGTCGGATTGTTTATGTCAATGTTTTAGCGTTTTGGTATGTTAGCGAGTGGAAATATTGTTTAGAAGATTATTAATACGAATATATTGAATGAATAAAGATCTAGTACCTGGATGATAGAGATTAGTTCGTTATTTTTTCGATAATTACAAAAGTAAATTTATATAAAATGAAATAACGAAAAAATAATAAAAAAGGGGTAAACGTGGACGGAGTGCCGTATGATGACGAAGTAAGAATACAATTCACCACTCCCTATCTTGCCCGTGGGTGTTGTAAAAGATGACTGAGGGATGTAAAAAGCATATAACATCTATGCAAGAGAAGGAAAACTCCAAACATAAAAACATAAACAAAAACGTCTGACAAAGTGGAATTGTAGGTCAACAGTTGGACATATATAGGCTGAGGTGATGAAACGAGGATCTAACCGCAACTCGCAGCTGTGGGGCGTATATGAGTTGTAATGATGATAATAGCAATAATCATCAATCCGTTTCTTTAAGAGTGCGCCGAACTCACGGTTATTACCGAGGAGAAAGTGAAGGCAGTGTGAATGCGTGCATTGAGGCTCGGTGATACCAAAGGCACCACCAAAACCCTCCACACGCAAACACCTTCAGAAAGATGGGCTTCCGGCTCTCTCGCTCACCAAACGAAGCGCAGTAACAAATTGCTACTACTCAGACGTCGATTTTCTGCTCAGTGTGGTACTACCCCGGACAGACCGGCCCGCGGCTGTAGACAGATAACTGTCGACAATGTGGTCCTACCATTCTTATTACTACACTAATTATTTAGTCTCAGTCTTATTAATAAACTTTATCATCATCATCGCACCCCACATATGTCCCACTGTTGGGCTCAAGCCTCCTACAAAATAGGAGGGAAATTGACCTTACTATGTCATGCTGGCTAGACAGATTGGTATAGGGATTTTTTTTTTCAAGTTTTATCTTCTCTTGTATAATGTTATATGCGTATAATATCCCTTAGTCGTCTTTTACAACATCCACAAGCATGATAAAGAGTGGTGAATTGTATTCTTACTCCGTCACCACGTGGAATGGATCCTCACGGCTATTACTTGCTTAAAACATCTAACTATTTATGTCTTATTAGTTTTAGTTTTAAACTTACTTGTAATTATTTATCAGCACAATTTTCTACGGACGTGTCATAAAATTACCTGTAAAGATAAAATAAAATTAATAACAATTTGTAAATAAAACTACTTTTACAGATTATATCGCGTTTGTATTTGATTTATGATTGCCCGACGTTTCGAACACTTTGCAGCATTCATGGTCACGGGCGGACTAAGGTTTCTCACGTCCAACAAGTAATCGTTATTACAGACATTTTGTGTAGTGCTCGCGTAAACATCAGATATCATTAATAACAATTTTTTAAGTGTAGTGCAGCTATACTCTAAGTGTGTTCCGCGGAACCCTAGGGTTCCGTGATACCTCTGTCGGGGTTCCGCAAGAATTTAGAAATAAAAAAATCAAAACACCTCTCTCTGGTCGCTCCGCGGCTGTGCGGACTCCGTGGCCGCGCGGAGACAAAACGCTATGAATGTTATTTATTTATTTATTTGTATTTGTATAAGCTTGTGTTACATTAGCTGGTACAATATCTCATAAGTTTGGTCTCAACAATTTTATACTTGTACAACGCGTTCGCTCTAAGTTTGCCGGTCTGTGGAATGCGCGTACCCTCCCCCACGTGACAACAAAACTTATAATGTGTCATAGTTTTACCCAAATATCTAACGTACACAATTTTTATTGTTACAATTAAATAAAAAATTTCGAACGTCATACACTCATACCTATCGCCAGCGGCAAACTTAAAACGAGCGGGTAGTATACTTGTAAGCGCTCAGTCTCTTTGATAAAAGCCGCCTCTGAATTAGACGCTATAGTTGTCAACTAGCGACTTTCGTCTCTAACTTCAAAGGATAAAGTCGATATTGTTTACAACGCTATTTTTAAATTTCTGTTTTTATTTTTGCTTTTTGTTTATCAAAGGTGCCGACTCGAGTATTTTCGAGAATATTTGAGATCGAGTTTAGGACTAAGTATAAAAGCGGCGATCGCGCGTTGGCGTCGTTGCGGGTTGAGAGCCCTCAGCGCTCACCCACCAGTCCGGGTAAAGTTGTCACAGCCATCTGAGGCTAACAACTAAGTCACACAAAAAAAAAAAAAAAAAAAAAAAAAAGTTGGCGTCGTCAGTTGATGATTAGCGTTCGGAGCGATAAGTTACTACCTACTTACAAGCTCGCTAGCGAGAAACTAGTGTTCATTGTTTTACTGCCTGCTGTATTCTGTTGTCTCAGTTTTATACATTTCTTCCCTGTAGGTTCTAAATTTAGTCTCTTATACGCAGTAACGATTGTGCATTATTTAAACCCCACTATCCTGACTTGTAACATTATAAATAAAGAAGAATGGAACGTTGGCTTAAAGGTGTTAAACGTGTTCCAACAACATCTTCTAATGACGCTGAATGTTCAAAAGCAATGCGCGCGGAGAATTTAGCAATCACCGATCCAGAAGATGATGCCACGAGTGCCACGACGTCAAGCTCGACGGTTTCAAAGACGAAAAAAAGGAAGTATGATGAATCTTATATCAGTTTCGGATTTGTTGATTCCAACGGCTCACCTCTCTGCATGCTCTGTAGTAAACTGCTTCCTAATAGTTCCATGGCACCTGCCAAATTGCGTCGACATTTAGAAACCGTACACCCCGAGACTAAAGACAAGAATAAAGAATTTTTTGTTCGCAAAAAAGATCAGTTATTAGAAAGTCAAAAAAATATGATGCATGTAACACAAACTACCAACGAAAAGGCCACGGAGGCATCATACTTAGTTAGCTATCGCATTGCACAAGCAGGTGAAGCGCACACTATCGCTGAGAAATTAATAAAACCATGTGTATTAGACATAACAAAATGTATGCTTGATGAAAAATCTGCAAAGCATCTTTCTACTGTTCCGCTATCAAACGATACTGTTTCACGACGAATCCATGATCTGGCAAGCTACGTCAAACAAGAACTAGTTACACGTCTACAAAATACACGATTCGCTTTGCAAATGGACGAGTCGACTGATGTCGCTGGTTTGGCTATCCTGCTGGTTATTGTGAGATATCCATATAAAAGTTCTTTTGAAGAAGACATGCTTATGTGTTCATCGCTGCTTACAAACACTACCGGGGAAGAAATTTTTAATAAAATAAATATATTTTTTGAAGAACATAATCTCAGTTGGAACAATTGCATTGACATTTGTACAGATGGGGCCAAGGCGATGACAGGTAAAACAGCAGGAGCAGTGTCACGAATGAAAAATAAAGCGCCTAATTGTAGTTCCAGTCATTGTATTCTGCATAGACAAGCACTTGCGATGAAGCAAATGCCGTCTAATCTAAAATTAGTTATGGATGAAGCGGTAAAAATAATTAATTTTATCAAATCACGACCACTACAATCCCGATTGTTCTCATTATTGTGTGAAGATTATGGCAGCAAACATAAAACACTGCTGCTCCATACAGAAGTGCGATGGCTGTCTCGGGGAAAAACTTTAACAAGGCTATTTGAACTTAGAGCCGAGTTACAAATGTTTCTTTCAGTAGATACTTCTTTTAATTTGAAGGACCGTTTGTATGATAAAACTTGGTTGTTCCGATTGTCTTTTATGGCGGATATCTTTCAAAAACTTAACGAATTAAATTTATCGTTGCAAGGTAAACAGACAACAGTGTTTCAGGCCTATAATAAAATAACTGCTTTTAAAAGAAAATTAGATTTTTGGATCATTTGCATTGGTAAGAAAGAAATAGAAAGTTTTACGTTACTCAGTGAGTTTGTTAGCGAAAACGACTCAGAAATGTTTGAAGATAATGTGTTTGAAGAATTGGTCCAATATCTCAGTTCGATGCGTGCATCTTTTGAAAAGTATTTTCCCGAAGAACACAATACAAAAATTAAAGTGAACTCCTGGATTCATAATCCTTTTTTACCCAACTTGGAAAAGCCTGAAAACATGTCAAATGATAGATGTATGAATCTCTTTTAGAAATGTCATCAGACACAAGTATGGAGTCATTGTTCAAAACGACGCCTCTTAATGATTTTTGGTGCAGAATCCAAGATGAATATGCAATGCTTGGCCAAATGGCTCTGGATATTCTTCTCCCGTTCCCAACTACATATTTGTGCGAAACAGGATTCTCTACCTACGCAGCCACGAAAACAAAATATCGCAATAGACTGGACGCCGAAGCTGATATGAGACTCCAACTTTCTTCCATCAAACCTGATATCAAGCAATTGATGAAAAATAAAAAACAGTTTCATACCTCCCACTAGTTAGATTTTTTCTTTTTTAATGTTTTCTATTATTGTCCTTACCAAGTGGTGAAGTAAATAATAATTAGTAACTGATACATTGTACTTTTATTATGCTGATTAATATAGAATACACTTATAAAAATAATTGTTTTATTGTAGGGTTCCATCAAGTATTTTGCTTCCCAAAAGGGTTCCGTCATTTAAAAAGTTTGAGAACCACTGGTGTAGTGTATAATAAATAAATCATTTTCCGTGTGGTGACGGAGTAAGAATACAATTCACCGCCCCTCTCTTGCCTCTAGATTTCGTAACATACGACTAAAGAAGAATGAAAACTCAAACAAAACCTTATGCCAAATCGTTTCAACAATGTGATATATGTAGTAGGCAAATTTCCCTCCCATAGTGGAGAAGGTCCAAGCCCAACAGTGGGACGTATATGTGCTGCAAATAATATACATGAGTTCGTTAGATTCTATGCATTATTTTATCAGATCGTGCTTCTTCATCATTTTAACATATACACGTCCTACTGTTGACCTCGAGCCTCCTTTACAGTAGGAGAAAAATTGACCTACTCCACGTTGATCAAACGTATAGATAGGTATTTTCTTTTTTACGGTTGGGCTATGGTAAGCGCACACGCAGTCCATTCCGTCCAGGGCGAAGAAAGGACGGCGCGCGGGCCCATAACCCACCCGTACACACGTCCCCATCGTCGTTGGTTCCTTATCCTCAGTGGTCGGCTCCACGGAATACCCTTTCTGGTACCCTTACCTCTCGCTGTCCCTGTCCCGGGACGTCGGTCGCCGTCACGCGGTCAGCCTCTCTGCGTGTGTCGGACTAAAGTCCCCAGTTCAGTCAGGTACTCGCCATTGAGGCGCCCAAACGTATAGGTTTCATTTCAAGTTTACCTTTTCTGGGGTTTATGTAATATGCACATTTAATTCCTTAGTCGTGTTTTACGAGGGGCAAAAGAGAGAGTGGGTGGTAAATTGTTATCTTACTCTGTCACCACTGGAATCGAGAGAACCGAGGAACCGTGAGAGGAACCATGCTTCTCAGGATTACTTAATAGTCAGCAAATATTCTAGCTAATAATATAAATATGAATGTGAGTTTGTTTTTTTGTTACGCTCTCACGTCTACTGTCTCGGTGTAGTAAGTAGTACACCAATTTTAATCATGCTTTTACGAATGGAAATTTACATTATCAGCGAATTACATAGGCCATATTTTATCGCTATATTCTCACGAGAAGAGAGAGAGAGGGCACTATGTAAGAATTTGCTAGTAAACTATAAAATATAAATCTATGGCCTCTCATTTAATCACCATTAAATTGAAATTCCTTGAATTCTCGGACACCAAAACACAAAAAAATCCCTTAATTGGTTATTCAACTAGATCAAAGATTCCCATTGAATTTCGTATCAGGTTAATTAAGTCAAAAGACATCTACTCCGTCCTATATCTTATTTTTTTCTATAAAAAGGTACGTCCGTATTTCGAGCCAAAGAAAGTTTAAGATAAGTGTGGCCCGTACTTTAATTTATTTCTTCTATCGAATATTTAATGAATATTTTACACATAATAAGGATTTTTATCTAACGTAATAAATTATTCTTAAGTAATACTACGATAAATGTATTTGCGTTTTATCAGAGTACATATTTTTTTATAAAATAAATGAAAGACAATATTTTTATTGAATCTGCTCCGAAAATTGATCAGAATTACTTTATTTTCGTATCTTACTTTTTTTAAGACTGTTGGTGGCAAACAGCACACCCGATAGTTGATATTACTACTCATGGACCTTTGCTAGGCCGCTGCCTACGTGAAGAAAGCCATGTGAATGCGTGCAATGAGGTTCGGTGATACTAAAGGCATCTCCAAAGGCCACCACATACAAACAAGCTCAGAAAGATGATCTTCCGGCTCTCTCGTTCACCAAAAGAAGTACAATAACAAATTGCTATTACTCAGATGTTGATTTTTTACGAGAGTGTGGCTTTACTGCAGATAGACCGGCCCGCGGTTATAGACAGAAGACTGTTAAGATTGTGTTCCTACCACATAAAAATTACTTCTTTATCACAAAAATAAAATGAGTAGGTACGTTAAAAAATATAATAAACATGCTTCAGTATTCAACGGAATTAAATTTTCATTGAAACGAACGCGAACACGTGTAAACAAAAAGTCTGCGACGAGTTTTCGTTTAAAACATTGCGCAAAGAAGACAAAGTGCTTTTAAAATATTATGAATCTACAAGAATTTTGTGTAAATTACACATTCGTGGAATTGCATTTCAGTCTTCATATCCAGGATGTCGTTAGTGTCAAATAAAATTCACAGACATTATTAATCTTAAGACAATTTAAGCTATATCGGTTTTTAAAACATACAATTGTTTTGTATTTTCAAATATATTATAGAAGCGATGATAATGAGCAGCGTCAGTTGTTTGAAAGACTATTAAACTAACACGAAGAAATCTCGTTTACAATCCCTACAGCGTTGTTTGGTCTTTAGAAAGATATTTGTGCATTTATCCTGCTTCCTATCCTACTAATATTATAAACGCGAAAGTTTTTATGTGAGGATGTGAAGATGTTTGTTGCTCTTTCACGCAAAAACTACTAAAGGAATTTTGACAAAACTTCACAATAATAAAGCTTACATATCAGAATAACACATAGGATATAATTTATCCCGATATTACCACGGGAAGGGGAACTTAGGGTGAAACCGCAGGGCGCTGCTAGTTCACAATATTTATACGATTTAATTAGTGCAATCGAATTATCGCAATATTTTACGACGCAACCTTTATGCGATTGGATTTAATGTTTTAATTTAAGAAGTATTTACCATTCTGTCTTTTAAAAAACAGCCAAGTCTACGGAAGAGGTCCTTACCTCACAGGTGACTTATGTACCTACATTATACAACTAACTTACATAAATTACTTTCACACTGAGAATAAAAACTTGAAGATAGTCTAATAAATAACATGATTTTTAATACAAAGAATACTCAAAAAAATATTTTTCTGGATTCGCACAGTGTTTTATTTTCTACTAGCAACCCGCCCTCGCTTCCCTTCGGTTTCAGTCACTTTATCCGCGTAGTTACCGTTCCTGTGGGAATACCGGGATAAAATATAACTTATAATCCCTGAAAGAATTTTTGAAATTGGTTGGGTGGTTTAAGCGTGAAACGGTAAAAACAAACAAATTTACTTTCGCATTTATAATATTAGTAAGGACTCAACATGGTTAATTCTACACTTATTATGAAGGAATCCAGTACCCAGAAGTATCGGTATATATAGTCTATAAAAAGAAATGTAAGATAAAGTTCTATAAAAGTCATAAAAAGTCATAAAACTAATCAGATTTTATCTTTATCAAACATAGACGTATCATAACAAAACTACGGTAAATAAACACAATATAATAGATAAGAATATATGTGTATACAAATTAAAATTCCTAACACCATACATCAAAAAATCACAAAGATACAACAAGTATAGACTAGTGTTGCCCAAAAAAGTCTTGGTCTTGCGGTCTTGGTCTTGGTCTTGCGAGAAATGCGAGACCGAGACCAAGACCAAGACCGCTTAATTTTTGCAAGACCAAGACCAAGACTGGCCCTGCAAGACTTGAGCAAGACCAAGACTGGGCCTGCAAGAGTCTCGCGGTCTTGCATTTAATTCAAATCACCATTTCAGCTTATATACGGTTGAGCTCGTGTCTTCTACATAACAGGAGGAGAATCGGCCGTGGCCGGAGGGGAATCGCCACGGTGATCGACCGTGTTGTTACAGGTCATACATGTCAAGTTTTCCTTCTCTTGCACCGATGTTATATATTATAGCCCTTAGTCGAGGGTTCGCAGTCACGGGTAAAATAGGGGGTGATGAATTATATTCTTACTCCGTCACTACACGGCAAGTCAAATCAGTCTTGAGATATCCATCTATTGGCCAATCGATTCCCAATGTTGGTGTTGGCTTTTCAGAATTACTCTTCGGAAAGGCTTAAGGACAAAAATACCATAATCACGAGAGTGCTCTTGCCCATTATACATATTTATATATTCGTTTATTCATTAGCCCAACGACGTTCACTGTTGGACATAGAAATATGCCTACAATTAATCTATATAAATGTCCATGTAGGGACAGAGTACGATCACCATCAGGCAGTACATGAAGCGTTGCTCCCAGCGCTATTTTGCCTCTGCCACGACTCACCCCAATCCACTAGTGGTTGGGGCGGTAAACTATGTCCCCTCAAAAATATCCGCGGTCCGACGTCCTCGTCATCTTCTTGAAGAAGAAGATGACGGTATTATGATCGCCCAAGAAAGGACCTACACAGCTCGCGCAGCGATAACAGATAAAACTCCGCGGTATCGGCCTCGCCGTCGAGGTCGAAAACCGCGCCGCGTAAAAGTCATTAAGCTAAACTTGGCCACGCCCACTTTGCTCTCAGCGACGCCCCGAGCCGAGGTCCGTTCTCCACAGGGGGGAGCCCTCGACGATGTTCGCTTAACTTACTTACCGGGTTGAGAGCCATCAGCGCTCACCCATTGACCGCGTTAAGCTGTCAAGGTCATCTGCGACCAACAGCTACACACACACAAAAAAAAGACAGAGTACGAATATAATTCACCACTCTCTTACCCGTGGATGTCGTATCAAATCGGATCGGGCAATGATGTTAGGAACCCATGAAAAAAAATTGTAATAAAAATATCGATTCGTTAATGAATTGAGAGACATGTAAGTTCTCAATTTTGTCATCGTTTTTTCGTGTAAATTGATTAAAATGTATAAAGGAATGATACTTAATCTACAATATATTCGTATTTTGTTAAATGTTCATTAGAATTTGAATAAATCAATGATTACGTTTGCATAAGCAAGACAAACTTCGCTTTAACATAAATCAGCTGATCGGCCGATGACCGTTGATGAGTCGCCTTTGTACCTACGTAACCATTGAAAGGTTCGCGCAAATCTAATATCTATTTATACTGTTGAAATTTTACATGCTTACATATATCCTGTCTGTACATACCTACATAATGCATAAAATTTAAGGCATAAACTCTTAGACACACATTTTTGTAATCACTGTAACTTTTACGTTATATTGTTTTTGTGTAATATACATTCTAATTATGATCTATGACTGTTGAACTACAACATACATGAACAGTTGTCCCATAACCTGATACACCCTGTGTATATAACATATGTGCAAGAGAAGTGAAACTAGAAAGAAAACCCTGTACCAACATGTCTGACCAGCGTGGTATAGTAGATCAATTTTCCTCTTACTGGAAGGAAGCTTAAGCCCAGCATTGGCACTTTTATGAGCTGTGACGATGACGACGAATATCATACATTTTACAAGTATTAAAACTATAAAAATTTAAATCAGTTTTATATGTTCTTGAATAAATAGTATATTAAGAGCTACATGGATCCAGCGGCCAAAGTATTTATATAGGCAATAGAGCAACAGGTTTTTTCAAGTATCCAGAGTATCAGTAACTAAACTGGAAATACAATAGATACATACCACTTAACTTGAAGGGGAATATAAACAATCGCATTAATTGTAAAATATCGCATTGATTATAAAATGACATAAAATTTATTGTATCAACTGCCTCGTGTGGTGACGTCTTAAGAAAATAGGGTCGAAAGTCCTGTCATAAGAGTAGTAACGCTGTCTAATGGAACACCAGGGGAATAGAAGAGTAATTTTCTCCAGTGGTAAGTATTGTATTCAATAGTGAACTATAGGCTAGCAGATGGATAGATAGGATAGGATATTTGATTAATTTAGTTGGATTTTTCATTGCCATGATAAATTACTGTTACGTTATTCTAACTGCAAAACTTTGCGAGACTCTTGCTGCAATACCAAGACTCGGGTGCGCAAGACCAAGACCAAGACCAAGACTCGGGTGCGCAAGACCAAGACCAAGACGAGACCAGGTGTGATGTTGCAAGACCAAGACCAAGACCGGTCCAAGTCTCGTCTTGGTCTTGCATTTGGGCAACACTAGTATAGACTGACGCTTGCTTATAATAAAAAAAAATCGGCCAAATGCGAGTCTGACTCGCGCACGAAGGGTTCCGTACCATCAGGTAAACAACAGCAAGTACACAAATTTACTGATATCGAGCAAAAATAAGCAAAAATGGAGTTTCTTTGTATAGGAGTCCCCCCTTAAATATTTATTTTATTTTAATTTTATTATTTACTATTAAAAACACAACTGAGTATTTTGTAAATATTTCAAGTGCCTACCTGTTGCCATTATAAATATCGAGCAAAATAGGACAATAAAATCGAGTTTGTTGTATGGGAGCCCTCCTTGAATATTTATTTTATTTCCTTTTTGGACTTGTTGTTATAGCGAGAACAGAAATACATACTTTGTAAAAATTTCAACTGTCTAGCTAGCGCGGTTCTTGAGATACAACCTGGTGACAGACAGCAAAGTCTTAGTAATAGGGTCCCGTTCTTACTCTTTAGGTACAGAACCCTAAAAAGTAATCAGTGAACAACAAAAATCGCACATCCGTCGATCTTGTTACCTGATATTTCTTGGAAATAAGTCGCATAATCAGAGACATAAGAATAGAATACATTTCAAAATGCTAAAATAAAAATCCCATTGAATATATTTTCACGAAATTTGGAATTTAACAATACTAAAAGATATGGTCCGTGTGGTAACTGAGTAAGGATACGATTTACCACCCCCTCTACTGCCCGTGGGTATCATAAAAGACTAAGGGTTATATGCAGATAACATTTATGCAAGGGAAGGAAAGCTCGGCATGTAACCCTATGACGTCGTATAGTAGGTAGGTCAATTTCCCTCTCATTGTGGAGGAGGCCCGAGCCCAACAGTGGGATGAATGAAACACCTTTTGATGGTCTAAAATTATCCGTAGGTAACTCAGGTATAAAAGTGATATTAAAATAGTAATAAATAGGCATCTGTGCATATACCTAATGTAAAGAAGATTCTACAATTTTCTCAAAATGTTGGACATGTCTTATTAAATATTGTTAATTATAGTAGTTTATTTCGATTTGCAATTTTTTGTTTATCTGTAACATTTATATGTAACATGGAATCTTACGTTTTTCAAGTAATTAAAGTGTAAATTGTACATAATGATTAAAAAAAAATTGGATGCAAGTTTTTTTCTTTTCTTTGCATTTTCTGAGAACATTTACCATAGTAATGTACATTTTTTACATCATCAGAAAGAAGAGATTCCAACGAAAAAAAACTGATGTTTTTTTTTATTGCAAACGGTAGCAAACGAGCAAACAGTACACCTGATGGTAAGTGTTGCTGCCGCTCATGGACCTTTACAAGACCGCTGTCTACCGCGAAGAAAGTGAAGGGAGTGTGAATGCGTGCATTGAGGCTCGGTGATACCAAAGGTACCACCAAAACCCTCCACACACAAACACCCTCAGAAAGTTGGGCTGCCGGCTCTCTCACTCACCGAACGAAGCGTAGTAACAAATTGCTACTACTCAGACGTCGATTCTCTGCTCAGTGTGGTACTACCCCGGACGGACCGGCCCGCGGCTGTAGACAGATAACTGTCGACAGTGTGCTCCTACCACACTTAAATTAAAATGTTAAAAAAGTTGATATTTTGACGGCAGAATTTTCGATTGAAAATTAGAGTGTTTTTTCGATATTAAGTCAAAATAAAATTAAAAATATATATTTTAAATCAGAAAATTACAATGTATTTGGGATATAAAATTACAATGTATTTGGGATATAAATTTCATGAAAAAAATAACTTGGTTAAACTAGTAATAAATATACTTATACACAGTATTAAACGCACAAATTTCGTGATGTTTTATAGTCTTCGATTTGTAATAATTAAATTGGGCTAATTTGTAATAATTAAATTGGGCTTAACAGATAGTCAGCAAACCGTATCAAATACTTTTGAAATAAAATTGCATTAAACATTGAGGAAATGTTCACGGATTGTTGAATTATTTCATTATTATTTCATTAGCAAACTTCTGAGTGAAATCTCATAATCATAATCCTAGTATTATCCCAATCATTTTGAGTCGGCGTCGTATTTCTTCTTCCACGGTACATATTAGAAAAGTTTTATGACCAGCCGCCTTCCTGAGGTCAATCGTCTTTGGTAATATTATTATTGTTGAATAGAATCCTTCAGATGGAATTGACCCAGGTTGATGTAAAGCTCTTCATCGTTTGTATACTTACATCAGGGGGTGATCGTATTCGTAGACACCAATATACAACAAAAATTTAGTAATAAAAACTTATAACAATAACTTATTTATTTAAATTTTCATCGTACATTTGAGCCATTACTCCTACACAGCTTAACCAAGCCCACCCACTAAGTTTAAACGCTTAAAACGTTTAAAAAATACTTAACCTGATAGGATCATATCCAGAGGCAAAATACAAGTGAAAATGTAAAACCATAGATAGAATTATCTATGGCGTTTTTAACAATCACTCATGAGTGACAGGTTATTAAAATATTAAAAACAATATATGCTTTTACGTGAAATTTCTTCTTGACTGCACAGATGTCGTAGTGGTTAAGATACCGACCTAACATGCCAGTGTCATGGGTTCGAATCCTACGATATTACAACACATACTTTATGCGATTCATAGATTTTGTTCTGAGTCTGGATGTAATTTGTGTTCGTTAATTATATGTTTGTAAAGTCCCCCACAATTCAAGAATTATTTCCTTAGTACAGGTTGTCTTGTCTTTTTATAAAAACAATGTACATTCGAAAGCGTTAAAGGACATCAATACAAAGTTTATACTCGCGTATTACAAATATAAAATATAACTGTTTTTACGAATTTTATCTCTTTGGTATTTATTTTCTACCATCCCGTAGTTATTAATTAAAGTCATATGCATATCGTGGAAATGTGATCTCTAAATGTAGGCCTCAGTCAAAGTTCAAAGTCACTATGCGACGCATCATAGTATGCGTGCTATGAAACGGGCTATAAACGGAATTTTTCTCCGAGATAGAATCCGAAATACGGCAATCTTTACAAGAATGGAAGCGGTTTCATCCGTATTTTACGGATTTCCTAGATAGCGCGAAGAATTAGCACCCTGATGTGCAATGAGCAGGACACATGGCTCGATGAACCGACAACAGCTGGAGAAGAAAGGTTCTCGAATGGCGACCACGTATCAGACAACATAGTGTAAAACGGCCTCCAACCAGAAAAGGCGAAACATGAAGAAGGCCCACGTCCACCAGTGGATAGCTGATGCTGAATAATGATGTTTATATGCATACCAGATCCCTTAGTTATCTTTTACAACACCCACAAGAAATAATGTGGTGAATTCAATTCTTACTCCGTCATAACACGCATTCACAGAAATAGAACCTTTCCATTTTTTTTTTATTTTAAAAATAGCCTCTAATTTGAGAAATAATAAATATAATGACTTAATAAATTATATGAATTTATCAATTTAAATAGATAATAGTTTTCTTCGTAACTTTTTTATAATGTCGTGTCAAATCAAACGATATAGGTGGTCTTACCGTACAGCATTTTATAACCTCATAATCTATTACTGTTAGTCATGGTAATTACTATTGGTCAAGGTAAATAATTTCTGTGTGGTGACGGAGTAAGAGAATACAATTCACCACCCTCCCTTTTTTTTGCCCGTGGGTGTCATAAAACACGACTAAGGGACTATATTATGCATACAAATCTATGCAAGAAAAGGAAAATTCTAAATGAAACTCTGTACCAACGTGTCTGACCCGTGTGGTAAGTCGATTTCTCTTCCATTTTAAAGGAATCTCGAGCCCGGCAGTAGGGCGTATGGGCTCGAGCCCCCTCCATAATGGGAGGGAAATTGATCTTACTATACCATGCTGGTCAGAAAGGTTGATATAGGGTTTTGTTTCAAGTTTTCCATCTCTTGCATAGATGTCATATGTGTAATATATCCCTTAGTCGTCTTTTACGACACCCACGGATAAGATAGAGAGTGGTGAATTGTATTCTTACTCCGTCACCACACGGAAAATATTCAAGGCACCTTAATTCAGCTAATAATCATGTCCTGACTTTCTATAAAACAAAACGGCTCCTGCCATCGCTAACAAAACCATACAACCATTCATTGATCAAGTTTCGTCCATAAAGCCCCCTAATATACAAAAGGTGCGCGTGCGTCTATCACCTGCCCCAAGCGGGTGTGCTCACAAAAGCAGGCATAAATCCACGTCCAAAGCGTGCCGTGTAGTGACAATGATTCAAACAATTCATAAGATAGTCTCGTTTTATTTATATGTAGTTTTATGAATGATTTCTAATGTTAAAAATAAATAAAAATAGAATTATTTTTATGGATTTTGTCGCGTTTATTTTTGATTTTTGATTGCCCGACCTTTCAAACACTCTACAGCGTTCATGATCATGGGTGGACTAAGATGTCTCACATACAACTCATTATATATAGTTACTTATTTTTGTTTCATAGTATAATTGTGCGTTTAATTTCACCGTCATTATGAGATTTTTCTGATTGTATTGATAACATGAAGTAATTTCGTCTATCTTTTCTTTGTGGTCTGGACGCCCCACCCAAACTGTCTGCATCGACGGATGGGTGGCATGCGGCTCCATAATCTACCGTGTTCCCACCCTATCGCCAATGAGCCGACCATTAATGCCGATTTCTTGTGATCCATAGCCGATCCGATTTTTCATTTCATCTACCTACCATAACATTTTATTCCCGCGCATGTCACGTCATATAAATTGCACTAATATTTGGCAAGACCTAGCTCATGATATTTGACAGTTTATTAAAACCTTTTCCCTATACAATCTAGTTATAACATGTCAAATTTGAGTGAATGCTAAGAATTTTTATTATTTTTTTAAATTAAGTTATCATGCAATTTTGTTATAAATAGTTTGCAATTTCTTTGTATTTATAACACACCTTGAAAGGGTTGGGTTTTAATTGTAATAATGCTTTTATATAATTGTTTCTGAACATGAAGGCCAGCATGGTATTGTAGGTCAATTGCCTTCCATTGTGGAGGAAGCTCGAGCCCAGCCGTGGGAAATATAATGAGCTGTGATGACATGAAGTGAAAAGAGGAAGACTGAAACGAATAATCGTAGTATCACGGACGGAAATCACTGTAACAATTAAAAAGACACTGGCTATCCTAAAATTTAAGAAAGCAATGGTCACACTACATACCTCTCTATAATTATTACAATAGTTCCAATTGAGATCACCTTTACGTTACCATTTATTGTGTCCATTCTTCCCATGATTCATAGAAACTAAATGTTTTGGAACATTCTAGTTCTTTGTGACTCTATATAAGAGTGTCTTGTCTATTATTTCTTAAGTTCACAGCAGTAGGTCATAGACAATTAAAAATATTACTTCCGAACGAGATTTCGAAAAAAAGGCTACAGAGGAGGTTTTATTAGATTTTTTTTCAAAGTTCATTTCTATTCATAAATGACTAGATTGGTGTCTAAAAAACACACAAGAAAAAAATAAAGGCAGAATGATCAAATATCGTCCTCCCGTGTAATGGGTTCGATCCCCAAGCAAAACTTTATGAAAGACTAATAAATAGTTCTGTGTTATGTCTATTAATCGTATGTTTGTAAAATCCCCCACGGTATAAGGATTCATTAATTAATACGAGGTGATATCTTTTAACATAAAAAAATAGGGTGGAGTCTCGTAGCCCAAAATTGAATGACTATATGTCGAAGTCGAAAAAGGAAAATTGGCATATATCATCATCATCATCACAGCTCATATACGTCCCACTGCTGGGCTCGAGCCTCCTCCGCAAAGGGAAGGAATTTGGCGTACTATATCACGCTGGTCATATAGGTCGGCACAGGGTTTCACTTCGAATTTTTCTTCTCTTGCACAGATGTTATATGCATATTATATCCCTTAGTCGTCTTTTACGACACCCTCGGGCAGGACTGGAGGTGGTGAATTGTATTCTTACTCCGTCACAGATGAGCATATAACAATATTAAAATAAAAAAAATATTAATATCCTGATTAATAAAATATTGACTAAGGTTGGAATATGATGAAGCTGACAAGGTCTTGCCGCTACAAGCAACTAAACATTATAAATAAAAATAAAAAAATATGTTGACGATCTAATAAAATACATTTTGTATTATGTTTATTTAAATTATTTGAAGATAACACTAAAATATAATATAAGCGCTATTAAATCAAATACTACATTTTTAAAACCCTTTAAAAAGAAAAACTAAAGAATAAAAATGGCGCCATGCTGAATTACATGGCGGTAAATTTGTGTTCAAGTCAAATTTAGAAATCGGCCTAATTTGAACTTTACCGTGTTGGAGTTAAAATTGATTTTGTTTTAATAATAAATAAATATATTTGCCTTCCGATCAGGTATTGAATCTGTGGAATTTTGAAAGAAAAAAAGAACAATAACCCGCGGTTCCTTTTTGTGACCGAAATTTTAAAAGATTACAAAATGCCCACACTTCGATGTTTGCTACAGATTTTATCGACGTTTTAAAAAGAAATAATACGAATTGGGCTTTACAAAGGCAGTGTAAAATCTTCTTCAACCAATTTTGAACTAAATACCTTATAAAATAAGAAATATATTTAGTTTTAGATGATGATAAAAAAAACTGTGTTTATCTTCCAACGACTTCGTAAATTGGTATTGCTAAATAGCCGTTAAGATTTTGATGACTTTCTTGAGCTTTTTACGATGCTTTTAAGACTTGTGATTGGGACTACAAAGATTTTTTTGACCGGCTACTAACTACTGGACAAGATTTTTTTTGCTAAAGGAAATAAAACGGTAATTATCATCATCATCGTCATACTTCTCTTATCCCAATTACTTATAGTCGATATCTACTTTCAAGCCTTATGTCCTTAATACACGATGTCAATGTTTAAATTCTTAGAATAATAACTCATAGAAGGTAACGCCCCGCACAAATATGAAGCATTTAAATTGGAGACTATTGGAGCCCTACGCCGGACCGTTTCGTAGTGTACAAAGTCACTGCATACGCAAGGCAACTCTATTATATAGTGGCGTGAGTGTGTACGTGTGTAATCGCTTGCACGCATGTAACATTTGGCTTCTCGTTTTTGATCGCTTAAGTACTGACACTATCCTTCTATACGTTAATACTCTAAGGTTTAACTTATTTTTTTCTGCAGTCCGATAAATTACAATTTAATATTATTCATTTAAATGCTTGTGGACATAATTAAAAAAAAAACAAGTGCTTATGAGATATTTCATATGGGACAATTTGTGTGAATAAATTACGTAAACTGAATAAATTATTGCGCTTTTTTACATATTACCTACTTATGTGATAATTTATATGCTCAGTGATACAGATAGGTTTAATAAAGCATATTAAACGTATCCGTGTTACTTGTCACATAAGTATATCTTTAACTTATTTACAGTACATTTATAAACACTATGTTTTTTTATATTCAATGAAAATGTTTTATATACAGTATAGTAACAGCTACTAATATTATCAATCCCTATATTACTCATGGGTGTCGTAAGACAACTAAGAACTTTACTTAGACCTGTGCGAACTCCATCTGATACCGTGTCGTCAATAATTGCTTTTTCAAGCAGAGTTGACATCAGGCAGACAGCTGGTCATGAAACTATTGGTAATAACTTTTACAATATGTATTATGAAATAACAGTACACGTTCTGTCAGCCAAGAGTAATTGAGATAAGAACAGGATGATGATGATGATGAATGAGAATGCTTTATACAAAATATACTAGCAGGTACTAAATAGGTATACACACACACAATTTCATAAGAATCAGTCAAGCCGTTTGGGACGAGTATGGAGCCAAACACTGTGACACGGATATTTCATATATAAGATAAAAAAGAAAACATAAATAACTAAGACAAAGAAGTGAGCAAATCAGTATTCCTTAAAGACTTGATCGCGATGCCAGCTACTAGGTTCGATTGTAATTTGGAACTATTCAGGGTCCAAATATACACACAAAATTGTATTCAAATTAGTTTAGTTATTGAGGAGTTAGATGACAAATACACCTACGATAGAATTATATATATTCTATATATATAATTATATTCCGATATAATTAATTCTAGGTCGCAAAAACTATAGGGAGTTTCTTAAATTTATTATACAACAAAAACTTAGTCACTATAAATCATAGTTAAGAAGGGGTTGACAGGAACACAAAACCTAGACGGATAAACGAAACAAAAGAATTTATATTGTTTTTATTGCACGTACAAAAAAAAACCCAGACATTTTACGGTAGGGCCTAATGTGTTCTCTGCAGGGAGCATTATAAAAAATAACACCTTTATGAATTGTAAAACAGTAAAAGTCAAATAAGTTTCGTATCTTGATATTTGATATACGTGAGATGTTCGATAAACAGCCGTAGCAATAATCCTTTTACTAGTGATAACCCTACCTCATAAACATCCGTATCCCTGGTTATTACCATGTATATATACAATGATAACCGTCATTCATAGACATAGCTATTACCATACGATAAAACTGCTATTGAAATTAGCGAGCTTTTGGTACGCAAAATACTACTGGTCACTTATCTCGATAATGAATAAGCATTTGTTTTGTGCCAAAACTTGGTTTTAAGTAACCTAGTTACAAGAAAGACAATATTCTCTCATTATATTTTCCTCTTAATTTACTTTTTGGATTTGACAGTCAGTTGATAATATCAGACGTTATTACCAGTAATGAGTAAATTTGATTTTCATAGTTCTCTTTCTCTTTGTAAATAATATTTCTTTACGTATTCGAATACTTGCGAACATAGCGTTCATGGTCACGGGCGGACCATGAACGCTGTGAAGTGTTCAAAACGTCAGGCATTCAGAAATCAAATACAAACGCGATAAAATCCGTAAAGTAGTTTTATTTACAATGTGTAATACTCGCGTAAACATCGGAAATAATTATCTTCCTATTAGTTTTAAATTTATTGGTTATCTGTAAATCACATTGTCGCCTTCAGAATTATGACTCTAATCCTGTACTAATGAAATAAACCGCGATTTAATACTAACGTAACTTCAATAATATAGTTGCTCTAGCTGACAAATAGAGTAGCGGTACCGGTGGTCGGGCCAATGATGAAGGAGTGGGATTACGGTGGGTTATGGGCCGCCCACCGTCTTTTCTTCGCCCCGGATGGCATGGATGGCGTGCATGCTGACCATAGTCCACCAAAAAAAAAATAGGTGACAAATAGAGTAAACTAAAATTATAGGAAATGCTATTTTCACATGCCCGCCAATACCTAAAAAAGTTGTTAGCAGCCCTACTCCAAGTAATAGCTGTATATAGTAAGGATTTATAATAAAAAAAGTAATAACAATATAAAACTAGACATAAACTACAATGCAATAACGTACACTTTATCTGTAACCCAATATTGTTGAATATAAGCGATTGATTCTGATCTATTGGTGAAACAGCTGCGATGTAACGGTATGTTACCGTTATCGTACACGAATCGGGTAATTCGCGATAAAACTGGTTTTGCAAAATCATGCAACAATTTATTAAACATGTCCGACAACTCAATTTGAAGTAATGACTGCGTATACAAATGTTTTAAATTCTTTGCTGAACGAATTATAACTGCAATTTGGGACTTTATTTTGCCGGGTATTGACGGTTTAAGAATACAATCTTTTATTTTTGATAACGTCTTATAAATCGATGAACGCCGGCTGTACGTACGAAAAAGCATGACTCATTGTCACGTTCCGCCTGAGCCGCGCGTGCAAGCGAGAGATCTTATGGATGTCGTAAAAGACGACCAAGAGTATAAACTCTTTGTCGTCTTTTACGACATCCATAAGATCTCCATCCATAAGATCCATAAGATGGATGATAACATCCAACTGAATAAACTCGTCTGGTCAATAATTGCATTCGCAAGTATAATTAACGTGCCGGCCATGGATGTCAAGAAATTGGCGACGAAGAGGGAATGGGGTCGCCCGCCGCTCATCTGTCGCCCCGGACGGTTTGGGCGGGGTGTTTCCAAACATTGGCTTCCAAAACAAAGGGGGACGGTGGGTCATAAAACTATGTTGCAATATGTACGATGGTGGAAGACATATTGCGTCTACCTAAAGAAAGCAAGGTTAGAACAGAAGGACGATGATGACTCTTGAATCTGTTTAATTTAGCCTAAAAACGAGCAGAAGGCTTGGAAACTTAAAATAGCAACTCTTCTGCAAATTTACGATTTTGGCATTATTCACACACAAGGTATGCTTATGTACAATAATGGACGAAGAAATAATAAACAAATCTTAGAATAATAACGTATAGAAGGATAATGTCGGTACTTAAGCGATCAAAAATGTGAAGCCAAAAATACTAAATGCGTGTAAGCGATTATACACGCACACCACTATACAATAGAGTTGCCTTGCTAAGAAATAAATTTTACTCCTTATTTTATTTTTAATTGCATGCATCGATAAAAAATGCTATGTCCCGCTATTGAGCTCGGATCTCTTCCTGGGAGGGAATTTGACCTACTATATAAGAGTGGTAGGAGCACACTGTCGACAGTTATCTGTCTACAGCCGCGGGCCGGTCCGTCCGGGGTAGTATCACACTCTCGCAGAAAATCGACGTCTAAGTAGTAGCAATTTGTTACTGCGCTTCGTTCGGTGAGCGAGAGAGCCGGAAGCCCAACTTTCTGAGGGTGTTTGTGTATGGAGGGTTTTGGAGGTGCCCCTGATATCACCGAGCCTTAATGCACGCATTCACACTCTCTTCACTTTCTTCGCGGTAGGCAGCGACCCTGTAAAGGTCCATGAGCGGCAGCAACACTAACACCAGGTGTACTGTTTGCTCATTTGCCACCGTTTGGAATTAAAAAAAAATACTATACCATGCTGATCAGACATATTGGCATTTGGTGTTATTTCAAGTTTGCCTTTTCCTGCAGTGTTGTTATATGCTTGATACCGTTTTATTTTATTTTAAATTAGTCATCTCTTACGATCGCTGGATAAGAAAAGGGGTGGTGAGTTGTATTTTTACTCCATCACCACGGGGATAATTTTACTTCATTCTTTGAAATTTTTTATGTAACTCTTTAGAGAATTTCGATCGGCCTACATGGCGGCCCGATATTTTTCTTTACCCTTGACAATAAAGATAAATTTCCAAAACAATACCCCTATATTTATTAAAAAAAAAACTGTATTTATAATAACGATAATAATCTAATGCGAAGCAGATGTCGGCGCCATATTGTGTGACGTCACTGTCACTGTCATTGCCGGGTCTTAATTGGCAACACGTGATTGAGCAAAGACATTTGTTCATTATTTATAATTATTTGTTCATTTATCATAAACATGCGGCAATTGGAGATCATTTTATTTATGCTTTATTATTATGCGGAAAATGCCGGAAAATGTATGTGTTTAATTGAACTTTATACTTTTAATATCTGATTGTGCGGTTAAGGATAAAATCTTTTGTCCTCAAGGGTCACATGGTTATCTATTAATATAAAGAAGAATGTAGATATTATTTTCTTTATAATAGCTAAAACCTGTTAAAGCATTGCATTGATATTTTCACTTCGTAATTTGTTATCTATGCGGATAATAAAACACTAAATTGACAGGGAGTTTCGGCGCGAATTTGGAAATGTCATGTTAAGCTCTTGTATTATATTCATTTTTTTAGTGTTTTATAGTGTTATATTGTATAATTTTGCTGATATTTTATGTAATATAATATAATTAAGGTGCTGAAGTGTGGTGAATGTGATATAAGAGTGGTTTACGTGTATTTTCATATTCAACCGGAATTCCCAGAGAAATCATCTAATTAGGTTTTCAGCGCCTAATTAATGATAACGAGTTGACTAACTGACGGACAATGACTATAAATAATTTATACAATATGAAGAAGTAAATAATACGAGAACTTATAATTAACTTTGTAATTTGGTTTAAGCTGATGGCTTCGTTGCCAAAGCTTCATTAAATAAAAAATAAAAAAATTAAATTGACAGAAATTTTAGCGGGAACATGAAAGCCTCATGTGATCGTCTTGTATTGTATTCAGTATCTTAGTATTTTAACGTGTTATCTTAAATAATTTTGATGACATTGCGTGTAATCTAATGAGTGAAAGTGCTGGGAGTAGCGAATATTTTATAACAGTGCTTTATATATCATTTCCGTTAAAATTTCCAGAAAATATCTCTAGAGTGACTAGGACACTGGCAGGGGAACATTTGAGTTACTAACGGCAAATGATTAAATGAAATGATAATTTATTAATTAAGACTTGACGTAAAGGTCTTAACGACCACGCTATAAAATTTCTTAGAAAAAGATATTGAATTATTTTGCTGGTAGTTTAAAAAGGTCTAAAGTGTTTTGTATATAATATAATTGTGAAGTACGGGCATTTTCGCATTCTTCCAAAATTCCCTATGATATCATATATTTGGTTATAAGCACCTATAGTCCATAAAATATAGGATGATCTCTGCGACTGTCCCTAGTGCTATCACGCTTACGATAAATTCCGTAGTTTTTTATCGATAAAACTCTATATTTTTATAATTGTGATTTTCTATTATAATTAAAATACAATCAATGAAAATCTTTTTCAATTTATTTCAAACAAAACTGTTTTTTGACTGTTTTAATTATTCAAAAGGTCAAGACAATCAAGGTCTAGGTCACTATTATCGTCATCACTGGAGCGTTCCTGCTAGAACATTTATCATTTTTTGCCAAAATAGGGACAGTTGTTAGATCAATCGATCAATTACGACTGTTTTATAAATAAATATGTCTAGTTTATTGACAATAATGCGTACATAATATTATCATTTACTCTGAGACAAAAAGTAGATTTTTAATGTTTAATTGATTCAATTTATGTATTTTATAAGATAACTATCTGTTTTAATTGTAAAAAATATGTTGAAAGTTTTATATAGGTACTGTATTGGGTTTATTTCTTTAATGAATAATTTAATAAAAATCGGTTATCGATTTATGTGTATCGACTGTCCCATCTCTTTGTAATTTTCAATGCAGTATGACCTTGTACATGCGTAAGTGTCATTTATGTATAAAATGTTTACTAGGTATTTCAGTACTTACGAGGTACATTTTAGGCATGAATATTAACATTTTTATATTTATAATATATTGCAATTCAGTTGCATTAAAACTGGCACGAAAAGAATGAAAATATATTTGATACAAAATGAAATTGAAAACACGTCGCTCGTTCAAACTTACTTCTTTGGTTTCGTTGACATCTGTCACAGAGATCAAGCTATATTTTATGAACTATAATCAATGGTAACGACTTGGCTTACTGATGCTCTATTTTTGTGAATTGTTAACCTAACAATGTATTCAACTGAAGGACTTTGTACCCATAGTAATGATTACATATTAACAACGATTGAAACTTATGACTCCGTTGCTAAAGTTTTAATAAAGTTATAAATTCGTTCCTCGAGAACCTTTCTTTCTCAACAGTTGTTGGTTCGACGAGCGATGTGACCTAGGTATCCATTGCCATATACCGTTTAAACCCGTTCTTCTGTTTCCATATTCCCAATTTAAACCTCCCACTGCAAAGTATTCGAAAAGACAGGCAAATAAAAATCATTTGATTTTTATTTGTACTGTACAAACTTGATAAAATCCATAAAAATCTTTTATTTATCGAAGAAAGCAAGCGAATCAAAAAGCTTGTAAAAACGACCGGATGTTACCATAATCCTTTCTACAATTTGGCATATAAAACAAAACGGCTGCGTCCCACATAATTTTACGATCTATTATTTACATTCATACGTTCATTATCATTCATAACTCATAACAATTCAATATCGTTGTAGTGATCATCAAAACTTGCTATAAAATTGCGGTTTCATTGTCGCAACGAAACCTATTTTAATACAATGTGCGTTGTTAAAACGATTTGTATCGATATAACGGTTGTTGTTTGCCAAAAGCCGCGTATAATCCTATGCAATACTTGTGCATTGATTACAAACTTAATATAGCGGTAATTTTTGAAGTGAAACTTCTTTATCGGCGTTGGAAAAAAATTTACCGTCACATTTTTCGGTTACGCGTCACATTTTTTCGTTACGCGCCATCTTTTTCTCGTCCCCACCACGGTCGATTCGAATAAAGAGTACTTTCTCCAGTGGAGTAGGGTAGCATGTCGTTTAAGCGGACATAAAGGGATAAAGGTATAAAGGGATAAAGGAATAAAGGGATAAAGACATAAAGGGATAAAAGGACAAAGACATAAAGGGATAAAGACATAAAGGGATAAAGGGACAAAGACATAAAGGGATAAAGGGATCAGCGGATAAAGGGATAAAGGGATAAAGGTATAAAGGGATAAAGGGATAAAGGGATAAAGAGATAAAGAGATAAAGGGTTAAAGGGATAAGGGTATAAGGGGATAAAGGGATAAAGGGATAAAGGGATCAGCGGATAAAGGGATAAAGGGATAAAGGGATAAAGGTATAAAGGGATAAAGGGATAAAGGGATAAAGGGATAAAGGGATAAAGGGATAAAGGGATAAAGGGATAAAGGGATAAAGGGATAAAGGGATAAAGGGATAAAGGGATAAAGAGATAAAGAGATAAAGGGTTAAAGGGATAAGGGTATAAGGGGATAAAGGGATAAAGGGATAAAGGGACAAAGAGACAAAGAGACAAAGGAACAACGGAACAAAGGGACAAAGGATAAAGAAGTTTCACTTCTGCTATGCGTACTTTGTACACACGTTAAATTTTTTTTACTGTCCTTGTAGTGACGGAGTAAGAATCCAATTCGTCGTCTTTGTTTCAGATAATACACGTCCCTTTGTTGTGCTCCAGTCTGTTCACCAGGAGGAAATTGACTTACAATAACATGCTAGTCAAATATGTTTGTATAGGGTTTTATTTCAGTCTTCCTTGCGTAGCTGTTATAAGCATATACCCTTAGTCGTCTTTAACGACATCCACAGACAAGATGGTGGTGATTTGTATTCTTACTCCGTCACAACATGGATTTTTGTTGTTAAAATTATAAGAAATTATAGTATAAAATCCTTGTACCAGCTCAATTAATACACATTCGTAGCTTCCTTTACAATAGCAAGATAATATCACCGATAATCATTTAAAATCTACTGTTAAGTTTAAAAATCCTATATCAAACAGATCGAAATCTCTCGTGAACAATAGAGCGTGTTGACCTATGGGTTTATGACGTCATAAAGAGAATTCACAATAGCGTCTCTGAGTCACAACTACCCACGCAACACCATAGACGCGAGGGATTTAGTGTTTGAAGGCAATAATACCTTGGGTATTAATGTCAAGAGTACCTTACACATGTAAAGTATATTGTTATAGCATTTTTGAAGTGAAACTTCTTTAGAATCGTTGTGATTTCAAACGCAATGAAACGAAAAAGCGAGTCCATAGAGACATATATACGTAAATGTATAGGATTCAGCTGGCTAGAGAATGTGAATAAAGGATAGAGGGTGAAGGATGAAGGATGAAATGGAGTGTGAAGGATGAAGAATGAAGGATGAACGATGAAGGGTGCAGGATGAGGGATGAAGGATGAAGGTTGTAGGACGAAGGACAAAGTTAAAGGTTGAAGGGTGAAATGAAGGATAGTGGATATAGGATAAAGGAGTTTCACTTTTGATATACGTACTTTGTGCACACAATCTTTTTTTTTTTTAGGATAATACTTCGCTCTAAAGAATAAGTGCCACGTGGGACTTTATAGAGGTATTGGTATCCCTTAATCGTCTTTTACGACACCTTATTCCGTTATTTTTACTCCGTCACTACACAGATCAGAAAATATTTATTAAAGACAATATTAAAATACATAAATGTATTTGTTGATTTATAATCATGACATCTGTCGCAATATAACTTATGTAGTAGACTAATTAATAAAAAAATAGGTCACTAGTACCGCACCCTATAAATTCTCCCCTTTGTTACAAAATTCTATAAAACTCGCATAAACTGACAACCCCTCAATTTAGTGACCAAATACTAAAGGCATTACATCCCTTGAGTCCTTTGACAAATAGTACAGTGGCTAAAATTCTATTGATTTGTACTTGTCGTTTCATCTCCACTTCAATTGTCTATAGATTAATACGTCTTACCGTCACGCGGCCAAACCTACGCGATAGGTGAGACCGAGCGATAATCGCGTAAGTCGAATTCGCGTAAGTCGAGGTTTAATTTTACTTAAATAAAATATGTACAAAAAAAATGTTTATTTGGAACTTGTTGAAAGAAGTTTTAAATAATGTTATTAATTAAATATTAAATGAAGAATAATTAACATTTTCTGAATAAAAAAAGTAAATCTAAGGTCGGTACGCTTAAATAAAAAACCGCGTATCTTCGAATTCGCGTAAAACTGGGTAGGGTAAGTCGGGCTATTATTGTACTATAAAATCAAAATAAAAAGACTTTCTGTGGTGACGGAGTAAGAATACAATTTATCACTCCCTATCTTACCCGTGGATATCGTAAAAGACGACTAAGGGATATAATACGCATATAACATCTATGCAAGGGATGGAAAACTCGAAATAAAACCCTATATCAACGTGTCTGACCAGCATAGTAAGGTCAATTATCCTCCTATTATGGAGGAGGCTTGAGCCCAGCAGAGGGACGTATATGAGCCGAAATAGTGATGAATAACTATAAAAACAACTTAATTGCCCATGTGGTGACGGAGTAAGAGTACAATTCACCAGTCTTTATCTTGACCATGGATGTTGTAAGAACAACTAAGGGATATAATCCGCATATAACACCTATGGAAGAGAAGGAAAACTCAATATTAAACCCTGTACTACACTTCTGACCCACGTGATATAATAGGTCAACTACCTTGATATAAATCCTTTAGTCGTATTTTACGACACCCTCGGTCAAGAGACAGGGTGATTGATGAATTGTATTCTTACTCCATCACCATACGGAAAATATTCACTTAATCCCAACAAAACTGTTTAATTTGCCAGAACTGGTTTCTAAAACGATTGCAGTTATTATGAAATTACACCCACGTAGACATCCTATTTAAATAAAATCATAACCAAAAATTGTCTTCAGACATCAGATAGCAGTTATCTCCATAGTTCTCTAACAAAAACGAGTGTTCTTTTAGTTTTCAGAAGGGTGTAGCGCAAGCAGACATTTTCGGGGGCGCCGTAGTGACGCGACGCGCGTTGTCATGACAACACGCCATGTTGAAATTGACCAGAGACAACGGCGTCTGTAGTTTTTATTGGGACAATTAATCATTTCGATTGTTCTTCCTGATATTAATCTGTATGTTGTAGTTATGTTAATAATTTTTTTGGCAGGAACCTGAAAGCGTATTGCTCTTGCATTATATTTAATCCAAAATACGGAAATTCATAGAAGGTCACATGTAACCGACATAGCACGAAGAATTAGCACGCTGAAGTGGCAATGGGCAAGACACATCGCTCGACTAATCGACAAGAGGAAGAAAGGTTCTCGAGTCGCGACCACGTATCGGATGACGCAATGTAGGACGCCTACCCACTAGATGGATCGACGACCTAGTGAAAAGTTGCTGGACGTTCTTGGATGCAGGCGGCACAGAACCGCGGAACATGAGGGAGGCCTACATCCAGCAGTGGACGATAATAGCCTAAACAATGATGATGTCCCATGTAACTTAATTACGAATTTCAATCATGGGTACTGATTAAGGTAGTATCCATACTTCGAAAGTGATATCTCCGACAATGACGTCAATAGGCTGATGGGCGGAATAAAGTTTTGAAAATAGGACAAATTGCTTTCATCATCATCATCATTTAAGCTCATATACGTCCCACTGTTGAGCTCGAGCCTCATCCACAATAGGAGGAAAATTAACCTATCACGCTGGTTAGATGTGTTGGTATAAGGTTTTATTTTGAGTTTTTTCTCTCTTGCATATACATGTTATATGCATATTTCATAGGAAGGAGTTGGTGACTTGTATTTTTATTCCGTCACCACATGGAAAAAACTGCTTTTAATTCCATAAAATCATGGTAACATTACATAGGCGGTCATGTTTCGTCTACAGAGAAAGTGGGGCGCACATGTTTGTACGAATTCGGCAGGATGCCCATTTAACAGTGTGTTAATGTTAATTGCTTTCTATTACGAATGTTTAAATTTTCTGTTAGAGCCATTGGCGAATATCTTGTGAGAGAAAATCTTGCGGTTTTTGGATCAAGAACCAAAGATACCCAATTCCAATTGTAGCATCATTGAACTGGTAATGCTTCAAATAAAATGGAAAATTTACCACTTGGTACACAGGTCTTGATCTGTTTGACATTTTTATCAAACCTAAAATATTGATACTTGGCGAATACAAAAAGCTTATTTCAAAGACGAAATTAGTTTTCATATTCGCAGTTTAGGAATAAGGGGGTTTAGTAAGGGATATAAAACGCATATAATATATATGCGAGAGAAGGAAAACTCGAAATAAAACCCTATACCCACACGTCTGACCCATGTGGTATAGTAGGTCAATTACCCTTCCATCATGGAGGAGGCCCGAGCCCAACAGTGGGACGTATATAGGCTGAGATGATGATGATGATTCGCAGTTTAATAGTTTGGTTTGTCAGCATAATGTTGGGCAGAGTGTTTTATATCCTATTTTTCATAGAGGCTCCGTCAGTATAAGCAGACTGTTATTGATTTATTATTATGAATATTTGGTATTAGAAACGTTTTGTGTTAGATGAGCAGGGAAATTCGTAACAAAATCCTATGCCAAGGCATCTAGCCATGGAAGTATAATAGGACAATACTCCTTTGACTGTGAAGAAGAAAATTAAATAGTAGAACGAATATGAAGAAGACAAGAATATGAGCTGTAAAGAAATATTACTTTGTAAGCATTTTAGATCTGTAAACCGCGTGGTGAGGGAGTAAGAATACAATTTACCACTCCGTATGTAGCCGATGGAAATCCTAAAAGACGACTAAGGCACATCTGTGCAAGAAAAGAAAATCTCAAAATAAAACCCTATACCAACATGTCTGACCAGCTTGGTATAGTAGGTCAATTTCCCTCCTATTGCGGAGGAGGCTCGAGCCCAGCATTGGGACATGTATGAGAAAGAAAGAATGAAAAATAGTTTATTTCTCCCTCGCAGCATACATATTTGTTTAACTTAGTTTACTTATATATAGATGTAAAAGTCGTGATCCCACCTGCATGCGAGTAAAAAGATCGTTACTCAGCTTAATGTTGTAGTAACACTAAAACGCTGATTTTCAGTAGCGGTCTATGGTGTAACGACTGTCAACAAACTTAACGCAGACTACTTATTTACAACATATTTTGTGTTAAGAATAGAACTGAAAAGACGAGACAAAGCATTTAAAAAAAACCGACTAAATGCGAGTCGGAGTCGCTCACGTAGGGTTCCGTACATCTATACCAATAAATAAAATTGGATTGTCTGTTTGTAATGTCAAAATAATAGGCTTTTTTCATGCTCACACGGTTATTTGCACGACACCTATGCCAAAAATAGCAATTAAAAAATTTTTGTCTGTCTGTCTGTCTGTTTGTTCCGGGTAATCTTCAAAACGGCTGGACCGATTTCATAAATTCTTTCACCAATGGAAAGCTATAATATCAGGGCGTAAACTAGGCTATATTTTATCCCGGTATTCCCACGGGAACGGGAACTACGCGGGTAAAACGACTATAACCTATAACCGAAGCGAAGCGAAGGCGGGTTGCTAGTTATATATAAAAATCGCGTTTATTGTATGGGAGCCCCCCTTAAATAATTATTTTATTATGTTTTTAGTATTTCTTGTTATAGCGACAACAGAACCAATGCCGGTGTGCGGGCGCCTCTACGCCGTCTTATCGAAACTTATAATACAAACTTCTCAGCTATTGATATTTTTGCCGAGTCCCATCTACAATTTAAAAAAAAAGTTAATCTTGCACTGAAGGATAATTATTAAATTTCGTTTCCTTATTTATCTTTTTTTTTTACTTTAATTAACTTATTATTTTTTCTAAATATTTCTTTATTGTTCCTTTTTTATCTTAGCTTTAAGGTTTTTTTTAAGTTTTGTTTCTTTGTTTCATTTTCGGAGCAAATAGTCCGTGTTGCTCCGTGTAGTTTTTTTTTGTACCACTATTTTTTGTTAAGCCGTGGACAGAGGTGCTGGTTATATATACGTTATTTTAATTATATCAGTATAATAAGTTTATTACTGTAATATATAACTGTTTTTTGTCCCTAATAAATAAATAAATAAATAAACAGAAATACATAATTTGTAAAAATTTCAACTGTTTAGTCTGTCTAGCTATCGCGGTTCTTGAGATACAGTCTGGTGACAGACAGACGGACGGACAGACAGCGAAGTCTTAGTAATAGAGTCCCGTTTTTACCCTTTGGGTACGGAACCCTAAAAATATCATAAACGGTAATATATTAACGTATAAAAAGTATGCTAAGGAATTAGCACAAAATGTGAGTAAAGAAAGTTAATTGAATGTGAAAGTTAAGGTATAAAGGAATTAATAAGAAGCTTAATGTTATGGTAATTTTATTCAATGTTAAACATGATATCTTGGTGGTAAATTATAGGATTTTCAATATCAGGTGACTGAGTAAGAGTACAATTCACCAGTCACTATGAGTGTAGTAAAAGATAAATGATATGTGTATAAAACAAGTGCAAGAAAAGGAAAACTTAAAATAAAACGCTATACCAACACGTCTGACCAGCGTCGTATAGTAGGTCACTAAGTATATTTTATAAATAATTTCATCATCATCATCGCAGCCCACATACGTCCTACTGTTGGGCTGCGGCCTCCTTCACAATAGGAGAGAATTTGACCAACTACTGGTCCCATGCTGGTCACATATGTCGGTATAGGGTTTCATTTCGAGTTTTCTTTCTCTTGCGCAGATGTTATGTGCATATTATATCCCATAATCGTCTTTTAGGACACCCACAGGCAAGATAGGGAGTGGTGAATTGTATTCTTACCCCGTCACCACACGGGAAGGATCCAATATTCGTATGTGTTTGAATTTGCTAGCAAAAAGTTGGGCGTCCCGAACAGAGCTAGGCGGTACTTCACACCGAGACAGCGTCTTGTACTATACAAAGCACAAGTTAGTCCTCATGTGGAGTGCTGCTCACATCTCTGGGCAGGCGCGCCCAAATATCAGCTAGACCCACTTGACTCCCTCCAAAGGCGTGCTGTTCGAATCGTCGGAGATCCCAATCTTACGGACAGATTGGAGTCATTAGAGAGGCGGCGGAGAGACTTTGGGTCACTTTGTGTACTCTATCGGCTCTTTCATGCGCAGTGCTCTGAGGAACTATTTGCCTTGGTATCACCGTCACCATTTTACCAACGTACTACTAGACACCGCAGCAGGCTTCATCCATTTTATCTAAAAACGTTATAGTCTTCAACTGTACGTTTCCAGCGATAATTTCTCCCACGTACGTGCAGGCTCTGGAATGAACTACCTGCTGCTGTGTTTCCCGAGCGCTATGACATGCCCTTCTTTAAACGAGGTTTAAGAAGAGTATTTACTTCACGGTAAGCCAGGGCCTGGCTGTGCCCCTAATATTGCAAAGGTTCATATGCGGCAGTATCACTTACCATCAGGTGTGCTGCCTGCTCGTTTGCCACCATTGGCAATAAAAAAAATTACAAATACACAAATATTGGGTCCAAGCAGGTTATATTAATTATAAAAAAATGGGTGCGTGTACTTATGTACGCGCGTGAGAAGTTATACTTCTTTGGCATCATTAAAAAATAGTTTTTTATTGCATGCAAATAATTAATTACAATAAAATAATAGAAGGATTGGAAAAGGATAATCAACAAAGTTCAGTTTAATAGTCATCAAATTTAAACTAAAAGAATCTTAGATATCAATAATTAATATTAAAAATTGAAAATTAATATATTTATATAATAATATATTTAATATATATATATATTTCAAATATATATATTTAATATAAATTTATATAATATATAATTAATATATATATATATATATATATATATATATATATATATATATATATATATATATATATATATATATATATATATATATAATTATTAAAAACAAAATTTAGAGAATAATAAATATATAAGACATAATTTGTACTAAATATTATAAGATTCTTAATTTTAAATGTTTATTATTGATTATTTAATATTTTAAAAATAAATTTAATAATAAATTCAAAAATTGAATTTAAGGTTAAGCAGACAGCTTCATACTGTTAATTTTGTGTCACAGATGCGCGCGCATCTTAAAATTTCACTCTCATCATTTTTTCATAACGCGCCTAAAGAAGTATAACTTCAATAAATATCTTAAACATTTTTTTGGGTTAGATATAAGTCTAGTCGTATTAGTAACCAGAATATCCAGTTACATATATCAAAAATAACAATAGTTAAACGTAATTTCTAAAAATAACTATTATGGATTCCACCAAAAATTCGTGGAATAAAAATGGGAGTGGGGCCATTGTTAATACAAAAGTACTACGGGTTAGAAATATTTTCACGTATAACATTGACAATACAATCTGTGATCTATTGAAGTGATGTAGCCATGTTGACACATGAATAGAAGCCATTAGTATGTATTCTATTATTTTATACTTTGAACTGTATACCTAATTGTATTTAAAATACATTAAGGTGTGATTCGCGTTGATATAACTTATCTATGCCTTGTAAATAAAGCTATTGTTGGGGCTGTTACTTTATGCAGTCCCAGGATTATGGAAGTAAACTCAATGTTTTACGGATTTTATCGCGTTTGTATTTGATTTTTGATAACTTAACGTTTCGAACACTTTACATTGTCACGGGCGGACTAAGATGTCTCACGTCCAACAAGTCATCGTTATTACAGACATTTATAATTATCTACCCGCTACAGAAAATTAGTTATTAAATGTTGACCCACATTTTGATACAAAATTGACCGTATAAGAAGAAAATTATTTTATATGAAAAAGAATATATTGTTTATGGTTAATTTGTAGTAATTATTATGACAATTTATTAATTTAAAAAACCTAACAAATCTAGTATACCTACTACCACCGGATCGGAACGCGGCCATACTGAGAAAGATCTGGCAAGAAATTCAGGGGACATAATGCTAAAGTATATTTTTTTTTTTACAATGTGTTGACGCGTTAAAAAAATAATGTGCTTATTTTGTCCCTTTTTTATTCCTTGGCGGCAAACGCGGAAACAGCACACTGATAACTGCTAATGGACCTTTGCTAAGTCGCTACCTACCGTGATAAAATTGAAGGGAGTGTAAATAAATACGTGCAATGAGATGTGATATTAAAGGCATTATCAAAACCTAACACACTCAAACACTGTCAGAAATTTGAGTTTCCGGCTCTCTCGTACACCAAACGAAGTACAGTAAAAAATTGCTACTACCCAGTTTTCTGCGAGAGTGTGATACTACCGCGGACGGACCGGCCCGCATCTGTAGATAGAAGATTGTCGGCAATGTAGTCCTACCACAACTTTGTTTTTTTTTTCACTATGATAAATGATTTTTTTTTCATTTATTATATATAGGCTTTGTCGCTGAGCGATCATATCGCCTTGTAAGATATTACCATTTCTCTTACTAATCTAATATTAATACTGTGATTACTTACTAATACTAATTTTGCTAACTTATAAAGCAAAATAGCATGTTCAGCGGTAGGCTATGCTAAAATGGAGTTACAGAACCCGATGTCAAATATATAATTCTGTCCAAAAAACGATCTTCTACAATTTTCGTTTCGCACACATTCCATCAAAATATGCTGCACATCTTCTACCTTTCCACATTCGACACAATTAGGCGATGGGGTTTCTTTCATCAAGAATCTAAACTTATGATAAATGATGAAAATCGTATTTTCTCATCCTCAGTCGCTTGCCTATATTGTACAGTCAAGGCATGCTTAGAATAAATGAATTTCTTACAATTCTTATTAATCGACAGCTATTTTTCCAGAAGCTTGCGCTATGTATGTTAAACGCCATCATACGGGCATAGATAACGTTATACACATCGTGAACGGAATAGACAATAGATTAAGTTTTTATAGACCATTAAAATTTAAACGTATCTGTTTACTTATTAAGTAAATACTTATGGTAGGTAATTGATTGCAAGTTATAATAATGAATTGTGTTGTTTATTGAGTAAACTAGACTACATATTATTAATAGGGAAATTGAAGTTAAATGAAAATCTGAGCAATTTAAATAATAGGGTTTCCGTGTGGTGACGGAGTAGGAATACAAATCACCACTCCCTATCTTGCCTGTGGATATTATTAAAGATGACTAAGGAATACAGTATGCATAAAAAAATTATGCAAGAGATGGAAAACTCGAAATAAAACCCTATACCAACATGTCTGACCAGCATAGTATAGTAGGTCAGTTTCCCTAATTTTTGGGACGAGGCTCGAGCCCAGCAGTGGGATGTTTATGAGCTGAGACAACGACAAGACGACATAATAGAGTCGTTACATCGTTTGTTACAATTTTAAATGAAAATTTCAAGTAATATATCAGAACCAATGTGTACATGTTTACCGATAGATGGCGACAAGTGACAATTTGGTTGTCATACGATAACCCATTCTGGTCTAATTGGTAGCGCGATTGGAACGGATTATCAATTAGCTGTTGATTGGGAAGATACTCTTAACAGTGGCCATAACCAGAACAGTCTTGTTGTTGTTGTTTAGTGCACGCCGCCGGGGCCTCGCAGACGCCGCTGCGCACTCGTCCTGTCACCATAGTTTCAATAGGTACTAAAACACTGTTGAAGACGACAAAATGACTTACAGACGAATAATTTGTTAAGAAAATTATAACTCGATACTGGCAAAAATGGCTCGTATTAGTAGCTAATTACTAAAGAAAAAAAAAAGAAGAAACTATTCCAAGTTAGCATCTATTTATAAAATGTCCAACGACAAAGGACCATAGTCTCTATATAAGGTTATTTTTTTAAAACCTTACAGTACATAAACCCTAATCATTTTGTCAACAGCACAAAGCAATATTTTAAATTCTATTATCATTTTAATGTCTCCCCATTACCATATATTTCTATACATAATAGTGGTGGTAATTGACCTAAAATAGCTTCCAAATGACCAGGATGACGTGTTAGTATCGATTTTTTATCGATTCTAACAATCGACTCGGTCTCGCATCATTGATCCGAGTTTCAATGATCGATTGATATGCTAAGCACCACTTTGGTATTACCATAAAGATTTTTAACTAACAGATAATGGGATATATTAGACTTTTAAATAAAAATCATCCGGTCAGTAATGTATTTAAAACAAAAGATATTTTTGAGATTTTAATTCTTCGAGTCGCCTCCACAATATGAGGGCAATTGACCGCCTACCTAGCACACTGCGCTGATCAAACGTGTAGAGTTAATTTTCGTATTTTTCGTTACTTACATAGAGGTTATATGCATATTATAAGCCTGAGTCGTCTTCTACGAGGCTCACGGCCGTGTAATTTAAAGAATTGTATTCTGACTCCGTCACCATAGTCTGGGTGTTATTGGACGTGAGACATCTTAGTCCGGCCGCTACCGTGGACGCTGAAGCATGAATGCGTGGATGAAGTGTTGGTAATGTCGGACAGTCAAAAGTTAAATACAAACGCGATGAAAATCGTAAAATAGTTTTATTTGTAATATAAATAGGTTGTAGCTTTGGATGTCGAAAGGCTGAATGATAATGGTAATAGAATGTGGTAGCACTTGAACTGTGGACACTTCCAAGAAAATTAACTTCATAAAAAATTCTAAAAAGAATTAAAAACATAAACAAAGAATTAACAAATCAATTACAAACCGGAATACGTGTTATTAATTTGAAATGACTTATGAAAAAAAAGAATAAAAACTGAACGCATCGGAAGTGGGATATAAATCTTTTGAAGTTAAGACAAAAATGCGCGGAGTTTATAACAAAGATGGCGGCTTTGAAGTCACATTGTGAATGGATTTGATCAAACAGGTGACAAAAAGAAACTTTTTAGAATAAATATTACATTTTTTTTTCTTTTTATTTGAAGTATAATGATTTTGTTAGACAAAAAAAGGACGTAGATTTCACGTAAACCATTCTTCTATTTGGATGAAATTTACGTAGTTCCTTTGCATTGTATTTGATTGAAATAATAGGTATTGTCTAGATTGAAAAGGCCATTGACCGAATATTCTATATTTTTCAATTTCTTTTTAAGAGGAATTAAATTATTTTCGTATCGGACGACGCAGTGTAGGACGCCAACTGGGTAGACCGACGACCTGGTGAAGGAAGATAGGCGTCGTTGGACGCAGGCGGCACAGGACCACACTCTGTGGCGCAACATGAGGGAGGCCTATATCCAGCGATAGGATGAACTGATGATGATGATGAAATTATTTTGATCGCATTTTCTAGCAGATGAAAGAGCAGCCCAGCTGATGAAATTTGACTATAAATCATGCCATTTACGATGATAACTAACGATGCTAAAGTGAACAACGAGTTCATCATCATCATCATCATAGCTCATATACATCGCACTTCTGGGCTCCTCTAGATTATGAAGGCCTTATTTACCACGCTGGTTAAACCAGTTGAAATAGGGTTTCATTTCGAGGTTTTCTTCTCTTGCATAGATGTTATATACGTATTATATCCTTAAGTCGTCTTTTACGACATCCACGGGTAAGAGAGGCTTCGTAAATTATATTCTTAGTTCGTCACCACAGATAAATAAAAAATATCTATGGTAAAACATAGTGTGTAATTATCACTCTTTATAAAGGCATATGACTCAGTGACCGCAGGAACGCGGAACTAAACGTTCAATAAGCTTTATTGGTATCATTTACTACACTGCTATGCTGCACTCGCATAGAAATTATGCTTCTATGACTCATTAATGTACTCTTTGAATACTCATCATCAGGTGATTCAAGACTTAACAGTATAACATTATCCAGGCTTATTATTCGTGTGGTCACGCGTAAGAATACAATTCTTCACTCCCTATCTTGCCCGTGGATGTCGTAAAAGACCGGTCGTAAAGGACGGATACGAATCCGCCCAGGCCTCGACAATAACAATAACGTTTTCCAGACGTGGTCATGATGGTGAACTAATCCCAAGTCCATCCCCCCAAACCCGTCTAACATGAGTAGTTGTCTTCAATTTCTTACACAAATGTTATGAACAATATCATCATTCTTAGTCGTATTTTAGGACAGCTAGGGGCAATGGTGCCTATTTCTATTAAGAATACTTACCTTTTTGTTGGCTTTTAGAAATTTTAAATTGGTTTCAATCTTTCTATACATGAGTGCTAATCTTATTACCTGTAACAATAATAAACAAAATATAAATATTAAAAAAACTAATCAAACTCTTCCGTGTGGTGACTAGGGCTTCCAATCCCGCAGCTTGAATGTAATCTCGGTATTTGCGGGACTACAAATTCTCGATCCCGCGGGATCTCGGTATTTGTGGGATCCCACATATCGAAAGTATTTACATTTATACAAAGGAAAAACAATGAATTAATCAATTCCACATTTATTTACGTACATATTACTATTAATATGAGATCAATCAAATTACACCGCTTTTTTTCTTCACAAAAACAGTAACTAATACTGAATAAAAACAAATCAAAACAAAACAAATCTTCTTCAAAAAATACACAACGAAAATTAAAAAATCAGGCAAAAAATTTAAAACTGTAAATTTATATAGGACAAGCAACCCGCCCTCGCTTCGCTTCGGTTTCAGTTGCTTAAACCCGCGTAGTTCCCGTTCCTGTGGGAATACCGGGATAAAATATAGCCTATGTTACTCCCTGATATTACAGCTTTCCATTGGTGAAAGAATTTTTGAAATCGGTTCTGTGGTTTAAGCGTGAAAGCGTTACAAACAAACAAACAAACATCCTTACTTTCGCATTTATAATATTAGTATGGATATGTTACTATTTGAGTTTGAGAGTTTCTTAAGTTTGAGGTTGCAGGCACGCTTTTTTTCAGTCTCGCAAATCCCGCGGATCCCGCACCCGTAATCCCGCACCATGCGGGATTGGAAAATGGCGCGGGATCCCGCAATACCGAGATCTCAGTCGATTGGAAGCCCTAGTAGTGACGGAGTAAGAATACAATTCACCAACCCCTTATCTAATTCGTAGGTGTGGTAAAAGACGACTAAGAGATATAATATACAAATAACATCAATGTGAGCGATGGAAAACACGAAATAAAACCCTATACCAACACGTCTGACTAGCATAGTATAGTAGGTCAATTGCCCTCCTATTGTGGAGAGTAATAAACTCAAGTCCACCAGTAAGTATATGGCTTTATTACACGGTTTTACTTGTAAGAATGTTCCATAGGGCCCAATACCAACGTTACCCGGGGACCCATATGACCAATACAGTTTGTTTATCTAATACACATCAATTTGCATTCTATTAGAGAAAAAGTGATATATCAGCCGCATATTTGAATAATTAACACTCAATATAATTTTAATAATACTAATTTTATAACAAATGGTAAAGGTATTGTGTGTTTTGTTGGCATACCCTACTAAGAATATCATTGATCCCTTCGTGTCCTGTGGGTATTTTAAGAGACAATCTTAAATCTCTTAGAACTCTAAATATCCCTTAGAACGGAAGTGTTGGAAGAAGAAGACCAAGGCGGACGTTCCATGATCGAATCGGGGATGTTCTTAATAAAGGTTAGTTTAGATGTACCCTAAACTGAAGAACATGCATTAAGAGATTAATGAATGTGGAGGAGGCGAAAGTGTCTCTTCCTACCTCTATGGGAAAGAGACGTGTATGTATGTCATCATCATCATCATTTCAGCCTATCACCGTCCACTGTTGGACGTAAGCCTCCCTCATGTTACACCACAAAGTGTGGTCCAGTGCCGCCTGCATCTAACGACGCCCAGCAACTTTCACCAGGTCGTCGGTCCACCTAGTGGGGGGCGTTCTACACTGCGTTGTCCGATACGTGGTCGCCACTCGAAAACCTTTCTTCACCAGCGGTTGTCGGTTCGTCGAGCGATGTGGCCTGCCCATTGCCACTTAAGCGTGCTAATTCTTCGTGTATGTATGTATATTCCTTAGTCGTGTTTTACGATACTCAAAAGAAAGATGGGGTAGTGAATTGTATTCTTATTGTTACTGTAGGAAAAAATCTTATATACGTAAATATTCATTCATTCATTCATTCATATCAGCTGATATACGTCCCACTGTTGGGCTCGAGCCTCCTCCACAATAAGAGGGAAATTGACCTTACTATGCCATGCTGGTCAGACAGATCGGTATAGAGTTTTATTCCGAGTTTTCCTTCTCTTGCATAGATGTTATATGCATATTATATCCCATAGTCGTCTTTTACGACATCCACGGGCAAGACAGGGAGTGCTGAATTGTATTCTTACTCCGTCACCACACGGAAAATATTTTTATAATTCCAATATATTTTGTTTCTTTTTTTCTATTGTATTATAAAATATTTATAAGATGTAAATGATTACAGATATGAACACATTCTAGGAATATTCCATTACTAACAACAAAACAACCAATGACTCATTAGCAACTACAAAGATCGCCATGTCAGATGTCAACAAGTTCAAATGCCAAGGTTCATATACCGGGTTATACAAAAATATGACTATTTTATTCAATTAAGCAGTAATATGTCCATGTGGTGATGGAGTAAGAACCACTCCCTGTCTTACCCGTGGATGTCGTAAAATACGACCTAAGAATACCTGAGGTATAACATGCATATAACATCTGAGCAAGAGAAGAAAAACTCAAAATGAAACTCTATACAAACATGTCTGACCAGCATAGCATAGTATGTCAAAATCCCTCCCATTGTGGAGGAGGCCCGAGCCCAACAGTGGGACGTATGTGGTCTGCGATGATAGTGCGATGAAGCAGTAATTCTAATGATTTTTTTTCCGTATTGTCACAGAGTAAGAATACGAATCACTACTACCTCTCTTGCCCGTGGAAGTAATACGCATATCACATCTATGATAGAGAAGGAAATCTCGAAATAAAACCCAATACCAACCTGTCTGACCAGCATGGTGCAGTAAGGTCAATTGTCTTCCTATTGTGAAGGAGGCTCAAGCCCAACAGTAGGACGTATATGAGCTGAAATGATGATGATGACTAAAGAATGGATGATTTGGCTTTGCTTCTCCTACATATTCCGTGTGGTAACAGAGTATAATAATAATAATAATAAACCCCTCTGGGCCAGTCGTTATCTCACCATGAGACTAACGCAAACCTCGGCGGAACATTATATGACTCTCTAAGTTCTTTTGATATAAAAGAAAAAAATGTATCACAAGATTTATAGGAAAGCCAATAAACCGCAGGGCAGCTTGTGGCGTGCTGAATGTGAGTGGCGACACTGCGGTCCTGAATGCCCCAGAGAGTCTGCCAGGGCCTCGTATCCAGCTCGCCTTTACTGGCTGGCTGGAGCGGAAACCGAAGAGTGCCCGCAGGATTCTCAACTCTGGCTTGCCTTAAACAGCTGATCAGAGAGGGGTCGCCAGAGCTATATGCTCGGGGGTGGAAGTGTCATTTTCAAGGGCATAACTACGGGGAAACCACTGCGATGGTGAAACCGGCGCCGCACCGCTCGACACCCCAAGCCACTTGCACCAATGTTGCTTCCCTGTTGCCCGTATGGCCTGTGTGTCTGTGGCGACCGTTTAGGTGGGCCCATTCAGTGAGTTGGCGAGTCACCGTCTGCCAAAGTTCAAGACGATAAATGTATTGAAGGCAGACGACAGTTTTAAATCAATAGTTTACCATTAAACCAGTCCATCTAACCTTCAACCCCATAATCATGTATTAGATACCATCAACACACAATAGTTTTACACCTACCGTTGGCAGTCCACGTGTGTTATGTGCAGACGTGGAGTGTCACCGGTAGACGTCCCATCCCATTTTTAGATTAAATTTCTCCAAAGGCCTCTGCGTGTTGGATCCATATCCCCATGTAAGCCTTTCAAAGGACCGGGTATCTTCTCTTTTTAACAATGCGGAAGATAGCCGTGAAACTGGGAGATATAATAATAATAATAATAAAATAATTTATTTCTCTCAAAAGGTTACAGTGGTTTCTTAAATCTTAGTACACGATTTGTCTTAATTTAACCTTGTGAGAGCTGGAGTCTGAAGTAGGTTCGAAACCTGTATGACAGATCTCCAGGCTCTCTTCTATTTATGGTACGCAAAGATACTTACTAGTTAAAAGAAACTTATTAATATATACACGACAACTTCAATATTGAGGCAATAAACTTAATCTTAGATTATTTAATTATGTGTTGTGTGTGTGTGTGTGTGTGCATGTGTGTGTGTTATTTTTGAGTTTTGATAATATTTTCGGTTTCAGTATAACTTAGGCTAAACAGCCATTTTGTGACAGCCTTTTTGCACTCGAATCTATTTTTGGGGTGTATATCTAGATTTTTATTCAGTTTGTTGTACAGGTAACCACCTAAAAAGTAAAAGAAACGTTGTGCTAAGCTTGTCTTTACTGCATTTACACTACATACATTATATTTACGTCTAGTGTCCTTAGTTTTATTTCGGTCATAGGGGATTCGTGTGTGTGTAGTTAAAATTAATTTCAATATAAAAAGCTTGCGGATAGCACATCGCAAATTGTATAAAGTTCACTAGTAGGGAACTTATAGGGTAGACTCCAACCAACTTTCAGTAGTGCTCTCTGGGCACGTTCCAACTTTATAAGGTTGGATTTTGCTGTGCCACCCCAAAAGAATATACAGTATTGAATTAGAGACTGCGACAGTGCGAGATATACGAGTTTAAATACCTTCGTATCAGCTACATGTCGTAGGCTCTTAAAGACGAAGATTAGTTTGCGCAGTCTGGATGAAAGAGTGTCCACGTGATTGCGAAAAGAGAGTGTATCATCGATCTGAATGCCTAAATATTTAATGCAGCTGGTTTTGTTGACATTAGGACAGTCACACGGGGCTATCGGCGATGTTGTATCACACGAGTGTGCAATCAATGCGTTCAGGGAGGAGACGGGCTTACCAGTGGAGGAAAGGGAGAAGTTCATGTAGTAGTAAGTATACAATTTATCACTCTTTTCTTGCCCGTGGGTGTCGTAAAAGACGTCTAATGGATTACATTATGTATACAAAATCTATGCCAGGCTAGTAAAACTTCAAATAAACCCCTGTACCAGCCCCTCTACTATATTCAAGACCAACAGTAAAACTTAAATAAGCTAGAAAGTAATAAAAGACAAAATACGATCAATATCAGACCACAAATATCATTTTAGAAACCAAAAATAGCGAATAAATTGAGCAATGTTTAATTCTAAATTACCATAGGGGACCAGAGTCACAGCTAAATTGAATAATACACATTTACTTGGTGAATATATTCCCCAAAGTTTTCATTAGATGGGGAATTGTAGACGAATTATACAAACCCGCAGATTGCCAAGCAATTTAACTAATGCAAATAAATTGCAAATATTTAACGCACCTAGTCATATTTAGATATATATATTAAATTACTTCTATAACATATGAAGATTATTATTATTTGCTATTATAATCTTGACCTATCAACTATGACCTTTTTGATAAATATAATGTATAAAATAATTGATAGATAGACAATAGTAATTTTACACTAGAAATCTAATATAATGCCTATAAAGTGATGTGGTGTAATAAAAAGTGTGTGTATACTTATGTAGGCACGCACGAAGTTATACTTCTTTGGCACAATCTGTTTAATATTTCTGTCCTTCACGTTCTCCTACATGTACATTAAAAAAACGACATTAATAATAGAAAAAAAAAAACATTCAAAACATTAAATGTTTTTTTTTGACGTGACAACGTCTTATAATTCGATGGAGCCGGCTGCACACACGAAAAAAACATGACGTATGCGGCGTTACCTCTCTGAGGCGTTCCATTTAAGGCTTGATCCATACAAAATATCTATCAAACAAATAAAATTAAAATTTTCTTTTGAAAAATGAAACCACTCCATCAGTATTTTCTTATGACGTTGTCACGTTCAACTATCGTCAGTAAACCGACTTTACAGACAACCGATTTTTTTAATTAAAAAATAAAAAATGATAAATGAAAATATTGGACGCTACTCGTTCTCTGGCCTTTAACAGGTATACTACGAGCATGCATTCGAGTGCCACGCATTCACTATCGCTCTGTCTCTTTCTATTCCCGTAACGTTAAACGTTTAACGCAACCTTGTTACTTACGCATTAGAAGTTTCACTTAAAGAAAAAAACAGATAAGGTGTAATGTAATACGTGATAGAAGTGAATGGTAGAGGGAGTTAGGTATTACAGGGAATCATTTCAGCTCATATACGTCCCGCTGTTGGGCCTGATCAGACAGTTGGTATAGGGTTTAATTTCGAGTTTTCCTTCTCTTGCATAGATATTATATACATATTTTATCCCTTAGTCGTCTTTTACCACATCCACAGGCAACATATGGAGTGGTGAAGTGTATTCTTACTCCGTCACCACACGGAAACGTTTAAAAGTACATGAATAAATACTCGTAAATACGCGGAATAGCAGTCGCTTAAGCTGTATTTCTCGCGAATATTGCGTCCTATAAAAAGGTTACAAATCAACGCTAGCTCATAAAAGTTACCCTTCAATGTCCTTTCTATATAAGAATACATTTTCTCATTTAGATACCTTTTAAATATTAAGAAAATACAAATAAACTCGCAAAATGCATCCAAAGAAGCCCCTTGTGAAGTCACCCTACAATAAGTCTCTGTGGGGAGCTTGCTAACTAATTGGCCGTTTGTGTTACTCAGGGGGAGGGCTATATCTCTATTTTCATTGATATCGATTGTCCATCACTAGTAAGAGATGTATTGATTAGATAAATTATTTTTGATGCCCTCAACCTTAGTTGTTAGCCGAAATAAATTCCAGAATTTTGGCGCGAATAAGATTTCATGTCGTTTTGTTTGAAAGGTGAATTAGTCGGTAGTGTTCTAAGTTATATCTGATGAAAATAAGTCCAAGAAGGCCGCCGTCACAAAATGGCGGAATAAATATTTTTTTCACAACTCAATATGGAAATCAAATGAAAGGATTTAACTAGTAGAATAATATACACTGTCATAAATTTCAAATCCAAGATGGCTGCCACTACAAAATGGCGATTTACAATTTTCAAATTAAACAACCTTTAATAGCATAACCATTGGTAGGACAATAATACCTGTCTGAACAGTAACAGCTTTTTTTTTTTTTTTTTTTTCATGGGTGGGCTACGGTAAGCGCACGCGCGGTCCAGTCCGTCCGGGGCGATGAAAGGACGGCGCGCGGGCCCATAACCCACCCGTACCCACGTCACCTCGTTGTTGGGCCGACCACAGGAGCAGATGTGACTTGTCGTCAGTGGCCTGAACAGTAATAGCTAAGATAACATTATGCACGTTTTCATAAATTCAACCAGCATTTTCTTTTTGCCAGGCTATGGTAGGCACGCCGTCCATCCCGTCCGGAGTGACGAGGAGCGGCGCGCGACCCCATAACCTGTCCCAATCCCTTCCCTTCGCTATTGGGCCGACCACTGGTACCGAATCCTTGATATCCGTTACCTGCCCGGCGGGATACACCTTCAGGGGTACCTGAAAGAGTATCCCTTCTCGACGGTTTCCGTAGCGCCCTCCTCGACGGTTTCCATGGCGTCACCCTCACGGAGTAATCCTCTGCGAGTGGCCAACTTTTCCCCGATCCAGTCAACCACGGCCTCAGCTAGGGCAATAACAAGCATAATAATACGTGTTATTTCAGTAAATTTCTTTAAAAGGAGGACAGCTGGTCGTTTTATAAGATGATTAACAGACGAGGTGATTATCACCCCTTTAAGTATGAGAATAACCATAAATCACTCAATTCTATTAAACATAAGCAACACTGCCATTACTGTAATAGTTCAAACATTACCGAATACGATAACATCATATGAAACCCTTCCACAACAGTTTTTACACCCGCATAACCTAAAAACGAATTAAAACCTCCTTAATTATAACAAATGGATATCTCTTACTCTGTTTATTAATGTATGTGAGAACGAGATAGATGTATATTAAGAAGTTTCGTGGGAAAAAAAATTATATCATAAACAGCATACTTGATGAAATTGGAGTCAATTGAAACGCTGCATATGAACGATGTCTGTAGTCATGTACCTAATGCATAAGCAAGCAGCTTATTACGCATAATATCCATTATATGTATACAAATTATATCTATACCGAATAAATAAAATTGAAGTGTCTGTTTGTGATGTCAAAATAGTGGGTTTTATTTATGCTCACGCGGTTATTCGCACGAAACCTCTGCCTTAAAACCAGTTAAAAAATTATATTCGTCTCCGAAGGGGGTGAAACGCAATAACAAACGTTGTACGGGGAGAAAAATTCTTCGTCGATTGTTTTCAAATTAAGAACAAATGCTCTTCAATAAAAATAAATAAACAAGTGTTTAAATAATAAATAAACAGCATTTATTAATTTTCATACTCTAAGGGTGTAAAATAGGGGATTACATTTTGCGAGGACACTTTTGTTATTAAATTGAAATATAGCACAAATACGTACCTACTTACTAGAATCCAAATCGATTGGTACTAGAAGAGGTGCCGAAAAGTAGTCGAATGCAAAAAAATTGTTACGTGATGTGCAGAAATATTTATAATAACATTCCAGAAAAAAATAGATTACTGGTACTAAGTTCTTTTAAGTTAACTCTAAAAAAGTGGCTCTTAGAAAAGGCATTTTACTCAATTGATGAATTTTTGACGTATAAAGAGTAAGTAGTATGGAATGAGGCATGTAGTTTAAAAATAGTTTTTAAGTATTTATATTTGCATGCTATTATTTTAATGGCCAAATAGGTGATCTAATTTCAAATATTCCTTAAAACCATGTACACCCTATTATTGAGCAAATAAAAATTTGAAATTTGAAGTAAGATTACGTAGAGACTAATTAAAAAGGAGTGAAAAGCATGACTTCTCTGTCGTGACGTAGTAAAAATAAGAATACAATTCACCACGCCCTCTCTGACCCGTGGGTGCCGTAAAAGACGACTAAGGGATATAATATGCATATATTTCTATGTAAGAAAAGAAAAACTCGAAACAAATCCATATATGACCTATACCAACACGTCTGACCAGCGTGGTATAGTAGGTCAATCTCCCCCACATAGAGGAGGAGCCCCAAACCCAACAGTGGGACGCATATCGACTGAAATAATGATGAATGATGAAAAAACATGAAATTTTAACTGTCGGTCCGCCCGTGACCATGAACGCTGCAAAGTTTTCGAAACGTTGGACAATCAAAAATCAAATACACACGCGGTAAAATCAGTTAAATAGTTTTATTTATAAAATTTTAACTGTGTTTCGTTTTGGATGTTGAGATTAACTAAGAATTTTACAAAATTAAACCTCAAAACTTGAATGACAAAACAGCAGCAAAGTTTGTTTAGTCTGAATTAAATTTGCATTCTTATTACTTGCTTGCAGTTATGAAGCCACTTTCTGACCCTAAAACGAACCGGCTACATAACATGTTGCGATAAGAAAAAAAAACACAAGTATTTCGTCACACTTTAACTCATAATATATTGTATATTTATGTATACGTATAATACAACACTCCCCTTTTGAAACACGCGTCAAATTCGATATGCATTCTTGTGCAGTGATTCAGCAAGTTGGACATTTTAAGTACTGTACACAGTTAATGAAATGCGATAATATTTAAAGATATGTTTTTTAATAACTTACGCATATTAATGGCCGACTCTAAATAAGAACATCATATCATCTCAGCCCATATAAATCCCACTATTGGGCTTGACGCTCCTCCAAAATAGGAGGGTATTTGACCTTACAATAGATCGCCACGCTAATCAGACGGGCTGATTTTATTTCGAGTTTTCCTTTTCTTACACAGTTGTTATATGCATATCATATCCCTTAATCGTCTTATACGACATCTACAGTCGAGATAGGGGATGGTAAGCCTTATTTTTCTTCATTACCATACGAAAAGAAATCTATACTAATATATAAAGCGGAAGAGTTTGTTTGTTTGAACGCGCTAATCCCATGAACTACTGGTCCGATTTGAAAAATTCTTTCAGTGTTAGATAGCCCATTTACCGAGGAAAGCTATAGGCTACATATCATCACGCTAAAACCAATAGGAGCGGAGCAACAATGAAAAATGTTTCGGAATCGAGTTCTTTTCCTTTTGCGAGCTTCCGCTGCGTGCACTACATAAACAGTTATGTTTCGCAAAAATCATATGTGACAGAATTGTATTATTTAAAAGTATTTTCACTTTCTACGTAAACAAAGTCGCGGGCTAAAGTTAGCATTAGCCCAAAGTAACTGTTCCACGCGGACGAAGTCACGGCCATAAGCTAGTAAGTAATACATGTTTTAAATATTTATTAAAATTATTCGATTATAGAGAAAGTCACCCACTCCCAAACTATTTTTGAGATATAGCTCGCTATAAGTTTGACAGTGGATATCTGACTTTACATCCATCGTTACTTTAAGATATTTTGGGGTATCAGCTTGTTAGTTCAGTAGATGGGGTGGTAAGAATATATCATTTGTGAACATTACCATACCAATAAAATAACATTCGAAGTTTTTGTACGCATCCATCTTGAATGGAAGATACAACCATAATAAGGTTGATATTTTTATTCGGATATAAATAACCCGGTATATTTCATTTTTTTTTTAATGAACATGCTGTGGTGGCTATGAATACTACAAATAATTACATTGCTTTTTCATTACCATTAGTGACAAACGAGCAAACGGCATACCTGATGGTAAGTGATACTGCTGTTCATGTACCTTTGCTATATGAAGTATAAATGAATGCAATGAGGTTTGGTGATAATAAAGCCATTACCCATTACTCACAAACATCCGCAGAAAATTTGGCTTGCGGCTCTCTCGCTCACCTAACGAAATGCAGTAACAAATTGCTACAACTCAGATGTCAATTTTGTTCGTAGAAGATGTAGAGGACAACTAAGAGTTTTATTTAGATTTGAGGCAAATAATTATATTCAATTATGCTATAAATTTATTTGTAACACTCCATTGCATTATCAATATCCTCTTCGAATCGCTCCGTATCCGGGGCATGCATAAATATACCTTAAGATCATCCGCAAAAAAAGATATGGCTGACTGCTGGTAATTGATTCAATTATGAGAATGAATTCTAATCGTCCCAAAATTGATCTCTGGCTCTGAAAAATGTACAATATGACCTAGATTTGTAACCTGCTTATTTTAATGTAGTAGGACAGCCGTTTGTCTACAGCCGCAGACCGATCCATCCGAGGTCACACTCTCGCACAAAATCGACGTCTGAGTAATAGCAATTTGTTACTGCAATTCGTTCGGTGAAGTAGAGAGCCGGAAGCCTAACTCTCTGAAGGTGTTTGTGTGATGGATTTTGATCATGCCTTTAGTATCACAGAACCTTATTGCACGCATTTACAATCCTTTCATTTTCTTCACGGTAGACAGCAGCCTAGCAAAGGTCCATGAGCGGCGGTATTACTTACCATTAGTTGTGCTATTTGCTCGTTTGCCACTAAAAACAATAAAAACAAATGTGGATGTCGTATTAGGCGATTAAGAGATATAATACGAATATAACATCTATGCAAGAGATGGAAAACTCGAAATAAAACCCTATACCAACTTGTCTAATCAGCATGGTATCGAGTAAGGTCGATTTCCCTCTTGTTGTGGAGAAGACTCTGTGGGATGGGCTGCGGTGATAGGCTAATTTCTCTTCTGTTTAAGAGTGTCTATCTATCCTATCAACGCATATGAATCGAGATAAAGACAACTTATAATCTATATCTATGCCGATAAATTATTAAAAAAGAAACAGGCGTATTATCGTAAATTAACCGAATACCGTAAATAATACAATGAGTATAACAGCCATCCGTTAAATAACCCTATCGTTCGTCACTTAACTCGGGTAGGGTTAACGAAGCGAGCTGTCAGTGGGGTTACAATATGAGTGTAACCCTTTAAAATTAACGTATGGTGTATTATACAAACTTACATAGAATTCAATACGATTTAGTGGCCACACACTTTCGAAAGTAGATTTAAAAAATGGCGCGGCAATCGTATAGCATTTTGATAAACTTGTTAATTTTGAAATATATCTATCTCCATGATCTTTTTAAAATTATGCCTTGTGTGACTAGCGAAACAAATCTTCTTTCGTTAGGTTAGTTTAGGTTAGGTTAAAAGAAAATGTGAAAACAATGTAACAATTTAGTTTTTTATTTTGACCTGACTAAAGTTATTTTTATAATAATTATAATATTTCTATAATTCGATCAAATCGGCGTCTACTACGAAATTTATTTATTTATTTAACCATTTAAGGATACACAAGAAAATTCATCAAAAGGGTAAAAATAATTTAATATGAAAATAGTTACTGAAGAAATTTATATAAAAACTAGCAACCCGCCCTCGCTTCGCTTCGGTTATAGGTTATAGTCGTTTTACCCGCGTAGTTCCCGTTCCCGTGGGAATACCGGGATAAAATATAGCCTAGTTTACGCCCTGATATTATAGCTTCCCATTGGTGAAAGAATTTTTGAAATCGGCCCAGCCGTTTTAAAGATTACCCGGAACAAACAGACAGACAGACAGACAAAAATTTTAATTGCTATTTTAGGCATAGGTGTCGTGCAAATAACCGTGTGAGCATGAAAAAAGCCTATTATTTTGACATTACAAACAGACACTCCAATTTTATTTATTGGTATAGATAAAGATATCTACAACATCACTTACGAGTACGATTAGTTTATTTGCTAAAATATTATCATCATTATTACGTCTTTAAACATATAATTCTTCTGTCCGCTTGTATGTGACTGAACTGCTCTTAAAAGTTTGGACCGATTTTGATGAATTGTTTGTGTGTGTTTCAGTGGATTTGATAATAGTTTAAATGAGTAATGGGACCCGGTAGGTAGTGCTGCAATCGATTTCAAGGAGAATTCCTTTTATTTTTTAGATTTTTACAGAACAGAGTCTTCTGGGTGTGTTAGTATTTTACAAATTTTAAACTTGATGCAACTATACTCTCTCGCACTTGTACAACGCATCAGGACCGCTTCTTTCCAAAGACTGATATTCTATATTTATAAGCGAGGAACATATATTTCTGTTAAGTGACGAAACACGAATACAATTCACCACTTCCTTATCTTGCCCGTGGCTCTCGTAAAGGTTAAATAAAGGATATAATATGCATATATGAAAGAAAAGAAAAACTCGAAATAAAGCCCTCTACCCTGTCTGACCAGCATGGTATAGTAAGGTCAATTTCCCTCCTATTGTGGAAGAGGCTTGAATACAACAGCGGCGTTGGGATTTAGATGAATGTATGCACGTTTTGATTTAAGGAAAATAACGCTAACTCTTATGATTTAAATCAGCTGTCAACTTCTAAGTTAAGACTATTTTTGTGCTTGAATTATTTTTAACTATAAACAAACCATACAATGAATTTGTTACGTGTATAACAAAGCATTTTTTACGATCAGGGTGAAAGTAGTGAACTTTTACGAGTTCTCGTAATTACTGGACTAATCTTTAATTACGTGATTAAAAGCTTAAAGGCGATTTTAAAACTGCCTTCTAATTTATCTATTGTGTTTATAGACTTAGACCCTGCTGATGGACTAGATCCTCCACAATGGGAAATGGACTAATTATATTACGGTCATCAAACAGGCGAGCACTTTTTTTGGGCGGGCTATGGTCATCAAACACCCGTCCACTCTGTCGAGGGTGAACCACGAATATAAGCAACACTGTATAATGCTTCTTATCTCATTTTCACCCACGTTAAATCTTATGAATTTATATGCCTGTCCTCTTTTTACTGTCGCTTTTTCGTTTCATCGACTTTCAAATCACAACGATACTAAAGAAGTTTTCACTTCAAAATGGTTTTAAAAAAATAACAAATATTTTCCATCCCGACATTGTTCCACTTACAAATCATGGAAGTTATTCAAAACAATAGTTTCAATTACGCAATTAATTACTCGTTTGCTGAATGAGTAAGACAAAACAAAACCTATTGGCATTGAACTCGACAATATGTAATGCATCTTCATTTATACTAATTCAGAATCTGCACGCCGCCATTTTATATGTCGCGGAGACATCGAGGAATCGTACGTTTGTGATGTTTACTAAAATCGTCATCATTAATTATCCTACTCTTGTTTCGAATACATGGAGTTGACGCAATATGTAATCTTCTACCATCGTACATATTCTATTGTCTAATTATATTCTTTTGGCAACAGCTTTATGGCCAACCGCCTACTTGAGGTCAAAATTATCAACAAAATCAAAATTTCACTGTCAATGTTTTTTTTTAAAGGCAACACTAAGGAAATAATCCTTGTGTTCCGGAGGACTTCAGACTCAGAATAACAATTTGTGGATCACACAAAGTGTCGTTCTACATAATACTAGCATGAGAAGCACTGGCAGTTGCCGAGAAGAGTACTTTTGCCTGATAATCTCTTAGCTGGTTTTTACGATTTTCACGAGAGGCTGTGGGGAGATAAGATATTATTCTTAACCTGTTAATGTATGTCACTTTAAACAAAATCGTTTTAATTAAAATATAATATATCGTATATATTCCTTCCCGTGAAGTGACGGAGTAAAAATACACTTCACCACTCACCATCCGTGGGTATTATTTTTATTTTATCTTTTGATAACTTTTTTTTTTTAATTGCAAACGGTGGCAAACGAGCAAACAGTACACCTGATGGTAAGTGTTGCTGCCGCTCATGGACCTTTACAAGGCCGTTGCCTACCGCGAAGAAAGCGAAGGGAGTGTGAATGCGTGCATTGAGGCTCGGTGATACCAAGGGCACCACCAAAACCCTCCACACGCAATCACCCTCAGAAAGTTGGGCTTCCGGCTCTCTCGCTCACCGAACGAAGCGCAGTAACAAATTGCTACTACTTAGACGTCGATTTTCTGCGAGAGCATGGTTCTGCCCCGGACGGACCGGCCCGCGGCTGTAGACAGATATCTGTCGACAGTGTGGTCCTACCACTCATAAAAAACTAAAAGATATTATATGCAGATAACATCATTGCAAGAGAAGGAAAACTCGACATAAAACCCTATATAACACTTCTGACCAGCGCGATACAGTAACCAACTTCCCTTCCATTGTGAAAGAGATTCGTACATATGTGAGCTGAAATATTGATGATATGACGATAATTAAAATAAAAATAAATAGCCATTGAGATAGATTAACTATAGTTAAGCCGTCAGATCTAATAAGTGTCATCGGCTTAATTGAGCTCATTGAGATAACGGCATTTTAACTAGTCAAGGACATGTCTTACATGTAATATGTCGAAAGTCATATGATGTTATAAGCTTCACTATATATGATGAATATGGATATAAATATAAATAAATAATACGCTGAATTGGGAATGCAAACCAAATCGCTTAATGAAAAGATAACCGCTGGAGAAAAGATATTAGGTTAGGTGGTGGCGAAGTAAGTAAATGCAATTTACCACCCCCTCTTTTTACCCGTGGATCTCCAAAAATGAAGAGTAAAAGACGACTAAAGGATTAAATATGCATATAACATCTATGTAAAAGAAGTAAAATTGAAATGAAATACGTCAACACGCCTGACCGTGATATAATAGGTAAATTTTTCTCCCATTGTAGAAGAGGCTCGAGCCCAGCAATGGAACGTATATGAGCTATGGCGAAAAAAAAAGAGTCTGTGCACAAAGTAAGCATGTCAAAAGTGAAACTTCTTCATCCTTCATCCCCTATCCTTTATCTCATTCTCTCGTCGGCTGAATCCTATACATTTACGTATTTGTGTCTCTATGGACTCACTTTTTCGTTTCATCGAGTTTGAAATCACAACGACTTTAAAGAAGTTTCACTTCAATAAAAAGGGGATAAACACCTCCTACTGTCTTTATAAATTTTTAATTACATGAATCTAAATTAGATTTAAATTTTAATACAGAGTGTATTACTTAACTGGTGGTATAAATAAGGGTATAATAGTGGACAAATTAACTTTAGTCAACTACTTTCATAATGAAGTGACTGTTTGGTGTTAATTTTCACACCTACAGTCACGCTTGACGATTTTAGTTGTAAAATATAAAATATATCACGCACCATAGAAGCTATTAGTGCCTTCGTTCTAATGAATGGCCTCTGTACATTATAATTGATGTGTAACTTACATCAAATTGCTGTCAAGGTGTATTATTGTACGTCTTCGATGGCCACTATAGAAGATATGTTGTAATATATTGTTATGCCGTCTTTTTAGATATAATATTCACGGTTAGATGTTGAGATTAAGTTATTGGTCTCAAGTTGATATTATAATACTTAGAATTGTTTTTTTATGATGTAAATGTCTCATAACTGTGTAGATTTGGACTGTAATACGTGAGAAATATTCAAACTGAGATGGTTTATTTAATTTTATATTTTACTTAATTATCCAATTACAACATTCCATATTAACAGTTATTTCATATTATTTACATTAATTATATTTCTAACTGTTAGCTGTCTTTTATGTCGTTATATTTTTTTAATGGCTACACTGTACAGTATTTTTATGGGACTAAGCCCACCACACATTCCCACCACTGTAACTCCTATAAGCCAGGATTCACAATGGTCTCCGTATAAGACACCGAGGTTTGACCCACAGGAAGTCCCGGGAAACGCGTTTGATTATCTTGGAACCCGCAACAAATTTAATCACTGTACAGTAATGAAATAATCCTTGTATTGCAGAGGACTTTACAAACATATAATTTAACAAATACAATTTACACCCAGACTCAAAACAACAATTACGCATCGCACAAAGTTTCGTAATAGTATAGTATCATATAATAAATATCTAGTATCATAAATATATATCATAAATAAATATAGTATCATATATTTCGTAATAGTATCATAATCACAACATGTATGAAACAGCAGAAATTTAATAAAAACTGATTTCGCATGTTTGATATGCATCTATAAAAAAAATGTGTCATTAATTACACCCAAAAACAGACGTACGTTATGACCGTAGAATGCCAAGAATCGATACGTCACGGTGGGGTGAGCCACCCCCGCAAAGACACGTGGCAGACCAGTCCATGAGAACTCTCATGTTTATGCAATTAAAGTTTTTAATATTTCTTTGACCTTTCAACAAATAGTAGAGGGTGAATAAAAGCTTGTAAATTGTGTAAAATCATGCTTTTTTGTAAATAAAACTAGGTATTTTATTGCGTTTGTATTTGATTTTTGATTGCCCGACGTTTCGAACAGCGTTCATGATCACGAGCGGACTAAGATGTCTCAAGTCCAACAAGTCATTGTTATTACAGAATTATATCTACCCGCTACAGAATTAATTATTAAATATATTGATCTATATTTTGATAAAAATATAGTTCTTAGTCAGCCCGTGACCATGAACGCTGTAAAGTGTTCGAGCATTCAAAAATGAAATAAAAATGCGATGAAATCCGTAGATTTATTTACAATGTGTACCTAATACTCGCGTAAACATCAGAAAACATCCTTTTTTACTAAATGATATCAAATACAAATGTATATCGAAAATAAATTAATTAAGACAAACGATTTCTTATGTTTACATGAATAGGAGCATATTTGAAAAACTATTTTTACCGATTTATATTTTTTTTTGTGGAGTGTATAGTTGTCAGTCGCAGATCACTTGGACTCACCTTCAAGAAGTCATCGTTATTACAGAGATTTATAGTCAGACGTGTTCGCGTGGGTTTCGAATTTTTCTGCTCCTTATATCATTTATTCGTGTTTTACGACACCCACGGCAGGAGAAAGGTTGGTGAATGGTATTCTTACGGTATTTCACAGAAAAAAATTATCTATAGTATAAATAATATTATAAATCCGCACCTATCTTCAAACTATAATCACGTTTCATATCGATTTTTATAACAAAATCATTATTAGGCGTAACCTAAATAGTTTTATTTTTAAAATTACACATCTTCAAACTATAAAACTTCATAGTCAATATTTTAATTATTAAAACAAAGCTCAACTTATACTGGACAATGAACTAATGTTTACAAAACTCGCATAATTTATAAATAGCTAGTAATTTCTCATTTTAACGGTAATTTTGTTTAGTCTGCAGCATGGAATATGCAGGGGTCCTTTTTAGTTGATTACATTTTTAAATAATAGCATTTTACTTTTGAAAAAACTTTAGGAATTTTGAAATTTAATATAGGTTTCTTTGCCTCCTCTTTGTAATTTTGACAACCAGTTATAATAAGAAATATTCTTTTTTTTTTGTTAATGGTGCAAACGAGCAAGCAGCAGACCTGATGGTAAGGGATATTGACGCACACGGACCTTTGCGATACCAGGGGCACAACTAAGGCCTCATTTACGGGGAAGCGGCGCGTCGCGCGTCGCGATAAGCTGCGCGACCCGCACTAAATTCAAATTGGAAGAGTGCGTTTACGGAGAAGCGATTTTACACGCGTTTGCTTGAAATGGAGCGTGTTCTACGGCCGAGCCCGCGGATAGCATCGTCACGTCTCACGCGGCGTTTATCGCGGCGGCGCACGCAGCGGCGATTCTCGATGAAGCGATGCCTGTGGCAGAACTTTCTGCCAGTTTCATTTGCTAATCGTGCAACACAGACGTAGTTACCGTCGCAACGGAGTATATAAAAAATACAACTTAGAGTACTAAAATTATTAATAAATAAGAAAACAAAGAACAGTCTTAATCAGCATTATGAAAAAATATTTAAACTTTGTAGAATTTTACCAGTAGAAATGAAAGTAAAGTCTATGATAATATTAGAACAATATAATTCAAATGAACACAAAAAATGAGATAGTCCATAGGCAACCAAGTCGTAAGGTTGCACGAAAAATGAAATATAAGGTTCCAAGAGTGAACAATTATTTTGGTCAACGCATGCGAAGGTGGCTAACTCCTATACTATTAAATGAGCTACCAGCACATTTAATCACTCATGACGTTACAAAAAACATCTAAAAAGCTTACTATTAAAACATTATTTGAGTATGTGTCCATAGTGAACAGAATAGGTAAAGTTAATCAATGTGTAAGGATTTAAAAATAAAATATAGGAGAAATCAATGTATAGATAAATTTATTTATGAATGGAGATTTTGATTTTAGTCTTTCTTTTTTTTTACTATACATAATTGTTATTATTTTCTTTTTAAATTTTATTATACTATAATTATATCAAAACATATGATCGAAATTGCATGTATAAATATGATAATATGATTTAGATGTGTATTTGTGTGTACCTACATTTATATAGGTGTTTAATAGTGTAATGTGTAGTACGTAACCATGAGAACACTGCCGACAAACTGTTATGCAGTTTGGCAGAAGATAATTCTGAATAAAATGTATATATTACAAATATAAATAAATAAATAAAAAAAATTATATGATAGACTTTTTAGAAGAAAATTGTATTTTAAAAAGTGAGTTATTTAATATAAAGAGTGGCCCAGTGTTTATAATAGCGGTACATGAGAAATTTGGGTCGGATTAACTGAGAACCCCGCGTGCGCCGCAGCGATGCTCGCCGCGTGCTCCGCTACACGCTTGAGAATACGACGCGGGCGCAGCGGCGGGCATCGCCACTCTTCCCGCCTCGCGTCTCTATAAACAACATCGTATATTGCTATAAGTCTGTGTTTACGCGTGCGATGATACGTGCCGCTTCACGCGCCGCGGCTACGTAAACAATAAAAACGTCCGACGCGCCACGAGACGCCACGCCACACGCGACGCGCGACGCCCCGCGTCTCCGTAAATGAGGCCTTAGTTGTTGCCTACCGTGAAGAAAAATGCTCTTAAACCTCGTTTAAAAAAGGAATTTTTCTCAGAGTCGTGTTAGTTTATATTTAAAAACAAAAGTTTATATTTGAAATTTATCATTTAATATAGAAATACTTAATATTTCTATACACTACTAACAGATCCCAATACAGCCACCATTTAGCATAAAACATAGCATAATTTCATATAAAATTGTATATACACGTTTAATTAATATTTCCAGTTTGCTGCCCTTTCAAACCACATTATAATATTTTCAAATATAATTCAAAAGATTATATTTGGACCAGATCTTAAAAGTGGCAGGCGATCACGAATTAAGTACAAGAACACCCAACATTTGTTTCAATCTCTTAGGGAGGGATAAGAGAGATTCGCTTTACTTAGCGAAAGAAGAGAAAATTAACAAAACAGCCATAACTTGATAGCAGACAGTATAATCGATTTGCAAGACCTTTTACCTTGACCTAAAGCAAGTAGGCACAATTTTCCTCAAAGTAAAATTCAAGTATGTTTACCGCCCATGACTAACTACAAACATATCAAGTATCGTTTCTCAAGGACCTCAATGTTTTTAACTTCAATACCATTGACGTATTACCGCTTAAGCTCAGGTTTAGCTCAGCTTTAAGCCCTTGCGTGAGTCATGGCTAAATTTAAAATATTGTGATGGGTGTGCATCACACCGTAATGTTATTACGATACAATCCTTTTGGATATTAACCCTTAATACATCATTGATCATTCCGTGTGGTGACGGAGTAAGAATACAATTAACCACTCTCTATCTTGCCCGTGGATGTCGTAAAAAACGACTAAGGGATGTAGTAAATGTACTTTTAACTTTTATTGTAAAGTGTAGCGTGTTTTGCCTAACGAATTTTTGTATTTTCACAGTTTGTAACATATTGTGGTGTTGGTCATGCTCACATAAGGATCTATTTGCGGTAGCTGCGTGGAGCGGGTCTCTCCCTTCCCTCCATAGTGGTTGAGGGGAGTGATGGCTGCTCTAGTAGTTAACTCGTGATCGGGTGCCGCTTGTGGGATCTAGTCCTGCCATAATCGTTTAAATTATATTAAGTGTCTTGCGGTTCGAAGGGCATCACACTGGAGCTAGTTCTTACAAAACATGTACACAATTGTATAACTAGTAAGAAGAAAAAAAAATTAAAAATAATGACAAGCCCGCTGAGTTTCTTGCCGGATCTTCTCAGTAGCGGTCGCGTTCCGATCCGATGGTAGTATATTTTTTTTGGAAATTGTAAACCTGACAATATGTAAGTGCCCTCTCGGAGTTTATGCATAATAAATAATTTGAATTTGAGTATGCACATGACAAGACAAGGAAAATTCGAAATAAAACTCTATACTAACATGTCTAACCAGCACAGTATAGTAGGTTAAATTCCCTCTAATTTTGGAGGAGGTTTGAGCCCAACAGTGGGACGAATGTGAGCTACGATGATGATGATTCATCATCATTACTCAGCCTTTCGCGTTCTACTACTACACTCGCCTCACTCATGATTTACCATAAAGTGCAGTACTATGCCGCCCATATCCAACGAAGCCCTGCAAATCGTGACTAAGGGCTATTTGTTCTTTATCAGTTATGTGAGAGGATAATCACCCCCTTGGCAGGTGGGTTGGCGATCGCAGTTAGGTTTGATAATTTATCTTCTGGTGAACCCTTAGCCGATCTTTAAGACTCCCACAGGCACGCAAGGAGTGCCGACAATTATATTCACATCCCGTCGCCACAAGGAATTATCTAGGGATAATAATATACTAGGGATAATAAAATAAAATACTAGGGTATAAACAACATTTGTGAGGTAACGGAGTAAGAATACAATTTATCACCCCCTCTCTTATGAATGTCGTAAAAGACGACTAGATACAATATATAGATAATATCTATGCTAGAGCAGGTAAACTCGATATAAAACCCTATACCAAGCCATCTGACCTGCGTGGTATAGTAGGTCAATTTTCCTCTTATTATGGAGGAGGCTCGAGCCCAGCAGTGGGATATATATGAGCTTACATACGGCTTATAGTATGAAAATGTATACAATTTATATATTTTTTTCACTGCCGACCATTCTTTTTTGTTCCATTCGCTATTATAAATAAAAGTTTTGTAAATCTCGTGTTACACTTCGGTGTGATTGCAGCCACATAAACACCGTTTAAAACAAAACAAAAACGGTGCAAATTGTTCCCTTAATCATTAACAGCAGACGATTTTGACGTTTATTACTCAATGAATAAAGATTTATATCGTCTGGTATGTTTACGCAATATATTTAGCTGGGTTAAATGTGATTTTGAGAATCGACATACGACTTGAATATTTTTTTATTATTATTTTCATTGGCTTTGGTTTGTGAGAGATTTGCGGTTATCGATGTAACGGAGAGGGTTTATGGACATATGATGAAGAGGGATGAAAGTCATGTAACAACAAGGGTTATCAATATGAATGTTAAAAACATTCATATTGATAACCCTTTTTTAGGGTGCCGTACCCAAAGGGTAAAAACGGGACCCTATTACTGAGACTTCGCTGTCCGTCCGTCCGTCCGTCAGTCACCAGGCTGTATCTCAAGAACGGTGATAGCTAGACAGTTGAAATTTTCATAGATGATGTATTTCTATTGCCGCTATAACAACAATACTAAAAATAAAATAAAATAAATATTAAAGGGGGGCTCCCATACAACAAACTTGATTTTTTTTGCTCAATATCGATAATGGCAATAGGGAGGCGCTTGTTTACCTAGTCAATGGTACGGAACCCTTCGTGCGCGAGTCCAACTCGCACCTGGCCGATTTTCTTTTAAAGAGACGGCTAAAGATATAATGCTTGTATTGCGGGGGACATTACAAACATATCATTAACGGGCACAAATAAGTTGTATAATATATAATAAGTTGAAAAATATTGGTTCGAAAATAGCTTTTTTGTTTTTGATATTTTTGTGATTATTGCTTAATAAAAAGAATTTTGATTGAACTAAATACATTATTATTTTAAAAACACAAAATCTTTTAAAAATTTGACCTATATATCGATATTTTTCCTTAATATATCAACGACGATATTGATATTTTAATAAATATAGATATATCTATATATTTATATGTTTTTTCATTGCCGACATCCCTACTAAATACTGTACTATTTAATAAACGCATTTTTTTAAAGACCGATATATCGATATTTTTTTCACTTCTGACATCCCTATATATATGAATAAAAGCATAGATTACGACAGGAACTAATATGTAAAGTACTGAATAGAATAATACGATTTCTACTATTATCCAAGATATTACAAAGAAATTATATTGATTCACCGCTCGGCCGCTTACGACCTAACATAGCGTCGCTATGTCTCCCTCACACACTTCTGCGTAGTTCAAATCAAAAGGATCGGTTAAGAAAGTGTGATTTAGCAAACAAAAATAACGACATCTATCGAGCTAAGGCTAAATCTCAGCTACAAAATATATTTTATAAAGAAATCTCTAATCCTGTAATGATGATGATGATAATGAGACAAGCTATTTAAATTATTTTATCATCATTGGTTCTTGTTAAATTAACAAATTTTAAATGAAATCTGAATGTTGAAAGTGGGTCAAGATCCAATTCCTAGGAGTCTGTAACATACAAACAAATAAATATACATCTGAAACTAATAAAACACCTATAAAAAGCGATTGTTCAGTTTTCGTACGTGAAAGTACTGTAAGTAGGTATGGTATACTTATATTGGCAAGTTAGAGAATTATAATTTAAAATAATACATTATTTTATAGATTAAGTATATATGCATAAAAGAACAGATTACGACAGGCACTAAAATAGCACATTAATAAAAATAATATTTGATTTTTTTCCAAGAAAATGATGATTTTTATTCAATAAACATTTATTTTCATTAGTATACATTATAGGTAACAATTTACTTTAAGCGCACTAGATGGCGTTGTACAAATTTTAAATCGCATTATGGTTTCGTTACAAAAATGTACACATATGTATTCGGATTTTTACACAAAAAAAAAAAAAAAAAAACGCGGGTTGAGAGCCCTCAGCGCTCACCCACCAGTCCGGGTAAAGTTGTCACAGCCATCTGAGGCTAACAACTAAGTCACACAAAAAAAAAAAAAAAAAAAAAAATACACAAAAAAAAAAAATTCTTTACGGGTTGAGAGCCCTCAGCGCTCACCCACCAGTCCGGGTAAAGTTGTCACAGCCATCTGAGGCTAACAACTAAGTCACACAAAAAAAAAAAGAATATTTTTCTTTAATTAAAAGGGAGCCGCGAAGCGTGGCGTTAACGCCACGCGATGATCGGGATCACCCTCGCCTATAGATGTTTCACATCAAAAATCTCTCGATCTTTCTCACTCGCTTGCTTCCCTACTCTCGCCCCATGGCTGTGCTTCGTGCTATGTCCGGCCTTTCTCACTATCTCAATCGGTCTCAATCGCTCTCTCCCTCTTCACTCCAAATGTTGCACATCTTCGTGACACTAAATTGCGTTTCAACTATAAAAAAATTACCGTCATGCGCGCAAAGAAGTTACACTTCAAAACGTTCTCTACAACACTTTTACGATAACCACGAACAATATTACGATTAGTAATATCTATTATAATCTGTGCTTCTAATAACAAAGATGTGAATAGTAAAAAAATATGAATGAAACTGCACACAGCACAGTTTTTTATTCAACGAATTGTGACCTTCACATGGTTTGAGTCCATTAGCCTTAGTAAATAATGGCCTCGAGAAACTATTTGCGTAACATATTATTATTATTACCATATATTACATAAAAACGTGATTTAGCATCTATTTTTTTAATACAACATCTTTTTTTGAAAGAAGGAAAGAAAATATGTTATAAATAAAACTACTTTACGGATTTTATCGCGTTTGTATTTGATTTTTGATTAACCGACGTTTCGAACACTTTGCAGCGTTCATGGTCACGGGTGGACTAAGATGTGTCACGTCCAACAAGTCATCGTTACTGCAGAAAATTAATAATATTAATATTTATTAATTATATATTATTATTCATTATCATCATCATCATCTTGCTCTTATCCCAATTACTTGGGGTCGACGCAATATGTCATCTGTTTTGACATATTGCAAAAAGTTTCGGCAATGACTTTTATGACCGGCCGCCTGCCTGACGTCAACCCTCCTTGGGAATGTAATCGTTGACCCAAATGGTACCAGATGGAGTTGGTCCGAGTCAATCTAGGGCTCTTAGTCGTCATTTACGACACCCACGAGCAAAGCAAGGGTTGGTAGTATTCGAAGCCGCTACCACACAGCTAATATTATTCATTATATGTATATTAATTATATGTATATTTTTTTTTTTTTTTTTTTATATATTCACGCCTTTTTCCCATAGGGGTAGGCAGAGTCCACTGCCCTCCACCTGCTACGATCTTTGACATATTCAGCGTAGCAAAGCGGTTCTCTGTGGGCCACTTTTCGCCCCCGACGGAAACGAGACGTGACGTGTCGCGAGCCACATCGCCGCCATTCGTACAGTTTTTTTAATTTTTGAAACTCATTGCGTTTCCGCGAGAAATACATACACATATAATTAACGGACACAAATTACATCCAGACTCAGAACAACAATTTGTGGATCGCACAAAGTGTTGTCCTGCGTGGGATTCGAACCCCCGACACTGGCGCTGTAGGTCACTAGCATTAACCACTACGCCATCTGTGCATTATATGTATATTAATTATATTTATTAATTATATAAAATTAATAATATTAATAATTATTAATTTTCTGCAGTAACGATGACTTGTTGGACGTGTGACATCTTAGTCCACCCGTGACCATGAACGCTGTAAAGTGTTCGAAACGTCGGGTAATCAAAAATCAAATACAAACGCGATAAAATCCGTAAAGTAGTTTTATTTAAAATGTATAATACTCGCGTAAACATCAGAAAACGAAAATATGTTATTTTATGAACTCCACACTTTCACGTAGATCATAGAAAAAATTATTCATCGTCCCGACTCATATACGTCCCACTGTTGGGCTTTAGCCTCCTCTACAATGGGAGGGACTGTGACCTTATAATACCATACTCGTCAGACATGTTGGTATAGGGTTTTGTTTCAAATTTTCCTTCTCGTGCATAGATATTATATGCTTATATCGCTTAGTTGTTTTTTATGACATCCATTGGCAAGATGGAGTGAGAATCATTCCGTCAATACACGGGTAAAAAAAAACAAAAATGTAGCCATAATATAATATTTTATTTTGATAACCTTCATTTAGATCACAGAAAGCATTCATCGTTTCAGCTCATAGACGTTCCACTAAGCCTCCTCCACAATGAGAGGTGAGGGTACCCGAAAGAGTATGCCGTCGGGCCGACCACTGAGGACAAGGAACTCGGCACTGGTGGACGGCCCAACGACGAAGGCGACGGGGGTACGGGTGGGTTATGGGCCTGCGCGCCGTCCTGTCGTCACCTCGGACGGAATGAACCGCGTGTGCGTTTACCATAGCCCACCCATAGAAAAAAAATGAGAGAAATTGACCTACTATACCACGCTGATCAAAGGTGTTAGTATAAGCTTTTAGTTTAGACTCTTCTCCTCTTGCATATTGTATATATCCCGTAGTCGTCTTTCACGACACCCACGGTGAAGACAGGGAGTGGTAAATTGTATTCTTACTCCGTCACCACGTGGATAACTTTAATAGTTTACTATTAAAGGGAGTTTATTTAAAAAAAATCCAAGTACATGTATGTTGTTTGTTTACATGGCAAGACATTGACGCAATATTTGCGCTGTCAAGATACAAAGGTGACGCAAGAGGATCGTACTACTATTACTAGATAGTAAGTGATATGTAATCGAGTGATAATTAAGTGATTATGTAGTGTTATCAATAGATTATATAATATTTATAGTATAGATTGTACTCCGATTACGAAAATCATAGTAAAATATATCAAAGCTTTTTGGACCAGGACCTTTTAAATATATACTTTTATATACAGGTATTTTACGTATATTCTAACATATATTTCAGTTAGATATTACTGCATTAATAGACTAATACTGCAATGTATTACTACTCTTCATTTCTTACTGTTAAAGTCAGTTACGGAACGTAATCAGAGAACATCATTACAAGATTAGAAAACTCAAAATAAAATTCAGTCTTGATTCGTGTGCCCAACCTGAGTTAGCATGCTTATTTAGCTCCCATTGTAAAGATAATCTTGTTACGTATTGAGTATTGCAGCGTGAAGAAAGGAGAAACAACTGTATAAATCATACATTTCAAATGTAACATATATTACCTTATTAATTATAATACTGCATCGATATCAACTGCAAAAATGGCGTAGTTGTATATGTATCAACCAGCTAAGTCTAGTGTCATAAGCTCAATTCTCACATGGTCAAAATGCAAACCAAACATTATTGTTATGAATATGGATATAGTTAATGTCCGTTAATTATATGTTTGTAAAATCCCCATGCGATACAAGAATTTATTAATAACTAGCAACCCGCCCTCGCTTCGCTTCGGTTATAGGTTATAGTCGTTTTACCCGCGTAGTGCCCGTTCCCGTGGGAATACTGGGATAAAATATAGCCTAGTTTACGCCCTGATATTATAGCTTTCCATTGGTGAAAGAATTTTTGAAATCAGTTCAGCCGTTTTGAAGATTACCCGGAACAAACAGACAGACAGACAAAAATTTTTTAATTGCTATTTTAGGCATAGGTGTCGTGCAAATAACCGTGTGAGCATGAAAAAAGCCTATTATTTTGACATTACAAACAGACACTTCAATTTTATTTATTGGTATAGAAAAGGGTATAATTTCACCAAATAAAAAAGAGAATAAATATGAGGCCTAGGAGATTAAACGAATTAATATCGTAATAACGCTATCACGTAATTACAGATCTAAACTCACTCGATTTTCATTCATTTAGTAGGGGTTTAGTCGTGATAAGTTATCGTTATTACAAAATATTTGATAACGTAATAATCTTACACCTTCCTTATTAATAATAGTGACTTCCAGTCACGAAGAAAAGTTGTTGTTTATTAAAAAGATGCCCGCTTAGGGACGAGCTAAGATTGGCAGTAGTTTCCTATTAACAATTTATGAACTCCAAAGAACTTTTACAGACTAAACCATGGCTCAAATACATCCCACTGCTGAGCTTGAACCGCCTACATAATAGGAGGTTAATTATACTACGCCGGTCAAACAGACTGGTTCAAGGTTTCATTTCGAGTTTTCTTTCTCTTGCATAGATTTTGTATGCATATTGTATTTCAAAATCGTCTTATACGACACCCAGGGGCAATAGGAGGTGGTGAATTTCATTCTTACTCCATCACATCACCATACGGAACTTTTTAACGTCATCTAAATTATACTAATATTATATTAATACTAATCAGTAAAATCAAACAGGAAACCGTGTACGAAACTCTTATCAAATAGTTAAAATATTTTTTATCCTTGACCTTTTCGTGGGACCTTGACAGTCGCCCTCTTCGGTTATTTTTGCCAATTATTCATTAATTCTAAATAGTTTTCAAATACCAAGTATTGAAGACCGTATGTTTTTATTCTTATCACAACATCTTAGTTTTTCAAATATACCAAAGACCCTTTAACTTTAATTCTTCATCATTTCATTAACATCTGTCCAGCCGTTTAGGAGGAGTTCAGTGACATACACACGTACACAAGAAATTTAAATATAAAGACTAGCTGACACAACAGACGTGGTTCTGTTCAAATAAGCGCCACCACACGTACACAAGAAATTTAAATATAAAGACTAGCTGACACAACAGACGTGGTTCTGTTCAAATAAGCGCCACCACACGTACACAAGAAATTTAAATATAAAGACTAGCTGACACAACAGACGTGGTTCTGTTCAAATAAGCGCCACCTACTGGGTCCAATTGTAAATCTAAACCATTCTCGAATCCCCTTGAACACACACAAATAATTTCATCAACATCGCTCCAGCCGTTTAGGAGGAGTTCAGTGACATACACACATACACACAAAATGTATATATAAAGATAACAATTTGATATTTAACAATTCCGTATTTGTATATTTTGAATTTGTAAATTTTAAACCCAACTCTACGTAGAGATCTAACTTGGCAACTTGGCTATCGCTGTGTGGCTAACTTGGGTAAATTAACCCTGTTGCTAAGCTTCCACTTACATTATGACTGACTTTCATTACTATTACTTAGTATTTTATGACGCAATGTTTGCAAATGAACGGAATTAAACATCTAAATTGCTAACGAGAGTTTGACATTAAAATTAAGTGGCGTTATTAAAGTTTTTGTCATCAGTTTAGTATAAACTATACTAACGACCCGCCCCGGCTTCGCGCGGGTCCAATGGTGATAATAAATGTACTACAGAATAATGATTTCTGCTGTTTACGCGAGTATTACACATCTATACCAATAAATAAAGTTGGAGCGTCTGTTTGTAATGTCAAAATAATAGGCTTTTTTCATGCTCACACGGTTACTTGCACGACACCTATGCCTAAAATAGCAATTAAAAAAATTTTCTCTGTCTGTCTGTTTGTTCCGGGTAATCTTCAAAACGGCTAGACCGATTTCAAAAATTCTTTCACCAATGGAAAGCTATAATATCAGGGCGTAAACTAGGCTATATTTTATCCCGGTATTCCCACGGGAACGGGCACTACACAGGTAATACGACTAAAACCGAAGCGAAGCGAGGGCGGTTGCTAGTTATACATATAAACCTTCCTCTTGAATCACTCTATTAAAACCACATCAAAAATTGTTGCGTAGTTTTAAAGATTTAAGCGTACATAGGGACAGACAACGGAAAGCGACTCTGTTTTATACTATGTAGTGATATTAAACTTCAAACTATGAATGCGGGGAATGCTCTGAGGGTCTACTTGGTAATACCATCACCATTTTATCGCCATACCACTCAACATCGTAGCAGGGCTTATCAATTTGGCCGACGACAAGTAACCCTGCTTCGGTGGTCGGCCCAACGACGAAGGCGACGTGGTGTTTGGGTGGGTTGTGGGTGTGCGTGCTTACGCCCCTCTGTCGCCCCGGACGGAGGGGTGCGAGGAGTGTGACGACCGCAGCACACCCAAAAAAAAAAAAAATAAATAACAAATTCAGCTGAAAACCTTATGATCTTCAACAGGACATTTCCCAGGATCATTTCTGCCACGAATGTAGAGGATCTGGAGTAACTACCTGCTGCTGTTTCCAGAGCGCTATGACATGTCCTTCTTTGAAACAGGTTTAATAAAAACACTTTTTCACGTTAGGCGGCGGTTCAGCTGTGCCCCTGATCTCGTAAACGTCTATGCAATACCAAAATGCAGTATCATTTACATGTCTTTTATGAAACCCATGAGCAATATATGGGCTATGAATTCCATTCTTACTACGTCACCACACAGAAAGCAAATATCATACAATTGCTGATTTTATTTACAAATTTTTAAAAATTATTTCAATAATTTTTTTTATAATGTGCTGTGTGGTAGCGGCTTCGAATACTACCAACCCTTGCTTTGCTCGTGGGTGTCGTAAAAGACGACTAAGAGCCCTAGATTGACCCGGACCAACTCCATCTGGTACCATTTGGGTCAACGATTACATTCCCAAGGAGGGTTGACGTCAGGCAGGCGGCCGGTCATAAAAGTCATTGCCAAAACTTTTTGTAATATGTCAAAACAGATGACATATTGCGTCGACCCCAAGTAATTGGGATAAGAGCAAGATGATGATGATGATGAATTTTTTTTATAAATGTGTAGGCATATTGCCGTATAATGATGGAGTAAATACAGTTCATCACCGCCTCTCTTACTCGTGAGTTTCGTAAAAGACGATTAAGGGATATAATACGCAGATAATATCTATGCAAGAAAAGGAATGGACATCAAACCCTATGCCAACACGTTTGACCAGCGCGGTATAATAGGTCAATTTCTCTTCCATTATGGAAGAGGTCCTAGCCCAACAGTGGGACTTATATGGGCTGAGATGAAGATTATATGCATATATTACTAGCGATCTCGCGAACCCAGGTCGGATAACTAACGGTAAATACATACATGATGAAAGTATCTACAAGAATATGTAAGTACATGTGTTATCAGTCACGTCTTATCTCTTATCATTTTATCAATTCGTTGTGTAACAGATTCTGTTGTGAGACTTGTGAGAAACTATGTCCGGCCATTCGTCTGAGATTTAAGAGATATTTTATAAACTATTCGCTATTTTAGTCTCGGTTTATAGAAAATAGTAGCGCCCTGCTGTTTCAGTCGTAGTTCCTCTTCCCGTGGGAATAACGGGATAAATTATAGCCTATCTATTATTCTGATATGTAAGCTATATTACTGTGAAGTTTCATCAAAATCCATTCAGTAGTTTTTGCGTGGAAGAGCAACAAACATATTTACATTTTCACATCTTCACATACTAACTTTCGCGTTTATAATATTAGTAGGAAGTAGGACTATTTCTCAAAAAAAAATGGTCCAGTTCACTTAAATTGAGAAGTAATATAATACATATTACTTAGAATAATAACGTACAGAAGATAAGTTCGCGCACAAAAAGTGAAGCATTTCAATTGGAGCCTAATGGAGCTTACACCGGTACCATTCCGTAATGTACAACGTACAAGGCACTGTACTGCACGTACGGACGCAACTCTTAAAAAATAAATAGGTAATTATGACGATTTGTACATTCAAATGGTGTCACAACACATTTGAAACATATGAAAAAGTTTTTAACATTACTTTTAAAAGTATTTCGAAGATTTATGTTAATAAAAACAAAATTTGATTTCATAATTTGTATAGTGGTGTGCGTGTGTACGTGTGTAATCGTCTACATGTAGTATTTTTAGATTCATATTTCGATCGTTCGAAATACTAACACTATCCTTCTATACGTTATTATTCTAAGACATATTAGTTAAAACTATACAATCCAAGACTGTTACGTACATACATTGTAGTTATAGTAAAACCTATATCAATCACAACGATTTTTAAAACGTTTTTATTAGTTTCACCTGCATGTATGTAACGAACAGATTTTATTTAAACACACACACTCGTCAAAGGCCCATGACAATGCAATAATTCGATCAAAATAGTCGAATATCCTGATTAGATTCACCAGGATTTAGAAAATCCCATCGTATCCTTTGCATGAGAGCAAGAGAGATGGAGCTAGAGTGCAAACTACGCACGCGCGAATTTCGTAACTTCTCTGATTCGCTTGTAAGCGTGTTTTTTAGTTTTTAAACTATAATTTTCTATTATTAACAAAAGTGACTAAATGTTTTTTAAAAGTAGCCAAATTCGGTCAATTAATAATATCTTCCGATAGTTGATTGTAAAGATGCACTCCCTCACATAATATCCTCCTCAAAGTCTCCTCCTCAAAATAGACGAATTTAGTCTAAATTGACTAATTTTAATTTTTTTTTCTGACAGCCTATATTATAACTCAGTCTTGAGTAGCAAGATTCATCCCGCAGTAATGTATTGCGTTATATTTTGAGAGTTCTAAGAACTAATGGGAATCGAACTCTGCGCCTAATAGTCTTGCATTATTCTACACAATAAATTCAAATTCAATTTCAAATTATAAATAAAACTATTTTTACGGATTTTATGACGTTTGTATTTGATGTTTGATTGCCCGACGTTTCGAACACTTTTCAGCGTTCATAGTCAGTGTGGTGGCGGAGTAAGAATACAATTCACCACCCCCTCTCTTGCCCATGGGTGTCGTAAAAGACGACTAAAGGATTAAACATGCTTATGACATCAAGAGAAAGAAAGCTCGATAAAATCCTAAATTCCTGATGCTGCCTTGAGCCTTCTCTCAACAGGAGGACAATTACCTATTATACCACACTAATCTGACCAGCGTAGTATGTTAGGTAAATTTTTCGTCTATTGTGCAGGAGGTTCGAGGTCAATAGTTGGACATATATGAGTTGAGGGGATAACATCTATGCAAGAGAAGGAAAACTTGATATAAAACCTTATAGCAACACGTCTAAACAGCAAGATTAGTAGGTCAATTTCCCTCCTATTATGAAGGATATTCAAGATCAACAGAAGGGCGAGTCATCATCATCATTTCAGCTCATATATATTAAAAACTCTACACTAACCTGTCTGATCAGCATGATATAGTAAAGTTAATTTTACTCCTATTGTGGAGGAGGCTCGAGTTTATTCGATTTCGTGTTTTCTCTCTTTTATTTGTTTATTATATGCCTCTTTTATGACATCCACAAGCTAAAACCAATATAAAAAATTAAATAAAACCACTTAATTGACGATAATTCGCTGTTATCTGAGAAAACGCAGTCATATTTTAATACTTATTAAATGAATGCCCATCCGTGATTTTTTTATTGACCGCGTGAGGAAAAACCGATGACCGCGTGAGGAAAGACCGATGTCCTACCCGAGGGGGGGACGTCGGTCGATGGGACCCCAAGTAGGGGATATTCCGTCGGGCCGACCATTGATGACAAGTAACCCTGCTCCGGTGGTCGGCCCAACGACGAAGGCGACGTGCACGTGGGTGGGTTGCGGGTGTGCGTGCTTACGCCCCTCTGTCGCCCCGTACGGAGTGGTGCGAGGAGCGCGCCGACCGCAACCCACCCCAATTATCCGTGATTTTATATAATCTAATCTAATCTAACACACTGATCTATTTTCAATCAATCTATTCATATTGATTGATTGAAAGATCGATGAATACAAACGAAATTGTGTATTGTTTGTATTGTAATTTGAATGTTCTAGTTGATAAAAAAGTGAAAGTTTAATACGAACTTGATTACAGATAGTCAAGATTGTTTGATGCCGACTTTCATGTCATCTCAGCTTAAATAAGGTAAGAGAACCAGTAGATCCAGTAGTTGACCATTAAAGGACATACAAATTCCTTTTTTATTGCTCAATTCTCATTTTCACCCAAATACAATTAGTGTTTCTTTTTGTGAAATCTGGGGAAGTTTTACAATGAAATTAAACTAGTGATTTTTCTTGTACAATAATGGAATAAAAAAAAAACCTACAACGTGAGAATCAGTAGTTAACCACCCCACATACTGACTTTGTAAATAAAATTTTTCATATTTCACATAAATTTACTATAGTAAATGTTTTCAAAATCACTAAATTGTCAATATTTTATACACTTTAAAATTTTACAATCCTTAAATAAGATTAAGAAAAAGCAAATTATGTTTAGAGTGCGTCATTTGAAAAAAAATTGGAACGCAATTAGAATATTGAAAAATTGGAGGATGCTTAGTTTGCACGATTCAATTACTAGATCAACTATTTAATATTGAATTAAGTAAGAAAGTAAACCACCTTCAAAATTAACTTTAATTTAGCATCATGTTACCTGAGTTTTCTTGCCGGATCTTTCTCAGTGTAACCGTGTTCCGATCCAGTGGTAGTATACTAGATTATTAGTTAGTTTTTAAATATAATTACTATTAATTTTAATGTTTAATTATTACTAACCATAAACAATATATTTTTTTCATATAGAATCATTTTCTTCTTACACTGGCAATAAATTTTGTATCAAAATGTGGGTCAATATTTAATAACTAATTTCTGTATCGGGTAGATAATAATAAATTTTCTGCAGTAACGATGACTTGTTGGACGTGAGACATCTTAGTCCACCCGTGATCATGAACGCTGTAAAGTGTTCGAAACGTCGAGTAATCAAAAATCAAATACAAACGCGATAAAATCCGTAAAGTAGTTTTATTTAAAATATTGAATTAGTATAAAAATCATCATCATCATCTTGCTCTTATCCCAATTACTTGGGGTCGACGCAATATGTCTTTTGTTTTGACATATTGCAAATAGTTTCGGCAATGACTTTTATGACCGGCCGCCTGCCTGACGTCAACCCTCCTTGGGAATGTAATCGTTGACCCAAATGGTACCAGATGGAGTTGGTCCGGGTCAATTTAGGGCTCTTAGTCGTCTTTTACGACACCCACGAGCAAAGCAAGGGTTGGTAGTATTCGAAGCCGCTACCACACAGCACTGAATTAGTATAAAAATACGTCGTAAATTCTTATTTTACGGATTTATGTGTGTTAGAGGGCAACTATAGGTACATGGTCAACTACTGGTGGTCATACCTCATGTCCCATCGTTTAGGACGGGTCTTCCCCGTAATAAGAGGATTATTGACCTACTATACCACACTGGTCAGAGTTGTTAATACAGGGTTTAAATTACCTTCTTTTGCATAGATTCTATATGGATATTATATCCCTTATCGTGTTTTATGACACCAACGGACTATGGGGTGGTGAATTGTATTCTTACTCATGCACCATACGGAAGATAAAAATTATATCATCATCATCGCAGCCCACATACGTCCCACTATTGGGCTCGGGCCTCCTCCACGATGAGACAGAATTTGACCTACTATACCATGCTGGTCAGACATGTTGGTATAGGATTGCATTTCGAGTTTTCCTTCTCTTGCACAGCTGTTATGTGCATATTATATCCTCGCCTCTTACGACATCCACGGGCAAGGAGTGTAGGGAGTGGCGAATTGTATTCTTACTCCCTCAGCATACGAAAGATAAAAATTATATAAGCATGTAATAAAACTGCTACACATAATGCAAAGTTATTTATTATTATTATAATAGCAATTAAACTAATAAGAAATCACATTAATCGCAATAATATTCGTCAGATATATCCACCATTAAGATGTTTTAATGTATAACAACAAAAGTGCGTGCTTCATAACATTTACAAACGCCCTGCCAAGACATATTAAATGATACCAGGAATATAATAAAAATTGGGGGAGAAAACAATGGACGCGGTATATTAAGGATAGAAAAATTGTATTGCAAACAGTGGCAAACGAGCAAATAGTACACAGTAATGTTAAGTATTGCTGCCGCTCATGGACCTTTGCTAGGCCACTGCCTACCGTGAAAAAAGCGAAGAGAGTGTTAATGCGTGTAATGAGGTTAGATGAAACTAAAGGCCACCACAAGCAAACACCCTCAGAAAGTTGGGCTTCCGGCTCTCGCTCACCGAAGCGCAGTAACAAATTGTTACTACTCAGACGTCGATTTTCTCGCCGGCGACTGGGGCGGCGTAGGCGCAACTACCTGCGCCTCATGCCGACCTAGCCGAGGCCGCGGGTGACGTGTCCGGGGATTAATCCGTCACCCGCCGAGAGGCCGACCGCGTGAGGAAAGACCGACGTCCTCTCCGAGGGGGGGACGTCGGTCGATGGGAGGGTACCAATTAAGGGTATTCCGTCGGGCCGACCACTGACGACAAGTTAACGCTGCTCCAGGGTCGGCCCAACGACGAAGGCGACGTGGTTTTTGGGTGGGTCGCGGGAGTTGCGTGCTTAAGCCCCTCTGTCGCCCCGGACGGAGTGGTGCGGAGGCGCGCCGACCGCGACCCATCCACAAAAAAAAAAAAAAAAAAGGACGTCGATTTTCTGCTCAGTGTGATACAACCTCGGACGGATCGGCCCGCGCCTGTTGGCAGATAACTGTCAACAGGTCCTACCACTAATAGTGTGAATAATATGTAAATCTATGTATATCTATACTAATATATAAAGCTGAAGAGTTTGCTTGTTTGAACGCTCTAATCTCAAGAACTACTGGTCCGATTTGAAAAATTCTTTCAATATTAGATAGCCCATTTATCGAGAAAGGCTATAGGCTATATATCATCACGCTACAACAGGAGCACCAACGCGCGACCAACAGGAGCAGAGCATCAATGAATAATGTTTCAAAATCGGGTTTTTATTTGTTATTTTTTTTTCCTTTTGAGGGCTTCCGCTGCGTAAACGGCTAAATTTTCGCAAAAATGTTATGTGACAGAATCGTATTATTAAAAAATATTTTCACCTTCTACGTTTACCGGATTGAGAGCCATCAGCGCTCACCCATAGTCCGGGCTAAGCTGTGAAAGTAATCTGAGGCTAACAGCTATACACACACAAATAAAAACCTTCTGTGTAAACAAACTTTTAGGTAAAAGTTACCGTTAGCCTAAAGTATCTATACCACGCAGACGAAGTCGTGAGCAGAAGCTAGTAAATAATATGTATATACGACGGGTATGCAAATATTTCATGACTCGTTGCCTGACTGATGTCAATTGTGCTTGGGAATATAATTGTTGTCCATACATCATCATATAGAAGTGCTGTGTGGTAGCGGCTTCGAATACTACCAACCCTTGCTTTGCTCGTGGGTGTCGTAAAAGACGACTAAGAGCCCTAGATTGACCCGGACCAACTCCATCTGGTACCATTTGGGTCAACGATTACATTCCCAAGGAGGGTTGACGTCAGGTTGGCGGCCGGTCATAAAAGTCATTGCCGAAACTTTTTGCAATATGTCAAAACAGATGACATATTGCGTCGACCCCAAGTAATTGGGATAAGAGCAAGATGATGATGATGACATCATCATATAGAGTGGCTCTTAGTCGACGTTTGCTATAAACTCTATTCTTAACACTTCCTCTAATGGGATCATTTGTTAATTCGTAAATATTTTTAACAAAATAACATACATCAAGACTAGATGATCTTTGAAGTATTATGTAAAAACTTACTTATTATCTATACCAATAAATAAAATTGGAGTGTCTGTTTGTAATGTCAAAATAATAGGTTTTTTTCATGCTCATACGGTTATTTGCACGACACCTATGCCTAAAATAGCAATTAAAAAATTTTTGTCTGTCGGTCTGTCTGTCTGTCTGTCTGTCTGTCTGTCTGTTTGTTCCGGGTAATCTTCAAAACGGCTGGACCGATTTCAAAAATTCTTTCACCAATGGAAAGCTATAATATCAGGGCGCAAACTAGGCTATATTTTATCCCGGTATTCCCACGGGAACGGGAACTACGCGGGTAAAACGACTATAACCTATAACCGAAGCGAAGCGAGGGCGGATTGCTAGTTCTAAATATTATTCAAATGAGCTTAAACTTTGTAATAATTGGATTACTGTAAGCCAATGGAAATCATTTTGGGTTACTGATTTTCTATCAAACTAGGTTCATCCAAATGTTTTAAACTTATTCCTGCTTTAAAAATATAAATGTATTCTATGAAATTTCAATATCTGTTTATCTTATTAGAAACTAGCAACCCGCCCTCGCTTCGCTTCGGTTTTAGTCGTTTTACCCGCGTAGTTCCCGTTCCCGTGGGAATACCGGGATAAAATATAGCCTAGTTTACGCTCTGATATTATAGCTTTCCATTGGTGAAAAAATTTTTGAAATCGGTCCAGCCGTTTTGAAGATTACCCGGAACAAACAGACAGACAAAAAAATTTTAATCTGTATTTTAGGCATAGGTGTCGTGCAAATAACCGTGTGAGCATGAAAAAAGCCTATTATTTTGACATTACAAACAGACACTCTAATGTTATTTATTGGTATAGATTACTTATATTATTTTAAGTTCTTATTATAGTAAAAAGCTAACTTAATAAATTATATTTAATACTTGACGCTTTCGTTAGCCGTGTTTCTCAAAGTGATGGATGACATTCAGAATATTTTTTTATGATGTAAAGATTAAAGAAAAATATCCTTTTTTAACAAGCTGAAGCAAAATTATTCTCATTTCAACTCGTACCCTCATCATTGTCTATGTTCTGCATTTGACCAGGAATATGAAGAATAAGCACATTATATTCTCTGGGAGTGCGACCTTTAGCGAAACTAGCGCGACCCTTATTAGACAGCTTGCTAGTTATGTCGGGAGCAATTTATTATAAGAACCTTGTATCAATTCGGCAAAAATTCTATAGGAACCTTGTTGCAATGCTTGTTTCCGACGTTTCTATCATACTGACCGCTGCAATCAATCAGAGGCCTCACATGTCGGCCCCGTAAAGCTCTCCAGCATCCGTTGTGCTGTACTGCTGCACTTAAAGTAGCTGAATACCTATTGATGTGAAACATCTATAGGCGAGGGTGATCCCGATTGTCGCGTGGCGTTAATCCCACGCCTCGGGACACCATTTTAATTAACTACAAATTTTTTTTTTTTTTTTTTTTTTTTGTTCTGACAAGGAGTGTTAGCCTCAGATGGCTGTTACACCCTTACGCGGACTAGTGGTGAGCGCTGAGGGCTCTCAACCCAAAAAATTTAAGCAACGTGGCCCAAGGGCACCCCCTGTGGGGTACGAACCTCGGCTCGGGGCGTTGCTGAGGGCAATGTGGGAGGTCCCACTTTAGATTTATTTATTTTTGCGCGGCACGGTTTCGCACCTCGACGGCGAGGACGGAACCGTGGTCTTTTCTTTGTTGCGGCTTCGCGGGCCGTGTATGCTGTATTCTGAGCTATCGTGATCTCGTCGTCGGGCTCGTCGAGAGCAAGTCTCGGTCGAGTGACCTTCGAGATGCGAGACGGGATATAGTTGGTCGCAGCGACCACTAAGGGGTTGGGGTGTGTTGTGGCAGAATCAAAATATCTACGGGCGCACTGTTTCATATATTGCCTGATGGTCGGCAAGTGCAAGTCGATGTGGAGATCGGCATTGCGTATGAACCACGGTGCGCCCGTAGCCTTACGCATGAACCTATTCTGAAGTGTTTGTAGCCTATGGATCCTGTGTGGCCTAACGTGAGCGAATACTACACTGGCATACAACATGATGAGGCGTATGCAGGCAGTGTAAAGACGGATTTTGCATTTGAGCGACAGCTTACTCTTTGGGTTGAGTAAGTTGTGTAAACGACCCATAACGAACGCTGCACGCGAGCGCACAGTGGTTATGTGTCGAGCGAAGCTGAGACGATTGTCAAGGGTGACGCCTAGGTACTTGGCATTTGACGCCCAGGGGATGGGCTTGTCAAAAATGCGGACTGGAGTGAAGCTATCGGGGGGGTGCAGGTCGGCACGTCTCCTGTGAAACATGACCGCCTGACTCTTTTCTGGGTTAATGTCTATTCTCCATTTCCGGAACCATTTGCCAAGGGCAGTAGCTGCAGTTTGGAGATTACGAGTGACGGCGTCCGGGTTAAGCCCGGATACGAATATAGCTGTGTCGTCAGCGTAGAGGGCTGACTGCACGAGCTTAGACTTGGGGATGTCGCTAGTATATAGCGAGAATAGAAGGGGTGAGAGGACTGAACCTTGCGGTACGCCAGCTCTGATCGGGTGCGGGGAAGAGAGTGTCCCTTCTACTCTGTAGCGGAAGCTACGATTTGTTAGAAAGTCTCGTATGATAATTACGAGGTAGTGGGGAATTCCTAGTTGGAATAACTTAAAGATAAGGCCATTATGCCATACCTTGTCGAAGGCTTTGGCTACATCGAAGAAGAGTATCCCCGTAAAAAGGTTGCGTTGCAGTTTTACGTTGATGCTTTCCACGATACGATGGACTTGATGGACACACGAGTGTTTGGGTCTAAAGCCAAACTGCTCGTGTGGTATGAGGTGGTTTTCCTCGGCGAAGATTCTTAGTCTTTGGTGGATTACGCGCTCGTACATTTTGCTAAGACCGTTAAGAAGACTTATCGGCCTGTAACTACTGGGTTCGGATCGGTTCTTGCCGGGTTTGTGGATTCCTATTACCACGGCTTCTTTCCACTGAGCGGGAAAGATTTTGTTATTGAGCGCTGCGTTGAAAATGCAGGTCAGAAGGACCAGTAGGGACGTGGGAAAAAGTTTAATAACTCTATTGGTTATGCCGTCCGAACCGGGGGCTTTCCTAGGGCGTAGTCCCTTGACGATCGAAACTACTTCATCTATGGTGACTGCTGGGATAGGCTGACTTGGGGCGTCGTCCCTACCTAATTCTGTATCTAGCGGCGGTTGTGGGAGAGAGGCTCGCCACACCACTTCCCTATCGACGTGGGCGTGCTGTTCGGCATCGGGGTATGTGGTACTTGGCGTACATTGTTGCTCTAGGCTGTCGGCCAGGCATTCGGATTTCTCCTCGTCCTCAAAGGCGGGGGGGAGGTTGGGTCTCTTTAGGGGAGGCATAGTGGAAACTATGTCTTTCTTAAGGGATCGGGCGAGTTGCCAGTAGGCTTGGTGGTTAGGTTCTAGTTCGCTAAGAGTGGTGTTCCATCTCTTTTCGCGGACTTCTGCTACTGCGGATTTGACCGTCCTTTGCAGGAAACGCATACGTATGCGGTTTTCCTCGCAAGGGTAACGGTCGTAGGCACGTATGGCTGCATTCTTCTGTCTCAGAAGGTCGCGGACGTCGTCTGGCAGGCGCCAGCCGTGATCGCTCGCTGCTGGTACTTGCCGCGAACAATCATTAATTAATGATTGTACATGACTTGTGAGACAGTCGATTGCCGTCATTGTGTCCTCCGGGGATTTTATGTCAGCGGGGATCCTATCTAAGTGACTGGTGGATTTAGACTTGAGTCCGGACTCTAGTCTATTCCAATCAGTTACTGTTATGGTGGGGGCCTGCCCAGGTCCTGAGGGGACTGGCAGTCTCGGGGCAAGTTCGAGAATGACCGGACGGTGGTCTGAGTCTAGTTGATGTAGCACTTCTATAGACGTTAACCGAAGGTTAATGTTCTTTAGCAGTGCTATATCTAGAATATCGGGTCTGTGCGCTATGTTCCCTGGGAAATGCGTCGGCTCCATAGGAGCGATGACGTCAAACCCCAGCCGTTCGGCAAGGGATTCGAGGGTTTTTCCTCTTGGGTTGGTGGTGTTACAACTCCATGAGGTGTTTTTGGCGTTAAGGTCGCCGCCTATGATGACGGCTCCGCCTAGGTCGAGGAGTGATTTAAGATCACTCTCGAGGAGTTCGATATTGTTTTCCCTACCGGGGGGGAGATATACTGATATGAGGGTGATGGGTTGGTGCCCCGTGAGGGCTAGCCTGCAGACTGAAGCCTCAATGTACGTCAATTGGGGCGGATCCATAGGTGTGCAGTGCAGTGACCTCTTGTAGTAGATGAGAGTACCTCCCTTAGGCGAGTTAAGCCTGTCGTTGCGAACTATGTTATAGTTCGCAATCTTGGGGTCCCTATTGTACGGTTTAAGGAAGGTCTCCTGAATAAGAAATAGGTCGAGCTGCTCGTCGCTCATTAGAGCGCCTATTTGGTCCCTCTGTTGGGCTAGGCTGTTAGCATTAAAGTACCCTACTCTAATGTGTCTGGGTTTAACTCTGCCTGATGGGTGTCTATCCATTTTAGATTGTAAAAGAGGCGAGGTTCTCGAGGACCGGAGAGAACCTAATGGCTACGTTAAGGAGAGCGTGGCTGTTGCCTACGTTTGCTCTGATTTCAGAGGCGATTTCACGTATCTCATTGAAATTTATTTGAGATGCGAATTTAGCTACTAAGGCGAGATCCGGATCTACGCCTTGTAGGGTTTTTACGGACCTCGGGGCTACATGCGGGTTCGAGTGTGCGCCCTGTTGGGGCTTGGGTTGGCTCGCGGGGGGTGGGCAAGGCGCCGTGTATGGCGTTGCTGCAGTATGGGGGGGTGGTGGGGTGGTGTTAGGCACCACTCGTTTATTAGGTAGCGGTGGGAATTCCGCCTGGGATACCCGCCATGCGTTAACCTGAGGAGGCTTCGGCACTGGGTTTGCAAGAAGAGGTTGAGGGGGTTGGGGTGGGAAGCCCCAGTTTGGGGGGTTGCGAGGGCGTCTGTACTGCCTGCGGGGAGCCTTGGGGCACCCGCGGTAGTTTGCAGGGTGACCTTCCTCGCGGCACAAGACGCACGATGGCGGTGTGTCGCATTGGATGTGGTCGTTTCTTTTCGGCCGTGGACAATCACTCGTGCCATGGTCTTCAAGGCACTTAACGCACCTGGCGGGGGCATGGCAGTTACGGGCCGAGTGCCCGTACATCTGACAGTTGTGACACTGCGAGATGAGCCCTGTTTTGTGCGGTGGCTCTACATGAATTCCGGACAGGCCACAGATCTCACTAATGCGGAAGATCTGTTTGCCTTTTGGAGATAATTCGAGGTGGACTAGAACCATCTCGAAGGGTTTGCGGGTTTTGCCGCGGATCATGCGGTGCACGGCTAGGACAGGGAGGCTTTGTTCCTCTAAGGACTTATGGATCTCATCTTTTGTGAGTTCCGTGGGAACGTTTTTGATGACGACACGTAATATTCTCTCCTCGGGGAGAGTGTACGTGTGGTACGGGAGTTTTTTCACCGTTAATAAGCTCGACAGCTTACGGTGGTCGGCTGAGGCGCACAAGGAGATTTTTATCCCTTGTGGGGTAGATCGGGCCGAGGTGAAATTTATGTGGTGCTCGGTGCACCACCCAGAGACGGTAGTCCATTTGGACTTGTCCTGTAGATAAATAGGAGGTGGGGTCGGTTCCTTGCGCGGAGGCGCGGCGGTTGGCGTCATTGACTCGGGCTTAGAGGGGCCGGCTTGGGTGGCGGGCTGAGTTGAGGTGCGTGCCACGGAGGCAGCGGGGTGGCTTGACGCGGTAGCGGTTGTTTTAAGGGCCTTAGTGGCGACGTTTTTTGCAGTTTTCTTACTGCGTTTTCGCGAGCGAACGGTAGTGAACTCGCCTTCATCGGGAGAAGAGGAGTCGGAGGAGTCGGAGGAGTTATCCTCCTGGTCCGATGAGCTCTCTGAGAGCCGGGCTACCTCGAATTCCATTGCCGTGGGCGACATTGGTTTTGAGGGTGGTGGTATAGCCGATGTTGTAGCGGTTACCGTGGGATACGCGGAAGAGAACACAGGTTGAGGAACGTTTTCCTCCCCGTGTAGGGCGACTAAAATGTCACGGATGGCGGGAATGTTTAATAAGTACTCTAGTGAGTACTGGATTTTATTGTGGCCCTCCATTGCCATGCTGGGAGCTTTACGACTGTTTCCTAGCAGCCCTAACGCCCTGAGTGGGGAAAAAACCCAGGGGTGAGTGGTGTGTGTGCCCCTCCCAACCGGGTGTAGGTCGGGAGGATGAGTACTTAATTAGTGTGCCCTAAGCTTGTAATCCTTCGCCAATCTTAATGTGCGATAGGTTCCTAGCTGCTCGGGCCGTTAGGCCTTCGCAGAAAAATGATGAAAAGCCGTAGATTAGGTCCGACTAGGAGATCCCCCAAGGCCGGATGCTCTAACCCCTTCCGATTGTTAGCTCTGCCCTGAAGGGGCTCGGCAGGCAAATCGGGGCCTTGCCTCACCCGGCTTCGTTTACACCGTGAGGTTTCCGCCGGGGACCAAACAATATGGTTTTCTGCCCTGAGGGGGCCAAAATGGGTTGACTTTTTATCTACCAACGGTAGAAATCTGCACTCGACGTCTTGAAAAAGTCGACTCGTGCAGTTGGGATCCGGCAACACCTGCGTCCAAACAGCGAAACTGCCACAGACAACCGTATACACGGCCACCCGGAGCGGGCCACTGAACGGCCACAGACGTTGAACAAGATGGCGGCTTGACGCGACGCGTGGTTCGCTGCGAGAGCGAGCGAGACGGAGCGAGAACGCACGACCGCAGGGGGCGGGTGCGGGGTGAGCGCGGCGAAATGGAGAGCAGCGAGGCGCACGTCCGTGCGCTACGGGTCTCCGACGCGGAGTTATTGCTTTGTAACTACAAATGAAAATTCGGATACATATGTGTACATTTTTGTAACGAAACCATAGTGCGATTTAAAATTTGTACAACGCCATCTAGTGCGCTTAAAGTAAATTGTTACCTATAATGAAAATAAATGTTTATTGAATAAAAATCATTTGCTTGGAAAAAAATCGTAATATTATTTTTATTAATGTGCTATTTTAGTTCCTGTCGTAATCTGTTCTTTTATGCATATATACATCTATAAAATAATGTATAATTCTCTAACTTTCCAACATAAGTATACCATACCTACTTACACTACTTTCATGTACGAAAACTGGACAATCGCTTTTTATAGATGTTTTATTAGTTTCAGATGTATATTTATTTGTTTGTGTTATAGACTCTTAGGAATTGGATCTTGACTCACTTTCAATAGTCAGATTTCATTTAAAATTTGTTAATTTAACAAGGACCAATGACGATAAAATAATTTAAATAGCTTGTCTCATTAACATCATCATCATTACAGGATTAGAGATTTCTTTATAAAATATATTTTGTAGCTCAGATTTAGTCTTAGCTCGATAGATGTCGTTATTTCTGTTAGCTAGATCATACTTTCTTAACCGATCCTTTTGATTTGAACTACGTAGAAGTGTGTGAGGGAGACGTAGCGACGCTATGTTAGGTCGTAAGCGACTGAGCGGTGAACTAATATCATTTCTTTGTAATATTTTAAATAATAGTAGAAATCGTATTATTCTATTCAATACTTTACATATTAGTTCCTGTCGTAATCTATTTTCTACAAGTATATGTATATAAATAAATCATATATACTTGTAGAAAATAATTTCGAAGTTTCACATCTGCCAGGCGTCCTGAGCGACGGCTTACTTTTTTTTTGTTTAATAGCTGACTAGTCAATTTGTTTCCGGTTGGAAAAAATTGCAATGCGGAAGTATTTCATAGGAGTGAAGTGAAATCATTTTTGAACACAAAGATCCTAAATTGCAGTCTTTGTAGAAACACAATGGTATTTTAGATTAGACTTTCACTCGGAAGTAACTATAACAAGATTGACTAGGGACTTGTTACTGTGATGCATATATCGCTAAATCTGATATTAATTCTGATTTTCGTGTATACTATAAATTAATCTATCATACGGTTTCAGCGTGGCGAGGAGAAATATAATACACCACCCTCTATCTTGCTTGTGTGTGTCGTAAAAGACGACTAACGCATATCTTATGCGTATAACAACTATCAAAGAGAAGGAAAAGTCGAAATAAAACGCTATACCAACCCGTCTGGCTAGCGTGATATAGTAGGCCAGTTTCTCCCATTGTGGAGGAAGCTCGAGGCCAGCAATAGGACGTATGAGCTGTGATGATGTTGATCAGATGATAATGTATATTTCACATGGCAATCACTGGTTGAACGGACTGATCAATGCATCATTCATCATCATCATCATTTCAGCTCATATATGTCCTACTGTTGGGCTCGAGCCTCCTCCACAGGAGGAGGGAAACTGACTATACCATTTTGGTCAGACAGTTTCCTTCTCTTGCACGGATGCATATTATATCCCTTAGTCGTATTTTATAACATCCACGGGCAAGATAGGGAGTGGTGAATTGTATTCTAACTCTGTGACTTACTATTGTGAATTTTTAAAATATTTAATTTTTTTTTATAATAGCAATAGGTTTGAGAAACGCTTGTTATATTTTTGTCAGTCAGATCAAACGTATTTATTCATAGATATATTTTATAAAAATGGACGCTATTTCAGATGTAATCTCAGTTTCATACAATGAATAGACCTTGAAATATCTAAAGGGCCGTTGGCCCATAGGCCGCGACGAAAAGGTCATAGGTTCAAACCTGTTGAATTAAAACGCTTACGAATAAATATCTTGCTGCTTCTTAAGCTGTCCGTACTCAGATTCGAGTTAACTAATTTGTAAAACATGGTTAGATTACGCATTAGTTTGTGGGTTGAAATCTGGATAAATTTGTTTTTTGAATGGAGTATTTTGAAGGCATAGATTAATAAAAAAATATTTGTTGTCTGTAATCGGTTTACGAACGATAATTTTAAGTGATAACATCATACTTTTATGAATTGAATTTAATTATTATCTGGCCTGCTCATAGCCACTACAGCGCGCTAGTCTTTCATGCAATGTCTGCTACACCCTTTCTTCCACGAATTTCCATATTTTAAATTCTATCTCGCACAGAAATCCCGAGCGTAGCCCGCTCCACAACACACTGAGCGACTTTGAGTTTGCTTATGAGGCCTGAATTTAATAACCACATTTCCCCTATCACTAATTAACTACTACCACTAATGATTTCTGATGTTCACGCGAGTATACACATTGTAAATAAAACTACGGATTATATCACCCGACGTTTCAAACACTTTGCAGCGTTCATACTACCACTATAAAAAAAAAAATTAAAAGACAAAAGAATAAAACTTTAAAATTATTCTGTTAAATGAAACACCGTATCCAAAACACCTGTGTCCTTGTTGGTGCGACTAACAAATGTACCGGCGATAATACAGCGTTAATTAATTGGATGAGTTTCTTGAACCCACAGTTAGCAGGCGTGACTTACCTTTAGCGGGAGACATGATAAAATTGTCTTTTACGTGTTAAGGTATTCAAATAACACTATTTTGACTTTATAGAACTGTCTTCTTATGACCTTGTACGCTGAAAAGTATTCGAAACATTGGGAATTTTTGCACGTCTACGTCTGTTGATAATGTTGATATACTGTAGTTATCTGTCTACAGTCGCTGGTCAATTCGTCCGCGGTAGTACCACACTCTCGCAGAAAAACGACGTCCGAGTAGTAGCAATTTGTTACTGCAGTTCATTTGGTGAGAGAGAGATCGGCAGCCTTACTTTTTGAGGGTGATAACGTGTGATGGATTTTGGTGATGCCTTTAGTTTCACTGAACCTAATTGCACGCATTCACATTTTGACAGCGGCCTAGCAAAGGTCCATGAGCGACAGCAACACTTACCATCAGGCGTGCTGCTCGCTCGTTTTCCACCAATTGTAATAAAAAAAAAATCAGTTGTCTGTAAAGTCGGTTTACTGACGATAGTTGAACGTGACAACGTCATAAGAAAATACTGATGGAATGGTTTAATTTTTCAAAAGAAAATTTTAAATTTATTTGTTTGATAGATAATTTGTATGGGTCAAGCCTTAAATAGAACGCCTCAGAGCGAGGTAACGCCGCATACGTCATGTTTTTTCGTGTGTTCAGCCGGCTCCATCGAATTATAAGACGTTGTCACGTCCATAAATAATATCAACCTACCCGTGCAAAGTTTAGTGAGTTCGATATCCACGTATACTCATCTCATCTCAACCTATATAGGTCCAAGTTGTGGGAATTTAATCTACTTTACTATGCTGATGAGACAGGTCGGTATAGGGTTTAATTTCGAGTTTTCTTTCTCTTGCATAGATTTTATCTGCATATTATTATTCCTTAGCTGTCTTTTATGATACCCATGAGCAAGAACGGGGATGGACAATACTTACGATCTACAGATTGATTTTTCCGAGTTTGGATGTATTTTCTCATCAATTGTATGTTAAATATTTTCATGTGATGATGGAATAAGAATACAATTCATCACTCCCTATCTCGGCCGTGGATATCGTAAAAGACGACTAAAGGATATAATATGCATATAACATCCGTGCAAGAAAAGGCAAACTCGAAATGGAACCCTATACTAACATGTCTGACGAGCATGGTATAGTAAGTTAAATGCCCTCCCATTGTGGAGGAGGCCCGAGACCAACAGTGGGACGTATGTGGGCTGCGAGGATGATGTATGTTAAGTCCCCCACAATTAAACGATTAGTTTCTTAGTGTAGGTTGTTGCATCTTTAAAGGAAAAATAGAGCGATCCGTTTGCTAGTGGTAACGCAAATACCGAGCGTGTAATTTAAAATCAACAAAAAAATCAAAACATTTTTTTCTCGACTTAGAATTTGAAACTGTCTTGACAGCCATGGTTAGACGGACTTAAACCGCATAGTTAAAATAAAAGCAATTACATGATACGTATACATTACAACTGGGAAATAATATACCGCCATTTTGAAGTAATATAATCTGAGTCATAGACAAAAAAAAACTGCGCGCCAATTATCATACTTTTTATTTGAATTACGAATAGTCTCAGATATAATACTGGCCGGTAACGAAGTAAATATCATTTACTTTTTCTATAACATTGTATGTTTTATTTTTAAAACTAGTGCTGTTCACTGTTTTGGTTTGTTTGATTGTCTAAACATTTATTACCTACTAGTTTTTATACTTCATCATCATCAGAACTCGTATATGTCCTACTGTTGGGCTAACGATAACATGCTGGTCAGACAGGTTGGTATACGGTTTTGTTTCGAGTTTTTCTTATCTAGCATAGATGTTATTACTATATCCCTTAGACGTCTTTTACGACATCCATGGGTAAGTTAGAGAATGGTGAATTATATTCTTATGCCGTCACCACACGGACAATACTATATGATAATATGACACTATCAAAATAAGTAAGCAATCTAACAATATATCGGTAAAAACTTCATTAAATTCTATGCACTATTTTTTGCTTGATTCGTGTTCAAACATACAGACAGACAAAAAATATTTTGAATTACGTTGCTATATATAAACTAATTGTTTATCTTCATCAGCCTATAAATATCTTCTGTTGGATATAGGCCTCCTCATAAGAGAGATAATGCCATAATCGTCACGTTGGTGTTCATTGCCCGTGCTATTCCCCTAATGATACATCAGGAAGTATTTACGACTTCCAAGAAAAAGTAAAGGGTAACGACACATTGACTAACTCGTCATTACACGGCCAATGTAACACGAAAAATGAAAATTCAATACAAATTTATTATTACAATAGTTGTTATGACAGCAACGCTTATCTAGCAACATTATTCCCTCGCAACTATTTTTTGAGATTTGCTAACATTTTACGTTAATCTGCACTCTATTTTCGCAGTTTTGTGTATTATATACCTCATTATATAAACAAGCTATAAAACATTGTAGTGATTGGACCACACTGTTGATAGTTGTCTGTCTACAGCCGCGGGCCTGGCCGTCTGGGGTAGTACCACACTGAGCAGAAAATCGACGTCCGAGTAGTAGCGATTTGTTACTGCGCTTCGTTCGGTGAGCGAGAGAAACGGAAGCCCAACTTTCTGAGGGTGTTTTCATGCGGTGGGTTTTAGTGGTGTCTTTAGTAATACCGAACCACGTTGCACGCATTCACACTCCCTTCACTTTCTTCACGGCAGGCAGCGACTTTGCAAAGGTCCATGAGCGGCAGCATATCAGGTGTACTATTTGCTCGTTTGCCACCGTTTGCAATAAAAAAAAAATTGAGAAGCCGCGCTTACAGTTCCTGTGGTTACAAACTGTTAAAACACACAAACAAACTGTTCAGATTCATTGTAATACATAATTTAAATCAAACAATCAATGACTATAGATTTTTAAACTTGAGAGTTCAAATAAAAATCCAATCTAAATAATAAATTGCACATTCAAAAATAAAAAGCCAATTCGGCCAAAGGTGTTTAATCATGCCGAACGAAAAAAATCTATGCGTGTCTATGCGCTTTACATGCGCTTTACCATACAGCCAGGTGTTTTTGTAACCGGTTCTAAAATTAAATATCGAATGCAGGGAATAAGGGACAGTGCGAAGGCGCGTTCACACCAAACGTGTTCGGTATTTAAAAGTTAGTCGATTTTTAATTGTCAAATTGGTTTACAGTGATGACAACATTTAAGAAAGAAAAAAAAACCGGATTAGTAACTGGTTTATGCCCGGTATAGAGCTCATTCAGGTATAAGTTACCGTTAACTTACTACTATGTATCCAACAAGCTTGGGCAATGTCGAAACAGAACCAGCGCTCTCGTTATATCCTAATAGTCTTCAGAACGATCTGTCCAATAGCCTATAAATCAGCCCATACACATTTAGCTCGAGCCTCTTTCATTGTGGAAGAAAATTTGACCTACGGTTGCCTTAATGTGAGCATTGTATAATGGTGGTCAGATATGTTGGCGTAGATTTTTATTTCGAGTTTTTCTTCTCTTATATCAATTTCATCTTTATTTTCGCTTATGATGACAAACGAGTAAGTAGCACACCTGATAGTAAGCGATACTAGCTCTCATGGACCTTTGCTATACCAGGGACAAATACTGTCTACTGTAAAGAGCTTTTCTTAAACCTTGATAAAGAAAGACCTTCCATAGCGCCCGGAAAATATAGCAGCACGTAGTGCAGTTTTGTTTTTTGTGTGTACAGCTGTTGGCTGCAGATGGCCTTGACAGCTTGACGCGGACTATGGGTGAGCGCTGAGGGCTCTCAACCCGGACCCACGTAGTGCATGTGCATATTATGTCTATTAGTCATCTTTTACGACACACATAATCTAGAGCAGAGATGATGAAGCAGATGAAGTGCTTGCTCCACGTAAAATATAAATTTTTCACTTAAAATGTTACCTAACAAATTATAGTAGATTTCACGGGTAAATTGACAATCTATAACAATAAATAAAATCGGAGTGTCTGTTTGTAATATCAAAATAATAGGCTTTTTTCATGCTCACACGGTTATTTGCACTATACACATGCCTAAAATACACTTTATATTTTGTCTGTCTGTCTGTTTGTTCCAGGTAATCTTCAAAACGGGTCGACCGATTTCAAAAATTCTTTCACCAATGGCAAGCTATAATATCAGGGAGTAAACTAGGCTATATTTTATCCTGGTATTCCCACGGGAACGGGAACAACGGGGATAAGGCGACAGAAACCGAAGCGAAACGAGGGCGGGTTGCTAGTTCATAATAAAGTTCATAACTTATACGGCAAGTCCTAGAAGCCCTATTGTATCAGCGGCGAAGAAAATAATCTACCAAATTACCAACTCGAATATTCTTGTTTTGTAAATTTAAATAACAGATAAAATCGATCGATCAAAACATCTGATAACACGAATCTGTATTTGAATAAATGATAATCAGTTAACAAACAATGTCTTGTCGTGACTTGTGCAATACTAAAATTGACGAAGAGTAACAAAATCCGAGCAAAAACATGAAGGATATGAATCATTGCTTATAGAAATTGTATTCAGAGCAATAACGATGTGACCAATTGATTGAACGGTATCGCATTATGAGAAAGAGATTCGTATTAAACATTAAAAAAAAATAGCTGAATGCAAAAATCGATTTTATCTGAAACGACAAATAATTTTAAAATTGAATAGTCATTTAAATTTTCTTAATCTATGAAACTTAAAGTTCATTTTCAGTTGACACTCGGGTTTTTTTTTAATAGATTGTTATATTGATTCTTGTGGTGATGAAATAAGAGTAAGTCTACCCTTTACTAACGGGACGAAATAAAATCATATGTCAATCAATTTAATCTCGCATCTACCATAACAGCCGTATTTCCCTCCCAAAATTGACGAGGTTTGCGCTTAAAAACGGATACATGATTATATGAGCTGCACTTAGAAGGGATCGTTACAGTGATTTTATTATAGTAATTTTATGAATAAAACCCAATATCCCAGAAAAGCACATGTCCATACACTCTCGACCTGACAGCTGTTAATTTGATATTCAATTGGGCGCGCACTTTGACAGCAACTGTCAGTAAGAACTACAATTACGATCCGTTACAAAAATATATGTTATTATGATAGTTGAAATCAAATTATACTTATTATTATTTGTGAATCTCATCAATAGTTGGATGATTTTAATGTTGATAATAACGTTTTTATACTGTCATAATTGAAGTTACAGGTTGTGACAGTTATTTTTCTATTCCTTCCATAGACAAAATAGAATAGCAGTGAAAGGCATAATAAGGAAATTAATAGTAGGTACTTAACAACTACGTATTAATGCCATCAATATGTGATAACGTGGCGCAGAAAACGGCATGTCTAAGATTTCAATTAAAAGAATCTATGGTGTGTAAATAGTAGAGATGAAACGGATATTCGGTAACTATCCGGTATCCGGCCTAATTTTAAAATCCGGCTGGATACCGGATTTCAAAGAAATATTATAAGTATATAAATTTTATCATCATAACATCGTTATATTAAAAGGCTTATTTTAAATATTACTTTTAGTAATAACGTGTTTATGAAAGGAATCCCTTAGTCGTCTTATACGACATCCACTGGTACTATAGATAATGGTTAACTGCATTCTTATTCCTCACCACACAGAATATTTGAAAGGGTATAAAAATTATGAGGTTGTTCTATTTTTATCTACTTGATACCTTTAAATCGAACATATAACAAACTTTCCTGGTCGGCTGTCTTGCAATGTACACTACTCGAAAACCATATATTTCTTCTTTTAAAAAGAAGAATAAAGAAGAGAGCTCAAACGAGAGACACTTAGAGAGAGAGAGAGAGAGAGAGTTCAAACGAGAGAGATTCAGAGTTCATAAATGCCGTTTGGCTAGAGCTTAACTAACATGTTAATTTACCGTTCAACTATTAACACTTTAACTGAATGAAATATCTTTACATAAAGCCGTGACCTTCGAAACGTTTGATTTAACTATGGAAGCCAAATAAACATTTGGCTAAAACATATTTAAAATTCATTCATTAAATATAGTATTAAAACTATTAATTGGTTATTAAATATTGATATTTATATAATTTTTATGACGAAAAACAATGTTTAATAATGCCGAGAAGGGAACTTCGATCATACATTTAAATTTGAAATTGCTAAAATATTGTTTGTGAGTGGAAAAGGAATGCTAAACGGCGAACCCACGCTGAATCCACTCTAGTCCAAATCATAAAACAATTTGAATGCCGATGGGTGTGGATTCGAATCCCGTATGTGACATTCATTTTTCGCTTATAAAAATTTTATAAGAAACCTAAATGTCAAATACTAAACCTCAGTCATTTTGAAATTAAACCTTTAGTTTTCGAAATGTCAGACGTCGTATTTGCGGTAATAGGTTAAGTAAACTATGTATTATCATTAACGCCCACTGGAAGAGAAGAAAAAGCCGAAACTAAGATCTAATTGATTAGATCAATTAGATCTTAGTTTCGCATTTTTCCTCATTCTTCTTCTTTTTTTTTTGTCTTGGCAATCAGCTATAAATACGAGCCATTTTTGCCAGTGTCGAGTTATAATTATCTTTTCAAGTTCTCAGTTTCTTCATGTCAGTAATGGTTTGTCAGTAAGTCAAAGTGTCGCCCTCAACAGTGTAATGGCCACTGTTAAGGGTATCTTCTGAGAATTTTGGTGGAAATACAAAGGTATGTATAGCAGTTTTATATCATATTCATTACACCTCAGCATATTACATAAAATGCCATCAAGATTATTTAACATAACACGTTAAAACACTAAGATATTGAATATAATACAAGAACACCATATGACACTTCAGATTCCCGCCAAAAACTCCATTTTTCCTCATTATCATGGAGTAAAATCTTGAAATGTTACAGACTATAAATAAAGACACATTAAGGTTTTTGACATTCACCCGAGTACGCCATATTTGAAATAAACAATTTTTTGCGGACTTCATCGCGTTTGCATTTCATTTTTAATTCATCATTCCGTCACTGTGAACACAGAAAATCGTTCAAAAGTTCAGGAAACATAAATAAAATATGAACGCGATAAAAATCGTTAAGTTTCGTTTCATAAATATGTTTTACAAAAAGTAATATTAAAAAGAAGCCTTGTAGTAGAACGACGATGTTATGATGATGTAATTCCCAACTTAGCAATGTCACCTTTTAACATAATTATTTAACAAAACTCTTTCAAGTGTGACCACCAGACAACACAAGAATTACGTAACTCGACGGAAAACTTGTATTTACACATAGAACTTAATGATAAATATTCTTAATTAGCTAATGAATTATTCAAAAACTTTTGTAGATATTTACTATTGATCGAAATGTCACGGATTAAAATAGATTTAATTCCGTAGTCTATTAATATTAAATGGCAAAACAAAACAACGAATATACCTCTCTCTCTATATTTACATGGTGCCTGTCTAACACGATTTTGCTTTTACACAGATTATAAATGAACGAATTTTGAAAACCTTATTGCAAATAGGTATATATCATTACACATTGGCAAAAACAATAAAAAATATTTTGGAGTCTCATTTAGTGTCAGACCGAAATTTCGGTTTCGGCCGAAGTTCGGCCAAAAAACGGGTTTTGGCTTATACCGAAACTGCATTGCAGCAGGACATGCTCGGCACACGTAGTGCGAGAGAGGAAGTGTCATTTTACCGCACTTATAGTCATCTCACAATTGTCAAAGTCATCAACGTCCACTGTTGGACATATACCTCCCCACGAAATTGGCAGGCGGGTTGACAACTTCCATAGGAAAGTACTGCTGTCCATTCGCTTAGTGATTTCTCATACCAATCTTTTATTATCCCATTGAAAATGAAAAACTTAAGACTCTTTATATTCTTAAACCGTAACCGCCAAAAAAACCTTAGAACGCCAAAAAACATAACTAAATACAAAAGCCGCGCGAATCTATAACAAAATAAAACAAGTATTCGAAAAACAAATAACATTTTATAGTCTGTACAAAACCATAGACTAGATCTTCAGTTTCTTTTTTATATAAAACTTCGTCCTCGCGTCTGTGTCATTATATACACAGTTGGCTGATCGCTTCGACCTAGAAAGGAGCACTAAAATAGTTCTCTTAGTCATTTTAGATCTTTAAGATTTCCTGGTATTGTTTGTTTTAGACGATTGACGCTTCAAATACTATTTTAAAATGAGATCAGATTATTTATGGCTTTATATCATACTAGTTATATCCGCGGCCTCGCTGGGATGTTATTCCGAACGCCTGTTTAAAAATATATTCCTTTTCTTTTGGAAAATACTTTTATGAATGGTCTTTTTTTTAAAGAAGATTTCACTAATGAATAATACCTTGCATCCAAGACTTTATAAATGAGCAATTCATCATCATCTCAGTTGATATATGTATCTTTTACTGTTAGGCTCGAGTCTCCTCCGCAATAAGAAGGAAATAGACTTTCTACATCACGCTGGTCAAATGGGTTAGTGTATGGTTTTTCCTTCTTGCATAGATGTTATGTGCATATATATCCTTGCTCTCCAAGATAATGGAGAAGGTTATAAACCGCCAGCTTCTGCAGTACCTTGAGGATCGCCAGCTTATCAGTGATCGCCAATACGGCTTTCGTCATGGTCGGTCGGCTGGTGATCTTCTTGTGTACCTCACACACCGTTGGGCAGAGGCCTTGGAGGGCAAGGGTGAGGCGCTGGCGTTCAGCCTAGATATCGCAAAGGCGTTCGATAGGGTCTGGCACAGGGCACTTCTATCGAAGCTACCATCATACGGAATCCCCAAGGGACTCTGTAATTGGATTGCCAGCTTTTTGGATGGTCGGAGTATAAAAGTCGTCGTAGATGGCTCCTGCTCCGATACCATGACCATTAATGCTGGTGTACCACAAGGCTCGGTGCTCTCCCCGACGTTGTTTATCCTGCATATCAATGACATGCTCTCTATCGAGAATATGCGTTGCTATGCGGATGACAGTACGGGTGATGAGCGGTACACTGAGCAACGGAATATCCCTCGGAGTATTCAGGAAAGAAGGTTTCAACTTGTGTCTGAAGTCGAGCGCTCTCTGGGGCGGGCCTCGGAATGGGGTGAACGGAACCTAGTCCAGTTCAACCCCACAAAGACACAAGTTTGCGCGTTCACTGCAAAGAAGGACCCATTTGTCATGGCGCCTCAGTTCCAAGGAGTAACTCTGCCAATTTCTGAGAGTATTGGGATTCTCGGCGTCAAAATATCGAGCAAAGTCCAGTTTGGGAGTCATTTGGAGGACAAAGCCAAATTGGCAAGCAAAAAGTTGGGCGTCCTGAACAGAGCCAGGCGGTACTTCACACCGAGACAGCGTCTTGTGCTATACAAAGCACAAGTTCGTCCTCATGTGGAGTACTGCTCACATCTCTGGGCAGGTGCGCCCAAATATCAGCTAGAGCCACTTGACTCCCTGCAAAGACGGGCTGTTCGAATCGTCGGGGATCCCAATCTTACGGACAGATTGGAGTCGCTGGAGCAGCGGAGAGACTTTGGGTCACTCTGTGTACTCTACCGACTCTTTCACGGGGAGTGCTCCGAGGAACTGTTTGACTTGGTACCACCGTCACCATTCTACCAACGTACCACTCGACATCGCAGCAGGGTTCATCCATTTCACCTGGAAACGTTATGGTCTTCAACTGTACGTTTCCAGCGATCATTTCTCCCACGTACGTGCAAGCTCTGGAATGAACTACCTGCTGCTGTGTTTCCCGAGCGCTATGACATGTCCTTCTTTAAACGAGGTTTAAGAAGAGTATTTCCTTCACGGTAGGCAGCGGCCTGGCTGTGCCCCTGGTATTGCAATGGTCCATGTGCAGCAGTTTCACTTACCATCAGGTGTGCTGCTTGCTCGTTTGCCACCGTGGACAATAAAAAAAAAAAAAAAAAAAAAAAATTTTTTTATTGCGAACAGTGGCAAACGAGCATACAGTACACCTGATGGTAAGTGTTGCTGCCGCTCATGGACCATTACAAAGCCGCTGTCTACCGCGAAGAGAGTGAAGGGAGTGTGAATGCGTGCATTGAGGCTTGGTGATACCAAAGGCACCACCAAAGCCCTCCACACGCAAACACCCTCAGAAAGTTGGGTTTCCGGCTCTCTCGCTCACCGAACGAAGCGCAGTAACAAATTGCTACTACTCAGACGTCGATTTTCTGCGAGAGCGTGGTACTACCCCGGACGGACCGGCCCGCGGCTGTAGACAGATAACTGTCGACAGTGTGGTCCTACCACTAGTATATTATGAGCCTTATATTATAAGCCTTAGTCATCTTTTACGACCCACACAGGCTAATATGGTGGTAGTGAGCTGCATTCTTACTCCATCTCACCTCTGGCCATATAAGTCCCACTGTAGGGCTCGGGTCTCCTTCACAATGGAAGGGAAATCGACCAACTATACAGCGCTGGTCAGATGTTTTGGCATAGGATTTTATGTCGAGTTTTCCTTCTCTTGCGTAGATGTTATATGCGTATCATATCCCTTAGTCGTCTTTTACGACATCCACAGGTAAAAGAGGGGGTATTGAGTTGCATTCTTACTCCATCACCACACAGAATATTAGCTATTGCTGACGAGAGTGGCGAAAATCACTATTAAATAGGTATTGAAACAAACATACACATCAAGATTTTTTCATGTGTATATATGAATATCTGGCAACTTTATAATATAATGTTGCTATGAACGCGTGGGTATCTAGGTCAATTTGAAAGTGACAAAGGTAAATGACCGAACAGACTAATTCGAATGCTCTGAAAACTTCAAAATAATCTTTTAAGCAAAGAATCACAACTTTCACAATAAACAAATACTGATAGCTATTAAAAAAAAAAACTAACCTGAACATTGTGAGACGGCTAAAACGAAAAACGCCAAACAAACAGCCAATCTTCTTAGTTCCATGACGCTGGTATTTTCAAATATCACTAAAAAATGTATTAACACTATACAGTACACTATTAGTAAACTTTCGTAAAAATCGTTGACACTGGTTAAACACTTTCACTGAAGGCACATCCCTTTCCTCGTATTTAGGCACTTCGTCGTTTCTGAAAAAGAAAACTGCTATTAACCAGTTATAAAATATAAATAATACATTACTTGAGAATTGAACTGCAAAGCCGTATAAAAAGGCATAGTTTCTGGTTTCAATATTAAAAAGAAGATATAAACGTAAACAACAAAGTACAGTTTGAACCAACTTTCAAAACAAAATTAAATTTGGAATACATTATATTTAACGGTAATTAAAAAAAAAAACAATTGCGGTGCACTTCGTGAATTATCTGTGGAGCGTTCTTTATTGTATAATAAAATACAGTATTTTCAAAACTGATTTTTATATCTTACTTTGACTTAGAAAAATTAAAATAATAATAATCCAAAACCATTTGGTATCATAGATTAGAATCTATTCCAACATCTAAATATTGTAATATAGTCTTTAACTACAAGAAAATCTTAATGTTTACATAACATTACGCACAGTGGGCGGTCTACTTACCAAAAGCAATCTTTACCACGCAACCTCATAATCAATGTTTAAACAAAAATAATACTTCATTACTCTATGCTTCAGTTCACAGTCCGTTTAGATATAAAATATAAGTTATATACAGCTCACGGAAGTCTACACAGTTGTTCTAAGGGCTACCATGAACATGCCCATTGTTCCATAAATAAACATTTTAACCGCCATGGGAATTATGTTACACTTACATATTATTTATTGTTTAAATTTGACAAAGCCGTTAAATGATGTCTTGTACTGCAAATTCTTATTCTAACAATAAATGAAAAAAAAACTAGTATCAAAATTGATTTATAATCTTTTGTAATCAAAACAATTTAGAAAGTATGTATGTTGATTATAAGTTTTGTACCATCTAAGTGTATGATACTATATGTTTATAAAAAAGCAAGCGCTATTATAAATTATAAATTAATAAGAACACAATACAATGGTGTATCAATCTTACAAACAATGTTTACCAAACTCATTCAGTAAAGATATTATCTAAACGCCAAGGGCCAAAAAAGCTATTAATAGTGTTTGTAAATCATTGGCAATCACTATGACCATAATGTTGAATGAGTATTTAAAAAAATAACAGTAAAAAATAACAGTCTATTATTGAGGATGGCGGGGGTTTCGGCGCGAATTTGAAGATGTCATGTTAAGCTCTTGTATTATATTCATTTTTTTAGTGTTTTATAGTGTTATATTGAATAATTTTGCTGATATTTTATGTAATATAATATAATTAAGGTGCTGAAATGTGGTGAATGTGATATAAGAGTGGTTTATGTGTATTTTCATATTCAACCGGAATTCCCAGAGAAATCATCTAATTAGGTTTTCAGCGCCTAATTAATGATAACGACTTGACTTACTGACGGACAATGACTATAAATAAGTTATACAATATGAAGAAGTAAATAATATGTAAAGAAAAATTGTATCAGACTTGGCTGTATGGGCTTTGATCCCTTTGCCTGTCCGTATGGACAAACAGAACCAAAAAAAAAGTCTATTATTGAATATGGCCGAAACTCGATATAATTTGCCCGCCTAAACTTTGATCAGATTATACTGTTAATTTGATTGCCGATACAAAAATGGCTGTAAAGTAGTTTAACATCTTAATAAACTGATTAAATTAAATATTTATGCAATATTTTATTAAAACAGCTCACTAATTTGTACACATGTTTCTTGATGTATTATTTCCGTGTGAAAGTTTAAGAAAATCTTTTAACATAATTGATTACTAAATTCACTTTAAGAGATTACTAGCGACTAAACCTAGTCTAACTGATTAGTTAGAATAACAACTACAAAATCGGATAAAATTACTTAAAGTTACAGACTCCTTACTTAAAATTAACACACCAAGAGCCTTTTTTGGAACGAATTACAATACTAATTCTTTTTGCCAATATGTAGTACGTTACGGTGTACCATAAACAATCCTTTCTTTTTAAAACCGTGCTCTATCTCCCCAACGCGACTGTTTGTAATTGTCTATTGCTATTTTAATATTAGATAATTGCCACGTAATGTTAAAGGTTATATATGTTTATCTATTATAAGTAATAAAGAATTATCAATCTTGAATTAAATATAAAATAGTTTTATTAACCTTCATGTGAACAAATATCACAGTTAATATTACCAATGTAATTGAACTGCGTAACCACTTTTATAGTCTTTTTTTATATATATATATCAGTTTAGATATATGTTAATTTATCGAAATAGGGAGTAATTTTCAAAACTGTTTATACCTAATTTTAAAATATCATTCATTAAAACCAAACAAAATTGTCTTTGAACGCTAGTCGAACAATTTGACATGGAGTTTTGTGTCGAATATCCTTTCTCTTGCATCGATGCTATTTGCATATAGCGTTAATAGCCATTTACAAAATACATAGAAGGGGGGTAATGAATAATATCCCTACTCGATACTTTCTTAAATTATATGCTAATGGCCGCGGACATGACAGACTCGGTACCATTGGTTGGCCTAATAGCGAAGGGAAGGGATTACGGTGGATTCCCCGGACGGAACAGATGGCGTAGTGGTTAAGATACCGACCTACTTGCCAGTGTCGTGAATTCGAAGCCCATGCAGGACAACACTTTGTGCGATCAACAAATTGTTGTTCTGAGTCTGGATGTAATTTGAGTCCGTTAATTATGTTTGTAAAGTCCCCCGCAACACAAGGATAAATTCCTTAGTGTAGGGTGCAGTTTAAAAAAATAGAACAATTAAAGAATGTGTACAAAGTACGCATATTAGAAGTGAAACTCCCTTAGAATAATAACATATAGAAGGTAAGTCCACGCACAAAAAGTGAGGCATTTCAATTGGAGCCTAATGGAGCTTACGCCGGAACAGTCCCGTAATGTACAAGTCATTGCACTGCACGAACGTACGCAACTCTTAAAAAATAAATAGGTAATTATGACGGCTTGTCCATTCAAATGGTGCCACAACACATTTGAAAAACATAAAAAGGTTTTTAACATTACTTTTAAAAGTATTTCGACGATTTATGTTAATAAAAACAAAATTTGATTTCATAATTTGTATAGTGGATGCCGTGTGTAATCGTCTGCCCGCCATTAGTATTTTTAGATTCAAATTTTTAAAGTTCGAAGTACTGACACTATCCTTCTATACGTTATTATTCTAAGTGAAATTCCTTTATTCATTATCTTTTATCCTTCATCCTTTATTCTCTATCCTTTACCTCATTCTCTCGCCAGCTGAATCCTATACATTTACGTGTTCGTCGCTATGGACTCGCTTTTTCGTTTCATTGAGTTTGAAATCACAACGATTCTAAAGAAGTTTCACTTCAAAAAACACCATCAGCGTGAGTCCATACAAAGGCCCGAACAAAAAAAAAATAGAAACCCGAATTTTATGTTCTGAAATCTATCCATTACGAATCAATGAGTAACTAACCCGTCGTCAAAGTCAGCTTAGATCCCAGGTCAGATATTTCCTAATCATTTTCACTTGTGCAATATAAAATGCTTATAACGTTAATCTTAGAAAACCGGTGGTAGTATGTATATATATTCTCATAGCTTAATTATAATGTTATTACTATGGGTTTCATCATCTTTGATAAATATTGATGATACGCTTCAAGTTATAAGAGATTTGGATATAATTTTGACTAACAATATTTCTTAAATGGAATTTTATCCACAAGTGAGAGTGGTAGGACCACACTGTCGACAGTTATCTGTCTACAGCCGCGGGCCGGTCCGTCCGGGGTAGTACCACACTCTCGCAGAAAATCGACGTCTGAGTAGTAGCGATTTGTTACTGCGCTTCATTCGGTGAGCGAGAGATCCGGAAGCCCAACTTTCTGAGGGTGTTTGCGTGTGGAGGGTTTTAGTGGTGCCCTTGTTATCACCGAGCCTCAATGCACGCATTCACACTCCCTTCACTTTCTTCACGGTAGGCAGCTAGGCAGCGGCCTTGTAAAGGTTCATGAGCAGCAGCAACTTGTTTGCTGGTTTGCCATCGTTTGCAATAAAAAAAAAAAAGAAGTTCACTTAGAATAATAACGTATAGAAGGTAAGTCCACGTACAAAAAATGAAGCATTTAAATTGGAGCCTAATGGAGCTTACGCCGGAGCGTTCCGTAGTGTACAAGGTACACTGTACTACATGTATGGACGCAACTCTTTAAAAATAAATAGGTAATTATGATGGTTTGTACATTCAAATGGTGTCACAACACATTTGAAGAACATAAGTGTATTAACATTACTTTTAAAATTATTTCGACAATTTATGTTAATAAAAACAAAATTAGATTTCATAATTTTTATAGTGGTGTATGTGTCTATGCGTGTAATCGCTTGCCCGCATGTAGTATTTTTGGCTTCATGTTTTTGACCGCTTAAGTACCGACACTATCCTTCTATACGTTATTATTCTAAGCAAATTCAGGTATTCAGCCACAAATTTACATCATTGTAAATCTTGTAAGCCAGGATCAGCAATATTCTGCATATATAATAATGAGGTTTAACTCTTTTTATAACAAAAAAACCGACTTCAAACAGTAGCTGCTGTGGATCGTTGAGGACTTCCCTCGACTATCTCTCAGCTCCATCATCAGATCTACTCCAGACAAAATTGTAGTGCTTTAATAAAATACATAATGAAAAAACTTACAAACTCACTAGTCGCCCCTAGGATTTTTAAAAGTTCCCCTCGATTTCTCTGGTCTACCATCATCAAACCCTGATTTCCTTATCATGGTGGTGCCATGAAAAATATCATAATATATAATCTTTGATATATAATCTTTGATTTGATATATAATCTCTCCAACAGAAAAAGAATCATCAAAATCGATTCATAAACGACGAAGTTATCCGTGAACAAACATCGGTCGAATTGAGAAACCTCCTCCTTTTTTGAAGTCGGTTCAAAAAAGTGTTTAATTTTGGCAAATTATTTTTCCTAAGTGGAAAAAAATAACAATATAATACATAAAATCGCTTATATTTATTCTTAAACCACACTATCAATTTAATTACTTTAAGAAATTATGGTTTGCAACTACTTTATAAAAGTAACGAATTCAAACGATTAACTCTGTTGGATATTAAATTATCTTCGAGATCTTTATTATTTTTTGTTTTTACAGATAGCGTAGAGGTCCGAGTAACAGACTCCTCTGAGTGTCATGGGTTTGGTCCAATACAAGAATTTATTTCTTAGTGAGTATTGTTGTGGCAAAATATAGTATATACATAATTCTAATTGATAAAAACTGTGGAGGCCGTCCGTATGGTGACGGAGTAAGAATACAATTCACCTATCCTATACCTACCTTGCCCGTGGATGTCGTAAATGACGATTAAGGGATATAATACGCATATAACATCTAGATATGCAAAATAATGAAAACTCGAAATAAAATTGTACCAACGCGTCTGACCAACGTGATATAGTAAATCAATTTCCCTCCCATTGTGGAGGAGCCTCCAGTCCTGCAGTGGGACGTATATGATCCGTGATGATGATGACTATGAAGAAAATTTATTTTACCCTATGGGTGGGCGTGACCTTTCTCCATAATAAAATTAAACCTTCAAGGGTGTAAAACGTAGAACATAGGAGCCTTGAGAGGGAACTTGACCTACTATACATTTGGTCAAAAGTTGAGGTGTAAATACTGAGTGTTCCTTTTCTTGCATTTATCCGTGTGGTGTCGGAGTAAGAATACAATTCACCACTCCCTATCTTGCCCGTGGATGTCGTAAAAGACGATTATGGAATATTAGCAGCGCCCTGCGGTTCCACCCGCAGTTCCTCTTCCCGTGACAATATCGCGATAAATTAAAGCCTATGTGTTATTCTGATATGTAAGCTATATTATTGTGAAGTTTCATCAAAATCCATTGAGTAGTTTTTGCGTGAAAGAGCAACAAACATCTTCACATCCTCACATCTTCACATACTCATAAACTTTCGCGTTTATAATTATATTAGTAAGGAGTAAGGATAATTAATACGCAAAAAACATTTATGCAAGAGAAGGAAAACTCGAAACAAAACCCTATTCCAACACGTCTGACCAGCGTGGAATAGTAGGTCCATTCGTCTTCCATTATGGAGACGGCCTGAGCCCACCAATGGGACATATATAGGCTGGGATAATGATTTGTTGCATTGAAGTTATTTTCATTTTATTTTACTACAGAGTGATGAATTGTATTCTTACTCCGTCAATGTACGCAAAATAATGTTCAAAAGTCGATTCTTCAATAAATAGCCAACTATAAGACATAATTTAAAAAAAGATAAGTCACATTATTTATACCGGCTCGTTAAGTTCGATCACAGAATACATCGACAAAATCCGAAGTTGCTTTACCAAAAGAGTTTAAAGCAAAAAAATACCAACAGATCTTAAGAAAATGACAGCTAAAAAGGTAACTTTATATGTACAAGTTTTTACACAAATAACAAAATGATAATTATTGTTATGTATTTATTAAAAAACTTCGAAAGTTATTAAATAGCAGTGTTATATTTTTTTTGTCAACGAAAATAGTTTATTAACCTACAGTGCAGTATTATCATTTTACCCGCCTTTATCACTTTATTTCTCTTAAAGTGGTATTTTTAATTAAAAAAAAAAAAACTCGAATAATTAACGCATTTAATGGACATTCATTACACCAAAGATAATCAAAATAAAAAAATATTGAATCACACAGTAAATTATTCTACTTTTGACACTTATGAAGTCTCTGCTTAGATTAATATGTGAATACAAAAAAAGCAAGACAAATATGGTTGGAGCAGATCCCACAAGCAGCACCCGCCCGATCACGAGTTAAGTACTAGAGCAGCCATCACTCCCCTCAACCATATTGGAGGGAAGGGAGCGTAGGAGCAATTGCTGTTCAGACAGCATTACATGGAGTTGAATCAAGTATAAAATTCTTAATCGACAATAATCACACACAATCTGCAATTTAAAGGTTGGTTTAGTAGTATGTGCAATGGCGGGCATAGAACAATATATCGTAGGCCACAGAGCAATATTTCGCAATTAAGTCATTTAATTAGCTTCGTACTGTGCCTATTCCGCCAACCAGAACCCGTATATTTATCCAATAATACTTCAACCTTGGAGTACTCAATAGTTCCACGATTCATTAACTACGATCATGACCTTCTTGGGAATGATTTATAGCATCATCAATGATCTCATTCAATCGAACTTGTCCTAGACATTGAAAGAATATGCTTTTCATTGTAATGTTTTTTGTTGGATATCCCAAAGAAGAATACACAAGCGAAATGACTCCGGCAAATAGGCAGGCAAAGTGTTGTCATGTATTTTTTTTATTATCATCAGTGGTACTGCCTACTGATTTACCATTATAGGAAATAAAGAAGGGAGTCGTCACTCAGGACGCCTAGCAGATGTGAAACATCGATTATTTTGTACAAGTATATTATGCATAAAAGATTACGATAGGAACTAATATGGCATAAAGTATTAACAAAATATTAGGCTTTTTTCCAGAAAATGATGATTTTTATTCAATAAAAATTTATTTTTATTAGTATACATTATAGGTATGAGTTTAGGTTAATAATTTAGTTTGAGCTCACTAGATGGCGTTGCACAAAATTCTAAAACAGGTTATGGTTTCGTTACACATATCCAAGCGTGATGTTAACTAACGCCAAGCCAACAATCAGGTTCACTCTCCCCTACAGATGTTTCACATCTATTGATTCGCGTCATATTTGGGATTGCAGCAAATTGGAAAATTCAAGTTATATAATATTCCATGTTCCTTGTGGTGATGGAATAAGAAAAGACAAAGGAATACAATATGGAGATAATGTTTACGCAAGAGAAGGAATATTCGACTTAAAACCGTATGCCAACTGACCAACGTGGTATAATTCGTCTATTTCTCTCCCAATGTGGACGAGGCCCAAGCCCAATAGTGGAACTTATGTAGGCTGAGAAGCAGAGTCGATTCAAGCCATAAAGAAGAACAGTTTTTTTTATTTTCTATAGTGGTAAATGAGTAGTCATTGCCTCTAAAATTAATTGATTACTACCATTCACATACTCCAGCAATAATACTTAGGGTACATCTAAGTATATAGGGTGAATGGCGGCTCTGGGTAGTTGTGAATTGTATTTTTTTCTATCCCCACACGGAAGTAAATATACAATTTACCACTCCCTATATTGCCCGTGGATGTCGTAAAAGACGATTATAACATTTATGCAAGAACAAAACTTTATGCCAACATGTCTGACCAAAATTGTATCATCATCATCATCATCATTGCAGCATACAAACGTCCCACTATTGGGTTCGGGCCTCCTCCACAATGGGAGGGAATTTGACCTACTATACAATGCTGGTCAGACATGTTGATATAGGGTTTCATTTCGAGTTTACCTTCTTTTGCACAGGTCTTATGTGCATATTATATCCATTAGTGGTCTTTTATGACATCCACGGGCAAGATAGGGAGTGGTGAATTGTATTCTTACTCCGTCACCACACAGATAAATGGTAGAGTAGATCAATTTCCCTCCTATTATGAAGGTGATTCGAGGCCAGTAGTCGGACGTATATCAGCTAAGATGAGTCCGTCCATTAAATGGCCTTCAATTTCATTTCACAAAAATGAAAGTTATATCATAATAAGCAGCTGATACCAAATTTTCTCTAACACTCGATTCTTATAGAAAGTCACGATTTAAAGTCACGTTTTCCTCACAAATTTCACTGTCCCTTTCGCACATATGCACTTTGAGATCTTGCCTTCCTTTATTACAGACGTGACTATGTCTCCATTATACTATTTGCTTCGGATATTTAAACACCGTTATATAATTCTACTAACCTATATTTAGCTTTGTAGGCAAAATACTGAATTGACTATAAAAAAGTGTGTGTACTTATTTACGCACGTAAGAAGTCATACTTCTTTGAGGTAACAAGATATCTTTCTAAAAAAGGAAGCCATCGCTCAGGATGCCTGGCAGATGTGAAACATCTAAATTATTTTGTATAAGTGTATATGCATAAAAGAACAGATTACGACAGGAACTAATATGGCATAAAGTATTAATAAATTATTACGATCTTTTTCCAGAAAATAATGACTTTTATTCAATAAACATTTATTTTCATAGTAAGTTATTCAATATAGGCTTGTGTTTAGTTTAAAAATTTATTTTGCGATCACTAGATGACGTTGTATAAAATTCTAAAACAGGTTATGATTTCGTTACACAACTGTACATATATGTATACGCCACTCGTAGTGTTAACGCTAGGGATGTGACCTGGAGGGAAAATAATCGATTTTTTGTTCGTTAAAATAAATCAAACCGACAACGAACCGACAACCGTTGGAGAAGAATGGTTCTCGAGTGGCGACCACGTATCGGACGACGTAGTGTAGGACGCCCCCCCACCAGGTAGACCGATGACCTAGTCGCTGGGCATCGTTGGATGCAGGCGGCACAGGACCGCACATTGTGGCGCAACATGAGGGAGGCCTACGTCCAGCAGTGGACGGCAATAGGCTGAAATGATGATGATGATGATTTGTGATGGTGCGCGCACGCATCGTAATTAAGGTTGACTACCAAACTTCAGGGTGTCGGTTTTTTGTGACGGTCACAGTAAAAAATACTCTCATAATTTTTCCCTAATGCACTAAAGGAAGTGAAACTTTAAAGATTTGAGATTGACGAAATAGATTCGAGGACAAAACAAAAGAGTGTGTGTACAAAGTACGCATATCAGAAGTGAAACTCCTTTATCCTTCATCCTTTATCTCATTCTCTCGCCGGCTGAATCCTATACATTTACGTGTTTGTGTCTTTATGGACTCGCTTTTTCGTTTCATCGAGTTTGAATCACAATGATTCTAAAGAAGTTTCACTTCAAAAATTGAAGATCGCACAAAATGATGTCCTACGTAGGATTCTTATCCCCGACACTGTTACGGTAAGTCGGTATCTTAATCACTACACCATCTATGCAGTCAATCAATGTTGATTAAGGAGTAAGGGAATATTATAGCCCGTAATGCCATGACCTAGCATGTATTATTCTCAAAGCCGTTATCAGTTAAACAAGCTATGCAAACAATGCTGACGCAAATTTAGATAAGCTATCGATCCATATATTGAATTACTTGTACAACATTCAAGGCATAAACTTGTTGAAAACATAATTATGCCAATGTTTCTGAGTATTTTATATCTGAAAACACTTCACCTAATTGAAAGTAGGAATAAGATTTTATGTGATAAAAACTACATGGATTTTGTTGTCGGTTAGACTAAATTTCCTTCAAAAGGAAGAGATTTGGCGTACTTCGGATAATGCCCTACACTGGCTCAAGACATCTTGGATGATTTAATAATAGAATATTTGCGCAACATCAACACCAACCGGCTGGCGGTGGATTGTGTCAGCATGGTACATCTCGGCTTTGACCCACTCCGCCGCTTCCTTCCACAAGACCACTGCCTCGCAGAAGGCGGCGACCCGCGTCTCAGTTCCTGATGTTGTTGAGCATAGTTCTAACGATTATCAGCTGCGTCAGGTCGGCACCGATGTTTGCGACGAGTTCACAGCGCTATTCTGCCCACGCGGTACACACCTCAAAACGTATTCGTTTAAATTTTTATACTAGTTCCAATTAAAACTGTTTTTTTTTTTGTATTTATTATAAGTAACTTGAAACCCTGACTGCTCTTAGTAGTTACCTCGTGATCGGATGCCACTGTTGACAGTTCTGTCTAAAGCCGCGGGCCGCGGCCGGTCCGTCCGGAGTAATACCACACTGAGCAGAAAATCGACGTCCGAGTAGTAACATTTTGTTACTGCGCTTCGTTCGGTTAGCGAGAGAGCCGAAAGCCCAACTTTCTGATGATGTTTGCGTGTGGTGGGTTTCAGTGATGCCTTTAGTATCACCGAACCTCATTGCACGCAATCACACTCTCTTCACTTTTTTCGCGGCAGGCAGCGGCCTTGCAAAGGTCCATGAGCGGCAGCAACAATTACCATCAGATGTACTGTTTGCTCGTTTGCCACCGTTTGCCATAGAAAAAAATATGGTCCAGCCATAATCGTTTGAATTACATTACGACGTACGATATAACGGTCAGACCACCAACAATTAAAATGACGTAAGAACTCTTAAAAGTTTATAAGTATAGGAATTATTAGAAGATTCAAGAGGTATTTTGAAGGATTCGTTTTATCTTAGGCTTGTACCGTTACATCCTGCCTTCGTCTTTTCCTTATTAGATAATGGATAAGTGACTCATATAATTATAACATAGCGTTCATCAATCATGAGTGAGATTATATTTTTATTTTCTTTTTTTATTATTACTTACTGTATCTCCTGCTATGCTACCAGCCAGTCAAATGTTGAGGTTTAATAGAATTATATGTTTTATAAATTTTAAATAAAACTACTTTACGGATTTTATCGCGTTTGTATTTGATTTTTGATTACCCGACGTTTCGAACACTTTGTAGCATTCATGGACACGGGCGGATCAATCCGCCCGAGACCTGAACCGTCGTGAATTTAAAATGTGCAATACTCGAATAACATCAGAAATCATTATATGCTTTATGTAAATAAATTGACTCCTTCAATTTAATAATTAAAATGACTTTATTTTTATTACTACTAAACTTCATGCATTGAGTGCAATGGCGGACTTAATGCCAGAGGCATTCTCTGTCAGTCAATCATAGGTAGTGCAGAGATAATAATAGGTAGGTACATGTACCGAGAAAGTTTATAAAATGAAACGTCAACCGTTTTCTCATGGATGTGTTAAAACTGGACCAAATTTATTTAGGACCACACGGGAAGCGCCAGCTTTCAAATAAAAAGGGAATCATCAAAATCGGTTCACCCAGTTGATAGTTTCGAGGTAACAAACTAAAAAAAAATACAGTCATATTTAGAACCTCCTCCTTTTTTGAAGTCAGTTAAATAGTAGACTATTGCAATTTTAAAAGATAGAATATAGATAAATGGCATATTTTTTAAGAAATGGTTTTTTAAATTGAATTATGGATCTACGTTCTTTCAGACGTGTTGGTATAAGGTAGGGATGTGACTTGGAGGTAAAATAATCGATTAATTAAATAATCGAATTTTTGTTTTTTTTTTAAATCAATTATAAAATCTTCGATTAATTAAAAATAATGTAATGCAGTATCGTGATGACCTTTTATTATTTTTTTAGGAGATTTGGCAGTGAAATAATCGATTAATTTTAATATAAAATTAATCGATTATTTCACTGCCAAATTGATTAATTTTAATATAAAATTAATCGATTATAATCGTTTTTTCGAATATATCGAATATAGAAATCGATTATGACAAAAAAAAATCGATTATTATAAAAATCGATTACTTTTTCACATCCCTAGTATAAGGTTTTATTACGAGTTTTCCGTCTTTTGCATAGATATTATGTGCATATTACATCCCTTAGTCGTCTTTAACGACATCCACGGACACAAAGGGGAACTGTATTCTTACTCCGTCACCACACGGACAAATCAATATTAATTCAATCGAAATGCGACCATTACTAGATAAATATTCTCAGTACATTCGCGTAAACATAAAAGCGACTAACGTTATCAAAAGAAAACATTCTTACAATAAAAAAGTAATTACAAAACAGTGACTCCATTACTTAATAATGTTTATTATGAAATGTACAAGTCAAATGTCATTGGGACGAACTTTCTTGATAAAACGGTCACTCTAAGATTGATTGCAACCTGGTATGTTAGTTCTTATCGATAATAAAATGAATTTCTATATTTTATGTATCAATTGTGCTGGTTTCTGTATTAAATTAGTTCAATAATAGGTATGTAATATTCAATAATAGATATTTGTAATGATTTCTCATGTTTACGCGATTATTACACATCTATACAAGTATATACGATAAGTATTTGTATGCATTTCTTTCCGTGTGGTGACGGAGTAAGAATACCATTCACCACTCCCTATCTTGCCCGTGGATGTCGTATAAGACGACTATGGGATGTAATATGCACATAACATCTGTGCAAGAGAAGGAAAACTCGAAATGAAACCCTATATCAACATGTCTGACCAGCACGGTATAATAGGTCAAATTCTCTCCCATTGTGGAGGAGGCCTGAGCCCAACAGTGGGACATATAATTTGAACACCTTATGGCGTTCATGCTCACAACGGACCCTGAATCCGTAAAATAGTTTTATTAACAACTAGCAACCCGCCCTCGCTTCGCTTTCAGTCGCCTTAACCGCATAGTTCCCGTTCCCGTGGGAATACCAAGATAAAATATAAGATAAGTTACTCCTTGTATAGACAGCTACCTGGTAGTAGAATATTATCAAAATCGGTCCAGCCGTTTTGAAGATTACCTCAAAAAAACAGACAAAAATTTTTAAACTGTAATTTAGGCATAGGTGTCGTGCAAATAACCGTGCGAGCATGAAAAAAGTCCAATATTTTGACATTACAAACAGACACTTAAATTTTATTTCTTTGTATATATTTATAGATAGGTATGTAGTAGATACTGTAGATATGTACTTAAGTATTTCTTCATAAGTCTGTTGCCATACCCAATTATTGAGTCCTCGCGGATAGATTGAGCAGGGATTAGTCCGCTACCCGTGGAGAGGCCGACCGCATGAGGGCGAGGTTGACGCGGATGGTACCCGAAAGGAATCCACCGGGCAAGGCACGAATGTTAAAAGATCGGTAGATACCAGTGGAGAGGGATTACGGTTTTGTTTCAGCATGCTGCCCTTCTTCACCCTAAACAGAATGGGCGGGGTGAGTCCAGACCGTTAGGGAGGACTGAGGGATATTTAGGGAAAAGCATTTCATTTGGATCATATATTATCGAATCCAAGCAAAACCTTAAAATTAATTGCAATTACAATCAATACAAAATTTTATTTTTTGCAATATTTTCAATTTTTCTTCGTTTAAATTTTATTTACTTTTAATATATGTACTTTATATACTTAAGACTTTAGTGCATTAAGCCTAAATATATCTATATTTCAAATATATACAAAAAATAATGACATTTGTGTATAAATTACCATAACAAGTAACACCGAAATACAAAATACCTCAAAAAAAAATTTACTAGAATATTGTGGGATGTAGAGCGTCGAACCCGAAGCTCGTTCATTCATTGACCAGTACTGAATATTGAGTGAACGGATTCATTTACATAACTGGTTCGGCTAAGTTCAACATCTACACCGCTGTCTCGGCTCGTATTTGTTTAAAGGAATCAGTTAGTTGGAAGCTTTAGTTAAGTTCCTTTTATTTATATAATGAATGTATTTTTTATAAAATAAAAGAAGTAGCAGAAGATCTCTGCTTTATGTGAAATGATACTTATTAAATTTATGTCATAAAATATTAAATACTAGCAACCCGCCCTCGCTTCGCTTCGGTTATAGTCCTTTTACCCGCGTAGTTCCCGTGCCCGTGGGAATACCGGGATAAAATATAGCCTAGTTTACGCCCTGATATTATAGCTTTCCACTGGTGAAAGAATTTTTGAAATCAGTCCAGCCGTTTCGAAGATTACCCGGAACAAACAGACAGACAGATAGACAGACAAAAATTTTTTAATCTGTATTTTAGGCATAGGTGTCGTGCAAATAACCGTGTGAGCATGAAAAAAGCCTATTATTTTGACATTACAAACAGACACTCCAATTTTATTTATTGGTATAGATAACATTTTTTTTTTGGGGTGGGCTGCTGTCAAATCAAATCAAATCAAATCATTTATTCTGCATAGGCCCCTTAAGGACACTTACATATTGTCAAATTACACGTTTGAATACAATACAACAATCTACCACCGGATCGGAACGCGGCCACAAACTGAGAAGATCCGGCAAGAAACTCAGCGGGCAGTCATTTTTTTCTTAATCCTTTAAATATACATAATATTATGCTTCGTACAACATATGTGGTATTAGCTCCAGTGTGACGCCTTCGAAATTGTATATATGTATAAATTTTCAAGATTTAGTACAAGACAAAAAAATAATTAAAGCATAAAGAAAGGAAGAAAATATGGCTGGACCAGATCCCACAAGCAGCACCCGATCACGAGTTAACTACTAGACTGTCGGCGCGCTCTTCGTACCACTCCGTCCGGGGCGACAGAGGCGTAAGCATGCACACCCGCAACCCACCCGAACACCACGTCGCCTTCGTCATTGCGCCGACCACCGGAACAGGGTTACTTGTCATCAGTGGTCGGCCCGACGGAATACCCCCTATTTGGGGTACCCTCCTAAATATAACATTTACATGTTCCCGCAAAAAAAGAAATAACCATAGATTATGTACGTATTAGAATAATGCATTCCATTTTAAAGCGTTCTTAAACTTTTAAACATGGAACTCAAAAAGCATACAGATTAATAAATTCACCTATCTTTAAATTTCGAATATGCCACCATTTTGAAACACCATTTTGACTCGCCGATTAAAATTTTTGGTCACATTATTTAGGACACAACAATTAATATATAATTACACAACATAATCCATATTTATACTTGTTCATTCCGTATTTGGCTCAATTGCACATGAATTTAAAATTAAATACTCATCAATAACCACAGCGTACGTGTGTCACTAAAAAAAACTTGTAGGAATTATTTCAATGATCCATTGTTTTATTTCATTATTGGATTTTCATTATATGTATAACAAATTGACTATCCCCGCGGCTTCGTTGACGTATTATAACAGACATAAAAAATAAAAAAAAATATTTTCTTGTCTCGTGAATAATATTTTATTTTGAATGCAAAAAGCTTAGAATAATAACGTATAGAAGGTAAGTTCGCGCACAAAAAGTGAAGCATTTCAATTGGAGCCTAATGGAGCTTACACCGGATCCGTTCCGTAATGTACAAGTCATTGTACTGCATGTACGTACGCAACTCTTAAAAAATAAATACGCAACTCTTAAAAAATAAATACGCAATTATGACGGTTTGTGCATTCAAATGGTGTCATAACACATTTGTAAAACTTAAAAAGGTTTTTAACGTTACTTTTAAAAGTATTTCGACGATTTATGTTAATAAAAACAAAATTTGATTTCATAATTTGTACAGTGGTGTGCGTGTGTACGTGTGTAATCGGCTGCGCGCCATTAGTATTTTTAGATTCAAGTTTCGAACCTTCGAAGTATTAACACTATCCTTCTATACGTTATTATTCTAAGGCAAAAAGCCTTGAATGCAAAGAAAATTTTTCCATAAATGTTATCGATGTATATACAAAATTTGATGATATTCGGTTCGACTGTTAAGGAATAGAAAACGTAACATAAAAATAAACTCATATTAGTATCAATTATATATCCATAGTCTTAAGCTATCATCATCTCAGCCTACAAAGTCCCGCTGTTGCGCTCGGGCCTCCTCCGCGTTAAGAGGGCAATTGACCTAGTATACCGCGTTGGACCAAGATATAGGGTTTTATGTCGAGTATTCTTTCTCTAGATCTTTTTTTATTGTAAACGGTGGCAAACGAGCAAACAGTACACCTGATGGTAAGTTTTGCTGCCGCTCATGGACCTTTGCTAGGCCACTGCCTATCGTTAAAAAAGTGAAGGGAGTGTGAATGCGTCCAATGAGGTTTGGTGAAACTAAAAGTATCGCCAAAACCCACCACAGGCAAACACCCTCAGAAAGTTGGGCTGCCAGCTCTCTCGCTCACCAAACGAAGCGCAGTAACAAATTGCTACTACTCAGACGTCGATTTTCTGCTCAGTGTGGTACTGCCCCGGACGGACCGGCCCGCGGCTGTAGACAGATAACTGTCAACAGTATGGTCCTACCACTAATAGATAGATGTTGTATGCAGATTATATCCCTTAGTCATATTTTATGACATGCACGGGCAAGATAGGGAGTGGTAAAATGTATTCTTACTCCGTCACCACGCGAATAATATATATACACTAGCAACCCGCCCTCGCTTCGCTTCAGTTTCAGTCGTCGTACCTGCGTAGTTCCCGTTCCCGTGGGCATATCGGGATAAAATATAGCCTAGGTTACTCCCCGATATTATAGCTTTCCATTGGTGAAAGAATTTTTGAAATCGGTCCAGCTGTTTTGAAGATTACTCGGAACAAACAGACAGACAGACAGACAGACAAAAAAATATAAAGTGTATTTTAGGTATGTGTATAGTGCAAATAACCGTGTGAGCATGAAAAAAGCCTATTATTTTGACATTACAAACAGACACTCCAATTTTACTTATTGGTATAAATACTTAGATAATACTAGCAACCCGCCCTCGCTTCGCTTCGGTTATAGGTTATAGTCGTTTTACCCGTGTAGTTCCCGTTCCCGTGGGAATACCGGAATAAAATATAGCCTAGTTTACGCCCTGATATTATAGCTTTCCATTGGTGAAAGAATTTTTGAAATCGGTCCAGCCGTTTTGAAGATTACCCGGAACAAACAGACAGACAGACAGACAAAAAATTTTTAATTGCTATTTTAGGCATAGGTGTCGTGCAAATAACCGTGTGAGCATGAAAAAAGCCATTTATTTTGACATTACAAACAGACACTCCAATTTTATTTATTGGTATAGATACAGTGATATGCCAATGGGTGATCAATAGACAGCTAAAAGACTCGGTCCCTAACTCCAAAGCGCGTAATAACCTTTGGAGTGTAAGTATATATAGCAATCATACATCCTCAATTGACTGCACAGATGTTATAGGGGTCTAAATACCCTATTCTTTTGCTGAGAGTGGTTTAATCTGCATGGAGGGGAATTCTTTGTGCAAACCCCAAATATTTTGCCTGAATCTAAGTCTAATTTTTGATGTTTAAATCCATGTTTCTAAAGCCGTCACAGACACAAGGATTTATTCTATAGTGCCAGTGTTATTAAAGCAGTCATGAGGACTGAGGACTGCCTACAGAAGCGAATACTTAAGACTAAACGAACAGTTGTTATTTTTGGATATTTAAATTAATTGTTTTGACTAGAAATTCAAATATGTAAATTTAAACATTACTAAACTTTACTTACCGTTGGTGACGGAGTAAGAATACAATTCACCATTACCTATCTTGCCCGTGGATGACGACTAAAGGATGTATATCCTTACGTATACACATACCATCCATGCAAGAGAAGGAAAACTCGAAACTAACCAACCTGTCTGACCAGCATGGTATAGTAAGGTCCAATTTTCTCCTATTGTGGAGGAGGCTCGAGCCCAATAGTGGGACGAAAATGCTGAAATGATGATGAAACTTTTTACATTTATCTAGTTTTGACATACATACATCAGCACAGTTTGTCATAGCCAGATTGTCATAGCCACGGATATAGAGTTAGTGTTAGCCTCAGATGATGATGTCTATAACGACTTACATGAATTTACTCCTCCATACAAACCTAACTACAGAATCACTTAAAAAAGCTTAAGGAAAATATCGTAAGAAAACCGTTATGTATGTAACTATTACAAAAAGTTGTATAAAATGTTCAACTGACTAGCGTAAATAGTAGGTCAATTTCCCTCCTATTGTAATGGCGGCCTATATCCATAGACAAAAAAAAAGTAATTTTATACGTTATATAAAAAGTATTATTTAACAAACACAATTAATGATATCTAAAAGTCGTCATTAATAAATATTATATTTATTGATAAAAATAAGTACTCAATGAATTTTATCTTTACAAGTGTGGATAGAGGGATAGGTACATATTGCAGCCATGTTTAATGTCAAAGTGACAGGCCACAGATATTAAATAATGTTATGATTGCAGCTGTTATTTTTTTAATTAAACTGATTAAATTTCTTCTTTCTTGTTATTTTCCGTGTGGTGACGGAATAAGAATACAATTCACCATTTCTGCTCTTCCGCATGGGTGTCGTAAAAGACGACTAAGTGGTGTTGTATGTATATTATTTTGTTTAATCAGTGAAGTATATTTCTAAAAAAGTAATTTTAATTATTATGGAAGGAATGGTAACCGAACTTCTTTTTTAAATTTTCGTTTATTTATCCTATCCAGTTGCGTTATAACTATCATCATCAACACAACTCATATAAATCCCACTATTCGGCTCGAGACTCCACTACATTTGGTGAGAAATGTGGTGGCCTTCTGTACCACGCTGATCAGGCGGGTTGGTATAGGGTTTTATTTCAAATTCCTCCTCTCTTGCTTAGTTGTTATATGCACAAGATATCCCTAAATCGTCTTTTACGATACCCACAGGCAAGAAAGAGGGTGGTGAATTGTATTCTTACTCCGTCACCCCACGGAAGTAAGAATTTTTAGGTATAATAAATAGAATTTTGTTTAAAATACTTCAAACGCATTGTTACCATAATAAGTCTCAATAATATTTGAAAAACATCACAGGTATATTTATGTTTAAATACTGTAAATATACATGTTTAGTTATAATATAAATAGTTTTATCAAAATAACATGTTATTTGCTAAGATACTTAATATTTAAACAAGTATTTATTTACTGCTGTTAGTTACAAACGAGTAAATGGAGTAAACAGCACACCTGTTGATGAGTGATACTGCAGCCAATAAACCTTTGCTAGGCCGCCTATCGTGAAGATAGTGAAGGGTGTGTGAATACATACAATGAGGTTTTTCTTTGTTTTTTTATTGTAAGCGATGGCAAACAAGCAAACAGTACACTTGATGGTAAGTGTTGCTGCCGTTCGTGGAGCTTTGCAAGGCCGCGGCCTACCGCGAAGAAAGTGAAGGGAGTGTGAATGCAAGCAATAAGGTTCGGTGATACTAAAGATATCACCAAACGAAAACACTCTCAGAAAATTGGGCTTCCGGCTCTTTCGATCACCGAACTAAATACAGTAACAAATTGCTTCTACTCAGACGTCAATTTTCAGAGAAAGTGTGCACTACCCCGGACTAGGGCTTCCAATTCCGCAATACTGAGATCTTGGTATTGCGGGATTGGAATCCCGCACCATTTGCCAATCCCGCATGGTGCAGGATTATGTGCGCGGGATCCGCGGGATTTGCGGGACTGAAAGAAGCGTGTGCAACCTCAAACTTAATAAACTGTCGACAGTGTGTTCCTACCACATAAAACTAAAGTACATCATCATTATCGCAGCCCACATACGTCCCACTGTTGGGCTCGGCCGTAATGGGAGGGAGTTTGACCTACTATACCATGCTGGTCAGACATGTTGATATAGGGTTTCATTTCGAGTTTTCCTTCTGTTGCATAGATGTGATGTGCATATTATATCCCATAGTCGTCTTTAACGACACCTACGGGCAAGATAGGGAGTGGGGAATTGTATTCTTACTCCGTCACCACCCGGATAAGACTAAAGTACATAAAAAGTAAGTATTATTCTTTATTCTTGGTTATATATTTATTCTTGGCGTTTCTGCCATACCTACTATAGCAGTCAATCTTAAGGCTGTGCGGCTGCGCTTATCGTAACTGCACGTCTTCTTATTTATTGACTAACTAGTCAATTTTGTTTTATGTCTAGCGCATTGCCTAGAATGGAAGTGGAATCAAAGTCTTCCAACTCCTCCTGTTTAACTTTTTCTAATTAAATTTGTTGCGGGTTCCAAAACAATTGAAATCATTTCCCGGGACTGCCTGAGGGTGAAACCTCGGTGTGACTATGAACTATTATATATATATATATACTTCTGTGGAGACCATTATGGATCCTGGCTGACAGTAGTGGGAATGTGTGGTGGGATTAGTCCCAAGAAAATCTATACTAATAAATAAAATTGGAGTGTCTGTTTGTAATGTCAAAATAATAGGCTTTTTTCATGCTCACACGATTATTTGCACGACACCTATGCATAAAATACAGATTAAAAAATTTTTGTCTGTCTGTCTGTCTGTTTGCTCCGGGTAATCTTCAAAACGGCTGGACCGATTTAAGGTTTAAGATATTTATTCTCATAAGAACTTACAGGGTTCACTTACATGAGAACTTAAAATTAAATTAAAACAATATACATATATCTAAATAACAAGTGGACGACATAAAGAGCTAAAATTGTACATCTAATCATTTAAATCGTTATACAACGACAATCTAAAATATTATAAGATACAGATTTTATATTATACACAATATTAGTAAGCGGTTAGTAAATATAAATTTATCAAACCTGATTTGATAGTAAATAATTTTTCAATTTCTTTTTAAATGTAGTAATCGTGTCAGTTTCTACAATATGTTTTGGTAATTTATTGAACATCTGCACCCCCTCAAACATTATATTTCTTTTACCATAATTCGTTCGCGGAGTTGTAAGGTTAAATTTGTTATTATTTCTAGTAAAATATCTGTGATTCTTTTTAGTGAAAATTATATCGGAATGAATTGCTTTAGTCGTTATTTTTTTTATGAGAATGCATGTTTTATAAAAGTACATTTGATTTAAATTAAATAATTTAGTTTTATTATATAGTTCCGTTGTAGGTGTAAGGTAATTGTATCTAAACAATGTTTTGGTTACTTTATTTTGTGCAGTTTGCAAGTATTTTAAATGAGTTTTAGCAGCACTTCCCCAAACCTCTAATAAGTACTCCAAGTGTGGATTTACCAGTGCATTATAGATTGTACGGCACACTGGTATTGGAATGCATCCATTAGTTCTGCGAAGGGCTCCAGTGAGCGAAATAATTTTGGATCTCACACGTTCAATATGTGCCTTCCATGTTAGCCTATTATCTAAAGTAAGTCCAAGATATTTTTCTTCAGAGGATTTCTTTATAATTTGATTGGATATTGTGAGAGGAATAAAATCGGGAATTTTTTTATTTTTCGCACAGAATATCATATAAGATGTTTTGGATATGTTAATTGATAGAAGGTTTTGTGTGTACCAATTTGCCAGAATATTAAGATCGTTTTGAGCTTGTGTAATTATATTGCTTATAGAGTGACTGAAATAAAAAAGACAGGTATCATCAGCGTATAGTGTAATTTGACCTTGGAGTCCAGCCCAACACATATCGTTTATATAGATAGAGAATAACAGGGGCCCGAGGATAGAGCCTTGGGGAATACCATATTCAATTTTTCTAGGCTGGCTAACGTGGTTTTTTATTTTAACAAATTGTGTTCTTTCAGACAGATAAGAGTTTAACATTTTATAGGCTGTGCCAGTTACTCCTAGAGTTTTTAGCTTGAGTAAAAGTATGTTGTGAGAGACGACATCGAAAGCCTTTTTTATAACAATAAATATACCAACTGCTATGTGCTTTTTATCAATTTGATTTTTAATTTTAGTAACTAGATCAATTGTTGCAGATAATGTATTTGATTTTGGCCTGAAACCGTATTGATATTTTGTTATAAAGTCTATTTTATTCAAATAATCATTAAGTCTGTTAAAGAGAACCCTCTCAAATACCTTGGACATTATTGGTAGTACCGATATTGGGCGATAATTGCCGGGATTTATTTTACTGCCAGATTTATATACCGGAGTAACTTTTGCCACTTTTAGCTCCTCAGGAAATATGCCCTCTGTGATATATTTATTTATACACTTAGTCAAATGGTCAACAATGAGAGGCTGTATGCATTTGATACTTTTAGTGTTTATTTCGTCAATGCCTGCGCTGGTATTAGGGTCTAGGTTATCTAATATGTTACCGATTTCTTCTGGTGTACATAAACTTAAATCTGATAAAATATTGTTATTATTATTATAGCTAGCTAGAGTATTAACTACTATGCTACCTTGCGTTTTTTGTATGTCTTCAACTAAACGAGTGCCAACTGAGGTAAAAAAGCTATTAAAACACTCACATAAGTCCAAGGGTTTGTCAATAATACGTAAATTGTTATCTATTAGTTTCACAGGAGAGGTAAATTTTGAAGGTTTATTATTTGCTAAGCTGTTAATTAATTGCCACATTTTTTTAGGTTTCTTGGAGGTTGAATGAAACAAACGCTGATAGTACTCGTATTTAGTTTTTTTAATCATTTTACGTGTGAGTGTTCTTTGTATTTTAAATTTATTTTCAAGCTGCTTATCATTCGGATTTGTTTGCAATAATTTCCATAGCTCATTACGTATATTAATTTCTTTGATGACAACTTGATTAATCCAGTCTTTTTGCGGCAAATTTAAAATTTTAGTTTTTGAGACTGTAGATTGAGCTACATGTCGCTGTATAAACCTATGAAGTGTGCTATAGTTTAATGTATCAAGCTGATGAATAGATTCACCAATGCTTTTATATAGTTTTGTGTAGTTAACAGTTTTATATATTTCTTTAGGATTTGTTGGTGACTTATATTTAAAGAATTCCAAGTAAATTTGATTGTGATCAGTCATCGATGACTCGAGTATAGTGAATTTAAAGTCTTGCGTATTTATATCAGAAGAAACATGGTCAATAATAGATTTTGATGTTGCGGTGCTACGTGTGCAGTATTCAATATCAATTTTATTTAATATATTATATATATTTCAAAAATTCTTTCACCAATGGAAAGCTATAATATCAGGGAGTAACCTAGGCTATATTTTATCCCGATATTCCCACGGAAACGGGAACTATGCAGGAAAGACGACTAAAACCGAAGCGAAGCGAAGGCGGGTTGCTAGTAAAAAATAAAATGCAACAAAATGTCAAATAGAACACAAAATAATACAGATGTAGGTATTATAAATTATTCATCAATTGCATGCATTCACACTCCCTTCACTTTCTCCACGGTAGGCAGCGGCATAGCATAGGGCAATGAGCGGCAGAATCGCTTACCATCAGGTGTACTATTTGCCTGTCTTCAACAGTATTAAAAAAAAATTGGATGAAATTTGATCTTGGGAGCAGAAGCTAATAAAATTATAAAAGCGATTTTACTCGAAAAATAATATTACCTAAACAAACCCGTGGTAAACAGTTAGTCCCGTGGGATTTTTAACAGTAAGCAACCTTGAAAAATCCATTTAGCAAACATTAGGGGAGGAAACAATTGTGTAAGCCGAGAAGATAAAAAAAAAATAAAGGTGTCAAGGTGAGTACACTTCAAAAGAGGGTTATTTAACAAGGACCTTGAAAAAAAAGACCGGTTTGTCTATGGTTACGCGAATTTAAATTTCAATGCCACGAATAAATTGTAAGAGATTAATAAATAATTATTTATATTGTGCTAGGTAATTTGGCAGCTAACTATAAATTATAGGGATCTTTTATTGTTAATTCTTTTTTATTAATAAAAAGAATGTTATAAGTATTGTCTTGACTATTATTATATGTCTAATAAAGAAGGTTTTTAATAAGGAGGTAATGGATTATGTCACCCCATGGATAGTATATAATCATCAGTAATTAACTACTTTTACTACCAACTCGAATTTCAAATCATTGAGGCCATGAGCCCTATTTATTAGCTACCATAGGGATTTTGGGCACGTAATGAGTTTTTATTTTGCGTTCAAACTGTCTATGACCTAACATTTCAAACACCTCTTATTACGAAGTTGGTTTTTTAAGGTTTCGTACCTAAAGGGTAAAAACGGGACCCCATTACTATGATTTTGCTGTCTGTCTATCCGTCCGTCTGTCTGTCACCAGACTGTATCTCAAGAACCGCGATAGCTAGACAGTTGAAACTTTCATAATTTATGTATTTCTGTTGCCGCTATAACAACAAATATTAAAAACAAAATAAAATAAATATTTAAGGGGACTCCCCTTCCCTTCGTCAGCGACTCCAACTCGTACTTAGCCGGTTTTATTATCTTTATTGTTCATTATTAATTTACATGGTCGCTTAAATAGTCGACCTAATGCCGAGATTTTTTAAATATTTCTTAACCTCATCGTCATCATGTCAGCCTATATAAGTCCCACTGTTAAGTTCAGGCTTTTCCATAATGGGAGACGAATTGACCTACTATTTCACAGGCAAGATAGAGAGTGATGAATTGTATTCTTACTCCGTCACCACACGGAATATTTATTTCTTAACCTACATAATATACTTTTTTGCTTATAATATCTATTTAGTTGCAAAACGTAATACTTGGCATTATGCATTATATAAATTGACACGTAATTCAAATTTTCTGTCAGCATGTTTATGGACTTAGACCTCATACAAATACACACTATTCTATTATTTTTTGCATTAAACGCAAATAATAGATTGACCTAGAATAGATTTGTCATGTCAAAATTGTCTTGACGAATTACTCAATACACAAATTAGTAATAGTTTATTTACACAAATTAATAGAATTTTCCGTATGGTGACGGAGTAAGAATACAATTCACCACTTTTTATCTTGCCTGTGGATGTCGTAAAAGACGACTATGGGATATAATATGTACATAACATCTGTGCAAGAGAAGGAAAACTTGAAATGAAACCCTATACCATCATGTCTGACGAGAATGGTATAGTAGGTGAAATACCATTTTATTTGGAGAAGCCTAGTGGAGGAGGCCTGAGCCCAACAGTGGGACGTATGTAGGCTGTGATGACACCGTGGACAAATGGAAGGGCATTTTATTTTTGGAAATTGAACTTTTTTATAATTATCAAGACGAAAGAAATTTGAAAAATCTTTATTAATGCGATCGGTACCAAACTTATTCATATGATTACACTCTAGGCTAATTTCGATGAATATTTTAAGAAAATTTTCAATTTTCTAAATATTCATCTAAAACCATGCAGCCATTAGAAATACATAGGGAAAAGACACACATTGATTACTATATCATAAATATATTTTCCTTGTGGTGACGTACCAATTCACCATCACCTTTCATGCCCGTAAGTATCGTAAAAGATGATTAAGGGATGTGATATACATATATCATCTATGCAAGAGAAGAAACACTCTATTACAATGTTTGGCCTAAAGGTCCTAGTAACCGAGCCATAAAATCAAAAAAAAACTCTATTACAATCCCTGCAGCAACGCGTCTGGTCAGCGTGGTATAGTATGTCATATTAACCAATCTCTAACGCTGATAAAAAAACTATTAAATTATGATGGAATAATATAAATACCTCATCTTATATTCGCAAATAAAATGTCAACATTTTAATAATAGCTTTTTCAAACAAGTTTTTATTATTTACCGTACTGAGTATAGGTTAGTAGTGTTCGCATATCGATTATTATCTACATTATCTATGGTCGCTATCGACATAGATAACTTGCACAATCGTACAGATAATATATTTGAGGTCGCGTTACTATACTAGAAATAGTTATTTAATAAACAGGAAGGCAATATTCGAATTTATTAATATTTAAATATCTGAATATTTTGTCATGAGACTACAAATGCCTATTTTTAATTTAGTAATTAAACTCCATTTTTAATAACTTATTTGTGATCACAGGTCGCTATCCTCATTTATTTATACATAATTTTAGTTGTAATTTTATTTTAAAATTTCCTTATTTCTTAATAAGTGTAAGAGATTGTTTGATAAGTTTTTACAGAAGTGGGACATATTTTTTAAGTTATATAATGACTTCTGATATTTACACGAGTATTACAAATTGTAAATAAAACTTTTTTACGAATTTTATCGCGTTTGTATATGTTTTTGATTGCCAGGCGTTTCGAACACTTTATAGCGTTCATGATCACGAGCAGATAATGTATCTTTTAATTTAGGTTTTAAAATGTGTTTTAACACCTGGCTTTTTCATGAGAATCGTAAAAACCGGCAAAGGGAAGCAAAAGGCAAAAGAGTAGAAGTTTTCTTCTAGAAAACTCATAATCCAACCGCGAACCCCGTTCGTTCGCTCGGCGATTATTATATTTTTCCTCTTCGTGGAGGTCTATACCCAAAATTATACCTTAATAGGCATCAGCCTACCGATCATGTTATCAATGGAAATATGGAAATATGTATATAAACACGAACACGGTGAATTCTTACTGTAATACTCAAACTGTAAATAGATTACTTGGAATAACAGAACTAATAAATTAAACATTAGGCAAGTACCTAATCTTTATACATAAGCAGAATGAATATAGATAAGTACTATAGAATACCAGATAGTTCAATGACTTACAAAACGTGGATACTGTCACGTGAAAAATAATTTATAGATTCTTACGCCTACCTAAGTATAGAGCAAAAATAAATGTGTTCCATACGAAAAGAATATAAATAAAAAAGCTAAGAAATTTTGTTCCAATTTTGAATCGATTAGAAGGCATTAAGTATCCAATTCAATAAAAAAAAACAACCTAGGTGGTTAAATTTATGACGCGAATCTCAAACAACGAATGATTTAACTGTTAATCTTGAAAAATATCTCTCAATATAGCCTTTAAAATAATTGCCAGTTAGGCGGCCGTTACGTCAACTCATGAAAAGTAACAATGTTGCAATTTTCAGTAAATACAAATAATTATACATAATAATATAATTTAAGTGCTTCGATAAAAAAAATTAAAAGCTACAATTTACTCGAAGCATGGGTAATATTTCAGGTTTTGTTTAAATTAACTATTTAAAATATTACAAACGAAATGGATTTAAAATCAATTTTTTTTGCCAGTTAAAACTTAGTTATTTTTTGAAAGCCAACGGTATTCCATATTTAAATGCAAAAGAACATTTCGCGTAACCGATAATTTAAAGGATGTCATAAATTTAATCTATAAATAAAATCAAACAATCTAATAATCCATTAATTAATAATAACTTCTTATACATAACTTATAATTTGATTATCTAAAGGACTATAACCTTCCGTATCTGTATTTTGTGTAAGAGACATTATTTGTGTCTGTCTGAAAAGTATTTTTATATTTGCTTTCAACGTAGCGATAAATTTAGATCGCTTAGAGAAAGTACCTAGATATTTAGATGTGTACAGTAAAATTTCAGATGCGTCGCCAACACAAGACTAAAATAATCCCTTACCGCTCCACAGTTATTTTAGCATACGTTATAATAATTAACTTTAACACAAAACGCATGTAGACATATTTAAAAATAAACCTTGAACACGAAAATGCACCGCAAAAAAAAGACACTAGTGTTCCTTTTTTAAATAATTTTTCACTTGTCACACTTTGAAATTGGAATAAATAAAAATGAAAGCACCGTGAACACAACTTTAAATTAAAAAAAATGGACACAGATAATTAAATATACCAGAACTTATGCCAATTTTTATAAGGTATTTATTATATGAAACAAAATAGTTATTTATGAATTGAATCGCTAGTTCCGACGTACCGTGTCTTATCGTTTGGTGCGACCACACAGCCACGCTCGCAAACTGAACTGAGGCGGGTTTCAAAGTTTTTATTTTTCCGTCGCGTCGGCCGCTTTTCGAGTGAGCAGTGTTGAATCTTCTAAGAGAGTTTGTGAGTGTGTGTGAAGGTAGAGAAAGGTTGATATCGGTACTTTTGTGGGTCGATATTTTAATATATATAATAAAGTTTTTAGCGGGAATATGGACGTGTCATGTGGTTGTCTTCTATTTTATTCTATAACTTAGTGATTTATTATAGCGGATGAATTGCTGGGGTGTTGTGAATATGTTATAAAAATGCTTTACATATGTTTTCGTTTCTACCAAAAATGTCAGAAGACACCGTTAACAGTAGCCATATCACAGTTGAAGACGACAATTTGATTTACTGACGGATAATGACTAATTTGAAGAAACTGATAAGTTACAACGAAAAATATAAATCGACACTGCTAAAAATGGCTCGTATTAGTAGCTCATTGCCAAGACAAAAAAGAAGAAGAAGAATATAAATAATAAAAAAACCTTAATGAAAAGTCTACCTAATATCATCATCATTTCAGCTTATATATGTTCTTCTCCTCCACATTAGAAAGAAAATGGGCCACGCTGGTAAGTCGTGTTGGTATAGGGTTTCATTTCAAGTTTTCCTTTTCTTGCACAGATGTTATATGCATATTAATCCCTTAGTAGTATTGTATTCTTACTCCGTCAGCACACGGAATACGTAATATAATGTATTTTTTTTTAACAAGACCTCTCTGCATCTTGAGGAATAAATTCTATTATCGCGTGGAATACCTTGAGACTCGTTATAAAAAATAGTAAATCGCACAAATAATTATTTGTGGAAACAATCAACATTTAGCATGATAGATGGTTACTAAAACCACTATGCAACGAAAAAAATCTATAAAATTAATTAAAATTAAATAGTTAAACACGATTAATTATGAATGTTGGTAGATTTTAATACAACAAAAGATCATGAATGTACATAAAATTCAGCTCGAATAAGCATATAGCAATTATTATTTTTCCGTTATAGTCAAGTATTACTGTAATGCAAAAAATAATAATAATAGTGAAATTGAAATGACATTCATTTGGGATACAATACTCTCAAAGCAGAGCAGAAAGTAACAGACAGACTTCTAATAGACCGAGAATAGAACATTTCTTTCAATTTTATAGATAACAGAAGTTAATTTATTACTCCTGATTCGATAAATGTAAATTTACGTAAGCTGTATGAATAGCTATTTTTTCCTAAGGTATAGATGATCTGTAAAGGGGTTCTAAGTTCTGATGTCACCACTCCTTCCTCTCTCACGAGTGTTGTCAGAAATGTTATAAAGATGCAAACAGGTAACATTGCTACATGAATAGAAAAACTTTGAATAGATATTTATATAGACGTATTTTGATAACATTTTAAGTAGTGTAAAACAGATGAAGTACTGAAACATAGTGAGTATAATTTAACAGTGCTTAATATATGTTTTCATTACCGCCAAAACTCTCGGAAAACACCATCAACATTGTGTGCATGACACTATTAAAGTCAACAGTCAACGATTTGACTTATTGACAGACAATGAACGTTAAATTAATCGATAATTTATAAATTCCATAAAAAACTAACTATTACTTGAAATTACATTTAAAGAATGTCGACATATTGCCCAGCAGCGATATAACGTACATCACTAAGGTGTTCCCGTATACATACACACACTCACACTAATAAAATGCTGTAACTTTACACACACCGTGATAAAGCAAGCTTTGAGCTTTACAACTAACGTGACATTAAATAATAAACCTTATCACGTTAGACTAAAGTTTATATTTATATAATTGAAATAGTTAAGTGATGCGCACGTAATTTGTAATACCGAAATGGATTTTGCGGTTTTCTTTTTATTTTTCATATATCTCGTTTAGCAATTATGAAAGGATTTATCTGAATAATCCATTTCTATCACTTAGCGAGTTTATTATTCAAGTATATCATACAGTTCTCCGTTATACAAATACTGAGAAATACGAAGAGTGATTTACTTACAATTTATGTTATGGGTATGGATTAGACTGACTTTGCCGTGTGGTGATAGAATAAGAATAAAATTCATCATCATGATCATTATCAGTCCCACTGCTGGGCTCGGGCCTCCTCCATTGTGGCAGAGAATTTGACCAATTATAATAATAATAATAATAATAATAATAGTATTTATTTCTTAGAATATGGTACATTTGGATGTTAATATTAATCGTGCTTCTCACATATTCTACCTCAACAGGCGTAGAAATATTAGTCAATGTCAAGAAAATAAAAAAAAATAGTCATTATTCCAGTTACTTACAATTACATTAAACTTTGTCATTTAGGAATTCATTGACCTTATAAAAACTCTTTTCCAATAGCCAGTTAAATAAATATGTCTTAAATTTACTAGTAGGTAATAATCGGACCCCAGCAGGTAGTTTATTATAAATGTTAATTGCCATACAATATGCATTTCTAGCGTACATTTGTAGTCTTTGGCGAGGAATTAATAGTTTACTAGGATCTCTACTATGGGTTTTTTTCATTACTTCATCATGTACTGAAAACATATGTGGATTTTTTTTTACAAATAAACACAATTCAAAGATATATAGACATGGCAATGCAAGAATCTTCATTTGCTTAAAAAGAGGCTTACAATGGTCCAAATAGCCTGCCCCATAAACAGCTCGAACACATTTTTTCTGAGCTATAAGTACTTTATTCGCTTCTACAGAATTTCCCCAGATAATTATTCCGTACCGTATCACCGATGATACGTAGCCATGATATGCCGCCAGAGCTGCTTCTTTTGAAACAGTACCTCTGAGTTTATTTAAAGCAAATACAAACCTATCTAATTTATTACAAATATTTTCAACATGTGTTTTCCATTGTAATTCCTTATCAATCGTTATACCAAGAAATAGAGCTGTATTGACTGATTCTATGGTTGTATAATTTATCTGTATAATTGGTTTTGTTATATTATGTTTATTGTTACACGTCTGAAAGTGGATCAACTTTGTTTTATCAATATTTAATTGTAGATTATTATTTGTTAGCCATTTCACTATATTTTTTAGTTCATTGTTAGCTTCTGCTTCTATTTGTGACTTATTTTCACATTTTACTATAAGCGTAGTATCATCAGCAAATAATATACAGTTATGTTTTAGACAATTGTTAATGTCATTAATGTATAATAAAAACAGTAATGGTCCAAGTATACTACCTTGTGGTACTCCACAGCTATTTATTTGCCTATCTGATGTATACATTATTTCTGAATTATCAACTATTTTAGTAATAACTGTACTTTGTTGGCGGTCTGTTAGATAGCTTTGCAACCAATTATATGCATTACCTCGTATTCCATAACTATCTAGTTTGCAGAGCAACCTATTATGTGAAACAAAATCAAAAGCCTTGCTCATATCTAAGAAAACGCCTGAAACTGCCATTTTTTTATCCAAACCCTCAGTCACTTGCTTTATTAATGAGAAGCTAGCTAAAGAAGTTGACTTATTTTTCCTGAAGCCAAATTGGTTATTAATTAGTATATTGTTACTATTAATAAAGTTATCTATCTTTTGAAACATCGCCTTTTCAAATATTTTGGATATAACGGGTATCAAAGTTACTGGCCTATAATTACTCATAATACACTCATAATCACCTTTTTTGAACAATGGTTTTACTAATGAGTATTTCAGTTTTGTCGGGAAAATACCTTCTTCAAATGATATATTATACTACGCTTGTCAGACGCGTTGGTATAGGGTTTTATTTCAAGCTCTCTTTCATAGATGTTATCTGCGTATTCTGATCCCTTAGTCGTCTTTTACCACATCCTTGGGTAAGAGAAGATGGTGAATTGTATTTTTACAACGATTTTACAATAAACTATCTAGAGATATCCGAGAAATCCCAATGAATAAATTTAAAAAGACTTTCAAGAGTAAACTTTGTAAAAAAGGCCATTACAAAAGTTTCAGATTATTTAGATCAGTGGTGGGCAAACTTTTTTAATGATGGGCCCTTAGAATAATAACGTATAGAAGGTAAATTCGCGCACAAAAAGTGAAGCATTTCAATTGGAGCCTAATGGAGCTTACGCCGGAACCCCCGCAGTGTACAAGGTCACTGTACTGCACGTACGTTCGCAACTCTTAAAAAATAAATAGGTAATTATGACGGCTTGTGCATTCAAATGGTGTCACAACACATTTGAAAAACTTAAAAAGGTTTTTAACATTACTTTTAAAATTATTTCGACGATTTATGTTAATAAAAACAAGATTTGATTTCATAATTTGTATAGTGGTGTGCGTGTGTATGTGTGTAATCGTCTGCGCGCGTGTAGTATTTTTAGATTCATGTTTCGAACGTTGGAAGTAGTGACACTATCCTTCTATACGTTATTTTTCTAAGGGCGGGCCACAAAGTTTAAGAAATTCTAGAGGAGGGCCAGAATTATAGAAAAATGCATTTTGTATTAAAGCTTTTTAATTAACAAAGTACCTTTTACTTTTACGCCTTGTTAGGCGTGTGAGACACGTGTGCTGTTTTTGATTTTCCATAATATTTTCGAAAGCAAGTTCCATCTGTGACGAAGCAACTTTCAGCAGGGCGAAAAGGTGTTCATCAGTCAATCGGTTTCTGATTGAGTTTTTCCGTTCTCACCCTCGCCGCCAGCGCCTCACATTTCATCACGCTTTGGGCGCCATATTTCCCAACACATGAACTACACTGCTAGTTTAACTTCACCGATAGGTGAAGAGAATGGAATTTTTCCAATAAATAAACTAATACCTGTGACAGACTGCCGAGATAATTATAATTATGGCAAGTTAATTATGTGATAATGAAAGCTCAAACACCCCTGACGAATTGGCTTTCATTAAAAATTCGGAGATTTTTAATTATAAACGTCAGATCTTAGAATAATAACGTATAGAAGGTAAGTTCACGCACAAAAAGTGAGGCATTTCAATTGGAGCCTAATGGAGCTTACGTCGGAACCGTTCCGTAATGTACAAGTCATTGTACTGCACGAACGTACGCAACTCTTAAAAAATAAATAGGTAATTATGACGGTTTGTGCATTCAAATGGTTTAAAAACTTAAAAAGGTTTTTAACATTACTTTTAAAAGTATTTCGACGATTTATGTTAATAAAAACAAAATTTTATTTCATAATTTGTATAGTGGTTTCCGTGTGTACGTGTGTAATCGTCTGCCCGCCATTAGTATTTTTAGATTCAAATTTTTAAAGTTTGAAGTACTGCTGACACTATCTTTCTATACGTTATTATTCTAAGCGTCAGATTTTATTTTTCGCGCCAAAATGCTGACTATAATATTCAAGATGGATGGACTCTCGGCGGGCCGGATTAAATACTTTCGCGGGCCGGAGTTAGCCCGCGGGCCGTACTTTGCCCATCACTGATTTAGATGATAATAAAATATTCCGTGTGGTGACGGATTAAGAATACAATTCATTACTTATTTTGTTCGTGGATGTCGTAAAAGATGACTAAGGGATATAATATGCAAATAATATCTATGCAAGAGAAGAGAAAACTCAAAATAAAACCCTATACCAACATATTTGACTAGTATAGTAGGTCAAACCCCCTCCTATTGAGGAGGAGACTGCTTTGTGAGCCCAGCTTTGTGACATTTATGAGCTGAGAAGACTACGAGATGATACAGAATGGTTATGAGTAGCTCCTCATTCAGCAAATTATATTCATCATCATCGCAACCTACATACGTCCCACTGTTGGGCTTGGGCCTCCTCCACAATGGAAGGGATTTGACCTACCATACCATGCTGGTCAGACATGTTTGTATATAAAAATTTAACGTTTATTATACACATATATATATATATATACCTACTAGCAACCTGCCCTCGCTTCGCTTCGGTTTTAGTCGTTTTACCCGCGTAGTTCCCGTTCGCGTAGGAATACAGGGATAAAATATAGTCTATGTTACTCCCTGATATTATAGCTTTCCATTAGTGAAAGAAATTTTGAAATCGGTTCGATGGTTTAAGCATGAAAGCGGTACAAACAAACAAGCTTACTTTCATTTATAATATTAAGTAGGGATGCGTGGGAACGCTCATGGGTTTTACAGAAGTCTGAGCTGCAAGAATAATGTCTGAAGAAGTCCTGCCTGTCTTGTCCTGAATATTCTTCATCATAATCGCTCACATACATTCCACTGCATAATATGAGGGAAATTGACCTACTACACCACGCTGGTCAAACGTGTTGATATAGGGTTTATATCGAGTTTACCTTCTCTTGCACAGATGTGATGTGCATATTATATCCCATAGTCGTGTTTAACGTCTTCCACGGGCAAGATAGGGAGTGGTGAATTGTATTCTTACTCCGTCACCACCCGGATAAAAATAAAGTACATAAAAAGTAAGTATTATTCTTTATTCTTGGTTATATATTTATGTTATGTGCATATTATATCACTTATTCGTCTTTTACAACATCCACGGGCAGTGGCGTAACTACAGGGTGGCAAGTCGGCAAAATGCCACGGGCCCCCAGTCGGAGGGGGCCCCCCGGTCAGAGAAGTATCCCAACATAAATACTATTATTGTTGGTTCAGCTTCCTTATATATTTGGAGGGTCCGATGAATTTGCCACGGGCCTCGAACGGTATAGATACGCCACTGTCCACGGGCAAGATAGGGAGTGGTGAATTGTATTCTTACTCCGTCACCACACTCATCGTCATTCAAAGAACATTTAATTTCTAAGATATACCCTCTCTTGCCCGTGGGTGACGCAAAAGAAGACTAAGGGATAAAATTTGCATATAATATCTATGCAAGAGGTGGAAAACTCGAATTAAAACCCTACACCAACCTGTCTGACCAGCATGGTATCATCATAATCATCTCGGCTCATATATGTCCCACTGCTGGGCTCGAGCCTCCTCCATAATGGGAGGGAAATAGACTTTACTATACCATGCTAGTCAGACAGGTTGGTATATGGTTTTATTTTGAATTTTTCTTCTCTTGCATTGATGTTATATGCGTATCACATTCCTTAGTTGTGGTTTACGACATCCACGGGCAAGATAGGGAGTGGTGAATAGTATTCTTACTCCGTCACCACACGGACAGCTTGGTATAGTAGGTTCAATTTCCCTCCGATTATGGAGGAGGCTCGAGCCCAACAATGGGACGTATATGAGCCGAAATGATGATGAATATCTATGCAAGAGAAGGAAGACTTGACATAAAACCCTATACCAACACGTCTTATCAGCATGTTATAGAAAGAAGGTCAATTTGCCTCCTATTGTGGAGTCGGCTAAGTAGGTAGGTAGTATACCGATCCGTCTAATTATGCTGGTTAGACGGATCGGTATAGGGTTTTATTAGGGGGGGATATCGGTCAATGGGAGGGTACCCCTCAAGGGGTATTCCGTCGGGCCGACCACTGGGTCGGCCCGACGGAATACCCCTTGAGGGATACCCTCCTTGACGTCAGTACGTCAAGTCACCCTGCTCCGGTGGTCGGCCCAACGACGAAGGCGACGCGTCGCGCGGGTGGGTTACGGGTGTGCGTGATTACGCCCCTCTGTCGCCTCGAACGGAGCCAGGCGAGGAGTGCGCCGACCGTACCCCACAACCAAAAAAAAAACAGGGATTTATTTCAAGTTTGCTTGATAGAGGGTGGTAAATTGTATTCTTTCTCCGTTATCATACAGACGAAGAACAACATAAACTTAAATAGAAAATTTGCGGGAATTACACACCGCTACAACATCCGTTCAGCCTTTTGAATTACAATTTATCTCAAGTTAAATCTATGTTTAAGCAACAATACCGTTTACACAATACATAGATAAGGTTGGCATACAATCGTAAACTTAGCTTAGTCCTAACTTAATACTTGCACAATCGCTGTGTAAAATCTTTGTGAGTTTCAAGTTGCATACATATTCGCGAATGCGGAGACCGTAGTAAATTGTTTTTATTTGTTTTACTGCCATCTCGTATCGGTATAGGGAACTAATTTCGGTTCACAGCAAATAAAATTGATATTATTTTAAAAATAACTTCCTAGAGATCTAATATTTCTATCATCAATATTTTTCATCCATCCATAAGTCTATAGACGTTCAATGTTGGACATGGGCCGCTCAACAATAATGCCACTCGGCATGATTCTATATCACTTGCATCCAACGGTTTCCTGCGACTTTCAAGATGTCGTCAGTCCACCCAGGAAGGAGTCGTCCTATGCTGCGTCATCCGATTCGTGGTCGTCACTGAAAAACCTTTCTTCCCCAACAGTTGTCGATTCAACGGGCGACCAATAATTTATTTAATTATAACTTTGATTAGCGATTCTTAAGCTTAATTTAACCTTGCAACTTAAATTTATCAAAATCCACAACAATGGCTTGTATGTACTAAATTACGGACACATTGGAGTCACTGGAGAGGCGGAGAAACTTTGGGTCACTCTGTGTACTCTATCAGCTCTTTCATGGGGAGTGCTCCGAGGAACTGTTTGACTTGGTACCACAGTCACCGTTTTACCAACGTACCACTCGACACCGCAGCAAGGTTCATCCATTTCACATGGAAACGTTATGGTCTTCAACTGTACGTTTCCAGCGATCATTTCTCCAACGTACGTGCAAGCTCTGGAGTGAACTACCTATTGCTGTGTTTCCCGAGCGCTATAACATGTCCTTCTTTAAACGAGGGTTCAGAAGAGTATTTACTTCACGGTAGCCAACGGTCTGGCTGTTCCCCTGGTATTGCAAAGGTTCATGTGCGGCAGTATCACTTACTATCAGGTGCGCTGTCTGCTCGTTTGCCATCATCGGCAATAAAAAAAATATTTTAATTTTTTATTCAGTCATTAAAAATTTTCGTTGCTGGCAACTACGAATACTACAAACCCTTGCATTGTAAAGAGTTCTACATGGACCTGAACTAACTCCATTCTGATACCGTCTGGTCAACAATTACGTTCCCAAAGAGTATTGACGTCCGGCAAAGGACCGGTTGTAACAAACTATTGCCAATAACTTTTACAACATATACCTACTATGAAAGAAAAGTGTATTTTGAGTCGACTCCAAGCAGTCGTTATAAGAGCAGGGTGGTGAAAGAAAGAAATGTATTTATTTTGTACCACAGAGAAGAGCCTTAAAATAAATGGAAAACACCTAAAATCTATAAACTAAATAAGGAGACATAATAATTGTGATCGAATGAACGTCTCAGCTGCGGCAGAAAAAAGGATAACTGCTCAGCAATTATTGTGATGTCAATGTAACATCACAACGCTGATTTTCAGCAATGTCCGTTTTATTTTCTTCCGACGTCAGACATCAAAGCCACCACGTGGTGGCGCATTAGAAAGAGAAAAATAAAAAGAAAAATTGGCATAAAATAAATATATATGTATAAAAGGAAAAAAGAATCTCACTTTGATGATGATTTGTAATCTTTACTTTAATGCTATAAAAGTTGTAGTGCTGCCATCTCTTGGTAGTTCCAACAAGATTATTGCAGATAGCTTCCCTGTCCACTTAGCCGATTGAAGCGACACTATAGCAAAGTAAGCAGTAAGTAAAGTAAGCAATAGTGGTACGACCACACTGCTTATAATTGTCTGTCTACAGCCAAGGGCCAGTCCGTCCGGGCTAGTACCACACTGAGCGGAAAATCGACGTCCGAGTAATAGCAATTTGTTACTGCGCTTCGTTTGGGGAGCGAGAGAACCGGAAGCTCAAGTTTCTAAGGGTTTTTGTGTGTAATGGGTTTAGTATCACCGAACCTCATTTCACGCATTCACACTCCCTTTACTTTCTTCGCGGTAGGCAGCGACCTAGCAAAGGTCTATGAGCACTAGCAACACTTACCATCAGGTGTACTGTTTGCTCCTTTGCCACTGTTTGCAATATAAAAAAGTAAGGGGGCGATAAGACATTGTATTTTTTTTAACTCTGCACTAAAACAGTCATTCTTATATTCATCATCTCGTCCATATAAGTCCCAATGTTGAGCTCAGACCTTCTCCACGATTATAGCCACGCTGTATACCTACCACGCTGGTGAAACGTGTTGATATAGGGTTTTACGTCGAGTTTTCCTTCTCTTATTGCATTGCGGGGTTATATTACAAATAACCAGACTTAAACTCATCAATTTGTGGACCGCACAAAGTATTGTCTTGTATGAAAATCGAACCCGTACCATGCGTCACGTTAAATCGATATCTTAATCATACGGAAACTTTTTAATATTATTAATTTTATTTCATCTCGTATAGGTCCCACTGTTGGGATTGAACCTCCTTCATAAGAGTGATATTGACCTATTATACGACACTGGTCAGACAGGTTGATATAGGGTTTTATTTTCACTATCATGGTTGTTATATCCCCTAGTAGGTAGTCCTTTACAATCACCACGGGCAAGAAAGGAGGCGGTGAATAGAATCCTTAACTTGTCACCACACGAACAATATTAATCTTAGAATAATAACTCACAGAAGGAGCCAGAAATGGCTCCATACACCGGATAGTGTCGGTACTTAAGCGATCAAAAACGTGAAGCCAAAAATTCTACATGCGTGCAAGCGATTACACACGTACACACGCACACCACTATATAATAGAGTTGCCTTGTACGCAGTGACCTTGTACACTACGAAACGATCCGGTGTAGGGAGCCATCTAGCTCCAATTTAAATGCTTAATTTTTTTTAGGCGGAGTTACCTTCTATGAGTTCTTATTCTAACTTCTATACATTATTATTCTAGGATATTAATATAATATAGATTGTTAAAAAGAAATCAGGAATTCAGGACCTTCCCCGAATAACTTATTTCGAATTGTTTGTTGAAATCAGTACTAGAGTATTTAAATTATAATTGTTTATTAGAACTACTTGACATTTTAACTCCGGAAATTTTAATGGATGGGAACCGTTCGTGATAAAATAAACACTTGATATCTTAGGTGCTTACTTAAAATAAACATTACCCGTCAATTATGAGAAGTACTTTAATCTTAGACGGCGAATTGTGATTTCAATGGTAACACCGACTGTTATTTTAATTGTAGCGGGCTATAGACTGAATAGGTTTTTTAATGATTTCCGTTGTTTACACGAATATTTGGTAGTACACATGTGAAAAATTATATATGTATACTTATGTACACGCTTAAGAAGTTATACGTCTTTAGCGTAACAAGATAAAAATCTTTATAAATATTATATCCTTCGCGTTATTCTAGGTTTATAGAAAAAACGACACTCGTAATAGAGAAATGTTATTTTCTACTCTGAAAGTTTTGTTATAACGCATTATCTAGTTAACATTTGACGCCACAAGAAGTATATCTTTATAAATCTAGAGTTAGGTATGTTGTTTGTGTATAGAAAAATGAAAATAATTTACTCATATTCATTGCTATCCAATTGAATTTAGTAACAAAGGAAAAAATAATAATAATCTTTTATTGTTCCAATCGCTACCAAATTTTACAGAAATTCTTTTTTTAGAAGGCTACCTCTAAAAAAATAATTTCTGAAAGTTACATCAAAAATTTGGTGCCGCCGTTTTGGAACACATAGGGAAATTACTTACATACTTTATTGATTTTTATATTTGATGTTTTATATTTTATTAAAATATGGTTATTGTGGGTTATGCTTAAGTGATAGACATATACCATCGCGGACTTTTTTGTTGACCTTTTTAAGGTGTACAATAATGTATAACATTATTTTCATTTATCTCGTGGGATTCAGACAGCGTTTGCAATATAAGAGAAAAAAAAATGTGTTTATTTACGACATCACATTAGAAACCTCTAAATTTATCAGTGTTTCTCTACAATATTATGCATGTATTATACATATAAACCTTCCTCTTGAATCACTCCATCTATAAAAATACCACTTCAAAATCCGTTGCGTAGTTTTAAAGATTTAAGCATACATAGGGACGGAGAGACCGCGACAACGACTTTGTTTTATACTATACTATGTAGTGATGATGTATATATATTTATACAGTATATTCCGTCTTATATTGAACACATGATTGAAATGAAACCATACGGGTTGAGAGCCCTCAGCGCTCACCCACCAGTCCGGATAAAGTTGTCGCAGCCATCTGAGACTAACAACTAAGTCACACAAAAAAAAAAGAAATGAAACCATCTATATGGATTTTATCGCGTTTGTATTAGATTTTTGATTTCCCGACGTTTCGAACAATATCCGCAGTTCATGGTTTATACAACATACCTACTGAGGTTTCTTTCGTCAAACAAATCATCGTTATTACAGAATCTTTAATCTCTAGATAAAAATATTTTAGTATCATATTCTAAATAAAATTATTTGTATAGATTTCATCTCGTTTGTATTAGATTTTTGATTGTCCAGCGTTACGAATACTTTACAGCGTTCATAGTCACTGGTGGACTTAAATGTTCCAGGATAAAATCCGTAAAAATACATTTATTTCGTAAACATCAGAAAATTTTAATTTCATTCCTGTTTTTCTATAGTTTTATTTGCATGCTACAGAGATGGGTATGTTAAAATGGATGCGTGGAGTCACAAGGATAGATAAGATAAGAAATAAGTACATTAGAGAAAATGTGAAAGTGACACCAGTGATAGAGAAGATTAGGAGCGTGAGATTGTCATGGTATGGACATGTGATGAGAAGGGATGAAAGGCATGTGACAAGGCAGGTTATCGATATCATTGCAAATGGACGTAAGAAGCGTGGGAGACCAAAAAAGATGGATGGATTGCGTGAATGAGGATATGCGTTTGAAAAGAGAGAGTGCAGATATGACGACAGGTACCTATGGAAGGTAAGAACATATTGTGCCGACCCCACTTAGCGTGAATAAGGGCAGGCAAATGTTTTTTTATAGTTTAACTGTCCAGCATTTAGAAATACTTTTGTCGTAAGTAACACTGTTAATAAACCGTGCGGTGACGGAGTAAGAATACAATTCACCATCCCCGTGGATGTCGTAAAAGACGACTAAGAGATTATAATATACTTACAAGAACTATGCAAGATAAGAGAAATTCGATACCCTTTCGATTAAATTCCCTTGTCGGAGCGGTGACGCGGTAAAAAATAACTAATGTTGAAATGGCACTTAGTCTGCTTCTATGCGACTGAGGAATTTATCCACGATGCGAGATCCGTAGCTTCAGTTCGGCCAGCTTCAGACGCTGATATTACCGACCGTTTACTGCCTAAACTTGTGGTGACGGAGTAAGAATTGTATTCATCACTCCCTATCTTGCCCGTGAGGGTCATCAAAAACGACTAAGGAATATAATATGCATGTAACATCGTTGTAAGAGAAGGAAAACTCGAAATGAAATGCCACACCAACACGTCTGATCAGCGTGCTATAGTAGGTTAATTTTACTCCTATTCTGGAGTAGACTCGAGTCCAGCAGTGAGATGTAAATGAGCTGAGCTGATGATGACGAAATGTCGTTTATGAAAATGTATACAATCTATATGGTTTTTCGATTATAGTGAGCTCTTTTGGTCTCGTCTCTCGACGTACAGACAACCGCTGGGGCAGAAAGATTCTCGAGTGACGATCACGTGTCGGACGACGCTGTGTAGGGCGCCCCCCACTAGGTGGACCAACGACCTGGTGAAAGTTACTGGGCGTCGTTGGATGCAGGCGGCACAGGACCACACTCTATGGCGTAACATGAGGAAGGTCTACATACAGCAGTAGACGGCGATTGGCTGAAATAATTTATTTAATAAAACAAAGTTTCGCTTAAATTAAATAATGATTGTCTTAAGTTTAATCCTCGCCGCCTTCATACCACTTTTGGAAATGTCCATACGTGCTATAGAACAGATCCCAGAATGCCATTCGGTCATGGAATGGTCTGCTTTTAAGGTCCATATCCACCCGTATATCCAGGTATGTGTAATTAGTATCTGAGATGGGTAACCATCTAACTGGCAACAGTTCCGTTACTTGTGGTGTCGGATCCCTGAAATAAGAGTAAATTTACACATTACAATCGTATCATTGTCTAAGCTCATTTACGTCCCTAATAAGAAGGTATTTAGCCTGCTATACTATCTTGGTCCGACATGTTGGTATACGGCAGTGTTTCCTAACGTGGGGCCTACGCTCCACAGGGAGGGAAATTCATAGTTAAGGGGGGCAATTCCATCTTCATATTTAGCGGAATGTGGATTTAATGCTGTAAATGATTTACTGATAAAAAAAAGAAATCGAACTGATATAACACAACGCGAACACTTGAGATTAAAGCTAAATAAATTAGAAGCTAATATAAAATCTCTGTACAGCAAGAATCAAGCGCAAGGATCGCACTAAATGAATATAGAAAGAACGATAGTAAAATTATTGGGAATTTCACATGTTTTGACATTTTCCTTACAATGTTTTGATAATAATTTCATAGTGATTTCTTCCTAAAACTTATCATTTATATTTCTTAAGGGAACAAAACATTTTTTAAAGGTTAAAAATTGTATATAAGTGGTTCCTGGCGCTTTGTGCATAACAATTTTAGAAATGTTAAGGTGGCCTAAAAAAGGTTGAGAAGCACTGGTATAGAGTTATATTTCGAGTTTTTCTGCTCTTGCATAGATATTGTATACATATTACACCCCTTAGTCGTGTTGACAGCGCTGCTCAGCCCAGGGCAACCTGACCTATTCTTTTTGTTTTTAGAGGCTATGGCCGCCTGTCCCGGGCGACCTATGAGCGGTGTTCGACCCCATAACCTATCGCAAGTTTCCCCATCGCCATTCGGCCGCCCACTGCTACCGATTCCTTGACCTCCGTGGCCGACCCGGCGACTTACCCTTTCAGGTACCGTCCCCTTTGACATTCCGGTAATAAGACAGTGTTGTGACGTTGGAGCGTCGCCCTCACGCGGTTGGCCTCTCTGCGGGTGGCGAACTAATCCCCGATCTCCCACGGCCGCTCCAACTTAGAACTTGTGCTACGCCACGCCGTGGCCTAACTGCAACTGTGCTGTTGGCATGATAGAGTCGTACCATTTACAGGTATTTGCCATTGCAACCATGCCCGGACAAAATTTGAACCAGTCGGAAGAAGAGAGCCTCGTGCCGACGCTCCATCCACTGTATCTGCACCAGTAGAAGGGGCTTGATGGTACGTACTTGTAATCGTCTCCAGCTGGGCTGCTGGCAAACGGGCCATGTCATTCTAGCGGGCGTCTTTGCTCCATACGGCCACCTCGACACACTGCCGCCCTCTCCTCACGTTGCTGACACCCGCTAGTAAAGCTCAAGCCCCATGGTGAAGATTTCTAACATAACCACGTATAACACTCACCACCTTGCCCCGCTCTAATCGCCACATGAAAGTCCTAAGTCGTCCAATTTCGGTCAGAGTCCTTTCCGGCACAGGTTGCCGCACAATGTCATTAACTGAATCAACACCTCGTACAGCTGTGGACATGTTCTGTCACTGCTGACACAGCTGAGTCCGACCACATGCGGCACAAGCCATGACAAAATGGTGGCCACGCTGACTAGCTATTTGGTTAAAATACTCTCGAAAGAACCACCACCCGTCAAACACCAAGACCTAAACATTTCATATAAGTCCAAATGCTAATCAGGTTGTAGTTGCAGTATTTTGGAATAGAAGCTCGTGGGATAGGTGTATTTTATTTAATAACGAAAAAAGAAGTCATAAATGTTTTAACATCTCCTAATATGTACCAGACTGTTCAGTGCTTCGTGCAACGTCATAAAGGTAGTGCGCGACAAGGACAATGCTCTAATATATCGAAATTAATCGAATGCCTCCTTCCAAAGTTCGATGTACAATATTTATCTGCGGTCGCTGTAATTATTTATAGACTTATGTAATATGAACTCGGTGAAAAATTGTGTAATGGGTGATATATCGGTAAAGATATCAGCTAATCAATTGAGATTAAAGCAAATATATAAATTTAAATATACAATTAACGGTCACGGATAAGATACAGACTCAGAACAATAATTTACGACTTGCAAAATTATTTATCATGATAAATCACTCACCCATATTTAACAAAATTACTCCACATCTCATTAAATCTATAAATTATAAGCCAATCTTCCTCTGCAGTTTCTTCGGTTGCTCTTGCAGCAAATAAATATTGCATGTCTTCACCATGAGTGCTTCCGTTCCAAATTTTATTATATGGTACATCCATAGTACCGTTATGAGAAAATACAAAACTATATACAGTATCAGCACCATCCTCAATAAGTTTCTCTGCCATTCTCTGTGCCGCGTGATTAAATATAAAATCTGAACCAAAATCAATCATTTCCCATCTATAGTCTTCCCTTATATCGTCATCACCTATATAGAAATGTTTAACCAAATCCATGGCTTCATTTAAATCATTACTCATATTGAAACCCATTCTAAAATGTTGAATAAATTCATATGATTCGAAAAATTCTGGTCCAATGTTTGCATATTGAAATGCAAATTCCGTATCAGTGTATCCAAGAATTACCGAAGTAGTACTAACTTTATCGGATTTTATATTTATGGGATGTTCTGTCATAAAATTCTCCACACCATCAAACTTCTTTTCAAGACAAGGCTTAGTAAGAGGTTGATTTACTCCACCGGCATTAGTTATCAGCAAAGTGTGAGCGGTTAGTGCAATAACTGTAGGTTCTACTCCTGATAAAAATTCCAACGCTTCATAAATATCTGTTGTAACAAAATTCAATGCTTCAGCAATTCTAATAGGTATAGTATTATCAGATTCAATCATCGTCCAATAACTGTTGGCGGTACCACTATGAATTATGACTCTGTCGAATAATTTCTCGTAAGGAGATAATAGATGTAGATTTGCAGACATTCCACCGGCGCTCACCCCGCCTAGTGTTATTTGGTTGGCATCACCACCAAATGCTTCAATGTTTTCATTAACCCATCTCAAAGCAATCAATTGATCTTTTAGCCCTGTATTGCCTGGAACTTCTGGTATATCCAAACACATGAATCCAAAGACACCGAGTCTATAATTTACTGCTACAACAATAATATCATGTCTTAGTAGGTATATAGGATCTCGAGCTTGCTGGGCACTTCCTAATATGAATGCTCCTCCATGAAGCCATACCAGAACTGGCAAAGGATTTTCAATGCTAGCAGAATCCGGTACGTAAATATTCATGTTCAGACAGTCAGGACTGCCATATGCAACGGTTTGTACTTGAGTACAAACTCTGGTGTCATCATTAGCATCAAAGATGTCTTCAAATAGTGGATGAGGTGTAGCTGCCTGGAATATGTATGATAATATTATCTTATTAAACCTAAAATTCTTTTTATTACCTCAGCTCATATATCCACTGCCATATTATCATCATCACCTTGCTCTTATTCCAATTGTTTGGGCCAACGTACTATATAGCTACTCCTTTGCCATCGTACATACTGCAAAAGTTATTGGCAATAGCTTTAGGGCCGGCTTGATTTCAACCCAACTTGGGGATGTAATTGTTGACCAGATGGAGTTAACCCAGATCAATGTATTGCTGTTAGTCATCTTTCATGACACCCACAAGCAATTCAAGGGATATTCGTAACCCCTACCACCTAGCACAGGTTATATATCGGGAAAGATTTTGAATTGAAGGAAAATTGATGTCTACACCCCGCTGGTCACGACCAATATGTAACATTTACCATGGAACAGGTTACAGCTATTATTAAAAGCATGCTGAGAATTAGGCGGCTAATACCGGGCGTGTCACTTGCAATACGCTGATAACTATCTACCACGAATATTATGTGTAAATACACAATTGAAAAATTTCAATTTATGTTTAAAGCATTCTTATATACCAGAAAAAGTATTGCGCACATTTGGTGCACAGATTATTAAAAATAAAAGTGCTGTCGAACTATAGCCCTATTTGGTAAATGTAACAGCTAAAGTACTGGACAGTCTGCTTGCGCTCGTACTTGATAAGCATCTTACGAGGTGCCGGAGAGATCGTCTGATGACATTCTATCCCCGACATCCCAACGCTTGGCCGTCTGGCCACGTCCTGTCATCATTCAGGGCGGTGGGAGGAGGAGCGCATAACGGCGTCTCCTCCTCCCTGGTCGCCGCCGGCGGAGCGAGTCTGCGGACGCAAGTGCCTCGCGTGCCCGCTCCGCGTCCTCCTTCCTTGTAATGACAGCCTCACAGAAGGAGGCCATCGACGACCAACAGCTGTCGCTGCCGAGCATCTTCGAGATGATGGTCGACAACGACAGGTCCGCTGTTCCCATGTCCGTTGACAGGACGTGGCGCTGAGGCCCCCAGGCGGGGCATACTTCTAGTGTGTGGCGCGCATCGTCGATTAGCGCGCCACACTCATGGCATCCTGGGGCCTCTTCTCTTCCAATTTTGTGCAGGTACTTACCGAAGAACCCATGTCCGGTAAGCACCTGCACCATCCTAAATGTAAGGCTGCCGTGCCTTCTCCTGAGCCAGCGGTGGAGATGCGGCGCAACCGCCTCCACAGTCCCCCGCCCTGCTACGGGGGACTCTAGATCCTCCCTCCACCGCCGGATAACTTCCCTTCGGGCTACTTCCTGAACTCTGCCCAATCCCCCTTGTGGAGACTCGCTCGCCGTTGACTCGCGATGTGGCGCGGAACCGGTATATTTCTGCCAACGCTTCCGCCACCAGTGCCCAAGGGGGGTCGCCCGCCAAATATAAGCTATGCTGACGACATGGACATTTTCTGTGTAGTGACGGAGTAAGAATACAATTCCCCCTGTGTTTCGTGTGGGTGTCGTAAAAGAGAACTAGGGGTAATCCCTTAATACTAATACACACACAAACCCATGTGAACAACGTGGTATAAAGCGGTCAGCTTGTGGGTGAACTTTATCCTAAAGGCATGTCCAGCATGTTTGCTGAAGCAAACGTTTTCGATAGTTTTACGGCTATTTAGAGCCAATCAATTTCGTTGTATATGCGTCAGTACCAAATAACATACATAGTAAGTACGTAAAGGCATTTTGTTGGGCGTCTCCGATCTTGAAGCGTTGGATACGACTGCATTAAAATAGATACGTTCAGGATTGGACGGCCAACGATCCTTGTTTTTTCGTTTTTTTTTTTTACTAATTAAAATTAGTAAATGAATTTGATTAAATTTAATTGAAATTATGTAATTTGATTTGATTTAATCTAATTTTATTTAATTGAATTTAAGTTGATTTATTTTCATTTAAAATGATTAAATTTCATTTAATTTGCTTTAATCACACTTCATCATCATCATCGCAGCCTACATATGTCCAACTGTTGGGCTCGGGCCTCCTCCACAATGGGAGGGAATTTTACCTACTATACCATGCTGGTCAGACATGTTGGTATAGGGTTTCATTTCAAGTTTCCTTCTCTTGCACAGATGTTATGTGCACATTATTGCCCATAGTCGTCTTATAAGACATCCACGGGCAAGGGAGTGGTGAATTGTATTCTTACTCCGTCACCACACGGAACAAATTGTAATCACACTTAATTTGATTTAATTTAGTATGTATAATAATTAACAACAGATTTTAAGTTTTTATTGATAAAAAAAAATCTAAAGGTAAACAATTCCAAAATAAATGATTAATAATCATTTATTTTATTATTATTAAAATTTTAACTAGTAAAAATTTAAGTAAAAAATAACATAATTTTGATGCACCTAATATCCACGAAAACAGTGACTTAGTACTTTAAGCTTGACAACTCAAAAGATTGAAAAAAAGAACTTACTCCAAAAACATTGTCGACTTGACCGTACGGAATACCTAGAAACTTTGAGAAGCCACGCTCTTCATCTCTTAACCCTCTTATAACACCAACTTTCGTTGTAACAATAGGATCCGTACTTTGAACACACAAAGCGCCACACAACGTAGCGAAAAGTATTACAACCTTCATACTCGATGCAAATACAAACGGACTATGATGCATCATGCATTGGTCTATATCGGTTTCTAATTAAAAATATGATAACTAAATGTTTTTTATTGATAAAACACGAAGGCCATCTTGTAAATATGCTTGTATTAATAATCAATCATATATAAATAGTGATAATTATGATAGAGTTTATTTTTGAATATTCAATGTTGGAGGTTCAATTTCTCTTTTATCTTAAACGGCTTTTTGATTAATATGTATACCTACCATTGTTTGGTATCGTTATCATCTTCTCAGCTTATATACGTCCCACTGTTGGGCTTGGGTCTCCTTCATTGTAGGAGGGAATTTGAGCTACTATACCACGCTATTCATACGTGTTGGCCTACAATTTCATTTCGAGTTTTACTTCCCTTATTTGACACAATACAAATTCATAATTTTAAGACCTAACAAATTCCAGAATGTATATTTTTCATATCATTAAAATTAATTTTTCTTGTTTGTTTGTTTAAATTCCCCTCAAACGGCTGCACCGATTTCGATACTTGGTGTGTTCCGATGAATTCAAGAATGATTTATAATTACTTTTAATTTTCCTTTGGTGAGTAAAAACATTATTCACAACCGCTTTTCTGGCCAATGGTTGTCACAAAAGTCAGCTAAAAGATGTATATGTAATACGCAGATAACATCTACGCAAGGAATGAAAATCTCGAAAAAAATCCAATGCTGTTTGATCAGCGTGGGTAGATAAATTTCCTTTTTTATATCTTCGACTTCACAAATCAAAATGTTTAAAGTAACACCTCTTTTTTGGGGTAAGTAGTTATAGTCTGAACACTTATGTCATCTTTTTTAGTTCTTTCGCAGTTTAAAGCAATCCCTTCAAGACAGATATATTTCATTTCACTATTTATGTGATGTATTTTTTTATAGTTCATAAATTATCGAAAACATTTTTTGTCTTTGCATATTTTTAGAAGCAAGTCAAACACCTGAGTGGCTTATCACCTAGATTTTTTATAAATCAAAATTATTTTGTTCTTGTAGTTAAGTTTTGTAAGTTTCATTTTATGTTTATATTAGTAAATAGCTGACTGATTTTGATGGACTATTTATTTTTATTACCACAAAAATATTGACCTTTTAATTTACACAGAAGCTTCGGTTTCGGTTTGGGTTTCGGCCAAAACTGAGACTAAAGCCGAGATTGGGTTTCGGTTATTGCCGTAAAAAGTAGTTTCAGTCGGACACTAAACGCTATATGCAGAGGCCGATTGTACTTCTCGGTCTTCTGGATAGTTCCTCCTATTATATAGGAGGTGCTAATGCAGCAATGGGGCGTAAATAAGCTGAGCTGACGATGTCGTGTACGAAATTGTATACAATTAATATCGTTTTACGATTTCAGTGAGGTCTATTTGTTAAACACTTATTCAGTTTGTTTAAACATTATTTATTTAACAAAACATAGGTTCGCTTAAATAAAGATTGTCTTAAGTTTAATCCTCGGCGCCTTCATACCACTTTTGAAAGTGTCCATATGTGTTATAAAATAGATCCCAGAATGCCATTCGGTCATGAAAAGGTCTGCTCTTAACATCCATATCCACCCGTATATCCAGGTATGTGTAATTAGTATCCGATATGGGTAACCATCTAACTGGCAACAGTTCCGTTACTTGTGGTGTCGGATCCCTGAAATCAAAGTAAATGATGTTTTTATGAATTATTTTTTAATTGCATACGGTGGCAAACGAGCAAACAATACACCTGATACTGCCACTCATAGACATTTGTTAGGCCGCTGCCTACCACGAAGAGAGTGATGGGAGTGTGAATGCGCGTAATGAGGTTCGGTGATATTAAAGGCATCACCAAAACTCACCACAGTGTACACTCTCAGAAAGTTGGTCTGCCCTCTCTCTCGTTCACCAAACTACTCAGACGTCGATTTTTTGCGAGGTGTGGTACCCTGGATGGATTGGCTCTCTCGCTCATCGAACTACGAAGGGACTCACTCCGCCGCCTCCTTCCTTGAAACAACTACCTAGCGTCCATATTCCTGACGCTGTCGACTAACGTTTTAGCGGCGACCAGCAGCAGCATATCGGTATTAATAGTTACAACGAGTAGACGGCGCTGCTCTGCCCAGGCCAGGCAAATTTCGAACTTGCGCCGCGCCATATCCTGGCTGCAACCGCACTCGTGGCAGAATGGAGTCTCCTCGCGACTGTGTGCAGGTATTTGTCGATGCAACCATGCCCCAACAAAACTTGCACCAGTTGGAAGAATAGTGCCTCGTGCCGACGCTCCGTCCCCTCTATCAGCACTGGCCGGAAGGGCTCGATAATCCAAAATTTTAACCGAAGCTTCTCCAGCAGGCCTGGCGCCAGCTTTCTTTCCGACTGCTGCAGGTATTGGAGGGGCACGATTGCTTCGCCAAGTACTTGCACAAAATCGTGAGGACGGAGAGCACATCGTTCTGCCACCATTGCGATTGCGACTAAGACACGGCGTAACATAGAGCCCGCGGGTGACTGGACCAGGGAATAATATGTCATCCGCAGAAAGACTAACCGTGTGAAGGCCATGCCTCAGAAGAGACGTAGGAGAGGGATAGTACCCGAAAGGGAAGCCCGCCGTGCTGGCCACTGATGACAAGGAACTCAGTACCAGTGGTCGGCCCAATGGTGAAGTAGAAGGAATACGAATGGTAATAGGGCCGCGCGCGTCCATTGCCTCGTCTCGGACGAAGTGGACGTCGTAGGCTAACCATAGCCCTCCATACACTACCGCCTTCTCATGTAGCTGACAACCGCTGGTAAAGCTCGGCAAGCATCACCACTTGCAAGTCTCAAGGGTCTCATAGTTCGATATTAATCGATTGTCTCTTTCCAAAGTTCGATGTACAATATCTATCTCCAGTTACTCTATTTATTTATTGATATATATGTAAAATGAAGTAAGTGAAAAGTGTACAATAATGCTATATCGGCAAAGATATTATCAGCCAATTAATTAAGATTAACGCGACTATATATATTTAAATATACAATTAACGGATAGAGATAAATTACAGACTCAGAACAATAATTTACGGCTTGCAAATTTATTTATCATGTTAAATCACTCACCCATATTTAACAAAATTACTCCACATCTCATTAAATCTATAAATTATGAGCCAATCTTCTTCTGTAGTTTCTTCGGTTGCTCTTGAACCAAATAAATAATGTACGTCTTCACCATGAGTGGTTCCGTTCCAAGTTTTATTATATGGCACATCCATAGTACCGTTATGAGAAAATACAAAACTATATACAGTATCAGCACCATCCTCAATAAGTTTCTCTGCCATTCTCTGTGCCGCGTGATTAAATACAAAATCTGAACCAAAATCAATCACTTCCCATCTATGATCTTCACTTATATCGTCATCACCTATATAGAAATATTTTACCAAATCCATGGCTTCATTTAAATCATTACTCATATTGAAACCCATTCTAAAATGCTGAATAAATTCATATGATTCGAAAAATTCTGGCCCAATGTTTGCATATTGAAATGCAAATTCTGTATCAGTGTATCCAAGAATCACCGAAGTTGTACTGACTTTGTCTGATTTTATATTTATGGGATGCTCTGTCATAAAATTCTCCACACCATCAAATTTTTTTTCAAGACAAGGCTTGGTAAGAGGTTGATTTATTCCAGCTACAGTAGATATCAGCAAATTGTGAGCGGTTTGTGCAATAACTGTAGGTTCTACTCCTGATAAAAATTCCAGAGCTTCATAGATATCTGTTGTAATAAAATTCAATTCTTCAGCAATTCTAAAAGGTATAGTATTATCAGATTCGACCATCATCCAATAACTGTTAGCAGTACCACTATGAATTATGACTCTGTTGAATAATTTCTCGTAAGGAGATAATAGATGTAGATTCGCAGACATGCCTCCGGCGCTCACACCGCCTAGTGTTATTTGGTTGACATCACCACCAAATGCTTCAATATTTTCTTTAATCCATCTCAAAGCAATCAATTGATCTTTGAGCCCTGTATTGCCTGGAACTTCTGGTATATCCAAACACATGAATCCAAAGACACCGAGTCTATAATTTATTGCTACAACAATAATATCATGTCTTAATAAGTATATAGGGTCTCGAGCTTGCTGGGCACTACCTATTACGAATCCTCCTCCATGAAGCCATACCAGAACTGGTAAAGGATTTTCAACGCTAGCAGAATCCGGTACGTAAATATTCAAGTTGAGACAATCAGGACTGCCATGCGCAATATTTTGTACTTGAGTACAAACTCTGGTGTCATCATTAGCATCAAAGATGTCTTCAAATACTGGATGAGGTGTAGCCGCCTGAAACATTTATGATAATATTACCTTATTAAACTTGGAATTATTTTCATTATCTCGGCTCATACTCGTATATCCACCGCTATATTATCATCATCACCCTGCTCTTATCTTAATTAATTGGGGCCAACGTAATATGTAGCTCTTCTCCATCGTAAATAATGCAAAAGTTATTAGCTGTAGTTTTATGACCAGCCTAATGACAAACCTCCTTGGGGATGTGATTGTCGACCAGATGGAGTCAACCCAATTTAATTAATGTAAAACTCTTAGTCGTCTTTCATGATACCGACAAGCAGTTTAAGGGTTGGTAATATTCATATCCCACATAGCACAGGCCATATATCGGGCAAAATTGAAGGGAAATTGATGTACGCTAGTCACGAACAGTACGTAGCATTTATTGTGAAACACGTTACGGATAGTATTAAATAAACCCGGGTGAGAGGTAAGTTTTCTGGGCATGTCAGTCTCAGTATGGAGCATTTGCAGTACGCTGGTAACCATCTACCACGACTATTATATTCGCCTTAAAAATACTTTTTCTAGTAAATAAGAATTTATTATTATTTTTTTATATTATTATATTTATTTCTGGTAAATAAGAATTTATTTATTAGAAAAAGTAATGCTCACAATTTTTAATTAACAATCATTTGGTTTACATTTATCAATGTAGTTTTCATTTCTGCGGTGCGGTTTTAAGCACACACATTTTTTTTCTAATTAAAATTAGTTGTTGAATTGAATTTAATTTAATTTTATTTAGTTTGATTTTATTTAATTTGATTTAATTTAATTTTATTTTATTCATATAATTTCATTTATTTTAATTTATATAGTTAAATTTGATTTAATTTGATTTCATTTCATTTAATTTAGAAAAAATTATTTCTTTAATATTTAATATATTAATATTACTAACACTGGTTTTAAGTTCTTATTGATACTGACATAATATGGAGTTAAACAATGTCCAAATAAATAATTATTTTTAAAATTTCAAGTAGTTTTATTTTATATACTTAACTAGCAACCCGCCCTAGCTTCGCTTCGGTTTCAGTCGCTTTACCCGCGGCGTAGTTCCCGTTCCTGTGGGAATACCGGGATAAAATATAGCCTATGTTACTCCCTGATATTATAGCTTTCCATTGGTGAAAGAATTTTTGAAATCGGTTCGGTGGTTTAAGCGTGAAAGCGTTACAAACAAACAAACAAACAAACATCCTTACTTTCACATTTATAATATTAGTATGGATTATCTATAAATACAGTAATTTAGTACTTTCTCGCTTTTCAACTTAAAAGATTTAAGATAAAAAAACTTACTCTAAAAACATTGTCGACTTGACCGTACGGAATACCTAGAAATTTTGAGAAGCCATGCTCTTCATCTCTTAACCCTCTTATAACACCAACTTTCGTTGTAACAATAGGATCTGTACTTTGAACACACAAAGCGCCACACAACGTAGCGAAAAGTATTACAACCTTCATACTCGATGCAAATACAAACGGACTATGATGCATTGATCTATATCGGTTTCTAATTAAAAATATGATAACTAAATATTTTTTTGTTGATAAAACATGAAGGCCATCTTGTAAATACGCTTGTATTAATAATCAATCATATATAAATAGTGATAATTATGATAAATAGAATTTATTTTTAAACAGTCAGTGTTGGGGGTTCAATTTCTCTTTGATCTTAAACGATTTTTTAATTAATACGAGTATGTAGACCCTTAGAATAATAACGTATAGAAGGATAGTGTCAATACTTCGAATGTTCGAAACATGAATTTCAAAATACTAATGGCGCGCAGACACGTACACACGCACACCACTATACAAATTATGAAATCTAATTTTGTTTTTATTAACATAAATCGTCGAAATAATTTTAAAAGTAATGTTAAAAACCATTTTAAGTTTTTCAAATGTGTTGTGACACCATTTGAATGCACAAACCGGCATAATTACCTATTTATTTTTTAAGAGTTGCGTACGTACGTGCAGTATAATGACTTGTACATTACGGAACGGTTCCGGCGTAAGCTCCATTAGGCTCCAATTGAAATGCTTCACTTTTTGAGCGCGAGCTTATCTTCTATACGTTATTATTCTAAGATGTAGACCATCATTAGACTAAAGGATGTAATATGCAAATAATATTTGTGCAAAAGAAAAAAATCTCGATAAACCTTATACCAATCCGTCTGATCAGCGTGGTATAATAGCCCTAATATCCCTCCTATTATAGAGGAGGTTCGAACCCTAAGTGAACTAACCCCCGAAACCCGAGTAGTGGAACGTACCTAAATGAGCTGCCCTGATGATGTCGTGTACAAAATTGTATACAATCAATACCATTTTTTGATTACAGTGAGGTCTTTTTGTTAAAAAGTTATATAGTTTTTTTTTAACATAATTTATTCAATAAAATAAAGGTTCGCTTAAATAGAATAAAGATTGTCTTAATTTTAATCCTCGCCGCCTTCATACCACATCTGGAAATGTCCATACGTGCTATAGAACAAATCCCAGAACGCCATTCGGTCATTGAAAGGTCTACTCTTAACATCCATATCCACCCGTATATCCAGGTATGTGTAATTAGTATCTGAGATGGGTAACCATCTAACTGGCAACAGTTCCGTTACTTGTGGTGTCGGATCCCTGAAATTAAAGTAAATGATGTTTTTAAGGATTATTTTTTTAATTGCAAACGGTGGCAAACAAGCAAATGGTACACCTGATGCTGCCGTTCATAGACTTTTGTTAGGCGACTGCCTACCGTGAAGAAAGTGATGGAAGTGTGAAAGCGCGTAATGAGGTTTGGTGATATTAAAGGCATCACCAAAACTCACCACAGTGTAAACTTTCAGAAAGTTGGTCTGCCGGCTCTCTCGTTCACTAAACTACTCAGACGTCGATTTTCTGCGAGAGTGTGGTACCTTGGACGTACCGGCACGCGGCTGTAGACAGACAACTGGCAACAATGTGGTCCTACCAATATTAATAAAGTATTTTTGATTCCCTGATGTTTCAAATGCTTTTCAGCGTTCATGGTCATGGAAGGACCACTAGCCCTACGCGTTGAAAGCATCAGGCAATCAAAAATCAATTCAGAGTAAATTTAATTAAAATTGTATTTGGAATACAAACTAACACATTACATTCGTATCATCGTCTAAGCTCATATACATCCATCTGTTGAGCACGAGCTTCCTCGCCAATAGAAGGGCATTTGTCTTGCTATACTATATGGGTCAGACATGGTGGTATAGAGCTATATTTAGCGTTTCTTGCCCAATAAAAAAACCACTCAATAGTTTTCAAAAATTATTCTCATGTTCATCTCAGCCTTTAACCATCCTACTATTAGGCTCGAGCAACCTTTATGAGAGAAAAATGGACTTCACTATCGTTATGTAGGCCATCAGTAGCAGATCCTGGCCATCAATAACCCGTGCGGCAGATGGGTCTTACAATGACCGTCTTCTATCGCCGCCTCTGCGCAGTCGATCGGTTGTGAGGGATTAGTTCCAAGATCGATCATCCACTACTTCAGTTAAAGTGGCATAAAGCGCAGAGTTGCACCTGCGCTACATTTCGGTGAATTTCCTCCCAAACACACCGTCCTGCCACCACTGCGATTGCGACAAGGATTCTGCATAGCATAGAGGCCACGGATGACTTAACTGGCTGAGCCGGGGAGCTTTCTCATGTAGCTGCAAACCGCTGGTAAAGCTCGACAAGCATCACCGATTCCCAATCTCAAGGGTCTCACTCCACCTTATTGGCGTCCGGACCTAGATGAAATATCTAGGTCCGGACGCTAATCAGGTTGAAGTTAACAGAATCGTTAAAATTGCAACAATTTAGAATATAATTCCGAACAAAAAAAGTCGACTGCAACCATTCTCATAGATGCCATTGTCAGAATTGGACCAAAAAAAAACAACTTATAAATAAAAAAGAATCATTAAAATCGTTTTCCCCAGTTGAAAGTTCTGAGGTAATAAACAAAAAGAAAAACCACCAGTCGAGTAAAATACAGATGATTTGTGAACCTCTTCCTATTTTGAAGTCGTTTAAAAAGCTCGTGGATCAGGGGTATTTTATACAGGATGTATCAGGTTATGGGAAACTGGTCAAACGGGAGCTAGGTAATGGTGGGGCGTTTCGTTAATGAGTTAGAGACATGTAAAGTTTTAAATTTTGTCATCGTTTTTTCGTGTAAATCTGATTGAAATGTATAAAGTCAATGATACTTAATCTGCAACATATTTGTACTTTGTTAAATGTTCATTAGAAATTGAATAAATCAATGATTACATTCGCATAAGCAAGACAAACTTCATCTTAAAGCAGTGTTGATGAGTCGCCTTTGTACCTACATTACCATTGAAGCGTTCGCGCAAATAATACCTATTTATACTGTCGAAGCTTTACATGCCTACATGTGACCTGTCTGTAAATGCCTAACTAATACGTAGCATTTAAGATACAGACTCTTAGACACACATTTTTGTAATCACTATAACTTTTATGTTATATTGTTTTTTGTGTAATATACATTCTAATTACGATCTATGGCCGTTAAACTACAACATACTCGAACAGTTGCCCCATAACCTGATACAACCTGTGTAATAACTAAAATTCATAAATGTTGTAACATTTTAAATAAAACTACTTTACGGATTTTATCGCGTTTGTATTTGATTTTTGATTACCCGACGTTTCGAACACTTTACAGCGTTCATGATCACGGGTGGACTAAGATGTCTCACGTCCAACAAGTTAATTAACAAAGCAAGCAATTAACTTTAATTTAGCATCATGTTACCTGAGTTTTCTTGCCGGATCTTTCTCAGTGTGACCGTGTTCCGATCCGGTGGTAGTATACTAGATTATTACTTAGTTTTTTAAATATAATTACTATTAATTTTAATGTTTAATTATTACTAACCATAAACAATATAATTTTTTCATATAGAATCATTTTCTTCTTACACTGGCAATAAATTTTGTATCAAAATGTGGGTCAATATTTAATAACTAATTTCTGTATCGGGTAGATAATTATAAGTTTTCTGCAGTAACAATAACTTGTTGGACGTGAGACATCTTAGTCCACCCGTGATCATGAACGCTGTAAAGTGTTCGAAACGTCGGGTAATCAAAAATCAAATACAAACGCGATAAAATCCGTAAAGTAGTTTTATTTAAAATGTATAATACTCGCGTAAACATCAGAAATCATAATGTTGTAACAGTTCCAAATAAGTATTAGACTGTTAGTGCTTCGTGCGACGTCATACAAGTAATGAGCGACAGGGACAACGCTCTACTAAACCGAAATTAATCGATTGTCTCTTTCCAAAGTTCGATGTATAATCTCCGGTTGCTCTATTCCTTTATTGATCTTTATGTAATATGAAGTTAGTGAAAAATGTACAATGGTGGTATATCGGCAAAGATATTATCAACCAATTAATTAAGATTAAAGCGGCTATATACATTTAATACAATTAACGGATATAGATAAGATACAGACCTAAAATAATAATGTACTGCTCACAAAATTATTTATCATGTTAAATCACTCACCCATATTTAACAAAATTACTCCACATCTCATTAAATCTATTAATTATAAGCCAATCTTCCTCTGTAGTTTCTTCAGTTGCTGCTGAACCAAACAAATAATGTACGTCTTCACCATGAGTGGTTCCGTTCCAAGTTTTATTATATGGCACATCCAAAGTACCGTTATGCGAAAATACAAAACTATATACAGTATCAGCACCATCTGCAATAAGTTTCTCTGCCATTCTCTGTGCTGGGTGATTAAATATAAAATCTGAACCAAAATCTATCATTTGCCATCTATAATCTTCACTTACATCGTCATCACCTATATAGAAATGTTTAACCAAATCCATAGCTTCATTTAAATCATTACTCATATTGAAACCCATTCTAAAATGCTGAATAAATTCATATGATTCGAAAAATTCTGGTCCAACGTTTGCATATTGAAATGCAAATTCCGTATCAGCGTATCCAAGAATTACCGGTGTAGTACTGACTTTGTCGGATTTTATATTTATGGGATGCTCTGTCATAAAATTCTCCACACCGTCAAATTTTTTTTCAAGACAAGGCTTGGTAAGTGGTTGATTTACTCCACTGGCACTAGATATTAACAAATTGTTAGCAGTTTGTGCAATAACTGTAGGTTCTACTCCTGATAAAAATTCCAGAGCTTCATAGATATCTGTTGTAATAAAATTCAATGCTTCAGCAATTCTAAAAGGTATAGTATTATCAGATTCGACCATCATCCAATAACTGTTAGCAGTACCACTATGAATTATGACTCTGTCGAATAATTTCTCGTAAGGAGATAATAGATGTAGATTTGTAGACATTCCACCGGCGCTCACCCCGCCTAATGTTATTTGGTTGACATCACCACCAAATGCTTCAATATTTTCATTAACCCATCTCAAAGCAATCAGTTGATCTTTTAGCCCTGTATTGCCTGGAACTTCTGGTATATCCAAACACATGAATCCAAAGACGCCGATTCTATAATTTATTGCTACAACAATAATATCATGTCTTAATAGGTAAATAGGGTCTCGAGCTTGCTGGGCACTACCTATTACGAATCCTCCTCCATGAATCCATACCAGAACCGGCAAAGGATTATCAATGCTAGCAGAATCCGGTACGTAAATATTCAAGTTGAGACAATCAGGATTGCCATATGCAATAGTTTGTACTTGAGTACAAACTCTGGTGTCATCGTTAGCTTCAAAGATGTCTTCAAATACTGGGTGAGGTGTAGCTGCCTGAAATATTCATGATAGTTTAGCTTTATTAAACTTGCAATTAGTCACCATATTATCATCATCACATTGCTCTTATCTCAATTACTTGTGATCGAATCAATATATTGATTATTGCGTAGATGCGATTACCTGCGCCTCATGCCGCCCTAGCCGATGCCGCGGGTGACGTGACCGGGGAATTAGTCCGTCACCCGCCGAGAGGGCTACCGCGTGAGGAAAGACCGACGTCCTTCTCAAGGGCGGGACGTCGGTCGATGGTAGGGTACCCCAAATAGGGGGCATTCCGTCGGGCCGACCACTGACGTCAAGTCACCCTGCTTCGGTAGTCGGCCCAATGACGAAGGCGACGTGCATCGCGGGTGAGTTGCGGGTGTGCGTGCTTGCGCCCCTCTGTCGCCTCGGACAGAGTGGTGCGAAGAGTGCGCCGACCGCAACCCATCCCAAAAAAAACCCCCAAATTTCATAACTAAACAGATTGAAAAAAATTACTTACTCCAAAAACATTGTCGACTTGACCGTACGGAATGCCTAAATATTTTGAGAAGCCATTCTCTTCATCTCTTAACCCTCTTATTATACCAACTTTCGTTGTAACAATAGGATCTGTACTTTGAACACTCAAAGCACCACACAACGTAGCGAAAATTACTATAAGCTTCATACTCGATGCAAATACAAACGGACTATGATAAATTCGTATACCGCCTTCTAATTAAATGGTATGATAACCGTTTTTTATTTGTTGATAAAACACGAAGGCCATCTCGTAATAAGATTGTTTAATACAATCAATTACAGAAAATAACGATAATTTTGATAAATAAGAATTTAATTTGGAATAGTCACCGCTGGAGGTTTCGACTTAGCTTTGATCTTTAACAACTTTTTCATTGTAAATAAAACCATTTAACCCGCGACGAAAAAATACAATACAATCCATCCGGGGCGATGGAAGGGCGGCATGCAACCCCATAACACCTTAAAGCTCCCCATTGGCATTGAACTGACCACTAATAACAATTCCTAGACCTCAGTTGGCCCCTAGATAATGTTGATGTTAATGCCGAGTCCGGTTAAGTCTCAATAACAAATTGTTACTACACAGACGTCGATTTTCTGCTCAGTGTGGTACGTACTAATCCGGATGGACCGGCCCGCGGCTGTAGCCAGAATACTGTCGACATTGTGCTTCTACCACAAGACTAGAGAAATTATATAAGATTCCACTCTTCTCCCAAATACCACACAATCCTAATAGCATGGCGGGGGCTTCTAATACTATCAACACTTACATTCCTCTTGTCCGTCGTAAAACAAGAATAAGAGCTTTAAATGGATCAACTCTATCTGATCTCGTCTGGTCGGCAATTACATTCTCAACGGTTGACGGCAGGCCTGACATAAAACTATTGCCAATAACTTTTGTAACATATACGAGGACGAGGACGAAGAAGGGTACATATTCACTTCTTATACCTCCCACTACTGGGCTGGAGCCTCCTCCACAATAGGAGGGAAATTGACCTTACCGTACTGGTCAGGCAGGTTGGTATAGGATTTTGTTTCGAGTTTTTCTTCTCTTGCATAGATGTTACTAGCAATCCGCCCTCGCTTCGCTTCGGTTATAGGTTATAGTCGTTTTACCCGCGTAGTTCCCGTTCCCGTGGGAATACCGTGATAAAATATAGCCTAGTTTACGCCCTGATATTATAGCTTTCCATTGGTGAAATAATTTTTGAAATCGGTCCAGCCGTTTTGAAGATTACCCGGAATAAACAGACAGACAGACAAAAATTTTTTAATCTGTATTTTAGGCATAGGTGTCGTGCAAATAACCGTGTGAGCATGAAAAAAGCCTATTATTTTGACATTACAAACAGACACTCCAATATTGGGGACGGAATATTGGGGTACCCTCCCATCGACCGACGTCCCCCCATCGGGGAGGACGCCGGTCTTTCCTCACGCGGTCGGCCTCTCGGCGGGTGACAGACTAATCCCCGGTCACGTCACCCGCGGCCTCGGCTAGGGCGGCATGAGGCGCAGGTAGTTGCGCCTACGCCGCCCTAGTCGCCGGCGGCGGATCTCCTCATCGAAGCTGCGGAATAAGAGCTGGACCGTTCTGTAATGTACAAGATCAATATACAGCACGTACGTACGCAACTCTTAAAAAATAAATATGTAATTATGACGGTCTGTGCATTCAAATGATGTCACAACACATTTGAAAAACATAATAAGGTATTTAACATTATTTTTAAAGGTTGACGATTTATGTTAACAAAAACAAAATTTGATTTCATAATTTGTATATTGATGTGCGTGTGTACGTGTGTAGCCTGCACGCATGTAGTATTTTTGGCTTCATGTTTTTGATCACTCGAACTACCGACACTATCCTTCTATACGTTATTATTCTAAGGATGTAATCTATTTTTACTACGTAATTAGAAATAACAAATAAACAGATTTTCTTTATAATTAAAAAGTAAAGTAATTTAATTCAGTACACCAGTCATGTTTGACCACAGTTTGCGGTGACATTACTTCATAAGAATATGGCGCGAAAATAAAATTATGACATAATTTTGTTGAATGATCTCAATTTTGAAATATGCATCCACTTAATAGAGTACGGCGTAATAGAGGCTTCGTTCCTAAGTCTAACCTATTCAGAATTAAAAAAATGATTTAGTTATTATTGACTTAGATAATGATTTCTGATGTTTACGCGAGTATTAAACATTTTAAATAAAACTACTTTACGGATTTTATCGCGTTTAGGTACCTATTTGATTTTTTAATTCCCGGCGTTTGGAACACTTTGTAGCATTCATGGTCACGGGCGGACTATGATGTCTCACGTTCAACAAGTCTTCGTTATTACAGACATTTATAATTATCTACCCGATACAGAGAATTAGTTATTAAATTTATGAAATTTTGACCTAAATTTATTGCCAATATAAGAAGAAAATGATTCTATATTGTTTATGGTTAGTAAGGAGTTTTATTTAAAATATTATTGGCTTTCTGTGTAGTGACGGAGTAAGAATACAATTCACCATTCTCCCTATCTTGCCCGTGAATGTCGTAAGAGACGACTAAGGGATATAATAAGCATATAACATCTATGCAAGAGATGGAAAACTCGAAATAAAATCCCATATCAACTTGTCTGACTAGCATGGTATAGTAAGGTCAATTTCTCTCCTATTATGGAGGAGGCTCGAGCCCAACAGTGGGACGTATATGAGCCGAAATGATGATGATGATGATGTAGTTATTATAACCCTGTTCGTAGGGACACGAAAAAAGTATCGATACTTTCAGGTATCGAGTACTTGTTTTTCGATACCGATACTTTTGTACTCGATATAGGCAGGTATCGTATCGAACAAATTGTAGAAAGTATCCATGTTAAACTTGACCTTACAGCTCATGCTTATGGTAACGCCATCTAGATAAAGCGTAACGAACCTTCTAAAAAGTGGCTCGACATATTTTAATCCGAACACAAATGGTCAAGTTCCTAAAAAAAAAAGCTCATCACGACCTAGATTCTAGGGAAAGTACTCAGTACTCGATACTTTGGAGTATCGATACTTTTGTTTCGATACTTTATTGAGTACGATACTTTTTCTTCGATACTACTCATGAGTACAGTATCGATACTTTCGTTTCGATATCGTGTCCCTACCAGTTCGTATCTTAATTATTTGGTATCGGCTCCAGCCCGCGCGTGTTGCAAAAGAGTACTAAGGGATACTACGCAGATAAAATACATGCAAGAAAAAGAAAACTCATAATAAAACCTATACCAACCCGTTTGATTGGAGTGTTATAGTAAGTCAATTTCCCTCCTATTGTGGACGAGGCTACTATACCACACTGGTCAGACGTGTTGGTATAGGGTTTCGTTTGACCGCGGGTAACTGGACCGGGCATTTAGTCCGTCACCCGCAGAGAGGCTGACCGCGCGACGGCGACTAACACGACGACCGACGTCCCCGAGGCGGAACGTCGAAAGGAGACCACTGAAAACAAGTTACGCTGCACCGGTGGTCGGCCCAACGACGAAGGCGACGTACCACGGGTGAGTTACAGGGCCGCGCGCCGCCCCTCGGTCACCCCGGACGGAGTTGGGCAGAGGGTGCGCTGACCATGGCTAACCCCTAAAAAAAGTGAGCCGTCGCCCAGGACGCCTAACAGATGTGAAACATCGAAACTATTTTGTACGAGTAGAGACACGGTATCGAATATAAAGTATCGATACTAAACTCATGAATAGTATCGAAAGATAAGTAACGTACTGTTTAAAGTATTGAGTACTTTTATTTACTTTACTAGCAATCCGCCCTCGCTTCGCTTCGGTTATAGGTTATAGGTTATAGTCGTTTTACCCGCGTAGTTCCCGTTCCCGTGGGAATACCGGGCTAAAATATAGCCTAGTTTACGCCCTGATATTATAGCTTTCCATTGGTGAAAGAATTTTTGAAATCGGTCCAGCCGTTTTGAAGATTACCCGGAACAAACAGACAGACAGACAGACAAAAATTTTTTAATTGCTATTTTAGGCATAGGTGTCGTGCAAATAACCGTGTGAGCATGAAAAAAGCCTATTATTTTGACATTACAAACAGACACTCCAATTTTATTTATTGGTATAGATATATTTAGGTATCGAGTACTTTTCTTTCGATACCGATACATTCAGATTTCGATATTTTAGTCAATAAGTACTTTTTGGTAGGTATCGTATCGAATAAATTATCCATTTTAAAATTGACTTTACGACTCATATTTATGGTAACGTCATTTAGTACAAACGAAATGAACCTTCTAAAACGTAACTTGAAATAATTTGCGATTTATAAACCAGAAATAGCGCGATCTATCGAGCAAACGACCAACTCTAAGCTACAATATATTTTATAAAGAACTCTCTAATCCTGATATGACAATAAGACAAGCTGTTTAAAGTGAGTCAAAATCCAATTCTTAAGGAGTTGGTGACATACAAACAAATAAATATACAGCTGAAGCTAATAAAAGCCTATAAAAAATGAAATGCTTTCATCCGTTCACAGACATTCTTTCCGCACGAAGAGTGTGATTTAGGAAACAGAAATGGCGGCATTTATCGAGCTAACGACCAACTCTCAGCTTCAATATAAACTCATTTGCAAAAAAAACGGGCACCTAAGCAATGAACCATTTCAAATGTTAATATTTCTTTGTTTGATAATTATAGGTAGTTTTATCCACACAATTTGCTAAATTAATAAGAAAATAATCGTTTTCATCAGTATTTCATAAAATTTAGATACAATTTATGGGAAATAATGCTAAACCTCGCTAGTAGTGTATATTCGCTAGTAGTGCATATGCTCATGAAGTAAAAATAAAAAAGTTTTTTTGTTTGTTTTTCTTTAATAAAGTAAAAGCAGATAAATGTTTAGTATCGAGTGTGACCCCCTCTAGCTAAAATCACAGCTTGAATTCGTCTGGGCATGCTAGCGAGTATATCCCGGATACTTGCTTGCGGAATACGTTCCCACTCCGCAGTAATCACATTCTTCAGCTCTCTGATGGTCTGCGGAGCCGGGTGTACTGATCTCACACGCCGTTTCAGAACGTCCCAGACATGCTCTATGGGATTGAGGTCGGGACTTCGAGCTGGCCAATCCAAACGACGAATGCCGACCTCTTGCACATACGCATTAACATCGCGGGATCGGTGGGCGCGAGCATTGTCGTCCATAAAAATCGAGTCTTCACCTAGAGCGGCCAATGCGGGTTGTGCATGAGAAATTAGAACTTCCGTTATGTATCGATGCCCAGTCAGTGAGCCGTTCTCAATGAAGACTAACTCTGTACGATCCATTGAATTTATTCCTGCCCAAAACATAACAGAGCCCCCACCATAAGGTGTGATTTCTTCGAAACATGCCTCTGCAAAGCGTTCTCCTTGTCTTCTTAGCACTCGCCGACGTCGATCTTCACCGAACAGAGATATCCTGGCTTCATCAGAGAACAAAACCCTATTCCAATCGTCTTGAGTCCATGATTCACAATTTCTAGCGAACCTAAGCCTGTGAACTCTGTGCTCACGGAGTAATTTGGGGCCGCGGGCCGGGCGGTGACTGCGTATATTGGCAGCGAGAAGCCTCCTCCTGACCGTCCATAGACTAATATGCACATTTCTTACTTCTTGGAGGTTGTTCTTAAGATCCACATACGAAGATTTGCGATTTCTCAATGCGCGACTCACAAGAAAACGATCATCCCGTGGTTGGGTACATGGTTTTCTTCCAGAACCAGGCCTTCTCTCGACGGAACCAGTCTCCTGATATCGCTGCCAGGTCCTTTGGACTGTCGAGCGACTAACATTTAGCCTCCTAGCCACGAAACATTGGCTGCAACCCTCTTCAAGCAGCGCGATAATTTTGGTAGCTTTTACCACTTTATCTACCATTTTTGATACAGCCAAACAGCATTAAATAAAGCTTTGACAGTCAAGGATATGAAATTAATCGATAAAAATTGAATAAAAGTTATGAAAGTCGATGTTAACTTCTGGAACTTCGCGCCAAAAATGTAGGATAAAAAGGGGTTTTCTGTAAAAATGAACATCAAATGAAAAATTGAATTTAGAACGTACTTTTTTAAATACCACAGCATTTTTAAAACCGGCCAGTAACGTGTACAAACGATTGAAACCTTTTTGGTATTGTATCTTTTTAAATATGAATGAAAATCAAAACCGCCCGTGTTTTTTGCAAATGAGTTTATTTAATAAAGAAATTTTTAATCCTGTAATGATAATAAGACAAGCTATCTAAATAATTTTAACGTCATGGTCCTCCTTAAATTTTCAACTTTTAAATGAAAATTGACTGTTTAAAGTGAGTCAAAATCCAATTCCTATGAAGTCGGTAATATACAAAGAAATAAATATATATACACCAGAAACTAATAAAAGCCCATAAAAAAACGGGTTTCGTAGCTGAAAGTAAACTAAATACCATACCTACTGGTTTATTTATATTACTAAGTTAGACAATTTTACATTAATTTATAAAACAAGTATATATGCATAAAAGAACACTAGATTACGACAGGAACTAATACGATAAAACTAAGGCATAAAGTATTAATAAAATATCGCGATTTTTTTCCAAAAAATGATGATTTTTATTCAATAAACATTTATTTTCATTAATATACATTATAAGTAACAATTTATTTTGAGTTCACTAGATGGCGTTGTACAAAATTTTAAATCGCACTATGGTTTCGTTACAAAAATGTATATGCATCCAAATATTCATTTATTATTTAATTAACAGGGAACCGCGAGGCGTGGCGTTAGGCGCCACGCGATGATCACGGCCACCCTCGCCTATAGATGTTTCACATCAAAAAATACGGTTTCGTTTCAAGTATGTCTTCTCTCGCATTGATGTTATATGCATATCTAATCCCTTAGTCGTCTGTTAAGTCATCCATGGGTAAGGTAAAAGAACGCGAAACACGAAAAAAAAATAAAAGCGAAAGTTTGTATATGAGTATGTTTGTTGCTCTTTCACGCAAAAACTATTGAATGGATTTTGATCAAATTTCACAATAATATAGCTTACATATCAGAATAACACATAGGTTACAATTTATCCCGATATTCCCACGGAAAGGGGAACTATGCGGGTAAAACCGTAGGGCGCTGCTAGTTTTTAAATATTTGTTTTTCTTGTATTGTATTAGGTAGTTTTAAAGTTAAATAAAATAAGTTCAAGTTCTCTTCTATGTATTTTCCGTGTAAGAATACAATTCACCACTCCCTATCTTGCCCGTGGATTTCGTACAAGACGACTAAGGGATATAATATGTACATAAGATCTGTGCAAGAGAAAGAAAACTTGAAATTAAACCCTATACCAACATGTTTGGAGGCGGAGATGCTCGCCGACATTTATCGGCGGGTGTCGGAGACGCGCGCCCGCGGCGGCATAGTCTCCATCAAAGAGATCACCGCCTGGCGGGTCGACTCCCGCCGAGAAGTCATTGCCCGTTGGGCAGTCCGGCTGGAGAGTCCTCGGTACGGTGTCAGGACCGTCGAGGCCCTCCGGCCGGTGCTGATGGAGTGGTTGGAGCGGACGCACGGGGTGCTTTCTTTCCGACTGGTGCAGGTGCTGACGGGGCACGGTTGCTTCGGGAAGTACCTGCACAAGATTGTCAGGAGGGAGAGCACACCGTCCTGCCACCACTGCAGTTGCGACGAGGACACGGCGCAGCACACGCTCGAGGAGTGTGCTGCATGGGAGGGTGATCGCCGTGAACTCGTCGCAATTATTGGTGCCGACCTGGTGCTGCCGACATCGCCAGGGAGATGCTCGTCAGCGTCAGGAACTCGGACGCGGTCGCCGCCATCTGTGAGGCCGTAATCTCACGGAAGGAGGCGGCGGATCGTGTGCGAGTAGAGCTTCTATTCGGCGACACGTTCCGCCGCCGGCGACTCGGGCGGCGCAGGCGCGAGTATCTGCGCCTAATGCCGCCCTAGCTGAGGCCGCGGGTGATCGGACCGGGGAATTGTCCGTCACCCGCAGAGAGGCTGACCGCGCGACGGCGACCGACGTTCCAGGACGTCGAGAGGTGAGGTTACCCGAAAGGGTATTCCGTCAGGCCGACCACTGACGACAAGTCACATCTGCTCCGGTGGTCGGCCCAACAACGAGGTGACGTGGGTACGGGTGGGTTATGGGCCCGCGCGCCGTCCTTTCATCGCCCCGGACGAACTGGACCGCGCGTGTGCTTACCATAGCCCACCCATAAAAAAAAAAAAAAAGTACCAACATGTTTGACCAGCATGGTATAGTAGGTCAAATTCCCTCCCATTGTGGAGGAGGCTCGAGCCCAGCAGTGGGACGTATGAGGGCTGCGATGATGATGATGAATTATATGTTTGTAAAGACCCCCGCAACACAAGGATTATTTCCTTAGCGCATTTAAATTAAAAAAAAAGAAATAAGACCCACACTCCTGACTCCAGCTACCTAACGCGAGCCTCTTTAGGTTGATCGAGGCCCTTGGCTATTAAACCGTTGAACGAAATTACTATCGGTGCAACGATTGCCGTTTCCACACCCCGCATATCGACGATCTCGTGACCTAAGTCTTGATATTTTATTTGTTTATATTTCTCAGCCTTCACTAGATTCACGTCGTGACATCTCATTCGTCACTCCCACTCACTCGTCATTTTTTTAGTGGTAGGACCACACTATTGACAGCTGTCTGTTACAGCCGCGGGCTGGTCCCTCCGAGGTAGTACTAGACTTTCACAGAAAATCGATGTCAGAGTATTAACAATTTGTTACTGCGCTTCGTTCGGTGAGCGAGAGAGCCGGCAGCCTAACTTTCTGAGGGTGTTTGTGTATGATGGGTTTTAGTGATGCTTTTAGTATTACCGAACCTCATTCCACGCATGGATACTAGGGATGTGCGATATTTATCGATATAAATATCGATATTAGCCGCCGAAATATCGATATTTCAATATCGATATTTAGAACTTTGAAATATCGCCAAATCGATATTATGAACACGATATCGATATTATTAACACGATATCGATATCGCTTTTGCAATGAAATGAAAAATTATTAATAACATAATTTTGATAAAAAGTGTGATTCCTAGGCATCCGGACAAATTGCCTAAAAAAAAAGCTCATTAAAATTTGTCCAGAGGATTTTATTTCGTCGTAAGTCCCGCTGTATCTTAATACATCCAGATAAATTCCTCAAAAAAAAAGCTCATCAAAATTTGTCCGGAGAATTTTCTTTCCATTAGTTTCGATATTATAAAATATCGATATTACAAAATATCGATATTTTGTGTCCGATAATATCGACTTATCGATATTTGGCTACCGATATCAATATCGATATTTTACTAACATCGCTCATCCCTAATGCATACTCCCTTCACTTCCTTCACGGTAGACAGCGGCCTTGCAAAGGACCATGAGCGTCAGCAACACTTGCCATCAGCTTTGTTTGCACGTTTGCCACATCTTGCAATAAAAGAGGCAGCGGATCGCCTGCGCGAGTAGCGCAGCCTCGATGAGGCGATCCGCCGCTGGCGACTGGGGTGGCCGTAGGCGCGAATACCTGCGCCTCATGCTGCCCTAGCCGAGGCCGCGGGTGACGTGACCGGGGAATTAGTCCATCACCCGCTGAGAGGCTAACCGCGTGAGGAAAGACCGACGTCTTCCCCGAGGGTTACCCCAAAAATAGAGGGTATTCCGTCGGGCCGACCGTTGACGTCAAGTCACCCTACTCCGGTGGTCGGCCCAATGACGAAGGCGACGTGCATCGCGGGTAGGTTGCGGGTGTGCGTGCTTACGCCCCTCTGTCGCCCCGGACGGAGTGGTGCGAGGAGCGCGCCGACCGCAAACCACCCCAAACAAAAAAAAATCTTGCAATAAAAAAAATCAACAATAATTGCATGGCGCTCTAACTTATCTATCACCACGATGTCTGATATTGTTATTAATAGTCAAAGTATTAAATAGATATAGTTATTCAACATTCAATGTTTTAACCACTGAACTATTAATGTAATAACGAAATTAACAGTATATAATCTATGTGTAAGTTTACTTCGGCGGCCATAATGAACTTTAATTACTTAGATACACAGTAGGTGTATAAATATGCTAATTTTGTTCCCACCTGTTTTTCTTATGGTGTAACATGTTGAACTTTTGTTTCGAATCAATGTCCCTTCATCAAACAATGTCTTTTACTGAATGAAGATCAACCAAAGAAGTAATAACTCTACAGATGGCGTAGTTGTTAAGATACTGATCTACCGCGCCAGTAGGTGAATAATACGGGAATCCCAGTCGGAACAACACTTTGTGATATCCACAAATTGTTCTGAGTCTGGATGTAATTTGTATTCATTAATTACTTACGACTTTTTTTTGAGTGGTGGCCCGCCGTCCGGCTCCGTCCAGGGCGACAAAGAGATGGCACGCGGCCTCATAACTCATCGCCATAGCACGTCGCCATCGTCATTGGGCCGACCACTGGTGACGAATTCCTTGTTCTCAGTAGTCAGCCCGATTCGACGTCCCTTTCCCGGGACGTCGGTCGCCATCCTGCGGTCAGACTTTCTGCGGGTGACGGACTAAAATCTCAGGTCTGGTCGACCGCGGCCTCGGCTAGAGCGGCATCAGGTGCAAGTAATTACTTACAACTTAAGGATATATGCAATTGACATTGATGCAAGAGAAAGAAATCTTGATATAAGACCACATCTGGCCAACTTGAAATTAGTAGGTCAATAATTCCCTTTGTGGAGGAGATAAGGTAAGAGCCAGTAGTTGACCATGTACCAGTAGTTGACCACTAACGCACATAAATTGATAAAATAAGAAATTACGCTGTTTTAAAGTAATTCAATATTAAATAGTCAATGCTGTTATCTAGTCATTGAATTGTACAAACTACGCATCCTCTAATTTTTTAATATTCCAAATGCACTTCAATTGTTTTTCAAGTGACGCACTAAACTAAACACACTAAAAACTTATTTGCACTAAACATCTAATTTGCTTTTGCTTTAGTTTTTTTATGGATTGCAATATTTTAAAGTGCAATATTAATATTGCAAAATTGTTAACAATTTAGTGATTTTGAAACCATTTACCATTAGTAAATGTTCTTCTTTTGGAAGTGAAACTTCTTTGCGCGCATGAGGGTAAATTTTTTACGGATGAAACGCAATTTAGCGTCACGAAGATGTGCAGCGTTTTTGTCGAAGAAGAGGGGGAGAGCGATTGAAACCGATTGAGAGAGAATGAGAAAGGGCGAGCATAGCACGAAGCACAGCCATGGGGCGAGAGTAGGAAGCAAGCGAGTGAGAAAGATCGTGAGTTTTATTTTTTTAATACTGATAAAAAATACATGAAACCAAAGAAGTTTCACTTCTGACATGCGTACTTAGTACTCACGCTATTTTTTTTATCTGTTTGGAATTAATTAAAGTAACGTTGTATGTGAAATACGAATAAAAATATTTACTAAGTCAATTTGTGGGGGGTGATCAACTACTGATTCTCAAGTTGTAGGTTTTATTTTTTTTTATTTTATTCCATTATTTTACAAACAAAACCAATAGTTTAATATCGTTGAAAACTTACGCAGAGCTCAAAACAAACACTAATTGAGATCGGGTGAAAATTAAGATTAAGCAATAAAAAAGGAATTTTTATCCCCTTAAATGGTTCACTACTGATGTTCTTTCCTTACAAGCCCAACAGTGAGACTTTTGGGATCAGACGGGTAGGTTTTTATATCGAGTATGCCCTTCTTGTTCATGGATATTTTATTATTATATCCCTTAGTTGTCTATTACCCTTAGTATTCCCCTTATATGATTTATTATTGTTCCCTTATCTCTTTAACAGTACTCAAGAACAAAATAACTCATGAACTGTATTCTCACTGCGAAAAAGTTTATCATATAATACTATGCAATATATTGTTTTGCACAGATAAAAGAGGCCAAGGCAATTATGTCATTCATTCTTTATCAAAACAAACAATGACTATAGTGGTATTCCTAGAAGATCCCAATGATCCCGTTTCTCTTATCAACATCTTAATGCATGGTTATTTACAGTTGTAAATAAATTATTATGCACTCATTCATTATGTGCGCGTGAATCATTTGTTGTATGAACAATAATATAGCTTATGTAATACAATATATATTTAATTTTCCTTTTAGTGCCAGAGTAAGAATACAATTCACCATACCCTCTCTTGTTCGTGGGGGTCGTAAAAGACGACTTTTTTTTTATGGGTGGGCTATGGTAAGCGCACGCGCGGTCCAGTCCGTCCGGGGCGATGAAAGGACGGCGCGCGGGCCCATAACCCACCCGTACCCACGTCACCTCGTTATTGGGCCGACCACTGGAGCAGATGTGACTTGTCGTCAGTGGTCGGCCTGACGGAATACCCTTTCGGGTAACCTCACCTCTCGACGTCCTGGGACGTCGGTCGCCATCGCGCGGTTGCCTCCCTGCGGGTGACGGACAATTCCCCGGTCCGATCACCCGCGGCCCCGGCTAGGGCGGCATTAGGCGCAGATACTCGCGCCTGCGCCGCCCGAGTCGCCGGCGGCGGAACGTGTCGCCGTATAGGAGCTCTACTCGCACACGATCCGCCGCCTCTTTCCGTGAGATTATAGCCTCACAGAAGGCGGCGACCGCGTCCCAGTTCCTGACGCTGACGAGCATCTCCCTGGCGATGGTCGGCAGCGCCAGGTCGGCACCGATAATCGCGACGAGTTCACGGCGCTCCCCATCCCATGCAGCACACTCCTCGAGCGTGTGCTGCGCCGTGTCCTCGTCGCAACTACAGTGATGGCAGGACAGTGTGCTCTCCCTCCTGACAATCTTGTGCAGGTACTTCCCAAAACACCCGTGCCCCGTCAGCACCGTAAAAGACGACTAAGGAACTTTTCCTAGTGGTAGGACCACGCTGTCGACAGTTGTCTGTCTACAGCCGTGGGCCGGTCCGTCCGGGGTAGTACCACACTGAGCAGAAAATCGACGTCCGAGTAGTAGCAATTTGTTACTGCGCTTCGAGGGTGAGCGAGAAAGCTGGAAGCACAACTTATCATCATGAAAAAAGAAACCTTTTAAAATATTACGAGAGGCTATTGTTCATGAGGCCTCGGGATCGATGCCTGGACCTTGAAAATTTTCAAGGTTTCTTGAAAGGAAAAATAACCTAAGTTACTAAGGTAGTAAAATATTATACCATCAAAAACAAAACTTGTAAAAAAAAGCCAAGCCTCGCAACTGTGTTATTCTACCATAAAAAGTTGTGAGATCTATGTTATACCAAGTCGGTTAACTCATTCAGTCCCTCCTTAAGGGACCTTTCTTCTTAAGTTATTACGTAAATAGCTAACCTAACAACTTCTTATAGTGACTATATCAATATTAAAGATCTTTTATGTTTTAAATAAACAGAATGACTTGGCAATCGCATGAAAACACAATGTACCTCACAAGTAATATATATTATATTATTGTACTAAACATAGTGCGATTGCCAAGTCAATCTATTTATTTAATACATAAAAGATCTTTAATATTGATATAGTCACTATAAGAAGTTGTTAGGTTAACTATTTACGTAATAACTTAAGAAGAAAGGTCCCTTAAGGAGGGACTGAATGAGTTAACCGACTTGGTATAACATAGATCTCACAACTTTATATGGTAGAATAACTCAGTTGCGAGGCTTGGCTTTTTTTACAAGTTTTGTTTTTGATGGTATCTCATTTCTTTTTGTAGATAGACCTACTTATTTTCCTTTCTGGTACCTTCTACTTCTTGAATACCAACAACGGATTTTCTTCGAGCCCACTCTCTGAAAAATGAGACATCTCTCCTTTCCGTTTGAGTCACTTCTACCTAAACGTAGCGGAGAGATGTGGAAATAAATAAATTTGATTGGTTTTTTGAAACACATCTCTTCTAGTCTTCTCTCCGCTTTGATGGCAATCGAGTCTAATGATGGCGTTCTTTCTTTCAGATAAATTTCAGGCAATTTAGTTTGTTTAATACTTTGGGAGATTTTTGTACAATTTCATAAGACATGTCGTCGTCTTGCTTTTTAATTAAGTTAATTGACCATTTTACAAGTTATCTTTGAACATAATTATATCTAGGTATCTGTCTACATCTATTATGTCAATCATCATTCAGCCTATAGCCGTCCACTGTAGAACATAGACCCCCCCTCATGCTTCACCATAAAGTGCGGTATTGTGGCACCTGCATCCAACAACGCTCAAAGGTAACAGAGTTGCTATGTCTAGAGCTCATTTTTCTTCGCCATATGAGGAATAATGACGCAGTCGCCACGTTTGGTAGGCGGGTTGGTTTCGCAGTGAGATATCACACATTTCCCTGGCGAGAGTCCCGAAAAAAAGATTCAATAGGAAGGAGAGTAGGCAGCAGCCCACTCTCCTTCCTATTGAATCTTTTTTTTTAAATGACAACGCCTTGCACTAAGGGAATAATAATCCTTATATTGTGCGGGACTTTACAAACATATAATTCAACATCGCATCATCATTGCAGCCCTCATATGTCCCACTGTTGGGCTCGGGCCTCCTCCACAATGAGAGGGAATTTGACCCACTATACCATGCTGGTCAGACATGTTGATATAGGGTTTCACTTCGAGTTTTCCTTCTCTTGCACAGATGGTATGTGCATATTATATCCCATAGTCGTCTTATACGATATTCACGGGCAAGATAGAGAGTGGTGAATTGTATTCTTACTTCGTCAACATATGGAAAGAACATAATAATTAACCAACACAAATTACATTCAGACTCAGAAGAACAATTTGTGGATCGTACAAGGTGCAGGACTGTAGCTAGAGATAAATTTGAGGTAGGGCAGCGTTGGTTACAGGTAGGACGGCAGTAAAAAAAAATAGCACGGTCCTCGAAGCACGAGCTTCTAAATCAATCATTATGTATATCACTGACCTCTAGGTTAGTGTGTGCATTCCACAACTACTCGTAGATAAATAATTTCTGTGACAGGGCATGGATCTAAGAACTATTAAATGCTCTATGAAGAAGGACAAGCGAACAAGATAGTTCCAGATTTAGATATAGAGATCCACATCTGAGTGAGAGTGAGGTAATAATTCATTGTTGGGTGGGGTAACACGAGTAAATAGATACGACTAAAAATAGCATTTCGATTATATTGTTTCTGCAAAATTATTATAATAATTAACATAATAATAATGAAAACATAACAGAACATATAGATCCCGTGAACGAGGAGAAACATAATAATAAGAAATATTTAAAACAGCTGAATTCTACGATTTGCCATGTTATTAAAAATGCGAAGAACTTCGCTCAGATCAACTGATTCTGTTCTTTTTTTTTCAAGGGCCAGAATTACCATACCAGCCATTCTCTCATGACCCATTGACAGCCTTTGAGGCCTATTGATTGCTGTTAAAGTTGAAAACGTAGATTCGCACACTGCAGTACTACATCCTATGGTCGCCACAGATGCAAAAAGTTCATATGTATCCTTGAACGAGAAACGTCTCGTTGCCTGTATAAAACTTGTAATATATTTGCCATTTTATCATCGTTACGATTCAAGTAAGCTTTAACCACACTAGCCTCTTCTCTCGATGGTATTTTCAGGCCTGAAAAATTGATTAAAATTGTAAGTTGAACATGACAAATTATTTTAATTATTATTTTTTTTTTTTTCAAATTTACCCAAATTTTTCAGTGGATCCATTTTATCTACATTCAACTCATCGAGAATTTACCGCAATCGAATTGATTAGATTATCGTTGTCCGAAAATCTTCTTTGTAATTCAGCAATTAGTATGTCCAACGTTTCGAATTATTTTTTTTATTTTATTTAGAATCTGTGGCATTTTTCTAGTTTCCAAATCCTGTGGAAGTGTATAAAGTCTGTTTGCTTCCATGAGGTAAAAATTACTGGCATGGAAAGCAAAAAGCAGCATCTTTTTCAACAGAATACTGCAACCATTTATAACGCCTGAACCAATCGGAATCAAAGGCCCTGTTATGTTGTTTAGGATATGTCTATTGTTGTTTATTGGTTCTCCAATTTGTGCAAAATCAGAAGGAATACCATAGCTAACATTACCAACATGCGTGTACCCACCTGTTGTCATGGAACTAGGAGTTACGATTATATTTTGTGCTTCCACCTGTTTTGAGCAATGAGGTTCTTCGTGGTCAATTTGCTCTTCAACTCTTCGTTTTTTCCAAAGAAAGCTCGTATAGCCATCGCAAAACAATGAAACTTCAATGTATGGCAATAAAAGTAACAATTGTGTCGATTTTCGACTAAAACACTCTTTCGATATACCGAACTCCGATATTGATATATTTAAAAATATCGATATGATGAAATAACGATATTTTAAAAAAATATCAACAGCCCTACAAACAATCATAATCAATCTCTAGTTTATGTTTATTTTACTTTAAAAGATTCCCCGTACCATAGATTGTGATATAGCCCATATTGCAATACATGGTACGGGGAATCCTCTGATCACAGATATTAAAATTAAGTAGACCCATGGCTTCATGTGATGGTGCTTCAAATGCCATCTTTACACTGAATACAGAATTATTATAATATGAAATGAATGTCACAAACTGTGGTATGTTTGGCAAAGTTTAGATACCTAAAGCTACATTTTTTTATCTCAAACTATGAACAAACATTTTTTTTTTTTTTTTTATGGGACTAATCCCACCACACATTCCCACCATTGTAACTCCTGTAAGCCAGGATCCACAATGGTCTCCATAAATGACACCGAGGTTTGACCCTCAGGCAGTCCCGGGATATGATTTTAATTGTCTTGGGACCCGCAACAAATTTAATTAGAAAAGATTAAAGAGGAGGAGTTGGAAAGAGAGATTCCACTTCCCTCCCAGGCAAAGCGGGAGACAGGAAAACAAAATGACTAGTCAGCCAATAAGTAAACAGGAGTACAGCTACGATAGCGCAGCAGTACGGCACCACGGATACGGAAAAGCTTAACGGGGCCTATATGTGAGCGTTAAGATTGATTGCTACAGTAGGTATGGCAGAAACGCATGAACGCACGGAAATTTTCTCGAGTTGCTACAAGGTCCGTATAGTATACTACCCCACAGGTGACTTGCAAACTGTTTAACATAAGGTTACGCTCGTTTCGCCAGAGATCGCACTCCCAGAGAATGTGATGTGCTGATTGTTCATACTCGTGGTCAGATGTGGAACATTGACATAATGGTGATGGTACGAGTTTAAAAGAAAATAATTTACTTTTAAAGTTGCCATGGCCAGTTAAAAATTGGGCCACGAAGTGGTCAACCTCCAACCACACCTTCTCCAGGCGCTCCCGGATGCATGGAAAAAATAGATAAAGATGACGACCTTTCGATGATGAATCCCATCTTTCTTGCCATTCAGTTAAAAGTTCCTCATAAACAATGGATCGTGGTGCAAACAATCTAGCAATTTTATTTCGGTCGCGCGGTAGAAGGAAATCTGTATTCATAGTTTCCTTTGTGGTGTAATACATTGACGCTCGTCTCTGAATCTCCAAATCAACCGGAAGTACACCCGCGAGTACTGGTAAGGCCTCGGTACTAACCGTTCTATAGGCTTTACATAAGAATATTAGGGCCAATCGTTGGCTCTGTAGTAATTTAAGGCGAGCCGCCCCTATGGTGGCCCTATCGGCCCATACAGATGCAGCGTAACAAATACACCCCAAATATGTGGCCATGTATATGGTTTTAAGTGTATTAAAACGAAGGCCCCAAGTAGATGTGGATATTCTAGTAAGCGGGTAGAAATTCCGTTTCACTTTTTCGCCTACAGTTTTAATATGTTCAATAAATGAAAAAAATTTTTCTAAGACTAGGCCGAGATAGCAAACTGATTCTTTCTTTTTGACAGTCATATTATTGAATTTTATACGCGGCGCTGATTGTAAATGTCCTTTTAATAAAAGATGATATATTTTTTGTGGTGCGAAGGCAAGCCGGTTTCGTGTACCCCAATCGAATATATCATTGAGGCATGTTTCCGCTAATTTCTCTAAACCATCCCTTGTGTTCGATTGTATAAGTAAAAGTCCGTCGTCTGCATAGCCGATCAGTAGACAATTTTTCGGTAGAGGTAACTCGAGAAAATCGTCAAAACCTAAATTCCATAGATATGGACTTAATACCGAACCTTGAGGGCAGCCCATCGTCAGTGGTTTCGACACAGCATGGTGACCAAGTTTCAATTTAGTCGAGCCATTTAAAAAGTACGACTGTATGATTTGGTAGATATTTCTATAGCAACCACGAGCCTTTAATTTAAGAAGTAGCATTGGCCACCAGGCGTTATCGAAAGCACCTGAGATATCCAGGAAGACACCCAGTACGTATTTAAAAACGGATACGCTAATGACACGTCTTACCGCAACGGCCGCGTCGATAGTTGATTTGCCGTGAGTGAAGCCGAATTGTTTATGATTGAACGTTGGTCCACCCGGCAATAAACGAGGAAAATTGAGACGTTCTAAGAGTTTGCCTAATGAAGGCAGTAAGGTGATTGGTCGATATGACTTCGGGTCGTCTGGTGGCTTATCACCGCCTTTAGGAATTATACGTATATAACCGCGCCGCCATATACGAGGAAAAATGCCTTCAGTTATGCAACGATTAAAAATTATTAACATTGAGTCGCCCAATGCTCGACTAGCTTCTTTGATCATTTTATTTGATATTTTATCTTCGCCAGCAGCCTTGTTGAGGGGAAAAGTTCTAACGGTATTCATAAACTCGGCAAGAGATGGAAGGTCAGACATAGGCGAGAGAGGTGGCTCGGCGGCCCATGCACGTATTTGTTTATGATGTTCGCTGTCGACTGAGATGTCATCGTCTGGGATTAACGTATCTAATAAAACTTCCGTGGTCTCCTCAATACCCGTAGTGTGTTTACCGTTCACTTTAATGTTTTGTATGTACGCTAAGTCGACTGATCGATTCGCTTTAAACTCGTGATATAGTGGAGACCATGGACCTTCACTTTCTAATCTTTCCACAATCTTATTTAACAAAGCGTCTTTCGATTTTTCTACTGCAATCCGGTAGCGAGACCTGGCAGCTTTCAGTACAGATAGAGATTCATCAAAGGCCCTTCCTACGTTAGGTGACTTTTTAAGTTTATTATGCTTCCTGCGCGCCCTTCGAAAGCGTTTGCGGAGTTCCACTAGGTGATTGTTCCACCAGTCACATCTCTTAGTATTAGGCAGGGATGTTCGGCCTAGGGCTACATCAGCACAGTATATAAGAGAATGTGACATTAGTTCAGCGCCTTCTTCTGCGATTAATTGTCTACGAGTGAAATCCCTGGCACACGAAGAAAAGAGAGAACTGAAAAATTCCCAGTTTGCGCCTTTAGATTTGTATCTAAAATTATAACTTTGTCTGGGAGGAGCCTGCAACAGTCTCGATCCAAATTCATACACGATCAGGCGATGATCACTACATGACGCGTCCGGAAGAACGCGCCACCTATTCAAACGGACGTCTGCACTTGAAAGCGTGACGTCAATAGAAGATTCGCCCAAAGGGCTGCAAAAAGTTGGTGGTGCATCGGGTGTATTGTGGATGGACAGATTCATCTCAGCGATGAAATCTTCTATAGCACACCGTCGGTCCGTATCGGTGTATCTAAATTTGCCATACCAGAGAGTAGATGACGCATTCACGTCAGCTCCTATAATTGTTTTACGGCCCGTAAGAGACCGCAAGACATGACGAAGATGGTGTAAGTGTGGACTAACGGGGTCTGAATATTGAAAATAACAGCTCAAAATGTATACCCTACAGGATGGGGATGTGACCTCTGCGACAGCACAGTGTGACGTCATGAGATTTTGTAGTGACGTCACTGTAAATTTGGAACTTGCAACATAAATGCCGGCTCGTGCTTTGTTGTCCAATTGTACAACCCTATTACGTAAGCGACTACTCTGGTATTGTTCTTGTACAAGCACGATATCTAGATTATATTCCGTAACTATACGATCTAACTCTGAAGTCGCAACCCTATCATTATGGAGGTTTAATTGCCCAATATTCAAACTATCCATTTCTAATAGTTAGTATTGAGCACCAGTTGTTCTAGCTTCAGTTTGTAAGTGGGGCAATCTGACGCGCCACAAGGATGATCATACGGTTTTTTAAAACGTTTACAAGACGCACATTTAGGTTTAAAATCTTGATTGTCCTTATTTGGGCAGGACTTCGTAATATGTCCTTCTGTGCAGTGACCACACGTAGGTGTTTTTTCCGTACAATATTTCGCGACATGTCCGTGTACCTGACAGTTTGAGCAGCGTACTACTTCCAAATCATCGTAGAAGCGGCAGCTGGCCCAGTCTATAAATATTTTTTCCTTGGTGTTTAGCAAATGAACACGCACTTCGGGATCGAGTTCGATACCGACCCATTTACGCCCGTTTTGTAATTTTCGGTTGCGAATAATTTTCGTAGCTTTAATAAAATCGTCTTCCTTAAGGGACATTTCGTCTTTGATATTTTGACGGTAAAGTGCCACAAGGAACGCGTTGTCTTCCATAGAAATGGGAACATCCTTGATTAGTAAGCGCGGTCGTCTACCTTTCGGTTTTTCTAAACGTAAGCCCGCGGCTTTAATGGCATCGACAGATTATAACTTTTTAATTTGCCTCTCATTTGTGACGCGAAGGACGACACCCGATTTCGCGGCTTTTTTAACGCCTACAATTTGAAAACCATCGTCCATAGGTTTAATTGCCTTCAGTAACGCCTGTTTGGTAGCTGAAGACGACGCGTAGTCAGCTGAACGCTCGGCCGTAGGATATGCGATTACACAGGGAGCGCGTGACGAACGTACGTCCACTTGTGGCACGACATTGGATAATTTTAATTTATCGGCGTACGATGGTTTCTTAACATCGGTTAAAGGCCGTGTAGCTTGAGTTTGGTTTATTTCCCGTTCAATATTTGCTAGTTTCGTCTCATTGCAAGATGATTTTAACGCTAGTAATGATACGATGGCAGTAATGCGTTGAGTGTAGTCCATTATTGCCGTTTTATTCGCGTTATTCATACGTGAACCCTGGTCATTGACAAGTTCGTTTATTTTTGACAGAAATGTGGAGGCCTCTGAAACTAGTTCACAATAATTAGGTTGTCCGCCGTCGCTGACACTTAATGGTGACGAATTAATCGCACTAGGTACGGGTAAAGGTTTCATCTCGGGTGTAACGTAAGCTGGAGACGGCTCATTGTAAAGGGCACGTCTGCTGGTACCGGCCGGTGGCGAGCGTGGTGTTAGTTTACTTAAACGAAATACATCGGCGCCACGATCAGGCGGTTCGTTATCGTTATAACATTTCGGCATTTCAGAATTAAAAATATGTAAAATAATCGAAGTAAATAAAACTTAAATGCCTAACTCAATAATAATTTTAAATCTACCTACTACTTAAGAAAATAAAAAACTTACCGAGTTCAGCTGTATGAACTAGTACGGAGATAGCCGAATAACATCCGTCGCGCTCGTCGGCGCGAACACATGGGTATCGTGCAAAGGTGAGCATGAAAAACTCTATATTATTTTGACATTACAAATACGAATAAATACTTCAATTTTATTTATACAGATTTCCGTGTGGTGACGGAGTAAGAATACAATTTACCACTCCATATCTTGCCCGTGGATGCGTAAAAGACGACGACAGGATATAATATGCACCTAAGATCTGTGCAAGAGAAGGAAAACTCGAAATTAAACCCTATACTAACATGTCTGAACAACATGGTATAGTAGGTCATTTGCCCTCCTATTGTGGAAAAGGCTCGACCCCAGCATTGGCATATATGAGCTGAATTGTGTCTTGCATCTTGTCTCGTGCTTCTGTATAATAACTAAATAACCTCTCTACACTTAAGACATTAACTACAAACAGTTATTTATCCCCATCTATACCAATAAATAAAATTGCAGTGTCTGTTTGTAATGTCAAAATAATAGGCCCTTTTCATGCTCACATGGTTATTTGCACTATACGTATGCCTAAAAATCACTTTAATTTTTTTTTGTCTGTCTATTTGTTCCGGGTAATCTTCAAAACGGCTGGACCGATTTAAAAAATTCTTTCACCAATGGAAAGCTATAATATCAGGGAGTAAACAAGGCTATATTTTATCTCAGTATTCCCCCGGGAACAGGAACTAAGGAGATAAGGCGACAGAAACCGAAGCGAAGCGAGGGCGGGTTGCTAGTCATTCCATATAAGTCTCCCTTTCTTGGGCTTGGGCCTCCTATACAATTTGAGGAAAATCTACCTACAATTCCACGCTGGTCAGACATGTTGTAATAGGGTTTTATTTCGTGTTTACCTTCTCTTGCATAGATATTATATGCATATATATCCCTTAGTCGTTTTTTACGACATCCACGGGCAAAAAAGGTAGCGGTGAATTGTATTCTTACCCCGTCACCATACGGTAAGCTATTAAAATAATCAAAATAAAAACTTCTACCATATTTCTCTCGCAGTGAAAACAAGTCAGCATATACATTTAACTAATCGTTATAAACGAACTCAATACCCCATTTAATTGTGTTATGTTATCATCTGATAACCTTTAGGTTAATTAGCTGGCAACACTCAACTGTGAAATGTGGACAAGGTATTTTTATCTAACTACTAGTTGACTAGTTGTACACATAAGATAGAGAGCGAGACACAGGGGGGTGAAAAAGAGTGCAGAAGCTCTTAAAAGGAATAAAGTTTCTCCATTTTTATAAAAAAAATTATTAGTGTTCCTCTCCTGTTTATCGTAACGTGATGTTGTAAAGCTTACAGTGTTCCTCGATAACTTAGCTATGCAACGCTAAAAGAACTATTCAATTCCAACCAGTAGTTTCTGCAATTAGCACATTTAAGCAAATAGTGGTAGGACCACACTGTTAACAGTCGTCTGTCCATTCCCTCCAGGGTATTACCACGTTCTTGCAGAAAATCGACATCCGAGTTGTAACAATTTGTTATTGCACTTCGTTTGATTAGCGAGAGAGCCGGAAGCCCAACTGCTGAGGGTGTTTGCGTGTAGCGGGTTTTGAGGATGCCTTTAATATCACCGAATCTTCACTTTCTTCGCGCTAAGCAGCGGCCTAGCTGTGCCCTTAGTGCTGCAAATGCCCATGAGTGGCAGCAACACTTACCATCAGGTGTAATGTTTCCTCATTTTCCACCATTACCAATAAAAAAAAATTTTCAGCTTTATTATAAATATCATTTCATTATTTCAGCTCATATTATGTCCCAATGTTGGGCTCGAGCCTCTTCCATAATAGGAACCACGTTGGTCAGACGTGTTGGTATAGGGTTTTTTAGTTCGAGTTTGCCTTCTCTTACTAGCTGTTATGCGCATTTTGTATCCCTCAAGTCTTCTTGCCAGTGGGTGTAAGAGATACACCCTCTGGCAAGAAAGATAGTGGGAAATTGTATATTTGATTGAATTGGATTTTGATTATTCTGTTTTTATTTGAAATGCTGGTACTTCCCGGATGCCCTATTTCAATTTGGTCCAGTAGCAGTTGAAGAATCCGTGACCACGAATGCTGTAAAGTGTTTGAAACGTCAAAAATCAAATCAATCAAATACAAACGCGATAAAATCCTTAAAAGTAGTTTTTTTTTTACAGTGTGTAATACTCGTGTAAACAGCAGAAATCATTTTAAAGTCGATAAAAAACAATAAGAAATTGTGAGAATGAATGCATTATCCATTATCGTAGCTTATTGTAAATATAACTTATCTAATGCAGTCGTATTGTGATGAAATACATCTTATATTAACTCTAACCTTTAACTTTAGTGATAGCATAGGTGCGTTGAGAGTTAGATTCCAATGAGCTTGAGTTTTTTTACTGTTTTTTTTTATAAACAACACTCTTGCGCCGAATACCGCCCTAGCCGAAGCCGCGGGTGACCGGACCGGGGATTTAGTCCGTCACACGCAGAGAAGCCGACCGCGCGACGGCGACCGACGTCTCCCGAGGGGGAATTTCAAGAGGAGAGTGTACCTCGCGACCAGGGTATTCCGTCGGGCCGACCACTGAAGACAAGGAACTCTGCACCGGTGGTCGGCCCAACTACAAAGGCGACATGCCACGGGTGGGTCATGGGACCGCGCGCCGTCCCGCCGTCGCCCCGGACAGAGCCGGGTGGTGGGTGCGCCGACCATGGTCCACCCCTAAAAAAATAAAGAAAATATAAATAAATAAAAATAGACAACACTCTTTTTTTCTTTTGGGGCGAGCTATGATCAACGCACATGCTATCCGTTGCCAGCATGCGGCCTTATAAATCATCGTAATCCGGGGTGGATTCTTCGCCCTTGGGCCAACCATGGATACAGAGTTCCTTGACATCCGCGGCGAGCATCGCCGCCTCCAGGTCCTATGGGGAAGTTCCGGTCAAAAGGCACGCTGCCTCCGTCACCACCGTGCGGTATCCACGTATGGCCTTGACCGCCATTTTCCTCCATAGACACCACAATCTTTTGTCCACAATCTGTTGACAGACCCCACACCTTAGAATAATAACATATAGAAGGTAAGTTCACGCACAAAAAGTGAGGCATTTCAATTGGAGCCTAATGGAGCTTACGCCGGAACCGTTCCGTAATGTACAAGTCATTGTACTGCACGTACGTACGCAACTCTAAAAAAATAAATAGGTAATTATGACGGTTTGTACATTCAAATGGTGTCATAACACATTTAAAAAACTTAAAAAGGCTTTTAACATTACTTTTAAAATTATTTTGACGATTTATGTTAATAAAAACAAAATTTGATTTCATAATTTGTATAGTGGTGTGCGTGTGTACGTGTGTAATCGTCTGCGCGCATGTAGTATTTTTAGATTCAAATTTTTAAAGTTCGAAGTACTGACACTATCCTTCTATACGTTATTATTCTAAGCCCCACACCGATGCTCCGTACAGGACCATCAACCGGATAATCCCCGTGTACACTGTACAGTCGTTGGCACGTAGCGCTGGGTCCCTCCACAGTGAGCATCAGCCAAGAAAGGGCGGCGGCCCCGCCGACAAGTAGCGGAGGAAATGCTCCCAGAACCACCAATGCCGTTTTCACATTTATTTTATTACATCACATAAATTACCAGCAAAATTACCAAAAACTATAAAACACATATAAATTAACATAAATATGTAATGCAAGCGGCATGACATTTTCGTGTTCCCGCCTAAAAGTCCCTGGTGTTTTTTTTAACTGTCAAACATATATTTAATACTGGCATACTTAGAACAGTTATTTTAATACTAATCTAGGAATCTATTGTGGTACGAGTTATTTATAGCCGCCTAAATAGTGCTTAGAATATATAATAAGTGATTTCAGTTTATTAATGCTAGAGGAGTTTTTGTGTACAGCTTACCGGTGCCGAAAATGTCTCGTAGAAAGCTAGATTAGTCATAGACTTTGCGCTAGAAAAAGCGGTTACAATGTGTGTGGTCTTATCATTTTTATATTCGTAACTTTCCTCTGCGGTTACTTTCGCGACACATGGTTTGACACAATGTCAAATACTGGTAAAACTTTCGCTGTCCTCTATGGTTGCACATATTCTATGATCCGGCGAATGTCAAAATATCATGTAGCGCTTTTATATTTTTTAATTATTTTAGAGTTTTACAGTGTTATACTGAATAATTTTGCTGATATTTTATGTAATATAATGTCGATAAAATGCTGAAATATAGTGAATACGATATAATAGCGAATTGTGTGCATTTTAATATTCTGCCAATATTCCCAGAGGAAGTATGATTTGGGTATCAGCTCAAAATCATTGCTAACGACTGACTAAAAGACGAAGACTAAAATTCATATTAATCAATATAATAACTCGACACTGGCACCAATTGCTCATATTATTGTAGATCATTGCCATTAAATAAGAAGAAGAAGATTCTATAATCCAAAAAAATATATATCAAATTAATTAACAGATCTAATTCTTAATTTGATTGACCGTTATATTTTTATCTTACATCACTACCTTCTAATCGATATTGACAAAACTAAAACAACTGAACCAAAGTTCTAAAGGAACGTGAAAATGTTATGTAGCTGTTTTCAATTATAATATTTCAACATTTTAACGCGCTTCATTAAAAAAACTTGGTAGCATTTTATGTGATAGTAGCAATCCAGTGCAGTGCAAATGCAGTGAAAGTGTTGATATATATTATAAATTATATAGCAGTACTTTTAAGCCCATAAATAGGTCATTCAGTCCAGCCAAATTTCATAATGAGCATATATTTTCATAAATTATTCATATCCACACCACACGGAGAACTTCCAATCCAATCCGCTGATAAGTTCTCCGTGTGGTGATATTGCCCGCGGCAATCGTATACGACGACTAAGGGGTATAATACACATATAACATCTGTGCAAGAGAAAACAAAAATCGAAGTTAAACCCTATACTATCATATCTGCGCCCTAGCCGAGTCCGTCACCCGCAGAGAGGATGACCCCGCGATGGCGACCGACGTCCCAGTACGTCGAGAGGTGAGGTTACCCGAAAGGGTATTCCGTCGGGCTGACCACTGATGACAAGTCACATCTGCTCCGGTGGTCGGCCCAACAACGAAGTGACATGGGTACGGGTGGGTTATGGGCCCGCGCGCCGTTCTTTCATCGCCCCGGACGGTCAGGACCGCGCGTGCGCTTCCCATAGCCCACCCATAAAAAAAAAATACTGTCATATCTGACTAGCATTGTATCATCATCATCCTCATCTCAGCCCACATACATCCCACTGTTGGGCTCGGGCCTCCTTCATAATGGAAGGGTAATTGACCTACTATACCACGCTGTTCAGGCGTGTTGGTATAGGGTTTTATTTCGAGTTATTATCTCGCATAGATGTCATATGCGTTTTATATCCCTTAGTCGTCTCGTACGATCACCCACGGGTAAGATAGGGTGAATTGTAATCTTATTCCATCACCACACAGAAGACTCCGTCACCACACGGAAGCATTGTATAGCAGGTCACTTTCCCTCCTATTGGGGAGGAGGCTCGACTCCAGAAGTGGGACATGTAAGAGCTGAGACGAAGACGATAACTTAATTAAATCAAGTCGTTACAATTAATTGGGCGCTGATAACTAAAATAACAATTCCTATGATAATGTTGGCTGAACATGAAAATATGGGTAAACGACAATTGTCGTATATTAACTTCGCTTAAGGATTTTATAGAGCACTTGTGCTGTTAATATTTTTCTATCTGCAGCTATAAATGGCCAGTCCGGATTAATCTAACTAAAAATAAACGTTTGAGTAGTAGTAATTTCCTACTGTGCTTCGTTCGGTGAACGAGAGAGCCAGGGGTCTAAATCTTTACTACGTTGAGCAGCGACTTAGTTGTGGCTCTGGTATTGCTTGTATATGTGCGTGTGTCTGCTCGTCCAGCACCAAAGACAATAACATTATCCCCCTATAATGCATAATTTCACGTCAAGCAGACAACCAAAAAAACCGATTCCTTAAAAAGTGCTTATAGCTATGTGTTTTCTGTGTGGTGACGGAGTAAGAATATAATTCACCACCCCCTATCTTACCCGTGGGTGATCGTACGAGACGACTAAGGGATATAAAACGCATATAACATCTATGCGAGAGAAGGAAAACTTGAAATAAAACCCTATACCAACACGTCTGACCAGCGTGGTATAGTAGGTCAATTACTCTTCCATTATGGAGGAGGCCCGAGCCCAACAATGGGACATATATGGGCTGAGATGAGATAGCTATGTGTATGTACTATATATGCACTAACTCCTAAACTATTGGAGATCATGTTATAATTTTTTTTTTTTATGAATAATTAATACATATAAAGCTTTAATTCAAGGTAAAAATATTTAAAATAAAAAGTGTCAAAGTTACTGAAATCATCATCATCATCATCATCATCATCATCTTGCTCTTATCCCAATTACTTGGGGTCGACGCAATATGTCATCTGTTTTGACATATTGCAAAAAGTTTCGGCAATGACTTTTATGACCGGCCGCCTGCCTGACGTCAACCCTCCTTGGGAATGTAATCGTTGACCCAAATGGTACCAGATGGAGTTGGTCCGGGTCAATCTAGGGCTCTTAATCGTCTTTTACGACACCCACGAGCAAAGCAAGGGTTGGTAATATTCGAAGCCGCTACCACACAGCTGTTACTGAAAGAAGTTGCTGAAATATCGATTAGAAATTTTCACTTCCGGTTTACTATACGTCTTCAAATTAAGAATTCGACAAAAAAATTAAAAACGTCAACTTTTGAACTATAAGAAACAATACCCTTTAGTTTTATTTACAAATTAATTGATACAGATAATAAGCTTCCAAAAATTCATGATTTCATTCGTAGTCATTATTCAAAAGCTCATAACTCAGCAATAAAGCATCATACGAAAAAAAAATTGTGTGTACACATCCACGTCTACTAGAAGTATAACTGACCAGAGTATAAACAATTCACGACCTCACTTTTTTTTGGTTGTCCGCTTGACGTGAAATGCCCCTATAAAAAAAAAAGAATTCCACATAACATTTACACATCATCATTGATCATTTGCCTGCCCTTATCCCACGTAGTGTTGCCCAAAAAAGTCTTGGTCTTGCGGTCTTGGTCTTGGTCTTGCGAGAAATGCGAGACCGAGACCAAGACCAAGACCGCTTAATTTTTGCAAGACCAAGACCAAGACTGGCCCTGCAAGACTTGAGCAAGACCAAGACTGGGCCTGCAAGAGTCTCGCGGTCTTGCATTTAATTCAAATCACCATTTCAGCTTATATACGGTTGAGCTCGTGTCTTCTACATAACAGGAGGAGAATCGGCCGTGGCCGGAGGGGAATCGCCACGGTGATCGGCCGTGTTGTTACAGGTCATACATGTCAAGTTTTCCTTCTCTTGCATCGATGTTATATATTATAGCCCTTAGTCGTGGGTTCGCAGTCACGGGTAAAATAGGGGGTGATGAATTATATTCTTACTCCGTCACTACACGGCAAGTCAAATCAGTCTTGAGATATCCATCTATTGGCCAATCGATTCCCAATGTTGGTGTTGCCTTTTCAGAATTACTCTTCGGAAAGGCTTAAGGACAAAAATACCGTAATCACGAGAGTGCTCTTGCCCATTATACATATTTATATATCCGTTTATTCATTAGCCCAACGACGTTCACTGTTGGACATAGAAATATGCCTACAATTAATCTATATAAATGTCCATGTAGGGACAGAGTACGATCACCATCAGGCAGTACATGAAGCCTTGCTCCCAGCGCTATTTTGCCTCTGCCACGACTCACCCCAATCCACTAGTGGTTGGGGCGGTAAACTATGTCCCCTCAAAAATATCCGCGGTCCGACGTCCTCGTCATCTTCTTGAAGAAGAAGATGACGCTATTATGATCGCCCAAGAAAGGACCTACACAGCTCGCGCAGCGATAACAGATAAAACTCCGCGGTATCGGCCTCGCCGTCGAGGTCGAAAACCGCGCCGCGTAAAAGTCATTAACCTAACCACTTTGCTCTCAGCGACGCCCCGAGCCGAGGTCGGTTCTCCACAGGGGGGAGCCCTCGGGCGATGTTCGCTTAACTTACTTACCGGGTTGAGAGCCATCAGCGCTCACCCATTGACCGCGTTAAGCTGTCAAGGTCATCTGCGACCAACAGCTACACACACACAAAAAAAAAGACAGAGTACGAATATAGTTCACCACTCTCTTACCCGTGGATGTCGTATCAAATCGGATCGGGCAATGGTGTTAGGAATCCATGAAAAAAAATTGAAATAAAAATATCGATTCGTTAATGAATTGAGAGACATGTAAGTTCTCAATTTTGTCATCGTTTTTTTGTGTAAATTGATTAAAATGTATAAAGGAATGATACTTAATCTACAACATATTCGTATTTTGTTAAATGTTCATTAGAATTTGAATAAATCAATGATTACGTTTGCATAAGCAAGACAAACTTCGCTTTAACATAAATCAGCTGATCGGCCGATGACCGTTGATGAGTCGCCTTTGTACCTACGTAACAATTGAAAGGTTCGCGCAAATCTAATATCTATTTATACTGTCGAAATTTTACATGCTTACATATATCCTGTCTGTACATACCTACATAATGCATAAAATTTAAGGCATAAACTCTTAGACACACATTTTTGTAATCACTATAACTTTTACGTTATATTGTTTTTGTGTAATATACATTCTAATTATGATCTATGACTGTTGAACTACAACATACATGAACAGTTGTCCCATAACCTGATACACCCTGGGTATATAACATATGTGCAAGAGAAGTGAAACTAGAAAGAAAACCCTGTACCAACATGTCTGACCAGCGTGGTATAGTAGATCAATTTTCCTCTTACTGGAAGGAAGCTTAAGCCCAGCAGTGGCACTGTTATGAGCTGTGACGATGACGACGAATATCATACATTTTACGCTTCGGTTATAGTCGGTTTACCCACGTAGTTCCCGTTCCCGTGGGAATACCGCCATAAAATATGGCCTAGTTTACTCCCTGATATTATAACTTCCCATTCGTGAAAGAATTTTTGAAATCGGTCCAGCTGTTTTGATGATTACCCGGAACAAACAGACAGACAGACAAAAATTTTTAATCTGTATTTTAGGCATAGGTGTCGTGCAAATAACCGTGTGAGCATGAAATAAGCCTATTATTTTGACATTACAAACAGACACTCCAATTTTATTTATCGGTATAGATAATGAAAAGCCATGGCTGGACCAGATCCCGGAAGCGGCACCAGATCACGAGTTAACCACTAGAGCAGCCATCACTCCCCTTAACCACAATATAATATACATAAGATAACGAATTAAATCATCAAAATCAAACATTTACTTACGTGTTACATACAAATAACCTATTTACACAATAGGTGTTGCAGTCTTCACATTAATAGTCACTTAGCTATTTATTAGCGGAAGTGTACTTTGTCAAATTAATAACTTTTAAATTTAAAACGTTTTGTTATACCGTAAAGGTATAAGCATTCATATTTCTTAAGTGTTTATTTATTTATTTTGATTATTGTGTTCAAATTAACATACAGTATTACTAGCTGACCCAGGAGATGTTGTTCTGTTCAAATCTTAAAAAATAACAAGAAAAACGATCGCACCGTCACCTACAAATAAATTATTATTGAGTATCGCGGATTTCACGGGATCTTCCAAGGGAAGATACCCGGTCTTTTGAAAGGGTATTTATAACCAGTTCTAATTATTAATCTAAACCATTCTCGTACAGCCACAAAAAAAAATCGGTCCAGCCGTTTAGAAGGAATTCAATTACAAACACACTAACAGAAGATTTATATAAAGATGAGGTAATTTACAAGGAAAATAAAATTAATAACAATGTGACAATGTGTTGACATATTTATTTAAATACAAGATAAAAGTAAAAAAAAAACCAACTACGATAAAAAACGAGTTATCGGATAAATACGGATAAGTCACGAGCAAATGCTAATAATATACAGTAAAGCCCGTTTAAGACGGTTTCGCAGGGAACCGACCAAAAACGCGTCTTAGGCGGGAAAGCGTATTATGCGGGAAAGGGAAAAAAAACGTACCATTATTATTTATTATATCTATTCTATTATTATTTTGAATACCTACGTATTGAATTTAAACATTAAGAAAAATATGAAAACATGTCGCAAGTTGCTAGGACTAACGCAAAATGCCGTATTATGCGGGCAATCGTATTAAACGTGATTGTATTAAACGGGTTCTACTGTATGTATATTTGAAACCTATACAAGTAACGCCCTTTCCAATGATATAAAACACGACATATATGTCTCAAATTTATTTTAAAACACAGTACTTTTAAATCTCTAGAGGGGACCATATTAGATTCAGTGACACATCATATAGCCTATAGCCAGCAGACGATCAAGACGCTTCCAACAATACCTCATTTGTCCGGTTCTAATAAGTAGTTGATGAGCTATGAGGGAACAGATGAACATACATACATAGCCTGTCAAAATGATAACCCTCCGTAGTCCGATAATCAATGGTAGCTTTTTATAAATATCAGCGATGTTCTGGTGTTAATTTAGTTAGGAATAGATTTCAAACCGTTATTATAACTCGAGGGGGCTATGGTCGATATTTTTCTACGTGACAAAATCCGGAACACTGAAATCCGTAGAAGAACGGGTGTAACCGACATAGCCCGCAGAATTAGCACGTTGAAATGGCAATGGGTAGGCCACATCACTCGTCGAACTGACAACCGTTGGGGAAGAAAGGTTTTTGAATGGCGACCACGAAGCGGACGGCGTAGCGTAGGACGACCCCCCACTAGGTGGACTAACGACATTCTCAAAGTCGCAGCCTCGCAGGGAACAGTTGCAAGTGGCGCAGGACCGTTCCGAGTGGCATTCTCATGGGGAGGTCTATGTCCAGCAGTGGACGTCTGTGGGTTGATGATAACTGTATTATCTTATTTTAACCTCATTCATTTCAGCTCATATACATCCCACTGTTGGGCTCCAGCCTCCTCCACAATAGGAAGGCAATTAACCTTACCGATACCATGCTAATGAAACATGTAGAGTTTTATTTCGAGTTCCTACCTTCTCTTGCATAGATGTTATTATATCCCTTAGTCATCTTTTACGACATCCACGGGCAAGATAGGGAATGGTGAATTGTATTCTTACCCCGTCATCACACGGAACGGATTTTAATTAATCTTATCTTACTTAAACTAAACAAAAGTAATCTCTCTCCTTTGCAAATGACGTTACTAATACATTCCTTAATCTATTATATGATACACTTTTCTTCTACTTTTCTTCACACACATTAGAGGAAGTTTGAAAGTTACGCCAGTGACGGAAAAGTTAAGGAGTGAACGGCTGACATGGTATGGACTTGTGATGAGGCGGGATGAAATAAATATTGTGAGAAAAGTTTTGGATATGAATGTTGAAGGGTTTAGGGTTAAAGGAAGACCGAGGAAAAGATAGATGGACTGCGTGAGGCACGACATGGATAGTCTGGGAGTGACTGCAGAGATGACGTCTGATAGGACCGTATGGAAGAAGATGACATATTGCGTCGATCTCCAAGTAATTGAAATAAGACCAAGATGATGATGTCTTTTCTTCTAACTCGTACATATAGAAATTTGTAATAGTTACGCCTTACGTCTACTGTCCCACTAATTTAATTAATACATAAACACATTAGGCACGACTTAGGTGCCATAAAGAGGGCTAGACTGTGCCGAGGACATTAGCGGCGCTGTTGATGTCATTTTTCGGATACGGCATAGAAAATGGCGTAGGGTGACGTCTGTTTCATACGGATAGTGAATATTTTAGGTTATTATACAATTTTAGATATTTAGAACGGTATCTATACTTGCTTTTTAACACGCTATTTCTCAGAAACGTTGGCTCTAAGGAAAAACAACTAAAAATACATTTTTTATAAGAGAATTTTATAAGCTACAATTTTTGTCTGATGTAATTTTGCGATAAAATTTACCGTTTTCCTGAAAATCGTGAAAAACCGATTTTTTTTAGATTTTCGACCTTTGACCACAAATAAATTTTTTCCAGGTACCGGAATGATTCGGACCTCCTGAATATTATTTTAATCATGTTTTAAACAAGTGAAAACATTTTCAGCTTGTTTTAAATTAATGTAACTTCGAATGTATAATTTGACCAGACCACTATTAGTTTTAAAATATAAAATACTAGCAACCCGCCCTCGCTTCGCTTCGGTTATAGGTTATAGTCATTTTACCCGCGTAGTTCCCGTTCCCGTGGGAATACCGAGATAAAATATAGCCTAGTTTACGCCCTGATATTATAGCTTTCCATTGGTGAAAGAATTTTTGAAATCGGTCCAGCAGTTTTGAAGATTACCCGGAACAAACAGACAGACAGACAGACAGACAAAAAATTTTTAATTGCTATTTTAGGCATAGGTGTCGTGCAAATAACCGTGTGAGCATGAAAAAAGCCTATTATTTTGACATTACAAACAGACACTCCAATTTTATTTATTGGTATAGATTGTGTGATTTTTTTTTAAATTCCCACGCTCCCGTGTAATGACTGATACTGCTTATGGAGCTCTGTAATACCAAAGTAAGATCCAGGTCGCTGCCAACCATAAAGATTTAGACCTTTGGCTCTCTTACTCAACGAACGAAGCGCAGGAGCAAATTATTACTACTCAAACTTCTCTGCGAAAATATTTTCATCATCATCATCATCGCAGTCCACATACGTCCCGCTGTTGGCCTCTGGCCCCTCCACAATGGGGGGAACTTGACCTACTATATCATACTGGTCAGACATGTTGGTATAAGGTTTAATTTCGAGTTTTCCCTCTCTTAGTTTTAGTCCTCTTGTACGACATCCACGGGCAAGATAGGGAGTGGTGAATTGTATTCTTACTCCGTCATCCGAAAATGTGTTACTACCACGAAAATGGCTGGCATTTATGCCTGACAGAAAACTTTCAAAATATTTTTTTAAATAAAAATCACTAAGATAGCCCCCAAACAACCCCGCTGTACTTTTAAAAAGAGCAACGCCTTAATCAGTTGGCTCAACACGAATATATGAACGTCAACGTAAGCGTATCGTTATCGAGACCAATTTGTTATGAGATTTGGAGCAGCGCCTCTATCGGACAACAGCTGTACTACTTTAAATCCATACAAATTTGTCTCTATAACGTTACAAATACTTTGAAGGAAATATTCGTACTAATCTTATGAATAAACTCTCGGCTCGGCTACATAAAATATAGTTCGTGATTTTAATTCTTACGCTGTTATAAGCAATGCGCTATCTTAAACTTCGTTATGTCTAAACGTCTCATTTGAGGCATCATTTAGATGGATATCTCGCGTGCGGAGTATAGGGGAACTCTACAGCACACACTTCAGCTTTCTCACAAGATCGACTCATCAAATCTATTTTATAATCCACAATAATTAATTGCCGGCCTTCTTAATGCATACTAAAATTACTACACATTGTCTCAACTCGTACATGTCCTAATGGTCAATTCGAGCCCCCTCCCCTATAGGAGGTAAATTGGCCTACTATATGCTGGTCAGACATATAGACGTATAGGGTTTTATTTCGAGTTTTTCTTTTCTTGCATAGATGGTATATGCATATTATATCCTTTAGACATCTTTTGCGACATCCACGAGCAAGATAGAGAGTGGTGGATTATCTTTTTACTCTGTCACCACACGGAAAGTGAAACTACTAAATAAATACTGTTTATTATTCTCAAATATCAACAAAATCATATTCACTTACTAAAACATCGCCATATTATAATCATCATAATAATATTCATATTCAGTCGCGTATCGTTTCCAATCTAACTAAAATTTGGCTACTTGACTAAATGAGTCACCGACATTATACATGTAACTCACACGCACCAATTCAGTACATTGTCCTGTTTGAAAACGTGATTGACCTACTGATTGAATATTTATACTGTGCGAATAGAAATTATTTATCTATGGTACTTGAGAGGCCCTGTAGGGTTGGGATTAAGGCGGGAACGTGAAAGAATCATGATGTAATTTGTGTCCGTTAATTATATGTTTGTAAAGTTCCCAGCAATACAAGGATTATTTCCTTAGTGCATGGTGTTGTCTTAAAATATTATAAAAAAAAAAAATCATGTTGTGATTTTATATTCAGTATCTTAATATTTTAGCCCGTTATATTAAATCATTTTGATAGCATTTTATGCAACATAATTCGGAGACAGTACCTACTAGGATGTACTGAATATAATTTAACAGTGCTTTACATATTTTCATTTTCTACCGAAATGGCCAGAAAATACCATTAACAGTATAACTATGGCCTTATTGAAGGCAGCTCCTTGACTTACTGGAGGACTTTAAAGGAAGTATTGATTAATAAATAAAGCTTTGGCTAAAAGGTATAACCTTAAATGTAACCAAGCTATAAACTCCAAAAAAATGGCCCTGTAGGGTTTTAGGATAGAGAAAGTTTAACATTTAAAGGCCGGATGGCACCGTCAGTCATCTTCTTGTGTGCCTCACATATTGTTGGCCAGAGGCTTTAGTGGGCAACCCTACGGTGCTAGCTTTCGGCCAAGATATTGCAAAAGCCTTCGGCAGAGTCAGGCGCAAGACACTTCTGTCGAAGCTACCATCGTACGGAATCCTAAATATCGCTAACTTTTTAGATGGTCGGAATATTAAAGTCGTCGTGGCCTCCTGCTCGGAGACCACAACAAGTGATGCGGGTATAACACAAGGCTCGGTGCTCTCCTCGCCGTTGTTTATCCTGCATACCTACTCTCCATAAAAAATATAAGATGCTTCGCGAATGACAGTACGGGTGACGAGCGATACACTGAGCATCAAAATATCCCTCAGATTATGTTACAGGATATAAGGGCTTAACTTGTGCCTAAAATCAAACGCTCTCTGGAGCGGATCATGCAATGGGGTGAACGGAACTTAGTACAGTTCAGTCCCACAAAGACAATATTTTCATTACAAAGAACGATCCGTTTATCATGGCGCCTCAGTTTCAAAAAGTAACTCTCCAACAGAGAGTATTGGAATCAAACGAAAAAATACCCTTCTTTTTTTTTAGGAGTGGGCCATGGTCAATGCACCCGCCGTCCAAACGTTACTTTACATCCAAATGTTACTTTACATCGAGACAGCAGCTTATGATATGAAGCGCAAGTTTTCTCTCACATACATGCGAGATTTAGAATTAACTATATTCCCCTACAATGAACTATCTTCTGTGACGGAGTAAGAATACAATTCACCACTCCCTATTTTGTCTGTGGATGTCGTAAAAGACGACTAAGAGATATAATAAGCATATAACATCTATGCAAGAGAAGAAAAACTCAAAACAAAACCCCATTCCAACACGTCTGATCAGCGTGGAATAGTAAATCAATTCCCCTTCTATTATGGAGGAGGCCTGAGCCCAACAGTGGAACATATGAGGCCATGAGAACCATACTGGCCTAATGCAATGGACAAGCCTTTTGAGCACCATAAAAAATAAAGAAAAATATAGTAAAAACCTTAACAATGATTATGCTGCCATCTAGTGAATATTCCTTGTATCACTTTTAGGCCACCTTGGTTCTATTAAAATGTTCAATTATTTCTGTTGAAATCATAAACTCAATACTATAAAAATTTGTTTATATTATTAAAAATTATTTATAGTAATTTATTATGGTTCTCATGACCTATATATGAATATAGGCTGAGATGATGATGATATATTATGTTGCGCATAAGGAGAATCGGCAATTAAATTCTTATTTCAAAATCACAGACCTCTCAGCAAAATATTTTTTTTATATATTTAGCGTTGCAGAAAAAGTGATCTTATAAAGAAGTCAGTCTTTTACAAGTTTTATTTTAGAGAGTTCGTATTTTTTATACTTATATTATGTATTTACAACTTTAGTTAAAATTCTTATAAAAATTTGGATGCTTAGACTATAATTAGAATTGGATTTTCAATTCCGCATCTACACAACATATTCTAAATATACATATACCTAAAACTCATTAATGTGTTTTTTGGTTATAAGTAGATTATATTTGGAACCATCCAACCGATGTCTTTCAAACTAATTTCATTAGGAAGGCAATAATGCGAACATGGTTTTAAACCACTAAAGCAATACTTTAGAATAGAATAGGCGTTGAGATCGATTTTGAGCATTTCTATTTATTTATTTATTTTTTCGCCCGGGAAACTTAAGACAATCTTTTCATCCATACCTCTGTGTTTCAAAACATAAGTCTACGACCAGTGTATGTTACCAGTGATGACTTACGCCACTAATATGTAGTCCCTAAATATAGGCCTTATAACTAAGCTCTAAGTCGCTCAGCCTGCTCTGAAGGCGACTATGCTCGATATTTCTCCCGAGATAAAATTCGAAATACGGCAATTCACAGAAGAATGGGTGTCCCGTAGTAGACTTAAAATTCTTTCGAAGAATGAAGTTCAGTACAGTTATATGTTCCAAGAAAATATTGTTTCATAAACATTACTTTGTCTTGCTTCGCCATCTATTGGAGTTTTGAGGAATCAGCTATCGAAAGCATAACATTAAATGGCAACGAAAACATAATTATCACAGTTTATTTACTCTATATATCTTTCTCCGTATTTTTTCGTTTTATCTCGTTAATTTTTCCAGTGTGTTTATTTATTATTCTATGCAGTGTTTAGTCAATCCTATGTGTTATATAAATCAGTTTTGGCAACACTAAGTACAAAATCAAATTGACATTTAAAATAGGGATGTCGAAAAAGAAAATAAATATCGATGTATCGATACATAGAACGATTCGATATTTAACGTCAATATCTTGAGGATAATAAACTCATTTGCAAAAAAAACGGGCGGTTTTGATTTTCATTCATATTTAAAAAGATACAATACCAAAAAGGTTTCAATCGTTTGTACACGTTACTGGCCGGTTTTAAAAATGCTGTGGTATTTAAAAAGTACGTTCTAAATTCAATTTTTCATTTGATGTTCATTTTTACAGAAAACCCCTTTTTATCCTACATTTTTGGCGCGAAGTTCCAGAAGTTAACATCGACTTTTATAACTTTTATTCAATTTTTATCGATTAATTTCATATCCTTGACTGTCAAAGCTTTATTTAATGCTGTTTGGCTGTATCAAAAATGGTAGATAAAGTGGTAAAAGCTACCAAAATTATCGCGCTGCTTGAAGAGGGTTGCAGCCAATGTTTCGTGGCTAGGAGGCTAAATGTTAGTCGCTCGACAGTCCAAAGGACCTGGCAGCGATATCAGGAGACTGGTTCCGTCGAGAGAAGGCCTGGTTCTGGAAGAAAACCATGTACCCAACCACGGGATGATCGTTTTCTTGTGAGTCGCGCATTGAGAAATCGCAAATCTTCGTATGTGGATCTTAAGAACAACCTCCAAGAAGTAAGAAATGTGCATATTAGTCTATGGACGGTCAGGAGGAGGTTTCTCGCTGCCAATATACGCAGTCACCGCCCGGCCCGCGGCCCCAAATTACTCCGTGAGCACAGAGTTCACAGGCTTAGGTTCGCTAGAAATTGTGAATCATGGACTCAAGACGATTGGAATAGGGTTTTGTTCTCTGATGAAGCCAGGATATCTCTGTTCGGTGAAGATCGACGTCGGCGAGTGCTAAGAAGACAAGGAGAACGCTTTGCAGAGGCATGTTTCGAAGAAATCACACCTTATGGTGGGGGCTCTGTTATGTTTTGGGCAGGAATAAATTCAATGGATCGTACAGAGTTAGTCTTCATTGAAAACGGCTCACTGACTGGGCATCGATACATAACGGAAGTTCTAATTTCTCATGCACAACCCGCATTGGCCGCTCTAGGTGAAGACTCGATTTTTATGGACGACAATGCTCGCGCTCACCGATCCCGCGATGTTAATGCGTATGTGCAAGAGGTCGGCATTCGTCGTTTGGATTGGCCAGCTCGAAGTCCCGACCTCAATCCCATAGAGCATGTCTGGGACGTTCTGAAACGGCGTGTGAGATCAGTACACCCGGCTCCGCAGACCATCAGAGAGCTGAAGAATGTGATTACTGCGGAGTGGGAACGTATTCCGCAAGCAAGTATCCGGGATATACTCGCTAGCATGCCCAGACGAATTCAAGCTGTGATTTTAGCTAGAGGGGGTCACACTCGATACTAAACATTTATCTGCTTTTACTTTATTAAAGAAAAACAAACAAAAAACTTTTTTATTTTTACTTCATGAGCATATGCACTACTAGCGAATATACACTACTAGCGAGGTTTAGCATTATTTCCCATAAATTGTATCTAAATTTTATGAAATACTGATGAAAACGATTATTTTCTTATTAATTTAGCAAATTGTGTGGATAAAACTACCTATAATTATCAAACAAAGAAATATTAACATTTGAAATGGTTCATTGCTTAGGTGCCCGTTTTTTTTGCAAATGAGTTTATATCCATATATCGGTCATAATGGAACGTTTCAAAATGGAACGATTCACTCTCCTATCGTAACTATGTCCAAAAACATGTTCGTGGAAATATCTATTTCCATAAGTTCCAATGTTTGGTTTCGTTCCATGTTTTGTAATTACTACCCATAGGATGGAACCAAGGATGTAGGATGAAGGATAATGGATAAAGGAGTTTCACTTCTGATATGTATACTTCGTACACACACTCTTTTTTTCTTAATGATCTATCGAACAATCCTGAATTTCATTTAAAACACAAGCTATATATTTGTTATTTATATTTATTTATTTTTTTATTTATATTTTATATATATTATCTCTAATAATATTATTCGTAAAAATATATTACTTATTGAATTAGCTTATCTTTATAATTTACAAGTTTATTGGTGATCACAGTATCAAGTAAGCTTTGCTAAAATTACCAAAAACTTTAATATATGGTATGTAAAAGCATTCTAATACAACATCGATACATGTTATGCAATAATGAACATCGATCTTATTTTACAGAAATATCAATGTATCGTTTTCATCCCTACTTGTGGATCAAATCTGCGTTGTGGACTTTGTTCAGTGTTATTTTGTTAGTCTTAGTTAATTCATAGTCTTGTACGTCGTCTTAATTTAAATAAATTAAAATGACTGCTTTATTTAAAACAACAGCTTTTAATCAATCAAGAAAAGTTATTTCAAGTAAGTCTTGACAGTAAAATACCTAGTTAAATCATATGTATGTTTCTCCAAAATATTAATTCGTTTATGAAAGTTTTTTTTTTAATATTTATGTGTCTAACTATTACTGATTCTGAAAGTCGAATGGTTTAATTATTGAGAGGTCTTTGAATATATGAATAAATAATTAATATATTCAAAGATCTCTGAATAGTTTTATTGAAATTCATCCCCAAAGGAAGTTAAAAGGGATAGAAAGTTATTTTCGAAATAAAAATCAATACTCCTTAGTGCTTTTGATTTCAAATACATTTTGTTTGAATTAACTCTATTCGATTTTTTTCAAAAAGGTTGAACTCACATAAAAACTTGGTGTAACGCAAATATTTAAAATTAGAATGCCTCGAAAGTCACTGTATTTTCTTAGTACGACACTCGAATTTTTCTAAACTTTAGAGAGATCATTTACTTTTAGACCACGTCCTAGTTACAAAGTCCAAAAGTTGTAATTGTAAGGACTAAATTAGAACATTTTAGTTATTTTATAAGTATTCAAATATAATAATATTTATATGTATTATAACAAGATTAATAACATAAAAAAAGAATTAAAAAAATCTATTAGAATAATTTTCGACTTCTATGTGGATAAGTCGTGGGCAAAAGCTAGTATTAGATAACTATACTTGTTGTGAATCAATATTAGTAATAAATAACAATATCTAACAATAATTTTAAATAATAATATCAATATTGTATCAACAGTCCAAAGTACAATATGATACCGAATATTGTGGCCCAAATCTGTGATGTGGACTTTGCTCGGACTTAATTTAATCTTGTGCTTCATTTGATTTAAAATGAGTGCCTTATTTAAAACAACAGCTTAATATTAAAACACCAACTACGATGGTGACGGAGTAAGAATACAATTCACCACCTGCTCTCTTGCTTGTGGGTGTCGTAAAAGGCGACTATGGGATACAATTTGCACATAACATCTGTGCAGAGACGGCTAACTCGAAACGAAACCCTATACCAACATGGTATAGTAGGTCAAATTCCCTCCCATTGTGGAAGCCTGAGCCCAACAGTGGGATCTATGATCTATAAATTCATCCTCTAATGAGTTTAAATGGGGTAGAAAGTTGTTTCCTACTATATTAGTATGCCATTGGAAGATATTTAAGCTTTAGAGAGATCATGTACTTTTAGAACATGGCCTCATAGGGACAAAGTCCAAAATTTGATATGGTAAGGACTAGAGTATTTTGGTTATATTTTATAAGTATTTAAACACAATATTTCATATAATTTAATAAAACAAATAACGTAATAAAAAAAAAGTTACTGTGAGTTAATGTTAGTAATAAATATTAATATTTTTAAATAATAATAATCAATATTTAATCAACAGTCCAAAGTACAATTATCATTGCAGCCCACATACATCCCACTTTTGGGCTCGGGCCTCCTCCACATTGAGAGGTAATTTGACTTACTATACCATACTGGTCAGACATGTTGGTGTAGTATTTCATTTCGAGTTTTCCTTCTCTTGCACAAATGTTATGTGCATATTATATCCCATTGTAGTCTTTTACGCCATCCACGGGCAATATCACCACATGCAAATATTACAAAGTACATTATTATACCGGAAGTTGTGGACTTTGCTCCGTCTTAATATAACTCATAGATCTTATACCTTAATTTAAATAAATTGAGTGCCTTATTTAAAACAATAGCAACGGATTGAGAGCCCTCAGCGCTCACCCAGCAGTCCGGGTAAAGTTGTCACAGCCATCTGAGGCTAACAACTAAGTCCCACACAAAAAAAGCAATGGCTCATTTATTTCAAGTAAGTGTTATTATTATACCAGAAATTGTGGACTTTGCTCAGTCTTAATCAATCTCACAGATCTTATATCTTATTTTAAGTAAATAAAAATTGTTGCCTTATTTAAAACAACAACAATCAAGATAAGTTATTTCAAGTAAATCTTAATAGTTAAAATCATATATTACTTGAAAATAATAACAGAGAAATTTATCCCCCAATGGGGTTAAATAGGGTAGAAAGTTATTTTCTGCTATACTAGCATGGCATAAGGTTTTTAAGCTTTAGAGAGAACACTTTTAGGACACAGTCTCATATGGACAAAGTTCAAAATTTAAAATAGTAAAGCCTTGAACATTTTGAATATCTTCTATACCAATAAGTAAAATTGGAGTGTCTGTAATGTCAAAATAATGGGCTTTTTTCATGCTCACACGGTTATTTGGACGATACCTATGCCTAAAAATCACTTTATATTTTTTTGTCTGTCTGTCTGTCTGTTTGTTCCGGGTAAAAAACGGCTGGACTGATTTCAAAAATTCTTTCACCTATAGAAAGCTATAATATCAGGGAGTAAACTAGGCCATATTCTATCCCGGTATTCCCACGGGAACGGGCACTACGGGGATAAGGCTACAGAAACCGAAGCGAAGCGAGGGCGGGTTGCTAGTTTATATATAAATTTCTTGTGTACGTGTGTATGTCACTGAACTCCTCCTAAACGGCTGGACTGATGTTGACCAAATTTTTTTGTGTGTGTTCAAGGGGATTCGAGAATGGTTTAGATTCACAATTGGAGCCGGTAGGTGGCGCTGAAATCCTTTTTATTTTATTTGAACAGAACAACGTCTGTTGGGTCAGCTAGTCTTATATATAAATTGCTTGTGTACGTATTTATGTCACTGAACTCCTCATAAACAAATGCACCGATGTTGACAAAATTTTTTGTGTGTTCAAAGGGATTCGAGAATGGTTTAGATTCATAATTGGACCCGGTAGGTGGCGCATTATTTAAAGAGAACAACGTCTGTTGGGTCCGCTAGTATTTTATAATTATTTAAACATAATTATACATACCTATGTTAAACTAATAACCTAAAAAAGCAATTAAAATCCTATTGGAACCACTTTTTTACCAACAGTCCAAAGTACAATATAATACCGGAAATTGCGGACCAACCCTGCGTTGTGGACTTTGCTCAGTCTTAATTAAATTCGTAGATCTTATACATTAATTTAATTTAAATAAATTAAAATGAGTTCCTTATTTAAAACATTAGCTCTTAATCAATCAAGAAAAGTTATTGAAAGTCAGTCTTAATAGTAAAACACCTAGCTATATCATATCGAGGGGTGAAAGGCTTATTGGTTTAAGCAACATTTTTGTAACTTTACAGGAGAGCCATTTAAAGTTTAAAATTTTAGAAAAAAAATCATAACAAAAAATTCTTGAGCTATTTGAATGGGATAAATTTAATTAAAATTCAATTAAAACACCGAATTCTCGATGCTAATACTAAATAAAACGTACCTTTAGTTACAAAGATAAATCTCGCTTAATACAAATTGCTTTAAGCCCTCGTTTTTCAGCGTATGGAAAGTGTAAAAAAGTTCAGCGTATGAAAAAAAAAGTGCTCCGATTTTAATGAATTCGGTATCATTCGACGGAGAAAAATTCGCTGATTCCGAATATGTATATAACTCAATCACCTTAGATGTCGCTTAAACCAAATAGCCTTTCACTCCTCGATATATTTCTTTAAAATAATAGCCAGTTTATGAAAGTATTTTTTTTTTTATATTTTGTCTTTGGTTATTGTACTAAAAGTATATTTTTTTAATTTTTGAGAGATCTGCAATGGAATGTATATAGTATATAGCCAAGATGATAAATGCAAATAATCTTCGAAATTGAAATTTTGATGAACTTTTTTTGTGTGTGGCCAAAATTCATAAAAATCAGTGCACTCGAGAATGAGTGATTAGATTAATATGTGATTGGATTTCAAGGAGAATGCCTTTTTCGGACCGACCACTGAAATCAAGGAACTCTGCTCCGGTGGTCGGCTCAACGACGAAGGCGACGTGCTATACGAGTGAGTTACGGAGCCGCGCCGCCTCTCTGTCGCCCCGAACAGAGCCATGCGGCGGGATCGCTGCCTGTAGCCCACCCTAAAAAAAACAAAAAGAGAGAATGGTTATATTTTTAACCGACTTCAAAAAGGAGATTTTTTATTTTTGTTCGCGGATAACTTCTTTTTTTGTTGGAAAGGGTATACTTTCCAAATGGTCCCATGAAAATTCTATCGAATTCGGACAAGCGGTTTTTGAAAAATCAACAAAACTCTAAAAATATATCTCTATTGACAGACAGCAGAACAGCGTCTGTTGAGTCAACTAGTTTAGTATATATACTTAGTTACTTTAGTAATTGTAAGTATAATTACAGGAATAATATCCAGTGCATACTCGTCTAGCTCCGAGGTACCGAAGTTTGAAACGCTAGCCATCTCCACGCCAAAGAAAAATGTATTCCATGTTGAATTAAATCGTCCAAAGAAGGCTAACACTTTTACTAAGCTGATGTGGCAGTAAGTGTAAATATTTCATTATATTTTTAACATTTTTGATGTGATAACGTGTTATAAATCGATGAACGCTGCACGCACAAAAAAGTATGACTCTTTGTCACGTTCCGCTGAGGCGAGCGTGTAAGACAGCGCGGAGCAAGCGAATAGAAAGTCACTATCAGCCTAAGCGTTCGACTTGTGACATTGTTACGTTTAGATATGGGCGTTTTCTGTTTGTGCCACAAACGGTTATGTATCCGATATACAGTTTGCATATCGATATAGAAAACGGTTTTCTGATATCGATATCAATAGTACAGTTTTCAAACGTTAACATTGATATTAAAATGAGCAAACTTGTCCATATTGTGACAACTCAAATTCAACCTTATAACTTTGTCTCACTAATATCGAGTAGCCGTAGCCGCCAGAAACGTTATCTATACCAATAAATAAAATTGGAGTGTCTGTTTGTAATGTCAAAATAATAGGCTTTTTTCATGCTCACACGGTTATTTGCACGACACCTATGCCTAAAATAGCAATTAAAAATTTTTTGTCTGTCTGTTTGTTCCGGGTAATCTTCAAAACGGCTGGACCGATTTCAAAAATTCTTTCACCAATGGAAAGCTATAATATCAGGGCGTAAACTAGGCTATATTTTATCCCGGTATTCCCACGGGAACGGGAACTACGCGGGTAAAACGACTATAACCTATAACCGAAGCGAAGCGAGGGCGGGTTGCTAGTCATAACTATAACTATACAATGGAAACTAAACCTTATTGCTAGTACAGTAAGATATATTAACCACGTAAACATGGCTAATGTTATTTCATATTCTCTTCATCTCTTTTATACTAATAAAAGAATACATAATTAGAATGAGAGGAACGAATATGGTTCATATCTCAATATTGTGTGTGAAGTTTGCGTTTTGTCCGTACGTGATCAAATCGTTATAGTTTTAAGTTTTGACTTAATAGTTCTCGCATGTTAGTAGAAGTTTTGACTCGATACGGTTTTTGTGATATCGGCTACATTGATATAGATATCGATATGGTATGATATCTAACACATATCCGATATAAGTTACGTTTTGATATATCGAACTCATCATTAGTTACGTTTAATTATTCTGTGTAATCTTCTTTATATATGTATATATTTATTGTGTACGTGTGTATGTCACTGAACTCCTCCTAAACGGCTGGACCGATGTTGATGAAATTTTTTGTGTCTATTCAAGGCGATTCGAGAATGGTTTAGATTCACAATTGGACCCAGTAGGTGGCGCTTAGTTGAACAGAACAACGTCTGTTGGGTCAGCTAGTTTAATTATAAAAAAATAGTTGAATTTACGAGTGGAAATAGACGTTAATTTTTCGAAAAAAAAATCGTTAAAATCTCCTTGTACAGACAGCTACCTAGTAGTAAAATATGTATAATCAAATCAGTCCAGCTGTTTAGAAGGTTACCTGGAAGAAACAGACAAAAAAATGTTTTTTTAAGCATAAATATTGTGCAAATAACCGTGTGAACATGAAACAAAAATTTTTTATTTTGCAATTACAAACAGACACTTTAGTTTTAGTTCTTCTTTTATTTTTTTTAAATGGAAGGAAGGAAGAGAGTCTCACCATTTTCCCATGGTTGATCAATTTACCTCAGACCACAATGGAATGGAAGGAAAACGGGATAGGATCAAGTTGCACTAAGAGATAAGGAAATCTTACTGTCACGCGATGAGCACCTTTTTTTTTTGAGGTGGGCCATAGTCAGCGCCCCAGCCGCACGCCTCTGTCCGGGGCGACAGAGCGGCGGCGCGCGGCTCCATGACCCACCCATAGCACGTCGCCTTCGTCGTTGAGCCGATCACCGGTACCGATTTCCTTGTCCTCAGTAGTCGGCTCGAACACAATAAACACCTTCCAGAATGTCAAAATGCAATTTGCCGCAGAACTTCGAATATTTATTCGACACGTGTTTCGCCTCTAAAAGAGGACGTTTCGGCTTCAAATGCGCCATTATTTATTTGTATACATAACTGATTTATAAACTTTAATATTTAACGTCTATTAAAATTTATTACAGAGAAATGACTCAATGCTTCTCATCACTCAGCGATAATCCAGAATGCAGAGTAATTGTATTATCTGGACAAGGAAAACATTTTACTGCAGGTAAATATCATGTCATTGTCCGTGTGGTGACGGAGTAAGAATACAATTCACCGTATCTTACCCGTGGATAAAAGGCGACTAAGGGATATAATACGCATATAACATCTATGAAAGAGAGGGAAAACTCGAAATAAAATCATATATCAACCTGTCTGACCAGCATGGTATAGTAAGGTCAATTTCTCTCCAATTGTGGAGGAGGCTCGAGCCCAACAGTGGGACGTATATGAGCTGAAATGAAATATCATGTCATCAGTGTGGTGATGTAGTAAGAATACAATTCATCACCCCCGATTGCACTTGGGTGACGTAAAAGACAACTAAACGATATATAAACATCATCATCATCGCAGCCTACATACGTCCCAATGTTGGGGTCGGGCCTCCTCCACAATGAGAGGGAATTCGACCTACTATACCATGCTGGTCAGACATGTTGGTATAGGGTTTCATTTCGAGTTTTCCTTCTCTTGCATAGATGTTATGTGCATATTACATCCCTTAGTTGTCTTTTACAACATCCAAGGGCAAGATAGGGAGTGGTGAATTGTATTCTTACTCCGTCATCACACAGAAAGATATATAAACGATTATATGCAGATAAAATTTTTGTAAAAGAAGGAAAATTTGAAATAAAACCCTACAGAAACCCGTCTGACCAGTTCGAAGCCAACAGTGGAATATGAGCTCAAATGATAAAGATGATGATGAAATTAATGTTACAGGTATAGACTTGAACAGTTTAGTTGAAATGTCAGCCCAAGCAGACGAGCTTGAAGACGTCGCCAGAAAAGCACGTTTCCACAGTCGTTGCATAAAATTTATACAGGTAATTACATTTAAGGGAACATACCCACACTACGTGACCTATTTTGTTAGATTTTTCGACCTCTCCCTCCCCTCAGTGACCACTCGTAGTATATGCCAAGACCACCTCTCCCCTTTAGTTTTACGTAGTAATTCATAATTATGATTGTTAATCATTTCACAGGCAAAAAGTGAAAAAAAATAATTTGGCTCATACTCGTCTTTATTGCATAAGACTGCATGCATACTTAAATTACTAGTGAATTATATATTATAAAAAAATATTCGAATATAGGTAAAAATACGAGATTTTTCTCGGTAAAATCGATTACATGACAAAAACTTGAACCAACCCCCCTGTGACTAACCGTAGTATTTTAAGCACCCCGCTTTGTTTTTCAGTTTTAAAACGAGCACATTGTTGTTTTAGTAATCATTGACTTTTATTTAAGTGTATTATTATCACCACATAGTATTAAACAAAGTCGCTTTCTCTGTCCCTATATCCCTATGTATGCTTAAATCTTTAAAACTACGCAACGGATTTTGATGCGGTTTTTTTTAATAGATAGAGTGATTAAAGAGGAAGGTATGTATAATAACATCCATTAAATACTGGAGAAATACTGTTATTTTTGAGGTTTCTAATGTGATGTCGTAAATAATAATTTTTTTTCCGCTTACATTGCAAACGCAGGCTGAACACAACGAGATTTATCACAATAATGTACTAAGTATTGTACACATTTAAAAATTCTTTCACTAATGGAAAGCTATAATATCAGGGAGTAACATAGGCTATATTTTATCCCGGTATTCCCACGGGAACGGGAGCTACGCGGTAAAGCGACTTAACCCGAAGCGAGGGCGGGTTTCTAGTGTAGAAATAAATCCAACCTTAGGAATGGCAAGAAAAAAAAAACGATTATAAAAATAATCGATTAATTAAATAGTATTAATCGATTTATTTACAAATCGATTTATTTAAAAAAAAAAGAAAATCGATTATTTATTAATCCCCCTCCATGTCACATTCCTAGACTGGACCAGGGAATAGCTCGTCATTCGCAGTATTCGAAAACCTACAATAATTATTGTGGCACTGTATAAAGTGGATAATTTATTTTATTGCCAATGGTGGCAAACGAGTAAGCAGTACACCTGATGGTAAGTGATACTGCCGCATATAGACCTTTGCAATACCAGGAGCACAGCTAAGCCGTTGCCTACCGTTAAGAAAATGCTCTTAAAGCTCGTTTAAAAAAGGATATGTTATAGTGCTCGGCAAAGACGTTAAACTCGATTAACCGGACCAATTGTTGTCGTTAGGCATTTGGATAATCGAATGTATGAAAAGGTTTTGTGCATACATAATACTAGCAAGCCGCCCTCGCTTCGGTTTCAGTGGCCTTACCGACGTGGTTCCCAATCCCGTGGGAATACCATAAATTATAAACGGGATAAAACATAACCTAAATTACTCCCTGATAGCTTTTCATTAGTGCAAGAATTTTTGAAATAGGTCCAGCCGTTTTGAAGAATACCCGGAACAAACAGACAGACAGACAAAAAATATAAAATTATTTTTAGGCATGTATAGTGCAAATAACCGTGTGAGCATGAAAAAAGCCTATTATTTTGACATTACAAACAGACACTCCAATTTTATTTATTGGTATTGGTTGCTGGTACTTGCATAAATTTGTGGGTACAATATATAGGTCGCTGTTGGTAGTTCGGATAATCGCTAATCCATATAACCAAGGTCCGGATAATCGAGTTTCTACTGTATATAAAAATCAGTATTCCTATCTGTGATTTCAGGATAGTATTACATCTCTAGAAGAATGTAATAAACCTATTCTCAGCGTGATTCATAATGCTTGTGTTGGCGCTGGTGTGGACTTGATAACCGCTTCTGATATTAGGTAAACTTCAATATATAGCCATTTTTTTTTTGGGGGTGGGTTGCGGTCGGCGCGCTCCTCGCACCACTCCTTCCGGGGCGACAGAGGGGCGTAAGTTCGCACACCCACAACCCACCCACGATACACGTCGCCTTCGTCGTTGGGCCGACCACCGGAGCAGGGTTACTTGTCATCAGTGGTCGGCCCGACGGAATACTCCCTGTTTGAGGTACCCTCCCATCGACCGACGATTTGTATTTACCCGCTACAGAATTAGTTATTAAATTTTTACCCACATTTTAATACAGATTTATTGCCAGTAAAAAGTCATCGTTATTACAGTGATTTGTATCTACCCGCTACAGAATTAGTTATTAAATTTTTACCCACATTTTAATACAAATTTATTGCCAGTAAAATGTTTCGAACATTGGGCAATAGGAAATCAAATACAAACGCAATAAAATCCATAGCTTTATGTATAATGTTTAATACGCGCGTAAACTATGTTAGCTCTGTTTTGATACCTCGACGAGTAGTCTGTAATCTTGGTCAGTAGTCTTCTTTTACAATATCCTAGGAAAAGTAAGGTATGATGAATTGTATTCTTACTTCGACTCCTCCTACTTCGAGTAATACAATCGACAGGGCATTGTATTTTTTTATTCGTTTCTTTTACTTTTTTTAATTATCTTATTATTTTTTATCCTTTTAATTACTTATTTGATCATCATCATCATTCGGCCTTTCGCCTTCGACTACTGGACGTAGACCTCAATCATCACCATCTCGGCTCATATACGTCCCACTGTTGGGCTCTAGCCTCCTCCACAATAGGACGAAAATTATCCTTACTATACCATGCTGGTTAGACAGATTGATATAGGGTTTTTTACGAGTTTTCCTTCTTTTGCATAGATGTTATATGCATATTATATCCCTTAATCGTCTTTTACGACATCTTCAGGCAAGATAGTGAGTAGTAAATTGTATTCTTATTCCATCCCCATACAGAAAAGTCTTCCTCATGTTTCGCTATATATATATATATATATATATATATATATATATATATATATATATATATATGCGGTCCTGTGCCACCTGCATCTTAGAAGCTCAGTTTTCATCAGGTCGTCGGTCCATCTGGTGAGGGCATCCTACATTGCGTCGTCTGATACGTGGTCGCCACTCGAAAACTTTTCTTCCCCAACGGCTGTAGGTTCGTCGAGCGATGTGACCTACCCATTGCCACTTCAGCTTGCTGTTAGTTATACCCGTTTTTCTACAGATTGCCGTATTTGGTTATTTCTTTTTTGCATTATACATCTTTTTTGTTTTTTTTTTAGATATTGTACTCAAGACGCTTGGTTTCAAGTGAAAGAGGTGGATGTTGGATTAGCAGCTGATGTTGGCACTTTACAGAGATTTCCTAAAGTTAGTAGATTAATATTATCTCAGACCATACACGTCCCACTGTTGGGCTTGGGCCTCCTCCACTATGGGAAGGAAATTGACTTACTACACGCTGGTCAGACGTGTTGGTATAGGATTTTACTTCGAATTTTCCTTCCCTTGCATATTATATCTCTTAGTCCTCTTTTATGACACCCACGGGCAAGATGGTGGTGAATTATAGTTTTACTCGTGGTAGATTAATATCCATCCATCCATCAGCCCACTAATTTCCACTGTTTGATCTCATTTCAGCTCATATACGGCTCACTGCTAAGCTGAATCTTCGCACTCCTACACAAGAGTAGGGTAATTGACATGTACCGCTGTTAGACGGTTTGGTGTAGTTTTATTTCGTGTTTTCCTTCTAGATGTTCTCATCATCATCAGCTCCGTCGTCCTACTATTGGGCTCGATTCTCCTTCATATTGGGAGAGAAATTGACCTACTATACCACGCTGGTCAGGCGGGTTGGTATAGTTCTATTTCGAGTTTGCCTTGTATAGATATTATATGTGTATTATATCCCTTAGTCGTCTTTTACATCATCCACGGGCAAGATAGGGAGCGGTGAATTGTATTCTTATTGCGGAAAGATATACCTAAAGATAATAGTCTAAGATCCCGCTATACAACGACCTTCACCGAGATGCTTATTTGATGAAACTTATTTTTTATGTAATTTAATATTACAATAAATATATGACAAATTTTAGTCCAGAGTATAATTCATTAATATTCTTTATTTTTGTACATGTACCGGTGCACGGTTTGATTATTAAACAAATTCTATACCAATCGAAAGTATGAAGCCCATAGAATATGCAAACGTCGATCAGACCGGTACAAAATGCTAGTATCGATTTATCTGTTTATACCTGGCTACCCGAGAGTTGTGATCGGAAAAGAATAGGCAATCTAATGTTTGCATATTCTATGGGCTGCATACTTTCGATTGGTATAGAATTTGTCTAATAATCAAACCGGTACAATGTTCAAAAAAAAAAATTTTTTTTTAATTATTAATTAATCATACTCTGGACTAAAATTTGTTAGGCAACCCATATGCAATATATTTATTGACATATATAAAAAATAAGTTTCATCAAATAAGCATCTCGGTGAAGGTCGTTGTATAGCGGGATCCTATACTATAAGGATATATTAAAATTACAGGTAATTGGTAACGCGTCAATAGCCAGGGAATTGTGCTATACCGGCAGGAAGTTTGATGCTGAAGAAGCGAAAAGTATTGGATTAGTTAGCAACGTCTTCCCCGATAAGGAAAGGTAAGAACAACAATTTGTCGTGTAGTGAAAAATACACCCCGTCTGGGTGTTGTAAGAGATGGCTAAGGGATATAATATCCCTAGCCGAGGCCGCGAGTGACCGGACCGGGGACTTCAGTCCGTCACCCGCAGAGAGGCTGACCGTGCGACGGCGACCGACGTCCCGGGACAGGAACGTCGAAAGGTGAGAGTACCCGAAAGGGTATTCCGTCGGGTCGACCACTGAGGGCAAGGAACTCGGCAACTGGTGGTCGGCCCAACGACGAAGGCGACGAGGGTACGGGTGGGTTATGGTCCCGCGCACCATCCTTTCGTCGCCCCGGACGGACTGGACGACGTGTACGCTTACCATAGCCCACTGATAGAAAAAGGAAAATAATATAGTTAGCATTCACTGAATCCTTACTATATGCATATAACAGCGAGAGAAGGCAATTTCGAAATGAAACCCCCTTGCCAACACGTCTGACCAGCCATAGTAGGTCAATTTCCCTCCTATTGTGGAGGAGACTCGAGCCTAACAGTGGGAATTATATGAACTGAAATTATTATGAAAACACGTATAATTAAAAGACGAAAAGAAGTCCGTCTGACCGGCGCGGTGTAGTTGGTCAATTTCTTTCCAACTATCTCTCTCCCGTGTGGTGACAGAGTAAGAATACAATTCACCTCTATCTTGCCCATGGATGTTGTAAAAGAGGACTAAGGGATATAATAAGCATATAACATGCAAGAGAATAAAAACTCGAAACAAAATTCTATTCCAACATGTCTGACCAGCGTGGATTAGTAGGTCAATAACCCTCCCATTATGGAGGAGGCCTGAGCCCAACAGTAGGACGTATATAGGCTGAGATGATGATGATGACGATCTCTCTCCATCGTTGAACCGACAACCGTTAGGGAAGAAAGGTTCTCGAGTGGCGACCACGAATCGTAGCGTAGGACGACCCCCCACTAGGTGGACCGCCGACATTTTCAAAGTTTGCCATTGGAATAGGACCGTTCCCAGTGGCATTCTCGTGGAAAGGTGTATGTCCAGCAGTGGACATCTATAGGCTGATGAATGGATGGATGTCTCTCTATATTTCTTTCCAACTTTTTCTCATCAGTGGGACTTATAGAAGCTGAGATGATAATCAAGTTCAATTATTATTTTTCCAGTGCATTAAATCACGTAATTGGTCTGGCAGAGAACATAGCAGCTAAAAGTCCTGTCGCTGTTCAAACCACGAAATTGAATCTGGTTTACTCGCAGAGTAGACCAAATGCCGACGGCTTGGAACATATAGTGAGTATATTTAACGGATTTAAAAGAAGGTGGTTTTGAATTCGTCCAATTTTTTGGTTTTACTATAGAACTTTTTTTATTTGAAAGTTATTCTATTTAAATTTGATCAAGACCTGTGTGCTTACTTTTAAATCTTAATTCCAATCGCAGCTCAAATTTGAGCAATTTGGTACTCTTGAAAGCGACACTAGCGCACGATTGGAATCAAATCCAGTGGATTTTTTAACCCTTAAATTGGCAACATATTTTTTTTGTAAAATGTGTTTCTATTTCATTTTTTCCAGTTTAATTATTATCCTAGGGAGTCAAAAAAAATAAAAAAAAAATTTGCAATTACAGTTTTCGTGAAAACCTATGTACTACGGGTATGACGTTGCCAAATATTACAGAAAATACTTACGCTCTTTTATGTACTACCGGTATGACATTGCCATGTTATGAATAAAACAAGTTTGTCCCAGTTTTTTTTTATTATTTAAATATAATCGTTTATTATAATTATTAATCATTTATTTTGCCGTATGGTGACGGCTAAGGATGCAATGTATCATTACCCCTTACTTTACTTACTGCCGCGGAGCCGTCGGACACCGAGGGCGGCAGCACGTCGGCTGCTGAGGCCGCCGCTGGGTCATCCCAGTCTTCGGCGTCGGCCCTGACGGCGGCCCTAGCGGCCAGGGAGGAGGTCCTCCCCCCGCAGGTGCGAAAGCGCCCCCTGAACATGGGTGGCAGCTCGGAGTCTGCCTCCGAGGGGAGTGGCACCATCATGCCTCCTCCCAAAGTGCCGGCCTCTCGCAGGGGACGAGGGGGCGCAATAGTGACGGCAAGGTGGGCGACGCCATCACCGGCCGGCGCAGTACGGGGGACTGAGGCCCAGAAACGGGCGAATGAGGCGGCCGCCGCGAGGATGATGAGGGTGTTGTCAAACATCCCTCCTACCGAAACGGCGGCTGCGGAGTCCGCTGTAGGTGGCGAACCCCGAGCTGCCAATGTGGCCACCCTGCAGGCCGAAAATACCCGTCTTAGTGGTGAGATCTCAGGCTTGCAGGAGAAAAACAAGGCGCTATAAAAAGAGCTGTCGGCGGTGCAGAAGGCGAACCGCGAGCTGGCCAAACAAATGGCCGACTTGCGGAGCCAGGTAACGCAGCTGGTGAAAACCGCGCCGCCGACAAGCGCCGGCCCTGCCGCCACCCCCGCCGTCCCCGTTGCGCGAACTCGCGCTGCAGTGAGCCCTAAGAGGACCCAGCCGGCCGAAGCGGTCCCGCTGCCCGCAGTGGACGGCGTGCCGGACCTGACCATGCGCGCCATAGTGGAGGTTGTGGGCAAAATGCTCGACGCGCGCATGGCGGCTCTGGAGGAGAGACTGTCTCTGCCTCCGGAGCCCCGTCTCCGGCCGCCGCTTGCTGCGGACAGGTCGAAGGTCGTGGAGTCAGCCCCTGCCGCGCTACCCTGCCAGGGCGGGCGCGTAGGGAGTTACGCTGCGGCCTTCGCTGGACCGAAGCCGAAGGGGCCCGCCGCCAAGAAGAAGGCGGCACCGGCTCCTGCCAAGACTGGACCGCGACCGCGACTGCTGCGCCTAGCGACCCCGTTGCCCCCGAAGAGGGTTGGCAGACGGCTGAGCGCAGCCGAAAAAGTCGCGGCCAGAAGAGGAGAGCGGAGGCCAAAAGCGCCGCCAAAGCCTCCGCTCCCAAGGCAGGAGCCGGTAACAAAAGGTCGCGCAGGAGGCTCCGGCCGCCGAAGTCAGCCGCGGTGGTGATCACTGTGCTGCCTGAGGCGGCCGAGAACGGTCTCAGCTATGAGGCCGTCTTACGTCGCGCCCGGCGGGAGCTTGACGTCTCCGATTTAGGAGGCGTCGAAGCCAGGACCCGCAAGGCCCGGACAGGGGCTCGAATTTTAGAGTTCCCTGTGGCCGAGGGCGCCAAGACGGCCGATAGCATGGCCGCCAAGCTGAGGGGTTTGTTTGCTGCGGAGGATGGCGTCAAAATCGCCAGACCCGTCAAGTGTGCGGAACTGCGGGTCGCGGGTCTGGACGACTCCGTGACGGTGGATGACATCCGGGAGGCCATCGTCTCGAAAACCGGATATCCCGTGGACACCGTCCGAATTGGCGCTATCCGCCCTGGTCCGGGCGGCGTCGGTGCTGCCTGGGTGCAGTGCCCGGTGGAGTCGGCCAAGCAATTGGCCGGCTCAGGCAGGCTCCTCGTGGGCTGGAGCTCGGCGCGGGTGACCGTGTTGGAGTCCCGGCCTGCGAGGTGCTACAAGTGCATGGCGGTCGGACACACTCGGCCAACATGCACTAACTGCTTTGACTGCAGCGACCTTTGTTTCCGCTGCGGTCAACCCGGGCATAAGGCGGCATCGTGCGCCGCCACTCTCCACTGCCCCGCGTGTGCGGTGGGCAATAGGCCCGCCAAGCACCGTATGGGGGGTAAGGAGTGCAAACCCCCGGCTTCGGCCCCAAAGGGGCGGAGCGGCCTGACGACCCCGGCCGCTCCCGCCCCTAGCGCGACCCAATCGCCCGCCAGCGTGGAGGAGGTGATGGATACGGCCCACTAATGGCGACCGAATCCTACCACCTCCTGCAGGCCAACCTCAACCACGCCGCCGAGGCACAGGACGTTTTCCTGCAAGCCATGGCGGAGTGGTTGATCGGTGCAGCCGTAGCCGCGGAGCCGTACGTGGTGCCAGACCGGTCCAATTGGCTGGGCAGCAGTGACGGCTCTGTGGCAATCGTCGCCTCCACGTCGTGGCATTCCCCGCCTTTGTTGCTCAAGGACAGGGGCGATGAGTATGTCGCGGCGGAATGGGGAAAGGTTACGCTATTTGGTGTTTACTTCTCCCCTAACAGGAGCGCGACGGATTTCGGGGCCTTCCTCACCATCCTGGGGGCCTCGATACGGCGACTGGCACCGCGCCAAGTCTTCGTTCTGGGCGACTACAACGCCAAGTCCACGGCGTGGGGGTCCCCCAGGACGAATGACCGCGGGCGGGCGGTCGAAGAGTGGGCGGCGGCACTGGGCCTCTGTTTGCTGAACAGGGGCTCGGTGCAAACGTGCGTGCGGCAGCAGGGCGGGTCGATAGTGGACTTGTCGTTCGCTAGCCCTAATGTCGCAGCACGTGTGAGGAGCTGGTGCGTCCAGGAGGAGGTTGAGACCCTATCCGACCACCGATACATCCGGATAGAGGTCTCCCGGACCCTCCTGCAGCCCGGCAGGGGTCACACGGCGGACGGAGCTCCCGCGTTGCCGCGGTGGGCTGTGGGTCGATTGGATCGGGACTTGTTGGCGGAGGCAACCATCGTTCAGTCGTGGCTGTCCTCACCGCCCCAGGCGGACGGGGTGGATGCCGAGGCTGGCCGCATCCGCTGTGCGTTAACGCAGATCTGCGATGCGGCCATGCCCCGTGTGCGGCGTCTGCCCCCGAAGAGTGCGGTCCCCTGGTGGTCCCGAGAATTGGCGGACCTTCGGGCCGCGTGCATACGTGCCCGGAGGGCCTACACCCGCAGCCGAGCGCGCCACCGCGACGCTGAGCGGGAGGGCCAGCTGTACGAGGCTTACCGCAGTGCGCGGTCTGCCTTCAGGCTGGCCGTCCGTACCGCCAAGGACGTTAGTCGGCGGGAGATGCTGGACAGTCTCGAGTGTGACCCCTGGGGTCGCCCCTACCTCGCGGCGCTGAAGAAGCTCCGCAGGCGGGGCTCCCCCCTCACCGAGACTCTCCAGCCCAACCTCCTCACCAGAGTTGTCGAGGACCTCTTTCCACGGCGGGTGGAGCACTCGCCCCCGGTCATGGCTTCGCCGGACAGCGATCGGGAGGCCGACGATGAAAGTGCTCCGCCCATCACGGAGCCGGAAATGGGGGCGGCGGTGGCGCGTATGCGAGTCAAATCCACCGAACCGTGTGCTGGCCCTGGTCCTCGAGCACCTGGGACCACGCCTCAGGGGACTGTTCGACGCTTGTTTGACGTCCGGGACGTTCCCTGGGTGCTGGAAAGAGGGGAGGCTGGTTCTCCTGCCGAAGCCGGGACGGTCTCCCGAGTCGGCCTCGGCCTACAGGCCCATCGTGCTGCTCGATGATGCGGGCAAGCTGCTGGAGAGGGTGTTGGCTGCCCGCATCGAGCGGCACCTAGTCGGGGTCGGGCCCGATTTGTCGGACGCCCAGTTTGGTTTTCGGAGAGGGCGTTCGACGATCGCGGCCCTGCTGCGCCTGAAGGCCGTGGTAGCAGAGGCCGTCACCGGCGGAGGAGTCCTGTTGGCGGTGTCCCTGGACATCGCCAACGCCTTCAATAGTCTGCCATTCAGCTGCATCAGGGAGGGGCTGAGGTATCACGGGGTGCCCGTGTACCTCAGGCGGCTGGTGGCAGACTACTTGGAGGGGCGCAGCGTCCTCTACGTTGACCGAGTAGGGGACGTTGTGCGAACGCCCATGACGTGCGGTGTCCCACAGGGGTCGGTTCTGGGTCCGACCCTGTGGAACATTGGCTACGACTGGGCGTTGAGAGGAAGCCTCCCACCCGGGTTGGGCGTAATTTGCTACGCCGACGATACACTCGTCACAGCCCGGGGTGGGACGCTAGAGGAGGCGGCACGCCTGGCAACTCTCGGCACCGAGGAGATTGTCAGGCGGATCGAAGCGCTGGGGTTGAGGGTAGCCCTGGAAAAGACGGAGGCCTTTTTGTTCCATGGCCTCCGTACTGTCGGGCCTCCCGCCGGCGCTTCGATCACCGTGAAGTCGGTCACCATCAGCATCCAGGCCCACATGAAGTACTTGGGCCTGGTGCTCGACGGGCATTTTTGGTTCCGGGAGCATCTCCATTGACTTGTTCCCCGGCTTGTCGGCGCGGCGTCCGCCCTTTCGCGGCTGATGCCGAATGTGGGCGGACCCAGCGCTACGTGCCGACAGCTGTACGTGGGGGTGATCCGGTCGATGGCTCTGTACGGCGCACCGGTGTGGGCGGGGTCCCTGACCGTCGGCTGAGGGCCCTCTTGAGGCGACCACAGAGGGTCATGGCGGTCAGGGCCATACGCGGTTACCGCACGGTGTCGACGGAGGCAGCGTGCCTCCTGGGCGGAACTCCCCCTTGGAACCTGGAGGCGGAGATGCTCGCCGACATTTATCGGCGGGTGTCGGAGACGCGCGCCCGCGGCGGTATGGTCTCCCTGCAGGAGATCACCGCCTGGCGGGTCGACGCCCGCCGAGGGATCATTGCCCGTTGGGCAGTCCGGCTGGAGAGTCCTCGGTACGGTGTCAGGACCGTCGAGGCCTTCCGGCCGGTGCTGATGGAGTGGTTGGAGCGGACGCACGGGGTGCTTTCCTTCCGACTGGTGCAGGTGCTTACGGGGCACGGGTGTTTTGGGAAGTACCTGCACAAGATTGTCAGGAGGGAGAGCACCATTCCGTCACCATTGCAGTTGTGACGAGGACACGGCGCAGCACACGCTCGAGGAGTGTGCTGCGTGGGAGGGGGAGCGCCGTCGTCGCGATTATCGGTGCCGACCTGGCGCTGCCGACCATCGCCAGGGAGATGCTCAACAGCGTCAGGAACTGGGACGCGGTCGCCGCCTTCTGTGAGGCCGTAATCTCACGGAAGGAGGCGGCGGATCGTGTGCGAGTAGAGCTCCTATTCGGCGACACGTTCCGCCGCCGGCGACTCGGGCGGCGCAGGCGCGAGTATCTGCGCCTAATGCCGCCCTAGCCGAGGCCGCGGGTGATCGGACCGGGGAATTGTCCGTCACCCGCAGAGAAGCTGACCGCGCGACGGTGACCGACGTCCCAGTACGTCGAGAGGTGAGAGGTTACCCGAAAGGGTATTCCGTCGGGCCGACCACTGATGACAAGTCACATCTGCTCCGGTGGTCGGCCCAACAACGAGGTGACGTAGGTACGGGTGGGTTATGGGCCCGCGCGCCGTCCTTTCATCGTCCCGGACGGACTGGACCACGCGTGCGCTTACCAAAAAAAAAAAAAAAACCCTTACTTTACCCATCGGTATCGTAAAAGACGATAAATAACAGACAAATGTATAATAACATCATACTATGAGCGCCGATCCGCTTACCAAGCATGGCAATTGTGGTATTACCCCCGATTTAGGGTAGCTTACGTCCAACAATGGAAGTCTATGGGTTGATGGATGCTGGAATAATTTATTTAGTATGAAATACTAAGAAACTGTTTCACTTATTGTCACCAGTGGTGAAACACAAATGCGTATTGCACTTTACGCGATAGTTTTTGGATATACCAGCTTTGTAAAATCTGTTAAAACAAATAAAACTTGTTGCATCAAAAGAAATAAAACATGCTGTACATACAACAAAACACATCATATTCATAATAAAATAAACAAAAAAGGCATGGGTGAATCTTATAACGCTATTGGCAATGTACTACGGGTATGACGCAGTTTATTTGAATTGCTTTATCTACTAATTGGCAACGCGATACCCGTAGCACACACAAATATCAAAGCTCATAAAATAGCTGTTACGTGATTTAGTTAAACAAATACTACTCAAAGGTATTGTTTATGAGTTATAAAATGTATATAAAGCCTATCACCACCAACCTCGCACAGAAATATCAGTAAATCAATTAATAAACTTACCCGTGACGCAAACGCATCTGGCCGGTTCGGAATCATCTTGACAATTAGCACAGATGAGTGAAATTTTGCTATATGCTATATTATTTTAATCAAAAATAATCTTACCAACTTATTCACGTACATAAATGGTAGAACTGCCTATTAATTAAGTCACTAGAATTTTTCAAACCAACTGTCCTACCCGTATCACATTACCAATTTAAGGGTTAAACTAAATGAATTCGACTCTCGTCGATTAAGTCAAGTATTTGCTACTCCCGACGTGATTTTGACTTAGTTTAAAATCGTTAATGTTGAAGAATTTCAAGAAAGTGTCTTTGTAGTGAGCGAGTTCGGTAACGTTATTGATTTAAAGTAATAAAATACGGCACATTTGGTGAAAATAACAACGGCAAATGCGAAGAATTCATTCTCGATTTTGTTTAAGAGTATCAAATATAAGTTTGGTGAGATTCGAATTGAATCGGATTCGAAATTAGAATTGTATCCAAGAGTAAGCCCAAAGACCAGCAATTTTTGAATTATCATCAATAATGCTTGCAAAATTTGGGTCACTACATTGTCGTTTTTGTATTATTAGGTTTTATATGGGTATATATTATTTCTATCCGTGTGGTGACGGAGTAAGAATACAATTCACCACCCCCTATCTTACCCGTGGGTGATCGTACGAGACGACTAAGGGATATAAAACGCATATAACATCTATGCAAGAGAAGGAAAACTCGAAATAAAACCCTACACCAACACGTCTGACCAGCGAGGTATAGTAGGTTAATTACCCTTCCATTATGGAGGAGGCCCGAGCCCAATAGTGGGACGTATATGGGCTGAGATGATATTATTTCTATTACCAACGGTGGCAAACGAGCAAACAGTACTGATGGTAAGTGATGCTGCCGCTCTGCACCTTTGTTAGATCGCTGCCTACCTTGAAGAAAACGAAGGTGTGTTATGAGATTTGGAATACTAAAGATATCATCAAAAATTTTTTGGAGTAGTAGGACCACACTGTCGACAGTTACCTGTCTACAGCCGTGGGCCGGTCCGTCCGGGGTAGTACTACGCTCTCGCAGAAAATCGACGTCTGAGTAGTAGCAATTTGTTACTGCGCTTCGTTCGGTGAGTGAGAGAGCCGGAAGCCCAACTTTCTGAGGGTGTTTGCGTGTGGAGGGTTTTGGTATCACCGAGCCTCAATGCACGCATTCACACTCCCTTCACTTTCTTCACGGTAGGCAGCGGTCTTGTAAAGGTCTATGAGCGGCAGCAACACTTACCATCAGGTGTACTGTCTGCTCGTTTGCCACCGTTTGCAATAAAAAAAAGAGAAAAAAAACCCACCACACGCAAACACCTACAGAAAGTTGAGCTACCGGTTCTCTCGCTCACCGAACGAAGCGCAGTAATAAATTGCTATTAATCAGACAATATTGACTTTCTAACTAGTCGGGTGTCAGTTCATATGACGGTGTACGCGCTCATCGTGAAAAAAAAAATATTTTTTTTTTATTGCAAACGGTGGCAAACGAGCAAATAGTACACCTGATGGTAAGTGTTGCTGCCGCTCATGAACCTTTACAAGGCCGTTGCCTACCGCGAAGAAAGCGAAGGGAGTGTGAATGCGTGCATTGAGGCTCGGTGATACCAAGGACACCACCAAAACCCTCCACACGCAATCACCCTCAGAAAGTTGGGCTTCCGGCTCTCTCGCTCACCGAACGAAGTGCAGTAACAAATTGCTACTACTCAGACATCGATTTTCTGCGAGAGCATGGTACTGCCCCGGACGGACCGGCCCGCGGCTATAGACAGATAACTGTCGACAGTGTGGTCCTACCACTCCTAAGAGTAAATCTCGCATTATTTTTCCCTAACGCGCCAAAAGAAGTATAACTTCAAAATGGCGGTCCAATCAACATACTACAGTGGACTCTGGAACTTATTCTGATGGATGACCCAACCGGCCCACTTTATTTGTGTACTAGCTGACCCAACGGACGTTGTTCTGTTCAAATCTAAAACAATACTAAAAGGAATTCTACTTGAAATCGACAGCAGCGCTACCTATCGGATCCAATTGTAAATCAAACCGTTCTCGAATCTCCTTGAACACACACAAAAAATTTCTTCGACATCGGTCTAGCTGTTTAGGAAGAGTTCAGTGGACATACACAGGAACAAGAATTATATATATAAAGATATATTTTAAATGATTTTTTTGTTTCAGCGTATACTCAATTCTGCTATGAATCAAGGAGAAGATCTTACGAAGGCAGCCATCGCACAAGCAACTAAGAGTCCAGCACCTGAATTCGATAAATTTTAATAAACTATCCTACTTTATTCTTGTGGTGAAGGAGTAATAATATATCGAACTGTATTTATCCGCGATTTTATTTAGCAGTAAGAAATGTAGGCATTGAGTAAGAATCTATAGATTCATTAATCGTGCACAAAAAGTGTCCGCGCCAAAACTCGGCGCGTACACAGCGTGCGCCGAGTTTTTAGTTAGTCGTATTAGGGATGTGACCTGGAGGGAAAATAATCGATTTTTGTTTTTTAAAATAAATCGATTATAAAATAATCGATTATTTTAAAATAAATAATTGATTTTTTTCTCCCAACAGGATTGTGATGTCCTTTTTTTTTTAGGAAATGTGAGCTTATTTTACTAATATCATCATCATTTCAGCCTATTGCCGTCCACTGCTGGACGTAGGCCTCATGTTGCGCCACAATCTGCGGTCCTGTGCCGCCTGCATCCAACGACGCCCAGCAACTTTCACTAGGTCGTCGGTCCACCTAGTGGGGGGCGTCCTACACTGCGTCGTCCGATGCGTGGTTGCCACTCGAGAACCTTTCTTCCCCAGCGGTTGTCGGTTCGTCGAGCGATGTGGCCTGCCCATTGCCACTTCAGCGTGCTATGTCGGTTACACCCGTTCTTCTGCGGATTTCCGTATTTCGGAGTCTATCTCTAATATACTATGAAACAATCGTGATGACTTTTTTTTGGAGATCTAGCCGTGAATAATCGATTAATTTCGAATAGTAATAATCGATTTTCATTGTTTTGATAATCGATTTTTTAAAAATCGTTTATTTTCACATCATCAATATAACGTCCCGTGATCAAAAGCGCTTTTGCGCCTGATGCCGCCCTAGCCAGGGCCGCGGGTAACTGGACCGGGGATTAGTCCACCACCCGTAGAGAGACTGACCGCGCGACGGCGACCGACGTCCCCGCCCGCAACAGTGGGACGCGTATGTGAGCTGAAATGAGGATGACTTCGAGATTATCACTCTATAGATACTAGCTCGATGAATGTAAGTAAACAACTTGAGGTAGAAACACAGAAAAATTAATACCTTAGAAGGGTTGTCAGTTTTATTTTGTACTAAAACTGCACAGATGGCGCAGTAGTTAAGATACCGGCCTACCGTGCCCGTATCGGAGTTCGAATCCCACGTAAGACACTTTGTGCGATTCACAAATTGTTGTTCAGAGTCTGAATGTAATTCGTGTCTGTTAATTATATGCTTGTAAAGTCACCCGCAATACAAAGAAAATTTGTTGCTGGTTCCAAGATAATTAAAAGCGTTTCCCTAGACTTCCTGAGGGTCAAACCTCGGTGTCTTATACGGAGACCATTGTGGATCTTAGCTTACAAGAGTTAGTGGTGGGCATGTGTGGTGGGATTAGTACAAAAAAAAATACAAGGATTCTTTCTTTAGTGCAGTGTGTATCTTTAAAAAAAGGTTTACCGCCATTCTCTCTCCGTTTAATGTTAACATATACGCAAGGGATATGCTTACAACAATTTCGCACATAAACATAACACACAAACACAAATCTCGACCCTGCAATTCATATAAAAACTAGCACTAACTTTGTAGGCAACTTACACTGCGCACACATATTTATTACTGACGCTAACTCTGCTCTAGCGATATCACATTGAACGCCATTGCGCGGTTGCTCAAGTAATAAAAGATGACATCCATGTATGGCAAACGATGTATAATGTTTTCTCTGCCTGCGATTTTATCGTTCTTGTCTATAAACGACGTAATACTATTATAAAATTAACAAATATCAATGAATTTATAAATTTTTGAACTTACCTATGAAAAGAAATTCCTTATTTGATTACATTACCCAACTGACTTCTTTTTTGACACGTTATAACAGCGCAAGATGACATATTTCTCCTTTTTTGTCAGAGCTTTGTTCAACGTCACTATATGAGCGTAACTATTAGCCGGTAAAACAAATTTTGTCAATGTTTGAGCAATTGCTCACAATTGCTGCACGCCTGCCCCGCTGGCCGTTCTATTTTATTAATTTTTCTGTGGGTAGAAAGGCAACTAGAATTAAAATTTTATGCTAGTCCGTCCGAAGAGTGTAGTTATAGTAAGTCAATTTAATTCCTATATTTGAAGAAGGCTCGAGCTTAAGAATGGCTCGTTTATTATTTGAGAATTTAAAAAACGAAAAAAAAAACAAACAATAGGTAATGCAATAGGCACTGTTCTGTATAAATCTTAAAAAAATCTTTGTAATCAATCACAGCGACATGTACCGAGCCCAATTGTTAAACTAAACCATTTTGTAATCCATCTAAACACGCACAAAAATGTATCAAAATTGGTACTGCTATTTGAGTGTTAAATGACAAAGATACACACAAACTATATGACTTTTAAAATATTCCTATATATCTTTGTATAAACTTTTTTAAATCATATTAATTCTATTGCATAAATATTGTATTATATTTTAGTAATTATTGTTTTTTATTTTTTAAACCTTTGCCTCATCCGACGGTGGAATGAGAATATAATGTTAGTCACCCCTTCCTCTTCTATACCAATAAATAAAATTGGAGTGTCTGTTTGTAATGGCAAAATAATAGACTTTTTTCATGCTCACACGGTTATTTGCACGACACCTATGCCTAGAATAGCGATTAAAAAATTTTTGTCTGTCTGTTTGTTCCGGGTAATCTTCAAAACGGCTGGACCGATTTGAAAAATTCTTTCACCGATGGAAAGCTATAATATCAGGGCGTAAACTAGGCTACATTTTATCCCGGTATTCCCACGGGAACGGGAACTACGCGGGTAAAACGACTAAAACCGAAGCGAACCGAGGGCGGGTTGCTAGTTCATTAATAAAAACAATGTAACCATGATATTCTGTGTGTTGAGGGAATAAGAATACAATTCACCCTCGCCCGTGGGTGTCGTAAAAGACGACTAAGGGATCATCATCATCATCGCAGTCCACGTAAGTCCCACTGTTGGACTCGGGGCTTCCTTCATAATAGGCGGGCATTTGACCTACTATACCAAACTGGTCAGACATGTTGGTATAGGGTTTCATTTCGAGGTTCGCACAGAGGTTTTGTGCATATTATATCCCATCGTCTTTTACGACATCCACGTGCAAGATAGGGAGTGGTGAATTGTATTCTTACTCCGTCACCACACGGAAACGGACTAAAAGATATGTATATAGAAAACATCTATGCCAGAGAAGGAAACCCCGATAAAAACCAGTTCGGATCAGCGCGGTACAGTTGATCCAGTTCCATTCCATTGAAGAGGAGACCTGTGGGTCTACTCTTGAAATCAATTCTAATTTTGAATCCGATTCAATTCCTATCTCACCAAACTTATATTTGGTACTCTTGAACAAAATCGAGAATTAATTCTTCGCGTTCGTCGTTGTTATTTTCATCAAATGTGCCGTATTTTCTTACTTTAAATTAATAAAGTTATTGATCTCGATCACTACAAAGACGCTTTCTTGAAATTGTGTAACTTTAACGACTAAACTACGTCAAAGTCACGTCGGGAGTGGCAAATATTAAACTTAATCGACGAGAGTCGAATTCATTTAGTTTAGAAACGTTCCACCGAATTCGATTCCAATCGTGCGCTAGTGTCGCTTTCAAGAGTACCAAATTTGCTTCGAGCTAGGATTGGAATCGAGATTAAAGAGTAGGTACACTGAGCCTAACAGTGGGACTTGTATGGGCTATGATGATGATAAAGTAAGATAACTTCGCTGGGAAAAAAGGAAAACTCAAAACTATAATAATCTGTCGGTCCAGCCTTGTGTCAGCATCATCATTTCAGCATATCCCCGTCCACTGCGCACGCCACAGATTGTAGTCCTGTGCCGCTTGCCAACGCCTAGCAACTTTCACCAGGTTTTCGGTCCAACTAGTGAGAGGCAGAGGAGCGACTCTGCATCGTCAGATACGTGATCGCCACTCGAGAACCTTTCCAGCCTGGTGTACATAGATTATCTATACCAATAAATAAAATTGGAATGTCTGTTTGTAATGTCAAAATAATAGGCTTTTCTCATGCTCACACGGTTATTTGCACTATACATATGCCGTTTTTTTTTTTTTTTTATGGTTGGGCTATGTTAAGCGCTCGCGCGGTCCCGTCCGTCCCGAGCGACGAAAGGACGGCGCGCAGGCCCATAACCCACCCGTACCCACGTCACCTCGTTGTTGGGCCGACCACCGGAGCAGATGTGACTTGTCGTCAGTGGTCGGCCCGACGGAATACCCTTTCTGGTAACCTCACCTCTCGACGTCCTGGGACGTCGGTCGCCGTCGCGCGGTCAGCCTCTCTGCGGGTGACGGACAATTCCCCGGTCCGATCACCCGCGGCCTCGGCTAGGGATGCATATATACTTGTACAAAAAAATCGACGTTTCACATCTGCCACGCGTCCTGAGCGACGGCTCACTTTTTTCGTTCGTGGCACGGGTAATTAAAAATTTTCAATTTTGTTTTATTAAAATACTAGCAACCTGCCCTCGCTTCGCTTCGATTTCAGTCGTCTTTCCTGCGTAGTACCCGTTCTAGTGGGAATACCGGGATAAAATATAGCCTAGGTTACTCCCTGATATTATAGCTTTCCATTGGTGAAAGAATTTTTAAAATCGGTCCAACTGTTTTGAAGATTACCCGGAACAAACAAATAGACAAAAAAATATAAAGTGTATTTTAGGCGTATGTATAATGCAAATAACCGTGTGAGCAATTTTATTTATAGGTATAGATTCTTGGAGTTCAACGGTATGTAGTCCCAAAATAAGGTTGTTAAATGTAAATTCATTTTCTTTTATTGTATTTTTATTGCTGTTCGTAGTAAACGAGCAAACAGTGCACCTGATGGTAAGTGGTACTGCCGCTCACGGACCTTTGCAAGGCCGTTGCATACCATGAAGAAAGTGAAGGGAGTATGAATGCGTGCAATAAGGTTCGGCGATACTAAAGGCATCACTAAACCCACCACACGCGTTTGCGTGTGGTGGGTTGACCCTCAGAAAGTTGGGCTTCCAGCTCTCTCGCTCATCAAATGAAGCGCATTAACAAATTGCTACTACTCGAACATCGATTTACTGCTCACAGACCTGCTCGCAGCTGCCGATATTATGCTCCTACCACTTATAAAAGTAACAAAGTAAATAATAAATTTAATGTGTTCTTTTTGCTATTAACCACGGGTTTGCTCTACGGATGTCATTTGATCGGCTTGCCCGAACATGGGTATCGTAAAAGACGACTAAAGGATATAATATGCAGATAACATATGAGCAAGAGAAAGAAATCTCTGAATAAAATCTTATACCAACATATCTGACCAGCGCGATATAGTAGACTCTCCCATTGTGATTGCGGGAGACGTTACAAACATTGCCTGACTTTACAATAATTTGTAAATGGCACAAGGTATCCTATTGCATGAGTTCGAACCCATCATCATCATTTCAGCCTATTGCCGTCCCCTGCTGGACTTAGGCCTCCCTCATGTTGCGGCACAATGTGCGGTCCTGTGCCGCCTGCATCCAACGACGCCCAGCAACTTTCACTAGGTCATCGGTCCACCTAGTGGGGGGGCGTCCTACACTACGTCGTCCGATACGTGGTCGCCACTCGAGAACCTTTCTTCCCCAGCGGTTGTTGGTTCGTCGTGCGATGTGGCCTGCCCATTGCCACTTCAGCGTGCTAATTCTTCGTGCTATGTCGGTTACACGTTCGAACCCATAACACTGGCAATATAGGTGAATAACTTAAACACTATGCTTATACTAACAAGTATGTTTTTTTTTTGTTTGAACTAGGAGTGTTAGCCATAGACGGCTGCAACATCCCTACGCGGACTAGTGGTGAGAGCTGAGGGCTTAAACAACACGACTAATCGTCGTGGTAGTACATCAATTTCCTTCCCACAGTGGCGGAGTCCCGAGCCCGATTATGGGCTGAGATAATGATGGTGATCAAAGGAATAGGTAGGGATTTAGATATGTCATCGCCTGATGGTTTAAAGCTGAAAAGTTTGTTTGTTTGAACGTACTAATTTCAGGAACTACGGATTCGATTTGAAAAATTCTTTCAGTGTTATATAGCCCATTTATCGGGGAAGGTTATAGGCTATATATATATCATCACGCTAAGACCGATAGGGCCAGAGCATCAATGAAGAATGTTTCAAAATCGGGGCTTTTCTTTTTGAGAGCTCCTGCTGCCTGCGTTGCGTAAACGGTTAAAATTGCGCAAACATTATGTGTAACAGAATCATATTATTTAAAAATATTTTCAACTTCTACGTAAAAAATGTCGCGGGTTAAAGTTAACGTTAGCCCAAAGTAATTCCCTAGCCGAGGCCGCGGGTGACGTGATCGGGGAATTAGTCCGTCACCCGCCGAGAGGCCGGCCGCGTGAGGAAAGACCGACGTTATCCCCGAGGGGGGGACGTCGGTCGATGGGAGGGTACCCCAAATAGGGGGGTATTCCGTCGGGCGGACCACTGATGACAAGTAACCCTGCTCCAGTGGTCGGCCCAACGACGAAGGCGACGTGCACGTGGGTGGGCGACGTGCACGTTGTGCGTGCTTACGCCCCTCTGTCACCCCGGTCGGAGTGGTGCGAGGAGCGCGCCGACCGGAACCCACCCCAAAAAATAAAAAAAATAATGGTAGGTATATTAATTTCTCTTCTATTGCGGAGAAGATTCCAATCCAGTATTGGGCAATTAATAAAGACGCAAAAATGTATATAGGCTCTTTTATTTAAATCAATAACCCAGTTTCTAATTTTTTGAACCAATTCCCGTGTGGTGACGGAGTAAAAATACAATTCACCAATCTCTATCTTACCCGTGAATGTCGTAAAAGATGACTAAGCGATATAATACACATATAACATCTGTGCAAGTGAAGAAAAACTCGAAATGAAACCCTATACCAACATGTCTGACGACGATAACGACGAAGGCGACGTGGGTATGGGTGGGTATTTTTTTTTAATCTAATAATTTATAGGGGGTATTGTCCACATGGACACGTCAACCCCATTGTATCATGGCGCATTAAGATTACAAAATAACATTACAAATAATTAAGATACGACTTAATATCTAAAAATTAGGGCAAAAGTATGTGTAAGGGGGTTTATGGGCCCGCGCACCGTCCTGCCGTCGTCCCGGACGAAATGGACCGCGCGTGCGGTTACCACAGTAAAAACTCATAAAAAAAATACCAAAATTCTGGCCAGCATGGTATAATTCTGCTCCGGTGGTCGGCCCAACGACGAAGGCGACGTGCATCGTGGGTGGGTTGTGGGTGTGCGTGCTTATGCCCCTCTGTCGTCCCGGACGGAGTGGTGCGAGGAGCGCGCCGACCGCAACCCATCACAAAAAAAAAATGGTATAAAATCAAATTCATAAAATTAACGGACACAACTTAGACTTCACTTCAGCTCATATACATCCCACTGGAGCTCGTTGGGCTCGAACCTTCTCCAAAATAGGAGGGAAATTGACCTACTATACCATGTCGGTCAGACGTATTGATATAGTGTTCCATTTCGAGTTTCCCTCTCTTACGTAGATGTTATATTTTTTTTTATTGCAAGCAGTGGCAAACGAGCAAATAGTACACCTGATGGTAAGTGTTGCTGCCGCTCATGGACCTTTACAAGGCCGCTGCCTACCGCGAAGAAAGTGAAGGGAATATGAATGCGTGCCAATGCACCTCAATAGGCTCGGTGATAACATAGGCACCACCAAAACCCTCCACACGCGAATACCCTCAGAAAGTTGGGCTTCCGGCTTTCGCCCACCGAACAAAGCGCAGTACCAGAATGCTACTACTCGGACGGCGATTTTCTGCGAGAGCGTGGTACTACCCCGGACGGACCGGCCCGCGGCTGTAGACAGATAACTGTTGACAGTGTCACGGTAATATTATCTATCAGTAATCCATCTTTATACAAACGGACGAAACGCGAGCTATACCTACGCGCCTCGATTTCGGCATGCGCTCGGCATGCAGACAGTCGCGACTGTGCCGCAGTGACGAAGTTCGTCACTGCGGCAGGGGATGTGACTTGGAGGCGAAATAATCGATTTTTTGATCTTTAAAATAAATCGATTATAAAATAATCGCTTAATTAAAAATAAATAAGCGATTATAAAATAATCGATTTTTCTCCCAACAGGATTGTGATGACGTGAATAATCGATTAATAATCAATAGTAAAAAATCGATTAATAATCGATTTTTCCTATTCTGATAATCGATTGTATAAATCGATTATTTCAAAAAAGTAAACGATTAATAATCGGTTTTTCCTATTTTGATAATCGATTTTTTTAAAAATCGATTATTTTTCCAAATCCCTATGACGAATGGCCGGTGTGTTGGTTTTTTTAACAATAACGGCGCGAATTTTTCACTAAAAATACATAATTATACACATATTTAATATGACAAGTAGGATATATTGTGCTGTTTTTGGTTGCATGAATTCGTCAATAACGAATCCAGAGATAACTTTTTTTAGATTACCTTTTAGATTACCCAGCGCTGATTTTGTGGAATATATAGAAAAAATGGAGGAAATATTCCAAACATCATTCAAAACCAAACATATAAATTGTAAAGTAGCTGCAGGTATCTATAACCAAGCAAAAGACATTCCTTTTTCTCCACCTTGTCCATATTTTCCAAAACAATTTTGACGTGACAACGTCTTATAATTCGATGGAGCCGGCTGCACGCACGAAAAAAACATGACTCATGCGGCGTTACCTCGCTCTGAGGCGTTCCATTTAAGGCTTGAAGTGCAAGCGAGAGCGCGGAACGAGCGACAAAGAGGCACAATCGGCCTCCGCGTTCAGCAGCGTTCGACATCTGTCTCTCTCCTACTTGAGTGAGCGATGCTTCCGCGTGAATAGCTACTATACAATAATTTAAAACATTTACATGTTTTCGTCAAGTATGAAGTGCAGTGAAAAGTGAATGTGGTGTCAATTGTTTATAGCAACGATAATTGCGGCGATAAAGGTAATGATTCTTTCGATATTAAATATATGTTCAGTGATATATTGTCGAATATTCGACGACGTTGACGTTGTCACGTTCAACTATAATCAGTAAATCGACTTTACAGACAACCGATTTTTTGACGTGACAACGTCTTATAATTCGATGGAGCCGGCTGCACACACGAAAAAACATGACGTATGCGGCGTTACCTCGCTCTGAGGCGTTCCATTTAAGGCTTGATCCATACAAAATATCTATCAAACAAATAAAATTAAAATTTTCTTTTGAAAAATGAAACCATTCCATCAGTATTTTCTTATGACGTTGTCACGTTCAACTATCGTCAGTAAACCGACTTTACAGACAACCGATTTTTTTTTTAATTAAGCTTTATATCAGAATGCGGATTTTTTATACTTTAAAATTGAATAATAAAGCATTTTGTACGTCTCAGTCGAGGCGCAAATATATAAGACCGATTTGTTATTTAAACATAAACATGTTTTTTTAATTAAAACTACCAATCAGAAATGAATACGCATTCTTATTGAACACTTCCTATTCAATTCACATAGTATTTTATTTGTTTATATAAGAAAAGTATATACAAAACTAAATGGAAACACAAAGTAGGCAAATGTAATTAAAATGCTGGAGGCGGGCAGCCCTATCACATGTTTACGTACCGCGCGGATGTAGGCATTTAATTAAAGGTTACGACCGAGATACATTACTGATAGATGACTATACTGTGACAGTGTGCTCCTACCACTACTAAATATGCATATTTAATCCCTTAGTCGTCTTTTACGACTCTCACCCATAAGAGAGGCGGTGATGAATTGTATTTTTACTCCATCACTACACGGATAACCACTAATAACCATCTTGTAAGAAATAAATCCTTGTTTCACAGAGGAATTTAAAATTAACTGACACAAAAAACTTAAAGTTTCAATCAGTGACTTAGATCATTAATAATTTGTCCATCGCACTTAGAACTATCGTACACGGAAATTGAATACACAAACTTTGGTAGGTACTGAAAGTCGCAACTTAAACCATGCAATATTATTTTTTATTTAAAAAAAGACAACATTACACTTAGGAAACAATTCTTACATTGCGGTTGACTCTACAATCATATAACTCATCATCATCATCATCGCAGCCCACATACGTCCCACTGTTGGGCTCGGGCCTCCTCCATAACGGGAGGGAATTTGACCTACGATACCATGCTGGCCAAACATGTTGGTATAGGGTTTCATCTCGAGCTTTCCATCTCTTACACAGATGTTATGAGCATATTATATCCCTTAGTCGTCTTTTACGACATCCACGGGCAAGATAGGGAGTGGTGAATTGTATTCTTACTCCGTTACCACACGGATAATCATATAACTAACGGACACAAATTACATACAGACTCTGAACAACAATTTGTGGATCGAACAAAGTTTTGTCCTGCGTGGGATTCGAATCTACGACTCTGGCACTGTAAATCGGTATCTTAACCAAAGACGGCGTACCGTTCAGTCGAATATATCAACAACTAGCATACCAATACAATATAATAAAGCCATCAATGGAGCGTTATGACCTAGTTTCAAGCGAGTACAAGCAATATTCAATACACCCTATGTACTAGATAACTGTGCTACGTCAGACGAGTGACGTCATAGTTACCCTTAGCATAACTACCCTTAACTATCGGGACAAAAGTAATATTTCAAAACTACAATATTATAGTATAAAGGCTGCGTAGACGGTCCAGTTATCTAAATGGTTTAGAATTCAGTGGTTTAAAGTCAAAATTGGTGGACTAAGTGAAGGACGGTTCAGGGTCTGTCCATCCCCGTACCTTAGTAGTCCACTTATGGACCTACTAATGAAATGAAATGATTTATTATTATGACAGACACAAAGCATAAGAAAAAACAAATTTAAATAATGAAAATTTCGAGAAGTGTGTGCCACAATCCGGTCCCAACTCAGCATAATGCTGGCCATAGATGACCAGCGCTGATCTTCCGTTGGTACCGGGAGGAGACATCACGCACATGCTCTCAGTTTAAATTCGAACTAATAATATTAACATCAGTAACAAAAGTGTACATTTTCACATCTGATAATAAAATCTGTTTGACTATACCTGCTTAATTGCAATTTTTTAAATACATATTTTCCTAATTTTGATTATAAATAAAAAATAAAATAAAAATTATTATTGTCATGCCTGAAATAAGTAAATATAATAATAAAAAGAGGTCAATAAATTTAATGGTGATATGCACGTCGAAATTTGGAAACTTTTTAGATTCAAACCTTGTATAAACTATTTCTTGTATTTAACGTTTCTTTCTTGTTTTGTTGGTAGCATCTACAAATATTAACAAGCCTTACATTGCTTGTGAGTACCGTATACACTGTTAAGATGTTTATATAGATCTGGGCCAACTCCGATGGAAGAAAGAATGCAATCGTTGACCAGACGACAATAGCTGAAGTTGGTTCAGGGCATTATAAAGCTCTGAATCGTTTTACGATATCTACAAACAATGTAAGGTTTGCTAGCGTTACTAGCCACCCCCATTGCAAAATATAAAACAAAACTATATGTTAGAATTAAAAACCACTTAAAAAGATCTTCTCATCTGACGTACCTTAGAGTCTGACAACAGGTCTACGACCAGTGTATGTTACCAGTGATAACTTACGGCACAGAAACGTGGTCCCTAAATGTAGTCCTCATAACCAAGCTCAAAGTCGGTCAGTGTAGGTACTATGAAGCGGCCGTGTTCGGGATTTATCTGTGAAATAGAATCCCGAATTTTGAAATCCGTAGAAGAATGAGTGAAACCGTAAATGTGACATAGCACGATGAAGTGGCAATGGGCAGGTTAACCTTCGACGAACTGACAACCGCTCGGGAAGAAAAGTTCTTGAGTAACAACCACGTATCGGACGACGCAGTATAGGATGCCCCCCACTAGGTAGACCGACGACCTGGTGGAAATTGTTGGGCGTCGTTATATGCAGGCGGCACATGACTACTTTGTGGTTAAACATGAAGGAGGCCTACGTTCAGCAGTGGACGGCGATAGGTTGAATGATAATGATGATGAAATCCATAGAGTCAAGATTAAATTACAGTAAATTTTATTCGAACTGGAGAACTAGATCATCTCGGATATTGAACGCATACATTGTTAGAACACCACACCTCAACCACTAAGCTATACAAATTAATAATAATCACATAAAATGTGTAAAAGATATCAGTGTGGTGACAAAATAGGCATACCAATTTACCATCTTGCCCATGGGTGCAACAAAACACAACCAAGAGATACAAGAATACAGGGTTCGAGCCCCCTCCATAATAAGAGAGAAATTGCCCTACACTACACTTTTCGAATTTTCCTTCTCTTGTATACATATTACATGTCGTAAAAGGCGACCAAGTGATTATAATATGTAGATAACATCTATGCAAGAGAAGGAAACCTCGATATAAAACCCTATCCTACTTACTAATAAATTGTATATTTTTTTATATAACAAGACAAATCCGCTAGTCTATCCATCCATCCATCAGCTTGTTTAATTCCACTATAATAAAGATCTATCTAATATGGGTGCTGCCATTAAAAGCCTTGTTTTTAATTCAGTTTGGCTTACGAGTGAATCCAGAAGCAGATTATTACAACAGACGTTATATCTAAATAAGTGCTAAATCCAATTAAAGTTAATTTAATTAGGAAGCATTAATCGGATTACCAATTAACTATGATCCTAAAAAATACGTCAGTTTAAATATTAATCTCATAGTGTCAATTTTGTCTATCAATGACAAAGAAAATAATTTGATTAACCTATTTAATGTACTATCCATATCGTGTCGTTATGAAGTTAAAAGTTCAACCTCATATTTTCACTTCCTCCTAATTTTAACTTAAATAGTAATAAAAACTAATCTTATTATTAAAATATTTAAGTAATATGGGTATGAAATACCTATATCACTATAAATAAATAAAAAAAAAAAAACAATAAAAAAAATCGTCATTCTAATTTCGAAAGCCTTTGCTTACGTCATGACAGCCGCGATCTACGTCACTGCAACGACTATTAACAAAGAAAATCAGGTAACCTACTTTACGGAGGCTGCATTTACGTTTGCTGCGAATGACCTGCCCAAATATAGAGCAGCTATAAATAGAACTCGGGGGCCCGTATGCAAGCGCCTCCTATGAATGGTGCAGGCAACCTGCATGTGGGGCACGTTGCAATGATTTGACCTATTTATTTTTCAATGGATCGGTGCATGAACGGGGATGGGCCCATTGCGAGCCTTGCTTCATTCAGTAACAGTCGAACCCTCGAGGCCGACGTGACCTAGTTCTGTTGTTCGCGGTACCGAGACGGATATATCGCGTTTTTTAACCGAATATTGTTCAAAATTGTGTTCGCCGTGCTGTATAAAGTGATTCTAATAGGAAATAATAAGTGCGTTTCTAACATCTGATTATCGCTCCGTGATATAAGAAGAAAGCTATCAAAAAGATAAAATTTTTAAAAACCGCGCCATTTATGTTCTTTGACATGAAGTGAGTGCTATTGGTAGATACTTTGTGGGAACATATGTCATTGGTGTAAAGATATTTCTTAAAATATTTAGCCAATCGCAAGACAGGATAGCAGAAGTCGTGCGCGACTGAAACGCCACCTGTCGCGTAAACACGTTGCATTCATTGAAAACTTGAAAACCCGCCCGGACTGTTTTATTGACGCAAGCGCACTGAGGCCCAACAAAGGGCCGAAATAAGAACGGTTCGCAAGTGAATCTGATGTATTTATGTCATAAAAATGGTGAAATCTGTGAAGTGGCGAGTAGAAATTAGGATATTCGACGTGTCGAATCATGACCGAGGCATCTGAAAAGTAAGTGGTGTATCTGTAACTCAATTTTTGTATTTCGTGCTTCGCCCTGTTCTGGTTAGGTAGGGCTCTAGCCCGGCCATTTTCCATAGCTCGTGGAATGTGTGTTGTGAATTGTCATGTTTTCGGGCTTTCTACAGCTTTATTAGGAACACTACAAATAATAAGGATAGTGTTTTATGCAAAACATATAATAAAATATATACATGTAACTGAGGACCGCCGCCCTTAAATCAACCCTGTGTCCTATGTAGCTATAATCAATGAGTCGACGTTCATTCACTATTGAAGTAGGTAACTGCTTTCGGGGTCATTCGAAGCTACTTCAATTCAAGCTGTTTTACTCAATGAATTGTTTTACATATTTGGACACGATATGAATCGTTTGCGTATTTTTCGCGCAAATAAAAACTGGCTGTATAAATATATGGTCAATGCGCGTCGAAAAAAATAACAACAGCTTTTTTTTAATAGGCATGGCACAGCATCTGCATTATTCTTAATTGGCCATATTCATTTCATTGTTCTTGGTACATGTTTTATTAAATAAGTAAAGTATGGCAGCTTTGAAGCATAAACATAAGTCAGAATACAAATTAGTATAATTAATGTTTTTTATTTAATTTTTGTCACTTTAAATATAAAAAATATTGAATTATCTTAATTTTTTTTGTTATCATATCTTGAATAACAGATGTTACATACCTTTGTAATTTTCAAATAATTTAAGCTCCATTAAGTACCCATGCCAGTAATTTATTTTAATAATAAAAATTATAAGTATTTTAAAATTTATAATGGACTATTTTTACATTTAAAATGACATAATTTTTTAATAACTAAGATATTAAATTTATGTATTCTCTGTGTGATGATAGAGTAAGAATGCAATTCAGCACCCTCTATCTTGCCCATGGGTGTCTAAAACACTAGTATGGTATTAAATATGCATATAACATCTATGCTTGAGAAGGAAAACTCAAAATAAAACTAGGTATATACCAATTATAATTTGTCTACCACAATTCATTAATATTGTTTCCCTCTTTCAATGACTCTTACCTATTAAATCCAAATACTAATAAATTGTGAATGAGTTTGTATGTACCTATGTATATATGTTTTGTGCGCATATTGGTGTGCATGCGTTTGTCTATGTGTATATGTGTGTGTGAGTGAGTGTTTTCGATGTATATACCTATATATGAACGCTATTTGGGCATGTTACAAATAATTAGAAATAATAAGTAAATAAAATAAAAATTGTACTTAGTATGTTTAAGTCTGGAGGCATATTGTATGTAGACTATACATACACAATACATATCGTAGTACAGTCTGCATGCAATATTCTATTCTATGCTATACGTTGTAATGAACCGTACTCATTCTAAAGGTTTTACCTGAAAATCAGCGCTGTAACACGTTTGTGGTGCAGCTTATGCTGAGGTGGGACCTTTTTCGGTAGCTTGTGTATGAATTTGTAAGAATTTTGATTACCTTATTTTTTTTTTTGGAAACCGAAATGTTTTTCTTTCTTTCTTTCAAATCCGTTTAACCAACATGTGTTATAGTCGATAAATTTCCCCGCTATTGTGGAGGAGGCCTGAGCTCAACAGTATATAAGCTGAGAATGTAATAGATTAAGGTATCACAAAGAAGCTATTTTTAATTTGTATAAGTCGTATCCGTCAAGTCGTCTTGTCAATTTCCATCTCATTGTGGAGGAGGCTTGTGCCCAGCAGTCGGACATTTATGAACCAAGATAATGTCTTATACAGGTTTTATAGTCTCAAGCTGAAACTCACATTAAGTAAAATATGGTATTAATTGTTGCTCTGATCCAGAATTAGATTTTGTGGACAGCAATAGATTTTCCTACAAACACACACATATAATCAGAAATTACATAGGAAAATAAAAAAATGTTATACCTGTACTTAATGAGTAAAAGGATAAGATTATATAGAAAAGGCAGTGGTTCCCCATCTTGACTATGTTCTGGTGTTCATAATGTTCATAAGGCAGTTATAGTATAGTCACTATTTCTGTAGATACCTATGTCCAATAAGGAATGGGTGGATATCCACGTGATGACAGAGATTACAATTCACCACAACTTTCTCTTGTCTGTGGTTGTTGCGAAATTAACGAGAACTTGATATGTGATGGCTGCTCTAGTAGTTAACTTGTGATCAGGTGCTGCTTGTGGGATCTAGTCCAGCCATAATTTCTTTCTTTTCTGGCCATAATTTTGAAAATGTATACATGTATACAATTTCGAAGGGCATCACACTGGAGCTAATGTCATATGTAGTACGAAGTATAAAATATTTTTAAAAGATTAAAAAACAGCCTGCCGAGTTTCTTGCCGGATCTTCTCAGCTTGGGGCCGGATCTGGTGGTAGATTATTGTATTGTGTTCAAACCATGTGTAAATTTGACAATATGTAAGTACCCTTAAGAGGCTTATGCAGAATAAATGATTTGATGTAGATAAAAATCCATGCAATGCATAATTTGATTTGTTAATGATGATAAGCGGATATTGATAGGCACATAACCAGTATTCCCATAAATTTAGAATTGTATTGCATGTATTTATTATGGCAAAATGACACTAATAAATCAAATCTTTAGAATCTATACCAATAAATAAAATTGGAGTGTCTGTTTGTAATGTCAAAATAATAGGCTTTTTTCATGCTCACACGGTTATTTGCACAACACCTATGCCTAAAATAGCAATTAAAAAAATTTTGTCTGTCTGTCTGTCTGTTTGTTCCGGGTAATCTTCAAAACAGCTGGACCGATTTCAAAAATTCTTTCACCAATGGAAAGCTATAATATCAGGGCGTAAACTAGGCTATATTTTATCCCGGTATTCCCACGGGAACGGGAACTACGCGGGTCAAACGACTATAACCTATAACCGAAGCGAAGCGAGGGCGGGTTGCTAGTTAGTAATATATTTTTTAAGGAAAACACTGTGAAAATAATCATTGTATTGCAAAAGACTTCACAAACATTTAATTTAATGGACATAAATTACATCCAGACTCAGAACAACAATTTGTTTTTCAGATATAGTATTGTCCTTTACAGTCCCACTAGTTGGGATACTCTGATCCCAACTAGTGGGTTTACGAATGGACATGGACAAGACGAAAGTCATGTCAAATGCCCATGTCATTCCTGTACCGGTCTTAGTTGGCAATGCGATTCTCGAAGTTGTCGATCATTATCTTTACCTAGGACAAACAGTCCAGTTAAGTAAATCCAATTTCGAGAAAGAGATCAGCCGACGAATCCAACTCGGCTGAGCAGCCTTCGGGATCTTCTCGTCCAATATACCTTAATGTCTGAAAACACAGGTCTACGATCAGTGTGTTACCAGTAATGACTTACGGCACGGAAACGTGGTCCCTAAATCTAAGCCTGATTCAAAGTAGCTCAGCATACTATGGAGCGGGCTATGTGCGGGATTTCTCTGCGAGATAGAATCCAAAATACGGAAATCCGCAGAAGAACGGGTGTAACCGACATAGCACGAAGAATTAGCACGAAGTGACAATGGGCAGGCCACATCGCTCAACGAACCGACAACCGTTGGGGAAGAAAAGTTCTCGAGTGGCGACCACGTATCAGACGGCGTAGTGTAGGACGCTCCCCCACTAGGTGGACCGACGACCTGGTGAAAGTTGCTGGGCGTCGTTGGATGTAGGCGGCACAAGACCGCACTTTGTGGCGTAACATGCGGGAGGCCTACGTCCAGCAGTGGACGGCGATAGGCTGAAATGATGATGAAATGAAGCAACCAAACGTTGATCTCGTGTACAGAAGTCGAAAGCACTTGGAGTCGATGTTGATGTACATATTGCAATAGTTTTATGGCCGGGCGCCTCCCTGACGTCAACCCTCCTTGGGCATGTAATTGTTCACCAGACAGCATCAGATGAAGTTGACAAATCGATGCAAAGCTCTTAGCATCTTTAACGAAACCCACGAGCAATATATGAGTTGGTTATTTATAGCCAACACTACACTGCTGCGAATTTTCTCCTCCATCCGACGTCCTGGACACGTTCTCGACGATGATGACGACGCCATCACACTCGCTGAACGTAGAGCTTACACAGCCTGCGAGGCCATTACAGTTAAATACCCGCGGTTCTGCCCTCGCTGTCGAGGTGCGTAACCGTGTCGCGTAAAAGTCACGAACCAAAACGTGGGCACGCCCACTTTGCCTCCAGCGACGCCCCAAGTCGAAGTCCGTTCCCCATAGGGGGAGCCCTTGGCTGATATGGCTTAATATATTTTCACCAGGTTGAGAGCCCTCGGCGCTCACCCATAGTCCGCGTTAAGCTGTCAAAGCCATCTCCGGCTTGCAGCTATACAATACAAAAAAAAAAATGCAGTGAATTTACAAATATAAAATTAACTAGCTAACCCAACAGACGTTGTTATAAAAGGAATTCTTGAAATCGACAACAGCGCCATCTACCGGGTGCAATTGTGAATCTAAACCATTCTCGAATTCCCTTGAACACACAAAAACAATTTTATCGACATCGCAGTCGCTTAGGAGGAGTTCAGTGACACACACCTACGCAAGAAATTTTAAATATATAAAAATGGACATTTAAATAAGTTTCCGGGTAATCATTTGCGAATCGCACAAGGAACTGTCCTGGATCAGACCCACGACACGGCGTAGGAGATCACTACTAGATTCAACTGGCCAACGTTAGTGGTATCTCTATCCACGCTTTTTATTTCAGCTCATATACGGTCCAGCCCTACTGGACTGGACTTGAGCCCTTTTTTATTGCAAACTAGCAACCCGCCCTCGCTTCGCTTCGGTTTTAGTCGTTTTACCCGCGTAGTTCCCGTGGGAATACCGGGATAAAATATAGCCTAGTTTACGCCCTGATATTATAGCTTTCCATTGGTGAAAGAATTTTTGAAATCGGTCCAGCCGTTTTGAAGATTACCCGAAACAGACAGATAGACAAAATTTTTTTAATCTGTATTTTAGGCATAGGTGTCGTGCAAATAACCGTGTGAGCATGAAAAAAGCCTAGTATTTTGACATTACAAACAGACACTCCAATTTTATTTATTGGTATATTGCAAATGATGGCAAACGAGCAAACAGTACACCTGATGGTAAGTGTTATTGGCACCAATGGACCTTTGCAAGGCCACTACCTACCGCGAAGAAAGTGAAGGGAGTGTGAATGCTTGCAGTAAGGTTCGGTGGATACTAAAAAGTATATATAAAACCCTCCACACACAAACACCCTCAGAAAGTTGGGCTTTCGGCTCTCTCGCTCACCGAACGAAGCGCAGTAACAAATTGCTATTACTCGGACGTCGATTTCTACTACTTCTGCTCAGTGTGGTACTACCCCAGACGGACCGGCCCGCGGCTATAGACAGACAACTATCAACACTGTGGTCCTACCACTATAATACTTCCTCCAAAATGGGAGTGATATTGACTTACAAATACCATGCCTATCACTGATGTTGATATAGGAGTTTATTTCAAATTTTCCATATCTGCCATAGATGTTACCTGCATATTATAGCCCTTAGTTGGCGAGAAAGGATCAAATATATTTATAACATCTATACAAAACTGAAAACTCGAAATAAAATCCAATACCAACACGTCTGACCAGTGTGGTATAGCTGGTCAATTTCCCTTCCATAGTGAAGGTAGCCTGAGCGCAATAGTAGCACGTATATAGGCTGAGATGATGATGATGATTATTCCCTTTATTGTGCGAGCTAAAAATATTTTCAAGACCCTACAGTGAGGTATCAAAATAAAAGGCTTTAAAAGCATATTTCACTCAGAAAACAATCTAAAATGGTGTTTGCACTGCAGTTGTTTCTTTTTTTTAAACATAGATATCATCATTTCAGCCTATCGCCGTCCACTGCTGGACGTAGGCCTCCCTCATTTTTCGGCACCAAGTGCGGTCCTGTGTCGCATGCATCCAACGACGCCCAGTAAACTGCACCAGGTCGTCGATTCACCTAGTTTAATAGATTTCATAGGCAAATTATTTTGAATATTACGTTTTTAATCTTTAAATTTTATGAATAGCACGATAAAAAGATTATGTTTATCAATTAGAAACGTAAAGTTGTTTTAAAGAGCTTATTTTTATGTAAATACATTCATAATGAAATCACAATTGTGGAATAATGTGGATGTTTTTGTAATACGCTACGGTTTTTTTTTTACATCGTCTATAAGGAAATGATATTTTCATTAATGTTTTGCGCCGTAAACATGACTAATTTTATTAATTACTAGCAGTCCGCCCTCGCTTCGCTTCGGTTATAGGTTATAGTCGTTTTACCCGCGTAGTTCCCGTTCCCGTGGGAATATCGGGATAAAATATAGCCTAGTTTACGCCCTGATATTACAGCTTTCCATTGCTGAAAGAATTTTTGAAATCGGTCCAGCCGTTTTGAAGATTACCCGTAACAAACAGACAGACAGACAAAAATTTTTTAATTGCTATTTTAGGCATAGGTGTCGTGCAAATAACCGTGTGAGCATGAAAAAAGCCTATTATTTTGACATTACAAACAGACACTCCAATTTTATTTATTGGTATAGATAATTTTAAAGTTATTAAACGGCTTAGAATTTATTAAATTTGTAATTCTACTGACTAAATTCGACTGCATAGGTGACGTAGTGGTTGAGAAGTCTGAACCTGCCGTGCTGTTTCGCGGTTTCAATTCCTACTTAGAAAAACACTTTATGCGGTCCACAAATTGTTGTTCCAAGTAGGGATGTGAAAAATTATTATCGATTTTTATAATAATCGATTATTTTTTTGTAATAATCAATTTTTATATTCGTTTATCAAAATACTAAAAAGTGGATTATAATCGTTTATTTTTATATTAAAACTAGCAACCCGCCCTCGCTTCGCTTCGGTTATAGGTTATAGTCGTTTTACCCGCGTAGTTCCCGTGCCCGTGGGAATACCGGGATAAAATATAGCCTAGTTTACGCCCTGATATTATAGCTTTCCATTGGTGAAAGAATTTTTGAAATCGGTCCAGCCGTTTTGAAGATTACCCGTAACAAACAGACAGACAAAAATTTTTTAATTGCTATTTTAGGCATAGGTGTCGTGCAAATAACCGTGTGAGCATGAAAAAAGCCTATTATTTTGACATTACAAACAGACACTCCAATTTTATTTATTGGTATAGATAATTTTAAAGTTATTAAACGGCTTAGAATTTATTAAATTTGTAATTCTACTGACTAAATTCGACTGCATAGGTGACGTAGTGGTTGAGAAGTCTGAACCTGCCGTGCTGTTTCGCGGTTTCAATTCCTACTTAGAAAAACACTTTATGCGGTCCACAAATTGTTGTTCCAAGTAGGGATGTGAAAAATTATTATCGATTTTTATAATAATCGATTATTTTTTTGTAATAATCAATTTTTATATTCGTTTATCAAAATACTAAAAAGTGGATTATAATCGTTTATTTTTATATTAAAACTAGCAACCCGCCCTCGCTTCGCTTCGGTTATAGGTTATAGTCGTTTTACCCGCGTAGTTCCCGTTCCCGTGGGAATACCGGGATAAAATATAGCCTAGTTTACGCCCTGATATTATAGCTTTCCATTGGTGAAAGAATTTTTGAAATCGGTCCAGCCGTTTTGAAGATTACCCGTAACAAACAGACAGACAAAAATTTTTTAATTGCTATTTTAGGCATAGGTGTCGTGCAAATAACCGTGTGAGCATGAAAAAAGCCTATTATTTTGACATTACAAACAGACACTCCAATTTTATTTATTGGTATAGATAATTTTAAAGTTATTAAACGGCTTAGAATTTATTAAATTTGTAATTCTACTGACTAAATTCGACTGCATAGGTGACGTAGTGGTTGAGAAGTCTGAACCTGCCGTGCTGTTTCGCGGTTTCAATTCCTACTTAGAAAAACACTTTATGCGGTCCACAAATTGTTGTTCCAAGTAGGGATGTGAAAAATTATTATCGATTTTTATAATAATCGATTATTTTTTTGTAATAATCAATTTTTATATTCGTTTATCAAAATACTAAAAAGTGGATTATAATCGTTTATTTTTATATTAAAACTAGCAACCCGCCCTCGCTTCGCTTCGGTTATAGGTTATAGTCGTTTTACCCGCGTAGTTCCCGTTCCCGTGGGAATACCGGGATAAAATATAGCCTAGTTTACGCCCTGATATTATAGCTTTCCATTGGTGAAAGAATTTTTGAAATCGGTCCAGCCGTTTTGAAGATTACCCGGAACAAACAGACAGACAGACAAAAATTTTTTAATTGCTATTTTAGGCATAGGTGTCGTGCAAATAACTGTGTGAGCATGAAAAAAGCCTATTATTTTGACATTACAAACAGACACTCCAATTTTATTTATTGGTATAGATTAATCGATTATTTCACTGCCAGATCTCCTAAAAAAAGGTCATCACGATACTGCGTGCAGTTCCTAAAAAAAAGGTCATCATAATCCTGTTGGGAGAAAAAAAATCGATGTTTTATTTTTAATTAATCGATTATTTTATAATCGATTTTTTTTTAAACAAAAATCGATTATTTTCCCTCCAAGTCACATCTCTAGTTCCAAGTCTGGATTTGAGAGAATTAACAGACAATTATATGTTTGTTAAGTCCCCCGCAATCCAAGGAGTATTGCTTTAACACGTTGAAAGCCATTGGGGGTCAACATGTGGGCCTCACTTATCTAGTATATAGAGCCAGCATAAAATCGCTTGTATCTAAAATTTTAATAATAATTTTTTATTGCTTTAGGGGCTTTAAAATGTGGTGAATCACGTAGTAAACATCGAAAAAAGTAATTTGTGACCTTATTTTGCTTAAAGTCGCCTCTGGTTCGCGGTCATATGGTGTACCCACGACTCAAACTGAACAAATGTATGTCGGCTACATGGTGTCTGCCACATGACCCAAATGGAAAACTGAAAAATCCGCCTGACGTTTAACGTGTTAATACAATCATCATCATCGCAGCCCAAATACGTCCCATTGTTCAGGGCTCAGGCCTCCTCCACAATGTCAGAGAATTTGACCTACTATACCAGTGGTGGGCATACTTTTTTAATGGCGGGCCACAAAGTTTAAGAAATTCTAGACGAGGACCAGCTATAGAAAAATACATTTTGTATTAAAGCTTTTTATAAACAAAATACCTTTTACTTTTACGCCTTGTTAGGCGTGTGAGACATATGAAATTGTTTTTGATTTTCCATAACAGTTTAACTTCCGATATGTGAATAGAATGGAATTTCTCTAATAAATAAAACTAATACCTGTGACAGACTGCCGAGATAATTATAATTATGAGATAATGAAAGCTTTTCAATTATAAACGTCAGATTTTATTTTTCGCGCTAAAATGCTGACTAGAATGTTTAGGATGGATTCACTCTCGACGGGCCGGAATTGGCCCGCGGGCTGTACTTTGCCCGTCACTGTACTATACCATGCTGATCAGACATGTTGCTATAGGGTATTATTTCGAGTTTTCCTTCTCTTGCACAGATGTTATGTGCATATTATATCCCATAGTCGTCTTTTACGACATCCACGGGCAAGATAGGGAGTGGTGAATTGTATTCTTACTCCGTCACTACACGGTCAATAAATAGTTAATACAATGTGATGTTTAAAAAAAAAACCTAATGAAATTGACTGCACAGATAATGATTGGTGTGTTGTGGGTTCTATCCTCATAAAGAGACTTTTTCTTTTTCAGTCAATTGATTATTTTCAGTCTGGGTGTGGGTGTAATCTGTGTCTTTAAATTTACGTTTCTACTTTTTTAGGGTTCTGTACCCAAAGGGTAAATACGAGACCCTATTACTGAGACGCCGCTGTCTGTCCGTCTGTCTGTCACCAGGCTGTATCTCAAGAACCGCGATAGCTAGACAGTTGAAATTTTTGTAAATGATGTATTTCTATTGCCGCTATAACAACAAATACTAAAAAGAAAATAAAGTAAATATTTAAGGGGGCTCTCATACAACAAACGCGATTTTTTTTCCCTTTGCTCAATGGTAAGGAATCCTTCGTGCGCGAGTGACTTGCACTTGGCCGATTTGTATTTTCCGTGTGGTGACGAAGTAAGCTTTTCGAACCCCCCCTGTTCTTTCTCGTAGGTATTGTTAAATACGGCTAAGGGATAGAGATTTGACTTGGAGGGCAAATAATCGAGTTTTAGTTCTTTAAAATAAATCGATTATAAAATAATCGATTAATTAAAAATAAATAATCGATTATAAAATAATCGATTTTTCTCCCAACAGGATTATGATGACTTTTTTTTTAGGAAATGTGAGCTTTATTTTCTAAGATAGTATGAAACAATCGTGATAACCTTTTTTTTTTCGAATAATAAAAAATCGATTAATAATCGATTTTTATTATTTTGAAAATCGATTATGAATCGATTATTTTTTTGTAATAATCGATTATTATAAAAATCGATTATTTTTTCACATCCCTACTAAGGGATTATAACATGCAGATAACATTTATGCAAGAGAATCAAACCTCGAAATAAAACCTTATATTAACACATTTGACCAGCGTGGTATAGTAGGTCAATTTCCCTCCCATTGTGAAGGAGGCTCAAACCCAGTAGTGGAATATATATGAACCGTAAAGTAAACCGCTATACATAGATTTATGCCCTTAGGCCAACCATTTCAATGTTGTAGATTCCTCTTAACCCATTTACATATAAAGAAGCTGGGTGACTGACTCATCTTCGCCCAGCCGTTACAATTGCAACTAGTAACATGAAATTTCGATAGTAGTTTATTTTATAGAATATAAATACTCGTAAACATTTTTCGAAATTCAACCCCAAAGGAGGTGAATTGCGGGTAGTTGTACGGGGAGAAAAAAATTTTTATTCATTGTCTATGAATGAAAAACTTCTTCTTCTTCACACTAACTTTCATTTCAGCATTTCTCAATTCTCCAAGGGTATAAATAAAGGATTAAATTGTGCATTGATACTTTTCACTTGTTTTCTTATTTTAACTAAAAATTATAATAAACTAGCTGACCCAACAGACGTTGTTCTGTTCAAATAAGCGCCACATACCGGGTCCAATTGTGAATCTAAACCATTCTCGAATCCCTTTGAACATGCACAAAAAAATTATCAACATCTACTACTGGGTTATAAGCGCACATAATAAACGAATTAGAAAGCAGATAGACATTTTTTTTTAAATTGCAAACGGTAGTAAACGAGCAAACAGTACACCTGATGGTAAGCGTTGCTGCCGCTCATAGACCTTTGCTAAGCCGTTGCCTACCATGAAGGGAGTGTGAATGCGTCTGAGGTTCGGTGAAACTAAAGGCATCACCAAAACCCAGCATACGCAAACGCCCTCAGAAAGTTGGGCTACCGGCTCTCTCGCTCACCGAACGAAAGCGCAGTAACAAATTGCTACTACTCAGACGTCGATTTTCTGCTCAGTGTGGTACTACTCAGGACGGACCGGCCCGCGGCTGTAGACGGACAACTGTCAACAGCGTGGTCCTATCACTTAATAGATACACAGATATTGTTGACTTCGAATAAACCACTTTTATTTTGGAACTAGCAACCCGCCCTCGCTTCGCTTCGGTTATAGGTTATAATCGTTTTACCCGCGTAGTTCCCGTTCCCGTGGGAATACCGGGATAAAATATAGCCTAGTTTACGCCCTGATATTATAGCTTTCCATTGGTGAAAGAATTTTTGAAATAGGTCCAGCCGTTTTGAAGATTACCCGGAACAAACAGACAGACAGACAGACAAAAATTTTTTAATTGCTATTTTAGGCATAGGTGTCGTGCAAATAACCGTGTGAGCATGAAAAAAGCCTATTATTTTGACATTACAAACAGACACTCCAATTTTATTTATTGGTATAGACTAGCAACCCGCCCTCGTTTCGCTTCGGTTTTAGTCGTTTTACCCGCGTAGTTCCCGTGGGAATACCGAGATAAAATATAGCCTAGTTTACGCCCTGATATTATAACTTTCCATTGGTGAAAGAATTTTTGGAATCGGTCCAGCCGTTTTGAAGATTACCCGGAACAAACAGACAGACAACAATTTTTTAATCGCTATTTTAGGCATAGGTGTCGTACAAATAACCGTGTGAGCGTGAAAAAAGCCTATTATTTTGACATTACAAACAGACACTCCAATTTTAGTTATTGGTATAGATTGACTATGGTCTGGACACATCCCGCCCAGTTCGTCCGGGATGACGAAAAAGCGACGTCCGGTTCCTTAACCTACCGTATCCCCTCCATCGCCACTAGATTACCCACTAATACCGATGCCTTGCCCTCGTGGGGAAATAAATCCACCCGCAGTTAATTGTACAATGCGAAAACTCGAAAGGAATTAATTAGTAGTCTATACTAATAACATTTTCCGCGTGGTAAAAGACGAATAAGGGATATAATACGCATATAACATCTATGAAAGAGAAGGAGAACTCGAAACCAAACCTTATATCAATCCGTCTGACCAGCTTGGTATAGTAGGTCAATATCCCTCCAATGTTTTTTTTTTTGGAACGAAGTTCCTTATCGCGCGTTGTGAAAGGGGGCTAGACGGAAAAAATTCTTACGAAAAGTTGTCACGACACTTTTTGCTATAGTAAGCTAATGTAAGCTGTGCGGCGTCGTATGTTTCTCTGTCTGTCTCTCTCTCTCTTATAGAAACCAAGCCAGATATTTTCATTTCTATTTCGCATTGAACAGTGTGGTGTCGCGACGATTATTTTTGTTGAGTGTATACAACAACAAAATATAATACTACCATTGATGCAGTTTTTTCAAGACATTTAAATAAAATAGAATCCCAAACATATGTTTCCTACTTCAGTTACCACAAGCCAATTATTACGAAAATTGAGCCTACTGATTAAGTTTATATAACATTATATTTGTTAATAATAAAAAAAATATTATTATAACTTAAAAAAAATAAAATTTTATTACAATTCCTTCACTAATTAATCGAAAGGAACTTCGTTCCATCCGGGTGTCCCTTGACACCTCTCAAGTTTTTTTATTTATTTTTGGGTGGGCTATGATCAGAATACACGTCCTCCATTCCGTCCGGGGCAACGAAAGGGCGGTGAACAACCCCATAATTCTCCCCCATTTTTTCCACTTTGGTATTGGGCCGACCGGCCGGGCCGGCCGGGTGCCGTCTGACGCGGTCAGTCTTTGCGGGTGACGAACTATTCTCGGGTCCAGTCACAGCCTCGGCTAAGGATTATCCCTCCAATTATGGAAGAGGCGCGAGCCCAACATTAGGACGTATGAGCTGAAATTATGATGATTAAACGTGTAAAGATGTATAATAATAGATGTTTTTATTTCCTACAGTGCCTACTTGGTGCGCGTGCGTGCGCAGGTAATGTGTCGGGACGAAGGGACGGGCGGATGGGTGGCCCTCGGGGGCGGCGGCCTCGCGGACGTGATGGTCGGCAAGCGAGCACGCCACGTGCACAGCTCCTCGGGTAAGTACTTACTAACAATTAAAAAAAGAGCGTGCGTACAAGATACGCATGTCAGAATTGAAACTTTGATGCCACATATTTTTTTTTTTTTTTTATTGCAAGCAGTGGCAAACGAGCAAACAGTACACCTGATGATAAGTGTTGCTGCCGTTCATGGACCTTTACAAGGCCGCTGCCTACCGCGAAGAAAGTGAAGGGAGTGTGAATGCGTGCATTGAGGCTCGGTGATACTAAAGGCACCATCAAAACCCTCCATACGCAAACACCCTCAGAAAGTTGGGCTTCCGGCTCTCTCGCTCACCGAACGAAGCGCAGTAACAAATTGCTACTACTCAAACGTCGATTTTCTGCGAGAGCGTGGTACTGTCGCGGACGGACCGGCCCGCGGCTGTAGACAGATAACTGTCGACAGTATGGTCCTACCACTCCACAAATTATGGCGGTACGTAGTTCGCCGGGTCAGCTAGTGTATAATATAACATCTATGTGGTTACGGCGTAAAAATACATCATATTATCCGTGGGTATCCTAAAAGACGACTAAGGGATACAATGTCCATATAATATCTATACAAGAGCATGTAAATTCGAAACAAAGCCAATACGTCTGACCAGCTTGATATCATCATTTCAGCTCACACACGTCCCAATATTGGGCTCGAGCCTCCACTATAGGAGGGAAATTGACTCTTTTTTATTTTGTTAACGCTGTGGAAATGCAATTTACGCACTACCCCTCGCCGGTAACAGACGAGGGGGGTGTGTGGGACTCACCAGTCTCCTGTGCAACCGGAATACCCAATAAAACCAACAGCGGTCCCTTCCGCGCTTTTACGGAGTGCCGGAGAGATCGTCTAATGACATTCGATCCCCGACACTCCTACGCAAGGCCGTCGGGCTACGTCCTGTCGTCACTCAAGGCGGTGGGAGGAAACGCGCATATCGCCGCCTCCCCCTCCCTGATCGCCGCCTACGGAGCGAGTTAGCGGACGCAAGTGCCTCGCGTTCCCGCTCCGCGGCCTCCTTCCGGGCGATGACCTCCTCGCAGAAAGAGGCCATCGCCGACCAGCACCTGTCGCTGTCGAGCATCTTTGTTATGATGGTCAACAATGACAGGCCCGTTCCTATGACCGCCGAAAGGTCGCGGCGCTGAGGCCCCCAGGTGGGACATACCTCCAGGGTGTGACGCACATCATCATTTGGCGCGCCACACTCATGGCATCCGGGGGCCTCCTCACGTCTGATGCAGGTACTTACCAAAGACCCCGTATCCGGTAAGTACCTGCGTCATCCGGAAAGTCAGGTTGCCGTGCTTCCGTTTCATCCAGGGGGAAATTGACCCTACTATACCATGCTGGTCAGACGTGTTGATATAGGTTTTATTTCAAGTATTCCTTCTCGTGGGCAGATGTTATGTGCATATTATATCCCTTAGTCATCTTTTACGACATCCACGGGGAAGATATGGAGTGGTGAATTGTATTCTTACTCCGTCACCACACAGACATAATTAACAATTAATACAATACGCACATGGTCTCATTAAGCCGATTATAATTAAACAAAGTGATTAACATATATAAGGAAATATTTATTATCGTACATACAAAATTAATATATATTTAATTAAACTGACCTTAATTATCCTGATATTCTTATCGCAAATTAAATTGAATAGACTCTACGTATTTTTTCCCGTGTGTTGATGGAATAATACAATTCGCCACTACATATCTCGCCCGTGGATGTCGTAAATGACGACTAAGGGATATATGCATATAAGATCTGTGCAAGAGAAGGAAAGCTCGAAATAAAATCCTATTTTTTTTTTTGGGTGGGTTACGGTCGGCGCACTCCTTGCTCCGCTCCGTCCAGGGCGACAGAGGGGCGTAAGCACGCACACCCGTAACCCACCAGTGACACGTCGCCTTCGTCGTTGGGCCGACCACCGGAGCAGAGTGACTTGTCGTCAGTGAAATAAAACCCTATATCAACATGTCTGACCAGCTTGGTATAGTAGGTTTTCCATCCCTTGATGATTTATGTAAAATTAGCAACCCGCTCTCGCTTCGCTTTCAGTCGTCTTACCCGTGTAGTTCCTGTTCCCGTGGAAATACCGGGACAAAATGTAGCCTATGTTACTCCCTGATATCATAGCTTTCCATTGGTGAAAGAAGTTTTGAAATCGGTTCGGTGGTTTAAGCGTGAAAGCGTAACAAACAAACTTACTTTCGCATCTATAATATTAAGTAAGGATGAGTAATGCTCGTGTAAACATCAGGCATCATTTTCAATGTAAACTTATATGCAATTGACACCGGGCTGGCCACAAAGGACAAGGAACTTGGTACTGGTCGGCCCAACGGTGAAGGAGAGGAGACAGTGGGTTATGGGACCGCGCGCCGCCCCTCGTCACCCCGGGTGGAGCTGGCCCGGCGGGCGCGCTGACCACAGCCCACCTCAAAAAAATATATATCCTTGACTTCGTAGAAGAGTTACTCGTTAAGATACACGGAAAGGTCTTCTAGTTTTTAATAACTAATTCTGTAGCGGTTAGATATAAATCTCTCCCTAGCCGAGGCCGCGGGTGACTGGACCAGGGAGGTATTCCGCCACCCGTCGAGAGGCCGACCGCGAGGGACGTCGCTCGAGGAGATTATACTCCTCAAGGGGTATTCTGTCGGGACGACCAATGACGATAAGTCACTCCGCACCGGTGGTCGGCCGGTGCAGGTGCTGACGGGGCATGGTTGCTTCGCCAAGTACCTGCACAAGATCCGAGGGAGAGCACACCGTCCTGCCACCACTGCGATTGCGACGAGGACACGGCACAGCACACGCTCGAGGTGTGTGCCGCGTGGGCCCCCGCCCACTCACACACACTCTCACTCACACTCCCCCGAGTGTCGTGAACTCGTCGCGATCATCGGTGCCGACCATCGCCAGGGAGATGCTCGACAGCGTCAGGAACTGGGACCCGGTCGCCGCCTTCTGTGAGGCAGTAATCTCACGGAAGGAGGCGGCGGATCGTGCGCGAGAGGAGCTCCTCTTCGGCAACACGTTCTGCAGCCGGCGACTCGGGCGGCGCAGGCATCTGCGCCTAGCCGAGGCCGCGGGTGACTGGACCAGGGAATTTAGTCCGTCACCGGCAGAGGCTGACCGCGCGATGGTGACCGACGTCCCGGTACAGGGACGTCGAGAGGTGACCCACCCGAAAGGGTATTCACCCTGCTCCGGTGGGCGGCCAAACGACGAAGGCGACGGGTGCGTTGACCGTAGAGAAAAAAAAATGACATATATCTCTCTAATAAGAATGACTTGTTGGACATGAGATACCTTAGATCGCCAACGACCTTGATCGCTGAAAAGTGTTGGATTAAAGAGAATGTAAACATAACAATTGTAGTATTTGTCGTAGGTGGTGGGGACAGCAGTAATGGCGACACAACATCTTCGTCTGCAAGCGCACCTACACACGAATACTTCATACACGGAAAGCGAATCAGCGATAATATGGTGAGCAAATATCTTTTTTTTATTAAAGACTTCCGTGTAGTGACGGAGTAAGAATACGATTCACCACTCCCTATCTTACCCGTGGATGTCGTAAAAGACGACTATGGGACATAATATGCACATAAGATCTGTACAAGACAAACTTGAAATGAAACCCAATACTAACATGTCTGACCAGCATGGTATAGTAGGTCAAATTCCTTCGCATTGTGGAGGAGGCCCGAGCCCAATAGTGGGACGTATGTGGGCTGCGATGAATGGTCTGGATACCAGTTCTCCGTGTGGTGACGGTGTAAGAATACCATTCGATCTTATGTGCATATTATGTCCCTTAGTCGTCTTTTACGACATGAATGGGCAAGAGAGGGGGTGGTGAATTGTATTCTTACTCCGTCACCACACGGAGAACTGGTGTCCAGACCATAGTCTACCATAAAAAAATAAAAAATAGACAAAATACGAATATTCTGATTACAATTTTCCAGGTCGTTTTGGAATGCACTATAAAGAAGGACTTCCAGTACAACAAGGTTATGCCGACGTTCCACCATTGGGTGACTGATGAGAAACGCTTCGGGCTAACGTTCCAGACTGCTGCTGACGCGAGGGCCTTCGACAAGGGAGTCAGAACGGCCATTGAGGAACTGCTAGACGGTAAGCTGCTGCTATTGATGTATTCATCATCATTTCCATACACGTCCCACTGTTGGGCTCGAGTCTCCTCCACAATAGGAGGGAGATTGACCTTATTATATTATGCTGGTCAGACAGGTTGACTCGCGTTTTCCTTCTCTTGCATAGATGCTATATGCGTATTGTATCCCTTAATCGTCTTTTACGACATCCACGGGCAAGATAGGGAGTGATGAATTGTTTTCTTACTCTGTCACCACACGAAAATTTGTATTTTTTGATATATATTTGGCTATTGATATGTTTTTTTAAATATTGAAGTTGATCAGGTAACAATTCTTTACATTATATTACCTCATTTCAGCTTGTATACGCCCCACTGTTGGGGAGAAAATTGACCTGCATCACGCAGGTCAGACGAGTTGGTACATGGTTTTCTTTCAAATTTTCACAAATATTTTCATTTAATCAAAATTAAATTCATAATTTCCTAATTAAGAATAAGAATATTAGGAAAATAAAGGCCAGTCAACTCGAATAAAAAAATTAGAAAGGAAGTGCAAAAATTGCATTAATGATTATCCGTATGGTGACAGAGTAGGAACACAATTTACCATCCTCTTTCTTGCCCATGGGTGGCGTATAAAACGATCAAGGGATTATAATATGCATATAACGTCTATGCAAGTGAAGGAAAACTCGCAATAAAATGCTATACCTACACGTCTGACCAACATGGTATAGTAGGTTATGGAGGAGGAGGAGCTTGTGGAGGAGGCTCGAGCCCAGCAGTGGGATGTATATGAGCTATAATGATGATGATAATGAAAGTTCTTGAAAATAAAACAACTATACGGATTTTATTTGTATTTGATTTTTGATTGCTCGACGTTTCGAACACTACAGCTTTCATGGTCACGGGCGGACACAGTCCATCATCAAAGAAAAATCAGAATCGAATACAAACGCTATAAAATCCGTAAAAATAGTTTATTTACAATGTGTAATACTCTCATAAATATTAGGAGTCAAAGTTCTTGAACTTGGATGTTTTGAAATATCTTTACTATGAATTAAATTAAACTAATTTATCTAATGTGCTTTCTTTTGCCTCGCCTATATCGTATACTGGATTCTTACACGGTAAGTTTATTAATAAAATTTGTGAATAGTTTTAAGAGATTTTTTTACAGTCAACACTCTGCACTAAGGAAATAATCTTTGTGTTGCGGGGGACTTTATAAACATATAATTTAACAAACAGAACAACAATTTGTGGATCGCACAGTATTGTTTTGCATGAGATTCGAATCCACGACACTGGCATTGTAGGTCGGTATGTTAGCCACTACGAAAAACACGAGTGCAGTTTACACGTAGTATAACTGTGATTTGAAAGTCTATGAAACGAAGAAGTGACAGTAAAAAGAGACAGATATCATAAGATTTAACGTTGGAGAAAATGAGATAGGAAATATTTTTTTTGTGTACAGCTGTTGCCCGCAGATGGCCTTGACAGCTTGACGCGGACTATGGGTGAGCGCTGAGGGCTCTCAACCCGGAAAAAAGTATGCTAAGCGACATCGCCCAAGGGCTCCCCCTGCGGGGAACGGACCTCGGCTTGGGGCGTCGCTGGAGGCAAAGTGGGCGTGCCCACGTTTTGATTAATGATTTTTGTGCGGCGTGGTTTCGCACCTCGACGGCGAGGGCGGAACCGCAAATATTTATGTGTTAAGGCCTCGCGGGCCGTGTAGGCTCTAAGTTGAGCGAGTGTAATGTTGTCATCCTCTTCGTCGAGGACGTGACGAGGACGTCGGAGATAGGAAATATTATACAGTGTTTCTTATATTCGTGGTTCTGTTTGTCCTCTGTTTCGTATCCCCCCTCCACTCGTGTTTACCAAGACATAGTGGAAATTTACTTGGGCCTCAGCGTTGTACGTGCATTAATAAGTGTTTATGAGCATGTGAATAGTACAAAGCTTGTACAAAATTTTTTAAGGTTTCATTCTACCACACGTGAAGTGCATTTTTTAGAAGTGAAACTTCTTTAAAATCGTTGTGATTTCAAACTCGATGAAACGAAAAAGCTAGTCCATAGAGACGCAAACACGTAAATGTATAGGATTCAGCCGACGAGAGAATTAGATAAAGGACAAAACATGAAGGATAATGGATAAAGGATTTTTACTTCTGTTATGCGTACTTTGTACACACTCTTTTTTTATATTTGTTACCTCAGAACTTTCGATTGGGTGAACCGATTTTGATGTTTTTTTTAGGGGTCCGTACCCAAAGGGTAGAAACGGGACCCTATTACTAAGTCTTCGCTGTCTATTCAGCCGTCTGTCTGTCACCAGGCTGTATTTCAAAAACCGCAATGTGAAATTTTTACAAATTATGTATTTCTGTCGCCGCTATAACAACAAATACTAAAATCACTTCAACAAAAAAGTAAAATAAATATTTAAGGGGGCCTCCCATACAAAAAACGCGATTTTTGCCCCTTTTTTATAGATAATGGTACGGAACCCTTCGTGCGCGGCTCCAACTCGCACTTAGCCGATTTTTTTTATTTGAAAGCTGGCCTCATTTTGCTCCAATTATGACAATTGCATCCACGAGGAAACTATTGAAGTCGGCTTTTTTTGTTCAGAAATAAAAATAGCTAATTTGTCGATTGCTAATAACGGTTTTGGGCATACGGTGTTAAATTTTATAAGCTATAAAATTATGCAAGTTAAACAGTATTTTTATTTAACAAAACGTTAAACTTGTTACATCAGGTCTGGGCGGGGCGTGGCCATCACTTCACGCGTACAAACAATACAACCCAGCACCCAAAGACGACGACGAGGATCAGAACATATTCGAGGTAAGAAACGGAATGAAAGTACAGTAGAATTTCAATTAACCGGACTAATCGTTGGTATGCATTCGGATAATCGAAAATCCGGGTAATCGAATGTATGAAAAACCTCTTTCGTTTTTGTGCCTATGTACATAATTTTATGTCTTTATTAAAAGATGAATACATATCCCGCGGGGCATGCACCTCAGAGCGGTGTAACAATTACTAACTAAAACTATAATGAAACGCGTGGGGCAGGGACATTCCATTTCAGACACGTTCATGTTTGCATAAATTCGATTTGTAGGTACAATAAGGTCGCGGTTGGTAGTCCGGATAATCGAGAATCCGTATAATCGAAGGCCGGATAATCGAGTTTCTACTGTACTAAATTGTTGTTGAATTGTAAATTTACTCAACACACGGCCAATATTTTCTAATGTTAAATTGATTTTTATTTCCAGTGTTTGAATCTGCCGTCGGAGTCGCACTCCAGCTCGGAGAACTCCACAGCCAGTCGGGTTCGCAGACGTGGTGAAGATCACGACATCACCCAGACACCTATATTATCTGCTATCACTCTGCCGCGTCATGGATCGCATGCTAGCCACCCGTTGCAAGGTACCGTTTCGTTCCTTTTTATGTTATGACTTCACTTGTTATGACAACGGTCTCTATCGTTTTTAACCCCCGACGCAAAAAGAGGGGTGTTATAAGTTTAACGTCGATGTCTTTCTGTCTGTGGCATGGTAGTTCTCAAACGGATGGACCGATTTCGATGCGGTTCGTTTTCATTTAAAGCCAGTTTCCTGGTGGTTCTTAGTTATCTTATCTTTGGTTAATATCGGTCCAGCAGTGTATGAGTATCAGCACCAAAATGATGTAATGGCGTATGATTACTCGATTAAGTGCTTCACGCGTGCCAGTTTATACTGAAGCGTGAAATGATTATTCGTTATATATACAATTAGATAACGATTATTCGTTAAATGACAATTAATTGATAATACCTTGATAAAACTTTTTTAGAATCGTTGTGATTTCAAACTCGATGAAACGAAAAAGCGCGTCCATAGAGACATAAACATGTAAGGCTGGTTTTAGAGTCACGCTGACCGTCGGCGCTGATAGCCAAATTGTATGTTCGCTGACCGTCGGCGCTGATAGCCAAAATGTATTAACGTCTAGGAAGCGTTTTAGGATAACGCGTAGGTATCAACGCGTGCGGTGGTCCGCGCTGACAGGTCAGCGGCAGTACGTGTCGCTTCGGCGCCGCGTAGCTATCGGTGCTGACCGCCGCATACGCGCCTCTGCCTTCAGTGAGAGTTTTCGCGCCTTCTTGTTTTTTTAGATAATACAAAGCAGCAATAATTAACGCACTTCGCATTTTTGTGCGTTTGTGGTCAGCACGATAATGGAACGTCATGCGCTGAACTTTAACGCTGACAAGCGACGCGCTGAGCCGACAGTCAGCGTGATTTTAAAACCAGCCTAAATGTATAGGGTTCAGCCGGCGAGAGAATGAGATAAAGAATAAAGAAGTTACACTTCTGCCATGCGCATGTTCTTTTTTTTATTATATGGTTTTTGCTGGGTTATTCAAAATTTTCAATGTTACTTACATTGTATTCAAAAGAAACCGCACGCTAATAGATAAAATTTTAGGTGCTGTTGTCGACTATAATAAATCTGTAAAATTTCATCTAGATCTAGACTCACATAAGATCCACTGTTGGCTCAGGCCTCCTACATAACAGAAAAATTGACAGACGATACCGGCCCGAGCCCAGATGATGATGATGATTAATAACTATTATGATTAGAAATATATGTTTTATATATAAATTACAGATTCGTTGAAACAATACGAGATGCAATATGATGAGAAATTGGATGATTCCGATCCGGACCGACCATCTACATACGTATCCCTGTCTGCCGTGAGTAAATCCATCCATACATCAACCTCTAGACTTCAGCAGAATCGTGACGGCGATCGACGTCCCGGGAAGGAGACGTCGATGGGAGAGGGTACCCCGTCCTACTACCGGGCTCGAGCCTTGCAATACGAGGGAAAGTGACTTAGTAGACCATGCTGATTATAGTTGTCACAAAATAAAAGGCCCGTTTTGACAGTTCACGCCCAAGAAGTATTCTATTTTTACCGATCGAAATGTTTTGAAAGTAATTACATTTTTCATTGACGGGTATCGCCCACTGGGCTAAGTGCTGTGGCATAACGATTTTTTTCATATGGTCCACAGACTGTTAATAATCGGTTAAGGAAAAATAAATCGATCAAGATATATTTTTTAAGGTGGACTCGTACTTGGCCGGTGTTATTAATTTGAATACTATTTAGACCAACTAATTACAGAATTTCACCAGCTGTGTAGTGATTTTTACTGAAAATTCGAGACGTCAATATTGACAATATGAAAAGGAAATAATATATATATATATATGGGTGACGATAGCTCAACTGACAATTTTGGCTCATCATCTTAAGAAAATGATTGACTGAAGATTCACTTTTCTCGATATTTTTGTGATTGAGTGAAAGTTATTGTAACAAAAATATTAAATGATAGAAAAATGACCATTCGTAACATTGTATCATTTCAAAATATCTACAATATCACAGTTTAAGTAAAATTTTCAAATCAGAACTTTAATCCAATGCACTTTACAATACATATTCAAATCGATTTTATAATCATATAAACTTGATTCGATTGATCGTTAGTATCGAGTACCGAGTCGTATGGTTCATCACTAAATAATACGTAAGACCAAGTGTCAAAACGGGCCTCTTATTTTGTGACAACTATAATTGCCAAGGTGGTATGAAGTTTTATTTCGGATAATCCTCTCGCGTATCATTTCCTTTAGTCATCTTTTATGACACCCAAGGGTATGATCATATGATCATCAGCATAGCTTATATATGTCCCATTGCTGGCTCATCCGCAATGGGAGAGAAATTTACTTACCACCCTCCACCACCGCCACACAGACGTCCCACTCTTGGGCTTAGAACTCCTCCACAATGGAAGGGAAATCGATCTACTATTCCTTGCTGGTCAGATGAGTTGTAACAGGGTTATAAATCGAGTTTTACTTCTATTACATCATTATCTGCATATATCCCTTAGTCGTTTTGAACGGGACGCGACATCCACGGCTAACAGAGGGAGGTGGTTAATTGTATTCTTACTCTACAACCACAGGGAATGTGAATGAACTCAAGTAATTAAGGTTAAAGTAGGAAGATGATTAAGACTAAGCTCAAAAAAAACTTGGCCTGATAACGTCTTATAAATTGATGAACACCGGGTGCACGCACGATAAACGATACGATAAAAGTATGACTCATTGTCATGTTCTGCCTGAGCCGAACATACAAGCGATAGCGCCGAACAAGCAACAGAGAGGCACGATCGGCCTAAGGCCTCATTTACGGAGACGCGGGGCGTCGCGTGTGGCGTGTGGCGTGGCGTCTCGCGGCGCGTCGGACGTTTTTATTGTTTACGTAGCGGCGGCGCGTGAAGCGGCACGTATCATCGCACGCGTAAACACAAACTTATAGCAATATGCGATGTTGTTTATAGAGACGCGAGGCGGGAAGAGTGGCGATGCCCGCCTCTGCGCCCGCGTCGTATTCTCAAGCGTTGAGCGGAGCACGTGGCGAGCATCGCTGCGGCGCACGCGGGGTTCTCAGTTAATCCGACCCAAACTTCTCATGTTCCGCTATTATAACACTGGGCCACTCTTTATATTAAATAACTCACTTTTTAAAATACAATTTTCTTCTATAAAGTCTATCATATCATACTCCGTTGCGACGGTAACTACGTCTGTGTTGCACGATTAGCAAATGAGACTGTCAGAAGGTTCCGCCACAGGCATCGCTTCATCGAGAATCGCCGCTGCGTGCGCCGCCGCGATAAACGCCGCGTGAGACGTGACGATGCCATCCGCGGGCTCGGCCGTAGAACACGCTCCATTTCAAGCAAACGCGTGTAAAATCGCTTCTCCGTAAACGCACTCATCCAACGCCCTACATTTGAATTTAGTGCGGGCCATGCAGCCTATCGCGACGCGCGACGCGCCGCGTCTCCGTAAATGAGGCCTAAGCGTTCGGCTTGTGACGCGTCTATATCTAATTTAAATAAAAAAATATTTAAAGTAACAAGTGAAAATAAATTTTGAGTAAATTGAAAAACTAATTTTCAATTAACTCCTTTGTTACATAATAATTATGAAATTATGGAATTTTTTAATCCATGTAGTGACTAGTGGTGGTCGTTGAATAAACGAACAGTTTTTTTCGACTATTTTTTTTGCCGTGAACTAATAAACCTGTTTATAGTTGACTGATAAACATGTTTATGTATGAACAGCTTCGCAAATCGGTCGCCGCATCAACGACACGAACGCGTCGACGATGACTTGAGAGTATTCGAAAGCGCCCGAATCGGCCCGAACTTGGACGACGCGATGCGCGCGCGCTCTCATGGCTCGCTACGCTCTTTACCCGCCCCGCAAACCTCACCGCCCGTCGGCGCGAGTCGAGCCGAAATCATAACGCATAGATAGATTGATTGCAATTCATTGAACTCTGCTATCATGTGATGGGACTATCATTAGATATTGAAGCGTCAATGTATACTGTACAATTAAACTGTTGGCTAATAAAATTCGTTGAAGTTTCGTTGTCCTTTACCAATGGACGATCAACGTACGTCATAATAATAAACTAAACGTCTCGTCTTGTCTAAGCGTCGACGACGTAAACTAGTCGAAAATTAGACTGTTTTTTCAACTAGTTTATCATCGACGATAAACGGTCTCGTTGCGTCGACTGTAAAATCGTCGACGACTCACTACTAGTAGTGACCATATACATAGTAGTAGAAGTAATAATACAATTCACCACTCCCTGTCTTGCCCATGGATATCGTAAAAGACGACGAGAAGTATAATAGGCATATAACATCTATGCAAGAGAAGGACACTCTAAATAAAACTCTACCAACCTGTCTGACCAGCATGGTATAGTAAGGCTAATTTCACTCCTATTGCGGAGGAGCCTTGCACAGCAATGGGACATACTCGTATATGAGCTGAAATGATGATGATGATTGTATTATACAAAATAATGATTATTCTGTCATAATAATTCAACGTTTTCTTATGACTTTATTACGACGGGAGAGGGTACCCCCTCAGGGTATTCCGTCGGGCCGACCACTGAAGACAGGGAACTCGGCACCTGTGGTCAGCCCAACGACGAAGGCGACGTGCTACTGGGTGGGTTATGGGGCCACGCGCCGCCCCTCTGTCGCCCCGGACGGACCGTAGCCCACCAGAAAAAAAGAATGACGTTATTACATAAAATTATCGTCCATAAACGAACTTTATAGATAATCTTTTTTTTTTTCAGGTGCACGAGTATCAATACACTACTCTGTCGGGTGCCGTTAGTTCAGAAAAGTCATCGCCGAACACCAAACCGCCATTACTCAAACGGGATTCTGGTACGTATATTATCCATCCGGCAGACCCATTACGGGTGGCTCCGTCGTTCCTCCAGATAACGTGTGAAACGTCCTCTCTAAAGGCGACCACGCGAGCCAATACTTTAGTGATCATTCGTAACACCCACAGTGGTCTAATTGTTCAAAGATGTGGCTGGTGCTAAGGATGTAGCAATATGTGTAACCAGCATAGTATAGTAGGTCAAATTCCCTCCCATTGTGGAGGTGGTCCGAGCCCAACAGTGGGACGCATGTGGGCTGCGATGATGATGATGACGTGGCCTTAAGGCCCACGTGTGGTAAATCTTTCTTTCATTATCATCACAACTTATATACGGCCCACTATTGGGCTCCAGTCTCTTTCATAATTTGTGGTCCTAATTGACCTACTATACCACGCTGGTTAGACGAATTGGTAAGCGGTTTTATTTCGAGTTTTCCTTTTGTTGTATAGAATGATTATTCTACTGCATTAATGACTTTAATCATCTTTTATGACCTAAAGCCAAGAAAGGGAGTTGTGAATGGCAATCTTACTCTGTCACTACACAATTAAATTTTTTTACTTGCTAATAAAGTTTTTATTATTCCCGTAATCGTTTATTTTGGTTGGTGGCCAAACCACCTCCAAAAGCGGCATGGGATACCATAATCTCCCTAGCCGAGCCCTGCCTGAACCCATAGAGACCCGACGGCGTAAGACCGACGCCAGTAGGCAGGAAAAATTGCCGGGACGTCGACACTAAATCGTACCTGCAAGGATCGTACCCGCCCTCCGAGTTATCAATGACAAGGCCTGAATATCGGTGGCCTGCCAATATGACGATAAAGGTGTGACATGATCTTTAACCTGTGTTATGTGGCTGACCATACCTGCCCCAAAAAAAATAATTAGAAGCAACCATAATCAGCCGTATTATTCCGTGTGGTGAGGGAGTAAAAATACAATTCACCACCCCCTCTCTTCTCCGTGGGTGTCGTAAAAGACGACTAAGGGATATAATATGTATATATGTATTATAATATCTATACAAGAGAAGGAAAACTCGAAACAAAATCCTATTCCAACACGCCTTCGGTGGTCGGCCCAACAACGAGGTGACGTGGATACGGGTGGGTTATGGGCCCGCGCGCCGTCCTTTCATCGCCCCGGACGGACTGGACCGCGCGTGCGCTTACCATAGCCCACCCATAAAAAAAAAAGAAAAAAAATACCTACACGCCTGACTAGCGTGGTAGGTCAACTTCCCTCCCATAGTGGAGAACACCCGAGCCAACAGTGGGACGTGTATGGGCGGAGGTGATGATGATGATAATCTGCCGTACTATTCCTCTCCTCCTGCTGAGTGAGCCACCATGGGGATTGTGTTACTGGGGAAGAGTTAAAAAAAATCACTTTGTGTTACAGGTTCAATAAAAAAGTGTGGCTACAGTGGTCCGCCGCCATTACCAGATAAGAAGCCAACGGAGTCATTTCAAGCGCGAATCAAATGCAGGTAAAACCTAGTCACAGTATTTGTAATTAAACTCCTCCAAAATGGTTCGACCGATTTTCATGAAATTTCATATGCATATCGGGTAGGTCTGCGAATCGGTCAACATCTATTTTTCATCCCCCTAAATGTTAAGGGTGGCCCACCCTTTAAATTTTTATTTTAATCAAAATTTTTGTTTTTATGATACATCATTCAAAAATACATAAAACCCTAAATTGTCTTCTACGTCCCTTCTACGATCAACCCCCGTATTTGGGCGGGTGACGTGACCGGGGATTAGTCCGTCACCCGCCGAGAGGCCGACCGCGTGAGGAAAGACCGACGTCCTCCCCGAGGGGGGGACGTCGGTCGATGGGAGGGTACCCCGCGTAGGGGGTATTCCGTCGGGCCGACCACTGACGACAAGTAAACCTGCTCCGGTGGTCGGCCCAATGACGAAGGCGAGGTGGTTTTCGGGTGGGTTGCGGGAGTTGCGTGCATAAGCCCCTCTGTCGCCCCGGACGGAGTGGTGCGGAGGCGCGCCGACCGCAGCCCACTCACAAAAAAACCCTTAGTCGTCTTTTACGATACCCGCAGGCAAGATGGCGGGTGGTGAAAGTACAGACTGGCGCCATAACGCGTTACGTAACCAAGCTCCCATTAGAAGTTACCACTTCAAAAACACTCACAAGCATGGTGGACGGTAGTGAATTATATTCTACCCCATCACCACATTTAATATTCCTTATATGTTCCCCAGACATTGTCACGAGTGGTACCTTGAAAGTGCAAATCGAGCTGGTGCCTGCGAATACGCTCCTGACTGCTTTCGCTCCTGCATCGACTGCGTTTCCTGCATCAAGTGTGCTCAGGTAACCTATCCACCTTCTAAGAATGGCTTCACAAATGGCGTAGTGGGTGGGATGCCGACCTGCCGTGCCAAATGTCGCAAATTCCACACATAATAATCACTATTATCTCAGCTCATATATGTCCTATTGTTGAGTGCGAGTTTCCTTCTCAATAGGGGGCAATACATACACGAAGGTATAGCACGCTGAAATAGCGATGGGCAGGCCGCATCGCTCGACGAACCGACAACCGCTGGGGAAGAAAGGTTCACGAGTGGCGACCACGTATCGGGCGACGCAGTGTAGGACGCCCTCCCACTTGGTGGACAGACGACCTAGTGAAAGTTGCTGGGTATCGTTGGATGATTGGATGCAGGCGGCACAAGACCGCACTTTATGGCGTAACATGAGGGAGACCTACGTCCAGCAGTGTACGGCGATAGGCTGAAATATGATGAGATGCATATATGATGATGACATGCTGGTCGTACAGGTTGGTATAGGGTTTTATTCGGGTATTTTTTTCTTGCATAGATGGTAATCTTCGCGTGTGGTGACGGAGTAAGAATACAGTTCAGCATGGTTGTCGTAAAAGACGAATAAAAATGGGATCATGTTCGAGTTTTCCTATGCCAATACATCTGAACAGCTCAGTGTAATAGATCAATTTCCCTTCCATTGTGGAGCAGGCTCGAACCCAACAGTAAAACTTATATGGACGAAGATGAGATAGTAAATGCATATTATGTCCCTTAACTGTGTGGTGACAGAGTAAGAATACAATTCACCACTCCCTATCTTGCCCGTGGATGTCGTAAAAGACGACTAAACGATACAATACGCATATAACATTATGCAAGAGTAGAAAAACTTGAAACAAAACCCTATATCAACCTGTTTGACCAGTATGGTGTAGTAAGGTCTATTTCCCTCCTATTGTGGAGGAGGCTCGAACCCAACAGTGGAACATATATAAGCTGAAATGATGACGTCCCTTAGTCATATTTTACGTCATTCACGGGCAAGAGAGGAAGTGGTGAATTGTATTCTTGCTCCAGCACCACATGGAAATCTTTATATTTTTTTGTTTCTTCAGTGTATGCTGTACCATTGCATGTCGGACGCAGAGGGTGACTTCGCGATGCATCCCTGCGCATGCGCGCCACCAGACGAAGCGTGCACCAAACGGTAATAGCCAGTATTTTTAGTATAATGCCCACTGTTGAGAAAAGTCCTTTATAAGGGAATGGAATCTTGATGTTTACGCGAGTATTACACATCCTTTCTAATATTATAAATGCGAAAGTAAGAAATTTACCTTACACTTTCACGCTTAAACCACCAAACCGATTTCAAAAATTCTTTTAGCAATGGAAAGCTATATTATCAGGGAGTAACATAAGCAATATTTTATACTGATATTCCTACGGGAACTACGTTGGTAAGACGACTGAAACCGAAGCGAAGCGAGGGCGGGTTGCTAGTTGTAAATAAAACTATTTAACGGATTTTATCGCGTTTGTATTTGATTTTTGATTGAACGACGTTTCGAACACTATAGTGTTCATGGTCATGGGCGGACAGCCCGCCCTGATGACCGCTGTAAATTATTTTGATGATGAATATAATATAATCAAATACAAACGCGATAAAATCAGTAGTCTTATTTATAAGGCAATGGAAGTTTGCTCAATGTACACACATAGTTGTAGAATAAAATCATTTATGACGAACATAAGAAAGACAAATAGATAATTCGTCATCATTTCAGCTGATATATGTCCCACAGCTGGGTTGAAGTCCCCGCAACCAATAGAAGGGCAATTCACCTACTATAACAGACAAACGTGTTGATACGTTTTGTTTCAAGTTTCTCTTATCATACATAAACATTGTGAAAGGTACTCCCTCAGGGTATTCTGTCGGGCCGACCACTGAAGTCAAGGAACTCTGCACCAGTGACGTGCTACTGGGTGGGTTACGGGCCCGTGTGCCACCCCTCTGTCGTCCCGGACGGAGCCAAGGGGCAAGTGCACTGACCATAGCCCACCCAAAAAAAAAAAAAACACAAACATCTATACAAATAAATAAAATTGAAGTGCCTGTTTGTAATTTCAAAATACTGCCCTTTTTTATGCTCAAGACGGTTATTTGCCGACACCTATGCCTAAAATACAGTTTAAATTTTTTTTTGTCTGTCTGTTTGTTTGGGGTATCATCAAAACGGCTGGAACTATTTTGATAATATTTTACTGCTAGGTAACTGTCTATGTAACTGTCTATATAAGGAGTAACTTAGGCTATAATTTATCCCGGTATTCCCTCGGGAACTATGCGGGTAAGGCGACTGAAACCGAAGCGAAGCGAGTGCGGGTTGCTAGTTATAAATAAAATTGAAATGCTTATAAATAACTCGTGAAACTCATCAACTCAACTCATCGGTGCCAGTGTCGCGGGTTTGAATCCCACGCAGGACAAGACTTTGCGCCATCCACAAATTGTTGTTCTGACTCCCCGCAATACAACGACTATTTCCTTCCGCAATACAGAGACTATTTCCTTCCGCAATACAAGGATTATTTCTTCCCGCAATACAAAGATTATTTCTTCCCGCAATACAAGGATCATTTCATCCCGCAATACAAGGATTATTTTTTCCCGCAATACAAGGATTATTTTTTCCCGCAAAACAAGGATTATTTTATTAGTACAGGATGTCGTCTTTAAAAAAAAATGGTACACATACAGCATATAATTTATCACAAATTATGTATGTTCCACTGCTGGGCTCGAGCCTCCTCTACAATAGGAGGGCAATTGACCGTCTTGACTGGTCAGACGGGTTGGTATAGAGTTATTACGAGTCTGCCTTCTCTTGCATAAAGATTATATGCATATACAGGGTGTATCAGGTTATGGGGCAACAACTCAAAAGGGAGCTAGGCAATGGTGGTAGGAAGCAACCCATGAAAAAAATTTGAACGAAAAATATCGATTCGTTAAGGAATTAGAGACATGTAAAGTTTTCAATTTTGTCATCGCTTTTTCGTGTAAATCTGATTGAAATGTATAAAATCAATGATACTTAATACGCAACATATTCATACTTTGTTAAATGTTCATTAGAAATTGAGTAAATGAATGATTACATTCACATAAACAAAACAAACTTCGCTTTAAAACAGCTGATCAGTCTTGGACCGTTGACTGCTCGTCGCTCGTAGGTACAAACCTACACTATAGTGTGTTCCAAATAGCATGGCAAAAGAGGTGATTTGGTGACCTTCACCACGATATCATCAAATCCAAGTAATTTATCGCTAATTCTATCGCTTTCCATACAAACCGTCTTATCGTTGTAATATCGTGGTGAAGGTGTCTAGACTGTACAGAGGTTACAAACATTTGTCTGCGTGTAATTTGTTTAGAATTTTAATTAAGAAATTATTAAACACCTACACGTGCAATAATAAAGCATACGTACACGTTACCTACCTTACCACTGCCCAAGCATGAAACTGATAGCTAACCTATCTTAACCCATTCCTCCCCACTGTCCTATTTTTAGACGCTGTATTATTTTTTTTATTTTTTCATGTTATTGCTTTTATTTTAATTATTTCTGATGAAATTCGTAATTTTACACTATTTTTCTAATAAAATATATTTCTTTATCAGAAATAATTAAAATAAAAGCAATAACATGAAAAAATAAAAAAAAATAATACAGCGTCTAAAAATAGGACAGTGGGGAGGAATGGGTTAAGGCTAACTTTTTGTTAAATACGTAAGGTGAGGTAAAATAATATACTAAAATAATTTATTTATAACTTTACAAAAATCTATAGTTCTGGACTGTCACTTCCACTACTGTTACTATCACTGCTGTCTGATACATGAATTATGAATGCATCAATCTTTCGGTATGTACTGTCATCGAGGCCCATCATTTTTTTTTTTTCAATATCTTTTACGTGCTCCACACGGAATGTCAAACAAAATGGCGACTGGGCCACACGATGCCACTGATCTCGTACACCTGACGCTAAAATCAGTTAAGAAAAGATTTTATGTTTGATACACATAACCTAAAATCTTGCATCTACTTGTGCGATCCTTTAGGTTTATTACACCTGACGGTAAAATGAGTTGAAAGAAATGTGTCATAACTTAAAACTTGGCATTTTTTGGGCGTTACATAACTCTTCGAAGCTAATTACGTATTTAATTATAGGATCTGTATTATATTGAATTTATATAAATATTCTCGGTACTTTAATTTTAATGTTACTTAAAAACTTTTGATATTCAGACATTTGAAAGTAATTTGACATTGTTATCAATGATATTATTTATAAAATAATGAAATGTCACCAGTTACAGGTTAATCTGGTATTTTAAAACAATGAAATACATGATTATAGGATATTAAAAACATATATTTTCTATGGTAATTTTACTAGATTTCGTAAAATTTTGGGTTGTGCTGTTTGTAATGTTGCTTCCTGGTAGGCATCTACCAAGAGAATTTTGCGATACAACTTTTCGATAGATTTGTATGGTAAGCGATAGATTTTTTTGCATTTTAAGATATCGTGGTGAAGGTATAAGAGTGGTAGGACCACACTGTCGACAGTTATCTGTCTACAGCTGGAGGCCGGTCCGTCCGGGGCAGTACCACACTCTCGCGGAAAATCGACGTCTGAGTAGTAGCGATTTGTTACTGCGCTTCGTTCGGTGAGCGAGAGACCCGGAAGCCCAACTTTCTGAGGGTGTTTGCGTGTGGAGGATTTTGGTGGTGCCCTTGGTATCACCAAGCCTCAATGCACGCATTCACTTTCTTCGCGGTAGGCAACGGCCTTGTAAAGGTCCATGAGCGGCAGCAACACTTACCATCAGGTGTACTGTTTGCGCGTTAGCCACCGTTTGCAATTAAAAAAAAAAGGTCGTTTTTGCCAAGTTATATGGCACTGAGTATATCATTAAAACGTTTGCACAATACTAGGTATTACTGAATGAATTTATACTGTCGAAGCTTTACATGCCTAAATGTATTCTGTCTGTACATGCCTACATAATACGTAACATTTAAGGCGTAGACTCTTAGACACATTTTTTTGAAATCACTATAACTTTTATGTTATATTGTTTTTTGTGTAATGTACATTCTAATTACGACCTATGACCGTTAAACTACAACATACTCGAGCAGTTGCCCCATAACCTGATACACCCTGTATATTCACGCCTTTGGCCAATAAGAGTAGGCAGAGACCACTTCCCTTCACTTACTACGATCTTGACATATCACTTTCACCTCCTCCACATTCATTAATCTCCTCATACACGTTCTTAGGTTTAGGGTACTTTTAACCTGGCCTTTGTTAAGAACTTCCCTGATTTGATCATGCAACGTCCGCTTGTCTACCCCTTCCAACACTTCCATTCACATTCGCCTAATAAATTCTCCTTATCATTCTCTTTTCATTCATTCTCATATTATATCCCTTAATCATTTTTTACGACATCCATGGAAAAGACGGGGAGTGGTGAATTATATTCCTACTCTGTTAGCATGTGGAATTATTTACTAACTAGCAACCCGCCCTCGCTTCATTTCGGTTTCAGTCGCCTTACCCACGTAGTTCCCAATCCCGTGGGAATACCGGGATAAAATATAGCCTATGTTTTACTCCCTTGCGTTCCATTGGTGAAAGAATTTTTGAAATTTGTCTAGTAGTTTCAGAGCCTATTCAATACAAAGAAAATCTTTCCTCTTTATAACATTAGTGTAGATAAATAACCTGAATTAAATATCTGTGTAAATTTCAGATGGATCGGAGTAGCATTGCTGAGTTTGTTAGTACCATGTCTATGGTGCTATCTCCCTCTGCGATGTGCCCACCGGGTTGCCCGGGCGGCGCGACTTGCGGGGGGCGCTCATGCACCCCTTGCGCCCCACTTACCACCGGCACCTCACGCACGGCCTCCACCCCGCAAGTAGTACGAGCAGGATCTCTGTGCTATTGAACACCTACTATAAGGCCACAGCTGAAAGTAACCTCTGTAGGTTACTTAAGTATGGACTCCTACGCATGGTCTTCTCCCTGCAAGTAGTACCAGCAGGACCTCCGTGCCATTGAACACCTGGTATAAGGCCGCAGCTGAAAGTAACCTATGTAGGTTACTTAAGTATGGACTCGAGATGCACAAACTCAGTCTTACACAGTTGTAGAATTAACTGAGAACACCATTAAACCTTGAAAATGGTTATGAATCATTTTAAAGCTGATAAAATGGCACCCTTAGAAGAGATAAAGGAGTTATATGCATCACAATATGTAATAATCATCACAATTTGTTATAACTGAATATAATTTTATAAGAAGAGGACAAGCAATTACTGGTATAAATTTTAAAGAAATATTGCATGTCCTATACAAGCATAATATTATAAGTATATAATAGAAAAGTGGTTAAATTATAATTTTGAAAGAATGTAATGGAAATGTGGAGACAAACACAACTTTTAAAGAAAAAAAATGTATAAAGTATCAACCATAATTTTGAAAGAATTTCATCACAAAATACAAGCACAACTTTGATTGAATGTAATGCAAAAGTGGATAATTGTAAGTATATAATGGCAAAGTGGATACAATACTATTGGAAGAATATAATGGTGAAGTGGGTGGAATGATACAAAGAACTTTATAGTGTAAATTTTGATGAGGTATATGGACATTTTGATAAATGGAGAAAGGTCGGTGATATTTGAATGGCTAGAATTATGATGAAATCATGATACAAATGCATCAGATTTGAATTAATTTTGAAATAAATTTAATGTAAACTGCATATATGTAGCGTACGAAACTTATTATAATTATTTTATGCGATTAATAGTGAGTAAAACACTGCCAGTGATTCCAAATCCCACCAGGAATTTACTATTGGTGTTAAAAATACAAATCTTTTAATAGTAAAACGCCATTTTGGCATTAAGTGTTGTAGCACAAAACTCGGTGTATTCTTATTTTTAATAGGTGTAATGAAATATTTTTAGATCTGATCCACATAAAAAAAAACTAATATAGTAAAGTAATTAAATTTTTTTGATGTGGTATTGCGATTTTTGGACTCCAAACTCGGTGTCAAGTGTGTAGTGTTGCGTGACATTTTAATGATAGCAACACTGTAAAGTGACTGTCGGTGTTTAAACAAAGAAGTGGCAATTTTTTTCTTCCATTTTTATACCCGGTGTTGAAGTAATAGTGTTGTTATGTGAAGTGTTGCCACTCTTAAGGATTTATTCAGTGTTTTAATAAAAGAGTTCGATTAAGCCATGGTCCTGGTCGGGTACGTCTTAGCTTTTTAATAATTTTTAATATGTACTGCACTTATATTTCATATTGTGCCATAATATTTCAAAGTAAATGTGTTTTCTTACAATTAATGCCAGTCTTCCATGATTATAGTTTCATGTAAAATTGATGTTTATCGAGGCTTGGTTGTTGATTATTTGTGAAGATTGGCTATTTCTATTATTACAGTATTGTAATATACAAAATGTTAACATATCCCAACATTGTTAAAAATATTTAATATTTAAAAAATTTCTTGTCTAGCCTAAGTTTGAATAAATAGTTGTAACTTATTTCTAACATTGATAATTATAATTTGAAACAATACATTTTAAAACATAATTTCGTATGTTTTTTCATAAATTATTTAAATTTAGGCTAGATTTTTTTATTAAAAATATCTGTAGATATATTATGTATTCATTTTAATTAGATTTATTTAAAAATACGGGTAGTATTGTTACCTATATATAGTGGGTTTCATTTTCTAATGTGTTTTTTTAAATTATTAATTAAATAAATGTGTAAACATTATCGTCATAATGTCACGTGAAATGACAAAATATTTATTATTAGTGTTAAAAATATAGTTGACGTAAAATCTGTTGGTATTACATATATGTTTCACATAATGTCATATAGATTATAAGTTAGAACAAGGTCTTTTTGCGAATCATTCACATGGACCTCTGAAGTAAAGATCTGGATATAGATCTTAAAAAGTACAAAAATGAGAAGTTTCTTTAAAAAAAATCATCCTACATATTTCCGTTAAATTCTAAAAAGAATAAATGACCAACATATTTTGTATATTTATAAATAAGAATCTTAATGCGGTAAAGGTTCATACGGTTAATGGTAATACCCGCGATTTAAAACTAATAACCATCGACAAAAGAAAATAGCATGCATATATAAAATCTTATTAATTTTTGCAAGATCGAGGGCTCACTTGTGGGAATTATATGAGATTTTATAAGGGCGTTTTGCGTCTACGATTTTTTTTATCGCAGTCGCGAAACCAACGAGATTAAAATTCCATAAAAATAATAATTATGTCCAATACACCAAGATGGCGGCAAGAAATATTACCTATACAAAAACCGTTTCAACTTTTCCCGCCAATATTGTTACTCCGGATAAAAAAAAATTAAAATTGTATCAAAAATAAGTAAATGTATTCAATGTTTAATTATAAAAAAAAAATGTATTTTAACTGTTTTTTAATGTAAAATTAAAACATCCGCGGTCGGTTTTCCAAATCGACCGCCTATTAGATATATGAAGAGACTTTTAATTAAATATTTACTGTAGTAAATTTTAAGAAATAAATATGTATGTTAGTCTGTGTTAAGAAATTAATTCGAAAATTTAATTAAAAACCAAAGTTATGTGTAAAAAAAAAAAGGTTTGTGCGTATGCACTAACCTGATATGGTTGTTTAAAGTGAACATAAATGTATTGAAGAATATGAAATAAAATAATCGTAAATGATTTATCTTGTATTAATCCGCGTGGTGACTGAGTAAGAATACAATTCACCACCATCCAATATCTTACCCGTGGGTGTTGTAAAAGACGACTAAGGGATATCATATACATAGATGTTCTATGCAAAAGAAGGAAAGCACGACATAAAACCTTATACCAATACGTCTGACCAGCATGGTAGATTAATTTCTCTGCCATTCTGGCGGAGGTCGACAGTGGAACTTATAGGTTCTGTGATGATGATTTGTGGTTTTCTTATTTCTTGCTATGTGGTAGTGGCTACAAATACTACCAACCTAACTATTGCATGTGGGTATCGTAAAAACAACTACAGCTGGCGACTGACATAAGCATTTGGCCGTAACGTACATTCGAGGTGAGCGTATTACGTTACGGCATTACCTGACTGAACTGTTGTTCCCCTAGCTCGTGGCGAGCACTGTGCTCGACTGCGCTCCGTCTTTTGGTAATCAAACTGGTGCAGGTATTGACGGGGCGCGGTTACTTCGCCAAGTACTTGCACAAGCTCGCGAGAATGGAGAGGAGGCCGCCCTGCCACCTCTGCGATTGCGACGAGGACACGGCGCAACACGCTCGAGGTCTGCGTGGCCTGGGCAGAGCAGCGCTGTGAACGTGTTGCAGTCATCGCTGCTGACCATCGCTAGAACGATGTTTGACAGTGTCAGGAACTGGCACGCGGTCACCGCGGAGCGGGTGCGAAAGGAATTCCTGCACCACGTTAGGCTCAGCCACCGGCGCAGGCGCGAGTACCTGCGCCGAGGTCGTGGATGGACAAGCCGAGGATTAGTCGGCTATAGGCAGAGAGGCCCACCGCGTAAGGACGATGCTCCAGCAACAATCCTATTGCCGGGGCGTCGAATGGGACGATACCCGAAATGGTAACCCACTAGGCCGGGTCAGAGACCAGTGGTAGATCCAATGGCGATGGGGAGGGAATACGGTAGGTTAAGGGGTCGCACGCCACCTACTGGGCGGCGTGTGTGTCCAGACCATAGACTACCAAAAAAATCTCAATTTGAATACCAAGCTCGCTTAAAGGTGCATTAAAAAGAAATTCAAGGTTAAAATACTATAATATTACTGTTAATAAAAATAAATTTATTATTCTTTAATGCTCTTATATACATTTTTTACATTGTATTCAATTGTAAAAACCACTGGTTACTTTGGTTATTGCAATTGAACTTACAAATTTCTCTTTTATAAACTACAGTTGTTTAAATTCTAAAATTATTTAAAATTAAAAATGTATTTTGTCTAAACATTCTTATAAAAAATATACTGCTTCACAGATATGTACCGTTTTTTTTATTTTTTTATTTATTTAATTAAGACAACACCCTGCACTAAGGAAATAATCCTTGTATTGCGGGTGACTTTACAAACATAATTAACGGACACAAATTACATCCAGACTCAGAACAACAATTTGTGGATCGCACAAAGTGTTGTCCCGCGTGGGATTCGAACCCCCGACACTGGCGCTGTAAGTTGCTATCTTAACCACTATGCCATCTGTCAGTTTTTAGTACGAACATATTTATTTTGATAGTAGAAGTTTAAACATTATATCATCATCTCATCTTATATATCTCCCACTATTAGACAGACTCCTCCACAACGGGAGAGGAACCGTCCCACTATTCCATGCTGGCCAGACGTGTTGGAATAGCGTTTTGTCTCGAGATTTATTCTCTTGCAAAGATGTTATATGCTTATTATCATAGTTGGGCACAGATAATCTAAAAGTTAACTTCGTTAATTAACGATTAACGAGTCAATGCCCACCTTTGCATATTATGTCCCTTGGTCGTCTTTTACGACATCCACGGGTAAGATAGGGAGTGTGTATTCTTACTCAGTCACCACACGGAAAGTATTATAATTGAAATATAATGTTCAGAATAATCATTTCTTAATGATTTCTGATGTTTACGCGAGTATTATACATTTTAAATAAAACTACAACAGCGTCCACCCGTGACCATGAACGCTGTAAAGTGTTCGAAACGTCGGGTAATCAAAAATCAAATACAAACGCGATAAAATCCGTAAAGTAGTTTTATTTATAATCATTTCTTGTTTCAAAATCTAAAACTTGTGAGCAATTTTTTTAAAAGCTTATTTTACTTCATTACATACATATCCCGGTATTTTCCAATTAATATCTTGTCTACTTTCATTGAATGAAGCTATCGGGTTGAAAATTGGTGTATATATTTGGTCACGTAATCACGTGACCTTTTTTCCGTGTGATGACGGAGTAAGAATACAATTCACCACTCTATATCTTGACCGTGGCTGTCGTAGAAAACGACTAAGGATATTATACGCATATAACATCTATGCAAGAGAAGGAAATCTTGAAATAAAACGCTATACCTACCTATTTGACCAGCATGGTATAATAAGGTCAAATTCTCTCCTATTATGGAGGAGGCTCGAGCCCAACAGTGTGACGTATATGAGCTAAAATAATGATGATAAATGGGGAATAAGGTGACCATGTACATGAAATCATGCTAAAAATCCTTATTAATATTATAAATGCGAAAGTAAGTTGTTTCGTTGCGCTTTCACGCTTAAACCACCGAACCTATATCAAAAATTCTTTCACCAATGGAAAGCTATAATATCAGGGCGTAAACTAGGCTATATTTTATCCCGGTATTCCCACGGGAACGGGAACTACGCGGGTAAGGCGATTAAAACCGAAGCGAAGCGAGGGCGGGTTGCTAGTATATATATTTCGATTCATTTCACTACTGACATTTTATTATTTTAATATTTACAACCAGTAAAGTTTCACTTCCAATGAGGGCCGATATTTTTATTAATAGTCATACAAACAAAGAATTACTGCGAAGCAATATTTTGGTTAAAATATAAATTAGGCCCAAAATGATAGACTTGTCAATCCAAAATTCCAAAACATTAATAATTCTTTATTAACTGTTTTATAAAAATATTATTTTCAGTCTTAGAATAATAACGTATAGAAGGATAGAGTTGGTGCTTCGAACGTTCAAAACATGAATCTAAAAATACTACATGCGCGCAGACAATTAATTACACATATTTTTGTTTCCCTTACTTCTTAGATCATTTTAAACTTATTATTCTATAGTTTATAATTATGATAAGAAATTTAAAAGTAACGTAAAAAATATAATTTAACAATCATCAATAAATTCAAGAGTATTGTGTAATACCAAAGAATTATAGCGAAAATGATATAAAGCGTCCATTTTTTTAAATGACAACATTCTACGCCAAGGAAATAATCCTTGTATTGCGTGGGACTTTAGAAACATAACTATATTCGTTCCAACCATTTATTTTACTTTTGACACATGCTTTAGGACGTAACTGTTTCATTATACGCAATTATTAACTTTGAAACGAGTGAACAGAGAAATATATAAACTGCCCAATAATATTTATATATCAATTATTACCCACTAAATACATTAATATGCCGTAAATAGCTCTATTCATAAAATTTAAGTGATAATTCATTTCCGTTATAAAAAAAGTTACGTTCTATCGCATCTAGTGACAGGATCAAAAGTATTCGGTGCAAACTAATGAATCGCAAATAATCGATTACACTTATTTGCAGTTAAGTCAGCTGACAACTGAGTTTTGAATTGTTGTGATAGACAACACGTTAAAATTGTATCAGGGAGATATAAAAATCTTCTCATCATACCTATAACATGAAATAAAACAACCAAAATATTTTAATATTATTTTATTATAACAAATCGTCGGATTCTTCATACGAACTCGAATCGTCGCTTGAATCATCTGCAGTGTTTATTATTAACTCTTGTGTAGGTATGTTGTCAAATTCAATTTCCCGATCCCAATCAGAGAATATTATATTTTTTGTCTTGTTGATGACACTCGCCCAGTTTTCAGGCGTCACACTAGCACATGCGTTTTTTAAAAGTTCAAGCATTTTATTTGCTGTGAAAGGAGGAGTTGTATTGTTTCTTGCGGCGTGTCCTTTGACTTGTGCCCAGATCATTTCAATTGGATTATATTGACAGTGGTACGGAGGAATTCTGATTACAACATGCCCATATTCTGCTGCCATTTCGTCGATGACATATCGTTTTGGCTGCTTTTTACTTTTTAATATTTTAAGTAATTCTACTTTTAGTAGGGATTCGTCCACATCTTCCCCATTATCACGAAGCCAGTTTATAATCTCGTGTTTTTTGTTGGCCTGTGTTGGCATTTTATTAATTTGGCGAGAGTGATAGGGTGCATTATCAATAAATATTGTTGATGGCTCTTCAAGTGATGTAAGCATTTCTCTGAACCACTTTTCATACACGTCCGCATTCATCTCCTCATGATAGTCTCCTGTTTTTTTTTTATTTTAACGCTAACAGAGCGTCTGGTACAAATCCCTTTGCAGTTCCCGCATGGTAAATGATGCGGCGTTCACCTTTCCCCATTGGCACTGCAGAAGTAGAAGCAGCAGTATCGTCAGTCCAACCTTTTGGTATGGAATGATTGGCATTGAGCCAAGTTTCATCTGTGAAAACGACATTCGACCAGTCTTCTATTTTCTTCGCTTGTCTTAAAAATTCACAGCGAGACAAGGCTATATCACGACGTTCCATTAAAAATTTTCTTTTGTCGGATTTCTTATACAAGAACCCGATTTGGTGCAGCACCTTTGACAAAGAAGATTTTTGACCACGAAACAAGCCACAATTTCGTAGAGACGCTACTAATTTTTTCAAAGTAGGAATCTCTTTGCTTGTGTAATAATTGTATATATGACGACGAATAGCATCAGTATCAAAACTGTCAATTGCTGTCACTTTACGGGGCTGACGTTTTTTCTTAGGCGTAGATAGCTTGTTCTGTTCAATACCACTACTACCATAGGCTTCTTTAGTGATTTTCGCCACCGTTGGAGCACTAATACCTAATGCTGCTGCAACACGGTCTCTAACTTGGGTTACTGGTATAAGGAATCCGCCATTGCGGCTTTCCTTTTCAAAAAATTCACGAAGCCGCAGCACTAACTCTCTGGATTGTCCTTTAAGCACCATACCTTTCGGCATTTTGCAAGTAAAATCTTACTGGGAGGAACGATACGCTCAACTCAATCAAAGTAAGAACAATGAAATCAATACGGTGGAATATAAATACTCAACACAGCGTATGAAAAATATGAAAGAGCACTCAGCGAACAGAAATGTGACTAGCACGGGAGTCTTGTTGCGAGTGACAGACAACACAACAAAATGGCGTCGCCGGCGCGCCGTTCAGTGTTGCCAATTCGGCTTAAAAAAAAAGGGGTAGGCTGGATGAGAAAATTAGTGATTTACTACCGCAGACGAGGGCGCCATTGTCTCTAAGTAAAGTTTGGAGCAGCGGACCCCGCTTAATGGAAAAATGCTTCATAAAGTAGTTATTTTTTATTTTGCAAAGTACAAAGTAAAATATTTTGGGAGGACTGAATTAGTGAGTATGCAAAAATTAATGTGCCCAAATAACAAATATATTTACAGAAGTAAAGTTTTTAAATAATATGAAATATGTATTTAAGCAAAAATAAAATATCCGTGTTAAATCGATTAAAAGTTCTTCCTGACTAAAATCGATTATTACAAAACATAGTATCCGTAATACATTGGTACAACACTAATTGATCAGAATTCGACCTGCCAAAAGTAAAATAAATGGTTGGAACGAGTATAACAGACACAAATTACATCCAGACTAGGGATGAAAACGATACATCGATGTTTCAGTAAAACATCGATGTTCATTATTGCAAACTATCGATGCATCGATGTTATGTTCTACGATGTTTTAACATCGATATTTTGCCTGACAACTGTTTGAAATGTATGATCATTTAAGCAAAACTTGCGTGACAGTTTATTTACCAGAGTAAATGATTTACGTAGATACCTACTTTTCGTGAAAACTGTTATTTTTAAACTCTTTTTCTAAATAGGTAATTGCAGTAGGTAGTTGCAGTTAAGTTTGTAATAACTTTACTGAATAGAGAAATATATGTTAAATATAATTTTATTTCCTTAACTCTATACCTCCCTTGTTCTAAAGATTCACCAATTCAATGATAATATTATTACAGGTAATAAATATAGCTTGCATTTTAAAATCAAAGTTGTTTGCACATCTTAAAAAAGACATCGGTGTTTCGATACATCGATGTTTTTAGGCTGATGTTATTTGTATATCGATGTTTGTTCTGAAACATCGATGAATCGATACATCGATGTTTTTGATTTCGATATTTGCATCCCTAATCCAGACTCAGAACAACAATTTGTGCATAGCACAAATTTTGTCATGCGTAAGATTCGAACCCTTGCCACTGGCACTGTAGGTCAGTATCTTATCAATTACGCTATCAGTGCAATAATTAAACGTTTAGCAGCCGTATTAGCCACCTAACCAACTAAGGCAAAATTTTTACTTATGACAGCAGCGTGATTGACAAGACCAAAAGGACCAATTGAAAGTCAAATTCAAACCTTTTAATCACTTAAATCACATATTTATAATGCTATTAAAAAAATATGAAATAAATTTCTTTATCCTGTTATCTACATCTCACAATCATATAAAAATATATTTTTAAATTAATAAAGTCCAACACAAGAGCAAGATGGCGACCAAACATGGCGTTACCCGCGCTCCGCTTGACAAGTAATTGAGTCGTTCAAAAATTTGTGCTTCCGATATATTGTTTGCTTCTGGTTCTGTATCTTCTAATACTGGTGTTATGTCTGAATAGTCTGAAGTAGACGGTTTTGTTCGACCAGCTGTAAAACAATAATTATACGGCTAATAAAAGTACGGCTTGCAATGAAACCTTATTTGCGTATCAATAATGTTTTTTTTTAGTTCTACTGAGTTACTCGAATGTGGAAAACTTCTAAATAAATTAGGGATGTTAATAAAATATCGATATTAGCATTTAAAAATATCGATACTTATACTTTTTTGGACGATATATCGATAGTTCGATACTAAAAAGCTTGCTTTTAAACGACCGAGCCGATTATGATGAAATTTTTTTGTGTGTTCAGGTGAATTCAAGAATGGTTTAGATAAATAATTGAACCCGGTAGGTGGCGCTACGATCGATTTCAAGTCAATTATCTTTTATTTTAATATGCACAGAATAGGGTCTGTTAGGTCACCTAGTTCATCATCATCGCAGCCCACATATGTCCCACTGTTCGGCTCGGGCCTCCTCCACAATGGGAGGGAATTTGACCTACTATACCATGCTGGTCAGACATGTTGGTATAGGGTTTCATTTCGAGTTTTCCTTCTCTCGCACAGATCTTATGTGCATATTATATCCCTTAGTCGTCTTGTACGACATCCACGGGCAAGATAGGGAGTGGTAAATTGTATTCTTACTCCGTCACCACACGGATAACCTCGGTCACCTAGTTACTCGTACATTTAAGTAAACAGTGAAGCATTACCTCCTGGTTCGGTAGCAAAATGTAATATTGATGATGGCTTACTCCAACCAAACCTGAAATGAAAAGCGTCCCTTTATTAATTTCATTGATGATTCGATCAATCACAGATGACGTAGTGTTTAAGATACCGACCTATCATACCAATGTCGCGAATTCGAATCCTATGTAGGACAACATTTTGTGCAATCCGCAAATTGTTGTTCTTAATCTCGATTTAATTTGTATCCATTAATTATATGTTTGTAAAGTGTCCCGCAATACAAGGATTATTTCTTTAGTAATATGGTAATCTTATAAAAAAATAGTATAGAAACACATTTCTATAAATCTTGAAACCCAATGAATATCTTTTAAGTTATAATACATATCACCGCGCCAATAAAGAAATGAATCTAAAATGGCGGTAACTATTTGTAAGACAGGTTGGACCGTCGGCAAAACAGGATTGATATAGGTAACATTTTTTTTTAATACAGACTAGTTATTTGACAATAAATAGTAAGCAAGGTATTTAAAAAGCTATCTATCTATACAGATAAATAAAATTGAAGTGTTTGTTTATAATATCAAAATAGTGGGCGTTTTTCATGCTCACATGGTTATTTGCACGATACCTATGCCTAAAAACCAGTTTAAAACTTTTTGTCTATCTATCTGTTTGTTTCGGGTAATCTTCAAAACGGCTTGACCGAATGAAAACTAAGCGTACCCGGTTTCCAAAGCGAAGTGAGGGCGGGTTGCTAGTATTAAAATATAAATTACCTATATGGCAATCTTGTTTTGCTGATGGTCCAACCTGTCATTACAAGAAGTAACCGCCATCTTAGATAAGTATCTTTATTTGCGTTAGTTCTACATGTATTTACATTGGCATCAGTAGACAGACGAGTGTAATTGATATAACCATAGGTGGGCACAGTTAACCTAAAAGTTAACTTCGTTAATCGTTAATTCGTTAATTAAAATGTTAACTTCGATAATCGTTAAAGCGTTAAATTTGCGAAAATTTAACGCAAGTTAAAGTTAATCGTTAAATTTATTTAAAACTTAAACTGCTTTCAGGCTGAGAGATATAGATAAATTCTACAGCATGTAGCGGAATTATGTTGCATTATGTATGCATCTGTCCACACCAGCTTGCGACACGTTACTGTCGGTAAGCGCGATACCAAAAGATTCACCAATAGGTGACACCAAGATTACTGAAGGTGTGTACCACTGCTATCCGTAAAAACCTGTTATTGGCTTTATGTTTTTTACTCTAGTTTTCATTACTATTTTGTACAGCTGTTGGTTTTCCAAGTACTAAATAAATAAATAAATACTTTACGACGCTTTCTGACGTAATAACCAAGTGGAGGTGAGAACATATCACTTCTGCTATTATCATAATCTATAATAGAAGAATTCACAACAATTGAAGAAAGCTCGAGATATTTTGCCTTTTTCGCGGAGCGTGGCAGGGATCGGCTTAGTCTAGTTTAGCCAGATGGCCGCCCGGCGGGACGACATCCACCGTGACGTCATTTTCCGTTGGGCAGTCCAGTTGGAGGGGCTTCTGTACGATAATCAAACCGTCGAGGCTTTCCGGCCGGTGCTGATGGAGTGATTGGATCGGCAGCACGAGATCGGCAGCGTTTTCCTTCCGACTGATACAGCTATTAACGGGCTATGGTAGATTCGCCAAATACCTGCGCACACGGTATTGAGCAAGAAGAGCACACCGTCCTGCCACCATTGCATTTGCGACGACGACACGGCACAATACACACGAGGTGTGTGCCTCGTGAATAGAGCAGCGGTCAATCGATCGAATCGAAGCGATCAATGGTGCCGATCGCTAGGGCTATGCTCAACGGTGTCAGGAACTGGGACGCGGCCTCTGCCTTCCGTGTGGTAGTTATGTCACCGAAATAGGTGGTGGAACGTGCGCGGGGGGGCAATCGTCTACAACACGATCCGCTGGCGGCGACTTAGGCAGCGCATTTGTTGTGGAACTGACGAGCGTGGCGTGGCGCGTAATTCAAACAAACAAAATGACAGCATGTCAACAAACGACTAAGGTAACGGACTAAAGTCAACGGAAGTTCAACTTAACGGAAGTTAACAAGAGCGTTAACATTTTTTGAAGTTAACTTAAAAGTTACTCATTATCCAGATTGTTAACGGCGTTAATTAACAATTAACGAGTTAATTCTTTGGATATAACCGGAACAATTAGGATATTAAAAGGACAACGGGCTCGTCACATCGCACGGCGAACCGACGACCGTTTGGGGTAAAAGGTTTTTAACTGGCGACCATGAATCGGACACGTAGAACGATCTGACGAAAGTTGTTGGCTATCATTGGTTACAGGCGGCACAGGACCGCATTTTATGGCGAAACATGAGGGTGTTCAGCTGTGGACACAAGATAAGACTTAATGATGATAAAAAATTCGTCTTACCTATTTCTAGATGTAACAATTGCTTCATAAACCGTAGATGGAGTAAGACCACGGACTGTATAAATCGCGCTATGGATTGGTCCTGTAAAAATCAATTATTTTATTTTTGAAACATCATCATTCTACGCTCATCTCGACATCATTTCAGCTTATATATGCGCTGTTGTTGGGCTCAGGCCCCCTCCATTGTTTGGGGGATTTGACCTACTATCTGGCTTTTTGGCATGGGGTTTCATTTCTAGTTTTCCTTCCGTTGCATTAATGTTGTGCACAATGTAAGGAGCTGTAGTACATATTCGTAACCGCCACTACAGCGCGTATGGGAATATACAAACCTAAAAATAAAACCTCAATGATGGCGTGTTTTTCATATATAGGTGGTCTCAGGTTATAGAAGAACTGGTCAAACGGCAGTTAGGCAATGGTGGTAGGAATCCATGAAAAATATTTGAAGAAACATATCGATTGGTTAATAAATTAGAGACGTGTAAGATTTTCAATTTTGTTATCGCTTTTTCGTGTAAATCTGATTGAAATGTATAAAGTCAGTGATACTTAATCTACAACTTATTGTGTACTTTGTTAAATGTCCATTAGAAATTGAATAAATCAATGATTACGTTCGCGAAAGCAAGACAAACTTCACCTTAATCTCAGCTAATAGGCCTATTTTTTTTTTTGGTAGGTTGGCTACGGTCAGTGCTTCGCCGCCCGGCTCCGTCCGGGACGATAGAGGGGCGGCGCGCAGCCCCATAACCCACCCGATAGCACGTCCGGGCCGACCACCGGTGCAGAGTTCTATGACTTCAGAGCTCCGTCCAACGGAATACACTGAGGGGGTATCCTCTCCCATCGACATCCCCTTCCCGGGACGTCGGCCGCCGTCGCGAGGTCAGGCTCTCCACGGGTGATGGACTGAACTCCCAGGTCCGGTCACCCGCAGCCTCTGCTAGGGCGGCATCAGACGCAAGCCGATGACCGTGAGTCGGTGCACCCTTTCATACCTACTTATACCGTCGACGGCTTAAATGCCTACAGGTATCCTGTTCATAACGTGTAGTATTTAAGGCATAGACTCTTAGACACGTAATTTTGAAACCACTATAACTATTATGTTATATTGTTTTTTGTGTAATATACATTCTAATTACGATGTACAATTGTTGAACTACAACATACCAATTCAATAGGAGTGGTAGGACCATACTGTCGACAGTTATCTGTCTACAGCCGCGGGCCGGTCCGTCCGGGGCAGTACCATGCTCTCGCAGAAAATCGACGTCTGCGTAGTAGCAATTTGTTACTGCGCTTCGTTCGGTGAGCGAGAGAGCCGGAAGCCCAACTTTCTGAGGGTGATTGCGTGTGGAGGGTTTTGGTGGTGCCCTTGGTATCACCGAGCCTCAATGCACGCATTCACACTCCCTTCGCTTTCTTCGCGGTAGGCAACGGCCTTGTAAAGGTCCATAAGCGTCCATCAGGTGTACTGTTTGCTCGTTTGCCACCGATTGCAATAAAAAAAAAAAAAACTCGAACAGTTGTTCCATAACCAGATACACCTTGTATTTGAAATTTTATTTCACATACCGTCACTAGAATCTCCCGGCACGACTATCTTTCTCCAGTGATTGGCTGGAGGCTCAGTGGTGAAGACATCGGACTCCGGAGTCGGCCGACCGTAGTACGGCCTAAGCCATAAGTTGTACTCTGTATAATAAGTTAAATGATAGTTTTATAACAAGAAGAATACTTTTTTTAACGTTAACTTGAACTTATAAAAATAAAAACAATTAATAATTATAATTTAAAAATAATAAAAAAAAACTCGCATAATCTGCTAGACAATATGAGGGACATAGAGCTTCTACGACTAGAAAGTAAAAAATAATTCTTAATATAGCAAATACATAAAATAATTGAAAATATTGATATGGTGACGGAGTAAGAAAACAATTCACCACTCCATATCTTACCCGTGGATGTCGCAAAAGACGACCAAGGCATATAATATGCACATACGAGTAACATTTGTGTAAGAAATGGCAAACTCGACATAAAACCCTATACCCTTAGAATAATAACGTATAGAAGGTAAGTTCACGCTCAAAAAGTGAGGCATTTCAATTGGAGCCTAATGGAGCTTACGCCGGAACCGTTCTGTAATGTACAAGTCATTGTACTGCACGTACGTACGCAACTCTTAAAAAATAAATAGGTAATTATGACGGTTTGTGCATTCAAATGGTGTCGCAACACATTTGAAAAACTTAAAAAGGTTTTTAATATTACTTTTAAAAGTATTTCGACGATTTATGTTAATAAAAACAAAATTTGATGTCATAATTTGTATAGTGGTGTGCGTGTGTATGTGTGTAATCGTCTGCGCGCCATTAGTATTTTTAGATTCAAATTTTGAAAGTTCGAAGTATTGACACTATCCTTCTATACGTTATTATTCTAAGCCTATACCAATATGTCTGACTAACGCGGTATACTAGGTCCATTTCCCTCCCATTGTGGAGGAAGCTGGAACACAAAAGTGGAACTAAGTGTGCGTGATGATGAATAAAAGTATGTTACAATTCACCACCCCCACTCTTGCCCTTGGGTGTCGTAAGAGATGACTAAGGCATATAATATACATATAATATCTATGCAAGAGAAGGAACACTCAAAAGAAAATCCTATTCCAATCCAACACGTCTGACTAGCGCGGTCTATTAGCTATAGGTCTATTATACTAGGTCAATTTCCCTCCCATTCTGGAAAAGGCCAGAGCTCAACAGTGGGACTTATGTGGTTGATGATGAAAAAAAAGCGTGTTAAAAACTCACCTATAATAGTGGAATAAGAATCGACTTCCCATATCAACGTGAAGCTAGTCGATGTTGCCTTATTCAGAACTGCGTCAACTTTGAACGACGCGATATTTGGTACACCTGTAAGATAATATCTATTATCACGAGGAATGCTCCGAGGAACTGTTTGACTTGGTTCCACCGTCACCGTTTTACCAACGTACCACTCGACACAGTAGAAGAGTTCATCCATTTCACCTGGAAACGTACGTTATTAGGATCCTCGCCGTCGAAGTATCAAGCAAAGTCGAGTTTGGGAGTCATTTGGAGGACAAAGCCAAATGGGCAAGTATAAAGTTAGGCGTCCGGAACAGAGCCAGGCGGTACCCGAGACAGCGTCTTGTGCTAAACAAAGCAAAAATTTGTACTGCTCACATCTCTGGGTAATCGCTGCCAAATATTAGCTTGTCCCACTTGACTACCTACAAAGGCCTGCTATTCGAATCGTCGAGGATCCCAATTTATTATGGACAGATTGGAATCACTGGAGCAGCGAAGAGACTTTTGAGTCACTGACTCTTTCATGAGGAGTGGTCTGAGGAGTTCATCCATTTCACCTAGACACCTTATGGTTTTCGACTGTACGTTTCCAGCGATCATTTCTTCCACGTACGTGCAGAATCTGGAATGAACTACCTGTTGCTGTGTTTCCCGAGCGCTATGACATGTCCTTCTTTAAACGTGGTTTAAGAGGAGTATTTTCTTCACGGTATACGACAGCCTGGCTGTGCCCCTGGTATTGCAAAGGTCCATGTGCGACAGAATCACTTACCATCAGGTGTGCTATTTGCTCGTTTGCCAACATTGGCAATTATCTGGTATTTGAATGATAAGTTTTTGATTTGTACCATGTTTGTCTCTTATTTAAGATTCTATAACATAACAAGTAATGCCCTTTCCAATGATACCAAACACGGCATATTTATTTCAAACTTATTTTTTAACACAGCACTTTATGACCGCTAGAGGGCGCCAAATTAGATTCAGTCACGCGCTATATAGCTTATTATCAGCGGACGATCAAGACGCCTCTAAGGATGCTTCATTTGTTCAATTCTAATCAGTAGTTGAAGAGCTATGAGGGAACAGATGAACATACATACATAGTCAGTCAAATTTATAACCTTCCTCCGGTCGTAGTCGGGTAAAAATAATCATACAAAAACACTATTTCAACAATGCACAGTATATACACATTGAACTTTTCACTAAATCGATTCATTTTCACTTATAAGATATACACAGCACTATAAGTCAGTTGTATAGCTACAGATATACACTATAAGCATGTCGGTGACGCGAACTAGATTTTACCTACTCAAAAGCACATTGCGCGTGCATCAGTCATGAGCATGTCCGTGACGCGAACCCGTAAGATTTGCCCCTAATAAGTGCCCAACGCGGTTAAAAGTTTTCAATTCTAAAATATTTCTCTCTTTTTCTCTTCTCTACTAATTAAATAACAATTTAGGTGGTTCAACTTACCGGTTAATTTGAAGGTTAAATCCGCCATACCAAGTTTGTTTTCAGCTCTGAATGTGTAGTTACCGAAATCGGATTTCCATACCGATCGGAAGATCAGCTGATGTACGTTGTCTCTTATCATTTGTACAACCCTGTTGAGGGGATAAATATTAATTTCATATTTTCATTTTAGTTGTAGTACATAGCACTGTTGGGCTCGAGCCTTCTCTTCCATTATAGAAGGGAAAATGATCTATTGCCTTCGAATCCTGCACATGGAGGTAGTTATATACATATTATCCATGTGGTGACGGAGTAAAAATACAATTCACCCCATTTTTTACCCGTTGGTGACCGTAAGAGACGTCTAAGGGACAAAAGCAGAACGCAATGCAAGAGAAGGAAAATTCGAAATAAAACCCTTTTATTTTTGGGGATGGGTTACGGTCGGCGCACTCTTCGCACCACTCCGTCCGGGGCGACAGAGGGGCGTAAGCACACACACCCGTAACCCCCCCGTGACACGTCGCCTTCCTCGTTGGATCGACCACCGGAGCAGGGTGACTTGTCGTCAGTGGTCGGGTCGACGGAATACTCTTTGAGGAGTACCCTCCCATCGACCGACGTCCCCCGCTCGAGGAGGACGTCGGTCTTTCCTCCCTCGGCTAGGGAAATAAAACCCTATACCAACCCGTTTGACTAGCGTGGTACAATGGATCAATTCCCCTCCTACTATTTCGTATGATGATGGATTAAGAATACAAAAGACTAAGGGATATTATATAACATCTTGCAAGAGAAGTAAAAATCGCAACAAAATCCTAACATGTCTAGGTCAACCAACTAACCCGTCTGACTAGCATGGAACAGATCAATTCCCCTCCCACTGTAGAGGAGGCTGGATCCCAGTAGTGGGAATGGGAAGTACATATGTGTGCTGTGATAATGATGAGCTATTTATTTGGATAATTCCTAAAATTTACCGATCATCAGTGTGAACAGGTCTTCCTTCTCTATACCAGTGTGTCCTGGCTGGCGGTATGGAGAAATCAACTCGAGCTGATAGCGCGGCGCGGAGTCCTATCGCCGTGTGGACGTAGATACGTTCTGCTGCCACTACCGGAGCATCTGGGAACCGACATTATATGAGATAGACGTATAGTATGTAATACAGGGGGTATCAGGTTATGGGGCAACTGTTCGAGTATGTTGTTGTTTAACGGTCATAGATTGTAATTAGAATATACATTACACAAAAAACAATATAACATAAAAGTTATAGTGATTTAAAAAAATGCGTCTAAGTGTCTATGCCTTAAATGTTACGTATTATGTAGGCATGTACAGACAAAATACATGTAGGCATGTAAAGCTTCGCCAGTATAATTTCATTCATTCATACCTAGAATTGCGCAAACGTTTCAATGACATCGTAGGTTGTACCTACGATTGCGCGAGCGGTCAACGGCCATAGGCCGATCAGCTGTTTTAAAGCGAAGTTTGTCTTGCTTATGTGAATGTAATCATTGATTTATCCAATTTCTAATGAACATTTAACAAAGTATATTGCGTATATATGTTGCGTATTAAGTATCATTGACTGTATACATTTCAATCAGTTTTACACGAAAAAACGATGACAAAATTGAAAAATTTACATGTCTCTAATTCCTTAACGAATAGATATTTTTCGTTCAAATTTTTTTCATGGGTTCCTACCACTATTGCCTAGCTCCCTTTTTACCAGTTGCCCCATAACTTGATACACCCTCTATTTGTAAATTTAATGTTCATTAGAAATTGAATAAATCAATGACTACGTTCGCATAAGCAAGACAAACTTCGCTTTAATAACAGCTGATCGGCCGATGACCCTTAGACGCACGACGACGTGTTCGTTCGTACCTATTATTACCAACAACGTTACTTAAATGCCTACATGTATCCTGTTCATTTAAGGCATAGACTCTTAGACGCAGATTATTGAAACCAATATAACTATTACGTTTTATTGTTTTTTTGCGTAATTTATATTCTATTTACGATCTATGACCGTTAAACAATAACATACTCGAACAGTTGCTCGATATCCTGATACATTCTGTATAGTTGTATAAGGACAATTGTATTTTTAGTCAATAAACAAAGTTAAAATAATAGACAAACTCGCCGAGTTTTTTGTTGCATCTTCTCAATAGTTATCACGTTTCAATCCGGTGGCAATTCATTGGAATAATTTAAGTCAAAATGTTTTCCGTGTGGTGACGGCGTAAGAATACAATTCAACCCCTCTTTTGCCCGTGGATGTTGTCGAAGACCATTAGAGAATTTAACGTACATGTAACATTTATACAAGATAAGGGACACTTACAACCCTACACCAACCCGTCTGACCAGCACGGTTGCTGGGAAATAGTCTAACCTACTCTGGAGAAGGCTCGAACCCAGCAATGGAAAGTATATAAGTTGATTAAGTTAACAAGTTGATTAAGCCCTCGAGCGCTTTTGGGACACCATTTGACCCAAAAAAAAATGTGCTCAAAGCGGAGGAGGTATTCCGTCGGGCTGGCCACTGATGACAAGTAACCGTGCTTAAGCCCCTCTGTCGCCCCGGACGGAGTGGTGCGGAGGTGCGCCAACCGCAGCCCACCCCAAAAAAAAAAAACGGGGTTAAGTCTTATAATCATTATTTTTTTAAGAGACCGGACTAAGGAAGCAATCCTTTTGTTGTGGAAGACTTTACAAACATATAACTAACGGACACAAATTACATCCATACTCGGAACAACAATTTGTGGATCGCACAAAGTATGAACAACATTCGATTCGAATCCACTACACTGGCATTGTTGGTCGGTATCTTAACTACTACGCCTTCTATGCAGTTATCATTATTCAGCCTATCGCCGTCCATTAGGCCTCCCTTATATTTCACCACAAAGTGCGGTCCTGTGCCGCCTGCATCCAACGACGCCCGTCAACTTTCATCAGGTCTTTGGTCCAAGTATTATATTAGATTTAATAAAACCCACATACCTTGTATGACAACAGTAATGGAACCCTTTATAGGATCGCCAACACCATTGTTCACAACACATTCATATACTCCAGCTAGAAGACGATGTTCCGCACGAAATCTGATGCGAGAACGGTGTTCTAATAATGCCATAGCTTCTCCCTAAATGGTACGAGTATAAAATTAATAAATTTCTATTATATTATACTAGAAGCGCCCTGCGCTTTCACCTGCATAGGTCCCTTTCCGTGCTAATATCGAGATAAATTATAGCCTATGTCTTATTCTGATTTCTAAGCTATATTATTGTGAAGTTTCATCAAAATCCATTTACAAGTTTTTGCGTGAAAGAGCAAAAAACATCCTTACATATAAACTTTCGCGTTTATAATATTAGTAGGATTTCCTTGTAGCAAGAAGCAAGAATACAATTCAACACCTAAGGGATGAAATATGCATATAACATCTATGCAAGATAAGGAAAACTCGATATATGGGTGATTCTCAGATAGCTGTGATTTTTCGTGTCTAGTACAATAATTATTATTCAACATGATTTTTTCGATCAAAAAACTATAAATATAATAAATTTAATAGTATTTTACCTCTGACATTGTATATTGAAGCATAGGTATTCATGGACTATGAATAACTTACAGAAATATACCCAAAATGTCAGTACCGTGGCATGTCTTATTTTCGTTTTTCAAACTAAATGTATTAATTTCTATAAAACCTCATCTTATAATCTAAAGTTGAGCTTTTCTAACTAAAATCTATTGTTTATTTCATCAAATTATACTGCAATCATACCCCAATATTGATTGGTAGAAAGGAATAATAGTTATTGATTTATGTCCTGGAATTTTATTCAATTTTTAAATTCAAAATATTTGCCGCCTAATCGCCATCTTTTATTAAGTTTCGTTCGCTCGCTCTGGTGGCATTTTAAAGAAGCACTATTTGTGTACTATTCACAGCTGTGTATTTATTTTTTAGTCCCAATGTTATGACAGAAATAATTTGTTTTATTTTTAAAAAGGTAAGTCATAAAATTACATGTCAGTACCATGGTATTGAAGTTTACGCATATTAATACAATGTTTGGGTTAATTATACTAAATATTTATTTAATTTCTCGTGTGAAATCGAAATTATTTGTAAAATTATTTTAGTTATGTGTAAGTAATTAGTTTAGGTTAATTAAACATTTAAATGTCAGTACCGTGGATGTCAGTACCATGGTAAAAATAATAAATTAGATATAAATTCATATTTTCTTAATATTTTAATTTATTATCATTTAAAAATGTTCTAGTATTATGAAAAATGGCCCCAGTACTCCGGACAAGATTGAAAAATACACCCGGGCTTCAAAATTTAGGTCAAAATAAGCTGGCTACAAATAAGAAAGGTGCATTAAAACAGATTGCCAAGATTGTTAAAATAAAGAAAGAAAATACCAAAAATATCTCTGAATAATTATTAAAGTCTTATAATTTATCATTTGTTTTATTAGTTTAAGATTTTTGACAGATTTAGGCAAGTACTTTGAATATTTCATTTAGATGTCAGTACCGTGGCGTTAGAATTTCGAATTTTCGTTCTAATTTCTTGCCCGTTAAAGTTGTAGTAGAACTACGTTAGAGGCTTAATTCTGAGCATAATCAGAGACCCTTAGTACCCAGAAAAAAAATTTTAAAGCATTTTTAATTTTTAAAAATTTTGAATTGTAAAAATCACAGTTATCTAAGAATCACCCATATAACCCTACGCCAACACGTCTGACCAGCGTAGTATATCAATTTCAATCTTATAGCGGCGGAGGCGCGAGCCCACAGTGGGACGTATATGAGCAGAAATAATAATGATGAAATGATTATTGATATTGGCTCCATCATCGCACTAAATTAGTAAATAAATAAAAAATAGACAATCTCGCTGAGTTTTTTGACGGATTTTCTCAGTGTGGTCGCGTTTCTATCCAGTGGTTAATTTGAAGGGAAAATGTAAAGAAATGACAAAATGTAGGTAAGAGACCCAAGGGGTTTATATATAATAAATGATTTGAATTTGAATTGAATTACATATGTAAAAATACTTTTTCTTTCTTCCAAATACTCTATTTTTTAAGCGATTTCAAAAAAGGAGGAGATTCTCAATTCGTCTGTATGTATAATATTTTTATCTATCCAAACCATTTTATACGTTTTATTTTTGTCAATAAAAGTTGGCAACATTAAATTGTAACTTACAATTTACCTTTAAGTGAGCTACTTTCTTATCAACTCATCATCATCATCATCATCTTGCTCTTATCCCAATTACTTGGGGTCGACGCAATATGTCATCTGTTTTGACATATTGCAAAAAGTTTCGGCAATGACTTTTATGACCGGCCGCCTGCCTCACGTCAACCCTCCTTGGGAATGTAATCGTTGACCCAAATGGTACCAGATGGAGTTGGTCCGGGTCAATCTAGGGCTCTTAGTCGTCTTTTACGACACCCACGAGCAAAGCAAGGGTTGGTAGTATTCGAAGCCGCTACCACACAGCACTACTTTCTTATCAACTATTAAAGGCAAAAGAAAACTGGGGCGGCGCAGGCGCCCTACCTGCGCCTGCTGCCGCCCTAGCAGAGGCTGCGGGTGACCGGGGATTTAGGCCGGCACCCGCAGAGAGGTTAGCCTCGCGACAGCGATCGGCGTCCCAGTAGTGGACATCGTCGTCGACGTCAAGGAACTCTGCACCGATAGTCCGCCCAACGATGAAGGCGACGTGGTATACGGGTGGGTTACGGATGTGCGTGCTTACGCCCCTCTGTCGCCCCGTACGGAGTGGATCGAGGAGTACGGCGACAGTAACCGACACCAAAAAAAAGGGAAAAGAAAATCCATAGACACGATGTACTCACATTTTTCCTCCAGTCAACTATTGGTGTTGGAGTACCAGTGGTCTCACAACCAATATCCACGAACTCTCCCTTACGTACTTCCACGAATCCATCTTCAGGAACAGTCTTTACCGTTGGTGAATCTGTAATAATATTCAAATAACTAACACGTTTTCCGTATGGTGACGGAGTAAGAATACAATTCACCACTCCATATCTTGCCCGTGGATATCGTAAAAGACGACTAAGGGTTATAATATGTATATAACATCTATGCAAGAGAAGGCAAACTCGAAACAAAGCCCTATACCAACCTGTCGATGGGCCGGCCACAGAGGACCAGAACCTCGGTACCAGTGATCATCCCAACGGTGAAGGAGAGGAAACGCTAAGCATAGCCCAACCCCCCGAAAAAAAAATACTTACCCGTCTGACCAGCAAGGTAGAGTAAGGTCAATTTCCCTCCTATTGTGGAGGAAGCTCGAGCCCACGTGTTAGTTCATCATTATCATCATCATTGCAGCCCACATACGTCCTACGGTTGGGTTCGGGCCTCCTCCACAATGGGAGGGAAATTGACCTACTATACCATGCTGGTCAGACATGTTGGTATAGGGTTTTATCTCGAGTTTTCCTTCTCTTACATAGATGCTATGTGAATATTATAACCCTTAGTCGTCTTTTTAATATCCCTTAGTCATATTTTACGACATCCAAGACCAAGACAGGGAGTGGTGAATTGTATTCTTACCTCGTCACCAGTCACCACACGGAAAATGATATTTTGATTATGCGATTGAACTAAAACCTGAAAACAATTAATTGCTTTTACCCGTGTTGTGACAGTAAAAATACAATTCAGGGGGGTCCGCGAAGAGGATGGTCCCCTTTATTGCCCGAGGGTGTCGCAAAAGGCGACAAAGGAATATAAAATCTATACATCTAAAGAAATAAATAAAATTTAAGTGTCTGTTTGTAATGTCAAAATAATATTTTTTTTTGTGCTGATACGTTTATTTGCACGATATTTGTGCTTAAAGCCCGGTATAACATTTTTTTGTTTGTGACAGACAGTCTGTTTGTTTGGAGTAATCATCAAAACGGCTGAATGAATTTTGCTAATATTTTACTACCAAGTAGACTCTATTTTATCCCGGTATTCCCACAGGAACGGGAACTACGCGGGTAAGGCGACTGAAACCGAAGCGAAGTGAGGGCGGGTTGCTAGAATGCATATAAAAATAACATTTATGTTAACAGCAAGATATAAAATATAAAACACTATTCTAACACGTCTGACTAGCGTGGAGTTAGTAGGTCAATTTCACTCCCATTGTGCTGGAGGTATAAGCTCAACGTGGGACTTATATGGACTAAGATGGGATGCTAGGTTTTTATATCAAGTTTTCCCTTCTCCTCCATGAATGAACGGATTCGAACTCGCGACACTGGCACGGTAGGTCGACATCTTAACCACTACGCTATCCGTGCAGTCAAGTGTATTAAATAAACAACATTTTTAACAAAAAAAAAACCGACTTCAAACGAAAAAATAATTGTAAAACAAATTAAAATGGAATAAAAATAAAAAATAATAATAACGTATTCTTCTACTACTTGATCAAATGAAAAATATTAGAGTACTTAAAAGTCAATCAAATTATTACGACAATATAATGTAGTTACAATTAGCGTTGCCAGGCGTCCGGATAAAGCCGGCCATAGGTGGCCTTTTTAATTGCGTGTCCGGTCAAAATAATCGGTGTCCGGCTTTTATTAGGCTTTTTACATTTCGCAAATGAGTTAACGCCGAGCGTGGCCGACCGCAGGCGAGTTGACTGTTGTCATAATAATCCAAAAAGCTTAATTTTACATACATTTTTTGTCGTACCTAATAATTCTAAGACACAAAATCCTCAATAATGTAGGGTGTCCGGCCTTTCTACCCAAATGTCCGGCCAAACTGGCTGGTCTGTGCGGCTATTAGGTTTGACGACCTGGCAACCCTAGTTACAATTATTGTTACTTTTGGAGTCGGTGTCAGCCAAGGAAGCACTACAATATTCGAGTGTAGGTACCTATAGTTGTCACAAAATAAAAGGCCCGTTTTGACAGTTCACGCCCAAGAAGTTTTCAATATATTACCGACCGAAATGCTTTGAAGGTAATTACATTTTTCATTGACGGGTACCGCCCACTGGGCTAAGTACTGTGGCATAACGATTTTTTCATATTGTCCACAGACTATTAATAATCGGTTAAGGAAATATAAATCGATCAAGATATATTTTTAAGGCGGACTCATACTTGGCCGGTGTTATTAATTTGAATACTAGTATTTAGACCAACTAATTACAGAATTTCACCAGCTGTGTAGTGATTTTTACTGAAAATTGGAGACGTCAATATTGACAATATGAAAATGAAATAATATATATATGGGTGACGATAGCTCAACTGACAATTTTGGCTCATCATCTTAAGAAAATGATTGACTGAAGATTCACTTTTCTCGATAGTTTTGTGACTGAGTGAATGTTATTATAACAAAAAATATTAAATGATAGAAAAATGACCATTCGTAACATTGTATCATTTCAAAATACCTACAATATCACAGTTTAAGTAAAATTTTCAAATCAGAACTTTAATCGAATGCACTTTACAATACATATTCAAATCGATTATATACTCATGCACATTTCAATCGATTTATCGTGAGTATCGAGTACCGAGTCGTATGGTTCATCACTAAGTACATCGGTAAGACCAAGTGTCAAAACGGGCCTCTTATTTTGTGGCAACTATAGCAATAGTAGTACGAGAATACTTGAAGAAATATTTTTTAAATTAACTTTTATACGACAATATATTGTAAGAAAGTTCTGAGATAACAAACACAAAAAAATACAGTCGAGTTGAGAACCGCCTCCTTTTTTAGAAGTCGGTTAAAAATAGATTATTCTAACACTAATATTTAACACTTACATTGTACTTCGATAGAATGTGTTTGACGAATGGGACCCCATGGCTCCGGTCTTATGATCTGAAAACAAACATTATTTTTATTGTTATTACAGAAATTTATATCTACCCTCTATAGAATTAGTTAATACATTGTTACCCACATTTTGATACAAATTTACTGTCAGTATGAAAAGAAAATGATTCTATAAAAAGAAATATACAGTAGAACCCGTTTAATACGATTTCCCGCATAATACGCCATTTTGCGTCAGTCCCAGCAACGTGAGACATGTTTTCATCTATTTCTTAACGCTTAATACGATCGTCATCCCGTTTAATACGCCAACACGTGCCAATCAAATACCCATATTACCCTTGCGGCAGCGGCTAGCGACTGACGAAGTGACGACTGTCGAGCGACCCTAAGTGATAATGACCAAGAAGAAGATGAGTCAACGCCGATATTGTCACACGCCCAGGTATTATCAACAGTTAATGATTTAAAACGCTATGTAACTTCTTTGAATCAAAGCGAAGACACACTGCGAAAATTAAATTACGTTGAAAATCTTATAATTGATAATGTCTCAAAATCTTTTTGTCAAACTAAAATAAGTGATTACTTTAAGTAACGTAATAATAATAAACAACATTTTACTTTAGATAATTTTTAAATGTTAAATTCAATACGTAGGTATTCAAAATAATAATAGATATAGAGAATATAATAAATAATAATGGCACGTTTTTCCCCTTCTCGCATAATAGGCTTTCCCGCCTAAGACGCGTTTTTGGTCGGGTCCCTGCGAAATCGTCTTAAACGGGTTTTACTGTACATAGTCTGTAATCATTAAACACTATTGCCCGCTTTGCTTTGCTTATGCCCGCGATTTCGTCCACGTGACCACATGGAACAGTCCACGCGGTCACGCGGAGACGCTAATGCTAACTTTAACACGCGACTTTGTTTACGTAGAAGGTAAAAATATTTTTAAATAATACAATTCTGTCACACATGATTTTTGAGAAACCTAACCGTTTAAATAGTGCAGGCAGCGAAAGCTCTCAAAAGGAAAAAAAAACGATTCTGAAACATTTTTCATTATTGCTCCGCTCCTATTGTCCTAAGCGTGATGATATATAGCACATAGCTTTCCTCGATAAATGGGCTTTCTAATACTGAAAGAATTTTTCAAATCGGACCAGTAGTTCATGAGATTAGCGCGTTCAAATAATCAAACTCCGCCGCTTTATGTATTAGTATGGAAGTATAGATATATATTAATTTTGTACTAATTATTATATTAGGGCTATTTATTGAATAAAACATATCGAAGCTAATATACTACAATCTGGGATCCTGCCATAAATGAAATGTTAAAATTGTGTATGTTTTGTGCGAGAATCGATCCCAAGACATTCACGGACGGCGCGCTTTTTAGCCTACTATACCATTTGTGGTGTCTACGAGTATATAAAATATACATGATCGAATTTAGTAATTAAAATTTCACCCTCTTCCTGAGAACCGATTGATCTGAAATTTGGTATACGCCTCTGGTTCTGGTGACAATATAATTATGTATTCTAAAATTTATTCTAAATTCAAGATGGCCGACGCTACAAAATGGCGGATAACCTATTTTTTTTAAATCTATTAATATGGGTATTAAATGAAAGGGTTTCACAAGTAGAATATAGTACTCTATTCAAAATCAATATAAAAACTAAAAACTTGAAAATAAAAAAGGAAAAAAATGAGTTAAACGGTTTTATTGTAAAAGAAACAGTAAAAATAAAATCGTGGGGCACGTCAAATATCTACAATCGTTGATTAAAATATTCCTTTTGTAGTGTCCCACGATAAAATTATGTATGTTTTGTGCGAGAATCGATCCCAAGACATTCACGGCTGGCGCGCTATTTAGCCCACCATACAATTTGTACTGTCTACGCGTATTTATACATGTTCGATCAAGTAGGGTGGTCTCCGCATGTAGCTTTAATTATTGAAATTGTCGGCCATTGACTTAAATGTTTGTTTCCTTTTGCATAACTCAAGGATGAGACGTTTTCGTAACAATAAAAATTTATACCACGGCTGCACATGTTAAGAAACATATCTTTGACTTTAATCTAAGTACCTACATGGCAGCTGAATTTTTAATTTATGAGTTAGTTTATTTGATAGTAGCAAATGACCCGCGTAGTTCCTGTTCACGAGGGAATACCGGGCTCAATATATAGCTTAAGTTATTCTTTATATAGAGAACAGAATATTAACAGACAGACAGTAAAATATTATCAATATCGGTCCAACTGTTTTGAATATTAACCGGAACAAACAAACAGAGGAAGAAGTGTAGACGGGAAGGAAGTGGTTTATTATATTGTATCTCAGAGTTTCACGGATATCTTCCTAGGGAAGATACCCAGCGCGGGTGACGTGACCGGGGATTAGTCCGTCAACCGCCGAGAGGCCGACCGCGTGAGGAAAGACCGACGTCCTCCCCGAGGGGGGGGACGTCGGTCGATGGGAGGGTACCCCAAGTAGGTATTCCGTCGGTCCGACCACTGATGACAAGTAACCCTGCTCCGGTGTTCGGCCCAACGACGAAGGCGACGTGGTGTTCGGGTGGGTTGCGGGTGTTGCGTGCTTACGCCTCTCTGTCGCCCCGGACGGAGGGTGCGAGGAGCGCCCCGATCGCAGCCCACCCCAAAAAAAAAAAGGGAAGATACCCGGTCCTTTGAAAGGCTTACATGGGGATATGGATCCAACACGCAGAGGTCTTTGGAGAAATTTAATGTAAAAATGGGATGCGACATCTACCGATGACACTCCACGTCTGCACATATTCTTCTTCTTTATATAGAGAACAGAATATTAACAGACAGACAGTAAAATATTATCAATATCGGTCCAACTGTTTTGAATATTAACCGGAACAAACAAACAGAGGAAGAAGTGTAGACGGGAAGGAAGTGGTTTATTATATTGTATCTCAGAGTTTCACGGATATCTTCCTAGGGAAGATACCCAGCGCGGGTGACGTGACCGGGGATTAGTCCGTCAACCGCCGAGAGGCCGACCGCGTGAGGAAAGACCGACGTCCTCCCCGAGGGGGGGGACGTCGGTCGATGGGAGGGTACCCCAAGTAGGTATTCCGTCGGTCCGACCACTGATGACAAGTAACCCTGCTCCGGTGTTCGGCCCAACGACGAAGGCGACGTGGTGTTCGGGTGGGTTGCGGGTGTTGCGTGCTTACGCCTCTCTGTCGCCCCGGGCGGAGGGTGCGAGGAGCGCCCCGATCGCAGCCCACCCCAAAAAAAAAGGGAAGATACCCGGTCCTTTGAAAGGCTTACATGGGGATATGGATCCAACACGCAGAGGTCTTTGGAGAAATTTAATGTAAAAATGGGATGCGACATCTACCGATGACACTCCACGTCTGCACATATCTCGGGTCGACCACTGAAGTCAAGGAACTCGGCACCAGTGGTCGACCCAACGACGAAGGCGAAGGAACATACGAGGGGGTTACGGGTGTGCGTGCTTACGCCCCTCTTTCGCCCCGGACGGAGCCGGGAGAGGAGTGCGTCGACCGTAATCCAACTCCAAAAAAAAAACGTCTGGACATAACACACATGGACTGCCAACGGTAGGAGTAAATCTATTGCGTGTATGGTTATGAGGTTGGAGGTAAGATGTACTGGTTAAATTGAAAGTATTGATTTAAAAACTGCCGTCTGCCTTCAATACCAACATGTCTTGAACTTTGGCAGGCGGTCACTCACCAACTCACTGAATGGGCCCCCTAAACGGTCGCCACAGACACGCAGGCCATACGGGCAACAGGGGGCAACATTGGTGCAAGTGGATATTGAGAAGGAAAACTCGAAATAAAATCCTATACCAACCTGTCTGACCAGTAAGGTATAGTAAGTCAATTGCCCTCCTATGGTGGAAGAGGCTCGAGCCCAACAGTGTCGTATGTGGGCTGCAAAAATAATGATGATGAAACATAAAATCATTCCTATGCTGTGTGGTAGCAGCTACAAACACTACCAACTCTTAGATTTGTCGTGGGTATCGTAAAAGAAGACTGAGACTTATATAGCGACCGCAGTCTCCTATATTTGATTCGTTTGCTCAACAATTACCAGGGCAGTTTGAAACTATAGTCAAAATATTTGTAATATGCATAATAGAAGCAGAATACATTGCATTAACCTCGAGTAGTTGATTGGGGCTTACCCCAATTAGTAGGGTGATGGAGAAAACTGAAGAAATAAGGAAAGAAATGAAATAGGATACGTTTATAAATGGAAATGGATATGGTATTTTTGATGTGAAATATTCATAAGCGAGAGTGAACCTGATTTTATTTTGTGTGTGTGTAGCTGTTGGTCTCAGATGACCTTGACAGCTTAACGCGGTCAATGGGTGAGCGCGGATGGCTCTCAACCCGGTAGTGAACCTGATTGTTGGATTGCTTGGATATTTATATTTGTGTAACGAAACCATAACCTATTTTGGAATTTTGTACAACGCCATCTAGTGAGCTGAAAATAAATTATTAACCTAAACTGATACCTATAGTGTATACTAATGACAATAAGTGTTTATTGAATACTAGCAACCCGCCCTCGCTTCGCTTCGGTTATAGGTTATAGTCGTTTTACCCGCGTAGTTCCCGTTCCCGTGGGAATACCGGGATAAAATATAGCCTAGTTTACTCCCTGATATTAGAGCTTTCCAATGGTGAAAGAATTTTTGAAATCAGTCCAGCCGTTTTGAAGATTACCCGGAACAAACAGACAGACAAAAATTTTTTAATCTGTATTTTAGTTATAGGTGTCGTGCAAATAACCGTGTGTGCATGAAAAAAGCCTATTATTGTGACATTACAAACAGAGACTCCAATTTTATTTATTGGTATAGAAAAATTCATTATTTTCTAGAAAAACAATTGTAATATTTTATTAATACTTTATGCCGTATTAGTTCCTCTCGTAATCTGTTCTTTTATGCATATATACTTGTAAAAAATTAGTTCGATGTTTCACATCTGCCAGGCGTCCTGAGCGAGGGCTGCCTTATTGAGCATGTTAAAGCAGAGTCAACATTTTTTATAGGATAGAAAACTTTTGCCCGAAAGGGTTATCCCGCCGGGCTAGCTACAGGAGACAAGGCATTCGGTATTATTAGTCGGCCTAAGAGCAAAAGGGGACTACGGTGGATTATGGGGCCATACTCCACCCTTTCGTTACCCTGAACGAAACACACGACGTGTGTGCTGTCCACCATCATCATCATTTCAGCTCATATACGTCCATTACGCTCGAGTGTCCTCTAAAATAGGAGGAAATTTGACCTTACTGGTATAGTAGGTTAGACGGGCTGGTATAGAGTTTTATTTCGAGTTTTCCTTATCTTGCATAGTTGTTATATGCGTATGATATCCCCTAGTCGTCTTTTACAACATCCACAGTCAAGATAGGGAGTTACGCGCAGCAAATGGTGGTATGGCGTATTGACCATAACCCACCCAAAAAAAGAGAAAAAAAAGAAGGATAAAAAACTCTTTCGCAATTTTAACATTGAAACAATTGATGACTAGTAGCAATTATCTACCATAAATACTAAAACTTATCAACAAGTATGGCAACAATTGGTAAAAATACATCGTTCAGTAACAAAAGAGTTGATACAAATTGATTAATTGCATAATTGGTCGTAGTTTTAGAACGGACATAATGGTTAGGACGGGATGTACCTATATCGATAGTTACGAATACCGTTTATCGATATAGCGATAAATATTTAAACATATCGATAGGTGATCAATAGGGTGCTATATATAATATAAAGAACCTCGGTCCTCGGTGCAATACTCATGGCTTACGTACTTAGGAGTTTTTAGAATTTTGTGTGTATTCAATTTAAATTTGGATTTTTTTTTTCATTCATTCATTATTTTCATATACGTCCCACTGAGCTCGAGCCTCCTCCACAATAGGAGAGAAATTATAATTTCGCTGGTCAGACGGATTGGTATAGAGTCTTATTTCGACTTTCCGTTCTCTTGCATAGATGTTATGATCATCATTTTAGCCTATCGCCGTCCACTGCTGGACGTAAGCCTCTCTTATATTACACCACAGAGTGCGGTCTTGCGCCGCTTGCATCCAACGACGCCCAGCAACTTTCACAAGGTCGTCGGTCCACCTAGTGAGGAGGCATCCTACACACTGCATCACTGCGTCGTCCGATACGTGGTCGCCACTCCCCAGCGGTTGTTGGTTTATCAAGCGATGTGGCCTACCTATTGCTACTTCAACGTACTAATTCTTCGTGCTATGTCTGTTACACCCTTTCTTCTGCGGCTTTTCGTATTTCCGATTCTAAACTAGATCTACGCTAGACCGACGGTTTGATACAGTATTTTAATATACGTTTTCCTTCTCTTGGTTAAACGCTCTCTGCATATTATATTCCTTAGTCGACTTTTACGATACACGGTCAAGAAATACGGTGGTAAATGCAATCCTTACTCAGTCATTACTAAAAAAATCGATATTTATTCTACAAATATTTCGATAAAAATTTCATGGTACATCACTAACAACGAATTACAAAGAGTTAAGATCGAAGGGCGGTAGTCTTTGTCTTTATCAGTACAATTAATTGATATCCCTAATAAAAACTGTGCTCACTTGACTATAATAACTGTTAAAACATGGGAATGACTTTGAAAACTGTTTTCTAGTAATTGCAGAGTAAGAATATACTTAATACATTTCTTCCTACTTCCTACTAATATTATAAACGCGAAAGTTTGGGAGTATGTAAGGATATAAAGATGTGAAGATGTTTCTTGCTCTCTCACGCAAAAACTACTGACTGGATTTTGATGAAACTTCATAATAATATAGCTTACATATCAGAATAACACATAGGCTATTATTTATCCCGCTATTCCCACGGGAAGAGGAACTGCGAGTGAAACCGCAGAGCGCTGCTAGTACCAAATAAAATTATTTCACGGATTTTATCAATTTGTATTTGATTGTCTTCCGTGTGGTGACGGAGTAAGAATATAATTTACTGCCCCATATCTTATCCGAGAGAGAAGATAAGAGACGACTGAGGAATCTATAAAGCTGAAGAGTTTGTTTGTTTGGACGTACTAATCTCAGGAACTGCTGGTCCGATTTGAATAATTTTTTCAGTGTTAAATAGCCCATTTATCAAGGAAGGCTATAGGCTATATATCATCACGCTAAGATCAATAGGAGCGGAGCAGAAATTAAGAATGTTTAAAAAGCGCGTTTTTTTTTGTGTGCGCTACATAAACGGTTAGTTTCGCAAAGATTATCTTATATGACAGAATCTATATTAATATTATAAAGCTGAAGAATTTGTTTGTTTGAACGCGCTAATCTCGGAAACCACTGGTCCGATTTGAAAAATTATTTCAGTATTGGATGGATCAGTTATCGGGGAAGGCTATAGACTATATGATATTTTCAAAAAAAATTGGGATCCGTACTAAACGTCCAATAATGTAACCCAAGGTGTAAAAAATGACCCAAAAAGCCTTACATCGCGTGTGCTGCGATAACTATTGACTATAGAAATAAATAATGTACTACAACTTTGTAGAGAATATAATTATCTATAAAAAATATTGAACATCATATGTCTAGCTATTGTAGTTGTATCACAATAAGTGTTTTTATGAATTTTTCTAAATAATTTAAATGCCGTCGCTTAAAAACTCTTTATTTTGTACCTTGGTATTAATCTTTATCAAAATAAATTACTTCATATTCAAGATGAATTCAATATCTTCCTATAACTTTTTGAATCATCAAATTCGGACATTTCATTCAAAAGATATCGCGATATTAAAAATGTATGTAAGTGTTGTAGCCAAATAAGTATTAAGTATTGCGCGCTGTGGCGGGCGGTCGTCAGGGGCGAGAAGGCGGTAGCCACTGCGAGATACCATGCCGCGCGGCTTATTCTAGGGATGGGCAATCTTGCTGAAAAAGATTATTTATAAGAAATCTGAAAGTGTTATTAATCTTATATAATCTTATCTTATATATATAAAAATGAATCTGCGAAATGTATGTACGTGCATAACTTCAGAACGGCCAGACCGATTGCGCTAATCCTTTTTTAGAATATTCCTTGAAGTACAAGGATTGTTCTTACACAAAAAACAAACGAAGCAAGTACACAAAGAACAAAATTTCAAAAATTGCCTAAAAAGGTCTAAAAGCACACCTTTCTAAACTCCCATACAAACGATTCGCTGTAACACTTAAAAGTCAATTTGAACTTTAATCTATGTATACCAATAAATAAAATTGGAGTGTCTGTGTGTAATGTCAAAATAATAGGCTTTCTTCATGCTCGCACGGTTATTTGCACTATACATATGCCTAAAATACACTTTATATTTTTTTTGTCTGTCTGTCTGTCTGTTTGTTCCGCGTAATCTTCAAAACGGCTGAACCGATTTCAAAAATTATTTCAGTAATGGAAAACTATAATATCAGGGAGTAAACTAGGCTATATTTTATGCCGGTATTCCCACGGGAACGGGAACTACGCAGGAAAGACTGAAACCGAAGCGAAACGAGGGCGGGTTACTAGTCTATACTAATATGTGTTATAAAGCTGAAGAGTTTGTTTGTTTGAACGCGCTAATCTCAGGAGCAGCTAGTCCGATTTGAAAAATTCTTTCAGTGTTGGATAGTCCATTTATGGAGGAAGGCTATATATTAAGGCTATATCGAGAAAGGTTATATTACATTTTCAAAAGGGAGGGCAATTATTGATTCAACAGGGAGGCAATTCCGTGTGTTGACGGAGTAAGAATACAATTCACCACCCCCTATCTTACCCGTGGGTGATCGTACGAGACGACTAAGGGATATAAAACGAATATAACATCTATGCGAGAGAAGGAAGACTCGAAATAAAACCCTATACCAACACGTCTGACCAGCGTGATATAGTAGGTCAATTACCCTTCCATTGTGGGACGTATATGGGCTGAGATGATGAATTAGGAACAAATCGGTTTCTTCAAAATTTTTTTCAATTACAATTTAATATTTTAGATGTCATTCGTTAGCTGAAAAGTAATTAATATTTAATATTTCCATCTTCTTATTTTTTGCACTGTTATAATTCTGTGAGCCCAAAAATCATTGGCATTATTTCAACTCATAGCCATCATTGCTGGGCTCAAACTTCAAAATGAGAGGCTTTTTAAGACCTTTACTAAGGAAAATTTTTTTGCATCGCGGGGGACAGTTACAAAAATGCTACTAACAGACACAAATTACACTCGGACTCGTAACAAAATTCGTGGATCGCACAAAGTATTGGTTAAAAATCGACTCCACGACACCTAAATCGGTAGGACACTCTTACTTAATAAAGAGGTGCTGGTAATCGTTTCTCCGTTTTGATACAAAATAATATGTTATGGCACTGGCTTAGTGGACTGTATGGGGTGATTTATGCCAGCAACATAACGACGTGGGCTGAACGGCGAAGGACCAGCGGGAGCCAATCCCACTAGTGGGACTGGTTCTCACAAAATGAGGGTTTGTTCGGGAAAAGGTGGGAAGTGGGCGGAGAGATGGGAGAACCTTACCTCGTCTTACCCTTGCCTTGGCGAAGCTGCAGACTCGGCGTGCTGAATGTGGTGTTCACGACGAGGTAGGTTAAGGCTGTAGGCTGAATGCGGGCACTGAAGTTATTGTCTGTGATCACTATTACGATATATAAATACACTCGCGTGCTGATGTCGTGTCTTTTAATGCTGAAGAATAGCGTGTACCACGGAACGAATACGTCACAATCACAATTTTCTCAGCGTATCTATGCCGACCGTCGCGATACTTCTTTTAAGATTGCGTCGTCGCGCGACCCTTTTTTGAGCAGGAATAGGTAACGCTAGCGTCGCACGAATCTAGGTGGAGTTAACCGACATCGCACGATACGTCGCGTTTTTTAGCGCGAACATAATAAATAATCATGAAAGGAGAATGGGCAACAAATGTATGGAGTCTGGGCCCACCACTCAATAGTAACATGTGATATACCATTTCATAGGGCTTTTTAAGCGGAACATTATTTATTAATACAACTATGGTCAAATGTTAGTGCTTTCGGCGATATGACGTCTTAAAGTCGTCTCAGTCTAACTTATTATTTATGGATTTTTGTAAATTACAATGGTAATAATACACGTATTTCACTTTAAACAAAATTTATTCATCGTCCTTGTACATCGATAACAATTACGTCGTAAAAAAGCCGCAGGGGCCACGAATGGTTGATATCTTCCAACTCCTAGGCACCAAATTAAAGATATGATATGAGCGCAAGTTCCTACAGTTCGTCGTCCGGTCAAGCAAGTGTTATTATATTGTGTTATCGCGTTTCTTCCAACTTGGTTTCGATCAATTAATATTTAGCAATAATATGTTTTTGCTCTTACGTGGCGTGACTGTATCCTTCCACGCAGCAACCACACATTTTCTGCGGTTATATTATATTCCATTAGGTCGTACAATTCGTTTTCTCTGGAGGTTTCTATTATGTATAAACCGTCCCGAAGATGTTCAGCACAATATGACTTCGCTAACTTCATATGATAGGAACCCAAAGCAAAAAACATGATGTCGTCTTCTGTTATTTGAGGAAAATCCTGAACTTGTACAGTTACATCCATTCGTTTGAAGTTCACTCTGCGTCTGTTCATATTATTACCTTCCACGTAGTTAAATAGGAGGTTCTCGACTTCGAGCCTTTCATGAATCAAACTCAGGAAAACATCTGTTTCTCTGTGTTCCTCTATAGACATATGAAAATGATTTAGAATGGCAGATGCTATTTTAAAATCCGTAATGATATTATGGATGGTTTTATTAAAATAGCTTTGGCACAGAAGCTTGAAATCGCGCTTAAAGCGACCATTAACAATTTCTACGGTCAACGGCATATAGTCACCCAATCGCGATTTATTAGTCTGTTCACTGGTTAATTGAGTTGCTCGTCGATTGTAGATCTCCTATACAGTCCCGAAAACCTCGGTCTAATATGAAAACATCATTCTCTTCTAAAAACCAATGTAACGGATGATCCACTCTTTAGACAACACAAAAAAGCGTGACGACGACTAGCGTTAGCGTATCACTGGTAGCCGGTCGGTGTCCGCCATTTGCAAATGCGCCCGAGCCGATGGCGCGGCGGGTAGAGGGGTCAGCAGGTAAGGAGATAAGCAATGATTATACACAATACGGTTCGAGTCTGGGTAATGCTTATACTATAATGAAATAAACTACGATACTTAATTACTTAGATTTAGACACTTTTATGACAGTATAATTCAGCAAGTACTGACTTTAGATGTAATACTAAGTTTTATTCGGCACAAAAATACCTATTCGTAGATACGTCAATCGCTGCCCGCATACACGTAAGACTTGCTTAGTCTAAACTTGCACAAGTAAATTACTGTTATGAATTGAGTCACCGATGACAACCGTTATCAGTTAAGTCACCGATAACAACCGTTATCAGCTGAGTCACCGATGACAACCGTTATCAGTTAAGTCACCGATAACAACCGTTATCAGCTGAGTCACCGATAACAACCGTTATCAACTGAGTCACCGATTATAACCGTTATCAGTTGAGTTACTGATGACAACCGCTATCAGATGAGTCACCTATAACAACCGTTATCAGTTGAGTCACCGATGACAACCGTTATCAGGTGAGTCACCGATAACAGCTGTTATCAGTTGAGTCACCGAAAACAACCGTGATCGGCTGAGTCACCGATAACAACCGTTATCAGATGAGTTACTGATAACAACCGTTACCAGCTGAGTCACCGATAACAACCGTTATCAGGTAAGTCACCGATAACAGCCGTTATCAGTTGAGTCACCGATGACAACCGCTATCAGATGAGTCACCTATAACAACCATTATCAGTTGAGTCACCGATGACAACCGTTATCAGCTGAGTCACCGATAACAACCGTTATCAGCTGAGTCACTGATAACAACCGTTATCAACTGAGTCACCGTTTACAACCGTTATCAGTTGAGTCACCGATGACAACCGCTATCAGATGGGTCACCTATAACAACCGTTATCAGATGAGTCACCGATAACGATCGTGATCAGCTGAGTCACCGATGATAACCGTTATCAGTTGCGTAACTGATAAAAACCATTATCAGATGAGTCACCGATAACAACCGTTATCAGCTGATTCACCGATAACCACCGTTATCAGATGAGTCACCGATAAAAACCGTTATCAGTTGAGTCACCAATGACAACCACTATCAGTTGAGTCACCGATGACAACCGTTATCAGTTAGGTAACTGATAACAACCGTTATCAGCTGAGTCACCGATAATAACCGTTATCAGTTGAGTCACCGATAACAACCGTTATCAGTGGAATCCCCGATGACAACCGTTATCAGTTAAGTCACCGATAAAAACCGTTTCCAGCTGAGTCACCGATAACAACCGTTATCAGTTGAGTCACCGAAAACGACCGTGATCAGCTGAGACACCGATAACAACCGTTATCAGGTGAGTCACCGATAACGAGCGTTATTAGCTGAGTCATCGATAACAGCGGTTATCAGCTGAGTCACCGATAACAACCATTATCATCTGAGTCACCGATAACAACCATTATCAGTTGAGTCATCGATCACAACCGCTATCAGATGAGTCACCGATAACAACCGTTATCAGTTGTGTCACTGATGACAACCGTTATCAACTGAGTCACCGATAACAACCGTTATCAGGTGAGTCACCGATAACGACCGTTATTAGCTGAGTCATCGATGACAACCGTTATCAGGTGAGTCACCGATAACAGCTGTTATCAGTTGAGTCACCGAAAACAACCGTGATCGGCTGAGTCACCGATAACAACCATTATCAGATGAGTTACTGATAACAACCGTGATCAGCTGATTCACCGATAAAAACCGTTATCAGATGAGTCACTGATACCAACCGTTAACAGATATGTCACAGATAACAACCGTTATTAGATGAGTCACTGATAACAACCGTTAACAGATAAGTCACCGATAACAACCGCTATCAACTGAGTCACCGATTACAACCGTTATCAGTTGAGTCAGCGATGACAACCATTATCAGATGAGTCACCGATAACAACCGTTATCAGCTGAGTCACCGATAACAATCGTTATCAGTTGAGTCACCGATAACGACCGTGATCAGCTGAGTCACCGATGATAACCGTTATCAGTTGCGTAACCGATAAAAACTGTTATCAGTTGGGTCACAAATAACAACCGTTATCTGCTGAGTCACCGATAACAGCTGTTATCAGTTGAGTCACCGAAAACAACCGTGATCGGCTGAGTCACCGATAACAACCATTATCAGATGAGTTACTGATAACAACCGTGATCAGCTGATTCACCGATAAAAACCGTTATCAGATGAGTCACTGATACCAACCGTTAACAGATATGTCACAGATTACAACCGTTATTAGATGAGTCACTGATAACAACCGTTAACAGATAAGTCACCGATAACAACCGCTATCAACTGAGTCACCGATTACAACCGTTATCAGTTGAGTCAGCGATGACAACCATTATCAGATGAGTCACCGATAACAACCGTTATCAGCTGAGTCACCGATAACAATCGTTATCAGTTGAGTCACTGATAACGACCGTGATCAGCTGAGTCACCGATGATAACCGTTATCAGTTGCGTAACCGCTAAAACTGTTATCAGTTGGGTCACAGATAACAACCGTTATCTGCTGAGTCACCGATAACAACCGTTATCAGGTGAGTCACCGATAACAACCGTTATCAGTTGAGTCACCAAAAACAACCGTGATCAGCTGAGTCACCGATAACAACCGTTATCAGTTGAGTCACCAAAAACAACCGTGATCAGCTGAGTCACCGATAACAACCGTTATCAGATGAGTCACCGATAACGACCGTTATCAGCCGAGTCATCGATAACAGCGGTTATAAGCTGAGTCACCGATAACAACCATTATCAGCTGAGTCACCGATAACAACCGTTATCAGTTGAGTCACCGATAACAACCGCTATCAGATGAGTCACCGATAACAACTGTTATCAGTTGAGTCACTGATGACAACCGCTATCAACTGAGTCACTGATTACAACCGTTATCAGTTGAGTCACCGATGACAACCGTTATCAGTTGAGTCACCGATAACAACCGTTATCAGTTGAAACACCGCTCACAACCGTTATCAGTTGGGTCACCGATAACAACCGTTATCAGATGAGTCACTGATAACAACCGTTAACAGATATGTCACCGATAACAACCTTTATCAGATGAGTCACTGATAACAACCGTTAACAGATAAGTCACCGATAACAACCGTGATCAGCTGAGTCATCGATAACAACCGTTATCGGTTGAGTCACCGATAACAACCATTATCAGTTGAGTCACTGATAACAACCGTTATCAGATGAGTCACCGACAACAACAGTTATCAGATGAGTCACCGATGACAACCGTTATCAGTTGAGTCACCGATAACAACCGTTATCAGTTGAAACACCGCTCACAACCGTTATCAGTTGGGTCACCGATAACAACCGTTATCAGATGAGTCACTGATAACAACCGTTAACAGATATGTCACCGATAACAACCTTTATCAGATGAGTCACTGATAACAACCGTTAACAGATAAGTCACCGATAACAACCGTGATCAGCTGAGTCATCGATAACAACCGTTATCAGTTGAGTCACCGATAACAACCATTATCAGTTGAGTCACTGATAACAACCGTTATCAGATGAGTCACCGACAACAACAGTTATCAGATGAGTCACCGATAACAACCGTTATCAGATTAGTCACCGATAACAACCGTTATCAGCTGAGTTATCGATAACAACCGTTATCAGTTGAGTCACCGATAACAACCATATCAGCTGAGTCACCGATAACAACCGTTATCAGTTGGGTCACCGATAACAACCGTTATCAGTTGGGTCACCGATAACAACCGTTATCAGTTGGGTCACCGATAACAACCGTTATCAGATGAGTCACTGATAACAACCGTTATCAGATGAGTCACCGATAACAACCGTTATCAGTTGAGTCACCGATATTAACCGTTATCAGTTGAGTCACCGATGACAACCGTTATGAGTTGAGTCACCGAAGACAACCGTTATCAATTGAGTCACCGATAACACGACAACCGGAATCAAGTGCTGAAGGTTCTCAACGTTTGGACACAGAAGTTTTAAAATAAATAAATAAATCTTGAAAGTCACTATACCCCCCCAAAGTCATTATTCCACGCGGACGAAGTCGCTGGCACTGCTAGTCGTATTATATATTTGACAATAGTTTCGTATTCTACGTAAACAAATTCGCGGGTTAAAATTAGCGTTAGCCCAAAATAACTATTCCACGCGGATAAAATCGCGGGCAGCAGCTAGTATAATATACATATAATATCTATGCAAGAAAAGGAAAACTCTAAATGAAATTCTATGTCAATACGTCTGACCAGCGTGATATAGTAGGTAGGTCAATGCTCTTCCTGTTATGGAGGAGGCTCAATTCCTGTAGTGGGACGTATATAAACCGAGATTATGATTTGATTATTTACTTGCCCAACGCGATGTTTCGAACAAAACTGAGGGCCTACTCTAGAAATTAAATCTAATTTCGAGTCCGATTCAATTCCAATACCAAACTTATATTTGGTAATCTCTTAAACAAAATCGAGAATGAATTCTTCGCGTTTGCCGTTGTTATTTTCACCAAATGTGCCGTATTTTATTACTTTAAATTAATAACGTTACCGAACTTGATCACTACAAGGACGCTTTCTTGAAATTGTGCAACATTAACAATTTTAAACTACGTCAAAATCAGGTCGAGAGTAGCAAATATTCGACTTAATCGACGAGAGTCGAATTAGTTTAGTTTAAAAAAAATCCACTGAATTTGATTCCAATCGTGCGCTAGTGTTGCTTTAAAGAGTACTAAATTGCTCAAATTCGAGCTGCGATTGGATTTAGGATTGGAATCGAGATTCAAGAGTATTCACACTGATACATATTACCTTTGTATTTTATTTACAGAAAGAGGAACAATGTTTGTTATCTCACCTCACAAGTATAATCCGCAGTATCCTGGGCTTGCAGTGAATCTACTTGAAGACTGTAGTTGGCGTGCAGTCTCACTCTGGGTGGAAGAACTTCATGAGGAACGTGAGTATCACCAAGGAGTTCCTGATTTTTATACCAGCGAACACGAAGTTGGGTATCTGTTGATAAAAAAAAAAAAATTAATTATTACTCTTTATAAAGGCACGCAGTTTTAAAATAAGTTTTTCTAGCGAACAATTTCCCTATCAGTTGGCCAGGTTTTACAACTCCCATGCGATGTAATTGGCCAGATTTTAAATAAAACTACTTACTTTAACACAAACGCGATATTTTATCGCGTTTGTGTTTGATTTTTAACTGCCGACCGCGGATTAATCACTGGTCCGCCCGTCACCAGTCCGCGGTCGCTGCAAAGTGTTCGAAACGACAAGCAATCAAAAATCACATATTTAAATGCTATAAAATCCGTAAAGTAGTTTTATTTACAACTAGCAACCCGCCCTCGCTTCGCTTCGGTTATAGGTTATAGTCGTTTTACCCGCGTAGTTCCCGTTCCCGTGGGAATACCGGGATAAAATATAGCCTAGTTTACGCCCTGATATTATAGCTTTCCATTGGTGAAAGAATTTTTGAAATCGGTCTAGCCGTTTTGAAGATTACCCGGAACAAACAGACAGACAGACAGACAGACAGACAGACAGACAGACCAACAAAAATTTTTTAATTGCTATTTTAGGCATAGGTCTCATGCAAATAACCGTGTGAGCATGAAAAAAGCCTATTATTTTGACATTACAAACAGACACTCCAATTTTATTTATTGGTATAGATGTGTAATACTCGCTTAAACATCAGACATTATAATTGGCCATTTTTACACCCTACATTTTAAGATATCCATTTTGTATTAATACTTGATACATATATATTTTACTGGTTCAAGCCTCGTCCAGATGGACCTACTACACCACGCTGGTCAGACGATTTGGTATTAGGGATGTGAAAAAATAATCGATTTTTATATTAATCGATTATTTTTTTTGTAATAATCGATTTTAATAATCGATTATCTAAATAATAAAAATCGATCGAAAATCGATTTTTTTATATTAAAATTAATCGAATATTTTAGTATTTGCTTTTTTTGTTCAAAATAAAATCACTGCTAGATTTCCTAAAAAAAAAGGTCATCACGATACTGCCAGGAAAAGTGCTCGATCGAATGTCATTGTTTCATACTATATTAGAAAATAAATCTCACATTTCCTAAAAAGAAAAATCCTGTTGGGAGAAAAAATCGATTATAAAATAATCGATTAATTATTTTTAATTAATCGTTTATTTTATAATCGATTTATTATAAAGAAAAAAAAATTATTATTTATTAACCGATTATTTTCCCCCCAAGTCACATCCCTATTTGGTATAGGATTATATTGTGAGTTTTCTTCCTCTTGCTTAGTTGTTATATACACAAGATATCCCTTTGTCGCTTTTTACGACACCCACAGGCAAGGGGGTGGTGAATTGTATTCTTACTCCGTCACCACGCTAATATTATCTGCATTAAATCTCTTAATCGACTTTTACTAAAACCACGAGCAAAAAAGTGATGGTGTATTTCTCATTTCGTCTCTAGGCAGTAAAACAGAAATTTCTCAACATTGGTATTCCTAAAACGTAATTCTTCAACATGGAGGGGTCACTATCAATGGCCGCGCAATTGGGCCACAAAGATGCGGATCTACGCTCCTTCCTGTCACTAACAAGCGTGTAATACATGGAGATGTGAACTTTGGATGTCCCAATACTTCTTTATAATGAGGCGGCGGATCGCAGCCTCGATGAGGCGATCCGCCGCCGGTGACTGGGGCAGCGTAGGCGCGTAGGGGGGACGTCGGTCAATGGGAGGGTACCCCCAAGCGGGGGTATTCCGTCGGGCCGACCACTGATGTCAAGTAACCCTGCTCCGGTGGTCGGCCCAACGACGAAGGCGACGTGCAGGTGGGTGGGTTGCGGGAGTTGCATGCTTACACCCCTCTGTCACCCCGGACGGAGTGGGGCGAGGAGCGCGCCGGCCGCAACCCACCCAAAAAAAAAAAACAACAAACACAAACAACAAACAAACAAAATAATATTAAATACAGCATTATTTCTCTAAAAAATAGCTTCGACTCTCATTTTTAGGGTTCCGTACACAAAGGGTAAAAACGGGACCCTATTACTAAGACTTCGCTGTCTGTACGTCCGTCTGTCTGTTACCAGGCTGTATCTCAAGAACCGCGATAGCTAGACAGTTGAAATTTTTACAAATTATGTATTTCTATTGCCGCTATAACAACAAATACTAAAAATGAAATAAATATTTAAGGGGGGGCTCCCATTCAACAAACGCGATTTTTTGCCTTTTTTAGAAATAATGGTACGGAACTTCGTATGGAAGTGATCACTACAAATTATATTTTTTTAAAACGTAAAACGGAACGTTGAGCAACGTAAAAAATAAGTATGGCAGATGTTAATAATTGGTATACTTATTGACGACATCTCTATGGAGAAATCATCCGGTAGACAGTATGCACCTGCCAAGGAAAATACTCACTGATTAAGACACACATTAATACAGAAACATACAACACAATATTAGAGAAACGAAATGAAACACACGGGCGGACCATGAACGTTGTAAAGTTTGAAATGTCGGGCTATCAAAAATCAAATACAAACGCGATAAAATTCGTAATTTTATTTACAGTGGTGAATTGTATTCTTATTCCGTCACCATACAGAAAAAAAAGGAAATATTAAATTAAACGGTTTTATTGTAAAGAAATAGTAAAAATAAAATCGTGGGACACTACAAAACAAATATTTTAATTGACGATTGTCGATATTTGACGTGCCCGTTAAAATTTAGTTTTTCCTTTTTTTATTTTCAAGTTTTTAGTTTTTATATTGATTTTGTATAGAGCACTGTATTCTACTTGTCAAGCCCTTTCATTTAATACCCATATTAATGGGATTGAAAAACAAATAGGTTGTCCGCCATTTTGTAGCGGTGGCCATCTTAGATTTTGAATTCGTATAGTTTTAAGTTTTTATATTGATTTTGTATAGAGCACTGTATTCTACTTGTCAAGCCCTTTCATTTGATACCCATATTGATGGGATTGAAAAAAAAATAGGTTATTCGCCATTTTGTAACGGCGGCCATCTTAAATATACAAAAATATTGACTATACATAATTGTATTGTCACTAAAACCAAAGGCGTATACCAAATTTCAGATCAATCGGTTGACAGGAAGAGGGTGAAATTTCAATTACTAAATTTGACTCAACAAAGAAAAATAAACCAACAAACAGGGTAAGCTAAATAAAACCGTTTAATAAAACCGTTTAAATAAATACCATATCCATTTTAACATCTAGCTATAAACCTAAGATATTATCTTATTCTGTACGCATGTTATACAAAAATGTGTTTGCTTTGTATTTAAATGATTTATAGACGCTATAGGGGCATGCCTTTATTAAAACTGCTTTTAATATAGGACCGGTTATTTGTAGAGAGGGCGTAAGGAAGGCGCATCGATCTATTAGTGATATTTGATTTAGAATTGACTAGTAATTGAAGTCCTCAATAGCTGATGTCAATATCTTTAGTTAGTTAAGTCTTTATGATTAACTAACAACCGCTCTCGTTTCGCTTCGGTTTCAGTCGCCTTACCCGCGAAGTGCTCGTTCCCGTGGGAATACGGGGATAAAATATAACCTATGTTACTCTCTGATATTATAACTTTCCATTGGTGAAAGAATTTTTGAAATCGGTTCAGTGGTTTAAGAGTGAAAGCGTAACAAACAAACAAGCAAACGTACTTTCGCATTTATAACATTAGTAAGGATTTTTTGAAGTGAAAGCTTTTTTAACATCGTTGTGATTTGAAAGTCGATGAAACGAAAAAGCGACAGCAAAAAGGGACAAACAGATAAAATCATAAGATATAACGTTGGAGAAAATGAGATATAGGAAGCATTATACAGTGTTTCTTATATTCTTGGTTCTCTTTGTACTCTGTGGGCCTACTCTTGAAATCAATTCTAATTTCGCATCCGATTCAATTCCAATCTCACCACACTTATATTTGGTACTCTTAAATAAAATCGAGAATGAATTCTTCGCGTTTGACGTTGTTATTTTCACCAAATGTGTCGTATTTTCTTACTTTAAATTAATAACGTTAGAAAGAAAGAAAGAAATTTTATTTTGTAAATTTCACACAATATAGATACCAACAAAACAAAATCTTACCGACCTCGATCACCACAAAGACGCTTTCTTGAAATTGTGCAACATTAACGATTTTAAACTACGTCAAAATCACGTCGAGAGTAGCAAATATATTGGATTTAATCGACGAGAGTCGAATTCATTTAGTTCAAAAATATTCCACCGAATTTAATTCCAATCGTGCGCTAGTGTCGCTTTCAAGAGTACCAAATTTGCTCAAATTCGAGCTGCGATTGGATTTAGGATTGGAATCGAGATTCATGAGTAGGCACACTATTTCGTACCCCCTCCACTCGTGTTTACCAAGACATAGTGGGAGACATGTTTTCGTTTTTTTGTATGTTGAGGGTGTTGGAATACCATTCGCCATACCATATCTTGCACGTAGAAGACTTTTTTTTTGTCTGTGTGTAGCTGTTGGTCCCAAATGACCTTGACAGCTTAACGCGGGCAATGGGTGAGCGCGGATGGCTCTCAACCCGGTAGGTAGAAGACTAAAGGATGTTTATATTATATCTATGTTACAAGGTTTGCTATGTTCCTGGTATTGCAAAGGTCCATGTGTGGCAATGTCACTTACTATCAGATGTGCTCCCTCCTCGGTTGCCACCATCGACAATAAAAAAAATTTTAAAAATGTAATAGAACGTGTGATGACGAAGTAAGAATACAATTCATCACTCTCTGTCTTCTCCGTGTAAAACGAGTAAAGAATATAATATGTACACTATATATAATATCTACACAAGAGCTGGAAAATTTTTATTTCGAGTTTTCAGTTTTCCATCTCTTGCATAGTTTATCTGCATTTTATAATAGTCGCCTTTGCAACATCCACGAGTAAGAACGTCATTACACGGAAAGTTTAGAATTATTTACATATTAGCAACCCGCCCTCGCTTCGCTTCGGTTTCAGTCGTCTTTCCTGCGTAGTTCCCGTTCCCGTGGGAATACCGGGATAAAATATAGCCTAGTTTACGCCCTGATATTATAGCTTTCCATTGGTGAAAGAATTTTTGAAATCGGTCCAGCAGTTTTGAAGATTACCCGGAACAAACAGACAGACAGAAAAATTTTTAATTTGTATTTTAGACATAGGTGTCGTGAAAATAATCCTGTGAGCATGAAAAGAGCCTATTATTTTGACATTACAAACAGACACTCCAATTTTATTTATTGGTATAGATAATTTTTATTAAAGGAAACTGACTTCAACTAAACCAAATTAAAATAAGCTCATACGGCAATCACCAAATGAAAAAAAAAACACCAAAATCAGTTTACCCACTCGAAAGTTCTGAGGTAACAAACATAAAAAAAACTAAGCGGTATGGTCGCTTTTTTTTTTTTTTTATCTTTAACGCAAACGAGCAAACAGTACACCTGGTAAGTGATACAGTCGCTCATGGAGCTTTGCTAGGCCGTTGTCTACCTTGAAGAAAATGAAGGGAGTGTGAATGCATGCAATTAGGTTCGGTTATACTAAAGGCATCAACAAAACGAACCACACGTAAAGACCCTCAGAAAGTTGGGCTCCTGGCTCTTTCGCTCACTGAACGAAGCGCAGTAACAAACTATTACTACTCTACTCAGACGTCAATTTTTTGCGAGAGTGTGGACGGCGTGGAGTTTGTGGAGTGTGACTACTTCGGACGGACCAGCCCGCGGCTGTAGACATACAACTGTCAACAGTGTGGTCCTACCGTTAAGACAAAGCCTATATAAAAAAAATCCACAGTCGAATTGAGAATCTTCGCCTATTTATGGTTAAAAATTGTGAAAGCGGGGAGATCATTTCTCTCATTCCTCCCCGATACATCTTCTCAGTAAATCGCTTTTTATTTATTTAAAACGTCTGCACACAAAAAAGGTACAAGGCGGACTTAATGCCTTAGGCATTTTCTACCAGTTGACCTAGGGTGGAGCAGAAATAAATTAGGCAGGTGCAATGCAATGTGAGCAATAAATTCAGAATTATTTCTCATATAGAAAGGTCCCTCCCATAAAAAAGTTTGACTCAAATATTTTCAATGTATAATATAATGTAAGTATGTCATTAGGGGTCTTTTTAATGGCGTCAATGCGTCATTCAACTATCACTAAGTGGATATGACGCAAGTATTGAGCAGAGACAAAATAAGACAAGTTTTTAATCAAACTTCATCCTGTGTAACATCTGTGATCAACTTAATACGTAAGTTAATGTCATTTAAAATTATATTTCTAAGTTTTATATTGAAGCTCTTTGATAAGTTAAAACACATTTTAATGTATTTCCTCTTTTTTTTTTGGAGGTGGGTTACGGTCGACGCACTCCTCGCCCGGCTCCGTCCGGGACGACAGAGGGGCGTAAGCACGCACACCCGTAACCCACCCGCATAGCACGTCACCTTCGTTGTTGGGTCGACCACTGGTGCAGAGTTCCTTGACTTCAGTGGTCGACCCGACGCAATATCCCAAAGGTACCCTCTCCCGTTGACGTCCCCTACCGGGACGCCGATCGCTGTCGCGAGGCTAACCCCTCCGCGGGTGTCCGGACTAAATCCCCGGCCCGGTTACTAGCAGCCTAATGTATTTTCTCTGTGGTGACGAAGTAAGATTACAATTCACTACCATCTTTTTTAGCCGTGGGTGTCGTAAAAGAGGCTCGAGCCTCCTCCACAATGGGGGGGACGTACTATAACATTTTGAGTCTGCTTTCTTTTGCATGGATGTTATCTGAATATTATCATCTTTTAGTCGTCTTTTACGACACAGCGACGTCGACGACAGGATAAAAATGGTGAATTGTATTTTTACTCCCTCACCATATGGATAACAGGTTAGTATAAGGCTTAAAATAATAAAGTTTAGAAGGATAGTGTCGGTACTTAAGTGATCAAAAACGTGAAGTCAAAAATATTACATGCGTGCAAGCGATTACACATATACACACGCACATCACTATACAATAAAGTTGCCTTGCGTATGCACAGAACGGTCTGTCGTAAAGAGTTCAATTGGCTCCAATTTAAATACTTCATTTTTTGTGCGCCGAGTTATCTTCTATGAGTTATTATTCTAAGGTTTATTTTGAGTTTCTCTTATATCCTCTCGTCTTATACGACACTCACGATCACTTCATGAAAAAAACATTCGTTAATCGTTTTTAGGGTGCTGTACCTAAAGGGTAAAAACGAGACCCTATTACTAAGACTTCGCTGTCTGTCCGTCCGTCTGTCTGTCACCAGGCTGTATCTCAAGAACGGAGATAGCTACACAGTTGAAATTCTCACAAATTATGTATATCTGTTGCCACTATAACAACAAATACTAAAAACAAAATAAAATAAATATTTAAGGGGGGCTCTCATACAAAAAACGCGATTTTTTTGTTCTTTTTATAGATAATGGTACGGAATCCTTCGTGCGCGACTCCGACTCGCACTTAGGCCTCATTTACGGAGACGCGGCGCGTCGCGCGTCGCGATAGGCTGCGCGGCCCGCACTAAATTCAAATGTAGGGCGTTGGATGAGTGCGTTTACGGAGAAGCGATTTTACACGCGTTTGCTTGAAATGGAGCGTGTTCTACGGCCGAGCCCGCGGATAGCATCGTCACGTCTCACGCGGCGTTTATCGCGGCGGCGCACGCAGCGGCCATTCTCGATGAAGCGATGCCTGTGGCGGAGCCTTCTGCCAGTCTCATTTGCTAATCGTGCAACACAGACGTAGTTACCGTAGCAACGGAGTATGATATGATAGACTTTGTAGAAGAAAATTGTATTTTAAAAAGTGAGTTATTTAATATAAAGTGTGGCCCAGTGTTTATAATAGCGGAACATGAAAAGTTTGGGTCGGATTAACTGAGAGCCCCGCGTGCGCCGCAGCGATGCTCGCCGCGTGCTCCGCTACACGCTTGAGAATACGACGCGAGCGCAGCGGCGGGCATCGCCACTCTTCCCGCCTCGCGTCTCTATAAACAACATCGCATATTGCTATAAGTCTGTGTTTACGCGTGCGATGATACGTGCCGCTTCACGCGCCGCCGCTACGTAAGCAATAAAAACGTCCGACGCGCCGCGAGACGCCGCGCCACACGCGACGCGCGACGCCCCGCGTCTCCATAAATGAGGCCTTAGCCGGTTTTTTAAACTCATTTGCAAAAAAAACGGGCGGTTTTGATTTTCATTCATATTTAAAAAGATACAATACCAAAAAGGTTTCAATCGTTTGTACACGTTACTGGCCGGTTTTAAAAATGCTGTGGTATTTAAAAAAGTACGTTCTAAATTCAATTTTTCATTTGATGTTCATTTTTACAGAAAACCCCTTTTTATCCTACATTTTTGGCGCGAAGTTCCAGAAGTTAACATCGACTTTCATAACTTTTATTCAATTTTTATCGATTAATTTCATATCCTTGACTGTCAAAGCTTTATTTAATGCTGTTTGGCTGTATCAAAAATGGTAGATAAAGTGGTAAAAGCTACCAAAATTATCGCGCTGCTTGAAGAGGGTTGCAGCCAATGTTTCGTGGCTAGGAGGCTAAATGTTAGTCGCTCGACAGTCCAAAGGACCTGGCAGCGATATCAGGAGACTGGTTCCGTCGAGAGAAGGCCTGGTTCTGGAAGAAAACCATGTACCCAACCACGGGATGATCGTTTTCTTGTGAGTCGCGCATTGAGAAATCGCAAATCTTCGTATGTGGATCTTAAGAACAACCTCCAAGAAGTAAGAAATGTGCATATTAGTCTATGGACGGTCAGGAGGAGGCTTCTCGCTGCCAATATACGCAGTCACCGCCCGGCCCGCGGCCCCAAATTACTCCGTGAGCACAGAGTTCACAGGCTTAGGTTCGCTAGAAATTGTGAATCATGGACTCAAGACGATTGGAATAGGGTTTTGTTCTCTGATGAAGCCAGGATATCTCTGTTCGGTGAAGATCGACGTCGGCGAGTGCTAAGAAGACAAGGAGAACGTTTTGCAGAGGCATGTTTCGAAGAAATCACACCTTATGGTGGGGGCTCTGTTATGTTTTGGGCAGGAATAAATTCAATGGATCGTACAGAGTTAGTCTTCATTGAAAACGGCTCACTGACTGGGCATCGATACATAACGGAAGTTCTAATTTCTCATGCACAACCCGCATTGGCCGCTCTAGGTGAAGACTCGATTTTTATGGACGACAATGCTCGCGCCCACCGATCCCGCGATGTTAATGCGTATGTGCAAGAGGTCGGCATTCGTCGTTTGGATTGGCCAGCTCGAAGTCCCGACCTCAATCCCATAGAGCATGTCTGGGACGTTCTGAAACGGCGTGTGAGATCAGTACACCCGGCTCCGCAGACCATCAGAGAGCTGAAGAATGTGATTACTGCGGAGTGGGAACGTATTCCGCAAGCAAGTATCCGGGATATACTCGCTAGCATGCCCAGACGAATTCAAGCTGTGATTTTAGCTAGAGGGGGTCACACTCGATACTAAACATTTATCTGCTTTTACTTTATTAAAGAAAAACAAACAAAAAAACTTTTTTATTTTTACTTCATGAGCATATGCACTACTAGCGAATATACACTACTAGCGAGGTTTAGCATTATTTCCCATAAATTGTATCTAAATTTTATGAAATACTGATGAAAACGATTATTTTCTTATTAATTTAGCAAATTGTGTGGATAAAACTACCTATAATTATCAAACAAAGAAATATTAACATTTGAAATGGTTCATTGCTTAGGTGCCCGTTTTTTTTTGCAAATGAGTGTATTACGCTATTAGGATAGCAAACAATGACAAACCTTTTATTAAGAAATTTTAGGACATGTAACTATGACCTTTATGCCAAGTCCTTGTTTACAAATTATAATATTATGTTAAACATTTAATAGTTATAACAATAGTGTGTAATAAGACTAATAAAGGTTACGTGGTAATTACATGACGAACAATTTGTTATAACAAATATTTTAAGTGGGATTGTTATAAGGCCGAGTGTATACAAGACTTGTTAATAAAAATACTTTACGGATTTTATTGCGTTTATATGATTTATGATTGCTCGACATTGCCATTGACTACTTTTTTTTTAAACTAGTGTGATTTAGATCAGGGATTCCTAAAGTGTGTTGCGCAGAACCTAGGGGTTCCGGAGGGTTCCACCAAAGTTAAGTAGCTTTTAATTTTAGTAATTTGACTGTGTAATAAGACCACAGTTATAAATATTACTTTTTAAAAGTGATTTTTGTTTTTTATTTTTACGGTCGGCGCACTCCTCGTCCGGCTCCGTCCGGGGCGACAGAAGGACGTAAGCACGTACAGCCGTAAGCCACCCGTGACAGGTCGCCTTCGTCGTTGGGCCGACCACTGGAGCAGGGTGACTTGCCGTCAGTGGTAGGCCTAACGGAGGAGGGAGGGGGAGTATTCCCTGAGGAGTACCCTCTCCTCGACCGACATCCCCCCGTCTCGTCTCCTAAGACGAAATACCAGATTGCCTTAATAGGCAATCCACTAATTCGTCTATTTACTATTGCACCCGGGCGCTGGATGTTAGAGGGCGCCGGACGCCGCTCAGGAGACATAGAGCCTCCAAATCTATTCTATTTTATTCGCGCATTTTGATACAAGAGGACGTCAGATTATTAATTGTACAAAGGCGCTGCATGGGCTAGAGCCGCGACTGCAAATCCTGACGATTCTTACTTTTTTAGAATTTTATTTTTCATTCGTGTCGGGAGTGACTCAATATTCTTTTTATTTTGGACTATGCGTCGGTATAGACAAATTTTTAATAGTAGTTATACTCTACATTTGTATAGTTACAATCAGCAATCGACTCTTTGCCGTCCACTGATGGACCAACAGATACCTAACCAGCGTGGTATAAACAATTTCCCTACTATTGGGCTCGAGTGCAGTGGAACAGATGTAGGGGTAAATGAGAAAAAACGATATTGTCTGTAAGCCAACTAGAAGTAGCACGAGCTGAGCCAATAGCCTTTTTTGTTCCTCGTTAGAATTGTTTCTTTATATGTAAGAAGCTCTTTTTTTTTGGTTGTTTGTGTTTTTTATAAGATCTAACGAGAACAGAATAAATGTTTTTCTTTCTTTCTTACTAATATTATAAATGCGAAAGTAAGTTTGTTTGTTTGTGATGCTTTCACGTTTAAATCACGAAACCGATTTCAAAAATTCTTTCACCAATTGAAAGCTACAATATCAGGGAGTAACATCGGCTATATTTTTCCCGGCATTCCCACGGGGACTACGTGGGTAAGGCGACAGAAACCGAAGCGAAGCTAGGGCGGGTTGCTAGCCGAATATATTTCAAGCTATGTTATTGTATTTAAAATGCATTCATGACGCACGTGCGATACTCAATATAGGGTGGATTTTGACCATTGACTAAAATTAGTATGTCCTATTATATTCTTATATATGAATAGTATAATGCGTAAAAATATTATGAATAAACGGATTAACAGCGTGTCGAATATTAAACGTCTAATAATATCTGATATTTACGTGAGTATTACACATTATAAATAAAACTATACCGGACCAGGTCAGTCTGACCCGTGACCATGAACGCTGTAAAGTATTCAAAACCTTGGACATCAAAAACTAAATATAAAGCAATAAAAATCCATAACAATAATTTTATTTATAATACTAGCAACCCGGCTTCGCTTCGCTTCGGTTATAGGTTATAGTCGTTTTACCCTCGTAGTTCCCGTTCCCGTGGGAATACCGGGACAAAATATAGCCTAGTTTACGCGCTGATATTATAGCTTTCCATTGGTGAAAGAATTTTTGAAATCGGTACAGCCGTTTTGAAGATTACCCGGAACAAACAGACAGACAGACAACATTTTTTTAATTGCTATTTTAGGCATAGGTGTCGTGCAAATAACCGTGTGGGCATGAAAAAAGCCTATTATTTTGACATTACAAATAGACACTCCAATTTTATTTATTGGTATAGATTAAATGTCTGTTGTAATTAAAAACTGTAGTTTTACAAACTTTTCGAAACTCGAGTGGCAACCACAAACCGGTTGGTGCAGCGTAGTCTGTCCTAGGAGGACAGACTATTTTTGAAGTTGCAGGACCGTTCTGAGTGGCAATCTCGCGAGGAAGCCCATGTCCAACAGTAGACTGCAGACTGATGGATGGATAGATTATCATCTTAGCTCATATACGTTAGTACGTAGGACGTATAGTAGTCTCCTGGACTCGAGCTTCCTCCAGAATAGGAAGGAAATTGACCTTACTCTGCCATGCTGCTCAGACAGGTTGGTATATGATTTTGTTTCGAGCTTTCCTTCTCTTGTATAGATGTTATATGCATATTATATCCCTTAGTTGCCTTTTACGACAACTACGGGCAAGATAATGTGAATTGTATTCTTATTCCGTCACCACACGGAGAAATGGCCTGGATCTTGTAATTTTATACGAAGTTTTAATTAATTGATTGTAAAATCATTATTATTTTGTAATGGAGAATAGGAAGGGAGTAATTTTTCTACAATCTCCCTCATATTCACATTCCCATCACTGTCTCCGAGAACGCTTTTAATTGTTTTGGGACCAAAGAACAACAGAAACAGTTTCACTGCCCTCCTGCAACGCTGCAGACATTCAACAAAATTGGCTAATAAGCCAACAGGTAAGAGGATATATAGTTACGATAAGCGTAGCAGTACAGAATATATAACAACTTAAGTAGGCCATATGTGAGCCTTAATATTAGCTTAGCCTTACATATTGCAATATTAGGTATAGCAGAAACACCTTTAGTCGTCTTTTACAACAACCACGGGCAAGATAGGGGGGCGGTGAATTGTATTCTTATTCCGTAAGCTATTCCGTATCCGTGGTGCCGTACTGCTGCGCTATCGTAGCTGTACACCTTTTTACTTATTGGCTGACTAGTTATTTTGTTTTCCTGTCTCCCGCTTTGTCTAGGAGGGGAGTGGAATCTCTCTTTCCAACTCCTCCTCTTTAATCTTTTCTAATTAAATTTATTGCGGGTCCTAAGATAATTAAAAACATATCCCGGGACTGCCTGAGGGTCAAATCTCGGTGTCATTTATGGAGACCATTGTGGATCTTGGCTTACAGGAGTTACAATGGTGGGATTAGTCCCATAAAAAAAAGTCCTACTGTTGGGCTGGGGCCTCCTCCACTATGGAAGGGAAATTTAACCTATTACACCACGCTGGTTAGACGTGTAAGAATAGAATTTTGTATCAAGTTTTCCTTCGCTTGTTGATGTTATATGCTTATTATATCCCTTAGTCGTCTTTTACGACAACCACGTGTAAGATAGTGGATAAATTATTTTCTTACTCCGTCACCATGCGGAAAATGGTCTACACTTACCTTTATAATAATAAGATCAAAATAATGCTTATGTTAACAAAACATAATAAAATAGATTGCAGTAATAACAGAGTGCCGCCATATACGGCGCTTTCAAATTATAGATCGAATATAATAATGTTATAAAAGTGTACCATTTAAATAATAACTTTTTTAAAAGTGTTTGTTTTTTTTAATTTTATTTGGATAGGTAACAAGCTTATTAAGTCTAACGGAGTTTTGGCGAATACGTGAATGCATAATATTTTGTATTATATTCAATGTTTTAGTGTAGTGTATAGTAGAAGAAAGAAAGAAGAAAGAAAAATAGTTTATTATTCCCTCGCAGGGGCTACATATTTGTGTAGCTTAATTTACATTTTGAATAAGTTCCCACCTGCAAGCGAGTAAAAAGGTCGCTACTTAGCTTAATGTTGTGGTAACACCACAACGCTGTTTTTCAGTAGTGACCTGTTGTGCGACGATTGTCAGCAAACTCAACGTAAACTATTGTTTAAAAACATAATTACAAGTTAAGAATGAACTAAAAAATATTGTACATGTTAGTAACACTTGCACTTGTTGCAGAGTAACAATAACAAAAATAGAAATAATAAAAATTTACAATAACACTAAGAACTGCGCCGTGTCCTCGTCGCAATCGCAGTGGTGGCAGGACGGAGTTCTCTCCCTCCTAGTGACCCTATACAGGTACTTGCCGAAGCATCCATGCCCCGTTAAGACCTGTACGAGTCGGAAGGAGAGCACCCCGTGCCGCCTTTCCAACCACTGCATCAGCATCGGCCGGAAGGCCTCCACGGAACAAACACCGTATCGAGGCCTCTCCAGCCGGTCTGCCCAACGGGCGATGACGTCTCGGCGGGCGTCGACGTGCCAGGCGGTGAGCTCCCTCAGGGAAACAACCCCCCCCCCCCACGCACCCCCGACACCCGCCGATACAAGTCGGCGAGCATTTCCGCTTCCAGATCCCACGGGGGAGTCCCGGCCAACACGCACGCCGCCTCCATTGCCACCGTGCGGTACCCGCGGATGATACTGACCGCCATGACCTTTTGTGGACGCCACAGGAGGGCCCTAAGTCGGGCGGTCATGGATCCCGCCCACACCGGTGCGCCGTAGAGGACCATCGACCGAATGACCCCCGCGTACAGCTGTCGACATGCCGCGCTCGGTCCGCCCACATTCGGCATCAGCCATTGTAGGGCGGACGCCACGCCGACGAGCCGCGGGACGAGCCTGCGGAAATGCTCCCGAAACCACCATCGCCCGTCGAGCACCAGGCCCAAATACTTCATATGGGCCTGGATGCTGATCCCAACCGAATTGACGGTGATCGAGACGCCGATGGGAGGGTCCATACGGGGCCCATGGAACAATAGGGCCTCCGTCTTGTCCAGGGCCACCCTCAACCCCAGCGCCTCGATCCGCCTGACGACCTCTTCGGTGCCTGAGATCGCCAGGCTTACCGCCTCTTGTAGCGTCCCACCGCGGGCTGCGATGAGCGTGTCGTCGGCGTAACAAATCACGCCCAGCCCGGGTGGGAGGCTCCCCCGCAACGCCCAGTCGTAGCCGATGTTCCACAGGGTGGGTCCGAGGACCGACCCCTGTGCAACACCGCACGTCATGGGCGTTCGCACAACGTCCCCTACTCGGTTGGCGTAGAGGACGCTGCGCCCCTCCAAATAGTCTGCCACCAGCCGACAATACATCAATGCTGGGCAAATTTGAGCTATTTGCTTTAACAAAGCTTGGTTCCATTGTAATAATAGAGTGGAGTCGGTAAATCACACGTAAACAAATAAAAAATCAATCCAAATGCGTAATCAGTAGTACTGAGAACAACAGAGTAGTTTACCTTAACGTGACGTAATACACTGTGATTGGTGTTTCAGCCAAAATGGCCGAATGCAGTATTTTAATGATTTAATTTATTGAAAATCTTAATAATCTCAATTATTTAGATAAATCTAAAGTAGCGTATTAAATTTTTTTGATATGTATTTTCCCTTAAAATCATTAATGCATCGATTCTTTTATACTGTAGTCACGCCTATTCCCTAGAAAATCAATATCCGTAACTGAAACTGTCCGAAATTATCGCATAACATAAACTCTATACTAATACTTTTACATATGTATAAAGCCGAAGAGTTTGTTTGAACGTGCTAATCTCCGGAACTACTGGTCCGATTTCAATAATTCTTTCAGTGTTAGATGGCCCATTTATCGAGGGAGGCTATAGGCCAACAGAAGCGGAGCATCGATGAACAATCGGCACTGGTGGTCGGCCCAACGGCGAAGGCGACGTGGGTACGGGTGGATTATGGGCCCGCGCATCGTCCTTTCGTCACCCCGGACGGAATGGGTGGCGTGTGCGCTTATCATAGCCCACCCATAAAAAAAAAGCCCAAAGTATCTATACCACGCGGACGAAGTCGCAAGCAGAAGCTAGTCCGAAATAATTACATATCCGTAACCGTGACCAATATAATGTTATCCTAATATACCTGGATACGGTTACGGCACCGTATCCAGATCCTAAACTTCACATCCATGGCATCCTTACTCCACTGGACCAAATTTAAAATTCCCATAAAAGGCGTCCCATATTTTATTATAAAGAACTGATAAAAATAAATGAAAACCTCAATATATCTCTGTCTAGCCTTTAAAATCTGAAGCGTGATGTTATCATGTAAATATAAAACTTAATAAAACTAATGTCTAATCACGAACCAAATATTTTTTATTATTTAAAAAACACTTTCATCCTTATTTGTTTGTTTATAAAGTCCATTATATGATGTTTTTAAAACAACGGCTCTACCTTTATTATGCTAATGAGATTGTAAAAGGTTTTGTAGGGTGAATAGAACAGTTTTCGGTCGAGATATAATTAAAAAAATATATTGGTGAAAATATATATGTATATATAATTCACCATCCCTTTTCTTGCCCGTGGGTGTCGTAAAAGACGACTAAGGGATATAATAAGCATATAACATCTGTGTAAGGGAAGGAAAACTCGAAACAAAACTCCTATTCCAACACGTCTGTCCAGTGTATAGTAGATCAATTACCCCCTTTTGTGGAGGGGGCTCGAGCCCAACAGTGGGACGTATAGGAGCTATGATGACGATGATAATGACAATGATGAGGATGATTGTTGAAATATGTGACTAATTCTGGGTGGTAGCAGCTACGTATACCTACTACCAACGCTTGCATCGCTCATGTGTGTCGTAAAAGACGATTTAGAGCTTTACGTAGACCTGAGCTAACTCTATCTGATCATCATCATCATCATCGCAACCCTCATACGTCTCACTATTGCTGCTCGCGCCTTCTCTATAATGGGAGGGAATTTGACCTACTATACCATGCTGGTCAGACATGTTGGTATAGGGTTTCATTTCGTGTTTTCCTTCTCTTGCACAGATGTTATGTGCATATTATATCCAATAGTCATTTTTTACGACATCTATGTACTCTATCTATCTGTCGTCTGGTAAATATTTACATTTCCAGGGGAGATTGACGTCAGGCAGGCGACCGGTCATAAAACTATTGCTATATGTACTGTAAAAAAACAGGACATGAGTTAGCTCCAATTAATTACGATAACAGCACCATAATTCTCAATTTGCATTATGCAAAAGTTTATAGTAAGCGGCACCCAATTGCAATTTAACCAATAAAGCAGCAATCGCTCTAACCAATAGAGCAGCCATCGCTCTCCTCAACTGGCTTGGAGGGATAGGAGAGACTCGCATGTCTTTAACTGGTCTCTCCCTTCTCTCTGGAAAAAAAATAATATAAAAAGCCCTATTTAAAGGTCCCATGCCATTGACAGTGGTCGATAAGGTAATTTAGGATTGCGTTGGCGCCCTTCGGTTACTGAACCCTAAAAAAAAAAACAAAAACATAATTTTGTGTTGTTTAGTTGAATCGAATGCCGTGAAATTGGAAAGAATGTTCGGAAATTAGTTTTTAATGAAATGTTAGAGATTACTTGTTAGAGATTGGTCTAATAGCTTATGCAGTAATTATAACCTCAGTATAACTTTTTTTTGACTATGATCTAGAAGTGCAACCCCATAACCTACCATATTCCCACCGCGTCGCCATTAGGCCGACCACTGGTACCGATTGCTTGACTTCCTTGGTCAGCCCGGCGAGTTTCTCTTTCGGGTACCGTCCCCTTCAATACCCTGGCAACAAAACAATGTTATCGGAGCGTCGTCCCTCACGAGTTCGTAGGGATGCAAATATCGAAACCAAAAACTTCGATGTATCGATACCTCGATGTTTCAGACCAAATATCGATATTCAAATCACCTTAAAAACAATGATGTATCTAAACATCGATGTTTTTTAATAATCTAGGGCTCTAATTCATGCAAACAATCATCCTAACTTTAATTTAAAATGCAAGCTATATTTATTATCTATACCAATATTGAATAGGTAAGTTTTCTATAGAGCAGGAAGATGTAGAGTTGAGGAAATAAAATTACATTTAACAGATTTTTTTTATTTAGTAAAGTTATGAGCTCAACCGCTGCATGTTATTTAGAAACAGAGCTTGAAAATAAAAGTTTTCACGAAAACGTATATATAGACATAAACCATTGATTCTGGTAACTAAACTGTTACACAGGTTCTGCTAAAAGTGCCATACATTTCAAACAGATGACAGGCAAAAAATCGATGTAAAAATATCGTATAAAATAACATCGATACATTGATATTTTGCAATAGTGAACATAGATGGCAAACATCGACGTTTTTTACTGACACATCGATGTTTAAGAAACATCGATGTATCGTTTGCATCCCTACGCGGTCGACCCGATCCGTCTACTCGATCCGTCTACCCGTGACCTCCGTGGCGCAGGTACTCGCGTATATAGATACAGTGTAGTCTAAATTGTATCTATATAGTAGGTCAACTTATCGCTCAAGCCTCATCTAAAGCCTCCTCCAAAGTAGAACGCATATAACCTGAGATAAAGCCTTTGTCCCTATATCCAGTAGGTAATGGACCTAGATACATAAACGCATAAATAAAAAATAATATACAAAAGGCTATCAACTGGCATATTCGCCCTATTGATCCATATAAAAAGCTGCATCTATCTTCTCAATTGACAGACGAGATCAAAGTCAGAACTAATTAATAACTTTTATATTCTGGCTCACGTATTTGTTACATTACAAGAATATATTTACATTTTGTTATTGTATTTGTTTCAAGTTGAATTTTCAATCAACTAAATGGCGTGGCCCTATGTGGCGACAGGGTGAGAATGAAATTGATCTCGTCCTTATTTTGTTTGAACATGTTTGAAGAAATAAAACCATTTTAATGATTTTATTTCTTCAAACAATAATTTGGTGGACTATTAGTTATGAAGGAGTGACTGAGTCATACTTTTGTGAAAAAGGTATCAAAACATTGGCACAAGTGTATCAAGATACCATTCTTAAGCTAGAAGGTAGTGAAGCCCCTTAATAACACCATGTTCAATAACCAAGAATGGTCCTTCCAGCTAGACTCGGCGCCGGGTCATAAAGTTCGGTCTACGCAATCTTGGTTGGAAACGAACGTTCCGGACTTCGTCAGATCTGAAGACTGGACATCTTCTAGTCCCAATCTAAATCCGCTGGATTATGATTTATGGTCAGTTTTAGAGAGTACGGCTTGCACTAAACGCTATGATAATTTGGAGTCCCTAAAACAATCCATACGATTGGCAGTGAAGAATTTTCCCATGGAAAGAGCGCGTGCTTCTATTGACAATTGACCTCAACGTTTAAAGGACTATGTTGCAGTCAATGGAGACCACTTCGAATAAACTTTTATATTTTAAATCGTTTTATATTTATGTATTAAACTAACACACTGTAAAAGTAATAAATGTTATTTGCAATAAATAAAATCTTTGTTACAGTATTTATGGCCAGACTAGGTATAATTTTGAATGAATGAGTGAAGAAAGAATGTAGAAAGAATGAGTGAAGAGAGAATGACGAAGCAAGTGTGATTGGGACGGCTGCAAGAGAGAGACTAGTATGCCTAGTCTTGAATCTCGATTCCAATCCTAAATTTAATCGCAGCTCGAATTTGAGCAATTTGGTACGCTTGAAAGCGACACTAGCGCACGAATCAAATTCGGTGAATTTTTTTGAAACTAAATTAATTCGACTCTCGTCGATTAAGTCAAATATTTGCTACTCCCAACGTGATTTTGACGTAGTTTAAACTCGTTAATGTTGCACAATTTCAAAAGAGCCTCTTTATGCTGATCGAGTTCGGTAACGTTATTAATTTAAAGTAAAAAAATACGGCACATTTGGTGAAAATAACAACGGCAAACGCGATGAATTCATTCTCGATTTTGTTTAAGAGTACTAAATATAAGTTGAGATTGGAATTGTATCGGAAATTAGAATTGATTTCAAGGGTAAACCCACAGGCCGTACGTTTCTGGATAAATTGAAGATATGCTGGTAAAAGGTCATGTTAAGAGTATGCGTATCCGTAGAGAATGCATGAAGACTTTGATAAGTGTGAGTGAAGCGATGGAAGTGTGTTAGGATCATGGCTTGTGGCAATCCGTAGTCTCTGCCTACACCTCTGGGAAGCAGGCATGAGGCTATGTATGTATGTATATACTTTTTAAGGTTCCGTATCCAAAGGGTAAAAACGTAACCCTATTACTAAGACTTCGCTGTCTGTCCGTCCATCCGTCTGTCTGTCACCAGGCTGTATCTCAAGAACCGCGATATCTAGAGAGTTGAATTTTTTACTTATGTATTTTTGATGCCGTTATAACAACAAATACTAAAAACATTATAAAATAAATATTTAAGGTGGGCTCCCATACAATAAACGTGATTTTTTTGCCCGTTTTCGCTCAATATCGATAATGGCAACAGGTAGGCAGTTGTTTACCTAGTCAATGACACGAAACCCTTCGTGCGTGAATCCGACTCGCACTTGGCTGATTTTTAATTATAAAGAAACGCATAAATTGTATATCTTACATAATTGTGGGTATTTATTGTTACATTTGACCTCTGCAAACTGAATTTGATAAGAGTTATGAATAATAAAAATATTTGCGTAAACTAGCCGATATCAATTTAAATACATTTTGATAATAGCAGCCACTTTCGTATGGAGACGGAGTAAGAATATAATTCACAACATCTTTTCTTGTCCATAGGTGATCGTAGGAGACGATTAAGAGATTATAATATGCTGTTAACATATTTTCAAGAGAAAGAAAACCCTGCGCCTACTCGTCTGATAAGCGTAGGTCAATTTCCTCCGATTATAGAAAAGGTTGAATGAAAAAAAACATTATTTTGACATTACAAATAGACGCTTCAATTTTATTTCTTTGTATAGATGAAAGAAGAGATTGGATCCACCTCAAGTAATTGGAATAAAAAGCAGGATATTGATGATATAAGGGGGAACGTCGAGAGGGGAGGGTACCCCGCGCCGTATACCGTCAGGCCGACCACTGAAGACAAGTTACCCTGCACCGGTGGTCGGTCCAACGACGAAGGCGATGTAATTTGTTACGGATACTCGTATGTTTGTGAAGACCCCAGCAAAACAAGGATTATTTCTTTAGTACGCTGTGCTAATGTATTTGACCAGCCTGATATGGTAGAGACAACTTCATACCCATTGTAGAGAAAGCCATTGTGTTTGATGATGACTGGGTGAACCCAGTCAACTGATATATGTCCCACTGCTGAGGTCGAGCCTCTTCTACAATGGGAGGGCAATTGACCTACTATACCACCCTAGTCAAACGGGTTGGTATAGGGTTTTATTTCGAGTTTTCTTTCTCTTGCATAGATGTTATCTGCAATACCCCTGTAGGGTTTACATAAGCTCCCTAGCCGAGGCCGCAGGTGACTCGACCGGGGAGTTAGTCCGTCACCCGCCGAGAGGCCGACCACGCAAGGAAGGACCAACCTCCTCCCCGAGGGGGCGACGTCGGTCGAGGAGAGGGTACCCCTCAAGGGGTATTCCGTCGGGCCGACCACTGACGACAAGTCATCCTCCTCCGGTGGTCGGTCCAACGACGAAGGGGACGTGTCATGGGTGGGTTACGGGTGTGCGTGCTTACGTCCCTCTGTTGCCCCGGACGTAGCGGAACGAAGAGTGCGCCAACAATAGCCCACCCGAAAAAAAATAGGGCTTATATAAGCTAATATGATGAAATATCTTACCTGTATCATCGATATAACAGGGCAATAGAACTGTATCATTTTCATACGTTTTTACAGTCACTGGTACACTTTTAAATGGTTTTTCACTTTTCACTGTTATTTGTGTGAACATAAATAAAATAATAAACGCCGTTTGCAACATTTCATTGTCCTTTTTAAACATTAAAATTATCGTCATGTCTACAAATTAAAAAAGAAAACGGTAAGTGTAAAAATAGCAAGTTTATTTTATGGTTAAACGTAAGCAACTTAATATCTTTGAAAGTAATATAAAAAGAAATGGCATTTTGAGACATTTAATTTCTAAATGTTATTGGATTATTATTTGGCTTAAAGGTCTTAGTAACCGAGCCATTAAACTAAAAAAAACATATTCGAAATACAAACAATGGAAATATAGAGACGTCTTTAAAATATAATTTATTGAAGCGAAAAAACACGCCAAATTATATGCGAACTAAATTAATTTCTGGCAAATGCAATGGACATGCATTGCGGTGATAAATTGCAATTTTTGTGCCGGCCAGTGAAAATAAAGGATCTCCGGTCTACCGCCTATATTGTTTGATTTCTATCTATTTGTTTTATAACATAACTGACGCGTAAATGAATTTCTATTATATCAATTTTGCTGTTAGTTAATTTTAAAAACATTTGTCTACTAACTTTTCATTTATATAATTATGGTTTTTACTCTAGAAAATACGAGTCAATGATTTCAAAGCACTCATAACATAAGACTATAATCCAACTAATAATCTTTTCCTTAAGCTATACTTTAAAATGGATGATAGATTTTTTTGTTTTTAATAATTACGTTCAATACAATACCTAAAGTTATAGACAATGAGTGCGTAAAAGTATTTATAAATATTACTTAAACATCTTTTCACAAAAGAAACCATAATGACCGAAAATATCGCAAAATATTTTTTAAGTACACACAAAAATTAGACGCTATTATTACTTAAAAACTGTCGAAAATTATTTTTTTAAATATATACAGCTAGTTGGAAAATAAAGACGTCAGAAAAGTTATTATTATAGTTATTTAGACAACCTGAGTAGAAATTTAAAATATGAACAGCAATAAACACTATTTATTCGAATAAGGAATTCAAAATTGAGCGCGCGCGTCTTAGCGGGAACCCGGAATAAAACTGTCATCGCTAACGCATGCGCGCCAGTCGGGAGCAGGCAATTAGCCCGGATGGGGACACACTGAGTGAATTACATTAATTGTTTGACAATTTATAGATATTTTAATGATCAAGAAAGTATGCCATATCCGCTGCAAATTGTTCAAGGCCTGGGAATTCAAAAATCACGTTCAAACGTCCTAAAATCCGTAAATATATATATACAGTGCAACCTTAATATTACGAACCTCAATTTAACGACTTCCTCGATTTAACAAAGTTTTTCTAATCCCCTTGAATTGTCCATAAGAGTCAGTGTAAATAATACCTTTACATTACAATTTTTTTTTACGAACATCCTCTTTATAACGAATTTTCAACTATCAAAAAAAAGTGTAAATACCTCTATATGACCCTTAGTCCCATAGTATGTGATTCAGTCGCGACAGGTTCCGACACGTTTTTTTCGTAAAACAATTAAAGTCGTTTGATGGGAAATAATGTAAATAGTGCTCATCACTATTGTTGAAGATTCTAGTTGCTGAATGCAAAAATGTTGAGGTGATCAAAACTATTTTTTGGCCTCTTTATAAAAAATTTTAGACCAACCTTACCTCAATATAACAAACCTCAGTTTAACGAATTTCTTGATATAACGAATATTTACGAGTTCCCGTCGGATTTGTTATATTAAGGTTGCACTGTATATATAATATATAATTTTAATTGAAATATAATTCGTGTAAACATGAAATCAATGTATAGACAATGGTACTGTAATAAGTACCAACCTCTAAGAGAATAATGCCCACCCCTCAGAATTGATAATAATAATATTTAAAAGAAAGGGCAACAATACCGTCACACATATTTTTGGCCCAACTATAACCGTTTACAGTGCAGTGTATGCAAAGGAAGCTCTCAAAAAGATTTTTTTTATGCCCGGTTTGCCACATTTTACATTAATTCTCCGCTCAAGACAGCTGGCGCCACAACATTTTACGTAACGAAGCAGTTTACCCTCCCATAAGAAGTTATCACTTCCTAAAGCACCAATTACTAATAATCTATCTACCCTAAGTAATAAAACGCCTCCATTGGCAAAGCACACTAATCCCTAGTTTTAGAGATCACAAGAGAAATATACCGATGGGACGTGAATTTTTGAAGTTATACTTCTTTAGGCGCGTTATGAAAAAATGATGAGAGTGAAATTTTAATTATGTGACACAAAATTAACAGTATGAAGTTGTCTGCTTAACCGCTCATTAAGTCTCGAAAAAAAAAGCTACCAACAAAATAGAAATTGAACCTCGATATTAGTCGCGCATGTTGGTACACTCGTCACCTCTGATCACTGTTTTTTTTTTATTTTTTTTTTCTTTTTATTTCTTTTTTTTTATTTTTTTTATAATTTTTTTTTTTTTTTCTTTTTTTTTCTTTTTTTTTAATTTTTTTTTTATTTTTTTTTTATTTAGATTATTCTCTAAATTTGGTTTTTAATAATTATATATATATATATTTTAATGATGCTTCTCACGCGCGTACATAAGTACACGCACCAATTTTTTTTATATTTTTTTTTATTTTTTTTCTTTTTTTTATTTTTTTTATAATTTTTTTATTTTTTTTTTTCCTTTTTTATATTTTTTTTTTCTTTTTTTAATTTTTTTTTAATTTTTTTATTTTCTTTTATTTTTTTTTATTTAGATTATTCTCTAAATTTGGTTTTTAATAATTATATATATATATATATATATATATTTTAATGATGCCAAAGAAGTATAACTTCTCACGCGCGTACATAAGTACACGCACCCATTTTTTTTTTTTTATAATATTACTCCCAAGTGTACCCCGAACTTTACAATGCTCACTCAATTAATTGTATCACCTTTAATTTAGTAGAAGACATGTAAGAACTGCTTAGATTAGGCAATTGTTGGTATCACTTACATCATATAAATGCCGATGCAACTCTGTGTCTAAATTATGCATGTCAAAGATGTACATAATAATATAATTCTAACAAGTTTTTTTTTTAATTCACTCACATTGCAAAGGCATTAATTGCAGATTATACACATATTATAAGGTCCTTCCAATTTCAAAAATGTAAACTCTTCTATACGTGGTCTATAAATGTTGCCTTCTAAAAAAGGCTCAAAGTTGCTCAACGTGTTATGGAGAGGGCTATGCTCGGTATTTTTCTACGTGATAAAAGTCGGAATACGGCAATACGTAGAAGAACGGGTGTAACCACCTGCCCGCAGAATTAGTACCTTGAAATGCCTATGGACAGGCCACATCGCTCGTCGACAACTGTTGGGGAAGAAAGGTTCTCGAGTGGCGACCACGAATCAGACGACGCAGCATAGGACGATGCCCTACTAGGTGGACTAACGATGCAAGTGGGACAGGGCCGTTCCGAGTGGCATTGTCGTGGGGAGGCTTATGTCCAGCAGTGGACGTCTGTAGGTTGATGGATGGATGGAAACTCTTCTAATAGTATTTGAAGTCAGCAAAAATGGGCGCGATACGACAATTTTATTATTTTTTTTAACTGAAAATATCTAGTGTTTTTAGGATTGGAAGTATCTTCATGTAAAGACACTAAACAATTTTATTAAAGTGGTATTAGATAAAGGTATCGTGTAAATAAGACGTGAGCATGAAAAAAATGTTTTAGATATTACTAACGGACATCTCAGTTTTATTTATTTGTATAAACTATTTAATTTACGTTTAATTAGCTTAATTATGGTTTGCATTTTATAAAAGAATTAGCAACCTGCCCTCGCTTCGATTCGTTTTTAGTCGTTTTACCCGCGTAGTTTCTGTTCCCGTGGGCATACAAGGATAAAATATAGCCTTGTTTACACGCTGATATTATAGCTTTCCATTGGTGAAAAAAAATTGAAATCAGTCTAGCTGTTTTGAAGATTACCCGGAACTAACAGACAGACAGACAAAAAAAATATAAAATGACTTTTAGGCATGTGTATAGTGCAAATAACCGTGTGAGCATGAAAAAAGCCTATTATTTTGACATTACAAACATACACTTCAATTTTATTTATTGGTATAGATTAACTGGTAAAATAAGACAAGCGCGTTGAGTTTGCAAGCTATAAACGTTTGACTGAAAATCGTTTTTTAGGCATAGGTATCGTGGAAATAATCGTATTAGTATGAAAGAAGTCCATTATTTTGATATTACAGATAGTTAAATTTTATTTATTTGTGTATAGACATGTTCCTTCTTGTAAAAAGAGATTGAACATGTCTATTGTTCATTTTAAAAACAAGGCGCCATGACTTTTTCATCTACATAATGATTACCAAATATCGGCTTTGGTTTACATCTTGTAATAGAGTATGCGAATGGTGACGAAGTAAGAATACAATTCAACACTCCCTATCTTGCACGTGGATGTCGTAAAAGACGACTAAGTGATATAATAAGCAATTAATAACATCTGTGCAAGAGAAGGAAAACTTGAAATAAAATCCTATACCAACATGTCTGACCAGCATGTTATATTATGTCTATATATTAGGTATATTATATCCTTTACGCGTCTTTTACGACATCCACAGGCAAGATAGGGAGTGGTGAATTGTATTTTTACTCCGTCACCACACAAAAAGTCATTGTTTTTTTTTGTGTGTGTGTATAGCTATTGGTCGCAGATGACCTTGACAGCTTAGCCCGGACTATGGGTGAGCGCTAATGGCTCTCAACCCGGTAAGAAAGTTAAGCGAACATCGCCCGAGGGCTTCCCCTGTGGGGAACGGACCTCGGCTCGGGGCGTCGCTGATAGCAAAGCGGGCGTGGCCACGTTTAGATTAATGACTTTTACGCAGCGCGGTTTTCGACCTCGACGGCGAGGCCGATACCGCGGGGTTTTATTTGTTATCGCTGCGCGAGCGGTGTAAGCCCTTTCTTGGGTGATCGTAATACAGTCATCCTCTTCATCAAGAAGATGACGGTGACGTCGGACCGCAGATATTTTTGAGAGAAAAATTGTTGTATAGTAGGTCAATTTTTATTTCAAATGTGGAGGAGGCTCAATTTTGGCAAAGGGACGTTTTATATACGTATGATGATATAAAAATCGTATATTATCTAATGTAAAACGTCTTTACTCTTATGAGTAATTTAAATAATACTGGCCACCCACAGCTAATAAAGTACGTGGGTACCTTCATAATATGTGGCATGACTAATGTGACCAATTTTTTGACGCCAAAACGGAATGCTTCCATAATGTCCATAATTTCCGTGTCAGAACAGGACACTTGCAGAAATAGGCAAAAATGTGAATAGTTAAAAAAAACAAGGACACTCGGCAAGTCCAGGAGGAATAGGGAAAGATTTTAAACCTTAAAACCGGCTAAGTGCGAGTCGGAGTCGCACACGAATTGTTCCGTACCATTATCTATAAAAAATCGCGTATGTTGTATGGGAGCCCCTTAAATATTTATTTTATTTTGTTTTTAGTATTTGTTGTTATAGCGGCAACAGAAATACATATATAAAAATTTCAATATGTAAAAATTTCAACTGTCTAGCTATCACGGTTTTTGAGATACAGCCTAGTGACAGACAGACGGACGGACAGACAGCGAAGTCTTAGTAATAGGGTCCCGTTTTTACTCTTTGGGTGCGGAACCCTAAAAAAGGACAAGAACACCTCTGCTGCAAAAATGGGACATTTTTGTTACAACTCTCGGTCAACGGAATAGTCCCGTAGGACTATTCCGTTGAGAAAGGAAGGTATGGTTGCATTAGGCACGATTATATTTACACGTGTAAAAAGAACTAAGGATTTACAGGGTAATAGATATTTGTAAGAGCCTCCGCAGACCACAAACTTTCTATCGGCCAACATTTTATTCGATTTTATAATCAGTTTGAGGATATATACAAGTGCGTATATTATAACGACGCGGTCTCTTCAGCCAAAAGAATATTGTTTTATTTTACGTTGACAATAAAACTATTTTTACGGAACTGCCCAGACCACTCCGCCCGTGATCATGAACGCTGTAAAGTGTTCGATATATCGCGGGTAATCAAAAATCAAATACAAACGCGATAAAATCCACAAAAATAGTTTAATTTACAATGTAATACGCGTGTAAACATCAGAAACCTTTTTTTTCACTTTGTTTCATTTTTCTTTTACTCTATGGTACAGCTAGTAATAAACACACCCACGTTCTATATTTCAAACGATTGGATAGAGTAATAAAATTTCGAGTGCTCTATATTCTAAATATTATTTCATGAATAACAATATAATTAAAGTGTTTATGTTCTAAGTAAAGTGTTATAAACTAATCTAAACCTTTGCCGCATTATCAAAATATATTTCGAAAGAGACTATTATTTTTTCGATACGATAGTACAGATAAATAATAATTAAAAAAAAATAACGGACGACTAACGATTCCCGTACAGCTTAATTAAGTCGATTCATTCGATTTAAACACCTGCGTCGACCATAGATACATCGATAGGCTTATACCATAAGCGTGTATGTGAAAAAAGGAGAAATTGAATTGATTAAAACTAATTTGATTACATGACAATAAAAATTTATTCATCATTCATTCTTCTTCTTTTTTTTTGTCTTGGCAATCAGCTACTAATACGAACCATTTTTGCCAGTGTCGAGTTATAATTTTCTTTACAAATTAGTTTCTTCTAAATAAAACTACTTTACGGATTTTATCGCGGACAGTCCGACAGTCCGCCCGTGACCATGAACAAAGTGTTCGACACGTCGGGCAATCAAAAATCTAATGCAATCGCGATAAAATCCGTAGTTTTATTTAAAATATGTAATACTCGCTTAAACATCAGAAATCATTAGTTTCTTCTAATTAGTCAATGTCCGTCAGTATGTCAAATTGTCGCCTTTAACAGTGTTATGGCCACTGTTAACGGTGTCCTCTGAGATTTTTGGTGGAAACGAAAAGGTATTTAAAGCACTTTTATATTATATTCATTATACTCTGTCACATATTACATAAAATGCCATAAATATTATTTAATATAACATGTTAAACCACTAAGATATTGAATAAAATACAAGACTACCACATGACACTCCACATTCTCGCCAAAAACTCTTCATCATAGCTCATATTACGTTCCATTACTAGGCTCAAGCCTCCTCCGCCAAGGGAGGAAATTGACCTACTATACCACGGTGTTCAGAGGGGTCGATATATATATTTAATATCTGGTTGAATGAGCTTTACTCAGTATATCTTTTTGGATTTTTGCCGAACTTATTTAGATAAAATATACGAACGCGACTGGACAACTTTTCAACTGAGCTATTGTCACTCCTGACGGAGACCGCGAAATTTGAATCCATATTCTAATGACATTATGTCATTGTATTGATTAGCTAAAAACACCGACAAAACAACATTTTCTATAAATAAAACCTAGCTAGATCGATTTTTTTGCCCCGAAACCTCAAGAGAGTATGCTAAATTTCATGAAAATCGTTGGCGCCGTTTCCGAGATTCTGAAAATATATATACAAGAATTGCTCGTTTAAAGATATAAGATTTCGCGTTTGCATTCTCTTGCATAGATGTTATTCGTCTTTTACGAAACCCACGGGCAATATAGGGGGTGTTGAATTGCATTCTTACTCCCTCACTACACGTTTAATAAATTAATTATGTAATAATATTTCCGTGTGGTGACGAACTAAGAACATAGCGTGGTTGTCGTAAAAGATGGCTAAAGAATATGACAGCCTTAGAATAATAACGTATAGAAGGTACGTCTGTATTTTTAGATTCAAATTTTGAAAGTTCGAAGTATTGACACTATCCTTCTATACGTTATTATTCTAATATGACAGCATATAACATCTATGGAAGAGAAGGTACATTCGCAATAAAATCCTATAACAACGCCTCTAACCAGGGTGGGATAGTAGGTCATTCATTCATTCATCTCAGACAATATAAGTCCTACTGTTGAGCTCAGGCCTTCTTCACAATAGGAGGGGAATTGACCTAGTGTTCTATGATGGTCAGACGCGTGGGAATAGAGATTTATTTCGAGTATGTTACCTGCATATATCCCTTAGTTATTTTTACGACACCCACGGGTAAGGGAGATGGAGGCTGAATGTATTCTTACTTCGTAACCACACGAAAGTCAGCATTGTTAAGGAGGCCCAGCAGTAGAACGTATATGAGCCGTGATGAATAAATGATAATGTAACAATAATTTGAAAACGAACATCAATTTATTATTAATTTCATAGTAAATAATACAGCTTGCTTACTACAATAAAATTCTTCTCTTGTGAAAAAACAAATTTTAATACTATATAATTATAAAACATCTTACGTCTTTATTCAGATATGTATGGTATGTTTTACAAAAGGATTTTTGGTTGCCAACTTTATTGTCGATGAATTTTATTTTTTTTAATTGGATATACATAATAAACGTCTGTGCATCTTCAAGATTTTCTTCTCTGGAGGATCAAAAATAGATCGAAATGTATTTGATCGTTTTATTAAACTTTATTGCGTTATTAATTGATAAATATATATCTATTATAGCTATAATTTCTAATGTTATTTTTTAATAAAGAAGTTAATATTTGTAAATTTGAAAATAGAAGAGAAAATTTGCCTAAAAACAATTTTCTCATTGAGTGGTAAAATTATTGCACTGAGCCCTTAGAATAATAACATATAGAAGGTAAGTCCACGCACAAAAAGTGAGGCATTTCAATTGGAGCCTAATGGAGCCTACGCCGGAACAGTCCCGTAATGTACAAGTCATTGCACTGCACGAACGTACGCAACTCTTAAAAAATAAATAGGTAATTATGACGGCTTGTGCATTCAAATGGTGCCACAACACATTTGAAAAACATAAAAAGGTTTTTAACATTACTTTTAAAAGTATTTCGACGATTTATGTTAATAAAAACAAAATTTGATTTCATAATTTGTATAGTGGTGTGGGTGTGTACGTGTGTAATCGTCTGCCCGCCATTAGTATTTTATATTCAAATTTTTAAAGTTCGAAGTACTGACACTATCCTTCTATACGTTATTATTCAAAGACTGAGCCTTTTATCAAAGACTTGTATGACATGGTTTCTAAGACCTTTGTGCCAAATATTTATTTATAATTTTTGGCTTCAATTTAAGTAATTGTCCGTCAATAAGTCATATCGTCGCCTTCAAGAGTGCAGTGGTATTCTCTGGAAGTCTTGGTGAAAAATGAAAACGTATGTAAAGCACTATTATATCATATTCACTATAGCCCAGTAGGTACTGCGCATTACATTACATATTTAATTATTTTTTGCAAAAAAGAAACCGCCTTCAATAACGTAGACAATGTAGATATTTTTTTAGATTTTTGTTGATTTTTCTAAAACCGCTTGTCCGATTTCGATAAAATTTTCATGAGACCATTTGGGAAGTATATCCTTTCTAACAAAAAAATAATCATAAAATCGGTTCATAAATGACGAAGTTATTCGCGAACAAACATAAAAAAAGCATATACATATACGAATTCGAATTGGTCGAATTGAGAAACCTCTTCCTTTTTTGAAGTCAGTTAAAATTGCCATCATAATTATTTAATAAACACACTAAAATACTAAGACATTGAATATAATATAAGAAAACAACATGAGAACCATTTATTACACAGAGTAGTCAATAGGATAATTTATTACACAGAGTAGTCTATTTTGAATTTCGAATAAACACTCGCTTTTACATTGACATCACTATTTAGTAAGTTATTAGGATTCTTAATGACTTTCCTCTTCTTTCTTCTTCTTCTGCTTTTGTCTTGGCAATCAGCTACTAATAGGAGCCATTTTTGCCAGTGTCGAGTTATAATTTTCTTTTCAAATTATCAGTTTCTTCATGTCAGTAATGGTCCGTCAGTAAGTCAAAGTCTCACCTTGAACAGTATAATGGTCACTGTTAAGGGTATCTTCTGAGAATTTTGGTAGAAACAAAAAGGTATGTATAGCAGTTTTATATCATATTCACTACACCTCAGCAGTCCTGCCGCTATATATTACATAAAATGCCATCAAAATGATTTAATACTAGCAATCCGCCCTCGCTTCGCTTCGGTTATAGGTTATAGTCGTTTTACCCGCGTAGTTCCCGTTCCCGTGGGAATACCGGGATAAAATATAGCCTAGTTTACGTCCTGATATTATAGCTTTCCATTGGTGAAAGAATTTTTGAAATCGGTCCAGCCGTTTTGAAGATTACCCGGAACAAACAGACAGACAGACAGACAAAAATTTTTTAATTGCTATTTTAGGCATAGGTGTCGTGCAAGTAACCGTGTGAGCATGAAAAAAACCTATTATTTTGAGATTACAAACAGACACTCCAATTTTATTTATTGGTATAGATAACAGGTTAAAACGATAAGATATTGAATATAATACAAGAACACCACATGACAATTCCAGATTCAAATTTAAATCATTTATTATCACAAACTAAGTAGTACTATTTATTATGCATAAACCCCGAGAGGGCACTTACATATTATCAAGTTTAGAAAATTAAATTAAATTTACCAAAAAAAAATTAACTACCACCGGATCGGAACGCGACCGCTACTGAGAAGATCCGGCAAGAAACTCAGCGGACTTGTAAAATTCCTGTCAAAACCTCACCAACCTAGTATCTTCTTCTTCTTCTTTTTTTTGTCTTGGCAATCAGCTACTAATACGAGCCATTTTTGCCAGTATCGAGTTATAATTATCTTTTCAAGTTATCAGTTTCTTCATGTCAGTAATGGTCCGTCAGTAAGTCAAAGTCTCGCCTTCAACAGTGTCCAACCTAGTATCAATTGCCTGCCCATTATGGAGGAGGTTCGGACCCGGAATAAGGACATGTGAGCTGTGATCAATGAACGAACGAAGGATTTCGTTTTCGTTTCGTTATTTTGCGTTGTTGGTGTAGTGCGTTCAAAACTCTTAAATGTTAGTACCCGCTGAAAACCCGATTGGTGACCATTATGTTCTAATTCCATCAACACACGGATATCCATCACACTCGTTTAATGGAATTCGGTAGAATTAAAAGCAATCGAAAAAATATAGATAATAACGTAAATTAATTAACTTTTTATTGTAGCTATTACAATATACTTTATTATTACTTGTTTATTTCATTATTATAAGTATCGCAGTGGGTGTTTATATTAAATTTACATATTGTAATAATACTTTATATACTTTATTAGGTTTTATAATAATGTTGAAATTATACATTATAGCTTATGATGATTTGAACTGCGTGTGTTGACGGCAACTTTTTTGTTTTTGTGTGTGTACAGCTGTTAGCCGCAGATGGCCGTGTCAGCTTGACGCGGACTATGGGTGAGCGCTGAGGGCTCTCAACCCGGAGAAAAGTATGCTAAGCGACATCGCCCAAGGGCTCCCCCTGTGGGGAACGGACCTCGGCTTGGGGCGTCGCTGGAGGCAAAGTGGGCGTGCCCACGTTTTGATTAATGATTTTTACGTGGCGCGGTTTCGCACCTCGACGGCGAGGGTGGAACCGCGGATATTTATGTGTTAAGGCCTCGCGGGCCGTGTAGGCTCTACGTTGAGCGAGTGTGATGTTGTCGTCCTCTTCGTCGAGGACGTGACGAGGACGTCGGATGGAAACGTGTGTTGACGGCTACGATTATACCAACCAATATATTGCTCGTAGGTGACGACTAAGAACAGTGTGCCTACTCTTGAGTCTCGATTCGAATCCTAAAACCAATCGCAGCTCGAATTTGAGCAAATTTGGTACTCTTGAAAGCGACACTAGCGCACGATTGGAATCAAATTCGGTAGAATATTTTTGAACTAAATGAATTCGACTCGCGTCGATTAAATCAAATATTTGCTACTCCCGGCGCGATTTTGACGTAGTTTAAATCGTTAATGTTGCATAATTGCAAGAAAGCGTCTTTGTAGTGATCGAGTTCAATAACGTTATTAATTTAAAGTAAGAAAATACGACACATTTGGTAAAAATAACAACGCCAAACCCGAAGAAGGCATTCTCGATTTTGTTCAAGAGTACCAAATATAAGTTTGGTGAGATTGGAATTGAATCGGATTCGAAATTAGAATGGATTTCCAGAGTAGGCACACAGACCTGGCTCAAATAATGCCGTATGGTTAACAACTACACGCTCAATGGGGTTGTAATCACGCATGTGGTCAAGTCATAAAAATATTGCCGAAATTATTTGCAATAAGAAATTATTTGCGATGTAAGAAGAATACGTATTTCGTCGACCCATAAGTAATTAAGATAAGAGCAGGAATAATTATGATGATGATATGACCTTCAATGTTCGATACTAAAATGTTTATTTATTGACTTCATTAATTATTTTGATGACTACTGCCATTCAAATTTGATCAAGATCTGATAGTGTTTGAATTATCCTCAATAAATTCGGTGAGCGAGGGAGCCGGAGGCCCAACTTTCTGAGGGTTTTTGTGTGTGGAGGGTTTTGGTGGTGCCCTTGGTATCACCGAGCCTCAATGCACGCATTCACACTCCCTTCACTTTCTTCGCGGTAGGCAGCGACCCTGTAAAGGGCCATGAGCGGCAGCAACACTTACCATCAGGTGTACTGTTTGCTCGTTTGCCACCGTTAGCAATAAAAAAAAATAATAATAAAATGCACATGCACACGCACACACGCATTTAAATCAGGACATTGTATTGTTGAAGTTGTTTTTAGTTTTATTTAAATTTGTTATTATTTCTATGTTTGTAGAACCACCACGTTCGTCACAACGATTAACATGAGATTTCCTTTTCTATTCTTTTCTTTTTTTATTGACGTTATTCTTTTACATCCCTTAATTATTTTTTTATGATACCCAAGGGAAAGGAAGGGATAGCAAATTACTTATTCTGAAATACCACACTGAACATTATTCTCTTGGTCTTTATTATTCCCAATCAACTAAATAAATATGGTTAGCTATCTTAATTAAAAACAAACCTAAGGGCCTGTATGACTAATCATAAAATACTAATTTAATTTTATTTATTTTACTGTCAATACAATTAGGCTAGCTGTAATGTAGCTGGCCACTAACGAGTTATTATGTTTATGTTATTAGATAGCCCTTGAGGCAATGGAATGGGATTCAAATTGGGTGTATATGATGCTCGCCTATGCATAGATGAATAAAGCCAATTAAAAAGCATGTATATCTTTGATATGTGCTAGCATAATATATTCTATTTCTATATTTTTATTATTATCATAAACAGATAGGGTGAAATAGTTATTCATATTATGTATTTTTATTCAGTAAAGCGGAAGGGCGAACTTTAAACAAATAATATTAATAATTTAATGTGTCAAATCCTCCGTGTAAGACTTAGAATAATAACGTATATTATAGAAGGATAGTGTCAATACTTCGAAGGTTCGAAATTTGAATCTAAAAATACTAATGGCGCGCAGACGATTACACACGTACACACGCACACCACTATACAAATTATGAAATCAAATTTTGTTTTTATTAACATAAATCGTGGAAATACTTTCAAAAGTGATGTTAAAAACCTTTTTAAGGTTTACAAATGTGTTATGACACCATTTGAATGCACAAACCGTCATAATTACCTATTTATTTTTTAAAAGTTGCGTACGTACGTGCAGTACAATGACTTGTACATTACGGAACGGTTCCGGCGTAAGCTCCATTAGGCTCCAATTGAAATGCTTCACTTTTTGTGCGCGAACTTACCATATAGAAATATGTTATTATTCTAAGGTGTAAGAATACAATTCACCACTCGCTATCTTACTCGTGGATGTCGTAAAAAACGATTAAGGGATATAATACGCTTATAACAAGAGAAGGAAAACTCGAAATTAAACTCTATTACAACCTGTCTGACCAGCATGGTATAGTAAGGTCACTTTCCCTCTCATTGCTTAACCAAGAAGAGGTGGCAACTCTACTTACAGCTGATATAATAAACCAAACAGATAAGTCAGTAAAAAAATATATAAGGTAAAATCTTCACTGAACGTGTTTCATTATTACTTCGAATGCAAATATGTTGAAGATCAATCTATCGCTACTCTATCATTTTTTGTCAGTCGTAAATGTGAAATAAGAAAACAATAGGTGATAACACCATGTGGAAAGTGGGCCAACCCCCTGGCGCTACCTTAACCGGTTTTACGATTACGATGGAAAAACATCAGATGTTGAGGAATCGTACTCTCAAACCGTTACAGATGACCATAAAATTTAATAAACCATCTAAGACGTGAAAATTAAACAACCAGCAAATGATTTTAATGTTTATAAAACATTCATTCATTTCATTCATTCAATTTGCTTAATTTTTTTTAGAATCACTCCTGATTTGATTTAAAAATTTGAATTATCGCTCTTCGATGAGGAATGTTTCAGTTCTCGAACTTTGACCCCTGTCCCTTTGAGTCAAATTGTCATATATTAAAGATGTTACCGTCTTGGTACATACATTATAATAAAGCTACAGCGTGCTTCCAAAAAGAATTAAGTGTTAATTCAGAAATATTTTAAATTAACATTTAAATATGTATATTTTGAAAAACGCTGTGAATTTAAGATAATGTGCCGTTATCGCCCAAGCGCTAAATAGTTTCCGTGTAATAACGACGCCGGACGACGACGCATACGACGTCCCCCTATTAGGTGGACTGACAACATTCTGAAAGTCGCAAGGAACCGTCGCAGAAAGGTGGCACAGAATCATTTTGCTTGGGATCCTTCTGTGAAGGCCTATGTCCAGCAGTAGATGTTTACGGCCTGATGGATGGATGGATGTTGACAAAGTTAGAATACAATTAATTCAGTCGGCCTTAAAACTATTGCCAACGTTGATGTGCATCCACATTCGCGTTTATAAGACGCGAAGAAATAACTTTTTTTCATCACTAATCCATACAAAAACAATATACCGCTCTTAATCTATTTTATCACTTCTTTTTTGAAAACTTGTTTTTTTGCTCTAATATGCTGTTAACTTTCACCATTTTTTTAAGTTCTATAACTCTGTAACCATTAGGTGAGAATTTTTTTGGCGGGAACGATAAAGTTTCTTGTGGTAGACTTCCATATCATAAAGTTTTAATGTGTTATATTAAATCACTTTGAACTCCTTTTATATGATGTGACACGGAGATATTGCTGGGATGTAGTTAATATGATATAAAAATGATTTACATATGTTTTTGTTTTTCACCTAATTTCTAAAAGATACCATTAACAGTGTAGCCGTAGCACTTTTGAAAGCTACGATTTTACTTATTGATGGACTTATGACTAATATGAAAAAACTAAAGAAGCAAAAAATTAATAATTTATGAAGAAGATTGTAACTTGACACTGGGATAAATTAATTCGTATTCATCATCATCATCTCATCACATATCATCGTCTAGTCCTTATATTGAGCTCTGGCCTCTTCCATAATAGGAAGGAAACTGACCTACCGCGTTGGTCAGACGTGTTAGCATAGGGTATCATGTCGTGTTTGCCTTCTTTTGCATAGATGTTATCTCCCTTAATCGTCTCTTACTACACCCACGGGGGGAGAAGGAGTGGTGAATTACTCTTACTCCGTCACCGCACGTAAAACCTCGAGGACTCTTATTGATAGCTGATTATTATATTACGACCGCGGACTGGTCCGTCCGAGGTAGTACCACACTTTTGCAGAAAATCGACGTCCGAGTAGTATCAATTTATTACTGCACTTCGTTCGGTGAGTGAGAGAGCCGGAAGCCCAACTTTCTGAGGGTGTTTACGTATGTGGTTTTAGTGATACATTTACTATTATCTTCATTTTCTTACCATCTCTCTCATCTCCATCAAGTGTGTTCTTGGCTCGTTTACCACCAACAGCAACTGTAACAAAATATGCCAATGCAAAAAAAAGGAGAAGAAAAAGCCTTAAGTGTTACTTGTTAGGTGTTTAAATTGTTAAACAAACAAAAATTATTATTAATAAAATATAAATATTCTGTTTTTGTTTAAACAATTTTAAAATAACAATAATAAAGCAACAGCCTGTGAATATAAACGAGATTTATGAATAGGAACCATTTGTTGAGGTCTATTGTCGAGTGCGAACAGCCGGACTAAGGATAAGCGATCAATTCATTGCTGGACAGACATATTGTACTGCTTTGTCAATGACTTACAGCGGACATTCTGTAATCTTCGAATTGAAGAACAATTTTCTATACATAGGTGACTTAACTGAACAGACGGCGTGACATTTTTTTTTAATGACAACGCCCTGCACTAAGGAAATAAGCCTTGTATTGCGGGGGACTTTGCAAACACATAATTAACGGACCTTAGAATAATAATTCATAGCAGGTAACTCCACGCACAAAAAACGAAGCATTTAAATTTTAGCCAATTAGAGCCCTACGCTGGACCATTCCGTAGTGTACAAGGTCGCTGCGTATGCAAGGCAACTCTATTGCACATATAGTGGTGTGCGCGTGTATGTGTGTAATCGCTTGCACGCATGTAGTATTTTTGTCTTCACGTTTTTGATCGCTTAAGTACCGACACTATTCTTCTATACGTTATTATTCCAAGTAACGGACACAAATTACCTTCAGCCTCAGAACAACAATTTGTGAATCTAATTCAAATTTGCATATATCATGCAAGAGAAGGAAGACTCACAATATAACCCTATACCAACACCGGTTTGGACAGTTTGGTATAGTATGTCAATTTAGTCGTGTTACTACACATACGGCAAGAAATTGAGTGGTGAATTGTATTCTTACTCCGTCAGTACACGGAACACACCACGGCACAATACCAACTAAGGAAATAATTCTTGTATTGTGAAGGACTTCAAAACATATAATTAACGGACATAAATTACGTCCAGACGTAGAATAATAATTGAGGCCGGATTAACCCTATCAGGGCCCAAGGTCTACGAGCAGTAATGTCACTTACCATCAGGTGTGCTAATTTTTTTTTGCCACCAACAACAATAAATATTGAGGAACTAGGCAGTATACAAATTCTCAAAATAAAAGTCGTTCGATGAAATGTTTTTTTTTTTTATTGCCGATGGTGGCAAACGAGCAGGCAGCACACCTGATGGTAAGTGACGCTGCCGCACATGGACCTTTGCAATACCAGGGGCACAGCCAGGCCGTTGCCTACCGTGAAGAAAATACTCTTCTTAAACCTCGTTTAAAGAAGGACATGTCATAGCGTTCGGGAAACACAGCAGCAGGTAGTTCATTCCAGAGCCTGCACGTACGTGGGAGAAATGATCGCTGGAAACGTACAGTTGAAGACCATATCGTTTCCAGGTGAAATGGAACCCTGCTGCGGTGTCAAGTGGTACGTTGGTAAAACGGTGACGGTGGTACCAAGTCAAACAGTTCCTCAGAGCACTCCCCATGAAAGAGCCGATAGAGTACACAGAGTGACCCAAAGTCTCTCCGCCGCTCCAGTGACTCCAATGTGTCCGTAAGATTGGGATCCCTGACGATTCGAACAGCACGCCTTTGGAGGGAGTCAAGTGGGTCTAGCTGATATTTAGGCGCGCCTGCCCAGAGATGTGAGCAGCACTCCACATGAGGACGAACTTGCGCTTTGTATAGTACAAGGCGCTGTCTCGGTGTGAAGTACCGCCTGGCTCTGTTCAGGACGCCCAACTTTTTGCTAGCCAATTTGGCTTTGTCCTCCAAATGACTCCCAAATTGGACTTTGTTCGATATTTCGACGCCGAGGATACCAATACTGTCGGCAATTTGGAGAGTATCTCCTTGGAACTTAGGCGCCATGACAAACGGGTCCTTCTTTGCAGTGAACGCGCAAACTTGTGTCTTTGTGGAGTTGAACTTTATTTTCTTGGTACATGTTAGATGCCCCTAGTCAGTGCAGGGCCCCTAGGCAGTTGCCCAATCCGCCTTATGGATAATCCGACCTTACCCACGAGATAGGCACGATAGATCGGTATCATAACTAATACGCCATCTCTGGCTGCAGTTACATATCTCTATCCTGTTTGAATTGGGAATTAATTTAGAGTTCTCTCCTTTTGTAGCTAAGCTATGTTCTATAAATTATAATACTCTTATTTTCTAGCTAGCACCGGAGGACGGACCCGGGAATAGTCCGTCAACCAAGGGACTTCTTTTCCAAGGCACTCTGGGTAAATATCCAAGGCCAAGCGATCTATACTACACTCGCGTGCAAGTAAATCGACTCAAGCGTCAAGTGCGCATAAAAAGTGATTTATCTTAACAATGACTCATTTTACCTCTTTATAATGTTTTACATATTTAAAGCCTAGGAATTGGGCTTTAAAATGGTAGCATTATTTCAGTAATTTAAAAAACACTTGTCTTTAGAATGCAACTGAACGCAACCCTCGAAAAATGCTCTGCACTCTCACATCTCTCTAAATTGAAGTCGTTGTTTGTAGAAAATTATGGACACTACACCTGAAGAAGCCGCTCAAGCTGTTGCCCTGTTGCAAGAAGGGTTGAACCAGCGAGAAGTCGCTCGTCGGTTGAATATGAGTCAGTCTGGTGTCTCGAGAGTGTACAGAAGGTTTCAAGAGACTGGTGCCTTCAATCAGAGGCCTAATACCAGCCGACGACGGTGCACCTCGGAGCGTGACGACCGGTTTTTGGTCTCGACCTCTCTCCGAAATCGACACCTTACCGGTGTAGATGTGCAGCAGGAGCTACGTCAAGTTCGCGGGGTCACTGTCAGTCAATGGACAGTTAGAAGAAGGTTAAAGGAAGCCAACCTTACTCCCAAACGACCCGCTACAGGCCCGAAGTTGACCACAGCTCACCGTCAAGCACGTCTTCACTTTGCTCGAGAACACTTGGATTAGAGCATAGAGCAATGGCAGTCAGTCCTGTTCACTGATGAGACGAGGATGTGTCTCCATGGCAGCGATAAAAGAGGCCGGGTGTACCGACGTCCCGGTGAATGGTTATCACAGTGCTGCTTTGTTGAAACCGTGGCATATGGTGGCGGTTCTTGCATGATGTGGGCTGGAATTTCCTTAGAAGGAAAAACGGATCTTATTTTCGTTCCTGGGGGAGGCCGGGGAGGAGGTCTGACCAGTGATCGTTATATTGAAGAGGTTCTACGGGATCAAGTTGTCCCTTATCAAGGCGTTATTGGGGATAATTTCATCTTGATGCATGACAATGCCTGATGTCACACTGCTCGGGCGACACGCGAGTTCCTGAACGAAGTTGGAATTGACACTATGGATTGGCCAGCGCTCAGCCCCGATTTGAATCCCATTGAGCACATATGGAACGAGCTCAAAAGGAAAGTTAGAGCGAGGAATCCAGCTCCTACAAACATAAATGAGCTCAAGACTGCGTTGGTAGAAGAGTGGGGTTGAATACCACAATCATCAATAAAAAAGTTGATTAGGTCTATGAAGAATCGCATGAGGGCAGTAATCAGGGCTAGAGGAGGGAATACCAAGTATTGACATGAATAAATTCTTTTTCTTACACACATTTTGTTTCATTTATACACAATAACCTCATACTGTGAAATTGTATGAATTTTCAATATTTTTACAATATCATTGACATACACCTTTTTTACTAAACTACTGAATCGATTTTCATGCAACTTACACCATTTTAAAGCCCAATTCCTAGGCTTTAAATATGTAAAACATTATAAAGAGGTAAAATGAGTCATTGTTAAGATAAATCACTTTTTATGCGCACTTGACGCTTGAGTCGATTTACTTGCACGCGAGTGTATATAACCGATTAGACATGTGTAACACTGCGCTGCGCCGCGCAATTGCGCCAACTCAGTTCACTGCGCTGGAAGTATCAACTCACTTGTAGAAAATGTGTTAGCGCACGGCGCAATCGTCGCAGCGCCGGCGAATCTGAACCATTTTTTTATTTATGCGCCTATAAGGCAGGCTATAGTCGACCTTACTGCCTTGTCTTACGTAGCTTACACATAATTTTCTTTACATATAATTTATTATTAGCGTAAGAGATAAGTAACATCCATCAGTAAGTCGTTACCATTAATTGGGTGCTGAAAACCAAATACACTATTATACATAGTAACGTAAATCACTATTATGTGATATTCACAACACTTCAACTGTATTACATATTAAACTAGCTGACTCAATACAGATGTTGTTCTGTTCAAATAAAATAAAGGAATGCTCTTTGAAATCGACAGCAGCGCCACCTACCGAGTCCAGTTGTGAATCTAAACCATTCTCGTATTCCTTTAAACATACACAAAACATTTCATCAACATCGGTCCAGCCGTTTAAGAGGAGTTTCAGTGACACAACAAATATATATAATGTAAATAAAGATAAAATATCAGCAAAATTATTTAAAATATAAAACTAAAAACAATAATTCATTCAAGAGCGTAACATGACACTCCCATATTCCCGCCGAAAAACTCAAGGTCGAACAACTCTGTGAAGTGTAAATAACTCTTTTAAAAATTGAGTTATACCTTGGTGCTCATTCGGATGTTTCATGTGTTGCGCCATGACGCAATGAGTTAGAAATGGAGTTATACCTGCAGTGGCGCAGATGGCGCACATTTCATTCGTAGCTCACTCGGTCGTGTTTACATTTTATTGCGCCATGGCGCAATTTTGAGTTAGCACAATGAGCCGGCGCAGTCTACTGCGCCTGAGTTACTGAGTTAACGCAAGGATTATCGTTGAGTTACCCATGCCTATAACCGATTGACCTGACCGCCATATGTCATTCTTCGTTCCCGCCGAAATAGTCTTTAGTAGATTTAAACGACTAGTGTTGCCAAGCTAATAGTATCCAAATCTACATTGTATTACAGCATCGTCAAATTACACGCTGAGTAAGTAAATGGCTATTTGATTGATATCGCTCGTTATAACAAACGTATCATAAATATTATTAGTGCTATCATATGGAACTAGTTTCGTCATCATTGTATGTCATTATTCTGCTGTAGGTTATAGTATGTGCCTTATTAGTTTAATCATTTCCTTATAACAGCTATAGATGAGGAAAACTTATGTGGTAACAAATTGGGATAAAATAGAAGGCATTGAACGCTAAGGCAGTGCTCGATGGCATCAAGAACTGGGATGCAATCGCCGCCTTCTGTGTGGCAGTTATGTCACGAAAAGAGAGGGCGCATCGTGGGCAGGAGGAACTCCTCTACGACACAACCCGCCGCCGGTGACATGGGCGGCGCAGGTGTTGTGGCGCGTAATTCAAACAAACAAAATGACAGCATGTCAACGAACGACTAATGTAACGGACTAAAGTTAACGGAAGTTCAATTTAACGGAAGTTAAAGTTAAGTAAAGTTAGTTAGAACAAGAGCGTTAACATTTTTTGAAGTTAACTTAAAAGTTAATCCATTAATCAAAATGTTAACTTCGTTAATTAACGATTAACGGATTAACGAGTTAATGCCCACCTCTGATAAATATATTTCAAATAGTAAATATTCAGCGGCGGTAACCAATATTATTCATTGTGAATTTTATTAGATTAACAATATATTTAAAAGAACGTAATACACCTTTATAAGATGCTAACAAAGAAATATTTTTTTTTACGAATTAATAATTTTCCGTGTGGTGACGTATTTTCCTGCGGTGACGGACTAAGAATATAATTCACCACCTCCCCTCTTGCCCGTGGATGTGGTTTCCCTGCTATTGGAATCGAGACTCGAGCCCAACAGTGGGACGTATATGAGCTGAAATGATGAATAAATTCTTATTCTATCTGTAGGTATTTTATTAATCTAATTCTATATGTATTCTATTAATAAATTATTTGTTACTTTACTTACTTAAGCTATGTAATTATCTGCGTGCTGACAGAGAAAGAATGGGTATGGCACCACCCCACACGTTTCCTATAGTATAATCGCAATCATCGACTAAGGGTCGCAGATAAGATCACATGCAGAGAAATCAAATCTTGAAATAATACCTTAGATAAATCTGTTTAACCAATGTAGTAGGTATGTCACTACGAAGAAAACTCGAACTCAGCTATAGGACAGCCTATCTGTCCTATAGCTGAGTTCGAGTTTTCTTCTTATATGAATCTATTTATATGAATTGAAACGATGATTATTATATCTAAGAACTTTTTCGAACTTCTCAATAACAAAACCTTTTTAAACCAATCTTTTGCTACCAAACAAGTTGCAATTAATTATTTCAGCTGGTAACACAATCACAAAATGTCCGACGGCAATAGTCAAAAGGATGATATTTTAGAACCTCAAAACAAAAAATTAAAAATTGACAATGAAATCGAAAATGGTGTGAGTGAAAATCAATTACAATTGAAAGACTTTGTTCTGGACAAAATTTTAAATAATAGTACTAATAGGAAAACCGTTTGTGTATTGGGTAAATTTAAAGACAAAAGTGGCGTGGCTTTAGTTCACCTGGAGAAAAATGCTTTCAAAGAAGAAGATTTAGATAGCAAAGGCTATTTTTCTGCACGCACAGAATTAAAGACGTTCTTTCAGAACGACATTTATGGCAATTACGAGTGTTTCCCACCCGTTTCTATTAATGGTGAGTATACTTTCGAAACACTTCAAGGTTCTTATTGTTTCGTTAAGAGTTAGTCATCAATTCATTATTGTGTAGATATTTTTGACTTAAATTTCGTGAGGACTTAATTTTATAGTGTTATTATGCTTCTTAAATTAATTTAGTTATTACTCGTTAGAGACTTAAAATCTTACGTCACATAAAAGAGATCCATATGCTAATTATTTTAAATCGTAAGTCGCCGTTTCAAATTGGGTATCTACGCATATTATATATATATGCCTATGTAGGATTAAGTCTGATAAGTGTATATAATAATAATTTTTGTAGAAAAATTAGAATTCTATTGTGAAAAAGTTTAATTTTCTTGTTACATCTGGTGAGTTTGTTCTTATTTAAATAGTCTCCAAATTTTTTCTTTAAATAGCTTATGATATTTCAATAAATTTTATTTGGCCATTTTTCATTGAAAGACATAGTAAGGTGATCTCAACATGCATTTTCACATATTGTACTAGAGTTGGTATGGGGAGATCTCCTAAGTATGACTTTCCATTTGCTTGCTATTTTGACCTATTGAGTAGGGCAATTCAATTATAATTTTTGATTTAGCCTAATGACAGTGATCTAGTCCATTTTTATTTGTTATGTCTTTCATAATTAATTCTTTGTCTCTAACATATGTTGTCCTACAATCAATTATGTATGGACATTAATACCTTATAAATTATGGTTTATTGATTATTGTAGTTGAGACCTATACTTACATAATGTCGTACTACCATTTTATTTACTGTAAATATTAGAAAAATACCAGAAACTTTAAGACTTCAATCTAAATCAAATACAGATAAAACTTGCTTTGTGATTAGGTTTATTTATAATTTATTCTAAATAAAATATAATGCATAATATTGTTTTTTTGTACTGCTATCTATAACCATTGATAAGTTGCTACAATTAATGAATGTGTATGAAACTTTTATGGAATTTTATGCACATGCATTGTAATGGTAGGACGACACTGTTGACAGTTGTCTGTCTACAGCCATGTGCTGGTCCATCCAGGCTATTACCACATGGAGCAAAAAATCAACATCTGAGTAGTAGCAATATGCTATTGTGCTTTATTCGGTGAGCGAGAGAGCCGGAAGCCTACCTTTCTGTGTGTGTGGTGGGTTTTAGTGATGCCTTTAGTATGACCAAACATCATTACACTCTCTTCATTTTCTTCACAGTAAGCAGCGGCTTTACGGTCTATGCGCGGCAGCAACACTTACCATCAGGTGTACTGTTTGCTCGTTTGCCATTTGCAATAAAAAATGCTATTTGTTATTGTTAAACACTCAGTAGATAGTAAAATTATATTGAAATCAGTCTAAAAGATATAATAAGTCATGTCTAATACCAAGAAATGTTATTCATAGTGTGGTATGAATCAGTCTATGATAAATAGTCACTGTTCAATACTATCCTCACCTCATACGATGCTAAGGGCGGTCAAAACAACATGTTCTTACCTTCGATAGACTCCTGTCGGCTGTCATGTCTGCGCTCATTGCTTTCATACCCATATCTTTATTCACACCATATATTTATTTTTTAATATATAATATTATATAACGTGCCTGCTATTAGTTTTTAAGTAGTTGTTAGAAGAGTTTCCTGCTTTGTCACGGTATGATGAACAAACAGACCGCCTTACAGTAAGTGGCGAAGCCCACTCAAACACCTCAGCAATAACAGCAGCACAGCCTGTTGCTGTCTACTGTGAGAAAAGAACTATTTCTTAAACCTTATTTAACACATCAAACGCCATGGGGGACATTAGGTGATCCCCTCGGTGTTCAACGTGTTAAAGAAGGATGTGTCATAACTTTTGGGAAACACCACATCAGATAGATCATCCTATAGCCAACACATACATGGGAGAAATGAATTAGAGCACTGAACATACAGTCGTAGGCTATATTGGTTTCAAGTGGGTGAGACGTGCTGTAAGCTGTTTAGAAGCAGCTATGAACACTATCAACTCTAAAATTGATTGTATTTATCGTAAAAGATGATTTCTTGGTCATTTTAGAGCTCTTGCTCTACATTGACCAGGACCAGCTTTATCTAATGCCATTAACAACTACATTCACAAGGAGTGTTGACCTTGCCACTGATAACAAGGTTGACTACCGGTGGTCTGCCCAAGTGGCACTTGAGAGACAAGTACCCAGCAGGCTGTGGGCTCATTCACCGCCCCTTTCCATCGCTTGGATGGATCGAACGGTGTGCAAGACACTATGGTCTGCCACCAAAAAAAGGAGGTGACCGTTTGTATAACTATTGCCAAGGCCTGCAATATGTCCTATGAAAGAAGAGTACATAGTGAGTTGACCCCAAATAATTGAGATAAATGATGATAATGGGTATCCATGTGGTGACAGAATAAGAATACAATTCACTCCCTGTCTTGCCCCGTGGAAGTCGTAAAAGGCGACTAAGGGATACAATACGCATATAAAATCTATACAAGAGAAGGAAACTTGAAATAAAACCCTGTACCAACCTGTCTGACCAATTTCCCTCCTATAGTGGAGGGGACTCGAGCCCAAGAGTGGGATGTTTATGAGCTGAAATGATGATGAATGGGTGAACCATACTGCAGTTTGAAATGGATGTTGATAGAAAGGAAACATTGGTGCCAAGTTGAATAAACTAATGATATGTATTATATTATGCAGGTGTGAAGACCACAATTATATATCCAGCTACAGAAAAGCATATCACCAAGTTTAGTCAGCAACAGACCCATATCATTTTAGAGACGCCTACATTGTATGAAACACTTACATTGCCACACATTGAAAAGGAGCAGTTTAATTTACAGGTAAGATTATTTCCGTAGTGATAGATTAGATTTCCGTGTGGTGACGGAATAATAATACAATTTACCACTCCCTGTCTTGCCCGTGGTTGTTGTATAAGATGACAGTATGCATATAACATCTATGCAAGAGAAGGAAAACTCGAAACAAAACCCTATAACAACTTGTCTGACCAGCATCATATAGTAAGGTCAATTTCCCTCCTATTACGGAGGAGGTTCAAGCCTAGCAGTGGGACGTATATGAGCTGTGATGATGATAGATTAATAATACAATTTACCATCTTATCTTGTGCATGGGTGCCGTAAAAGACGATAGAGGGCTTTAGGAGGCATATAAAATCAATGGTAAAAGAAGGAAAGCTCAAAATATAACCTTTTACCAACCTGTCTGACCAGCATGGTATAGTAGGTCAATTGTCCTCCTATTGTGGAGATGGTTGGAGTCCAACAATGGGGGTGTATGAGCTACAATGAGGATAATTTCAGCAACATATTCAGCGGTTGCTGCATGCATTTCCTAGTTGATTGTTAGGAGTCCCCCTGAGAATCACCTTGCAGGTTTTTCCTCTTCAAGAAGAATACAATCATATACACATAGTTCATAAAAAAAATTATGCCCTTTGTACCTACATTTGTATCAAGGAATTCCTCCATTATCGAAAATCCAGTTGATTACTTCAGCATAAGTTGGTATCTAGTTGAAATCTACTATTGGACATAGATTTTTCCAAAGAGATAATGGGTTATCGCCTCAGTATACAAGTTGTTGATTGCAGTTGATAGTATGATCATATTTGTACTGTTGGAGATGCCTCTGTAGCTTTTAGCATTCTCTCAAGAAGGTAATGACAGTAAGACATTGCATCCATAACTCTTCACCACGTGATATATTGTAAATGCGATTTTCTTCCCGCTTTGAAGTCAGTCAAAACGTCTTCTGTGTGGTGATGGAGTAAGAATACACTTCACCAACCCGTTTCTTGCCTGTGGGTATTGTGAAAGATGACTAAGGGAATATGTTATGCAGATAATATCTATTAAATACTCCTATTGTAAACTCTACATTAAACTATGCCACCAGCTCTGACCAGCGCGGTATAGTAGGTCAAATTTCTCTGCCATTGTAGCAGTCTGAATTCAACAGTGGAACTTATATGGGCTGTGATAAATATTGATAATCTAGTTATCTTCTTTATTTTAGTGGGTATACAACATTCTAGAAGGAAAGAGCGAGCAGGACAGAGTGGTATATGACAACAAATGTGAGGAGGAGGGATTTATCATCGTTCCAGATTTGAAGTGGGACGGTATCACTAAGGAGACATTATATCTGCTGGCTATTGTCAGACAAAGAGGTATTAAATCTCTCAGGGATTTGGATGAGAATCATTTACCGCTCTTAAAAAGGATACGGGACGAAGGAAAGGTAAGAAACTTTTATATAAACTATTTTTGATATGGAACATTTATAGGCGAGGGTGAACCTGATCGTTGGTGTGGCATTAAACAGTTCGTGGCGATATGACATCACCCTATATGACGAAATATGCGAGGGTAAACCTGATTGTTGGCGTGGCGTCGCTCGCGGTGATAAATGCCACGCTATACGTAGTCTATATGTATAGTGTGTATGAATGAGACTGAATGATGCCATATTGTGTGTAAGCCTCTGTGCGCTATCTCTCTCGCCGCACTGAGCACGAATACCTATAGTGTATCATATCATACACTAATAGGAATTGATTTGTCACAATTTAAAATATTTTTGATTTTTTAATTTTTGTATTTAATGAAAATAAATGTTTATTGAATAAGAATCATCTGTGCTGTGTGGTAGCGGCTTCGAATACTACCAACCCTTGCTTTGCTCGTGGGTGTCGTAAAAGACGACTAAGAGCCCTAGATTGACCCGGACCAACTCCATCTGGTACCATTTGGGACAACGATTACATTCCCAAGGAGGGTTGACGTCAGGCAGGCGGCCGGTCATAAAGGTCATTGCCGAAACTTTGCAATATGTCAAAACAGATGACATATTTATTGCGTCGACCCCAAGTAATTGGGATAAGAGCAAGATGATGATGATTGAATAAGAATCATCATTTTCTGGAAAAATCGTAATATTTTACATTATGCCATATTAGTTCCTGTCGTAATATATTCATTAATGCATATATACTTGAACAAAATATTTTCAATGTTTCACGTCTAGAAGTCCAGGCGTCCTCGTGACGGCCCACTTATTTTTTAAATATAACAATTATTGTCTATCTGATAGCCCGTAGAGATCCACTGTTGGACATAGGCCCATGAGGATGTCACTCAGTACAGTCCTGTGCATGGCACCCGGTTTCTTTATGATCATCGCATCTTAACTAGTGCAGAAGCTGCAACCCAACAACCACTGGGGAAAAAAGGTTCTCGAATGACAACCACGTGTCGAATGACGTAGTGTAGAACCCCACCCCAGATCTATGCCCTATGTCATGTGGGTGTTAATGCCTCATATTTAAAAGAAATTAAATAATGTCTTTTCTTTTTTCTAGAAAAAAATTTTGGAGAAATACGACATACCGGGCAGTCAGTTGCGAATATATTTACATTACCAGCCATCATTCTACCATTTGCACGTGCATTTTACATATCTTAGACACGAGGCACCCGGCATCTATGCTGAGAAATCACATCTACTCGACACGGTCATTGATAATATCGAAATGATAAATAATTATTATAAATTAGCTACATTACCATTTACAATTAGAGAAATGGACAATATATTTAATATTTATGAAACTAATGGACATGTAAAGAGATTTAAACAAGAGAATAGTGAATTAATTGTTAAGTAAAGTTTTAGTTTTTAAGTGTAACAAAGATGTTGGTTAAGAACATTTTTATTGAGCTACGCTCCCGTTTAAGGAGTTGCAATGTTTTCATAACAACAGGTGTTGATTTCACAAAGAATTGTAATTTAAAAATAAGCATAAAATCCAATTGCATCCTCTTAAATTATTATAAAGATGACTATAAAAGGAGAGATAGTCTTTCTTCTATAGAAAGTTTATCCGATTGCTCCGAGGATGAATTTGAATGTTGCGTCATACCGATCAGAGAATTCTGTCAAATAATACCAAATTCAATGTCTTGTCTAAAAATTGATAAAAATACTATATCATTTAGAATTTTAACCGAACCAAAAAACGGTGGGAATTTTTATAAAGAATTAATTTCAACTAATACTATAGAAACTTCTACCAAAGGTAATGTTTTAAAATTGAATGTGAAGGTTGGCAGTGAATTGAATATTAATTGTGCTAATTGTTCTAATATCATATCTATGAACGGGCTGAAATTTGATAGAATATTAGAATTACCAACTGCTAATTTGGACATGTCGGAATGGTTTTGTCATGGCCATGGACATGGGCATTCTCACAGTGATACAATAACAGAAACAATTGATATAAAACCAAATAAGAATGATTTATTATATAGACTGACATTTTTTGTCATAAATAATAAACTTTTAGCCGATAAAACTAATAAATTCAATTCTAAAAGGGATATATATCATTGTAATAGATGTTTAGCATGGTTAGGTCTCAAAAATAAGGATACAGTTAAATTATTTAACTCTGAAGTTAAAATACAACAAGATGCTTTAGTTAAAACTGTGTTTGATGTTAAATCTGAGAAAAATGTACACATAGATGATTTTATTTATACTATTGAAAGTATCACAAAAGAATTTAATCTCGGCTTCCAATATACCGTTATGTGTAAGATTGTTCTAGAATGTTCTATTTCAGCTGGAAAGAAGCAATATTTGTTAATATGGGTTATGGATAAGGAATTGCAAGTGTTAAGAAATAATGTTGATAAGATTATGAGTGAGAAAATTGTATTAAAATCTAATTTTGTGACTAAGATTTTGTATAAAGTGGAGTTTTGTATGAACCAGGAAGTCGAAGCTTGGTTGTCGGATCCAGGTGTGGTGTCCACGGATATATCGAAAGGTATGTTCAGTCATGGATTAGCGCATTTACAAAAAATGTCATTAAAAGTGCCAGAATCATTCCGGAATACAAACGGTTACTTTGTAAGCTACCTGAAGGTTTGATCCAATAAAATTTCCATATTTTTGCCAATTTGTTTTATTATTTATTTTACTGTAAAATCTATCACTGTGCAGAGTAACATTTACCGCCAAGTGACCCTTTAGACGTTTTCTACGGCTCAAATACAAATACGGCAAATCAGGCCACCGTTTAGCGTGTTAACACATGTAATTTAATAATTCACGATCTTGAAGCTGTATATTGCAGGCATTAAGACGAAGATAAAAATTGCATAAACATAAGAAGCCTTTAAGAAAGCCCTAGCTGAAGGTTAAGAAAAAAATAGGTCAATTAGACAAATTTGCAAACATTAATCATCATTTCAGCTCATATACGTCCTACTGCTGGGCTCGAGCGTCCTCCACAATAGGAGAGAAATTGAACCACACAGGTCAGATGGGTTGGTATAGGATATTATTTCGAGATTTTCCTCTCTTGCATAGATGTTATATGCATATACTTTAGTCTTTTGCAACACCCACGGGCAAGAGAGGGAGGTGGAGAATTGCATTCTTACTCCGTCACCACATAATAATTATAAACAATATGATATGCCAAAAACTAGCATACTCAATAGAATAATAGGACCCATTACAAACTTAATAGAAGTCGGCGAACCAAATCCTGTACTAGGAAAAAGAAAGTAGTACATTGGAAAATCATCACAGCTCATATACGTCCCACTGTTGGGCTCGAGCCTCCTCCAGAATGGGGGCTGGTAAAGCCTTTTTTTTTTAAATATAACCCCCCTTAGAATAATAACGTACACTAGAGAACGCTCCGGCGTAGGGAGCCATTTCAGATTCCAATTTAAGTGCTTCAAATTTTGTGCGCGGAATTCGCTTCTATGAGTTATTATTCTAAAAACCCACTGTATTTCTCTTCTCTGCTTTTTGTACAGACCATCAGAATCCTTGAGCTTGTTTGATGGGCAGACTAAATGTAACCTTTCAAGTACCACTTCCGTTGACATCCCATCATCTCAGTTGACTTGCCTGCAGTTGGCATACTAATACATAGTCCAAGCCCAGATGGCTTCGATTATGGATAAAATCAGATTTTGTAGCTATTTATCTCATTTCACAGCTGTGATTAAAATTGTGCAATCCGCAAATTGTTATTCCGAGTCTGGATGTAATTTGTATTTATTTGTAAAGTGCCCCGCTATAGAAGGATTATTCTCTTAGTGCAATGTGTTCTTGTAAAAAAAAATCTCCCATATATTTGGCGTAAAAATAGTTTATATTTAAAGAATTTTATAGCATAGTTACTAAGACCTTTATACCAAATTTTGGTCCACAGACAAAACAAAACTAATAATATTTAACAAATAACTTGCTTCTATTATAATTTTTGGAATATTATAATTTTAGACATTATGATTAAATTATAATAAATTGACAGTTTTATATACTTATTATAAATTAAACACCACAATAACATTATTACTTAGAATAATAACGTATAGAAGAATAGTGCCGGTACTTCAGCAATCAAAAACGTGAAGCGTATGTAATCACATGCATACACACTCACACCATTACACAATAGAGTTGCCTTGTACCTTGTACACTACGTCACGATCCGCCGTAGGGAGCCATTCTGGCTCCAATTTAAACGCCTCAAATTTTGTGTGCGAATTGAGCTTCTAAGAGTTATTATTCTAAGCATTATTCATATTTTAACCTATAATTAAATTAAAATAATAATTTAAAAGCAACTTCACTTCGTAGCTGTAGTTTACAAGTGCTCATAATATCTGTTCTATATCATGTGACGTCGTACTTCTTAACTGCCCAATGCAGTTTGTCACGATAGAGTAATTGAAGTACCAGAATAGTGTAAAAAGTGTGCCGAAGAGTAAATCTGATTGTTTATTAAGGAAATATGATCACATACAAACATTTTGTCATTAAAAATTAATTTCCAAATGTGAAAATGATGCAGCAAAAGATGCAAGACTTGATGCATGCATGCAACAACATATACAAGAGTTGATGCATGCAACAACAGATGCAAGATTCATGGATGCTTGCAACAACAGATGCAAGATTTGATGCATGCAACAACAGAATACAAAATAATGCAGGACTTAATGTACATCTATTCAAATTCAAATCATTTATTATGCATAGACCCTGAGAGGGCACTTACATATTGTCAATTTTACGAAATAAAATTAAATTATCCAATAAAAATAAACTACCACCGGATCGGAACGCGACCGCTACTGAGAAGATCCGGCAAGAAACTCAGCGGGCTTGTCTATTATTTTATTTTTTTTTTTCTTCTTACTAGATATAAATTTGTATACATGTTTTGTAAGACCTAACTCCAGTGTGATGCCCTTCGAACTGCAAGATACTTAATATAATTCAAATGATTATGGCTGGACCAGATCCCACAAGCGGCACCCGATCACGAGTTAACTACTAGAGCAGCCATCACTCCCCTCAACCACATTGAAAATGAAAAATCTGTTTATTTTAATTAAATAAAAACACCATAGAAGGGTTCATCCCTTTCACCGGGTAACTTTATGTTCTTCAAATGTACATTTCTAGCGATAATTTCTCCCATGTACATGCAGGATTTGGAATCGAGCCTCCTCCACAATAGGACTGAAATTGACCCATGCTGGTCAGACAGGTTGGTATAGGGTTTAATTTTGAGTTTTCCTTTTCATACATAAATGTTATATGCGTATGATATCCGTTAGTCGCCTTTTACGTCATCTACGGGCAAGATAGGGAGTGGTGATTTGTATTTTTACTCCATCACCACACAGGATGGGAGAAAATGATGAAAAAGAAAAAAATACCAAATTGAACAAATCATCTTAAATATGACTAATAAAATCGAAAAATATTATTACTTATATTAGCATTATCTACACTCAAAATTTCAAGACTGACATGGAAAAAAAATATTATGTCTTTAGGGATTGTTTATCAGAAACTATTTAATTATTGTGTATCGGTAGTGCAAAAGGGGATAGTACGGATTACATACCTGTCGTTAGTGGTTTAACCTGCGTCAAGACAAAACCATGTAATTTTATATTTTACTAAAAGGATACGGACAATAATTTTCTCCCATGTCTCCACCATATACAGCTCAGTTGCCAAAAGATACCGCACATACCAATAACTGATAAATTGGCGTATTTTCTTGACGACTTCCATAACTTACACTTTCTTCAGTATTTCTGTTAATCTGAAAGCTCGTGTATATACACGATGTTTGGTATAGAATTTTTTGTGAAAATCTCACACTAAATTTGTAAGATATCGTAACTTGCTACAATGATTTAATTGATTATATCAATCAAATGAAGGACCTTAGCTACTCTAAACAGTCGGCGATATAGGTAATTAATTATTCTTTCAGTAAAGTATGTAAAGGCTAAAGCGTCCCGTCATTAAATTCAGAACTAGGGTTGATAAAATATCGATATTATTTCAAATTTTAAAAATAATCAAATTGTAATATCGATGTTCGATAATTATTTTCGGCTACACGGCGACGGAGTAAGAATACATATCTTACCCGTGGGTTTCGCAAACGACGTTTGAGGGATATATTGTGCATATAACAACTACGCAAGAGAAAAAAAACTCGAAATAAAATCCTATACCAACCCGTCTGATCAGCTTGGCATAGTAGGTCAATTTTCCATCGATTATAGACTCGAGTCCAGCTGTAGCACGTATGTGCGCTGTTTGATTGTTTGTTTTTTTTTATAAGACAACACCCTGCACTAAGGACATTTATACTTGTATTTCGGAGGACTTTACAAACATATAATTAACGGACACAAATAATATCCAGACTCAGAACAAGAATAACATATGTGTAAGCATGTGTTCGATCACTCACTGCTGAAATCACGTTATCAATTACCGAGATTCAAAAAGTTGATCATGCTGTATAAAAACCGACCTTCGCGGGTTACGATACGGCATTAGTCCTAGCCTTATATTTCTAACACAGACCTTATTGGAGCAACCAAAAAAAACATGATTGAAGGTGAAGGTCGGAAGGCTGTGTCTGAGCGAAATGTAATGGATCTGAATAGTGTGACTCATTATTTGTTTTCAGTTGATGAGGTATTTATAATTTAAGTATTTTAATAGTACTTTTATATAATAACACCCTGGGTTCATAATATCGATATTTATGTATCGATATATTTTTTATGTGGCCATCTCTATTCAGAAGGTAAATTATAATACTTTTTTTTTTGTTTGGATCGCCCTTACAGGCAGGCTAAAGTCTTTTCGACCATACTGCCTTGTCTTACGTAGCTTACTTCTTTACATATTATTTACTTCTTCATATTGTATAACTTATTTATTGTCATGGTCCGTCAGTAAGTCAAGTCGTTATCATTAATTAGGCGCTGAAAACCTAATTAGATGATTTCTCTGGGAATTCCGGTTGAATATGGAAATACACGTAAACCACTCTTATATCACATTCACCACATTTCAGCACCTTCATTATATTATATTACATAAAATATCAGCAAAATTATTCAATATAACACTATAAAACACTAAAAAAATGAATATAATACAAGAGCTTAACATGACATCTTCAAATTCGCGCCGAAACCCTAAATTATAATACGTCAAATATTCAATGACAGTTGATTTTTTTTTTGTTCCGTTCGTTCACAAAGGAAGCAAAGGTAAATCAATAACGATTTTCTTAAAAAAGCCTGAACCTTATTTCAATTTCGTTATATTGCATAACTTATTTAAAGTCTAGCCGCCGACAGAATGCGTTTCTCATAGATCGCATAGATGATGTAACTATAAAGTGGTAAACAATTTACAGCAAAAATATTATTATCGTTTATTTACTCTACCAACGAGTGAAAACATTAAAAACTGCATAACTACTTATAGTTAATCATCATCATCTTGCTCTTATCCCAATTACTTGGGGTCGACGCAATATGTCATCTATTTTGACATATTGCAAAAAGTTTCGGCAATGACTTTTATGACCGGCCGCCTGCCTGACGTCAACCCTCCTTGGGAATGTAATCGTTGACCCAAATGGTACCAGATGGAGTTGGTCCGGGTCAATCTAGGGCTCTTAGTCGTCTTTTACGACACCCACGAGCAAAGCAAGGGTTGGTAGTATTCGAAGCCGCTACCACACAGCTAACTACTTATAGTTAATGTTGCGGTAAATTCATTGTTCAAAATACAGTCATATCCCGGACTTTCGCGATAGGTTAGGGACCGAGCTATAATCGCGTAAGTCGAATTCGTGTAAGTCGGGATTTAATTTTGCTTATATTAGATGTACAAAAAATGGTTATTTGGAACTAGTTCAAAGACGACAATAATTTTATAGTAAAATTTTATTTATTTATTGAAATTTTATGACTTAAGGCGCTTAAAGAGAAACCGTGTATCTTTGAATTCGCATAAAACGGGGTAGTGTAAGTCGAGATATTACTGTATACATACCTTTAATACATACCTTTAGTCATATTTTCACGTTCTCGTTAAAACTTTTGTGTATCAGTAAATCAATAATAGGAAGTCTCTTGCTTAATTGCCAGTTTTTTCGTAACTGGTGAGACTGCTTATCAATACGAAACAACGTCACTATGATTTTATTAAAAAAACTCATAAGCAAAATAAACGTGATGGACTACTACATACGCTAGCTATAATTGCTTGTGATTATATTAGGTAGGAGCCGAAATCATCGATAACTGTAATAATGTCATTTTCATCAATGAGACATGGTGAACGCCAATCACTCGTTTTCTCGCCCTAGGCGACGAAAGGTCCAATAGGTAAAGAGTACCTACGCTATGATTACCAATTTCGCTGGCAACTGTAAACTAAAGCTATTATGGATTATTCCCTCTTGGAGAGGTTGATGACCAAGAGTGGACGTTGATGGGACGATGGATACAAGTTTTCGTAAATTTTAATTATAAGAGTGCTGGACTTTGTATACTTCGTGTCCCAGAGAAGACTAGAAATATCTGGTATTCATCCACATCTCAGCTCATATCAGTCCACTCGAGCCTTCTTCAGAATAGAAGCGAAATCAACCTAATTTACTATGCTGGACAGACAGGTTGGTGTTGGGTATTATTTAGTATTTTCCTTCTCTTGCATAGAAGTTATATGCTTTGCATCTCTTAGTCATCTTTTACGATAGCGGTTGGTGAATTGTATTCTTACTTGGTCACTCCATGGAAAATTATGTCTAAAGTTGGGTATTAACAAAATAAAATGTCATTATACAATAAAATGAACTTTAATTCATTAGGTTAATAATACAGTGTGATTTATTCATATTAAACCTAAAATAAAATTGGTATCAGCCCTTTAAACTACATAAAAAATACATAGATAGTTGCAAGCCTATCAAATATTTTTACACTGGTAAAACGATTCGATTAATTAATCACAATTTTGTACTTAAAAATTATATTTATAATATACGGTAATTTTTGTATAATTTCATTAGTTTAAAATTACTTAAAACTTAAGCAACTAGTATAAATAGTTGCCTTAAAAACACAATGTTGCATAAATTAAAGTAATAATTTAGATTAATTTTTAATCTGGCAATATTATCTAGGGAAGCGGTTGCATGCAAAAACCCGCGGAACCCTTCGAATCCTCGATCAATACATTTATATACTAAACGGTAACATAATTGCATTTAAGCGTGCAAATATTTAGCGTATTATAAAAAAAAAGCAATAAAATTAATGAAATATTTTCGAAAGAAAGCTTTACGGGGCTAAGTTTGCAGGAATTTGGATTTTATAAAATATGATAATAAGATTCTATTTATTTAAGATGCACATAAGTCTTTTACGATGATTTTAGGGAAAATCCATAAGTACATTATTTAATTCGTGATATCGACCGTGCTGCCATCTTTGATGACGCGTCTTGACGTTTGACATTCCCGCCATTTTTCATCATTTACGACAACCATGAGAAGTGATGAGATTATTTATAAAGAACTGCGTACTCATTTGAGTCGCGGAGGCTCGCCCGGGACTTCTCATATAAATAGCGTAAGCATGGAGAATTTATAAGCGAATCTCATTACAGCTGTTATGTATACAATCCCATTTATATTTATGAAACTATTACCACCAATAATTTGTAAATATATTTAGCACTCCTTGCAATGTCGTTTTTGTAATAAGAAACAATATACGACCTCCATAGGGCACTCATATAAAATGGCGAATCTGACAGATGTCATATTAAAATGGAATTTAAAAAAATACGATTTTTGTCTTTGGATACATAAATATGAAGATTCAAGCTTTAATTATAAAAATATATTAATTTGCTTAGACATTACAAATTCCTTCCATTAGCTACCTGTACGGCGGACTTATAATAAAATTGATAATTGGAATTTTATAAAATCATACTCTCATAGCAAATATATCATGCAAATATTTTATTGTACTAAACACTATGAAGTTTCTGATAAATATTTTGTAAATTCATCAGTCTTTTAAAAGGCACCGATTTTATCTGATTCGATAAATTTGTAAAAAATATATTGACCATTGTGTTTACAATACTATAATTAATTGACATAAACTAATAGTATTATCAATTGTAGACACGGTCAAAGGTCTTCCATATTGTGTAAATATTTATGGCTGCAATACAGACAGAACTATAAAATCGTTTTCATTCAACGAATTGCATTTTGTAGAATATTAAAAATAATAATCTGTATATGATGGTTATTATTTTGACATAACCGTCGCGCCAAAATATTGACAGCCATAGACATTTTTTTTAGGACAAAACGTTTAAAATGCTGCCGTTTATAGTTTAATTAAATCCATTTAAACCTTAATACTAAATCGAGACGATTTATTAAAATATTTTTAAATATAATGCGTGTATAAGTATAAATAAAATGTAATAATCGTATTAAATATTAAAATATGTAGATAAACAGTTATTAGCCCAAAATAATCATAAGAAAGAGAAATTGCGATTTTTATATATTTTAGGTGGGGTATAGCGATTATTGTTTTGAGATATGATATAGTTTTCTATTTTAATATTTTTCTACTTATAATAATTGTAAAATTTACCGATATCTTAGAGCTTATGGTATTTGATGATTCCGTTATTAATGTGCTTAAGGCCTATTAATTTATAAGTACAATTATTAAACTATTTGTGACTACTATGGACGGGTTTTGATGATATATGAACTGATTTATTAAAGAAACCGGTATCTCGGTAATGTTTCTACGTTTTAAAAATTCTCGTAATAAGTCTGTAGAAACAAAAAATCTTTAATTTATTCGTAAGATAACTTAGTCCAATCTTATATGTAAATGGATTAGTAAAATATATTTTCTTCGTAATTTTACCAGTATTCTGGTTCAAATAATAAAAACTCCTATGCCTCCATTCAAAAGCTGCTGATTTTGGCACGTCCTTGGATTACACATCCAAAATAAAGCTATATATCTCTTAAATACCTTGTGATCGATTAATTTCATTTCCATTGATCAAGAATAAGCCGCGATTAAACAGAATCCCTGTCCCTTGCTTTTGGATTTAAGAGATTAAAATGCCACGGCGTAGTAATATTGGGGAAAATTTCTATAAAAATTGGGTCTTTTTGTAAAAGTTGGTCGGATTTGGCCTAAATAAAACAATTTTCGGATGGATTAATACAAAGCGTACCATGTGGGTTCAAAAATTGGTTTGCATTTGTTGTGATAACTTATTTTGATCCAGATTTGTTTTTACTGAATGATTCGTGTTGTATGGTTGAATAATTAAGCAACAAACGATAAAACAAATTTAAACTAAGTTTTGGTAGTTATATATATTTGATAATTATGAATAAAAGATGTAAATTGTTCGTATGTCTGGAGTTTTTATCTTCTGACTAGACAACCGATACAATAAATTAAACGCTAAATGCAAACCCTTTCAATAGAAAATTTAGCCAACATCGTTCGACCCAACATTGTCCCCTTACAAACTACGCCTATAATAAAATATTATCAAAATATATTCGTGTTTGCCATCATTCAAGGTATTCTGTATAACCTTGTGCTCCAGTGAATATGACGTCTATCCAAATTCTGGCTGCTTCTCCAGAAGGGGCCATCAGGTAGTAGCGTCGTTGTCGTGTCTTCACTATGAACGTGGTTTGAGGATTCGGAGATTTTGATGTATTGCCGTGGTCCAGGTATACTTCTTCTATAACCTGGAAAACGAAAATTATTTTTTTTTTATTGGGACATCTCACCATATATTTCTATCTTGGGACTCCTGTATGCCGGGTTTCACAATGCCTATGAATACAGTTTTAACTATATCTCATTTTTTCCCATTGCAAGAGCCATTGTGTTTCAAATTTATTTTGATCTGTTTTTTACCGCTTAATTTTAATATGTGCTTGAAACTATCGATACTTACTTGGAAGTAGGCCCCTCCTCTCGGCTTTTTCTCGCTCTTGTCCCAGTAGTAGATGAACGTTTTCGTTTCTCTATCGAAAACGAACCACCTGTCGAATATATAAAAAAAAACATACTGTTACAAATTTCGATATAAATTATATTTAATATACCAAAGAACTGTCAAAAGTTTATTTTCTAAGCAAGAAAGAGCTTTTGAATTTGGAACCAATGCACTTTTGATTTCATGAAATCAGACGCATTATTTATTTTCTGTAGATTTAGCCCAATTTTTTTTTGCTTATGCTTCTAAGATTCTTAATAGTAATTAAATTTTCGAACCAGAAGTTCTGCCATAGTTTTATTGATTTTCGTCAGAGTTCTGTTAGAAATCTCTTAGGAAAATTAAAATATCATGAGACTTCGAGACAACCATCTGTTGTTATAAAATCTATAAGAGATTATTGTGAGGAATTCTGTAAGTCAAATTTATATTAGTATCGTTTGGAGTCTGTCAATTCGTATTGATTCAACGCGATGGATATTGACCTCAATTGCTTACCAATCATAGATGAATGCACTTATAATAATAATATAAATTGACTAGCTGACCGAACAGACGCCGTTCTGTACAAATCTAATACTAAAAAATAAAATGTCCATGACCAGCAGTACCATTTACCATCAGGTATTGCTGTCACTAACAGCAATAAAAGTAATGGAGATGTCATCTTATGATACCAGGGCAACATGATTAATTTAGTTGTCTGTTTGCTTATGCCATTGCTGTCAAGCTATGGCATAAGTTGTACCATGAAGAACTTACCGTTTGGACCATGTGTGGAACTTGGCACCGAGCTTATGCAGATAACCACGGCAGGAGGTCGGCGTCACCGACACGTAAGGGCATACGTCAACTTGGTGACCTGCGAAATAGTTTATGTAGAATTAAAATGAATTGGACATCTATTTTTACGGATTAACTGTTTGTATTTGATGTTTAATTGCCCGACGTTTTGAAACGTTGAAAAGTATTCAAAACATTGGCAAATCAAAAATCAAACATTAACAGGATAAAATCTGTAATAGTTTCATTTCAAACTCTTTATTACCGTCAACTTGTTATACAACATGTAACATAATTAACGCACACTCTGAAAGTAATTTGTTCAGAATCGGTATCTGGATCGATTTTGATTGTTTTTTATGTAGCTAATTTTTTTTCTCAAATTTAGTTAGAACTAAGTAAATTACAGTCATCCTAAACAGCTAGCTAAACAGTTCATAGAAACGAAAATGGAACGTAAATCAGTGTATTAAGACTTTTTAAAATGAAATATTAAATTAGTAAGCAAATTTCATCATTCAATTAAAGAAATCTGATACTTATTTCAAGGCTAATAGTCTTTTACAAATACCTACAGTGACAGCCGGCGCACAGCAACACTACAGTACCTACATAAAAGAAAGCCACGTACCTAATATAAAAATAATTACTTTCTCTTTCTTTCGGCGGCTATTACCTTACAATAGAGCGAGACGACTGCGCCGGCGCCGATCAAAAAAGCCTAAACAACGAAATCAACAAAATATGTTTGGGACAAGTCATCAGTCACGCCGTGTGTACCTTATCGATAAGAGGTCAATTGTAAAGTGCAAATAAAATATCGTAATCCCGCATTTCGCTCTGTCTTTTCGGTATACCAACGTTCAATACACGGAAATGGTGAGAACTTTGGCACGGTGTGATGATAATGTGGCACTAGCGTGTAGAACATTTAACGCGAGATACGGTACTAGTGTAGACCGCCGGACTATGTTATCAGCAACACAACGGCTTCGAGACCACGGAACTTTTCGTCCAAACACGGCTATCGACAGGGGAGACAATATGTGTACACACACTCGTCTTCAAAACGAAATTCTCGATTATTTCGACGAAAATCCGCATAGTAGTACCCGGTAAGTAGCGCCACGCATTGGGTGTAGTCATATGCACATATGGCGCACGCTTCGTGGTGATGGCGAGCATCCATTCCACCTCAGGCGATGCCAGGAGTTGACGCCAAGTGACTACTTACCACGCTTAGAGTTCTGCCGCTGGTTATTACAAAATTGGCAGCGAAACATTATTTGGACTGACGAAAGTACATTCACTCGTGGGAATGTATAATCAACATAACACACATTTATGGATGCATGAAAATCCACACGCATGCAGAGTAGACTCCTTCCAACATCGATTTTCAATCAATGTCTGGGCGGGTATGATCGGTACACACATACTGGGACCCGTATTTTTACAACGTCTAACAGGAGAATCATATTTACTGTTTTTGCGAAAAACTTTACCTTCTCTATTAGAGGACATACCTCTTGTTAATTTACAAGAGTTATTTTACCAACACGATGGTGCCCCCGCGCATTTCACCTGGAGTGTTCGCCAGCATCTTCACGCCGAGTACGGAGAACACTGGCTCGGTCGCGGGGGACCTGTCCAGTGGCCTCCTAGATCAGCTGATTTGACGCCACTCGACTTTTTTTTGTGGGGGCGAATTAAATCGCTAGTTTATAACACAGAGACAACAAGTGCCGAGGAACTAAAAAATAAGATAATAACCGCCTTTGAAAAAGTGAAAAGTGACACTGCAGTATTATCTAAAATAAAACAACAATTACGAAAACGGTCATTAAAGTGCATTGAACAAGGCGGTGGACATTTTGAAAATGTTTTAAAACGACAACGCCGTGTGAGTGCAAATTAAACTGTAAGTTTGTTTATGATATTTAAATTATTGTAAATATTTTGATTCACACCTTTTACGCCGACTTTGTTTAACTTTGTCGTAGGTATTTTGGCGTCTAATAAAATCACATTTATCAGCAGTTTAATCATTCTTATTTACAAATTTTTTAGTTTAACAAATCAATAATTACGAAATATTGGCTTCACATTGAATAAAATTATTCAATGTCGACAATCCAAAGCCTGAAAAAAATGTGATGGAAAGAAGAATCGTAAATATTTACTATCATAAAGCATAATGTAGTTATTTCGTGTACCTATTATTACCAAGTAGGTAATTATTGTCGGGCGGCACTCGGAGTTGGTCAGTCGGTGGCCATTTTATTTCCACGAAATGGGAATAACTAATTTCACAAATAATCAATGTTAACGTACATATAAATAATATTTGGGGTATGCATTGCGTTTATATCATTATATTTTAATTGGGGTGTTTGAGGGTGTGCGTTAATTATGTTACATGTTGTATATATGTAAATGGTTTTGTAATTAATATTTTTTTAAAGGCAGTAACGAGGTGTAACATCACAGGAATAAGTACGAGTACATATTAATATTTCTGTGGGCAATACTCTGCAATAAGGAAATATCCTCGTACTTTTTTTTTGGGGATGGGTTACGGTCGGCGCACTCCTCGCACCACTCCGTCCGGGGCGACAGAGGAACGTAAGCACACACACCCGTAACCCACCTGTGACACGTCGCCTTCATCGTTGGGCCGACCACCGGAGCAGGGTGACTTGACGTCAGTGGTGGGCCCGACGGAATACCCTCTGAGGAGTACCCTCTCCAAATATCCTTGAATTGCGAGGGACTTTACAAACATATAATTAACGGATACAAATAACATCCAACAATTTGTGTATCGCACAAAGTGTTCTATGTGGGATCAAATCCCGATCGAACCCGTGACACTGGTACGGTAGGTCGGTATTATAATCACTAAGCCCTCTGTGCATTCAAAAAATAAGTTTCTCATCTACTTGAATCCTGTAAAGTTCTTATGAGAAATGTGTATATACAGTGTATTTCGGTTATAACGACGGCGGAGGGATCCCTTTAATGTCGTCGCTATATCCGAAATCAGTTTTTCTTTAACAGCAAATGTTCGTCTAGGAGCCATTTTCACAAGTTTAAGAAACACTGTTAACTCACTCGAAATAGCTACGTAACTGATTCATAATTGTAACTTCGCGCACATGCTATCGCTTCACACAAACAAAGCATTTGACCATCTGCGAATGTAAACAAAGGATAACCCTACACACAAACAAAGCATTTGACCATCTGTGAATACAAATAAAGGATAAGAAAGCTTAATAGTTAAGGCTTATGAATGAGACTTTGTGCCTTTGCCGACTCAGTCGCAACATCCGAAAGGAATTTCTAGGAATCTATCCCAAATAGTTCATAAAAACAAATCGGTATACCCGAATTAGGCGTTACATCCGGAGTCGCTATTACCGAATGAATTTCCTACGAAAGTATGCTGTAAATTCTAGGGACCCAAGGTCGACGTCGCTATAACCGAAAAGTCGATACAACCGAGGTCGTTTGTAATGAAATCCACTGTATTTTAAAATCATAAAGTACACTTGGCACTTACCGGCAGACTCGACATGTCTACGCAGATCAAAGTCATCTCTATCCACAGGTAGATATCTGGTGAGAGGTCGCTGGGATTCACTGTAGGGGGCGACACCACGCCGGCTGCGTCTGGGCGCATTACTGAGTGACACTGAAAAAAAAAACACAAAGCATATAAAAGCCTAATGTCATCAACTAGTTACCCTTTTTTTGGGGTAAGCTATGGTCAGCGCATACGCCGTCCGTTCCGAAGGGTTCAGGGGTGACGAAAGAGGGCGCGCGGACCCACCGTAATCCCTCTCCTTCGCCATTAGATTGATCACCGGTACCGAGATCCTTGTCGTCCGTGGCCAGCCCCCTTTCGGGTATCCTCCCTTCTTCAGCGCCCCTCTCAGTACGTCGGTTGCCATCGCCCGGTCAATCTCTGTGCGGGTGACTGACTATGCCCGGTCCAGCCACCCGCTGCCTCGGCTAGGGATCAACTAGATACCCTATGCCAATCTGTCTGACAAGCGAGAATATTACTATTCTGCTGTTATTCCAAGTACTTGGGGGTCCACGAAATATGAATTCAACTATCGTATATATTGCCTAAGTTATTGGTAATACCGGCTGGTCGTCATACATCTATTGCCAATGTCTGCCTGACGTCTGGCCAACAACTGCATTCCTAAGCAAGGTTGAACTCCTTGTGAATATAATTGTTCACCAAATTCAGAGGGAATTGCTTCTAGATGAAAGCTCACGGTCGCCTTTTAAGACCCAATGAAAGGTTTAGTGGCATTCATAGCCGCCACTACACAGCGTTCTGACCAGCATGGCATAGTAGCTCACCAGCATGGTATAGTAGATGAATTTCCTTACATTATGGTATTGTAGAGGAGGCCAGAGTACAGCAGTAGAATAGGTTCAGAAGAAGGAGAAGCAGTTGACTATTAGAATTCCTAGAAAGAGTGAAGTCAGGCCAGGCAGCCGGTCATAAAAACTTAGATAAACCTTATTCCACCTATATTAGACGAAGCAGTTTGTGGTGTAATTTTTGTTCTTTAATTGTATTTATAGTCAAGGTGCATTGCGTTGTCAATATAAAATCAAAATAAAAAAACTCACATATATTATCCCTGCTGAAGTCTGAGGCATGGCTGAGAGGTCGGCTGTCATCACTGCGTTTGTCCTCCTCGGTGGATTCGGTACGGGAATGCCTTACTTGAAGCTGTGGACAAAGAAACATATAAATCAAATGATGAAATCATACACTAAATCAACTATATCTATTTCTTTGTGAGATATTCAGTTGTATTTATTTATTGGAATAATCTTATCACAAATTGGCGTCTCCATTCATTCATTCATTAGCCAATCGACAAATACTGTTGAGCATAATTATGCCTATCTACGAGGGGAGCTAAAGTCATAACCGCCACGCTTGGCAGTTTGGTCGAAGTACCCAATTATCATATTCCCAAGGAAGTATTACTGCACATTTTCCTGATGCTCCCTTATCTACTTATTTATCGCTGATATCGAAGACTAGACCTAAGTAACGGCGCTCAGATCGAATGACTTCAATACGCTAAGTTCTGGAGCTGCCCGCCGCCCTTTCCGCTGCTTCGAACGGTCAGAAACGACTAAAAACGCTTTCATGTAACGACATCTAGCGAGTCAAGCAAAAATCTCAGATACGAGTATAAAAAATAATCTGCTAATTCTGTGAGGAAAATGGGACAATTTATTTAAAATATTGCATTATCAAGTGGAACAGAAAGGGATTTTCCGTGTGGTGACGGAGAAATATTACCATTCATGTCATATGTGCATTATAACCCTTAGTCGTCTTTTACGATTTCCACGAGCTAAAAAGGGGTTGATGAATTGTACTCCGTTACCACATGGGTAAAATTAGAAATCCGATTATGCGAAATTGACTACCTGATTATCCGGATTCATAATCCATCTCTGTTTGCGGTCTTATTTTCTCGATCTAATTGTTGATTTTTCCGTGTGGTGACGGAGTAAAATTACAATTCACTACCCCCTATCTTGCCCGTGGGTGTCGTAAAAGACGACTAAGGGATATAATATGTGAATAACATCTATGCAAGAGAAAAAAACTCGACATTAGACCCTATGCTAACACGTTTGATCAGCGTAGTATAGTAGGCCAATTTCTCTCCCATTAGGGAGGAGATTCGAGACCAACAGTATGACTTACGCGAGCTGAGATGATGAGATGAGATAAAAATACTTACAAACAAGGGTTTCTGATTGCATCCAAGTCCCCAATGCGAACTTTTCACTAAAGTTAGCCACACGGACATAATGTTTTAATTTTTTATAATTTATAACACTTTATATTTATATTACTAACACATTGTTTTATAGTTCCAGTCTTACTACTTCCAGTCGTACTTGTGTATAATTTTGAATTTTATTGTTTTAAATGTGATGAATCCAATTTGTGAGATAGTCTTTAAGGTACCTATTGATATTTTTAGATTCATTAGATTTCGATTATATAGTTTTAAATAGAATACGCATGAAATAAAGATCTTAAAAAACTAGGTAACCCATCAAAACAGTGTGTTTGAGGTTATGGAGCAACCGGCCAAATGGGAGTTAGGCAATGGTGGTAGGAACCCATGAAAAAAAAATTGAAGTAAAAGTATCGATTCGTTAATGAATTAGAGACATGTAAAGTTTTCAATGTTATCATCGCTTTTTCGTGTGAACCTGATTGAAATGTAAAAGTGCAGCAACTTCATACTTTGTTAAATGTTCGTTAGAAATTGAATAAATCAATGATTACGCATAAGTAAAACAAACTTCGCCTTAATATCAGTTGATCGGCGGGCACCCGTTGACGTTGACGGAGTGTCTTTGTACCTACGACGTGTTTGCGCGTTTCGTTCCTAGGGATACAAACGATATATCGATGTTTCAGTAAAAATCATCGATATTTGCCATCGATGTTCACTATTATAAAACATGGTTGTATCGATTTTACTTTATACGATGTTATTACATCACTTTTTTTAAGTGATTTAGAAACAGAGTAACTATACTGTTATGCAGACTCTGCTAAAAGTACCATACATTTTAAATAGATGGCAGGGAAAATATTGATGTAAAAACATTGTATAAAATAACATCGATACATCGATGTTTTACAATAGTGAACAAGATGATGTTTTATTATTAAAACATCGATGCTTCAGAAACATCGATGTATCGTTTGCATCCCTACTTTCATGGTGATATTATGCAGTGTAGTAGTGGTTAGGAACACAATATCGAAACGAAAGTATCGATACTAGTAGGTAGTATCTAGTAGTATCGAAGAAAATGTATCGTACTCACTAAAGTATCGAAACCAAAGTATCGAGTACTGAGTACTTTTCCTAGAATCTATGTCGTGATGAGACTTTTTTTAGGAATTCAACTATCTGTGTATAGATTAAAATATTTCGAGTCACGTTTTAGAAAGTTCATTACGTTTGAACTAGATGGCGTTACCACAAACATGAGCCGTAAAGTCAAGTTTAACATGGATAGTTTCTAAAATTTATTCGATACGATACCTGCCAAAAAATACTCATTGAGTAAAAGTATCGAATGCAAAATTTCGAATACAAAAGTATCGTTATCGAAAGAAAAGTACTCGATACCTAAAAGTATCGGTACTTTTTCCGTGTCCCTAATAATGGTTACGAATATTACCAGTCCATAAATTATTCGCGGGGGTCGTAAAAATCGTAATACATTTTGTAACTGTTATGTTTAAACGAACTGGATGAATAGGGATTTTTTAAATATGTTCAAGTACTTTTTATATCCAAAGCGACCTTGAACTTAAATGGTTTCAGTATTTTTATAAAACATTTATTAGTGTTAACGACGTCAAACTTTAATAATAAATGGAGTAAGTACATACTAATTTTATACATGTCTCATTAGTCTAAAATGTGGTAAAAAAAATGAGATTTATATAATAATTGCCTTTGGTACATTAATATTAAAAGATTTCTTTTTACTACTTACTACCTATCCGGGACGCGTAGCGGTTGTTTTCGGTAAGACCGAAAAGGAATATAACTGGCGTGTAATTACACGGGGTAGACCCGGGGTAGATATTAGACATATGTAGCTTGCAATATCCTGTTAGTTGCCATTGCGTTCCTATCTGATGATAGCTTTATCATCTCGGCTCATACGTTCTATACTGTACCAGGATGGTCAGACGTGTTGGCATAGGGTTTTATGTCGAGTTTTCATGCTCTTTCATAAATGTTATTAGCATATCCCTTAGTCGTCTTTTACGACTTCCACGGGCAAGAGAGGTGGTGGTGAATTATATGTATAATTACCTACCTTCCCGAGCGCATGAACGCTATAAAGTGTTCGAAACGTCGGGTAATTAAACATCAAACACGATAAAATGCGTAATATAGTTTTATTTACGATAATGATAATGATTTTCTGTTGGCTGCATGCTCAAATTAAGACTGCTTCATGAAATACTATAAAAATTTGAATATAATTTATACAACACTAAAATATAATATTTAATACCCGTCGTCTCAACGACGTTTTCACATTCGCGCCACAGCTCATAAAATTGTCATATGTCAAATGAAGTTATGAAAGTTGAACTTAATTTTGGCAAGCAGATGTACAAAATGGTTAAACGTCAAACCGAAAGTAAAATCACAAAATATGATTCCTTTGCTATTGGAATTTCGTTTACATATTAATAACTAACTGACCTAACAGACGTTGTTCTCTTCAAATCTAAACAAATAGTAAAAGGAATTCCTCTTGAAATCGATTATCATGCCACCTACCGGTTTTACCAGGTCGGGTAGTACCAACTTAGAAACCTTCGTGCGCTCATGCACAACACTTTGTTGAAGATCGTCACAGGATCTAATGCATAGTTTATAATTCTATATAGGACGTACAGACAAACATTCATTGTTATATGTATAGATAAAAACATAACATATATTTTATAAAATATCATGTGTGTTACCAGCGATGACTTACGACTCTGAAACGTGGTCCCTAAATGTCGGTCTCATAAAAAAGCTCAAAGTCGCTCAACCTGCTATGGAGAGGGCCTGCTAGGGTAGGCTCGGTATTTCTCTACGTGATAAAATCCGAAACACGTAAATCCATAGAAGAACAGGTGTAACCGACATAGCCCGCAGAATTAGCACGTTGAAATGGCAATGGGCAGGCCTCATCGCTCGTCAAACCGACAACCGTTGGGGAAGAAAGGTTCTTGAGTGGCGACCACGAATCGGACGGCGCAGCGTAGGACGACCCGACTAGGTGGACTGACGATATTCTCAAAGTCGGGAACTGTTGGATGCAAGTGGCGCAGAACCGTTCCGAGTGGCATTCTCGTGGGGAAGCCTATATCCAACAGTGGACGTCTATAGGCTGATGAATGGATGGATAAAATATCATCATGAACATTCAGCCTAGCGCCGTCCACTGCTGGACGTAGGACTATCTCAAGTTTCGCCACAAAGTGTGGTCTTGTGCCGCCTGTATCCCGTTGGATACGTTCACCTGGTGAAAGTTACTGAACATCGTTATGTTCAGTAACTTTCACCAGGTGAAAAATAAATTACCAGTACTCCAGAATTCGAGCATTTTTTTTAAATAATAAAATCCAGTATATCTGTAATTTCAATTATTGCGGGTAGGCGATACTCGATACCTAAAAGTATAGAGTACTTGTCTTTCGATACAGATACTTTTGTACTCGATACTTTCTGTTCGATACTTTTACTCAATGAGTACTTTTAAGCAGGTATCGTATCGAATAAATTGTAGAAAGTATCCATGTTAAACTTGACCTTACGGCTCATGCTTATGGTAACGCCACCTAGTTAAAGCGTAATAAACCTTCCAAAAAGTGGCACGACATATTTTAATCGGACAAATTCCTAAAAAAAAAAGTTCATCATGACCTAGATTCTAGGAAAAGTACTCAGTACTCGATACTTTGGAGTATCGGTACTTTTGTTTCGATACTTTATTGAGTACGATACTTTTTCTTCGATACTACTCATGAGTACAGTATCGATACTTTCGTTTCGATATCGTGTTCCTAGGCGTACTGCGGTTAGGCAACGGCATGCCAAGGACTCCAGCGATCGTTTTGACATACCTAAAGACTAAAAGCGAATCGGGCAGCAGGAGCTGTCGAGGTGTGCTTTGTCGCGCCGTGACAAGGTGCTTGAATGCCGCAGTATCTAAGCGGCTAATGTGCACCGACTGATGGCAAAATCCCTTGCCATGCCGTCCCGGTCTGCGTAGGCCTTATGCATTCCTAAGGAGGGTTGACGTTAAGCGGTGAGGCATAAAACTATTACCGGTAACTTTAGCAGATGGATACATATAGATCCCAAGTAATTGGGCAAGGTGATCATGATGACGTTTCATGGTAAATCAACAAGAAGTAATCAATAATTTTAAATATATATACTGTAGGTATTAAAAGGCGACAACCGGTATTAGTGCAGGTTATGAACCCACTTCGAGGTTGTGACAGAGTAAGACAGAATTCATCATCGCGTTTCCTCCTCGTGGGAGTTGTAAAAGACGACTAACATCTATGCAAGAGAAGGAAAAATCGAAACAAAACCCTATAATAACCTGTCTGATCAGCGTGGTATAGTAAGATTAATTTTTCTCCTATTATGGAGGAGGCTCGAGCCTAGCAGTGAGAGATATATAGCACAACCTACTTCTGTACAGGGTTTAAGGTAGACCACAAGTCACTTAAATAAGATCAAGTGAAAATGTGAGATTTTCAGTTGGGCGTTTGGTATTGTAACTAGTTTCATTCAAAACTATGTTTGTATGACGCGCAAACTTTATGTTTTGGCCGGTCGGCCAGTCTTTTTGTTTGTAATTACACCTACATATATTCTATACGATACTGTGGAATGTGCTATTTTCAATCATATGTTATGCTAAGGATTATTCGACATGGCAAGCTGACAGTCGCGTCTGTATCCCTTGAATAATATTTTGTAGAGGATAAGTTAATTTCTCCGTATAATGGCAAACAAAAAAAAACTCTAAAAATCGACGTCATTATAGCTCAGTGGTACCATTATACATGGGAATTTCAAACGCTGTGTTTGGAAAATAATATCATATTATGTCGAGAATTCTTAACATAATTTTGGAAAAGAGCTGTTGCTCTTCTAATGTTGAATCGATTTTTACCAAAAACAGTTATGAAAGTCGCTTTCACATAAAATATTTCGGATGTGAAAGCGACTTTCATAATTGTGCAACTGTTCATGCATGCATCGGAGACGCATCTTTATCTAAGCACTGCTAATAATGCACATAACTTTTGGGATATCGGAACGATCCGCAGAAGTAAACATACAAAAGTACACATATAAGTAAACATACAAAAGTATAATACATTATAAAAAACAAATCTCAATAAAATATTATAACCTTAAACCTACTTTTTTGTCTATGGTCTAGACACATCACGCCCAAACTGCCCGGAGCGACGGATGGGCGGCGTACGGCCACCTACTGTATTCTCCCCCTATCACCATTGGGCCGACCACTAATATTGATTCCTTGACATCTATGATCGACGCGGACTTTATATTACCCCAGAGAAAGCCTGAAGGTAGTATTGCTGATAGAAAACATTAGAAGCGCAAGATTATATAGGTATGATTATGTGATGAGGAGGCAAGAAAGGTATATGAACTGGAATTAATATTTTAGGATGTAAGAATGAATATGCCTTCCATTGCAGTGAGTATTAACCCAGTTAATAGATGCACCGTCTGTGAAAATTTTATGATAATCCTCTTTAAAATATAATAAAGCTTGCGGGCAACCCACGCGAATATCTGTCTGTTATAAATTTTGTATTTTTTGCGCTGTATTAACACAAGAGTGTAAACATTACTGTACAACGTCTAAATTTAATTTACGCGTATGTAAATTTATAGTTTTCTTCTTTCTTTTCATATGGTCGTCAACCTGGATTCGTATTTGATAAGGATATCTAGACAATACGGAAATTGATGATTGCCTTTTATAATGAACTCAATATTAAGGTCATTATTTATTCATTTGCTAATGTATATTTATAAGAAACTTAATTGGTGACAGCGCTGTTAATTTTATTTGACTTGTAAATTAGTTCATAATTCTATTTGTTTCTTTGAACACAATAAATAATCGTGTACTGAATAAGGAAAAAGGCATTCGTTTATCATTTTTTTTGCAAGACGTAAAAAAGAGTCTGTAACTTTGAAAGGTGACTTAACGTAATAAAAATGCAAATCATCACCGCCTCTCTTGCCCGTGGGTATCGTAAAAGGGGATAGATATATATATAATCTGTTTTTTTTTTTTATTTTATTTGCTATGGGACAATAAACAGCTACAATATACACAATACAAATAAATGCAGGCTTAGAGCTATATAAACAATATTGTAGCCAACTATATTATCCACATATAAACAATTAAATTAAACATAGGTACATTGCCACTAGAGAAAGATACAAAAAAAAAAATACGCTACCACTATTAACAAAAGCAAAGAATTTAAGTTATTATTAATTAAAGTTATCATTATTATAAAAGCATATATAAACAATAAATTATAAAATTCGAAAAATGATAAAATTCAAAATATACAATACAAACAAATGAACACTCCATTACATCGCTATAGAATCAGTACAATTAATTAAATGATAAATGTTTAATAATACTATTTCTATATTTAGTTTTAGTGCATGCAAATATATCTATATTGATAAAATTACTATTATACGACTCCACCATTCGGCGAACAGGACATCGTCGCCCAGAATTTGTTCGACAAGACTTAACTACGAACAGAGTACCTGCACGAACGCTACGCTTGTTCACAGTACGAGGGACAGCATAACAGAGTTGCCTCGTGAGCTCTACTGTATCAAAATTGGTATGGACAATATCATATAGTACGTTAGCCTCCAGCAATGTGCGTCTACGCTCTAGTGACATAAGATTGTATTTCTGTAGCAACTGCGGATAGGACAGATACCCTCCATAGCATCTATAGTGCATGGCACGTAGAAACCTACGCTAATTTAAACGCTGTTTATAACATATAGATGTTCTTACATAGGCAAGAAAAGGGAAACTCGAAACATTACCCTATGTCAACACGTCTGACCCGCGTGGTATAGTAGGTCAATTTCCTTTCCATAATCAAAGAGGCCCGGTCGAGTTGGTTTGATTATCAGACTAAAAATACAAAAAAAAATAATTTTCATATATTATATACATAATTTCCGTGGTGACGGAGTAAGAATACAATTCACCACTCCTTATCTTGCCCGTGGATGTCGTAAAAGACGACTATGGGATATAATATACATATAACATCTGCGCAAGAGAAGGAAAACTCGAAATGAAACCCTATACCGACATGTCTGGCCAGCATGGTATAGTAGGTCAAATTTCCTCCCATTGTGGAGGAGATCCGAGCCCAACAGGAGGACGTATGTGGGCGGCAATGATATACATAACGTTTTGTGTAATATATACGAACCGGTGTTATGCCATAGATTCCCTGCCCGAATCCAATTATTCGAAATATGTCATCTCAAAAATACCAACTGCTATGATTTCCAACTTATATATAGCATTGTAAAACTCAACTAAATGAACATGTCTTTAATTAATCACATTTAAGAGGCCTTTATATTGTAAATGCGAAACTATGTCTGTTTATTGATCTGTGCGTCATCATTTTATAATATAAAATTAATTATTATGCGTAAATGCTGAGGGGCTCTTACATATTGTCAATTTTAATATGTTTAAGTAAATTAGTCCGAAAAATCCTTTCCGTGTGGTAATGGAGATTTTTTTTTTTTTTATGGGTGGGCTATGGTAAGCGCACGCGCGGTCCTGTCCTTCCGGGGCGATGAAAGGACGGCGCGCGGGCCCATAACCCACCCGTACCCACGTCACCTCGTTGTTGGGCCGACCACCGGAGCAGATGTGACTTGTCATCAGTGGTCGGCCCGACGGAATACCCTTTCGGGCAACCTCTCACCTCTCGACGTACTGGGACGTCGGTCGCCATCGCGCGGTCAGCCTCTCTGCGGGTGACCGACAATTCCCCGGTCCGATCACCCGCACCGTGTGGTAATGGAGTAAGAATACAATTCAACACCCCCTCTCTGGGGTGGTGAATTTTATTCATAATGAATATTATCATAGTAAGTTATTAATTCGCTTGTCTTCACCTCACGTTAAGTGAGGGCCGCACATGTCCTTATCTTACCTTCCACAGTCTTCTGTCAGCCATCATATATGTATATTATAAATGACAATTAATTGATAATTTCTGTCGAAGAGAACTTAAAAAACATATAATTTTATATATCATCTTCGCTAAATTGAATATTGGTGGCTAAGGACAAGATCGTATCCATTAAACCTTTTTTCTGCCATAATAACAGAGGGCATCATGGAAAAATATTTATTTTTTTGGGATCAATCTCACCATACATTCTAACCGCTGTAAACCAGGATCCACAATGGTTTCCGTATAAGACACTGAAGTTCGTCCTTCAGGAAGTGCCGGTTAACGTTTTTAATTGTCTTGGAACCCGCAACAAATTTAATTGGAAAAGAAAAAATAACTGGAGGAGTTGGAACAATGTCTGCTGGATAAGCGAATCAGGGTTTACAATTAGTGTTATATAATTTACGCAATGTATTAACTGAACGGCCATTAGTGAGACATTAATCCAATAATAAATAATTTATCAACAAATAATGTGTGTTGGCAACTTTCCAAAGACTATATACTCTATGGTTCTAATATATTTTAATTTTATTACGCGGCTCACGATAATGTTGCCAGTGACATCTCTTTTTATTACTTCGCGTGTGATGGCTTCTATGTTTTGTTGGCATTGACCTGTGTCTTACAATTGTCCTGTTTATCCGGGATATATGGGACGATAGTTTATTTAATCGGTTGCCTAGTGATCCAAAATTTACTGTGATTCGTTAATTTTTCAACACTATTAAAGGTCTTTTGTCTAATGTATTATATAATATTTAATATACATACATATATTCACGTCTCTTTCCCATAGGGGTAGGCAGAGACCACCATCCACTTGCTACGATCTTGACATACCACTTTCGCCTCCTCCACATTTATTAATCTCCTCATACATGTTCTTCGGTTCAGGGTAATCCTAACCTGGCCCTTCTTAAGAATGTCCCCGATTTGATCGTGGAACGTCCGCCTTGGTCTTCCCCTACCAACACTTCTGTTCACATTCGCTCTATAAATTATCTTTGTTAATCTCCTTTCATTCATTCTCTCTACATGGCCGAACCAGAAACTTTATAATTTAGAAATATATATTTTTTTATCTTATTTCACACATTTGCCACTACCGGGCTTACTGTATTCTTACTCCGTCACCACATAGAAGGCCACCATTTTATAGGTAATATAAATTTAGTTAATAGTACTATTTGACAAATTAAAACCATTGTATAAGTCATTAGATAGATGATTACGAAGACTATTAGCTTACACGGTAAAGGGGTTGGTATTCTGTTTCCACAAGGAACGATGTATAATCCTCATTAATATTATAAATGCGAAAGTAAGTTTGATTGTTACGCTTTCAAGCACCAATTTTAAAAATTCTTTCACCAATGGAAAGCTATAATATAAGGGAGTAACATAGGCTATATTTTATCACGGTATTCCGACGGGAAGGGGATCTACGCGGTTAAAGCCACTGAAACCGAAGCGAAGCGAGGGCGGGTTACTAGTATAATATAATCATTCAATTTTATTTCGTTGAATTTCTTACCGGAACTATACTATTAGAAAACAATAGACGTAAGACAATGTTATGCTGAGCATATGACGTCGAAATTCTTGATACTATTAATGTTCGTGTTTGATTTTAGCTTTGTGCAAAAATATACTTACCAATTAGCTAATTGCAATGCTTGCTCATGAGGTGACGTCTATAAGCTTAATTCTTTTTGGTTATTCATGATCATGGAAAGTTGTTGATTCGATTATATTGTTAGTTCAACAATTTTCTTTCTAACTTACAAAGTAATATTTAATTTCTTCATTTTCACTTATAATTACTGTCAATAAGTTAAGTTCTTATTATTAATTGGAATCTGATAACTAAATTCACAACTCTGGGAATTTTTAGAGAACATGAAAATAAATATAAATCACTGTTATACCATATTCACTACACTTCAGCACTTTCTCTGTATTACATAGAATACCAGTAATATTATTTAATGTAGCATTTGCCTGACCTGACATTTTGCAGGTGCCCGCTAAAAACTACGACAAAAAATTCAGAAGAATACCGTATGTTGTCATCTCTGTTAAAGTATTGAAATAAAGATGGGGGGGTACTTTCCCTAAAATATCATAACTTTGTGTAAGTCTGTGGACTGCTGTTCGTTATTGAAGCGTATGACAGTGTGCGTATTTAAATTTAGTGGCCGTTAGTGTATGACCAGCGTGGTATAATAAGGTAATATCCCTCCCATAGCGGTGGACGCTGGCATCCAGAATGGGGGGGGGATGGTTTGGTAGGGGTAATTGACCCACTAAATCACGCTGGTCAGACGTGTTGGTATAGGGTTTTATTTCGAGTTTCCTTGTATATGCATATTACATCCCTTAGTCGTCGTTTACGACATCCACGTGCAAGAGAGGAGGCGGTGAATTGTATTCTTACTCCGTCACCACACCAAGAATAATAGTTTACGTAAATTGCATATTACAAATACGAAGAATTTTACCTAGCGCCAAACATCGTATGACTAAGAAGAAATATATCAAGCTATTCTCTCGCTCAAGTCCGCCTCCGACATACAAATAAACACTTCAAATTTATAACATTATTAATTTACGATTCATATCTTTCAGTATACAAATATTATCTGTTAATATATGTATTGTATGCTAAAATAGGGATGTTGATATTTTTTAAAATATCGATTTTTCGATATAGATATATTTAAATATGTCGGAGTTCGATATATCAAAAAAAAAATCGATAATTTCTCATATTTACGCGAGTACACACATTGCAAATAAAACTACTCTAACTAAATAAAAGAAAAAGTTTTCTTTCCGGATCTTTCTCATTGTGGCCGCGTTCCAATCCAGTGGTAGTATATTTGATTTGTTAGGTTTAAATTAACAAATTGTTATAATAATTAGTGTAAATTTAATGTTTAATAATTACTAATCATAAACAATATAATTTTTTCATATAGAATCATTTTATTATTGTACTGGCAATAATTTTGTACCAAAAATGTGGGTCAAAATTTAATAACAAATTTCTGTAGCGGGTAGATAATTATAAATATCTGTAATAACGATGACTTCTTTGGATGTCAGACATCTTATTCCGGCCGTGACCATGAACGCTGTAAAGTGTTCGATATAACGATATTTTTCCATAACCACGCTTTAAGTTCGTTCATTGCGGGGATTCCCGTGATCGTATCGGCTCATATAATTACGTCCCGCTGTTGGGCTCGAACCTCCTATACAATAGGATTGGCGATTGACGTTACTATCATGCTGGTCACAGGTTGGTATAGGGTTTTGTTTCGAGTTTGCCTTCTCTTGCATAAAAGTATCTGTTTTATGTGTTATTTTATCCTTTAATGGTCTTTTACGGCATCCACGGGCAAGATAGAGTGGTGAATTATATGTATTCTTACTCCGTCACCTCCACGGAAATTACCGTAATGAGCTATTAAAGTAACAAATTTATAAAAATAAATATCGACCCTCGATAATTACTTTTTAGTATCGAACTATGGATATACTGTCAAAAAAGTATTAATTATCGATATTTTTAAATAATAATATCGATATATCGCTATTTTATCAACAGTTCTATTGTGAAGCCGCGTTCGCCAGGAAACTTACTGGGTCATAACAATAGATTATTTTTAATTAGCAGGTTTCGGCAATGTGCGTAGCGTCTGCTCACATAGCGGTTAAGAAAAACAAAGCGTGTTTAAAAACCAAAATGTTCATATTTAATGGAAAGAAACCTTACAATTTCAAAGCTAGATTTCCTACCTATAGTATAATTCGCAATTAGAGTGGATTGTAAATGTAGTTTTTTTTTTAATTTTTTTTTGTGTGACTTAGTTGTTAGCCTCAGATGGCTGTGACCACTTTACCCGGACTGTTGGGTGAGCGCTGAGGGCTCTCAACTGTGTGCTAGTTGTGTACCACACTTGCTGTGTGGTAGCGGCTTCGAATACTACCAACCCTTGCTTTGCTCGTGGGTGTCGTAAAAGATGACTAAGAGCCCTAGATTGACCCGGACCAACTCCATCTGGTACCATTTGGGTCAACGATTACATTCCCAAGGAGGGTTGACGTCAGGCAGCGGCCGGTCATAAAAGTCATTGCCGAAACTTTTTGCAATATGTCAAAACAGATGACATATTGCGTCGACCCCAAGTAATTGGGATAAGAGCAAGATGATGATGATGAGGGCTCACAACTCGTTTGAAGTTAAGCGACTGGTCCCGAGGACACCCCCCGTGGGGTATGGACCTCGGCTTGGGGGGTCGCTGGCAAAGTGGGCATTCCCACATTTATGACTTTACCGCGGCACGATTTCCGTTATCGATGACGGGAAATGTAGTTACCGTGTGGTGACGGAGTAAGAATACAATTCACCACTCCCTATCTTACCCGTGGATGTTGTAAAAGACGACATAGGGATTATAATATGCGGATAACATCTATGCTAGAGAAGGAAAACTCGAAATAAGACCCTATACCAACACGTCTGACTAGTGTGGTATAGTAGGTCTACTTCCCTCTCAATGTGGAGGAAGATCGAGCCCAGGAGTGGTACGTATATGACTTGTGATGATAAATGTTGGATTAATTAATCGGTTCAAAATCATCATCATCCCAGTTTTAAAATTGTAACAAAATCACCATTAATGTCAGCTCTAAATTCATAGCTTGTCATTTTACCTGTTGAATATTATTCCAACATATATTTCAGCGTAATATTAGCTAGGAGTAGCCTTTCTAACCAAAGAACCCTAATTTTAAAATGTAAGTGTTCTATATCTATGAAAGCTGGTTTTCGATCTACAGTGTATTAGCGAGTCGGGCGAGGCAAGAGCGAGACTTGCGCCTGATGTCGCCCTAACCGAGCTCGCAGGTGGCCGGACTGGGGTTAAGCAGAGCTGACCGCTTGAAGGCATCGGCGCGGTAACAATATTCTCGGTGCCGGGTCGTCGTAAGGCGCGGTACCCGAAATCCGTCGGGCCGGCCACGGATATCACGGATGGAATCGATAAATTCAAATCATTTATTATGCATAAACCCCGAGAGGGCACTTACATATTGTCAGGTTTACAATTTCCAAAAAAAATATACTACCACCGGATCGGAACGCGACCGCTACTGAGAAGATCCGGCAAGAAACTCAGCGGGCTTGTCTATTATTTTTAATTTTTTTTCTTCTTACTAGATATACAATAATTATGTACATGTTTTGTAAGAACTAGCTCCAGTGTGATGCCATTCGAACCGCAAGAAACTTAATATAATTCAAACGGTTATGGCTGGACCAGATCCCACAAGCGGCACCCGATCACGAGTTAACTACTAGAGCAGCCATCACTCCCCTCAACCACTATGGAGGGAAGGGAGAGACCCGCTCCACGCAGCTACCGCAAGTAGATCCTTTTGTGAGCATGACCGACACCATAATATGTTACCAGTGGTCAGACTGACGACGATGGGGTCGGAGTACGGTAGGTACTCCGACCTTCCGTCACCCCAGACAGATTGGGCAGGGTGTGGACAGTCACAGCCTACCTTAAAAGCAGGCAATGAAAAGCAAAGGAAATCCTATATCAAGACTGTCTAACTAGCCTGATATGGTAGGTTTCTTTCCTTTTTCCTCCTATTGTGGAGGAGGGTCGAGCCCAACAATGGAACGTATATCAGTCGAGATGATGATAATAATGTATTTTGCACGATGCATCATCTCAGCCCATATACGTCCCACTGTTCTGGCTCGAGCCTCCTCCAATGTGGGTGAATTTGACCTACTATTATACCACGCTGGTTAAACGTTAGTATGAGGTTTCATTTTGAGTTTCCCTTCTCTTGCATATATGTTATATACATATTATATCCCTTAGTCGCCTTTTACGACACCCACGGTCATGATATGGGGTGATGAATAGTATTTTTTTTTTAAAAGACAACATTCTGTGCTGACGAAATAATCCTTGCGTTGCGGGGTACTTTATATCTAGACTCAGAGCAACAATTTGTGAATCGTATAAAGTGTTGTCCTGCGTGGGATTCGAAACTACGACACTGGCACGGTAGGTCGGTATCTTAACCACTACGCCATCTATACAGTCATTCTTACTCCGTCACCACAAGTATAGTTATGTCATATAGTTTAGTAAAAACTGTTATTACAGAGATTTATCTATACCAATAAATAAAATTGGAGTGTCTGTTTGTAATGTCAAAATAATAGGCTTTTATCATAGGTTATTTGCACTATACACATGCCTAAAAATCACTTTATATTTTTTGTCTGTCTGTCTATTTGTTCCGGGTAATCTTCAAAACGGCTAGACTGATTTCAAAAATTCTTTCACCAATGGAAAGTTATAATATCAGGGAATAACCTAGGCTATATTTTATACCGGAATTCCTACGGGAACGGGCACTACGAGGGTAAAACGACTGAAACCGAAGCGTAGCGAGGGCGGGTTGCTAGTATCTTTATATAAAGAATCACAAAATTGACCTGTTTATCTACATATTTTTTTATTCAAGAATGACGTAAGTATTAAAAGTAAATTTAAATGCAAACGATGTTTTTACACACAAAGATTTATTACAACGTGTATTTTATACAATGTTTTTATCAATTACTTCTTAATTTACTCGCGAAGAGAATTCGTATTTAATAAAAACATTGGTATGTGCAGTTTTCCGTTGTATTAGGATAAATATTAGGCAAATAAACTTGGATTAATAATTACACTTGGTATTTTCAGGTGGTGCTTTTACGTCAGCCATTTTGTTTATACGTTCTATCCACGTGGCAAAGGCAAAGAAGACAATGTGATAGAGAGAAAAGAAAGAAAAATAATTTATTACTCCTTTACGGGAGGGACACAATAACATAGAATAAAAGTACAATAACATAAAAACAATAAATAATATAAAAGAGAATACACAGCGAAAATAACAAGATTAGGGTCCCCTTCGTAAAAGAGGCAAAGGATAGCTGCTCAGCATAATGTTGAGGTATCCACTCGGTTAAGTGAATACCACAACGCTGTTACTCTGCAGCGTCCTGCAACGTTCGTCAGCGATGCACAGGCAGCAGAGTATAGAAGATACTGTCAAAACATGGCTATCTTTTAGCAAACAGTACCTAATATATTACAATAATAATAAATATCTATACCAATAAATAAAATTGGAGTGTCTGTTTGTAATGTCAAAATAATAGGCTTTTTTCATGCTCACACGGTTATTTGCCCGACACCTATGCCTAAAATAGCAATTAAAAAATTTTTGTCTGTCTGTCTGTCTGTTTGTGCCGGGTAATCTTCAAAACGGCTGGACCGATTTCAAAAATTCTTTCACCGATGGAAAGCTATAATATCAGGGCGTAAACTAGACTATATTTTATCCCGGTATTCCCACGGGAACGGGAACTACGCGGGTAAAACGACTATAACCTCTAACCGAAGCGAAGCGAGGGCGGGTTGCTAGTAATAATAATAAAAATAGCTTACTTGACGTCTCAATATCTATTCTTCTTTCATAGTTACCCATATATTGTAAAAGTTTTTGGCAATAGTTTTATGACCGGCAGACTACCTGACGTCAATCCTGTAACAATCCCTCTGACCAGTGTGGCATAGTAGGTCAATTTCCCTCTCATTGTGGAAGAGGATAGAGCCCAGCGATGACGTATATGAGCTGTGATGATGATGATTAACACAACTAAGAACAATTCGTAAATAGTGCTATAATCAGGTAGCGAAAGGTTGGAATAGGATATGTCCTTACTTTCAAATCAAATCATTTACTCTTCATAAGCCCCTTAAAGGCACATACATATTGTCAAATTTATACATCGTTAATGTGAAGTGAAGCTCTTGGGTCTAGATTATAAATAGCGCGGACAGCCCGTTTATGGAGAACAAAGATGGTATTCAAATCCGCCGAGCATCCCCAAAGCAGTATGTCATAGGACATAAGACTGAAAATAAGAGAAATAAACTATTCTAGCCATTTCAATGTCAGTTAACATTCAAATTTTATTTACAGCATAAACCGCTGAGCTACGTCTATTTGACAATTTTTCAATATAAGGACCCCACTGGAGTTTCGCATCTATGGTGATACCTAAAGAAACCGTGGACTCCACTAGGTTTAGGGCCACACCATTCATTTGAACATTGGTTCCCGGGGGAATCCTAAAAACCAGCTAAGGAATCATCAGCGGATGGGCAGAAGCACTCTCCTTTTTTTATTGGGACAGGCTATGATGCCTCCCACACCATCGGATCCGTCCGGGCAACGGAGTGGACAGCATGCGAGCTCATAGCCGGGTGCGTACCTCTATTTAGCGCCAAGCGGGCGGGCCACAGTCTGGTACCAACCCCATTGTGTCAACAGTGGGAAACTAGCATCAACTGCGATCAATTAACTTTCCTGCCAAGCACCGTGATTATGACGTTATTCCTTTTATGAGAAAGTCTACCTCCAAAACTGGACTTTGATAGTCGGATAATGATGTATATAAATAATATTTACAGAAGACTACATACAAACTTTGTGGCGCTCACAGACTGGTCGAAGCGCACATAACATAAAATGAAATACGCCCCAGTCGTTTATGGACCGACTATTTGAAATCATTCTCCATGTGGTGACAGAGTAAGAATACAATTCTCCACCCCCTTCGTGCCCGTGGGTGTCGTAAAATGATTATAGCTGGACCAGATCCCACAAGCGGCAGCCGATCACGCAATAGCATCACGAGCATGACCAAGACCATATGTTACAAACATGTTACAAACGACGAAAATGCAAAATTTCGTTAGGCAAAACACGCTACGCTTTACAATATAAGAGTTAATGTGGACCTTGATACGTTTTCTTTTAAATTAGCTTTTCATTTCCATTGAATTCTTTTTATAGTATATAGTAGATAAATGTATATGTCTGTGTGATGGCGGAATAAGAATCAACACACAACACTCCCTTTTTCCCCATGGATGTCGTAAAAGACGTCTAAGGGATATGCTATGCAGATAATATCTATTCAATATATATTAGGCATATAACATCAATGCAAGAGAATGAAAACTCAAAACAGAACCCTTTGTCAATACGTCTATCCAGCGTGGTCGGGTCCATTATCTCTTCCATAGTGGAGAATGGCCGTACCTAACATTGGGACGTATATGAGATGATGATCATGATTTGACGTCCATGTTATAAAATAAAACTGTGACGTTGTCAAAAGATCACGGCTTTAGTCCATTTAAGGTCCTATTGCTTAATGTCTTTCTTCTTAATAATATCATCATCATCATCATCATCGCAGCCCACATACGTCCCACTGTTGGGCTCGGGCCTCCTCCACAATGGGAGGGAATTTGACATACTATACCATGCTGGTCAGACATGTTGGTATAGGGTTTCATTTCAAGTTTTCCCTCTCTTGCACAGATCTTATGTGCATATTATATCCCTTAGTCGTCTTGTACGACATCCACGGGCAAGATAGGGAGTGGTGAATTGTATTCTTACTCCGTCACCACACGGAATATATAAGGCAAAGTTATTCAATCCAGCACTTAATACAGTTTTAAATTTTTTAAGAGTGGTAGGACCACACTGTCGACAGTTATCTGTCTACAGCCGCGGGCCGGTCCGTCCGGGGCAGTACCACACTCTCGCAGAAAATCGACGTCTGAGTAGTAGCGATCTGTTACTGCGCTTCGTTCGGTGAGCGAGAGAGCCGGAAGCCCAACTTCCTGAGGGTGTTTGCGTGTGGAGGGTTTTGGTGGTGGCCTTGGTATCACCGAGCCTCAATGCACGCCTTCACACTCCCTTCACTTTCTTCGCGGTAGGCAACGGCCTTGTAAAGGTCCATGAGCGGCAGCAACACTTACCATCAGGTGTACTGTTTGCTCGTTTGCCACCGTTTGCAATAAAAAAAAAAAATAAAACTACAGATTTTATCACGTTTGTATTCGATTTTGTTTTCCCGTAACCCACCCGAAGCTCGTCGCCTTTGTCGTTGGGTCGACAACCGGTGTCGAATTCCTTGTCCTCGTGTGTCGTCAGCCCGACGGAATACCTTGGTACCTCTCGACATCCAGGACGTCGGTCGCCGTCGCGCAATCACCTTTCTGCGGGTGATGGACTAATCCTCGGTCTAGTCACCCGCGGCCTCGGCTAGGGCGGCATCAGGCGAAGGTATTGGATTTTTGATTGCCCGATGTTTCGAACACTTTAAAGTCTAAACGACTGTACCCTTTTTTTTACGTCCATTTTCAAATTAATTTTCGCACCTATTTCTAGACGTCATGACGAGTCCAATTAGTTATTGTATATACATATTTTAATTCGTAGTACCAAGACCAAGAATTAACACGATTTTTAACTTGATGATTAGACTACAAGAAGGCAGAAATTCAGTAGCAAAGTTGCAGATAAAACGTAGTTACTATTATATATACATATATATATATATATATACGGAGCGTGAAAATTTGTTTGAAAGGGTAAATTCAGGAATTACTGTATCTGCGAAGAAAACGAAGGCTATTTTATTTTAGATTACTTGTTTATGGAGAAAGTTATAAAACATCACATTGAAGAGAAGCTACTGCTTCTCTTCAATGTGATGTTTTATAACTTTCTATATACTATATATATATATATATATAGTATATATATAGTATATATGTACTATATAGTTACTACTATAAATATTAAATATAACAAATTTAAATAAAAAAAAAATACTCCCTTAAGAAAATATGGACCATGAAAATTTTAAAAATATTACTTAAATATACAATTATATTTAAGTAATATTTTATAATATTATTTAAGCCAATTATAGTATAATTTTTCGATTAAAAAATAATATAACAACAGATTGCTATCATTTTATAGTGTCCCTTTGTAGCCAGATGATATTTCAACACTGAATTTACATATTAGTTGTAATAATTATAAATAACTATTAACTAGACGTAAATAAATAAATTAAATAGAATTTGATTACCGTAGTGCGTTTTTAAAAATCCTGCCACGTCAGTTTAGTTACCACATTTTCTCCGAAATACTACTCTTTAAGTAGATGTTTTATGTAATAATAACACTATTAGTAAATATATCATCATCTTGCTCTTATCCCAATTACTTGGGGTCGACGCAATATGTAATCTGTTTTGACATATTGCAAAAAGTTTCGGCAATGACTTTTATGACCGGCCGCCTGCCTGACGTCAACCCTCCTTGGGAATGTAATCGTTGACCCAAATGGTACCAGATGGAGTTGGTCCGGGTCAATCTAGGGCTCTTAGTCGTCTTTTACGACACCCACGAGCAAAGCAAGGGTTGGTAGTATTCGAAGCCGCTACCACACAGTAGCATCAATTTATTAGTTAATATATATTTTTAATAAATTGACCCTACACTATCTACCAGAAAAATAAAATTCGGCACTGAGCAAATTATTACAACTAATATGTAAATTCAGTGTTGAAATATCGTCTGGCTACAAAGGGACACGATAAAATGATAGCAATCTGTTGTTATATTATTTTTTAATTGAAAAATTATACTATAATTGGCTTAAATAATATTATAAAATATTACTTAAATATAATTGTATATTTAAGTAATATTTTTAAAATAAACCTAATGTAAAATTTTGTGCTAGTTTCAAATAGAATTAATTGTTTAAAAAAGGTAATGTTTTAGAGGGACAGGCCTGAAAACGCCCTTGTACATTTTTATGAAAATGCCCATAGACTGTACTTCCGTGTATATTCTACTCCGTCACCACGGAGTGAAAAAAATATAATTCCCCAACCCCCTCTCTCGTCTGCGTGTGTCGTAAAAGACGACTAAGGGATATAATATGCACATAATATCTATGCATTAGAAGGTAAACTTGAAACAAAACTCTATACCAACATATCTGACCAGCATGGTATAGTAGGTCAATTTCCCTCCTATAGGGGACGAGTCTCGAGCCCAGCTGTGGGATTTGTATGAGCTGAGATGAAGACTAGATTGATTAACACGTGCTTTATAGAGTAAGAATAAACAGTTTAATGTCAAAAAGGAGAATTTTAAAAATTCTTGTTGTAGGTATAGCTTATTATTTTAAAATATACTTTTGATACCTTTTTACTACCACATAAAAAATATATAAATTTAAGCTACTATCTCACAATCACAAAAAAACACTGAAGAAAAAAATTCACAGAAAATTTAACGTCAATTTTCGCGCAAAATTAACATAAGACAATTAACTTTTTTAAACGATTTTTTTTAACCTCGCCCTTGTTCCACGGAACAAGCTCAGTCAATGTTCGCGTCCGTACTAAAAGATCGGGAGACGAAATTAAAAGTGTTTATTTTAGTTTTTCATAACGTGGGCGGATGGAGTGTGAATTAACGGGTTATTATTTACACTGGGATTATAGCAATGGCGGTCTAATGGGGGCGGTAGGGCCGGTCCGCCCCGAGCTACCGGTTAAGGGGGGAGAGGAAGACGAATAAGAGATTTCAATATGCAGTGGCGTAACTATACCATCTGGGGCCCGTGGCAAATTCTTTTGATGAGGGCCCTATCAGTAAGAATTATCATGTTGTACTTAGGTAAATACTTTTATATAACTGAGGTACAATAAGATTCCTTAAAAAAAAGCTCATCAAAAACAATCCCGCCAAAAACTTACCTCGTATTACTCTATTCACAATCTATTCGATACCGATATCGATATCGAAACTTTTCAATCGATATTAATTGAAGCCCTAGGCGTTTTGGGTCGGGGTTCTCTGGGGTCGGAGGCCCGTGGCATTTTGCCAGCCCTGCCACGCTATAGTTACGCCACTGTCAATACGCATAAAACATCTATGCAATTCGTCTGACTAGCCTGGTATAGTACGTCAATTTTCTTCACATTGTAGCCAAGTTCGAGTTCAGCAGTGGGACGTATACGAGCTGTGATGATGATGATGACTAAGAAATTGCGTATTTTAAAAAGATATACACAAAAGTTTGTAATAATATATGTCTAACCCTAATAACTCACAGTAAACATGTTTTTAGAGATAACTAATAAATAATTGGTTATTTACGAAGCTATTTTAAACGAATCGGTATTATTTTAGCCAATTAAATTTATTGGATTTGCGTTGTGTATTTAATGTAGATCCAAATTGCACTTTACAGCATTAAAATAAATGTATTAGAAATGTTTGAAATACGCAGAGATTTAGGATGCGCGGGAAATGGACGGAAGCGAAGCTTGCAGGTCTCTAGAACTTCCTTTTCTCAATTTATAAGTTGTCACAGGATATCTTTTTCCCCTAATATAAGATGTATTAAGAGTAAAAACTATGCATATAAATGATTAGAAAGAACAATAGAAAACTATTTTCGATATAAGTATCGAATGTCTATAAAATATTATATGTATGTATTATATGTACATTCACATTCGACTCGATTGCACAGATGACGCAATGGTTAAGATACCGTCTCAACCGGGGTTCGATTCCCAAGCTAGACAATGTTTTGCGATCAACAGTGTTTTTCTAAGTCTAAGCGTAATTTGTGTCTATTAAACGTATGAAAGTCCCCCGCAACACAAGAACTACTTTTCCAATAAAGTTGTATTAAAAAAAATATGTCGGCAGTTTCCGGAGAAAATAGTAAAACGAATTATATTATCAAACAAGTCTAAACAAATCTAATAGATATTTAGCATAAATAATAAATATTTAGAATCAAATAAAACTATCGTAAATGCAGGTAAAATTGTAAATATTTCTATAAACGTTGTTTGAAATAAACTCAAACAAGAAACGAACTAAAATAACACGGTTCTAGTATTTACATAATGACATTACGATACGTTACAGAAGACATGTCTCTGCCAATGGTCGCTGCATTCAAAATTAGAAACAGGAATTTAAAAAAAAACCACATGTATTCTATTTATAGAACGCCATTTTGTCGCGACTAGTGACGGCGAGCGGGCAAATATTTTAATTATTACTATTTTCAGGCAGCTTTATCTATACGGAATTTAAATTACATTTATCCATGTTTTAATAACTTTGTATACTTACAACTGGTTTGCCCGTGTTTTCTGTAAGCAACGGCAATAAATAGGATTGTCCCTCTGGGGAGGTCTAGAATAGGGATATGAAATTTCGGATGTGGATATGGTTGCAGTTATTAGGATAACATTATATCAGTTACGGTTAGGGATATGTAATTATTTCAGATTATTTGACAGTTTCGGATAGTTTCGTTTACGGATATTGATTTTGTAGGGAATTTTTAAAGGAATTAGCTAATCGGGGTGATCATTGTATTATTTCCCTTTAGAGCAATGGTTCCCAACCAGTGGTCCGCAGGAGCTAAAATATGGTCCGCGAATGATTATTTATTACACAATTTATTTATGCGAACAAGGATTTTCTGCTTCGTTGGTAATTAAAAACAAGGCGAGTAATCGCTTAAAAGTATGCGATGATTTGTGTGTAACTTTGAGTAACAATATTAGGCCTAAGATAGCCGAACTCGTGCAAAAGATGCAAGCTCAAAAATCACATTAATACAAAATAAGTTTTAAAAATATTATAATTTTTTTTATATAATTTCCTATTGAGTTTTTAATTAAAGTTCCAGTTTGATTATTACAGTTTATTTATATTAGCCTTACATAATGGTCGCTGGTAAGAAGAATAATACAAAAGTAGTCCCTGATCAAAAAAATGGTTGGGAACCCCAGCTTTAAAGGGACTTATGTTTAGGCTGTTAAGTCGGCTGGTAGATAGAAAACCTGTTATAACCTGTCTCATACAGACCCACATCTCTATATCATCTCTCATACCAACCCTATCCGAAAATATCCAAATCTTTTTTATCAGTTTCGGTTACATTTTCATTTCGGATATTCGATAATTTCGGTTACGGTTACGCAGTTCCATAACATCCCTAGTCTATATTCAACTGTTGACGTCTACAGGCTGAAGGGTGAATAAAATAATACTGTACACAAGCACGCATCTTTACAGAAGATGCTTTTATCATTTGTTCTTCTTAGGTTAACATTTTTTTTGTTGGCACTAATCCTATCACACATACCCACCACTGTAACTCCTATAAGACAAGATCCTAATTGGTCTCCGTTTAAGACACCGAGGTTTGACCCTCAGGAAGTCCAGGCAACACTTTGGATTGTAAATAAAACTGCTTTTACGGATTATATCGTGTTTGTATTTGATTTATGATTGCCCGACGTTTCGAACACTTTGCAGCATTCATGGTCACGGGTGGACTAAGGTGTCTCACGTCCAACAAGTAATCGTTATTACAGACATTTATAATTATCCCGATACAGAAAATTAGTTATAAATTTATTAAATTGTGACCCACATTTTAGTACAAATTTATTGCCAGTGTAAGAAGAAAATGATTCTATATGAAAAAATTATATTGTTTATGGTTAGTAATTATTAATTATTAAATTTGTAGCATTATTGTTACAATTTGTTGATTTAAAACTGACAAAACTAATATTCTATCACCGGATCGGAACGCGGCCACACTGAGAAAGATCCGGCAAGAAAACTCAGGGGACATGATGCTAAATTAATATTGATTTTTAATTTTAGATGCGGCTTACTTTGTCTTACTAAAAGATTTTTGATTTATAAAATTATCTTTAACTATTATTATTGTGGGTCTAATCTATACAATAAGTGCTCACAGCGTCATGCAGTCTTGTGGTGGTCTCTTTGGATTTGTTTTTAATTATGTTTATAACAGGATCCCAGCTTGATGGTAATACCCAGCCATTCTCTCTATTGAAATTTTTGTGTTTTTTGATTTCGATAGCTTTTAACTTTGGATTGTTCTTAGACTCGCAACAAATTTACTTAGAAAAGAAAAATAGGAGTATTTGGAAAGATTCCACTTCCTCCTATGAAAAGCGAGACATGAAGCAAAGTAGGCTAATAACCCAATAAATAAGAGGTTGTACAACTACGTGAAGCGCAGCAGTACAGCACCACGGATTTAACAGAGTTTAGGGGACCTATATATATATATGTTAGTTTTAGGATTGGTTGCAATAGTAGATATGGCTAAAACCCTTGAAGGCACGGCAATTTTGTCGAGTTTTAGCAACCATAACAGTTAGTTGTATTCTCAACTTAGACGCAAATATATCAGTGAATACGACCTTCTCATCGACCACCTTGAGAAGAACACTGTTCCACCGCGTTCGAGGGCATCTTCTTAAGTTTATCGATTTGCGGTTTTTGCTCCAGAACAGTGTCGAAATAAAAAAGCAATAAAATATACGTTTTTATTGCTAAAAATATTTATTTTAATTTATTAAAAAAACAATCCTAACTCCATATTTTGCGATAAAAATATTGCAGATTATCATTTCTGCTCATATCTTGCCGTAGAGTGAAAAACATATATTTTCAATGCCAATGTGTCTGTTTACCAAACAATTTATTTGTGGACAGTCATTTAGAAGCTGTTTACATGATATGAACATTTCAAACCATTATGAATGACAGTGACGTATTATGTTATATTAATGGCTTACACGCTTGGCCGAATATATCCGCCATTTTGATGGTTATTAATTTTTATGGTGATTGGACTTTAATGTGATATGTGATGTAATATTTTTATGTGAAAGAAAAATAAATTACATTGTCATAAGCAGACGTATAATTGATTTTATTAAAAATGTATGTATCTCGGTTAAAGGAACAATAAATTTTGGCGGATTTTGCACCTGTTTAAATACGTTATTATTTTTTTAAATAGTGTTAACCATCTGACAGCAGTATAGGGTACGCCCATAATTTTTTTTGCAGGCTATGGTGTGGAAATCTCTGTCCGTTACGTCCGGGGCGTCGAAACGAGGGCCGTCTCTGGCCTAACGTTTGGTTGTTGAGAATAGTATATAGTAAAGACTATACTGGCACACTAGCTTTTGCCTACGACTTCGTTTGCGAAGATATTACGAGTGACAGCGGCAAATACAGATAGCTTTTTTTTTGTGGGTGGGCTGCGGTTGGCGCGCCTCCGCACCACTCCGTCCGGGGCGACAGAGGGGCTTAAGCACGCAACTCCCGCAACCCACCCGAAAATCACCTCGCCTTCGTCGTTGGGCCGACCACCGGAGCAGGTTTACTTGTCGTCAGTGGTCGGCTCGACGGAATACCCCCTACTCGGGGTACCCTCCCATCGACTGACGTCCCCCCCTCGGGGAGGACGTCGGTCTTTCCTCACGCGGTCGGCCTCTCGGCGGGTGACGGACTAATCCCCGGTCACGTCACCCGCGGCCTCGGCTAGGGAAATACAGATAGCTGTGTAGGGTGTTTAAGGTTGGACCACAAGGAACTCGGTACCGGTGGCCAGCCCAGTGGCGAAGGTGAAGGAATTCGGTGGGTTATGGGGCCGCGCGCCGCTCTTTCGTCGCCCGGGACGGAAAGTGCAGCGTGTGCGTTGACCACAGCCTACTAAAGAAAGGGTGATTAAAGTGCTACAGATCTTTTGTGTTGCTGATGGATGATGTGGGCATCCTATTGTTGGGCTCCAGTCTCCTCCATAACGAGAGGGAATTTGACCTACTATATCCAGCTGGTTAGATAAACGTATCGCTAGTTTTATGTTGATTTTTCCTTCTCTTGCACAGATGTTTTCTGTATATCATATCCCTTAGTCGTCTTTTACGACACCCGCGGGCAGTAAAGAGGTAGTGGAATGTATTCTTACTTACGGTAAATTGTATTATTACTTTGTCTTCATACAAAGTTCAATGTTTAATATGAACATAAATTTGCAATTTATTTTAAGTAAGGTCAATTGTAAATCTTATTAAAATCATAAGAGCATTAACGTGTTTTTGTGCAGACCTTTAGAAAATGTACGGTCGCAAAATACTTCGAGGTTAACAGAAGAAATAAAATGATACGATGGATGCGATTATGAGAAATATGCCAATGAAAATGACGAAGGTTGCAAAATATCATGTCCATTGTAACTATAAAAATTATGTTTACGTGAAAGTTAACATTTCCTTATTATAATACAGAATCTACGTGTCGGAGCAGATACATAATTTTGTGGGTGTTTTAAAAAACAACTAATAATATCTATTCACCATCTCTGCTCATATACGTCCCATTGCGGGGCTTGAGACTCCTCAATAATAGGAGGGATATTGATCTACTATACTACACTGGTTAGACGGGTTGGTATTTTTGTTATGGATGGGCTATGGTAAGCGCAAACGCCGTCTATTCCGTCCGGGGTGATGAAAGGACTGCGCGCGGGCCCATAACCTACACGTACCCACGTCGCCTTTTTCGTTAGGTTGACCAACAGAGCCGAGTTCCTTGTCCTCAGTGGTCAGCCCGACGGAATACCCTTTCGGGTAGCCTCACCTCTCGACGTCCCTGTCCCGGAACATCGGTCGCCGTCGCGCGGTCAGCCTCTGCGGGTGCCGGTCCGGTCACCCGAGACGGATTGGTATAGGGTTTCATTTCGAGTTTTCCTTTTCTTGCACAGATATTGTGTACATATTAAATCCCATAGACGTCTTTTACGACATCCACGGGCAAGATAGGGAGCGGTGAATTATATTCTTACTCCGTCAACACACGGATAACTTTTTTTTTGCGGCAAACTGTGTTGCGGCCACTCGTCGTCTGTCACGTTTGGGGTAACGAAGGCAGCGGGCGACCCCATAACCCCACGTATTCCCTCCCCTTCGCCACTGGGCAGACCACAGGCACCGGTCCTGGTTCTGGTCCTTGACTTCAGTGGCTACCTTTCCGAAAATTTTGAAAATGGTCAATGAGAATCATAATCAAAACTTGAACAGCCAACCTATCTAGACAGCGTGGTACAGCAAGTATAATTTACTTCGCCACGACCTGTCGGCGCTACTTGGAGCGGACCTGTCGCTGTCGACCGTTATCGCAAAGATGCTTGGCAACGACAGGTGCTGGTCTTCGATGGCCTCATTTTGCGAGGTCGTCATATAAAGGAAGGAAGCGGCGGCGCGGGAACGCGAGGCTCTTGCGTCTGCTGACTCGTTTCGTTGCCGGCGACTCGGGAGGAGGAGGCGACAATATAACCACCTACTCCCACCGCCCTGAATAGTGCCCCTAATGACAGGACGTGACCAGACGGCCATGCGTTGGGGTGTCGGGGATTGAATGTCATCAGACGACCTCTCCGGCACCACGTAAAAGCGCAGAAGGGGCCGCTGTGGTTTTTTGCATTTCCACAGCGTGATCAAAAAAAAAGGTATAATTTACTTCCACTGTAAAGGAACCAAATAGTAAAATAGCTCGTATATAGGTTCAAAAGACTTCATTTTATCTAATTTAAACAATAAAACCATACATCACTCACCGTTTTTTGATACATTTCAATTTAATATTTTTCCCACTTGCAACCTTAACGCTGTCACATTCAATGAACGGTGTAATAAAATTTTCGCTGTTCAACAATAAATAAATTTTATGAATAATAAAACGCGAGCGGTGTTGCCAGGTGTACCAACAAAAACGTACTCAACGGTGAGCAATAAAAAAGGTAATGATAATAGTATAAAATATACTTAAAAAATAGCGATTAAACAGATAAAAAAAGATAATTGTTTATTAATTGATTAATATTAAGGAGTGTTGAGTGAAAATATTTTTGATATGTTATCTTTATCGTTCTGCTCTTATCCCGATTATTTAGGTTCGACGTATATTCTTCCGTGTGTTGACGGGTTAAGAATCCAAAATGTCCCCACGTCTTACTTTGCCGTGGGTTTATTATTGCTTGTGGTGGCAAACGGAGCAAGCGGAGTAATTTATTACAGGTCCTGCACGTAAGTGGTAGAAAAGAATGATCGTTGAAAATGTACAGCGGTAGACCATAAAGCATACTGGTGTAATGAATGAAACCTGCTACTATGTCGAGGGTACAATAACGGCGAATGGATGGGGGGATGAAATATGAAGATACTGACAGGTTAATTAATTCGTCAGAGCACCTCCCGTGAAAAAGTCGGTAGACAAGAGTGACTCGAAAGTCTCTACACCGCTCCAGCGTCTCCAATCTGGTCATAAAAGTCAGCTGAGGGGTCACCTGCAGATTAGTATTTTCTGCAGCTTATAACAACTAAATCAGATTGCCAAATAACCTGCCAAGATAGGCGATTATGGTATTATAAACCCCCGATTTATATTCAACAGTGCACGCTGGATGAGCTACGTCTTCTTTCTCTTTCTCATTTAAATCCCATCATTTAAATTTTCTTGTTTTCTTTATACTTTAACTATCTTCAATTATTCATATTTAACTTGCCGTTTGATGACGGTGTAAGAATACAATTCACCTATCTTGCCCGTGGGTGTCGTACAAAACGACTAAGGGATGTGATATGCGTATAACATCTATCCAAAAAAGAAGGGAAACTCGACATAAAGCCCTATACCAACACATCTGACCAGCGCGGTATAGTAGGTCAATTTCCCCTCCCGTTCTGGAGGCCCGAGCCCAACAGTGGTGGCGCATGATGATTCATATTTATAAACATTTTTTTATTTATATAATTTCAACCTGTCATTTTATATATGTATCAAGATTACTCAATTTTATGTATTTTCGTTATTAGCATATCTTTTAAACTGATTTATCCAGCCTTTCCTCGTCCAATGTCAAAAATAGGTCTTCCTTTATGGAACTCCTTCATTTGAGGGGACAGTGCTTTAATCGCCGAGCGCTGTAAGCTGAATTGCTGATCGCAGTCAGATGTTGTACATTTCATATGAGAGAAATGCTGTTCGTTTTCCTCGTGAGACACTCCCCCTATTTTTATAACTCCCAAGGGACAGTAAGGATTAGCAACAATTGCGAGTTTATACAGTTGTCGTATAAGGAACTTATTTATTATGTGTGAATAGACTGAAGCTTGCCTTGCAAAAATAAAGACTGCATTGCAAATTATTATCAAACGCTCATTATGACATTAAATCTTTAAAAAAAATAAGATCTATAAAATTTACGACTATGATTTATATTATGTTATGAATCACACTTGCTATGATTCATATTATCCCTGAGAGGGGCAGGCCTCTAATAAATGGCGAATTCATAAATCACACAATAACTCCGCGGAAAAAATACACCAATACTCGCCGCATCACTCGTCGAATTCGTTAAATATTTAAAATAATAAGCTATCAACTGCCACTTAGACCGTTTAGTGTTGCCAGCTGTTAAAAAAATACCACCGGAAAACGTCGACGGGTATATAAAATTTTAAAACTCTCTCGGAATTATTAATGATAGCAGGAAGCCACTTTCTTAGGGAAGACGTTATACGTTGATCAAAGAGTATTATTAATAATGTAAAAGCGAAGTTGGACACGCGTCAAGTCTTGAAAATTATATTTGTAAATTATCTACAGCCGTAGTATTGTATAGAATTTCGCAATTAGCAAGATAACTCAGTGTTGTTAGTCTACACTGTCAAATCAATGACACTTTTGAGTCTTTAAGTACGATACCAGATATTTTTTTATAAAAATGAATGACTGTTACTGAAATCATTTCGTTTACTTGTAAGAGGCAATGTGTAAATGAGGATATAATTATGAAGGTATGAGTGCACATATGTTAGCAAATTTTTTTACGGCAACCTATTGACAGATTTCGCCGTATCTCTCTCCATTTCTTAATTATTGCTTGGGAAAATGAATATTGAAATGTATACTAACACTATAACTATAAGAACCTGACCGACAATACCAGGGTAGTCAGGCGTGTTGATATAAAGTTTTATTACAAGTTTTTCTTCTCTTGCATAGATGTCAAATTGATATTTAATCCTTTAGTCGTCTTTTATGACACCTACGGGTAAGGTTGTGAATTGTATTCTTACTCCGTCACCTTACGGGCAACTGCGTCATTATCATCTGATATTAAAGCGTTATCCAAGGCTAGTATAAAGTTCTGGAGTAATAGAAAAAAAAAACCGAAAATATTTCAACCTACGTACACAAACCGAACATGTGTTTTGGCAACCAGTATACTAAGAGTAAGCTAATAAATCAGTAATTTATGTTTGCTACCTACCAAATGGGCTGTACGTTAAAAAATGCGTATAAAAAACTATGTAAGAAGAGCAAAAATTGCTTTTTATACAAAAATTACGTTCTTATATTTCAGACGTATATACATTTGACTGCAAATACAAAACCCACCTGCTGTGTGGGAGCGGTTATGTATACTCCAGCGGCGTAACTATGCCACCTGGGGCCCGTGGCAAATTCTTTGATGAGGCCCTATCAGTAAGAACCATCAAGTTGTACTTAGGTAAAATAAATGTTATATAAGTCAGGTACAATTAGATTGCCTGAGAAAAAAAAACCTCTTCACAAACAATCCCGCAAAAAACTTACCTCGTATTAGACTAGAATAGAGCCCATTCACTATCGATTGGATACCGATACCAATAAGTATCATCGGTACTTTTCAATCGATACTAATTGAATACCGATACGGTATCGATACCTGGGTGATATCGATTCATTTCTAGGCATTTTGGGCAGGGGCCCCCTCGGGTCGGGGGCCCGTGGCATTTTACCAGCCCTGGCATCCTATAGTTACGCCACTGGTATACTCCCAACCCTTACATTTTCGTGGGTGTCGTAAACTGATGCCATCCGGTCATATAACTTTTTCCCGTGTGGTAACGGAGTAAGAATAAAATTCACCAATCTCCTATCTAGCCCGTGGATATCGTAAAAGACGACTAAGGGATATGATAAGCATATAACATCCGTGCAAATGAAGTAAAATCCGTAACAAAAGCCTATTCCAACACGTCTGACCAGCGTGAAATAGTTGGTCAATTCCCTGCCATTATGGATAGGCTTGAGCCCAACAGTGGTATTTTTTTATTGCTAACGGTGACAAACGAACAAACAGAACACCTGATGGTAAGCGTTGCTGCCGCTCATGGACCTTTGCTAGGCCGCTGCCTACCGCGAAGAAAGTGAAGGGAGTGTGAATGCATGCAATGAGGTTCGGTGATCCTAAGGGCATCACCAAAATTACCACACGTAAACACCCTCAAAAAGTTGGGCTTCCGTCGCTCTCGCTCACCGAACGAAGCGCAGTAACAAATTGCTACTACTCAGACGTCGAATTTCTGCCCAGTATGGTACTACCCCAGACGGACCAGCCCGCGGCTGTAGACAGATAACTGTCAACAGTGTAGTTCTACCACTACTTGAAATAAGTAAGTAAAACTTATACTAAGCCGTTTGATCAGCGTCGTATATTAGGTCCATATCTATATTAATACTAGCAATCCGCCCTCGCTTCGCTTCGGTTTTAGTCGTTTTACCCGCGTAGTTCCCGTTCCCGTGGGAATACCGGGATAAAATATAGCCTAGTTTACGCCCTGATATTATAACTTTCCATTGGTGAAAGAATTTTTGAAATCGGTCCAGTCGTTTTGAAGATTACCCGGAACAAACAGACAGACAGACAGATAGACAGACAAAAATTTTTTAATCAGTATTTTAGACATAGGTGTCGTGCAAATAACCGTGTGAGCATGAAAAAAGCCTATTATTTTGACATTACAAACAGACACTCCAATTTTATTTATTGGTATAGATATAAAGCTGAAGAGTTTGTTTGTTTGAACAGGCTAATCTCAGGAACTACTGGTTCGATTTGAAAAATTCTTTCAGTATTAAATAGCCCATTTATCGAGAAAGGCAGGCTATATATCATCACGCTAAGACCAATAGGAGCGGAACACCAATGAAGAATATTTCAAAATCGGATTTTTTCTTTTGAGAGCTTCCGCTTAAATTATGTGTGACAGAATATTATTATTAAAAAATATTTTCACGTAGACAAAGTCTTAGGTTAAGTTAGCGTTAGCCCAAAGTATCTATACCATGCGGACGATGTCGCGAGCAGCAGCTAGTTGCTTATATTATGGAGGAGGTTTAAACTTAGGAATGGATCCTATACGGGTTAAGATAAAAAGAAATTAAATATAACCCCAAATACACCTGTTTGTACTTAAGACAAACGGCCATTTCCTTTACATGACAGCGCAGGACGAACTGAATTAGCGCTTCCTACATTATGGCGTAACAGAAATAATACGGGCTTTGATGTTTTAAATGTGTTTACGTTAGATAAGAAAGGATTTTTAACTTAAAGGATATAATTCATTTTTAGCTTTCATTGTTTCTTTTTTTTATTATTTCTGTTGGTTGCAAACGAGCAAACAGTACATTTGATGGTAAGTGATCCTGCCACCCATAGACCTATACCAACACGTCTGACCAGCGTGGTATAGTAGGTCAATTTGCCTCCCATAGTGGAGGACGCCCGAGCCTAATAGAGAGACGTGTATGTGCTGAAATTCTGATTTAACGACTATGGCTGAATTGGATCCCACAAGAGGCATTGATCACGAGTTAACTACTAGAACAGCCATCGCTATCACTATCACCTATATATTCCTTAGTCATCTTTAAAAATTGCCACGGACAATTGAGGGGGCGGTGAATTGTATTCTTACTCCGTCACCACACGGAAAATCATATCATATATTTATAGATACAATTTCTTCTTAAATAACAATAGCATATGTTGTATATTAATATAATGTCGGGTCCATTCAAGCGGAGACGTAACACGTGTGAATCTATTCTAAGATGACAGTTATTTTACTATGCGGTGACATAAATTCTATATTTTTCGGATGCTTGGATTTTTATATTACCGTTATAACTTATTTCGTGCGGTGACGGAGTAAGAATACAATTCACCACTCCCAATCTTGCCCGTGGATGTCGTAAAAGACAACTAAGGGATGTAGTTCGCATATAACATCTATGCAAGAGAAAGAAAACTCGAAATAATACCCTATACCAGCATGGTATAGTACGGTTAATTTCACTCTTATTGTGGAGGAGGCTCGAGCTCAAAAGTGGCGTATATGAGCTGAAATGATGATGATGAATGATGTTATAACTTATTCGGATGTGTGTGTAGGATTAAGTGCGTTTACTTTGGTTTTCTTTAGTGTGTAATAGAATTCGTATGATAACTCATCATCGTCATATACGTCCCACTGCTGGGCTCGAGCTTCTTCCACAATGGGAGGGAAATTGACTGTACCTACGCTCAGACTAGTTGGTATGAACAGACTATCAACCGCGATCAAATAACTTGCGTATACAAGTTGAATTAAAGCATAAATGGGCCTCCGTTTCGCGGTCGATTCTATGCTCTAAGCGTTTAATTTCTTAATAAAATCAGTTTTAAAAATTTAAACATTAAATAAGTTACTAATTGCCACTCTACTGTTGACGTCTGTACTTATAAATGTTAAAGCGTAATAGTGTTATCACTTAAAACAAAATTAATTTGGTTTTCTAACGGTCGTAACAACGATCCTTGAAGCTCCATATACTATTTTTCTTTTCGATTTGCTACTATTTATAAACACTCCCATTTAAAATTAATAAAATTAATTAAAAAAGAATCTTAAAAACAAGCTTTTATTTAAATGCTCTTAAACGAAGAGAAAATGCTTGTCAAGACTATTCAAACGAGTCCAAACTCGACGGTTTTATCTTGTTTAGTTTAGGAGTTCCTATGGCCACCTTCCGACGTCATCTTGAGACCAGCTACGTGGTACTATATTATTGCATTGTCACTGAGGTTACGTAAGTAAACCAAATTTCAACTTAATCTAACGACAGGAAGTGGTTCTAATTTAACTCGCAAGATTTGTTCCATACTAACATGGCAAGTTAAATAAAAGCTTTTAAAGAATATGGCGGATTATGAGCTCTTCCGTCGCCTTAGACCAGTGGTGGGCATACTTTTTTAACAGCGGGCCACAAAGTTTAAGAAATTCTAGAGGAGGGCCAGAATTATAGAAAAATGCATTTTGTATATTAAATCTATTTAATAAACAAAATACCTTTTACTTTTACGCCTTGTTAGGCGTGTGATACATATGAAATTGTTTTTGATTTTCCATAATATTTTCGAAAACAGGTTCCATCTGTGACGAGGCATCTTTCAGCAGTGCGAAAATGTGTTCATCAGTCAATCGGTTTCTGATTGAGTTTTGCCGCAACTTCATGGTTGAAAAGGTCTGTTCGCACACATAAGACGACGCAAACATCGCGATAATTTTCTGGGCGTGAGCAATGATATTTGGGAATTCAGCTTTCGGCAGTGCTCTATAAAAATCTAGTTTTGTGCAATTCAAAAACAATTGCTTTAAATGGGTACTGCACTGCATTTCAATAATTTCTAACTGCAATTCAGCGGATACATTTTCCGGATTATAAACGTCAGATTTTATTTTTCGCGCCAAAATGCTGACTAGAATATTTAGGATGGATGGACTCTCGGCGGGCCGGATTAAATATTTTCGCGGGCCGTACTTTGCCATCACTGCCGAAGACAGTTGGGTGCAGTATAATGAAATCACAGCGGCTCCGAAAAATCCTTATTATGGTCCATCCACCTGTGATCGATGATAAATATCCAGTTAATACAGTTTCACGTGCCAAAGACAAATGTTTTCACAGATTTCATGAGCTGTATTTACTGCTATTCGGATGTGAACATAAAAAAAACTATTTTAAACGCGTATCTAATAAAAAGTTTTAATTGTCTCATTTACACGATGTTGACCGTTGAACGATTGTCTAATTTAGTACACTATCTATTTAACAACAGAAATATATTTTTGTTCAGTCTCTACTCTCCAATTCCGATCAAATGGAATTTTGAGGTTTCGTAATCGAAAATCCGTGTGGTGACGGAGTAAGAATTCCACCACTCCCTTTCTTGACCGTGGATGTCGTAAGAGACGACTAAGGGATATAATATGCATATAACATCTGTGCAAGAGAAGGAAGACTCGAAACAAAACCCTATATCAACATGTCTGACCAGCATGGTATAGAAGGTCAAATTCCCTCCCATTATGGAGGAGGCCCGAGCCCAACAGTGGAACGTATATAAGCTGATGATGATGAATCAAAAATACTAAAGTTCTGCTCAAATCATCATTATCATTCCGCCTATCGCCGTCCACTGCTGGATGACTTTTTCATATTTCGTCACAAAGTGCGGTCCTGTGCCGCATGCATCTAATGACGCCCAGCAATTTTCACCAGGTCTTCGGTCTACTTAGCTGGGCGTTGTATACTGCGTCGTCGATACGTGTTCGCCGTTCGAGAACCTTTCGCGCTGCGACAGCCCAAGAAATAAGTCTCGATTTTGAAAAATATTCAAGAGTACGTCAAAATTTCAACGTAGTTTAATCGGAGTAGAAGAGTAGCAGCTTTTATTAGAATCATGTATATTTCAATGCTTTATTGTTCCCTCTATATGAAACTGTGGTGTGACGGTAACCGCAGGAATCTGTGTCTGTTCGTCTTGTATTGTGTTGTTAGTTTGCGTCAGAGAAATTATTGTAAAATCATGGCCGTTATGTTACGTAATATAGAAATAAATTAACGATAGACCGCGGATCCGTATGCATATACTTACACTATAATCATAATTATTATGCGAGCTGTTACACCAGCATTATTTTCAAATATCATAACACTTTATTAACAAAGTTTGAGATACATATTGATATAATTTCTTTGCCTTTTATTTCATTAAATCTTATCCAATTCAGCTTTATATATTTCTTGTGTACGTGTATCACTGAACTCCTCTTAAACGGCTGGACCGATGTTGATGAATATTTTTGCGTGTGTTCAAGGGGATTCGAGAATGGTTTAGATTCACAATTGGACCCGGTAGGTGGCGCTGCTGTCGATTCCAAGGAGAATTCCTTTTATTTTATTTGAACAGAACGTCTGTTGGGTCAACTAGAATTTATATAAATTTCATGCTAAGCTAAATAATGTCAGAATATAATTTAGTAATGCAAAAGAACACAAAGTAGTCATGAGGACTGCCGACAGAAGTGAAAACCAACAGTTATTTTCCGATATTCATATTAATTGTTTAAATCTTGAACTAAAATTTAATATTCAAAGTTTTTTTACGTTTACCTGGTATTGACATCTATCGTCACATATATAGTGGACATTGACTTAGCTACAGATATAGTGTTTTTTTTTTTATTGCAAACGTTGGCAAACGAGCAAGCAGTACACCTGATGGTAAGTGTTGCTGCCGCTCATGGACCTTCACAAGGCCGTTGCCTACCGCGAAGAAAGCGAAGGGAGTGTGAATGCGTGCATTGAGGCTCAGTGATACCAAGGACACCACCAAAACCCTCCACACACAATCACCCTCAGAAATTTGGGCTTCCGGCTCTCTCGCTCACGGAACGAAGCGCAGTAACAAATTGCTACTACTCAGACGTCGATTTTCTGCGAGAGCATGGTACTGCCCCGGACGGACCGGCCCGCGACTGTAGACAGATAACTGTCGACAGTGTGGTCCTACTACTCCTAAACTCCCGTTAGCGTTAATACGTCACGTGACCATGTCGATGATCACTTAGATGAATTTACTTCTCGTCCGAATCTGCCTATACAAGCTTTCACTTCAAAAACACATTCATACAATTAGACATCTTAGGATCAAATTAGTTAGAAGCGTATCTAAATACTAAATACATAGACAAACTCACCTCTTCGATGGACGATGACATTAGTCCGGAGCTGTAACAAAAAACACACATGTTATCATATACACCAGCCTGTTGATCTCTAACGTCGAATATAGGTTTCTTTCAGGGCGTGACAAGGTTGGGCCGATCAAGGAGGACAAGGAACTCGGTACCGGTAGTCGGCCAACGACGAAGGCTACGAGTTACGGTGGGCTATGGAAAGCAAAATACAGTAAAACTCGTTTAAGACGATTTCACAGGGATCCGACCAAAAACGCGTCTTAGGGTTAGCGTATTATGCGGGAAAGGGGAAAAAACGTGCCATTATTATTTATTATATTCTATTATTATTTTGAATACCTACGTATTGAATTTAACATTTAAAATTACCTAAAATAAAATTTTGTTTATCATTATTACGTTACTTAAAGTAATCACTTATTTTAATTTGACAAAAAGATTTTGAGGCATTAGCAATTACAAGATTTTCAACGTAATTTACTTTTCGCAGTGCGTCTTCGCTTTGATTCAAAGAAGTTACATAGCGTCTTAAATCATTAACTGCTGATAATGCCTGGGTGTGTGACAAAATCGGAGTTGACTCATCTTCTTCTTGATCATTATCACTCAGTGTCGCTCGACAGTCGTCACTTCGTCAGTTGCTGGCCGCTGCCGCAAGGGGTAATATGTGTATTTGAGTGGCACGTGTTGGCGTATTAAACGGGATGACGAATCATATTAAGCGTTATGAAATTAATGAAAACATGTCTCAAGTTGCTGGGACTGACGCAAAATGGCGTATTATGCGAGAAATCGTATTAAACGTGATCGTATTAAACTACAGTAGAGTAGTTACAGTTTGTTTACTACGTAACGTTATTAGCAATAACCCACAATAATAGATTTATAAATTATATAAAGAAAAAAATTTAGTAAGTTAAAGTGAGACGTCTTTTAAAAATCTATTCTATACAAACAATTTAAAAAAGAAAGTCTGTAATGTCAAAATAATGGGCTTTTATATGCCGATACGGTTATTTGCACGATACCTATGCATAAAAACCGATTTAAAAATTTTTGTCTGTCTATCTCATTGTTTTGAGTAATCTGCAAAACGGCTGGACGGATTATAATCATAGTTTACTACCAGGAAGCTATCATAGATAGCTTATATAGATAAGGAGTAACCTAGGCTATATTTTATCCCGGTATTTCCACGGGAACGGAAATTACGCGGGTAAAGCGACTGAAACCTAAGCGAGAATGTTTCTCGCCGCTGCGTTCCGATCTGGTAGAAATATATTAGATTTATTAGGTCTAAGTTAAAAAAATTGTCATACTATAATAATTATTACAAACTTTATGTTTAATAGTTACTGACAAAAACAATATCGTTTTTATTTAAAGACGTATATGAGTTGTGATTAATAGATTTTTATTGCGAATGACGGCCTCTTTTAGTCCGTTCACCCGCGGCCTCAACTGTCAGTAATGAAATCTACCATATATTTTTATCTAAAGTTAAATCCAATACGTGATTGTGATGTATGGTAGGATTACTTTAACGAAACAGTAGATTTAAATTCGGGCCGTTATGTGGTAATATTTATCTATTAATAATTTTGATTTAAAGCATCTAATGCTTTAAATATTACGGCAGCTCTATTTTTGTTAAAGAAAATAGCATGTAATATTTCCGGTAGATATTTTTAACGTTAATAAAGGATTTTTTTTAAATTGAATATTAGGTCTGGGAAAAAGTTAGTAGCGTTTTTCAGTAAAATTCGACTGCTTGGTTATGGCGCGTGGATGAATTTATTTAAACTGAAAATGCTCCATTATTACCTACAATGTTTCGCCATTGTTTTGGTAGATCCATGATCCCATCGGTGAAAATCTTCTGTGATTTCTGGTTGCAGAACTGAATCAACTAGTTTTCACAGACTTCTTTTAAAGCCAACTTAATTCCATTGAGAGAGTTCTGCAGAAATTGAAACAGATGACAGTCAGTGGGTACTATATCCGGACTATAATGTGGGTGCATCAAAACTTCCCAACCAAACTTTCTTAATTTTTGACGGGTCATCAAAGAAGTGTGTGGTCGGGCGTTGTCATGATGGACGACAACACCTTCCCTATTAATCGATTCGGGCCGTTTTCTTTCAATCGCCTGGCGTAATCTCTCTAGTTGTGCACAGTAGAGTTGAGAATCAATCGTCTGACCAGTTGGAAGTAGCTCATGGTGGACGATTCCCCTCCAGTCTCACCACACACACAGCATTACTTTTTTTGGCGTTAATGTTGGCTTTGCAAACGCCTGTGACGGCTCACCAGCCTTTATCCACGATCTTTTACGCTGCCGATTACCGTACGTAATCCATTTTACATCTCCGGTTATTAAAAGTTTCAGAAACGGCTCGATTTCATTCCGTTTCAGCAGCGCATCGCAGATGTTAATTCGGTTCATCATGTTTTTCGCACCCAACTCATGAGGAACCCACATGTCAAGCTTTTTTTTGTAACCAGCTTTGTGTAAATGGTTTAAAACAATTTTGTGGACAATGCCTAGCTCCATACCAATATCGACACTGCTGATATGCTTATATTGTTGGAGTTTTTCAAGAATTTCATCAGATATTTCAGTGATTGGATGACCGCAGCGTGGCTCACCTTTCACATTGAAATTACCAGAACGAAAGCGAGCGAACAATTTCTACGCAGCAGATTTCGATAAAGTACCTTCACCGTACACAGCACAAACTTTATCACAAGCCTGCGCAGCCTTCTTCCCCTTATAATAATAATATTGCAGAATATAGCGAAATTTCTCATTATTCTTCTCCATTTTCGAGTGTGAATAACTTTCCAACCATTGCACCGATTACAATGTTTATACGCTCAAACTAACATTGGGAAGGTCACCTAAAAACGAGCCCTCAGTGGTGTCGCTGTGACTTGTTATTCTTTAATTATCTGCAACCAATGCCATCTATTGGAAAAACGCCACGAACTTTTTCCCAGACTTATTATTTTCTTTGTTGACGGAGGAAGAATCTCACCTCATCTTGCACGTGGATGTCGTAAAAGACGACTAAGGGATGTAATACGTATATAACAGCTGTGTAAGAAGAAATCTCAAAATAAAACCCTATATCAACACGTCTGATCAGGGTAGTATCGTAGGTCAATTTTTCTTTCATAGAGGAAGAGGCCCGAGTCCAACAGTGGGATTTATATGGGATTACAATGAGATGATGTTTGTAAAGTCATACAATGATTCAAAATTTATTTATGTAATTACTTTTACGTTCATTTTATTTACAAAGTTTATTTAAAAATTGTATTGTCCATCATCATCATAATTTCAACTCATATATGTCCCACTATTGGGCTCGAGCCTCCTCCACAATAGAAAGAAAATTGACCTACTATAACCACGCTGGTTAGATGTGTTGGCAGGGTTTTATTTCGAGTTTTTCTTCTCTTGCATAGATGTTATATGCATATTTTATCCCTTAGCCGTTTTCTATTACACTCACAGGCAAGCTTACTCCGTCACCACACGGATTTTTTTTAGTATTGTATTTATAAAGAACGTAATTATCAAACCACGATTACTTAATACGATTTAGCGTAATAACTTTTTAATATAATTCAAGCTTAAGTCCAATTTACTTACCAACAAAGTAACGAGCTTTTTTTATCCTTTGCCATTGTTTTAGAAGGCATTTTAACTCACTAAATTGTCACTTTAACTTTCATAAACACACAGTCGTCCGCACTAAAATTAAACAACACTTTCCGCAGACAACTATTGTCACAATGATTTCAAGTATTTGCTTATTCTGTACATATTTATTTTTCTATTCAAATAGAGATGTTACGAATTGCATACACTTTCGATTTTCGTTTCGTTGTCAACTGTTATAAAAGATATAAGTGATTTACCAGTGGTTGGAACAAAAGTGGTAAAAATTAAAAACCAAAAATATTGGCAAATAGTTTTTATTTTAATAATTATTATTACTGCTCAAATATCTCATATGTTCGTGTGGTGACGGAATAAGTATACAATTCACCACTCCCTATTTTGCCCGTGGATGTCGTAAAAGACGACTATGGGATATAATATGCACATAACATCTGTGAAAGAGAAGGAAAACTCCAAATGAAACCCTATACCAACAAGTCAGACCAGCATGGTAAAGTAGGTCAATTCCTTCCCATTGTAAAGGAGGCACAAGCTCAACAGTCGGACGTACGTGGGCTACGATGATGATAAAATATCTCATCATCATCATAAATGACGGAAAATCACGGAGATTGAAGGAGAAAGTTAAAAGAAATTTCGATTGAGGCGGCCATCAAGGGTGTTAGGTTTTCTCCGGGACTTCAATCGCTTGAATATTTATTTGCCAAGGTGCCGAAAGCTTTACTCGTCCATAGCGCCTAGATGTCCGACTGGTATCGAATAGATTAATAGCAGGAAAACCATTCAGGCAATGAATACGTCCTCCTCTTGGGCTCGAGGATCTACCACAATAGGAGGATAATTGACCTATTAAACTACGCTGGTCAGACATGTTGGTATAGGGTTTTACTTCAAGTTTGCCTTCTCTTGCATATTTATGCATATTTAATATCTTACTCGTCTTTTACGACATCTACGGGCAAGAGACGGTGATGAATTGTATTCTTACTTCATTACCACACGAAGCAGGAAATTGATTAATCATTAAAATGTAGTCAAATAATAATAACAGAGGACTGAGTCATATTTGTTTAAACTCCATATTATCTCCTGCATAGTTTATTTTGAGGTTAACCATTAAAATTAATTTTAATAAAATAATTCTGCCCTTGTAAATTTATTACTGTTCGTTCTAGGAAGTCATCTTTTTTATATATTCTATTGAGAAGTTACCTTCCGGGATTATTTTTTGTTACATTGATCATTCTCCGTGTGGTGACGGAGTAAGAATATTAACGGGTAAAGATTAAAATGAGAAATCCGCATACCCTTCTAAAGACTTTCATCTGGAAAAAAATATAGAGCGGAAAATATTTTTTTTTATGGAAATTTTCTCACCTTTTGCTTATAACTTTATAATTTCAAATTTAGGACATTAAGTTATATAAACATATTTGTAAGCAAAATGATTTGCCACAATTATGTTTTTACGAATTTTTTGTAGGGCGCATAGTTTCCAAGATATCGCGAAAAAGGTGTTTGCACTCCTCTTTCCAAGATGGTGGCCGGGAAACAAGGGCGGCAACCCCACAAACTTGAGGTTAAGCTTCTATTGACCCCACATCGGTCCTAAAAATAAAATTGCGTCCTCTAAAAAATGCAATATCAGGTCTTTAAAATGTAACATTTGAATGGACTAAACGTGTTATATCAAAATTGGTATATACGTTGTCAGGGTATAGGTCATCATCATCACCATCGCAGCCCACACTCGTCCCACTGTTGGGCTCGGGCCTCCTCGTTAATAGGAGGGAATTTGACCTATGCTGGCATAGGGTTTCAATTTGAGTTTTCCTTCTCTTGCACAGATGTTGTTTTTTTTTTTTTTATTGCAAGCAGTGGCAAACGAGCAGACAGTACACCTGGTGGTAAGTGTTGCTGCCGCTTATGGATCTTTACATCTGTACGACATCCACGGGCAAGAATTCTATTCTTACACCGTCGCCACACGGAAAGGGTATAGGTATAATGGCCTATATGAGTATGGGCTAGGATATCTTTCATCTAGAAAAAATACTGTAGGTAAGGTATAAGGGATTCAAAAGCAAAATATACATATTTACAAGCGGGCATATTACGTGGTCACACACGCCTGGAGCACGCTGTCGACAATTGTCTGTCTACAGCCACGGGCCGGCCCTCCTGGGTCCGACCGAGCAGAAAATCGACTTCTGAGTAGTAGAGAGCGAGAGGCTGTTTGTTTGTGGTGGGTGTTGGTGATGCCTTTAGTATCACCGAACCTCATTGCACGCATTCACACCCCCTTCAATTTCATCATGGTAGGCAGCGGCCTAGCAAATATCCACGAGGGGCAGTATCACTCAATATCAAGTGAGCTGTTTGCCTGTTTGTCACTTTAAGACTGGGTTTATATCACAATTGATATGCATATGCTCGAAAGCAGTTTTGTTACTATTAATTCGTTGATTATCTTAAAAATTAAAGTATACGGTACGCTAGTGGTGATTCAAAGTTTAAGAGTCACGTCAAGCCGTGCTCTCACCTGTGACCTTGCTACTAAATTCGAATGTATATGTATACGATGATGAATCATTTATATTCCTAAGAAATCTTTTGTAATGATGATCGATCTGTCTTGAAAACCGGTTGAGGATTTAACAGGTGAATGATCACGACATATGGTATAGACCTACGTCTAGTAGTGGACAATGAATGCATGATGATGAGTTTTAAATTAAAATCATCATTCTGTTACTTTCCGTGTGGTGTCGGAGAAAGAATACAATACACCACTCCCTATCTTACCCGTGGAGGTCGTATAAGACGACTAAGGGATGATATGCACATAACATCTATGTAAGAGAAGAAAAACTCAAAATGAAAGCTTATACCAATATGTCTGACCAGAATGGTGTAGTAGGTCAAATTCCCTCCCATTGTGGAGGAGGCCCGAGCCCAACAGTGGGACGTACGTGGGCTGCGATGTTGATGATGATGATCCTGTTACTATCCCAATTACCTAGAGTTGACACAACATGTACTCCTCTTCCATGGTACATATTGCACATGGCAGAAAAAGTTTTGACAATAGTTTTATAACTAGCCACCTGTTTGATGCCAACCCACCTTAGGAATGAAATTAATGCGGTCGCCGCCTACTGTGAGGTCGTAATCTCACGGAAGGAGGCGGCGGATCGTGTGCGAGAGGAGCTCCTCTTCGGCGACACGTTCCGCCGCCGCCGACTCGGGCGGCGCAGACGCGACAGGCCGACCACTGACGACAAGTCACCCTGCTCCGGTGGTCGGCCTAACGACGAAGTTGACGTGGGTACGGGTGGGTTAGGTGCCCGCGCGCCATCCTTTCGTTGCCCCGGACAAAGTGGACCGCGTGTGCTTACCATAGCCCACCCATAAAAAAAAAGGAATGAAATTACTGACCAGACGAAATCAGATACAGTGGACCACTTCGATGTAATTTTTAGTCTTCTTTTAGGAACCCACGAGCAATGTAAGGGTTATTGTACGTCAGTAATCTTGACAAAGGTTATTTTACTCTGCCTATAACGCTCAGACCAGCTTAGTTTGGACTGGTTTCAACTGACCTCAAAACAGAATCAATATGGACAGTAAACACTCCGTTTCTATTTCAATAAAGTTTAGCGGCGACCCAATAAATAAATTTAAATAATATCGGCTATAGAAGAAGTTCTATTAAGTCAATGAATACGACCATGTGTGTCGTGACGGAGTAAGAATACCTACAATTCACCACTATCTTGCCCGTGGGTGTCGTAAAGGATGACTAAGAGATATAATATGCAGAAATAAATGACTGCACAGATGGCGGAGTGGTTAAAATACCGACCTCCAGAGCCAGTGTCTCGGGTTAGAATCCCACGTAGGACAACAACTTGTGGATCGCACGATCGCTGAAGATCGTTGGGACCGTTAGAAAACGCGAGAAAACACTTTTTGACGTAAGCTACGCAAAGTGGTGGCACGTGTGCGCACCGAGACGGACGAACGCAGAATGTCGACGACCGTCACACCGGACGCTCGGCCGAGGCGCCGCCACCCGCGTACCATGTAGCTCGGTCCAAGCTACATGGTACGCGGGTGTTAGGTTTTATTTTCGTTACGGAATTTTTTGATTCGGTCCCCGCGCTCAAAGCCCGCGATAAAAGCTATGCAATAGCTTAAAAGAAATGTTAATTTGTTTGTCCAGCGTGGAATAGTTTCTCAATGGTCAATATCGCTTCTATTAGGGAGGAGACTCGAGTCCAGCAGCGAATTTGACCGTGGGTGTCGTAAAAGACGACTAGAGGAGACGAAAAAAGGAAACCTAGAAATAAAACCCTATACCAACCCGTCTGGCCTTAGTGGTATAGTAGGTCAATGAGACTACTATTGTGTAGGAGGCTCAAGCCCAGCGGTGGGACATATATGAGCCGAGATCATGATGAGTCATTCGCAATAGAATATTTCCCTAGTACAGACTTGTCTTTTGCTTGTTACCGGGGCGACTATAGGGGATGGTACCCGAAAGGGTAATCCACTAGATGGGCTAAATGTTGTATGCATATTATAATCCCTTAGTTGTCTTTTACGACATCCACGGGCAAGAAAGGGGGTGGGGAAGTGCTTTACTATAATTTAAATTACTTTTAATATAATTAATCATCATCATCGTAGCCCACATACGTCCCACTGTTGAGCTCGGGCCTCCTCCACAATGGGAGGGAATTTGACCTACAATACCATGCTGGTCAGACATGTTAGTTCCTTCTCTTGCACAGATGTTATATGCATATTATATCCCTTAGTCGTCTTTTACGACATCGACGGGCAAGATAGGGAGTGGTGAATTGTATTCTTAATCCGTCACCACACGGCAATTAACGGATACAAACTAAAAATTAACTTTTAAAACTCAGCGTGTCATCATTCTATATTTTTTAAAAATTAAATTGTATGTATACCACATATAGTATTAGCTATACACTTTTTTTTTTTTTTTTTTGTGTTGGCTGCGGTTGGCGCGCATCCGCACCACTCGGTCCGGGGCGACAGAGGGGCTTAAGCACGCAACATCCGCAACCCATCCGAACACCACGTCACCTTCGTCGTTGGGCCGACCACTGGAGCAGGGTTACTTGTCATCAGTGATCGGCCTGACGGAATACCCCCTACCCAGGGTAGCCTCCCATCGACCGACGTCCCCCCCTCGGGGAGGATGTCAGTCTTTCCTCACGCGGTCGGCCTCTCGGCGGGTGACGGACTAATCCCCGTTCACGTCAACCGCGGCCTCTGCTAGGGCGGCATTGCACGCAGGTAATCCCACCTGCGCCGCCCCAGTCGCCGGCAGCGGGTCGCATCATCGAGGCTGTGCTCCTACTAGCTATATACCTATTACTATACACATATAGTAATAGGTATATTGATTCCTTTCCAAAGCTTAATAGGAATAAAAAAAGGAAATAAAATATGGCTGAACCAAACGAAGTTTGGAGTGGTAGGACCACACTGTCGACAGTTATCTGTCTACAGCCGCGGGCCGGTCCGTCCGGGGCAGTACTACACTCTCGCAGAAAATCGACGTCTGAGTATTAGCGATTTGTTACTGCGCTTCGTTCGGTGAGCGAGAGAGCCGGAAGCCCAATTTTCTGAGGGTGTTTGCGTGTGGAGGGTTTTGGTGGTGCCCTTGATATCACCGAGCCTCAATGCACGCATTCACACTCCCTTCAATTTCTTCGCGGTAGGCAGCGGCCTTGCAGAGGTCCATGAGCGGCAGCAACACTTACCATCAGGTGTACTGTTTGCTCGTTTGCCACCATATACAATAAAAAAAAAACCCCACAAGCAGCACCAGATCATGAGTTAACTACTAGCCGCTATCGTATACCATTCATCTGCTATAATTATTATAGGGTTATAACTATTGTCCCTTTTAATACTCCCTCATATAGGTCAAACACAATTACAAATTTAGACACGCTTGCTATTGTAATTAAACGGTAATTAAGTCAAACTATACATCTTAACATGTATTTTTAAGAAAATAGCGTTTTAATATCCGCTTGTCTTTCCCATAAATCCTTATAGGGCTTGCCGGGCTTTTGACAAACGTACAATTAAGCAAAAAATTACAAACTGAATCAAAACAACAGTTTGTGAATAGTACAATATACTGTCCTGTGTGAATATCAAATCCGCGACAATCGGCACGGTAGATGATTATTTTAATCACTAAGCCATCTGTACAGTCTTAATTTCAAAACAATTTAATAGAAAGTTTATGCATCTATAGTATATCATCAACTCGTCGTCATCATCTCAGACCATACATGTTCGATTGATAGGCTCGGGCCTCCTTCCTAGCGAAGATAGATTTTTAAAAAAAAGCTAATAATGCGATGCAATTATAAATAGTGATAAAACACACAAAAAAATCCATCAAAATCGGTCCCTCCGTTTAGGACGTACGTCACATACACACGAACCGAAAAACTTACATAAATATGACCACTCAATTAATTTTCTATACTAATTACACAATTAACAACGTCAAAATCAATTGAAGTGCACTTAATATCGCATTGTTGAATGTTTAGACTTCCGTTGTGTCGCGGAGGTGCGTACCGAACGCAAACATCACTTCAACTCAATTGAACTAGGGAAGTTTATAATATTCATTGTAACAAGCCGTATACAGCGTGTTGTTTTAATATTATATTAATTTTATAAGTTAAAATTTCTTTGCGTGTCGAAGTAAGAATACAATTCAACAGCCCCTCTCTTGCTCGTGGGTGTCGTAAAAGACGAATAAGGGATATGATACGCAGATACCTATGTAAGAGAAGAAAATTTCGACAGAAAACCCTATGTCAACAATTATGATCAGTGCGGTATAGTAGGCCAAATTCTCTTTTATTGTGAAGGTGGCCAACATTGGGACCTATATGGACCAAGATGATGATGATAATTGTGATTTGAAACTCTGTGAAACGATCGAGCAATATATTGCCTGAATTGACCGTTTGAATTGAAAACAGACTAATAGATTATCAGCTAAATAGCGAGCAGAACTCATCTGGAAAACCAAAAACACATACTCGGTCAATCCGCCAGCCAAGTATGCCGATGCTATTATTCCCTTGGTGAGGAGTTCTGTGCCTTATAATGGACGAGGAAACTAAATAGCGACTTTAAAAAAGAGACAAACTTATATACCAATTAGAGTTAGCTTGGGTTAAAACTTGTTAGAATACAAATATGTAGCAGCATTCTTTTATACCAATCACACATAGGTTCAACATCACTAGAGATTGTATGAATGTTTAAAACTTAAAATTATACTAACCTAACCTAACCTAACCTAACCTAACCTATATATATATATACCTATATATAAATAAATAAAATAAAAGAAAGCTGTACCTATAAATAAACCAATATAATAATTTTAATTAAAGTTCCAAAACAATTACGTTGTTACAAAAATGTTAAGACTTTAATGCTGACTGTTAAATTTTATCTATGTCCAATGCATTTTAATCTCAATTTAAGATTGAGACATAAGTTACATAAAACCTAAGTCCTTCCATCATCCCAAATTCTTTAAAGTATCCGAAAAGGTCGGTAAAACAAAATCAAATTAAAACGCGATATAATCCATAATAATAACTAAATATTACAATCCTCAAGATAAAATATTACATCGCAAAACAAAAGATCGCAAGTTCATCATCAATTTTGATATTACAATTAACTTACCAAAATGTAAAGTTATTTGCATAGGAAGACCTTCATAAAATTTTAACATATTAAACTGAAGAGCATAAATTAAAATTAATTCTATTAGGTATTTAAATAATGTCAATTATTTTCTAGCGAGCCTGCCATTGGTTGACTATAATGTCCACAGAGTAATAAAAAATATTTATACCCCGAAAAGAAGGCAACATTTTCAAAGGAGGAAGCGTTTCATAATTAAAAAATATGTCTCTAATACAGTAGTCATAAGACATAAGAATTCTAGTTAATTGGTGGCACAAAAATATCGAATTACTTTGACGACATCCCATTCTATTTCAGTGGCAGTTACTTTTTATTATGTTCAGCTTTGTGTCATTAATACTGTTGTCGACTTTTAACAATCTCGTTGAAGACTCTAAGGACTATGAAGTTAATTTTAAAACAAGTTTCTACTTTTGGAATTTATATTGTCAAAAAATAATTTGAAGACCGTTTTAATATGCTTTTTAGATACTTTATTAAAAGGATATTATTTTGGAACGATGTAATTGAGAGGTTAGACTAGGCAATATTGGCAAGACGTATTTCTTACAAGATTAGCGGGCAGCAATTGAAGTTGTAACTTATTTGATTATTATGTAGTGTAAAATTTATCTTATACCAATATTGTAAATGCAAATGAGAATTTCATTGTTGCGTATGGACTCCTTAACTACTCAATAGCAAAAGATAAACAAGAAATGGTATAGAAAAAAATTATATAACTTTTCCATCTTATTCCCAAATAAGTAAACATGTAAGCGACATGAACCAATTAATGTTAATCCAACACAAGTTTAAGTTAATAATTTACTTAATAATTTTTACTTAATAATTAATAATTTACTTAATAATTTTGGAGAATATCTACCAAAAAATAAAAACATTTGAAAGCATCTTTTCGCGAAAATTTGAATACAGAACTTTTGAAGTGTATGTGTTTGAATACAGAACTTTTGAACTGTATTAAAATTTTAGTAGTTCAGTACGTTATACGTTTTTAATATATAAATTATTATCAAAATAACGAAACAGCCTGTATATAATTGTCTATATGGACGCCCTAAATATGCCTCATTGTTGCATACAAAGTACACTTCTATCTACAATAGGCAAGAAATTACGAGTACTTAGTTCGAAAAAGGATAAGCTAATACTTTCTAAACTTATTATTTTAAACTTGATATCGCGTTTGACTTTACTAAAATTAATTTTAGTAATTTTGAAGACATTTTTACAGAATTTAATTCAGTCACCAAATAAAACTTCCTTACTAATATTATAAATGCGAAAGTAAGTTTGTTTGTTTGTTTGTTACGCTTTCACGCTTAAACCATAGAACCGATTTCAAAAATTCTTTCACCAATGAAAACCTATAATATCAGGGAGTAACATAGGCTATATTTTATCTAGGTATTCCCACAGGAACACAAACTACGCGGGTAAGGCTGAGTAAGACTGAAACCGAAGCGAAGCGAGGGCGGGTTGCTAGTAAATTTATAAATTATTTAAGGAAAGCTTCATGGCATTTTACAGTTAGTATTTAATAAGAATTAAATAATATCATCAACTGAGCCCATATACGTCCCACTGTTGGGCTCGCACCTCCTCCACTATGGGAAGGAAATTGACCTAGTATACCACGCTGGTCAGACGTGTTGGTATAAGGTTTTTTGCGAGTTTTCTTTCTCTTGCATACATATTATATGCATATTATATCCCTTAGTCGCCTTTTACGACACCCACGGGCAATAGACGTGTTGAATTGTATTCTTACTCTGTCACCACACGGATTAATATGTTTTATTTTTACTCTGTATGGTGATAGAATGAAAATACAATTCACCAGCCCCTTTTTGCCCGTGGGTGTCGTAAAAGCCGACTGAGGGACTAATATGCCTATAACATATAGATGTTATGCGAGTTATGGAAAATTCGAAATGAGACCCCATACTAACACGTTTGACCAGCGTGTAGTAAGTAAATTTCCCTCCTATTGTAGAGAAGCCCAGCACTGGGACATGTATGGGCTGAAATAATGATAACATAAAACATTTACTCTACAACTGTTTGTTTTTCCCATATCATCGTCATCGCAGCCCACATACGTCCCACTGTTGGGCTCGGGCCTCCTCCTCAATGGGAAGGCATTTGACTTTACCATATCATGCTGTTCAGACATGTTGGTATAGAGTTTTACTTCGAGTTTTCCTTCTCTTGCACAGATGTTATGTGCATATTATATCCTATAGTCGTCTTTTACGATATCCACGGGCAAGATAGGTGTTGAATTGTATTCTTACTCCGTCACCACACGAAGTTTTCCCATATAAATATAATTAATCGAACTAGTGATACAGAATCGTCAGACAAAATATGATACTAGTAAAATGAAAACGTGATTCGTTACAGCCTATCTGAGCCGCTCGTATCGCAAACCTACTGACATAGATAACGCATAGAAAATGGGTAAACGGAGCGATATCTATATACCTGACATTTGTACTACATTTTATACCAAATTCAAATTATTTTATTATGCATAAACCCTGAGAGGGCACTTATATATTGTCAGGTTTACAATTTCCAAAAAAAATATACTACCACCGGATCGGAACGCGACCGCTACTGAGAAGATCCGGCAAGAAACTCAGCGGGCTTGTCATTATTTTTAATTTTTTTTTTTCTTCTTACTAGTTATACAATTGTGTACATGTTTTGTAAGAACAAGCTCCAGTGTGATGCCCTTCGAACCGCAAGACACTTAATATAACTTAAACGATTATGGCTGGACCAGATCCCACAAGCGGCACCCGATCACGAGTTAACTACTAGAGCAGCCATCACTCCCCTCAACCACTATGGAGGGAAGGTAGAGACCCGCTCCACGCAGCTACCGCAAGTAGATCCCTATGTGAGCATGACCAACACCACAATATGTTACAAACGCTGAAAATACAAAAATTCGTTAGGCAAAACACGCTACACTTTACAATAAAAGTTAAAAGTACATTTACAAACAGTATATTTAAAATAACAAGGAAATTGCTGAATGAGGAGCTGCTCACAACCAATCTGTATTATCATCTACATAATCCGAGATTTTATAATAAGCTTTTTTACAAAGTCTATTCTTGATGGCTTTTTTAAACTTTTTCATAGGCTGGTCTCGGATATCTTTAGGTAATCTATTGTAAAAGCGTATACATTGCCCCATGAATGATTTGTTAACTTTTTGGAGACGAGTAGTGTGTACAACTAATCTGTCCTTATTACGAGTATTTATTTCATGAATGTCACAATATCTCTTAAAGTTAGCGATATTTTTTTTGACATATAATATATTTTCGTATATATATTGTGATACAGCAGTTAGAATATTTATTTCTTTGAATTTCTCCCGAAGTGAGATTCTTGGGCCTAGATTATAAATTGCACGGACAGCCCTTTTTTGGAGAATAAAGATTCTATTAAAGTCCGCGGAGCATCCCCACAGTAATATACCGTAAGACATAAGACTATGGAAATAAGCGAAATAAACCATTCTAGCTGTTTCAGTATCTGTTAACATTCTTATTTTTTTTACTGCATAAGCCGCTGAGCTAAGCCTACTCGACAACTTGTCAATATGAGGTCCCCACTGAAGTTTAGCATCTATGGTGATGATACCTAAAAAGACTGTTGACTCCACAAGGTCTAGAGCCACACCATTCATTTGGACATTGGTTTCCACTTGCCTCACATTAGGAGTAGTAAATTTGATACATTTAGTTTTTTTCTCATTGAGAACCAAATTATTAGTGTTAAACCAATGAACAACGTTAGACAGTGCATTGTTCACATCGTCATAATTCAACAGTTGTCTTTTAATTTTAAATAGCAAAGAAGTGTCATCTGCGAACAACACAATGTCCAGATTGTCCCCTATATGGTAGGGTAGGTCATTAATATATACAAGAAACAGAAATGGCCCCAGAATGGACCCTTGTGGAACGCCCATTTTTATAATAGAACCAGATGATCGTGCACCATTAACATCAACCCTCTGGATTCTGTTGCTTAAATAAGAAGTTACAAGTTCAAGAGCGTTATTCCTGATCCCATAGTGGTATAGTTTTCTGATGAGTGTTTCATGTTGTACACAATCAAATGCCTTGGATAAATCACAGAAAACACCTAAGGCCTCATGTGATTCCTCCCAGGCTGCAAAAATATTTTTCAATAACTCTACGCCCGCATCAGTAGTAGTTCTTAGTAAAGCCAAATTGATTTTTGTGAAAAATACCATGTCTCTTAAAATGAATCAACATCTGATTAAGCATAATTTTTTCGAATACTTTACTGAGTGTTGGTAGTATGAAAATAGGACGAAAATTATTAATATCTGACATACTACCAGATTTAAATAAAGGAATTACTCTACTAATTTTCATGAGATCAGGAAACACACCCTGAGCAACACAACCATTAAATACAAATGCCAGGTGGGGAGCAATAACAGGTATTATAAAATCAATAGTCTTTACTGATAAACCCCATAAATCTGCTGTTTTATTAATATTAAGATTTTTAAAAGACTTTAAAATATCATCCACACCTACATCTGAAAATTCAAAGGAAGTGTCACATTTTACAATGCTTTGTTTAAGGAGCGATTCAGCCAAAATAGGGCACGACGTTAAGGATTTTGTTGTTAATACAGGCACATTTGTAAAATAGTTTTCAAATTCATGTGCCACTTCTTTATTTACTGTCACATTTTTATCACCAATCTTTAAATTAAAGTCCTTCTTCCGCACAGTGTTCCTACCGGTTTCACTATTAATCACTGTCCAAGTCATTTTAATTATATCACTAGATCCTTTAATTTTCCTCCTTAAATAAATGGATTTAGCACTAGAACAGGCACGTTTGAAAATTTTTGAATAATTTTTAACATACTCTAAAAATACTGGGTTATGGTTATAAGATTTTTCACTGTAAAGATCATATAACCTTCTTCTACTCTTGTAGATACCACAAGTAGCCCATTCACTAAAACCAGCAGGCACTCCAAATATTAATGTTTTTGGTTTAAAAATTTTACTAAATTCGGTATTAATTGTGTGAAATAAAGATGTATATAGCTCATTAGGACTGTCATGAATAGGCAACAGCGGTACCTTCATACTCAGTTCATCTTTAAAACCATACCATACTAGCAGCGCCCTGCGGTTTAACCCGCAGTTCCTCTTCCCGTGGGAATATCGGGATAAATTATAGCCTATCGGAATATCGGGATTAGCGATGTGACTTGGAGGGAAAATAATCGAATTTTTGTTTTTAAAATAAATCGATTATTTCTGCCAACAGGATTATGATGACCTTTTTTTTAGGAAATTTGGAAGCTTTATTATCTAAACTTAAATGAAACAATCGTGATGACCCTTTTTTTTCGGAAATTTGACAGTGAGTAATCGATTTTTACAATAGTTATGAAAATTATAAAATCGATTATTATAAAAATCGATTATTTTCTCACATCCCTAATCAGGATAAATTATAGCCTATGTCTTATTCTGATATGTAAGCTATATTATTGTGAAGTTTCATTAAAATCCATTCAATAGTTTTTGCGTGAAAGGGCCAAAAACATTTTCACATCCTCACAAACTTTCGTGTTTATAATATTAGTAAGGACTAGCGACCCGCCCCGGATTCGCACGGGTCCAATTCTGATACTAAATATTCTACAGAATGTCTTTATATACAAAGTTCACAACTTTTTATCATTAGACAATACAAATATATTTCCTTTTTTTGTTGGGGTGGGTTGGGGTCGGCGCACTCCTCGCACCACTCCGTCCGGGGCGACAGAGGGGCAGTAAGCATGCACACCCGCAACCGACTCGCGATGCACGTCGCCTTCGTCGTTGGGCCGACCACCAGAGCAGGGTGACTTGACGTCAGTGGTCGGCCCGTAGGAAAATATGTTTCCTTTAGAGGTTAGTCTTGAAAGAGCGACATATCTATATCAATAAATATAATTGGAATGTCTGTTTGTAATGTCAAAATAATAGGCATTTTTCTTGCTCACACGGTTATTTGCACTATACATATGCCTAAAAATACACTTTATACTTTTTGTTTGTCTGTCTGTCTGTTTGTTCCGGGTAATCTTCAAAACGGCTGGACCGATTTCAAAAATTCTTTCACCAATGGAAAGCTATAATATCAGGGCCTAAACTAAACTATATTATATGCCGGTATTCTCACGGGAACGGGAACTATCCAGGAAAAACGACTGAAACCGAAGCGAAGCGAGGGCGGGTTGCTAGTTATACATATAAACCTTTCTATTGAATCATTCTATTTAAAAAAAACAGCATCACAATTCGATGCGTAGTTTTAAAGATCTAAGCATACATAGGGATAGACAGACAGCGGAAAGCGACTTTGTATTATAATATATGCGTTATCAGACATTTCATCATCGCAGTTCATATACGTCCGACTGTTGAGTTCGGGCCTCCTCCACAATGGGAGGGAATCAGACCTATTATACCATGCAGGTCAGACATGTTGGTATTTTTTTTTATGGGTGGGCTATGGTAAGCGCACGCGCGGTCCAGTCCGTCCGGAGCGATGAAAAGACGGCGCGCGGGCCCATAACCCACCCTTACCCACGTCACCTCGTTGTTGGGCCGACCACCGGAACAGATGTGACTTGTCGTCAGTGGTCGGCCCGACAGAATACCCTTTCGGGTAAGCTCACCTCTCAACTTCCTGGAACGTCGGTCGCCGTCGCGCGGTTAGCCTCTCTGCGGGTATAGGGTATAGGGTTGATATAGGGTTTCATTTCGAGTTTTCCTTCTCTTATTTTTTTTAATGAATTTTAATTCTTTAGTCGTCTTTTAAGACTTCCACGAGCAAGATAGGATTGAATTGTATTCTTACTCCGTTATCACAAGGATCACATCAACTCTCATTGGGTATCTTATCGACGGAGTTGTTTTAGACCTCTTAGCCGTCGCTTGCGGCTGGTAGTATGCGTAGCCGCCACCACAGAGCATGTAAAATTAAAGAATAGTCACCATTATGTTCTCATTCCGTTACTGTACGAGGAAAGCGAGCGAGATAAACCTAATATAGATAAAAACTAATAAAACAATCTATGTTTAACAATAATGATATCACCGTTTAGCCAACATGCTGATGTCATTTCGAATATTTAAAACAATTACAATGAATTGAACGAATGGCGTTATGATTAATTGATTGCCAACGATATATTAGAAGTTAAGAAATAAATAACAGTGGTGACGGGGTAAGAATACAATTCGACATCCTTGATTCTGTCCACAGATATAAGACTCCTATATCGATTTATCTTCCGTGTGGTGACAGATTAAGAACAATTCACCATTTTGCCTGTAGATGTCGTAAAAGACGACTAAGGGATAGGGATGTTCAATGCATGGGATGCAAAAAAAATATCGATATATTTTTGATATAATATATCGTAACGTTCTATCGATACTTTGCGATATATCGTAGAAAAGTATCGATATCACCGATATATCATAGAAAATGTATTTTTCATATTTAGCCAATCTATAATGTTTGACAGGGATCAAGTTGATGTAAGTAAAAACAACAATGGTTAAGAAACCAAATCAACTTTAAATTATTTATAATTCCCAATATGTTTTATCAATGTTTTCATAATAAGTAGCTACTTGTTTTCATAATCGAATAATTTCATTAGTATATCCTCAAAATTGCCCATCACTGAAAAATTATTACAAAATAAAATAGCAAGCCTATTCGAGAAACTTGGGAGTCGCTCATCAGCTGTTGAGACGAATACACACTGTAGATTTGATATGTACCTACAGTGTACTGTAGTAATGAAACTTTCATTATTGCGCAGGCTAGTTATTTTATAATTCGGGGGTTTAAGTTTTATTTTTACTCAAGTTGCCGTGAAAGTATGTTATTTAATGTTTATCGATATTTGATATATCGGATGAAATGTATCGACGATATATATCGATACTAGATTATTCGATAATATCGGGTCAAAGCGATATATCGTATTCATATATCGATATATATCGTGCACACCTACTAAGGGATATATTATGCATATAAAATCTATGTAAAAGATGGAAAAAATAAAACCCTATATCAACCTGTCTGATCATCGTGGTATAGTAAGGTCAATTTCCCTCCCACAGGGAAGGAGGCTCGAACCCAACAGTGGGACGTACATATATGGCCTGAGATGATTATGATGAAGACGAACAATGAATAAAGACAATAACAGTAGAAAAAGAGTAAGAATATAATACGCCATCTTTGATCCTACCCATGGATATAAGACTCCTATCTTTATATCTATAAATCTTACGTTCGTGTGTTTGTAACTAAACTCCTAATCGGTTAGACTAATTTTGATGATTTTTTTGTAGCTATTCCGATAATTTAAATTCAAATCATTTATTATGTATAAACCCCGCGGGGGCACTTACATATTGTCATTTTTTTACATTTTTCTCAAAGTTATAATTACCGCCGGATCGGTAGGCGACCGCACTGAGAAGATCCGGCAAGAAACTCAGCGGGATTGTCTATTTTTTTTTATTTTTCTAATTTCTTTTAAATAAAATTACATCTTACAACATGCTTATTAATAGTTCCAGTGTAATGCCATTCGAAATATTATATAATATAGTTCACAAATATAGATAGATATGAGACTGGTTTAGATCAGTGATGGGCAAAATACGGCCCGCGGGCCAACTCCGGCCCGCGAAAGTATTTAATCCGGCCCGCCGAGAGTCCATCCATCCTAAATATTCTAGTTAGCATTTTGGTGCGAAAAATAAAACGTGATGTTTATAATTGAAAAGCTATCATTATCTCATAATTAACTTGCCATAATTATAATTATCTCGACAAGGCGTAAAAGTAAAAAGTATTTTGTTTATAAAAAGCTTTAATACAAAATGCATTTTTTCTATAGCTGGCTCCTCTAGAATTTCTTAAACTTTGTGGCCCGCCATTAAAAAGTTTGCCCACCACTGGTTTAGATTAATAATTGGAACCGGTAGGTGGCGCTGCGATCGATTTTAATGAGAATATGTCTTACTATTTTTTTAGATTTGAACAGAACAACGTCTGTTGAGTCAGCTAGTGTAGTAACTGAACTGCGGACCGATTTTGACGATATTTGTGGCTGTTCCGATGGTTATGAGAATGGTTTAAATTAATAATTAGAACCGGTAGGTGGCGCTGCGATCGATTTTAATGAGAATATGTCTTACTATTTTTTTAGATTTGAACAGAACAACGTCTGTTGAGTCAGCTAGTGTAGTAACTGAACTGCGGACCGATTTTGACGATATTTGTGGCTGTTCCGATGGTTATGAGAATGGTTTAAATTAATAATTAGAACCGGTAGGTGGCACTGCGATCGATTTTAAGGAGAATTCCTTTTATTATGTTTTAGAACAACGTCTATTGGGTCAGCTAGTATCCAAGTAAGAGAAGAAACACTCAAAATAAAATCCTATACTAACTAACATGTCTGACTATCGTGGTGGTCAATTTCCTATTGCAGAGAAGGCTCATGGCTGAGATGATGACGATGATAATACAGAAAACTCTCTATCGCTATTTTGATGGGTCAGCAGTACTAAGTCCGGTATTAATGGTATATTATTTACCTGATCTAAGATTCAAACATATAAACTAACAGCTGGCAATGGCATACGTAAGTTATCTAATACTTAACAACACTCGTAATACAATTATAATTAATTAATGTCTATTACGCTTACGGTCAGTCATGGACGTGAAGAATGACAACCCATATCTCTTTTAAACTTTTTAACACTCTTCGAATATATCCAGTAGGTCTAGTGACAATAATATATAATTTATCAGTTCAATTAAGTAACAATCATGTTTAATAACTGTTTATGAATATTTATAACAATGGAAGTTCTTTAGCGAAAATAAAAAGTAAGAAATACACGATATAATTATCCTATGCGTTCATCATTTAAAGCATAATTCCGATTTCATTAAATTAAAGTGCATCGATTTAAATGGCTTATTTAATATTAAAATAAATCTGAGGAATGAAACACAGATAGATATTTAGTGGGCTGATTACGGCTAATCGAATATTTTGGATCTTTTAAAAGCTTTTGACACAGTTAACCTTTCTACTCTAATACCTGTCATCTTTAGGACACCCACGGGTAAGAAACGGGGGTGGTGAAATTTTTTTTTTTTTTATGTATAGATCCCGAGAGGGCACTTACATATTGTCAATTTTACAAAATAAAATTAAATTATCCAATAAAAATAAACTACCACCGGATCGGAACGCGACCGCTACTGAGAAGATCCGGCAAGAAACTCAGCGGGCTTGTCCATTATTTTAATTCTTTTTTCTTCTTACTAGATATAAATTTGTGTACATGTTTGGTAAGACCTAGCTCCAGTGTGATGCCCTTCGAACTGCAAGATACTTAATATAATTCAAATGATTATGGCTGGACCAGATCCCACAAGCGGCACCCGATCACGAGTTAACTACTAGAGCAGCCATCACTCCCCTCAACCACTATGGAGGGAAGGGAGAGACCCGCTCCACGCAGCTACCGCAAGTAGATCCTTCAGTGAGCATGACCAAGACCACATGTTACAAACGACGAAAATGCAAAATTTCGTTGGTGTGTTCAATGGTATTCTTACTCTGTCTCACGGTCACAAATAGGTCACCTTATTAAAGAAACGATGCATAGTAGCACCGTTTTTTTATACGTAACGGTTGTAATCAATCACTATTTGGATTTCATATTTATCAAAACATGATAGCATACCGTACATGATATGTTAGGCACTTAATATTGCAAGAAATAAAAGAGTGATAACGATGTCATGATAAAATATCCATTAAACGGGATTGTGCAGGTTCAATTTTTCGGATAAAACTTCTTCAAAAATATGCTTCCAGTATTTAAGTTTCCGTGTAGTAATTTCCGGCGGAGTAAGAATACAATTCACCACTCCCTATCTTGCCCGTGGATGTCGTAAAGAACGACTAAGGGATACAATATGCACATAACATCTGTGTAAGAGAACGAAAACGAAAGTCTATTCCAGCGTGACTGACCAGCGTGGAATATTAGGTCATTAGCCCTCCCATTATGGAGGTGGCCTGAGTCCAACAGTGGGACATATATAGGCTGAGATGTTGATGATGATGAAGTTCCTTCAGGATTGTAAATTGAGGGGGGCGCGGCCGGAGCACCTCCTCGTGGTGCTCCCTGGTAACGTCCATTTGGACGTCATGCGTCCATTTGGACGGCCAAGATTCCGGCAGGGGGGGGTCTCCGCGTGCGGCTCTGGTGGCAGAGCGCACGGCGGATCTGACCCGGGGCCAATGGGGCGGATGTGCCTCATGGCACTCCGTCGCCAGGGACGGTTGCGTCACGGCCCGGGGGCGTGACGGGTCGGTCGCTCGCGAGCGGCCAGACCCGGAAGGCCCAAACCGTAATCCTGAGCAGGGGGGTCAGGACCGGGGGTCTTCGGACCGCGGGAAAGAAAACCCCTATAAAAAATTACCCCTAATCCTAAGTTTGGCCACTCGGCGAGGGGATGAATGGTTGGTGGGTTAAAAAGCGCGCGAGCGTCCAGCCGTTAGAGTGGTAGTCAAGGCAAGACTCAAAAACGTCCCAAAAATGGCAGAAGTAAGACACAGTAAGACTTCACCAGAGGGTCCCGGCCAGGCCGGGGAGTCCCTTGCTGTGCCGGTGCTTGCGCGCGACGTCCATTTGGAGTCGCGCCCAAGTCCCGGCACAGTCAGTCCCCAATCGTATGGGTGGGGGACAACTACTGCCTCAGAAGCCGAGAGCCCGGCTCAACACCAAGTGGCTCAGGGGGGGAGGGGGAACGAGGAGGAGGTGCAGGTGCGGAAGAAGACCCGAAGGACGAAGCCGAGGCGTTCCGCCGCTGCACGAGCCCGCATTAGCGCCAATGCATCAAAGGCGTGGCGGGCGCGGATGAAGGCTGAAGCCATTGCCGCACGCGACGAGGGCGGCAGCATTGCTGCTGCAGGGCCGTCGCGGGACGGGGGTGGCGTTGCTGCCCAGCCGTCGGAAGAGAGGATGGAGACCACTGCAGGGCCGCCGCGTGAGGAGAGCGGCAGCAGCAGCGGGTCCGAGCACGAGGGCGGCATTGCCGCAGAGCCGTGCATGAGGTTAGCAGGCGAAAGCTCCGAGCTGTCGAGCGATGAGGGCGGCATTGCCGCAGAGCCGTCGCAGGATGAGGGCGGCAGTGCCGCAGGGCCATCAGAGCGTCAGGAGACAGATGCGTCGGAGATGGTGCTGACGGACGTGGGCGGAAGTGCCGCAGAGCCGTCCGCGAGAGGAGGAGAGGAGAGCAGCACCCCTTGGGTGCTAGTCGGCCGGAGTAGGGACGAGGACCGGAGTAGGCAGATGCTAGGCGCGCCGTCGGTTGAGGGTGCAGTTAGGCCGTCGTCGTTGCCGTCGTCGCCGTCGTCGTCGTCGTCGCCGAGGAGGGGGACGGAGGGGGCTGCGGGGGCGCCGGCTCCAGCCCCAAAAGCGAGGAAGAGGGAGGAGGCCCTCCCCCCGAGACCCTGGAAGCGCCCCCTGCAAGAGGGTGGCCGCTCCAACACCGACTCGGAGGGGAGTTCCATAATCATGCCTCCTCCCAAGGTCCCGACCATGCGCCGGGGGCGCAGAGGCCGAGGATCGGTGGTGGCGGCGTGGCCGGGGACACCGGGTCCGGCCGGCCACGGTGGCGAGGTGACGGCCCTCCAGGCCGCGAACGCCCGCCTTAGTGAGGAGGTCTCCGGCTTGCGGGAACGCAACCGCAAGCTGGAGACGGAGCTATCGGCGGTGCGACGGGAGAACCGCGGGTTGGCCAAGGAGATGGCCGACCTGCGGGCCCAGTTCGCGCGCCTGGCGCCGGCCGCGCCGCCTGTGCCAGCCTCGCCACCGAAACGGGCTGCGCCGGGGAGGGCGGGCCCGTCGTCTGCGCCCGTGGCGCCGGCTGCGCCCGTCGCGGCTGCTGCGCCAGCTGCACCCGTCGCGGCTTCGGCGCTTACTCCCCTCGTCGTGGTCCCTCCGCCGGCTCGTGGCCGCGGGAGACCTCGGAGGGGGGAGGGGCCGCCGCCCGACGAGGTGCACGGCGTGTCGGAGTCGGCGGTACGCGTGATCCTAGCCCGAGTAGGGGTGATGGTGGATGCGCGTATCGCCGCCGTAGCGGCCAGGCTCCCGCCTGAGCCGCCCCTCCGACCGCCGCGGACAAGGCGAGGCGGCCGCAAGCGTCAGCTCCCCGCTGCCCTGTCAGGGTGGCCGCGTGGTGAGCTACGCTGCGGCCGCGGCCGGGCCCAAGGGGGCCAAGAAGGCCGGCAAGGTGCCGGCTCCCGCCAAGGCCGGGCCGCGGCCGGCGCCAGCGGCTGCACCGCAGGCGCCGGCCAGCGCACCCGCGACCGCTCCTGCTGCGCTCAGCGCTGCTGCCAGGCTCGAACAGGGCTGGCAGGTGGCTGAGCGGAGCAGGAAGGCACGCGGCCAGAAGCGGAGAGCGGCGGCCAAGAGTGCCGCCGTGGCCGCCGCTCCCCAGGCGGGAGCCGGCAGAAAGGGGAAGAAAAGGTCGCGCAGGGGCCTCAAGTCGCCGAAGACGGCCGCGGTGGTCATCACCGTGCTGCCTGAGGCGGCTGAGAGGGGCCTCAACTATGAGGCCGTCCTAAAACGCGCCCGGCGGGAGCTGGACGTCTCCGGTATCGGGGGCGTCGAGGCGAGGACCCGCAAGGCCCGGACAGGGGCTCGAATACTCGAGTTCCCTGGGGCCGAGGGCGCGAAGACGGCCGATAGTTTGGCCACGATGTTGAGGGGGCTGTTCGGGCCGGAGGATGGTGTCCGAATCGCCAGGCCTGTCAAGTGCGCAGAGATGCGCCTGACGGGCTTGGACGATTCCGTGACGGTGGAGGACGTCCGGGAGGCCATTATGGCGCGTACCGGATGTGCCTCGGACACCGTCCGGATTGGCACCATTCGCACTGGTCCGGGCGGCGTCGGTGCTGCCTGGGTGCAGTGTCCGGTGGAGTCGGTCAAGCAATTGGCCGACTCAGGCAGGCTCCTCGTGGGCTGGAGCTCGGCGCGGGTAACCGTGCTAGAGCCCCGGCCCGCGAGGTGTTACAAATGCATGGCGGTCGGGCATACCCGACCGACATGCAAAAGCTGCTTTGACTGCAGCGGGCTATGTTTCCGTTGCGGTCAGACCGGACACCAGGCGGCATCGTGCTCTGCGGTGCCCCACTGCCCCGCGTGTGCGGCAGGCAATAGGCCTGCCAAACACCGCATGGGCTCTGGGGACTGCAGACCCCCGGCATCGGCCCCGAAGGGGCGGGACGGCCCATCGACCGGGCCAGTCCCCGCTCCGAGCGCGGCCCGATCGCCCGTCAGCGCGGAGGAGGTGACGATGGATACGGACCGTTAATGGACCCCGTATCCATTCGTCTCCTCCAGGCCAACCTCAACCACACCGCCGGTGCGCAGGACGTGTTCCTGCAAGCCATGGCGGAGTGGTTGATAGGAGTAGCCGTAGCCGCGGAGCCGTACGTGGTGCCCGACCGGCCTAACTGGTTGGGTAGCACCGATGGCACCGTGGCAATCGTCGCCTCCACGTCGTGGCCTTCGTCGCCTCTGACCCTTAGGGACAGGGGCGTCGGACCGGGCGTCTCACCATCATGGAGGCCTCGTTACGGCGAATGGCATCGCGCCAGGTCTTCGTCTTGGGGGACTTCAACGCCAAGTCCGTGGCGTGGGGGTCTCCCCGGACGAACGACCGAGGACGGGCGATCGAGGAGTGGGCGGCGGCCCTGGGCCTCTGTTTGCTGAACAGGGGCTCGGTGCATACGTGCGTGCGACAACGGGGCGGGTCGATAGTGGACCTTTCGTTCGCTAGCCCCGAGGTCGCCGCACGCGTGGGGAGCTGGCGCGTCGTGGAGGAGGTGGAGACCTTGTCGGACCACCGGTATATCCGGATGGAGGTCTCCCCGGTAATCCCGACGCCCAGCAGGGGTCACGGGGCGGATGGACGTCCTGCGTTCCCGCGATGGGCTGTGGGTCGCTTAGACCGGGACCAGCTGGCGGAGACAGCCATCGTTTACTCGTGGCTGTCCTCTGCCAACCAGTCGGACGGGGTGGACGCCGAGACTGGCCGCATCCGCAGTGCGTTGACGCAGATCTGCGATGCGGCCATGCCCCGGGTACGGCGTCCGCCCCCGAGGAGGGCGGTCCACTGGTGGTCCCGGGAGCTGGCGGATCTCCGGGCCGCGTGCATTCGCGCCCGGAGGGCCTACACCCGCAGCCGGCGGCGGCAACGCGACGCGGAGCGGGAGGCCTTGCTGTATGAGGGCTACCGCAATGCGCGGTCGGCCTTCAGGCTGGCCGTCCGCTCCGCCAAGGACGTCAGTCGGCAGGAGATGCTGGACGGTCTCGATCGTGACCCCTGGGGACGCCCCTATCGCGCGGTGCTGAATAAGCTCCGCGCGCGGGGCCTTCCCCTCACCGAGACTCTCCAGCCCAGCCTTCTCACTCGGGTCGTCGAGGACCTGTTCCCGCGGCGGGCGGAACACACGCCCCCGGTCATGGCTCCGCCAGACACTGACCGGGAGGCCGACGACGACAGTGTTCCGCCCATCACGGAACCCGAGATGGGAGTGGCGGTGGCGCGCATGTGCGCAAAGTCCACCGCCCCCGGGCCCGACGGTGTTCCAAACCGCGTGTTGGGCCTGGTCCTCGACCACCTGGGTCCCCGCCTCAGGGAGCTGTTCGACGCGTGTTTAGCGTCCGGACGGTTCCCTGGGTGCTGGAAGGAGGGAAGGCTGGTGCTCCTGCCGAAGCCGGGACGGTCTCCGGGGTCGCCTTCGGCCTACAGGCCTATCGTGCTGCTCGATGACACGGGCAAGCTACTGGAGAGGGTGGTAGCTGCCCGCATCGAGCGGCACCTCGTCGGCACGGGGCCCGATCTGTCGGACGCCCAGTTTGGGTTTAGGAGGGGTCGTTCGACGATCGCGGCTCTGTTGCGCCTGAGGGCCGTGGCGACTGAGGCCGTCACCGGTGGGGGAGTGCTGTTGGCGGTGTCCCTAGACATCGCCAACGCATTCAATAGTCTGCCATTCAGCTGCATCAGGGAGGCGCTCCGGTATCACGGAGTGCCAGCTTACCTGAGGCGGCTAGTGGCAGACTATTTGGTGGGGCGCAGCGTCCTCTGTACCAACCGAGCAGGGGACGTTGTGCGAACGCCCATGACGTGCGGTGTCCCACAGGGGTCGGTCCTCGGACCCACCCTGTGGAACATCGGCTACGACTGGGCGTTGCGGGGGAGCCTCCCGCCCGGGCTGGGCGTGATTTGTTACGCCGACGACACGCTCGTCACAGCCCGCGGTGGGACGCTAGAAGAGGCGGTAAGCCTGGCGACCTATGGCACCGAAGAGGTCGTCAGGCGGATCGAGGCGCTGGGGTTGAGGGTCGCCCTGGACAAGACGGAGGCCCTCTTGTTCCATGGGCGCCTTATGAGCCCTCCCATCGGCGTCTCGATCACCGTCCGATCGGTTGACATCAGCATCCGGGCCCATATGAGGTACTTGGGCCTGGTGCTCGACGGGCAATGGTGGTTCCGGGAGCATTTCCGCAGGCTCGCTCCGCGGCTCGTCGGCGCGGCGTCCGCCCTTTCGTGGCTAATGCCGAACGTGGGCGGACCGAGCGCTACGTGCCGACGGCTGTACACGGGGGTCATCCGGTCGATGGCCCTGTACGGCGCACCGGTGTGGGCGGGGTCCTTGACCGTCCGACTTAGGGCCCTTCTGTGGCGACCACAGAGGGTCATGGCGGTCAGGGCCATCCGCGGATACCGCACGGTTGCGACGGAGGCAGCGTGCCTATTGGCCGGGACTCCCCCGTGGGACCTGGAGGCGGAAATGCTCGCCGAGTTGTATCGGCGGGTGTCGGGGGTGCGCGGGGAGGGCGGTGTGATCTCGTTAAGGGATCTCACCGCCTGGCGCGTCGACGCCCGCCGAGACGTCATTGCCCGTTGGGCAGTCCGGCTGGAGAGGCCTCGGTTCGGGGTGCGAACCGTGGAGGCCTTCCGGCCGGTGCTGATGCAGTGGTTGGAGAGGCGGCACGGGGTGCTCTCCTTCCGACTAGTGCAGGTGTTGACGGGGCACGGGAGCTTCGCCAAATACCTGCACAGGGTCGTGAGGAGGGAGAGTACACCGTCCTGCCACCACTGCGATTGCGACGAGGACACGGCGCGCCACACGCTCGAGGCCTGCGGGGCTTGGGCAGTGCAGCGCCGTGAACTCGTCGCAATCATCGGTGCCGACCTGACGCTGCCGGCCATCGCTAGGGCGATGGTCGACAGCGTCAGGAACTGGGACGCGGTCGCAGCCTTCTGCGAGACAGTGATCTCGCAGAAGGAGGCGGCGGATCGTCTGCGCGTGGAGCGCAGCCTCGATGAGGAGATCCGCCGCCGGCGACTGGGGCGGCGCAGGCGCAACTATCTGCGCCTCATGCCGCCCTAGCCGAGGCCGCGGGTGACGTGACCGGGGATTAGTCCGTCACCCGCCGAGAGGCCGACCGGGTGAGGAAAGACCGACGTCCTCCCCGAGGGGGGGACGTCGGTCGATGGGAGGGTACCCCGCGTAGGGGGTATTCCGTCGGGCCGACCACTGACGACAAGTAAGCCCCTCTGTCGCCCCGGACGGAGTGGTGCGGAGGCGCGCCGACCGCGACCCACCCAAAAAAAAAAAAAAAAAAAAGGATTGTAAATTGAACTATTTTACGGATTTTATCGCGTTTGTATTTGATTTATGATTGCCCGACGTTACGACACTTTACAGCGTTGATGGTCACGGGCGGACTAAGATGTTTCACGTACAACAAGTCATCATTATTACAGAGAATTATATGTACCCGTTACAGACATTAGTTATTAATTAAATAAATTATAAATTTATTTAATTAATAACTAATGTCTGTAACGGGTATTAATTAAATTACTTCAAGATTGTTTTATTATGCCCTAGCCGAGGCCGCGGGTGACTGGACCGAAGAGTTAGTCCGTTACCCGCCGAGAGGCTGACCGCGTGAGGAAAGATCGACGTCCTGCCCAATTGTCTCGGTTGAGGAGAGGGTACTCCTCAAGGGATATTCCGTCGGGCCGACCACTGACGTCAAGCCACCTGCTCCGGTGGTCGGCCTAACGACGAAGGCGATGTGTCAGGGGTGGGTTACGGGTGTGCGTGCTTACGCCCCTCTGTCGCCCCGGATAGAGTGGAGCGAGGAGCGCCCCGACCGTAACCCAGCCCCACCAAAAAAAAAGGTTGTTTTATTATTATGCCACATTCATCTCATTCATTTAGGCTCATCATTCACGTGCCACCTGGGCCTGGGCCTCCTCTTCAATAGGAGAGAAATTGACCTTACCGTGTTGGTCAGACAGTTTGGCATTGGGTTTTATTTAGTTTTTCGTCTTTGCATTGATGTTATATGCGCATTTTGTCCCTTAGTCGTCTTTTACGACATCCATGTGCAATATAGGGAATGGTGAATTGTATTCTTACTCCGTCACCACACGGAAGATTATGTTAGAAATGGAAGCAAATTATCAATACTTTCTTGATCTTGAGGTATTTAAAGATCTTGAATGGGATGAATAGTGCCTGACGAGATGTATTTACGATGTTGAAACTTAAGAATCAACGTAAGACTTTCAGGTGTTATAATGAAAGGACTTAATTGGATTAAATAATTGTCTAAGACTTATGAAGATCATTGCGTCAGAAACGGATGTTTGATTTATTGTGGTTTTGTTATTAGGCAATATACAATAATATACATTACTCATTATACGTTACACATAACGATATGCGATCACTGTAAATAAAAAAAAACCTAAATTTCTAGTCATGTTTTTTTTGAGAAGTGAACAATATATTTTTTTTTTATATTCCAAAAAAAAATTGTGTGGTGACGGAGTAAGAATACAATTCACCACCCCCATGTTACTTGTGGGTGTCTTAAAACACGACTAAGTGATATGCAGATAGTGTTTATACAAGAGAAGGAAAATTCGGCCTAACACCCTAGGACAACACATCTGACCGGCGGTATAAATTTTCTTAACATTGAGAAGAAGGCTCGAGCCCAACACTGGGACATACTTATCATTATTTAAAGATTGTATGGCCTTTTTATAATTGTTAAATATAGGGGGATAATAGTACAATTGCCACACTTGGCTTAACTGACTTAACTTTAACTTTCTCAAGAGCATACTGCTGTTCGTTTAGCTCAGTGGTGGGCAAACTTTTTTAATGGCGGGCCATAAAGTTTAAGAAATTCTAGAGGAGCTATAGAAAAATGCATTTTGTATTAAAGCTTTTTATAAACAAAATACCTTTTACTTTTACGCCTTGTTCGGCGTGTGTGACATATGGAATTGTTTTTGATTTTTCATAATAGCTTAGCTTCACCGATAGCTGAATAGAATGGAATTTTTCCAATAAATAAACTAATACCTGTAACAGACTGTCGAGATAATTATAATTATGGCAAGTTAATTATGAGATAATGAAAGCTTTTCAATTATAAACGTCAGATTTTATTTTTCGCGCCAAAATGCTGACTAGAATATTTAAAATGGATGGACTCTCGATGGGCCGGATTAAATACATTCGCGGGCCGGAGTTAGTCCGCGGGCCGGAGTTAGTCCGCGGGCCGTACTTTGCCCATCACTAGTTTAGCTATTCATCTCTCAGCCCGTTTTCAAGATTAATTTTTTTTAGGCCTGGACACACATAGCCCAATCTGTCCAGGAAGATGGAAGGCCGATGTGCGGCCCCATAACCTACGGAATTTCCTCCTCATGGCATTTGGGCGAGCATTGGTACTGATTCTTTTTACATTCGTGGCCAGTCCTAGTCTTCGTTAACAGAGCACCAGGGAGATAGGTCAGCAGCCTACTTTTTGACTTTCACAGCATCAACTACGATCTCTTGCGCCTTTATAAGGCGTGACAACTATGGCATTAAGGACGTTTAAAGCAAATAAAGAAAGGTACCCATGCAAAATTAAGAACCATTTTTTTACAATTGGTAACCCCTCCTCCATATTAGTGACCATCTCTTAATGCGGACAAGACGCAACTTTGAAGGTATTTTTAAAGATAGGGAATCTGCAGCACTGTATGCGTGTGGTGACGGAATAAGAAAACAATTCACCACTCCCTATCTTGCTTGTCGATGTCGTAAAAGACGACTGAGGGATATAATACGCATATAACATCTATGAAAGAGAAGGTAAACTCGAAAGAAAACCCCTATACCAATCTGTCTGACCAGCATGGTAGCAAGCAAGGTAAATTTCCCTCCCTTTGTGGAGGAGATTTGAATCCAGTAGTGGAACGTATATGCGCCGAGGTAATATATAGATACATAATTATAGATTCATATTTATATGTATGTACAAGGATTAAAGAAAATAGCCTACTGACACTAGCAAAATTTGGTATACATCTTTATAAATAACCTAATCTACTCTTACACAGAACGGGTGTAACCAACATAGCCCGCAGAATTAGCACGTTGAAATGGCAATGGGCAGGCCACATCGCTCGTTGAACCGACAACCGTTGGGGAAGAAAGGTTCTTGATTGGCGACCACAAATCGGACGGCGCAGCGTAGGACGACCGCCCACTAGGTGGACTGACGACATTCTCAAAGTAGCGGGGGACCGTTGAATGCAAGTGGCGCAGGACCGTTCCGAGTGGCATTCTCGTGGGGAGGCCTATTTCCAGCAGTGGACGTCTGTAGACTGATGGATGGATGAACTTTTACACCAAATTTAATTAAAATCTCTCAAACCATTTGACCACGATCGAGTAGTAAACATCGATACACATAATAAAGCTTCTAAATAATAAAAAACTGAAGTCTTAACATCACTACATCGCGTTAGTTCGTTCGTTACAATTCGTTATATACGTATAAACACGTTCGCGTCGGTAACCACACTGCTTTATCTTATCAAGAAGCTGATTGTACTGACTCATACCAGTTAAATAAGTCAGTAAAGTGTATATTCAGTCTGTATTATTATAGAGAATATACCTCTGTGTGGTGACGGAGTAAGAATATAATTCACCAACCCCAATCTTGCCCGTGGATGCCGTTAAAGACGACTAAGGGATATAATATACTTATAAGATCTATGAAAGAGGCAAACTCGAAACAAAACCCTATATCAACCTGTCTGACCAGCACGGTATAGTAAGGTCAATTTCCCTCCTATAGTGGAGGAGGCTTAAGTCCCACAGTGGGACGTATATGGGCTTTTTTTTTTTTTTTTTTTTTATGTGTGGGCTATGGTAAGCGCGCACGCGGTACATTCCGTCCGGGGCGATGAAAGGACGGCGCGCGGGAATGTTACATTCGTTTTGGGCCGACCATCGGAGCAGGGTGACTTGTCGTCAGTGGTCGGTCCGACGGAATACCCTTTCGGGTACCTTCACCTCTCGACGTCCCCGTCCCGGGACGTCGGTCGCCGTCGGGTGGTGAGCCTCTCTGCGGGTGACGCGGGGATATTCCCCGGTCCAGTCACCCGCGGCCTCGGCTAGGGGGACGTATATGGGCTGCGATGAATTATTATTATTACTTAATGTTTGCGAATATTTCTTTGTTCACTCAGTGCGGGATGACCCGATTTATTTACAAGGCAAAAATACCTTGAAATGATGAATGAATTACACAACTTATGCAGTCGAAGTCAAGATAAGAAACTAAATTTTATAACTACATATTTTATTTATATATCTAGTGAAGACAATATTTTACATCGATGACGCAAATGTATACTTAGAAAGTTACAGAAAATGTTTTTAATAATCTTAGAACCTCAATAATTTTAATAAGAAAAGATAACGCAGAAGCAATTGAAAGATACTTGACAGGTATCACAAATACAAGCGGAGAACGAATAAACGATGTAAAATTAGAATGAAAGACTATAAAATACTAGCAGCACCCTGCGGTTTTTCTAGTTCCCATTCCCGTGGGAATATCGGGCTAAATTATAGCCTATGTGTTATTCTGATATGTAAGCTATATTATTGTGAAGTATCATCAAAATCCATTCCGTAGTTTTTGCGTGAAATGGCAACAAATATACTCACAAACTTTTGCGTTTTTAATATTAGTAGGATTGCCTCGGGTGACTGCTCATGTCATAAAAGTAGTCGTGATAACAAATTCGTATGAAATTTTTATTAAAGTCATTGAAATTATCTTAATAATTGTTAATTTTGAGTATACACGAAAGAAACAACTAAAGAGTGAGCATCACATCCTCGTCATTAGCAGAAATGTACTGAACTAGTTAAGAAAGAAAGAAAGAAAGAAAGAAAAGATCTTTATTTGTTTTTAGTGCTTGAAAACATAAAAATTAAGAAACAAAAAAATAAAACACGTAAAAACAAAATGGACTTGGGCTCAACTTGTGGTTGGGATGCGCACGCACCCCAGCCGTTGATTTTCAGCCCAAGCCAAACTTACAAACTAAAGCCTATGTTATACTGCCCTCCCGAACACAAAACAGAAACATAAAAATAATTTAAAAATAATTTACATATAAATAATTTAATTATAAATAATTTCATCCATGTACATGTATTTCACCTTCTACTTATCTTCATGTCACATTGTAGCCTGAAGTAGAGATCGTTTCAGACCTTCGATAGCAATAATTTTTGAAAGTGAAATGAGAGACGAATCCAATGAGTCCAAACTTAATGAGTCAGTTTTAGACATGTATCTGCTATAGCAAAACGTAACTGAAAACGGTTGACATGCCTCTATTATATCGTATCGATATTGATATAACTAATAACGGCTATCAGTTATCTAGCCACAAACAACTGACGATGATGCTACGTTGTCAACTAACAATATCACGACCATAATTGGTTACGTACCGTGATTCTTGTTACTTGTTGGTAAACCAAATGAATTATTAGTGATCGTTTGGCTTACCAAACCAAAATAATTCTAATAACCAAAATAATTATGCCTACTTTCTCTTTCTACGTGATTCTCGACTTGCAAAACAGAGAGGGAGCGATTACTGGCTAGCAGCTTAATAACAATCAACATTTCACGAATAGTGATTAAAGCGAAAAACGCTCTTATTTCTATGAGCATAAGACTTAACTCTCATAAAATCTGCTAAATCAAAATGTAATGGTAGTGGTTTTGTTTCTCGTTGCTATCCTATGCCACGAAAAGTACCGCGTGAGGAAAGACCGACGTCCTCCCTGAGGAGGGGACGTCGGTCGAGGAGAGGGTACTCCTCCGGGGGTATTCCATCGGGCCGACTACTGACGTCAAGTCACCCTGCTCCGGTGGTCGGCTCAACGACGAAGGCAACGTGTGGCGCGGGTGGGTTACGAGTGTGCGTGCTTACCTCCCTCTATCGCACTGAACGGAGCGGACGAGAAGTGCGCCGACCATAGCCCACCCAAAAAAAAAAATCCTACGAAAAGTGTTTACTATAGTTTAACCTATAAAAAGTGAAACAGTGCATTAATAGAAATAAGGTCGCGATTAATTTACGCGTAATAAAACGATATGCGGCAACGGTTATTGATATCGGTATAGACACCAAATAAACGGTTAGTAGCCGTTACCAGAAATAGCCGGTAACGCCCATGTCTAGTTAGTTTCACCCGTGTACGTATGTACGAACACGGACTAAAAATACAATTCACCACCCTCTATCTTGCCCGTGGATGACGTAAAAAACGACTAAGGGATATGATATGCAAATAATATCTACACATGAGACGGGAATCTTGAATGTCAGCTCGACTGTCCAGCGTGGTATAGTAGATCAATTTCCCTCCTATTGTGGAGGAGATCCGAGCCCAACAGTAGCACTTATGTCCGGCCGAGTTAAGATGTGCTCAGTGATATAATGTTACACGTGGGTTTCAAATGTTAGATCACATATGTTTGATAGTAAAGTAAGTACTCATTATGCGACTATTATTACAGCACCTTTTTTTTTTTTTTGTTTTTTTTTTGTGGGTGGGCCGCGGTCGGCGCGCCTCCGCACCACTCCGTCCGGGGCGACAGAGGGGCTTAAGCACGCAACTCCCGCGACCCACCCGAAAACCACGTCTCCTTCGTCGTTGGGCCGACCACTGGAGCAGCGTTAACTTGTCGTCAGTGGTCGGCCCGACGGAATACCCCCTATTGGGGTACCCTCCCATCGACCGACGTCCCCCCCTCGGGGAGGACGTCGGTCTTTCCTCACGCGGTCGGCCTCTCGGCGGGTGACTGACTAATCCCCGGTCACGTCACCCGCTGCCTCGGCTAGGGCGGCATGAGGCGCAGATAGTTGCGCCTGCGCCGCCCCAGTCGCCGGCGGCAGATCTCCTCATCGAGGCTGCGCTCCTCACGCAGGCGATCCGCCGCCTCCTTCCGCGAGATCACTGTCTCGCAGAAGGCTGCGACCGCGTCCCAATTCCCGACGCTGTTGACCATCGCCATTATTACAGCACCTGACAGAAGCAACTGATTACATTAAAAGGTCTGAGCAAGTATTCATAATTTGTAGTTAAGAACCAATCTCGAACAAAAATAAAACCGGCATTATTATCGATCCATTCCTTTAGGAGTTAAGATGCATATAGACAGGAAAACACGTCAAATATTATAATACTTTTCTGTTTGCGTTGCTTTGCGTGCGTAAAAATAGAAAAAAGAAAATAATTTAAAATTTACTTCATCGTCATTTCAGCTCATATACTTCCCACGTTCAGCTCGAGCCTCCTCCACAATAGGAGGCAAATTGACCTGCTATACCACGCTGGTCAGACGTGTTGGTATAAGGTTTTAATTCGAGCTTTCCTTCTCTTGCATAGATGTTATATGAATATTTAATCCCTTAGTTGTCTTTTACGACACCCACGGGGAAATTGTATTCTTACTCCGTTACCACACGAAAATATATATTAAAATGATAAAAACAACTAAGTTAGAAATAAATGTTGGGTTTTAAAATAGGTAAAAAAAAAAATACAAAAATAAAAAGTCACCAATAAAATAAAATATATTAATAAAAAATCTCCACTCACCTCTCCTCTAAGCCGCTCATGTTCGCAATGAAACTGTCATCCAGCAAGCTGGAATCTTCTAGAACGCTCCTATCCGTCTTCTCAATTGGTAAACTGTGGCACTGATCTGTCGAGTCGAATGACTTGGTCTGCTCAGAGCGGTACTTTTGATCCCATAACTTCTTCGTTTCATCTTGTACACGCCGTTTGAGCTCCAAAATCTTTTCTCGTTCGTTTTCTATTACTTGGCATCCTAGTAAATATACAATATATTTTTCTAAGTTGACTGAATAGATAATATAGTGGTTAAGATACCGACCGTGACAGTGTCGTGGGTTCGAATCCCACCCAGGACAGCACTTTGTGCGATCCACAAATCGTTGTGGATGTAATTTGTGTGTAAATGTTTGTAAATTCCCGTCAACTAGAGATGTGAAAAAATAATCGATTTTTATAATAATCGATTATTACAAAAAAATAATCGATTAAAAATCGATTTTTACAATCGATTATCAAAATAATAAAAATAGATTATTAATCGATTTTTTATTATTCCAAATTCGATCGAAATTAATCGATTATTCACTGCCAGATTGCTTAAAAAAAGGTCATTTCATACTATATTAGAAGATAAAGCTCACATTTCCTAAAAAAAAAATCAATTCTGTTAGGAGAAAAAATCGATTATTTTATAATCGATTATTTTAAAGAACAAAAAATCGATTATTTAAATAATAGATTATTTGCCCTACCCCTAAGTCACATCACTACCGTCAACACAACGATTATTTCCTTAGGGCAGAGTGTTGTCTTTAAAAAAAAAACATACTGACCTACCGTGCCAGTGTTCGGGCTCAAATTCCACGTTGTACGATCCATAAAAAACCAAAAAGGATAATTTTTAATTCTTTCAGCAATACTTCTCCACATGGTGACAGAGTAAGAATACAATTCACCACCGCATTTATTGCCAGTGGGTATCGTAAAACGACACTAAGGACTCATCATCATCATTACAGCTCATATATGTCCCACTGTTGGGCTCGAGCCTCCTCCACAATGGGAGGAAAATTGAACTTACTTATACCATGCTGGTCAGACAAGTTGGTATAGAGTTTTATTTCGAGTGTACCTTCTCTTGCATAGATATTATATGCACATTATATCCTTTAGTCGTCTTTTACGATATCCACGGGCAAGATAGGGAGTGTTAAATTGTATTCTTACTGCGTCACCACAGGAAAAAACGGCATGGATGGTAATTAAATAACCGACTGAATAATAACCGAATACAATTCACCACCGCATTTATTGCCAACGAGTATTGTAAAAGACAACTAAGGGCTACAATATAGTATGCTAATAACTGTGCAAGAGAAGTCAAACTCGAAATGACATGCTCCAATCCGTCTGACCAGCGTTGTATAGGCCAAGTCCCTTGTCATTGTGGAGAAGACTCGAGCCCAGCATTTTGCGATTTAACGAGGATTGAGTTAGAGTTTTTTTTTGTGTATAGCTGTTAGCCGCAGATGACTTTCATAGCTTCGGACTATGGGTGAGCGCTGAGGGCTTTCAACCCGGTGTTGAGTTAGAGTGATTCTACTGCATATATTCAAAATACCCATACCAAAGAAAGGTTTGACGTACTTCTATTAACTTCTGGAAGAACATTCAAGCTTGCATTTAGATAAAGATAGCGAATAATAAGTAGTTTGAAAGAAATCTTACCTTGTTCTTCCAACATTTCAAGTCTCTTCCTTTCGACCTCCATCAGGCTATCCAATGTTCTTTTACCTAAAGAATTCATGTCTGTATCACTTGGTAGAATAGGGGCATCTATAGTCACCTTTGAGATTCTATCAATATCGTCTTGAGATGGTATTTTATTTGTATCAGCAATCTTTTGAAATTCTCCACTTATTAACCCTGGTTCGTCTCCACAACTTTTCCTGTGCAAAATCTTAGCTGCATGTGCGTTATCAATAAAATTATCTGCTTTAGATATATTTTCAAATGTCACTTTATTTTTTTGTTGATCATTATCTATATGTTCACTCTCTTCTTTAATATCATCCACTCTTTTCTCAGGAGATAGAGATTTAGCTTTAATGTATTTATTATCAGGGCTTACAGGTTTTGGATTTTTAATGTAACGATTTTTGGAATTATTTTCTTTGTCAGATTCGTCATTTTTAATACTGTTTTCTCTAGACTTCTTACCGAATGAATCCTTCTTAATAATCTTACCTAAAGCAGCAAAAGTAGGAATTTTCGATGAGGAATTACTTTTCACAGGTCCTACATTCTTCTCCTTCTTTTTAGAATGCCTCAAACTATTAAACTTATCGAGACTTACGTCCGCTTCTATGTTATCGTTATAGAAAAAGTTTTCATTTAAGCTTTGAGACATAACATCAACTTTTTCTGGGGATTTGGGTTTTTTATTCTTACGTTTCAGAGAGTCGAAGTTCCTTTCCCAAAATCCTTTTTTCTCTTTCGAAGAAGTTGATGATTTTGACGGACTTTCGCTGTATCTATCATCTGTATCTACTATATCAGTTATCACTCTCCTTTCAATATCGACCGTCATTGATTGTGACATTTGATCTATAGAATTGAATTTATCCTTTAAAAGTTTAGTGTGATCTTCGAAAGTTGACATTTTTAAATCAATATCGTCACTATCAGAGCTTTGTGGAGAGTAACCAAATTCACCTGACTTAGCTCTGGTTTGATCAGTATAAAACGCACTATCAGGGGATTGCGTTCTTTCTACTTCATTAAGTTTAGCTACAATAGGTTTAAGTTCTTTCTCTATAGCTTGCACTTTACTAGTTAGATCTTCGACAAGATTTAATAGTTTCACATATTCGGCATGAAGTATTTTAGTTTCGTCTAAAGCGGATGTTAAGTTATTATTAGCTTCGGATTTTAGTGTTAGAATACGTGATTTTTGCGCTTCGATTTTCTTGGTTAGTAGTATGATTTCATTTTGTATATCTTCTCTATTCGATAACCTGTGAAAATAATATTAATTATTTTGGTGAGTTTCAGTGTAATAATTGTTACTAAATTTTCAACTTATAAATTATTCTGACATTATGTATTAAGTGATAAACAGTTTCATAATGCTAATGTTAGACACACGTTATTATCAACTTACAATTCGGATTCTTCTTCAAGATGTTGGAATTCGAGATCTTCAAATATCTTGGTTTCATTATCCAGAATATCTTGAGCGTTTTGTAGTTCCTCGAGTGTTGCACTGCCAGTTGATAAGTCTTTTTCTATTCTATAAATAAGAATCAAATACATCAGTCTTGATAAATCTAAATACTCGTAAAGCTTCAAACGAATATAGTGGTAAGAATTCTGTCGTATACAAAATCTCTAAGACATAATAAAATGTATCATGCCTGAATACTGTTGAGATCAAATTCTTAGCACAAGCAGCTTCAAGGGAATATAATTTTGACGGAGCTACCGATTTCTGACATCAACAACCTAAAGGGAAAGCGATAATTTCAGTTTGGGCTAGATATAAAGATATTCTCGTCGGGCTGGACAGGGACGACAAGGAAGTCGGTACCGGTGGTCGGTCCAATGGCGAAGGAGAAGAGATACGGTGGGTAATGAGGCCGTATGCCCCCTTCCGTCACCCCGGACGGAATAGACGGCATTTGCTAACCAAAGCTCACCCCAAAAAAATATGTGAGGATATTAGAGGGTAAACTATAACAAATTGAATACATGCTCATGATAGCTAGTGTCGACTGCCTGACGTGCTGTTAAGAGAAGGATTTCAAATATATACGGGATTTTTTCCATATATGTTTCCTAGCGATATTTATTTATCATTCACCGTTTTTTTTTTTTTGCAAGCGATTCTCTACAATTTATTAGACAAGCAATAAACCGTCACAAAAGTCAAAAGTGTGGATAGTCGGGAGTGTACCCAAAGCCAAGGCTTTGGGTAGCTTTATACCAAGGTATAAGAGTCTATCGTGCTACCACTCGACTATCACTGCTATTTTAAATTCAGTCTGCTTTTAGTCAGTCTTATTTTCTTTGAGATAAATAAACATGCTAAACATTATATTTAAACAAGTAGACACTGATCTTTAAATAAAGTGTATTAGGGATCGACTTATAACCATCACAGACTTATATGACATAAAGTTGAAAGTTTATATCTGAAGTAAAGTCATCTTTACGTATTTAATCACGTTTGTATTTGATTTTTAGTTTCGACACACACACATTCCACCATTCAATTACCTAATATAAGAACTGTTAATTAGGAAATCAGTAGGTGGGCACTTGATTAAAAATTAAATTTAAAAAATTACAAACCTTTCAGTTTTCAATGTAGCAATCTCAACTCTATCTCTCATCTCATTCTGCCTCGCCTCTTGCTTTTGCTTTAGCTGCCGGATCTCCTCTTCTATTCTTTTCGCGTTTTCTGCTAACTCTGCTTTCTTTTTCTGTTCTATATTTAGTATTGCTATTTCTGAGTCATACTCTCCTTTGATGAGAGCTTTCTCCATTTCAAGCTGTAATAAAATTGTAATTTAAAGCGTGAGTTTTTATTGCCCTTGACCTCGCCAAACCTTATCATAGAGATGCAGATAGAGCCTCCGCCTTCCTCGTCCATCCAATGAAACATAGAAGCAAATTTCTACTTAGCGATTTCAGATGTTTACGCGAGTTTTACACATTGTAAATGAAACTATTTTACGGCAAACACTTTACGGCGTTCACGGCGGCGGACGGCCTGTCCGTCGTGACCGTGAACGCTGTAAAGTGTTCACAACGTCGGGCAATCAAAAATCAAATACAAACGCGATAAAATCCGTATAATAGTTATATTTACAAATTTCTGTCTGAAACGTTAAACTTCTGTGAGAATGTGCTAATATTAAACGAGCTAGGTCTTTTATGCCTACAAACAGAAGAGTTGATAGCAGCATGGCTCTATCTCTAGAGATCATTAAGTCCTACCACATGGAAAAGCGTTTTTCATTAATTTTCACCTGGAAACATTATGGTCGTCAACTGTACATTACCAGCGATCATTTCTCCCACGTACGTGCAGGATCTGGAATGAACTATTTGCTGCTGTTTCCAGAGTGCCATGAGGTTTAATAACAGAATTTTTTTAACAGTAGCTAGTAGACTAACTGCGTTCCTGGTATTGCAAAAGTCTATGCGCGGCAGTATCACAACCATCAGTTGCACTGTTTGCTCGTTTGTCACCATCATCATTTGCCTGCCCTTATCCCACGCTAAGTGGGGTCGGGACAACATGTTCTCACCTTCCATATCTTCCTATCAGCCGTCATATCTGCACTTATTGCTTTCACACGCATATCTTCATTCACACAATCCATCCATCTCATTTTGGGCCTCCCACGCTTCTTACGTACATCCACATTCATATCGATAACTCGCCTCGTCACATGTATTTCATCCCTCCTCATCACATGTCCATACCAAGACAACCTCGCGCTCCTAATCTTCTCTGTCACTGGTGCCACTTTCAGGCTTCCCCTAATATACTCATTTCTTATCTTATCTAACCTTGTGACCCCATACATCCATCGTTTGTCACCAACAGTAATAATTAATTTTTTATCTAACATGAAAACGTCTTTAGCCCATTTATTAGCTCCTCCACAATAGCTATGAAAGCAATCCACTATATGAACATGCCACTTTCCGTGTGGTGATATATATATGACATGAAATAAATTTCAAGCCCCTCCCTCTTGCAGTAATGCCTATCTGCTTAAATCCCATAGTAGTCTAAAGTAACTTACCTCTCGCAATATATCGTCTTCCTGCGATCTTATTTCAGTCATCTTACATTTAATTTCATGTATTTCTGTCACTAATTTCTTTCGGTCATCTTTTAGTTTCTCATACTTAACTTTTAAATCATCAATATTATCATCTAATACTGCACTGTCAATAGAATCCGCCTCAACATCAATCTTCTTAATATCTTCGGCGATATTTTTTAATATTTTATCTCTTTTATTCTCTTTCAAGTCTTTCTCAAATTCTTCTAGTTCTGGAATGTCAGCCATCAATTCATTTTTCATATCGTCGAAGCTCTGATTCTTTGTTAACACAATGTCGGGACTTTTTTCAGGAGAATCTTCTTTTTTATCTTCAATTATTTTTGAATATCTTAATTCAATATCATTGGTTAAGTCATCATCAATCATTGGTATTTCTTCTTCTAGACTTAATTGCTTCTCTATACCTTCAAATTTAGGTTTCTCAGTATCACAAGCTTCCTTCTTTGTTTCATTAATATCAAAAATAGGTTTATTAGAATTATCTACAGGAGGCGGAGTAGGGAATACGAAATATTGAGGCGATGGTAGATTTTTGTGGGCGAATGTTGTTTTAATTCTAGTTCTAGGACTTTGTGTGTTTGGGGACTTGGGTTTTAGGTTACCATAAACGTTGTTCCTATAGTAAACGTTTTCATAAGGGCTTCCTATTGGGGATGAGAGGTTGGGATTTCGATCTCCACTTTGGTTATGTAGTTTCCTTATCATTATTGGACTAGACAGTTCGTGCATTCTGGGTGAAGGGCTGTCGAATACCGGTATCCCTATTTCATCCATCCTGCCTATGTTTTCATAGTTATTTTGTGGGATAACAACTTCAGGGGTGAGTTCTGTTGGTGGTGATGATTCGAAGTTCTCGTAACTGGAGAGATTCCTTTGTATTGGTAGCGAGGAGCTCAGGGGAAGATTTTTATTATGACTAGTATCGAACCTGAAATATATCATACAAATTATTACTCATATATTTGCATATAACGGGTTATTAAGCATAGAGTCGTGCAAATTACTCTGTGAGCACGAAAAACAACTATTCTTTTGACATTACAAAAAGACACTTCAATTTTATTTATATGTATCTTATATCTTTAAACGAGCAATTATTGCAAATATATATATATAGGATATTCAGGATCTCGGAAACGGCACCAACGATTTTGATGAAACTTGGCATACTAGAGAATTCGGGTCCAAAAAATCGATCTAGCTAGGTTTTATGTATAGAAAATGTTCTTTTGTCGGTGTTTTTAGTAAAACGTTACAATGACATTAGATTTTAAAAGAATATGAATTCAAATTTCGTTCACAACGTCAAGAGTTACGGTAGCTCAGGTGAGACATTGACCGGTTTCAATTTTAGTTTTTGTGTGTCAAACAGCGTTGGATCGAATCTCGGTGTTATTATTATTCTCTTTTTGTAATTTTTTTATGTATTTTTCATTATTTATTTTTTATTAATATATCCCTAAATAAATTCTACAAAAATATTCCGAGCGAAGCTCGGTCAACCTGATATTATATTTTATGTTGCACTATTAACTCACTTATAATATCCATCGCTGGTTTGAATAAAATTAGGATTATTTAAAGCGGTACTTCGTGGTAGTGAACCGTTCGTTATTATTTTATTGTGTGGCCGCTTCTCCGTCGGTGTTATAGGTATACCTGAAAAAAAAAACAAAGAAATGCTTAGTACTTTGTTTGTCAAATAAGTTTTCTTTCACACCACAGCTCATAAATGTCTCACTGTTGGGCACGTACCTCTTCAATAATATGAAGTAATTGATCTACTGTACCACGCTGGTAAAAACGGGTTAATATACGGTTTTAATTCGAGTTTTCCTTCTCATGCATAGATTTTATATGCATATTGTATCTCTTAGTCGTATTTTACGAAACCCACGGGCAAGAAAGAAAGGGGGATGGTAAATTGTATTCTTCCTTCGTCACCACATGGAAATTTTTGAATTTCTTGAATTAATTTTTGTTGTTATATATTAGTTAAGTCTTCATACATACAACAGCACAGGTATAATGTCATATTCGTCACTATAGGCAAACTGCAAAATCAAGCCATTGAATACGCAAACATTCAGGAAACGAACACGAAAACCTTAGAATAATAACTCATAGAAGGTAACTCAGCGCACATAATTTGACGCATTTTAATTGGTGATCTCTATTGTATAGTGGTGTGCGTGTGTACGTGTGTAATCGCTTGCGTGTGTAATGTAGTATTTTTGTCTTCACGTTTTTGATCGCTTAAGTACCGATACTATCCTTCTATACGTTATTATTCTAAGACGAAAACATACAAACATAAATAATCACTTCTATGACACGTATTACTATTCCATACATATATTCAATTACAAGTAACGTTTTTAGATAACTTTGATACCAATCTAAGAGAAATACAAGACTTAACTGACGTCTAATAATAAAATTGACAGTGTTAAAAAAATATATCTTAACTAACGGAAATCGATATTTTGTAATGGTAGACAGACCTTGAGTACGGTTAAGGCAATACGGTCAAGGTGACCGGCTCGGATCATGTCAATAAATTTGTATTAAGTAACGGTTCATTACTTATAATTAATCATCATTGTGGTGTCAGAGTAAGAATACGATTCAACACCCCCCATTCTTGCCCATGGGTGTCGTAAAAGACGACTATAGGATTATAATATGCTTATAACATATATACAAGAGAAAGTAAACGCGAAATAAAACCCTATACCAACACGTTTGGGCTGACCACTGAGGACAAGGAACTCGGCACTGGTGGTCGGCCCAACGACAAAGGCGACGAAGGTGGGTACAGCTGGGTTATGGGTCCGCGCGCCGTCCTGTCATCGCCCCAGACGGAATGGACGGCGTATACGCTTACCATAGCCCACCCATAAAAAAAATACCCACTGATCAGTGTGGTATATCAAGTCAATTTCCCTTCTATGGGGGAGAAGGCTCAACCCCAGCAGCCAGAACATATATGAGCCGGAATGATGATGATGAATCATCTCAACATCTCAGCCTATACACGTCCCGATGTTGGGCTCGGGACCTCCATCACCATGGGAGAGAAATTGACCTACTATACCATGCTGGTCAGACGTATTTTTTTTTATTGCAAACGGTGGCACACGAGCAAACAGTAGACCTGATGGTAAGTGTTGCTGCCACTCATGGACCTTTACAGGGTCGCTGCCTACCGCGAAGAAAGTGAAGGGAGTGTGAATGCGTGCATTGAGGCTCGTTGATACCAAGGGCACCACCAAAACCCTCCACACACAAACACCCTCAGAAAGTTGGACTTCCGGCTCTCTCGCTCACGGAACGAAGCGCAGTAACAGATTGCTACTACTCAGACGTTGATTTTCTGCTCAGTGTGGTACTACCCCGGACGGACCAGTCCGCGGCTGTAGACAGATAACTGTCGACAGTGTGGTCCTATCACTCGTAAAGTAAAGACGTATTGGTATAGGGTTTTATTTCGAGTTTACCTTCTCTTGCATAGATATTACATGCATGTTATATCCCCTAGTCGTCTTTTACGACACCCACGGCAAGAGATTGGTGAATTCTACACTTACTCCGTCACCACACAGATAAGTATATATATTTCTGAGGGTAGCATGAGGCCTAATAAATTTAGAGCGGACCGCTGTTCAACTTGAACCTGCTTCAATGGGCCATATTGATTTGAAACCACTATCGATTTAAGTTTCCTAAAAACTTTTTACCAGCGCGGTGGAAGAGGCCCGAGCCCAACAGTGGGACTTACGTGGATTGCGATGATGATGATGATGATGGCATCCTCACAATATGCTTAGATTATAAATGGTCAACAAGAAACAAATGTTATTATCTAAATACATAGGAAGTATTATTTTTGATAATAAGAAGTATTATTTTATGTATTTTTAAATTATCTGATTCTATAGTATGTCATCCGTGATTAAATTAATCTTTTAGTATTCAATAATTAACGTTTTGTATTCTCGTGATACTGAATAAAAATGTAATTATGTATCCACACCCCTTTCTTTATCAGGCATTTCGTCTGAAAGCGTCGATTAAGACATGTTTCTCTGTGAAGAATACAATTCACCACTCCCTATCTTGACCGCGGGTGTCGTGAAAGACGACTAAAGTATATAATATGCCTTTATCTATGCAAGAGAGGAAAAACTCGAAATACAACCCTATACCTAATTCGTTTGCCTCGGGCCGACCACTGAGGACAAGGAACTCGGTACTGGTGGTCGGCCCAACGACGAAGGCGACGTGGGTACGGGTGGGTTATGGGTCCGCGCGCCGTCTTTTCGTCGCCCCGGACGGAATGGACGGCGTGTGCATAGCCCACCCATAAAAAAAAAACCTAATTCGTCTGACCAGCGCGGTATAGTAGGTCAATTTCCCTCCTCCTATGAAGGAGGCTCGAGCCTAACAGTGATGTATATGAGTAGAGATAATGATTAACCACTCGAGCGCTTTTGGGACACACGTTTGACCCAAATAAACACTTTACAATTACCAATTGCTTTTAGTACTTTTATTTAAATCAACCAATCAAAAGCTATTGATATAATTTTATTTCATATTTCCTTGTCATATAGCAACAATAATAGTTTACGTAAAACCATAATATTCACTGAACTTTTTTCAATAAACCAAAGCGCGCGGGGAACTTTGAGAGCGCCGCGATGTTTGGCGCGTGAGGGGTTGAGAGGGACTTTACATACATACATTAAATTGGACACAAATTTCACCCAGGCTCTAAACAATATGCGTAGTAATTGAAATCACGTAGGTAAGACTGTCGGACTGTACCATGGCCACTATGCAATTAGTGCAATTATTTTATGCTTTTATACTTAACCTATTAATGTACAGAATATAGATAATTTTATTTTAAACAACACCCTGCACTGAGGGAATAATTCTTGTGTTGCGGGGGACTTTTCAAGCATATAATTAACGGACACAAATTACATCTGAACAACAATTTGTGGATCGCACAAAGTGTTGTCGTGGGATTCAAACCCCCTGACACTGCTACGGTAAGTCGGTATCTAACTACGCCATCTGTGCAATCAAATCATCATTCTTACCTGACGCAATTTGTCTTTCATATTCTGCGCACATATTCAATATCTCTTCTAAACGTGCCGTCTCCGCTTCTTTCTGCTCCTCTTCCTTCACCCTATCCTGGTATGCCTAAAAAAAGTAAAAGAATGAGAAACGTCCACCAAAAATACAAGAAATGCATTTAGCATTGGATCATGATGTGTTATTTAGGGATTCAAAGATTACTTCTTTTTCCCGTAGGATCTCATCAATCCACAAAATGTGTCCCGCGGTGAAATCAGCATGATACTCCAAAACGACTGAATCCTAAACATTGAAGGGCGTTCTACCTTTTAAATTTAGGTAAATCGGAAAATATAGAAGACCCGAAAAAAAGCCTTATGCCAATTCGTCTCATTGATGTAGTGGCTAGATTCCTCTGACCCTGAGGGCTATTGCCCTACAATGGGATGTATATAGATTGAATGAATAAGATTTTTTTTCTATTTTATACATTACTATAAAGAAAAATAAATTTAAAAACATTTAAAATCTTTTGGTTGTTGACAATTAAATAATGGTACGGGCAGTGTTGCCATTGTCAATAAGTTTGCTTTTCAAGTTTATTCTATTGGTAAATTGCTAACGCAATTGGAGTTTTTGTATCTGGTTAAAACGTAATATCTACCAATAGATATTTTAAAATACCAATTTCCTTAACTGCTAATCATAGTTTGCTAGTAATCTTTTTTAAAACTTAAACTAAAAATGTCTACTAGGCTCGAGCCTCCTCGAAAGGAAATTAATCTACCATGCAGGTGAGACGGGTATATGGTTTTATTTAAAATTTGACTTCCCTTGTACATGTTATATGCAAAAGAAGGCATATGATATCTTTGAGTCCAGGAATCGTAACAATTCATCCATCCATCACCCTTAGACATTTATTGTTGGACATAGATTCACGAGAATGACACTCGTATTCTTTTTTTAATCTTTTTTTTACTTCTGAATCTGTGTGTTGGTAAATTTGTAAATAGGAAAAAAATAAACAAAAAGGTTTATTTCCTATATTGCATTGATTGTAATTATTATTATTACTTAATGTTCACTCAGTGCGGGATGATACGTTTTTTTTTACATGACACAAATACCCTGCGCTAAAGAGTACACTCCTGGTATTGCGTCCCCCACTTTGTAAATATAGAATTAACGGACACAAATTTGTAGATGGCACAAAGCATTTGTCCTACATGAGAAGCGAACCCATAACATTTCGCAGTAGGTCGGTATCTTATTCAATATGTACATTCAATCTAGGAGACCAATAGTGATAATTATTCAGATTTTTGATAAACATTTCTTAGTCACTTCCGATTGAGGTAGGTAAACCGGAAGTGGATCAAATTTTTTGTATGAAATGTCCTAACAGTAGATATTTTAGGCATACAAAGTATCGCAAAATGATCTCAATAAAAAAGAATAAAATATATCTTGTGCATTGAATATGAATAGGTTCCTGGTTATACGATGCATGTTTTAAATAGACATTTTGATGTAGAACTCTGCAATAAATATTCAGTTTGTTTTTCTTTGTACCCTAATTTATGTTGGTAACGGGACGGCTTAAGCAAACAATGCAGGAGTCTGAACGGCCGGCAACCGTTCTCTGACCACAGATTTTTGACTTTTACTTAATAAAAATCAAGGAGGTTTGACGTCAAAAAATTCAATGATAAAGGAAAAGCTTCATCATCATCACGGCTCATATACGTCCATGTTACTGTTGAGATCGAGCCTACTCCGTAACTGAGCGGGTAATTGACTTTCGCTGATCAGACGCGTTGCTATAGCAACGCGTTTTATATTGAATTTACCTTCATTTACATAGTTCTTATATGCCTATTGTAGCCTTTAACCGTCTCTCACGACACGCACGGGTAAGAAACTGGTGAATTGTATTCTTACTCCGTCACCACACGAAATTGGAAAAGCCTAACAGAAAATAAATAACCATAACAAAAAAAAAATAGCAATGAATTTAAAAAGAAAGGACTTGCAATCGATAATCTGATTATTTATTTGTGTACTGTACCTACGTATGTGAGTAAAGACAGACATAACATGTAAGAGAGACAGAATGATTAGCGTCGCCATTTACGATTCTTTTTTTTCTTTTTTTTTTATTGCAAACGGTGGCAAACGAGCAAACAGTACACCTGATGGTAAGCGTTGCTGCCGCTCATGGACCTTTATAAGGCCGTTGCCTACCGCGAAGAAAGCGAAGGGAGTGTGATTGTGTGCATTGAGGCTCGGTGATAAAGGGCACCACCAAAACCCTGCACACGCAATCACCCTCAGAAAGTTGGGCTTTTTGATTCGCTTCATTATTGGCGCGAGTTATACACATTGAGTAGACCCGTAGTATTTGGTATAAGAACAGACGGTTGCTGGTAATTTAATGAAAAGGCACATACTTTTTCAGTGTTTTCATATTAATTGCCACTATATCCAATATCTATTAATATTTTATTAGCGAACCAGTAACACAACTGACTTTTACAATGATAAAATAATTACTCACCAGTCCACAAAAGAGTTTATCAATCTTTCTTATAATATTATTGTACATTTCGTTTTTAATATAAAGCTGATTAAACTGATTACATTTTAAATCATTACCAACTAAAATAACATTACTATTCTGTATTGGCGATGATATATTTTGATTGGCAACACTAATCGACGCCATCTTTGTTAATTCTGTTTTCAAATCATCGTACGATTGTTTGATTTTCTCTTCTAGTTTAATGATTTTTGCTTCTATGCAATTCTCTTGGTCTCTTGTTACTTTTATGTAATGATTTGTAAGTATAGTATTAATAGTTTTATATATTTTGATGTCGTTTCGTAACTTCTGTACAATATCGAGTTTATCGTTGACCGCTTTTGATATATCGACGATTTTATCGAAGTTCGTTCCATCGTTGTTTTTGTCGATGGATAGTTTTAACTGTTTCAAAGCTGTAGTATTCTTCTTGAGACTATTGACGAAAAGTTTAAGGATTCGCCTATGTGAAGGCTCCTTTTTAATTTTTATTGTCATAATAAATCTATTTGAAGATACCGACAGATTTAAAACTCGTTAATTAATTTCACTGACACTTCACTTTTAGGTTATTAAAGTTTGACATTTCATCTATCCATAGACTATTATAACTAATTTTGGTCGATTGGAAGGCATTTTTCTATTACAACATTTAAAGCCTAATAAATATATTTTTGTATTAATTCACACAGCTTATTTTAGATATCTATTTTCGGACATGGTTCTCCCAACCAAGGGAGACCATGGCGTAAACGCCACGCTTGTATGGCGGTAATCGCAGTTGACGTTATAAGTAAACCAGGAATAAAAGAAGCACGTATTACTTTTTCCTGTACGTGACTCAAACGCGGAACACGGTTAACTGACAATGCGTAGTCTTAAATATATGAAAGTAGTAACATCGAGCGACATTGATTGTGGATATCATATGACATTAAAGTTAATATACTTCTTTATTACAATAGCGTTAAAGTTCAAATTTGTTTTTCGACATCATGATGTTTGTTAGACTTTCCTGAATGATTTCTTATTTAGCAATATTTAGTTTGTGAATTAGTAACGCGGTTACTATGCCGATATCGGTGCTTTGAATAAGCCGGTTCGAATATTCGGGTGATAGCATTTTTAAGTTTTACATAAAGGCCAGATAAAAGAATAGGAGTACCCGTGGAGCGAGACACCGATGTCGAGGAATTGGTACCAGTGGGGAGGTAATACTGCAGATTGCGGGATCGCATACCATCCTTACATTACCCTGGACGATTTGGGCCTCGTATGGACCATAGCTTGATAAAATAATTGATAGGAAACATTACACCAAGCAACCGTGGCCAGTTTGAGACTAATCACCCTTAAGAGGCATACGTCAAACAATGGATGGCGATATATCTATATATATATCTATACCTAATGAATATATCTCACAAGTATATATAAATATATATTGCCTATGTGGCGACGAGTTGAGAATACATATGTCGCCATCCCTTACTTGCTCGTGGGAGTCGTAAGAATCGGCTGAGGGTTCATCAGGAGAGTGGGCAGCAGCTCCCTCCTGAGAAATGTAAAACATCAAAACTGCGATCGCCAACCCGCCTGCCAAGCGTGACGATTACGGCAATATCCCCTTATAAAAATGACGTGCATAACATGAGGGAGGCCTACGTCCAGCAGTGGACGGCGATAGGCTGAAATGATGATGATGATATATATATAACCGGCGAACAAAGACTAACAATGATTTCTAACGTTTACGCGAGTATTACACATTATAAATAAAAGTATTTTTATGGTTTTTATCGCGCTTGTGTTGGATTTGAAATTGCCCGAAGTTTCGAATACTTTACAGCGTTCATGGTGGATTCACACACCTACATGCAGTCCACTCACACACTCGAAACGCCAGACCAATCAAAAATCAAATAAAAACGCGATAAAATCCGCAAAAACAGTTTTATTTAAGGATTGATAAAATTAAAAATCGATATTTAAAAAGCAAGACAATAAAAAAATAAATCTCTAAATAATCCCTCCTAAATATTTTCACATAACTTATAGCGCCACTATTTTTAAGGACTACACTACACTTGACACTGACACTTCTTAAAGGTCAACCACACTTTTAACTTTTGATTTTTCAATTTTTTTTTTATTTTCTTTGTTAATCTCATTGTTGAGCGAAAGAAAACATATTGTACTGTATATTTGTCGCATTAAAATCCCGCAGTAGTACGATATCGCTAAATTTGTCCTTATCAATGATAACGCTATTGTTACTTTTAATTTCAATTACAGTGAGATTATACGATCTTTTGATAATGTTATACTATGTTTCTTTATGGTTTGAGTTCCGTAAGCATTAAAACGTGTGACGGCGGGATAAGAATTCAATTAGCGTTACCCTGTTTTCCAGTAAAAGTCATATGGGCTGAGGGTCTCACCGGGAGAGTAAGTGCCAGCTATCGCTACAATGGTCTCGGTACTATCATTTTAAATTAATGTTCGTGTTCTACGAGCTAGTATAGAAGGTCAGGTTTCCTCCTATTGTAGAAGAGCCTCAAGATCAACAAATGATGATAGGAAGTGACCAAGCGTTGGGGTGTCGAGGAAGGAATATCATCAGACAATCTCTCCGGCACCTCATAAAAGCGTAGAAGGGGCAACTGTGGTTTTAGTGGGTATTTCGGTTGCTTATGTGGCTGGCGAGTTCCACACACACTTCCCCGTCTATTACCGGCGGGGGGATGGTGCGTAAATGAATTTCCACAGCGTGAATAAAAAAAAAAATTGGATGAAATTCTATGCATCATATTTGACAGGGATTTAGTCCGAACCGGGGATTTAGTACGTCACCCGCGGGGAGGCTGATCTCGCGACGGCGACCGGCGTCCCGGGAAGGGGACGTCGATGAGAGAGGGTACTCCCTAGATGTATTCCGTCGGGCCGACCACTGAAGTCAAGGAACTCTGCACCGGTGGTCGACCCAACGACGAAGACGGCATACTATCGGGTGGATTACGGGGCCGCGCGCCTCCCCTCTGTCGTCCCGGACGGAGCCGGGCGGCGGGTGCGCTAACCGTAGCCCACGCCAAGAAAAAATAATGCATCATATTTTGCTAATCTTCCAAGACAAACTATGTCAAATCTAAAAATTAGGACGAGGAGAAAACAACGATGATGATGTAACAAAAGCTAGAAAAACATCGTTCTTTATCTCCTTAAATATAATTAAAAAAAAACAAACATAAGTAAAGAAAAGAACTTCTTCATCATCATCATCATCATTTCAGCCTATCGCCGTCCACTGCTGGACGTAGGCCTCCCTCATTTTTCGCCACAAAGTGTGGTTCTGTGCCGCCTGCATCGAACGAAGAGAAAGAAAAAGAAAGAACGTACATAAAATAATTTCATTTTAACGAGTAACAGAAAAGGCTATTTCCTCAACTCGTGCTACTTCTCTTTAAAGAAATGGGGCTGGTATTCTACCAACACCTGGTGTATACATTTTAAGAATGATTATCAAAATTTAACCAGTATGTAAGTAGTATGTCCATGTGTTACGGGAAATATGCAGGTAACAAGCAAGAGAAGGAAAACTCAGTATAAAACCCTACTCCAACACGTCTGACCAGCGTGGAATAGTAGGTCAATAGTCCAACAGTGGGACTTATATAGGCTGAGATGATGAAATGAAGATGTAAATGTGCATGCGTGTATTTGCGTGTGTGTTTATTTGATTAATTTACTATTAATTTATTATTCCTGTGGTGACGGAGTAAGAATATAATTCACTACCCCCTATTTTGACCATAGGTGTCGTAAAACACGACTAAGTGATATCTTGTGCATATAACAACTATACAAGAGAAGGAAAATCGAAATAAAACCCTATACCAACATATCTGACCAGCATGGTTTAGTAGGTCAAATTCCCGCCTGACTAGCATGGTATATAGATCAATTTCGCTCCCATTGTGGAGGAGACTCGAGCAGTGGGAAGTATATGAGCTGTGATGATGATGATGAATTTATTATTTGAAGTCGCGAAAATATGTATTTTTGAATGGATATATGATGAAGGGACCCCAATAATAAACCTCAAACTTGATATCTTTGCTAACATTATCATTAGAAAACAAATCTTATCACAAGGTCGCTTATTACTCTTATCTATATAATATTATTTACACGTTTTTAATTAAATTTACATAACTTATATATAGTCCTTAACCATGTGGTGACGGGGTAAGAATACAATTCACCAGTCCCTATCTTATCCGTGGATGTTGTAAAAGACGACTAAGGGATATAATATGCACAAAACATCAGCACAAGAGAATAAAAACTCGAAATAAAACCCTATACCAACATATCTGACCAGCATGGTTTAGTAGGTCAAATTCCCTTCCATTGTGGAGGAGGCCTGAGGCCAAAAGTACGGGACGTATGTAGGTTGCGATCAGTGGCGGCTGGTGGGTCATCAAAGTGGTGGTTCACTTTACTTCCTCACTAAGTATTAATCAGAAATTGCAATGGAACAACAATTTACGTAAAAATTTTTTTTTTATTATTTTTGTAGGTGTACTTGCGAAGAAAAATAGGTATTTTGTTTGTTTTTCACACTTCAGAAAATATTTATAAAAGAGGGCCTTGGCGGTCCCGCTAATTTATATCAACTTTATTTTAAAAAGTTTTGTTGTTGTCTTTAATATAGTCTATATTTATGCTCATTTTCACCCACTGTATACGCACTATAAAATAGAACTAAGACCAAAATAAAAATCTATATTTTATCTTAGTATTCCCACGGGAACATGAACTATGAGAGTGAAACTGCTGGAACTTGCTGCTTAACAATAAAATTAATGTTTTTTTTTTTTTAATATAGTTAATGGTAGTCTATAGTTAGTAGGAATCAGTAATAATATAGTTAGTAATAGTTTTGAAGTATACTTTCACAAATTTTTTTTTGCGTCTCATTTGCGTCATCTATTGACGAGTATTTTTAGTTTTAAACTATTATTTTCTAACTTCTGCCCGCGTGGAATAGTTACTTTAGGCCAACGCTAATTTTAACCCGCGACTTTATGTACGAACAAGGTGAAAATATATTTAAATAATATAATTCTGTCACATATTTATTTTTGCGAAAGTAACCGTTTATGCAGCACACGCAGCGGAAGCTCTCGAAAGAAAAAAATGATTTTGAAATATTCTTAATTGGAGTTACGCTCCCTTTGGTCTTAGCGTGAAGCTTATATAGCCTATAGCCTCGATAAATAGGCTATATAACACTAAAGGAATGTTTCCAATCGGACCAGTAGTTCTTAAGATTAGAGCGTTCAAACAAACAAACAAAGCTCTTCAGCTTTATGTATTAATATATATATATATATTTTCGATTTCTTTCTTAATTTTTAATCTATTATTTTACTTCCGACCGATACTCGTCTGAAGTCACTTTAATCATTTCCAAACATCGCCCTGGTAAAGATAATCGGCCCAATCTTTTTAATTTATTTGATTGTCATCATTATTCACCGTCAATGTCTAATTTAAATTGATCCGAGATTCTCAAAATCGAGTTCAAAGGTTCATACATACATACATTTAAGTCAAGTTAATGAAAGCGTATGAAAGATATATGCGTTGTTTTCCGTGTGGTGACGGAGTAAGAATACAATTCACTAACTCGCTTTCTTGCCCGTGGGTTTCGTAAAACATGACTAAGGGATTCCAATATGCAGACAACATCTATACAAGATAAAGAAATATTTGAAATAAAACCTATGACAATCAGTCTGTAGGACAATTTGCCTCTCATTCTGAAGGAGTATCAAGCTCACCAGTGATTATGAAAATTATATGGTCACATACCTTTAATCGTCGACTTTCAGCATCAAAACTTCTGTCATACAGACTATTCGCATAAACAGGGGAATATTGAGGGTTCCTATCGTATGCTGGAGAAGGCAAGCTCACACCCTTAGATAGATTCAGATTCCTGTCCGGTATCCTCCCATAAACCTCGTTATTAACCAATATATTCGAGTTATAAGATTCTAGATTATTCTTGACCGATTCTAAAGTATTCTTTCCCGATTCGAAAGTGTTCTTTCCAGATTCAAAAGTATTCTTGCCCGATTCAAAAGTATTCTTTTCCGATTCTAATCCGTTATTTACTTTCTCTTCTGGCTTTCTATCAACGTTAATTTTACCATAAATATTGTCTGTCTGTTGATCGTTGTTGACTTTCTTCGGTAACTTATTGTAGTCTTTTGATGGTTCGTTAAAGTTTTTAACGATATCATCGATTTTAGTTTTATTTCTAATAGCAACATTCGCATATGAACAATTTTTAGGATCAACAACATTATTTTCATTAACGCTTATATTTTTTATTTTATTCATATAATTAGGCATCGTTTTACCCCCTAAAACATCTTTAGCTGGTGTGTTTACTGTTAAGGAGTTTGCACTGAACACTTTCGGAGATATTTCGTTTTCATTTGAAGTATAGAATTGACTTCGACCAATTTTTTGCTGCTTTGCATAATATTCGAATTTCGATACCCTGGCCATGATTCCAGTCATTTTTGGCCTCGATTCTTGATCTGAATTGGAATCTGATTGTTCTAGATCTCTGTAAGGTTTTTTAGGTGCGACTGGTGGTTTTTTCCTGGACATTTCTTTGAGAGTCATATCTAATTCTTGGTCTAATTGATTAAGGGTGTTATCTTTGTAAATTTTCTGAATGTTGGTGGTTTGGTAACTTTCTGTATAGTTCATGTAACCTGAAATCAAAAGAGGATAGCAAATTGTAGTATCTTATTCTATAGCCTTGATTTCTAAATTCTACGTATGATGGGTTAAGAATAAAAGCTGTCACTACCTTTCCTTAATAGGTAGCTGTGAAATCATCAGGAAAAAATTATAACACCATTAACGTTTGCCAATCCGCCTGATAGGCGATTATGACAATATAACCATTGGGGAGGTTCGAGTCCAACTGTAGATGAACAGTTAGACTGGCCTTGTAGATCAAGTGGTGTTTGCCAGCCATACCCCAGCCTACGTGGGTCACCCGCAGGCCTAGCCCATGCCAACTACAGCTGATACATAGGGTAGGGGGCCCGTTCATGCTAGGGTACCAGCTTTTATGTATTTTGATATTGAATTTATAATTCGAATTGGATAGTTCCTGTATACAATTACAGAAAAATAAAATACGAAAATCCTTGAATTTGAACAGGTCACCCTGTTCCCTTGAACTAGTTCGGAATATTTGTGAACAGCGATAACTCTGAATCGAATCAATTTCCAAATCGGGCCTCGGGCTGGAGAGTCACCCCGGCCCTTCGGACCTAGGCCAACCCTGCTGTGCATTACGATAGGCTAAATTATGGCTTGAATACTTAATAATATTATTTGTTTGGCTGGGACAGGCTTTTTTTTTTTTTTAAACCCGTTACATCCTTAAAAAGGGCTTTAGGTCGTTAGGGATTGGCTTATGCTCGCCGACTTGTATCAGCGGGTGTCGGGGGTGCGCGGGGGGAGCGGTGTTGTTTCCTTGAAGGAGCTCACCGCCTGGCGCGTCGACGCCCGCCGGGACGTCATCGCCCGTTGGGCAGACCGGCTGGAGAGGTCTCGATACGGTGTTTGGACCGTGGAGGCCTTCCGGCCGGTGCTGATGCCGTGGTTGGAAAGGCGGCACGAGGTGCTCTCCTTCCGACTCGTACAGGTCTTAACGGGGCATGGATGCTTCGGCAAGTACCTGTACAGGGTCACTAGGAGGGAGAGAACTCCGTCCTGCCACCACTGCGATTGCGACGAGGACACGGCGCAGCACACGCTCGAGGTCTGTGCCGCTTGGGCAGAGCCGCGTCGTGAACTCGTCGCAATCATCGGTGCAGACCTGACGCTGCCGACCATCGCTAGGGAGATGCTCGGCAGCATCAGGAATTGGGACGCAGTCGCAGCCTTCTGCGAGGCAGTTATCTCGCAGAAGGAGGCGGCGGGTCGCGAGCGCGAGGAGCACAGCCTCGATGATGCGACCCGCCGCCGGCGACTGGGGCGGCGCAGGCGGGAGTACCTGCGTGCAATGCCGCCCTAGCCGAAGCCGCGGGTGACGTGACCGGCGCTTAGTCCGTCACCCGCCGAGAGGCCAAAACGCCTAAAAGCCTAACGTCAAAATAATAGGCTTTGCTTACACGGTTATTATAGTGGTAGGTAAAAAAATAGTTAGTCCGTCACCCGCCGAGAGGCCGACCGCGTGAGGAAAGACCGACGTCCTCCCCGAGGGGGGGACGTCGGTCGATGGGAGGGTACCCCGGGTAGGGGGTATTCCGTCGGGCCGACCACTGATGACAAGTAACCCTGCTCCAGTGGTCGGCCCAACGACGAAGGCAACGTGGTGTTCGGGTGGGTTGCGGGAGTTGCGTGCTTAAGCACCTCTGTCGCCCCGGACGGAGTGGAGCGGAGGCGCGCCGACCGCAGCCCACCCCAAAAAAAAAAAAAAAAGGGATTGGCTTATACCGACATAGGACCACACGGTTGACAGTTGTCTACAGCCGCGGGCCGGACCGTCCGGCGTAGTACCACACTCTCGCAGAAAATCGGTGAGCGAGAGAACCGGCTGCCCATCTTTCTGAGGGTGTTTGCGTGTGCTGGGTTTTAATGATGCATTTAGTATCACCGAACCTCATTTCACGCATTCATACTTCCTTCAATTTCTTCGCGGTGGGCAGCGGCCTGGCTGTAATCCTGGTGTTGCAAGGGTCCATCGGCGGCAGCGACACTTGACATCGGGTGTTGTTTGCTCGTCTGCCAAAGTTTGGAAAAAGAAAAATAAAAAATGTACCTGTAGCAACGCATTGCTCGTTCGGTGTGAATTGGACAGGCGCCATGGAGACATGAGCTGATGGTAGCACCGATTTCATGAGTTTGGCTTCGGCTGGGTGGTTGAAACGCAGGTAATTTGACCGGCCTATTGTCAGCATACTCCCTAGAACATGTGAAATAATATTTCAATGGATTATATTAGGCGTCTTTTTTTAAAGAAATAGTCCACAAATTACATCCAGTCTCTGAAGGATAATTTGTCGATCGCGCAAAGCATTGTCCTGCGTTAGAAACTGAAGGAAATATTAGCATTTTCTCTGCATTCATCGCCCATATACGTCTCACTATTGGGCTCGGGCCTCCTCCAGAATGGGAGGAAGTTTGACCTACTATACTATGCTGGTTAGACATGTTGGTATAGGGTTTCATTTCAAGTTTTCATTCTCTTACACGGATCTTACTCTTGCACAGATGTTATGTGCATATTGTATCCCTTAATCGTCTTTTACGACATCCACGGGCAAGATAGGGAGTGGTGAATTGATTTCTTACTCCGTCACCACACGGGAAACTATTTGCAACATGTACATTGAAATACAAGTACACATTGCGTCGACTCCAAGTTATTGGTGTAAGAGCAATATGATGATGACCTTGTGAAAGAACTCTCAACATACCTTGTGATAGCCTGGTGGGTTTGTCGACTGGTAATCCATCAAGCAAGGTGGTACCACTAAGGGGGTAAAGGGTCACCACTCCATGCGAATTCTCGACGCGACAGTGCACGCTCGCGACCCCTGTACCTACCACGTAGATGTCGCATGTCGGGTCCGACCCTATAGTTACGCGACCTGGAAATGTAGACAACAGTGATTTAAGACCAAACAGCGTTTATATGCGATAACGGAAGGTCGCTACTTGAGAACCTTTCTTCTCCAACGTTTGTCGGTTCGTCGAGCGATGTGCCTTGCCCATTGCCACTTTAACATACTAATTCTTCGTGCTATGTCGATTACACCCGTTCTTCTGCGGATTTATGTATTAAGGATTCTATCTCGCAGAGAAATTCCGAGCGCTATGCCCGTTCCATAGTACGCTGAGCGACTTTGAGCATGGTTATGAGGCATACATTTAAGTACCAGGTTTTCGTGCTGTAAGTCATCACTGGAAACACGCACGGGTTGTAGATCCGTGTTTTCAGACACTGTGGTAAGTTGGGAGGGATTATAATATGCATATAATATCTATGCAAGAGAAGGGGAATTAGAAATTCCTATGTTCCTCACCGAACAAATAACACTGTCCCAACTCGTCTGATCGGCATAGTACAATAGTATATGTAGTTAGTAGTGGTGGATCAATTTTCCTCTTAATATGGAGGAGGCTCGAGTCAAGCAGTGGGATATAAGCTATGATGATGATGATGAAAATATACATGCAATAATATTAATACTTCATATCAGCTGATACACGTCCCACAGCAGGTATCGAGCCACCTCCGCAATGGATGGGGAAATTGACCCACGCTGGTAAGACGTGTTGGTATAGGGTATTATTTTGAGTTTCCTTTTCTTACATAGATGTTATATGCATACTAAATCCTTTATTCGTCTCTTACGACACCTAGGGCAAGATAAGGGGCGGTGAATTGAATTCTTACTCCGTCACCACATGGAGAACCTTTTTTTTATTGCAAACGGCAGCAAACGAGCAAGCAGTACACATGTTGGTAAGTGCTGCTGCCGCTCATGGACCTTTACTAGGCCGCTGCCTACCGCGAAGTGAAGGGAGTCTGAATGCGTGAAATGAGGTTCAGTGAAACTAAAAGCATCACCAAAACACCACACGCAAACATCCTCAGAAAGTTGGTTTTCCAGCTCTCTCGCTCACCGAACGAAGTGCAACAAAGTGCTACTACTCAGACGTTGATTTTCTGCTCAGTGTGGTACTACCCCGGAGGGACTCGCCTGCGGCGGTAGACAGACAACTATCAACAATGTGGTCCTACCATTTTTGTGTATTATAAACTCATTTGCAAAAAAAACGGGCGGTTTTGATTTTCATTCATATTTAAAAAGATACAATACCAAAAAGGTTTCAATCGTTTGTACACGTTACTGGCCGGTTTTAAAAATGCTGTGGTATTTAAAAAAGTACGTTCTAAATTCAATTTTTCATTTGATGTTCATTTTTACAGAAAACCCCTTTTTATCCTACATTTTTGGCGCGAAGTTCCAGAAGTTAACATCGACTTTCATAACTTTTATTCAATTTTTATCGATTAATTTCATATCCTTGACTGTCAAAGCTTTATTTAATGCTGTTTGGCTGTATCAAAAATGGTAGATAAAGTGGTAAAAGCTACCAAAATTATCGCGCTGCTTGAAGAGGGTTGCAGCCAATGTTTCGTGGCTAGGAGGCTAAATGTTAGTCGCTCGACAGTCCAAAGGACCTGGCAGCGATATCAGGAGACTGGTTCCGTCGAGAGAAGGCCTGGTTCTGGAAGAAAACCATGTACCCAACCACGGGATGATCGTTTTCTTGTGAGTCGCGCATTGAGAAATCGCAAATCTTCGTATGTGGATCTTAAGAACAACCTCCAAGAAGTAAGAAATGTGCATATTAGTCTATGGACGGTCAGGAGGAGGCTTCTCGCTGCCAATATACGCAGTCACCGCCCGGCCCGCGGCCCCAAATTACTCCGTGAGCACAGAGTTCACAGGCTTAGGTTCGCTAGAAATTGTGAATCATGGACTCAAGACGATTGGAATAGGGTTTTGTTCTCTGATGAAGCCAGGATATCTCTGTTCGGTGAAGATCGACGTCGGCGAGTGCTAAGAAGACAAGGAGAACGCTTTGCAGAGGCATGTTTCGAAGAAATCACACCTTATGGTGGGGGCTCTGTTATGTTTTGGGCAGGAATAAATTCAATGGATCGTACAGAGTTAGTCTTCATTGAAAACGGCTCACTGACTGGGCATCGATACATAACGGAAGTTCTAATTTCTCATGCACAACCCGCATTGGCCGCTCTAGGTGAAGACTCGATTTTTATGGACGACAATGCTCGCGCCCACCGATCCCGCGATGTTAATGCGTATGTGCAAGAGGTCGGCATTCGTCGTTTGGATTGGCCAGCTCGAAGTCCCGACCTCAATCCCATAGAGCATGTCTGGGACGTTCTGAAACGGCGTGTGAGATCAGTACACCCGGCTCCGCAGACCATCAGAGAGCTGAAGAATGTGATTACTGCGGAGTGGGAACGTATTCCGCAAGCAAGTATCCGGGATATACTCGCTAGCATGCCCAGACGAATTCAAGCTGTGATTTTAGCTAGAGGGGGTCACACTCGATACTAAACATTTATCTGCTTTTACTTTATTAAAGAAAAACAAACAAAAAAACTTTTTTATTTTTACTTCATGAGCATATGCACTACTAGCGAATATACACTACTAGCGAGGTTTAGCATTATTTCCCATAAATTGTATCTAAATTTTATGAAATACTGATGAAAACGATTATTTTCTTATTCATTTAGCAAATTGTGTGGATAAAACTACCTATAATTATCAAACAAAGAAATATTAACATTTGAAATGGTTCATTGCTTAGGTGCCCGTTTTTTTTGCAAATGAGTGTAGTTAATATCTAGAACCCTTTTCCAATGTAAAACATGTCCACACCAGTGTGTACATAGCTACCACTTAAAACTTTCTAATTATTTATTACTTATAAACATTTTAATGATGAGAATATCCTGTGTCTGTTTGTGGCATCGCTACCGGCTATGTTAGCGAGTAAAACTTATTAAAGCTAATAGTAATATTATGTAATAAAAGTAAAAGTTAATGTTTTTCTTTGTCTATAGTTATTGCGCGACAGTATATCAATTAATGTCTTTGTGCTGATGGAATACAAAATACAAATCATCCATCTTTTGGCGGCTAATGGATGTAAGGAGCGACCATTCGTGGGTTGGATTCCGGCAGAGGGACAGTTTTATCGCGGGTGACTGGATCGGGGAAGTAGTCCGTCACCCGCCGAGAGACCGACCGCGTGAGGAAAGACCGACGTCCTCCCCGAGGGGGGACGTCGGTCGAGGAGAGGGTACTCCTCAATGGGTATTCCGTCGGACCGACCACTGACGTTAAGTCACCCTGCTCCGGTGGTCGGTCCAACGACGAAGGCGACGTATCACGGGTGGGTTACGGGTGTGCGTGCTTACGCCCCTCTGTCGCCCCGGACGGAGTTGTGTAAGAGGGACAGTTTTATGTCAATTCCATCATTACAGCTTATACACGTCACACTGCTTGGTTCAAGCCTTCTCCATAATGGGAGGAAAATCGATCCATTGCAAGGGTTTTGCCTCGAGTTTTCTTCTCTGGCATGTTATATGTGTATAAAATCCTTATATTTCCCCATTTTTTACAGCAACCAAGGCCAAGATAAGAGGCGTTTTTTTTTTGTTTGGGCTATGGTCACTATAGATACCGTCGGTTTCGTCTGGGGTGACGAAAGGGCGGCGCACGTCCACTGAACCCACCGTATTGTACACACCCTACAAAGATGGCCACTGGTATTTAGTATCTTGATGTCCGTGATCAGCCCGGAAAATAAGAAATGGGAATTATCCTTAGGTCACCACACGGCAAATTTTCGTCTGGGTACTTTATTCCTAAGCGCTTAATCTATGGTTCTAAAGTCGCCCATATCACAAGGATTTGGTCCTTAGTGCGAGTTATTGGTTAAAAAAAATGTATCACATATTTTTGCTGCAGGAATCGTAAAAACCGACAGATGAATCGCTAGAAGTACGGGCAGTAGAAATAACCAACGTCTTTAGCGATTATGACACTATATTCCTTTGGGAACTCCTAAATCCATCTTTTTTTTATTTAAAGACAACACAGTGCAGGACTAAGGAAATAATCCTTGTATTACGGGGGACTTTACAAACATATAGTTTAACGGACAGAAATCACATCCAAACTCACAACAATAATTTATATCATTAAGATCCAATACTGTTTTATGTAGCGATGATGATGACCAAGAACTCAACGTACCTTGCTTAATAGGATGCAGAGTGACAGCAGTGCTCAGTCTGCCGGTACCCAAGCTGACCAGGTGCGGAGTATTAGTAGCCACCCTGGAAAACAGAAAGGAAACAATCTTTTAAAAAGTCAAGAATTACAAAACTGACTAAGTGCGAGTCGGAGTCGCGCACGAAGGGTTTCGTACCATTACCTTTTTTTTTTTTTTTTGTTCACGCTGTGGAAATGCATTTACGCACTGTCCCCCGGGCAGTGACGGACGGGGGGGGGGGGCGTGTGGGACTCACCGACCAAATCCGCGGCCGGAATACCCACTAAGACCACAGCGGCCCCTTCCGCGCTTTTACGGGGTGCCGGAGAGGTCGTCTGATGACATTCAATCTCCGACACCCCAACGCATGGCCGTCTGGCCACGTCCTGTCATTAATGTTCAGGGCGGTGGGAGTAGGTGGGCATATTGTCGCCTCCTCCTCCCGGGTCGCCGGCGACGAAGCGAGTCAGCAGACGCAAGCGCCTCGCGTTCCCGCTCCGCCACTTCCTTCCTTGATATGATGGCCTCACAAAATGAGGCCATCGACGACCAGCACCTGTCGCTGCCAAGCATCTTTGCGATAACGGTCGGCAGCGACAGGTCCGCTCCAAGTACCGCCGACAGGTCGTGGCGCTGAGACCCCCAGGCGGGGCATATCTCTAATGTGTGACGCGCATCATCAGTTGGCGCGCCACACTCATGACATCCGGGGGTCTCTTCTCTTCTAATCATATGCAGGTACTTACCGAAGACCCCGTGTCCGGTAAGCACCTGCACCATCCTAAATGTTAGGTTGCCGTGCTTCTTTGTGAGCCAGCGGTGGAGATGCGGCGCAACCGCTTCCACAGTCCCCCGCCCTGCTACGGGGGACTCCAGGTCTTCCCTCCACCGCCGGATAACCTCCCTTCGGGCCATTTCTTGTGCTCTGCCCAGTCTCCTTGCAGAGACTTGCTCGCCGTTGGCCCGCGCTGTTGCACGGAGCTGGTAGACCTCCGCCAACGCCTCAGCCACAAGTGGCCAAGGCGGATCGCCTGCCAGTAGCGTCGCCGCAGTCCAAGACACTGTACGATAACCCCTGATAGTTCTCACCGCCATGACTCTCTGCGGTCGACGCAGGAGGGCCTTGTTGCGGGCGGTGAGGGACTCCGACCAGATAGGGGCACCATACAGCGCCATGGACCGCAGGATTCCAGCGTAGAGACGCCGACAGGACGACCCAGGACCGCCAGTATTTGGCAGAAGCCTTCCCAACGCCGCGGCTGACTTGGTGAGCCTAGGGACGAGCTGGGCAAAGTGTGGCCCGAAATTCCATTTGCTATCGAGGTGCAGGCCCAGGTATTTCATCTGGGCCCGCACCGGCACGGCAACCCCAGACACACTGATATGTGCTCCTCGGGGAGGAGCCACGACGTGGGCCTTCGTAAAAAAAAAAAAAAAAACCTGATAACCTCCCCAATAATTGAGGCAGAGGCTCCAGCCCAACACTGGGACTATGTCCCATCTGGAACGATGAATGATGATAAAGGCAGTAGTTTTTGCTTGGTGCACTGAAAACATGGATCAATTTTTGCAGTTGGTTCTCTTTCTTTACGGATTTTGTTGTTTTCGAAGACTTTTCAGTGTTCATTGTCACGGAAAAACAATAACAAACCAATAACGATCATAAATGGAAGAAAATCCGTAAAAATAGTTTTATTTCATAGACTCATAAACAGAGCCTCCTCCACAATGGGAGGCAAATTAACCTACTATACTATTCTAGTCAGATGCGTGGGTTTTATTTCTGTTGCATAGATGTTATATGCACATTACATCCTTTAGACGTCTTTACGTCACCCACAGGCACCAAAGGGGTCGTGAATTGTATTCTTACTCCGTCACCACACGAAGATAGATACGATTGACAAATATAAAGACATTACAACCTACGCAAAACAAACTTGTTTACTTAAAAGCAATAATACAAAAGGCTTGTTATACTTGGAAAGGTTTTTATTGCTAAAATAAATTGTTTTATTTCTTTATTACTAGTGCTTACTGCTTTATTTGTATTAATTATTGAGATATTTATTATTAACCGAATTTAAAAAATGGAGCAGGTTCTCAATTCGACTGCTTTTATTAGGGCTCCGTACCCAAAGGGTAAAAACGGGACCCTATTACTAAAAGGCTGAGACTCTTATTTAGGTGGGCGATGGTCAGCAATAGTCAGCATAGACGCCGTCCACTCCGTTCGGGGCGAAAAAGGGCGGCGCGTGACCCCATCACCCACCGTAATCCCTTTGCCATTGGGCCGACCACTGGTATCGAGTTCCTTGTCGGCCGTAGCCAGCCCGGCGGATAGCCTTTCGGGTATCGTCCCTCCCCTCCCGGGATGTCGGTCTCCCTGTGCGGTTGAAGGACTATTCCCCGGTCCAGTCACCCACGGCTTCGGCTAGGATCCGCTGAGACCCCTAGCATCCAGCGGCAATTCAACACTTAAACAATTATACTACTGGAGTTAGATCACTACTAATGCGAGACGCAAGGAGATATCGAGTCCAGCAGTGGGCAATATGAGTTGAGATAGTGTGTTACATTCAGTGTTTTAATAATTAAAAATCTTTTCATGACATTTTATATGTATATTGCAATGCAGAGAAAGTGCTGAAGTGTAATGAATATGAAATAGTAAATGATAAAATAGTAATAAAATAGTATAGTAAAAAATTACTTTAGTATACGTCCCGTATTCCAAGCCCGAGCCCATCTCACACTCGTGGATGTCTTAAAATCCGGTTAAGGGATACTATATACAGACCATCTATGCAAGAAAACGAAAACCTGACCTAAAACCTTAGGCCAACACGCCTGATCAGTACGCGACGGTATCATCATCATTTCAGCTCATATACATCCCACTGTTCTCAAGCCTCCTCCACAATAGGAGGGAAACTGACCTTCCTATACCATGCTGGTCAGACAGGTTGGTTTTTTTTATGGGTGGGCTATGGTAAGCGCACACGGCGTCCATTCTGTCCGGGGCGACGAAAGGACGGCGCGCGGGCCCATAACCCACCCGTGCCCACGTCGCCTCCCTCGTTGGGTCGACCACCAGCGCCATGTTGGTATGGACAGGTTGGTATAGGGTTTTATTTTGAGTTTGCCTTTTTTTTTGCATAGTTGTTATTACATCCTTTAGTCATCTTTTACGACATCCACGAGCAAAATAAGGAGTGGGGAATTGTATTCTCATTCTATCACCACACGGAAATACACCATCACCATGCGGTATAGTAGTCAATTTCCCTCCTATTGTGGAGGAGACCCCGAACCTAACAATGATGACTTATGATGATGACAGTTCCCGTATATAAGCTCAAATAATGATGACGATGACGAAACATGGTCTGTAGTCATTAAAAATTTATATATTAGCGACCGTTCACAATCAGTTTCGTCGTAATTTCCACGTGCATTTACATAATAAAAAAATAAATGCAATTATAAAACATGTTAATTAAAATGATGTTATTATGTGAGAACTGTATAATAATTATGTTTGATTTATGTAATACAAGATTTTTTTGTTAACTATATCTGTTATACTAATTATGTATATTTTTTTATTTTTATTCTTTTTATTCGTCGAACAGGCAACTATTGGGGTAGATAGGCTCTCGAGTGGGGAGCACGAATCGGACGACGACCGCCTCATAGCTGGACCGATGGCACAGGATCGTTCCGAGTGGCATTCTCGTGGGCAGACCTATGTCTATGGGCTGATGGATGGATATCTTTCAAGGAAGCAATAAGAAATAGACAACTGTTGACATATCGAAAATGTTGATCGATGTATTGTGAATATTGAGGGGTGAAAGGCTATTTGGTTTAAGCGACATTCTAGGGTGATATTGAGTTATATACATATTCGGCATCAGCAATTTTTCTCCGTCGAATGATATCGAATTTATTAAACTCAGAGCTCTTTTTACACTCATACGCTGAACTCTTTTACACTTTCCATACGCTGAAAAACGAGGTCTTAAGCCAATTTGTATTAAGCGACATTTATCTTTGTAATTAAAAGTACGTTTTATTTAGTATTAGCATCAAGAATTAGATGTATTTAATTGAATTTTTAATTTAATTTACTCCATTCAAGTAGCTCAAGGTTTTTTGTTGTAATTTTTTGACGTGACAACGTCTTATAAATTGGTTTGCCGGGTGACACTTCAAGAAACTGCGTTACGCTCCGCTCACGTTATGCGCTCACAATGAGAGCGAGTGAGAGGCACGCGTCCCTTCCACTCGGGCATGGTTAGCCCGCCTAAGAGCGAAAGAGACAGACATAAAAATTGTATATTTGTATATAAATACGTATGTATGTGTAACGGTAAAAATAAAATTTTGTTAATATGAAATTCAGTGCGAGATTCTTTGTATAAATTAATGTTTTAAATATAATTCTTTGTATAAATAAATGTTTTAAATTGTTACTATTATTTCATCCTTCTTCCTACTATACGAATGAATATTCACATTAAAATTATTTTACCACTCAAAGTCGTTGTCACGTAAAACTTTCGCCCGTATACCGACTTTACAGGCAACCAATATTTTTTTCTAAAATTTTAAACCTTAAATGGCTGTCCTGTAAAGCTACAAAAATGTCGTTTAAACCAAATAGCCTTTCACCCCTAGATATGATCATTATTATCACAGATCCTATACGTCTCACTGTTGACTCCAATCGGAGAGAATTTGATCTAAATTCCTTCACAATTCAATTCCTTGATGATATATGTTATGTCATGTGGTGACGGAGTAAGAATGCAAACCCTATAACAACACATCTGACCAGCATGGTGGTTGTATTTAATTATATTTTTGTACTAATTTTAATATAATTTATATATTTTATATCAATTTCTCTCTTATTGTGGTGGAGGCTCGAGGCCAACACTGGGACGTACATGAGCCGAAATGATGATTTATTTATTGCCATTCTTATTGTTAATCAATCAATCAAACAGACAAAAAACCAGCCGTGTATAGTTTCTATGTAGCATAACGCTGAGCATTCCGCTGTTGTCAACTTTAACTATAAAATGACTAATATAGTTGTTGTTAGGTGACAATAAATGCTATTTTATACCGCGCAGACATATTAGCATAAGGATTTTATTTAGAGTTTCTGTTCTCTTGCATAGATATTATCTACATATCCTTTAGCCTTTCTCGTTCCATTTCATCAAGGACTCCTGGAGGAAGGAAAGTTAGCTAGAAAGCTAACCACAAGATTTACGTACTTTCGGTTTTTCTTTATACTATTAATGTTTATTTTATTTTGTATTCTATATGTCTTTATTAAATAATTGGTTTCTTTTACTTAAGCTATTCTATGTGATAATTATGATATTTTTTACAAACTAGAATATGATATAGTATAGTATTAATTAATTGTCCGTGTTAAATTTGTTAAATTGTATTAAAAAATTAATTGTCCGTGTGGTGACGGAGTAAGAATACACTCACCACTCCCTATCTTGCCCGTGGATGTCGTACAAGACGACTATGGGATATAATATGCACATAACATCTGTGCAAGAGAAGGAAACCTCGAAATGAAACCCTATACCAACATGTCTGACCAGCATGGTATAGTAGGTCAAATTCCCTTCCATTATGGAGGAGGCCCGAGCCCAACAGTAGGACGAGTGTGGGCTGCGATGATGATGATGATGATAGTATTAATTTATTTATTTCTTAATTTAATGTTACTATTTCAAATATTACTGTTTAACTTTTTTAAATATATTTGTTTTGGATATATTGTTGCTGCCGCGACTTGATTGTACGGGCCCATCAGAATATCAGCGGTGTAGTATCATGTTTACTGTACCATAAGCTGAGACCGGCACCATATTTAGGCGTCACATATTCGACTCCTTGTTTTTAGTTAGTAGTTCTTATTTTTTTCGTTGGTGTCTATATTGTGTGAGGTTTACAAAATAAAATGTCTTTCTTTCTTTCTTTCTATATTTTACGAACCCACGGGGAAGAAATGTAGTGGTGAATTGTATTTTTACATCGTCACCGCACGGGAGAGTCACAAGTAGTGAATATTATTATTTAAACAAAATACATAATTATATTAAATAGAATGCACAGTTAGCGTAGTGTTTAAGATACCGACTTTTTTTTTTGGGCTGGCTCGCGGTCGGCGCACTTCTCGCACCACTCCGTCCGGAGCGACAGAGGGGCGTAAGCACGCATACCCGCAACCTACCCGAACACCACGTCGCCTTCTTCGTTGGACCGACCACCGGAGCAGGGTTAATTGTCGTTAGTAGTCGGAAGATACCGACCTAGCGTGCCAGCGTCGTGGGTTCGAATCCCACGCAGTACAACACTTTATGCTATCAACAAATTGTTGTTTTGAATATGGACGTAAATTGTGTCCGTTAATTATATGTTTGTAAAGTCCCGCGCAATACAAGGATTATTGCCTTAACGCAGGCGTCTTTTAAAAATCCAAGTACTTAATCCATGCAAGCGAAGCTATTGACAAAGCTAGTTATGACTATAAACTTGTTTTTACATTGTAATGTGCGTACATATGAATGTAGTTTTATTTTCGTTTCGTTTATTATCAAGCGAAATGTCTTAAAAAGTAAAATTATTTATTTATTCAACTAATATATCATGGACATAAAAGTTTTGAATGGCATCGTTAAATGTTTTGTAACTGTTCATATAATATGAAAAACAATAACTGGGTTAGCTTTTTTAACTTTAACTGTTGGGTTCGCCTCCTCCACAATGGGAGGGAATTTGACCTACTATACCATGTTGGTCAGAAATGTTGGTAGAGGGTTTCATTTCGAATTATCCTTTTCTTGCACAGATCTCGTCTCGTCTTTTACGACATACACGGGCAAGATAGCATGGTTGCTTTGCCAAGTACCTGCACAAGATTGTCAGGAGGGAGAGCACACCGTCCTGCCACCACTGCAGTTGCGACGAGGACACGGCGCAGCACACGCTCGACGTGTGTGCCGCGTGGGCGGGGGAGCGTCGTGAACTCGTCGCGATCATCGGTGCCGACCATCGCCAGGGAGTGCTCGACAGCGTCAGGAACTGGGACGCGGTCGCCGCCTTCTGTGAGGCAGTAATCTCACGGAAGGAGGCGGCGGATCGTGCGCGAGAGGAGCTCCTCTTCGGCGACACGTTCCGCTGCTGGCGATTCGGGCGGCGCAGGCGTCAGTACCTGCACCTGATGCCGCCCTAGGCGAGGCCGCGGGTGACCGGACCGAGGAATTTAGTCCGTTACCCGCAGAGAGGCTGACCGCACGACGGCGACCGACGTCCCGGAACAGGGACGTCGAGAGGTGAGGGTACCCGAAAGGGTATTCCGTCGGGCCGATCACTGACGACAAGTCACCCAGCTCCGGTGGTCGGCCCAACGAAGAAGGTGACGTGGGTACGGGTGGGTTATGGGCCCGCGCGTCGTCCTTCCGTCGCCCCGGACGAAATGGACCACACGTGCGCTTACCATAGCCCACCCATAAAAAAAAAGGAAAAAAAAAAGGGGTACTATGCGGGTAAAACCGCAGGGCGCTGCTAGTATTTCATATTCGTAATACACGCGTAAAATTTAGATATAATTAAAAGACTTGTACATTAATCAATTACATATAAAATGTATCCGGTTACATTTGATAGTCAGAGTTATTAACTTTTTTACATATAATAGAAACTGATATATTTATGTCATTATTAATATTTGATGCTTTACTCGCGTTGATTATTTAAATATCTATACAAATAAATAAAATTGAAGTGTCTGTTTGTAATGTCAATAAACAGAGCTTTTTTCATGATCACACGGTTATTTGCACGACACTTGTGCCTAATAAAATCGGCTAAGTGTGAGTCAGGGTCGCGCACGAAGGGTTCCTTACCATTATCTATAAAAACCGCGTTTGTTGTATGGTAGCCCTCCTTGAATATTAATTTTATGTTGTTTTTAGTATTTGTTGTTATATCGGCAACAGAAATACATAATTTGTAAAAAAATCAACTGTCTAGCTATCACGGTTCTTGAGATACAGTCAGTCAGTGACAGACAGACGGACGGACAGACAGCGAAGTCTTAGTAATAGGGTCCCGTTTTTACCCTCTGGGTACGGGGCCTTAAAAACCAGTTTTTTTTTTGCCTGCTTGTTTGAGGTAATCTTCAAAACGGTTGGACCGATTTTGATAATATTTTACTACCAGGTAGCTGTCTATATAAGGAATAACTTAGGTTATAATTTATCCCGGTAATCCTACGGGAACGGCCACTATGCGGGTAGGTAGCTGAAAGCAAAGCGAGGGCGGGTTATTATTTTACGGATTTTATCGCGTTTGTATTTGATTGACCGACGTTTCGAACACTTCGCAGCGTTCATAGTCACGAAAAAATATCCTAAAATCCGCAATAATAGTTTTATTTGTACCTAACTAGCAACCCGCCCTCGCTTCGCTTCTGATTCAGTCGTCTTATCTGCATAGTTCCTGTTCCCGTGAGAACATCGGGATAAGATTAAGATATAGCCTTTGTTACTCCCTAATATTATAGCTTTCCATTTGTGAAAGAATTTTTGAAATTAGTTCGATGGTTTAATCGTGAAAGCGTAACAAACAAACAAACTTACTTTCGCACTAGCAACTCACCCTCGCTTCACTTCGGTTTCAGTCGCCTTACCCGCGTATTACCCGTTCCCGTGGAATAAAATATAGCCTATGTTACTCCCTGATATAGCTTTCCATAGGTGAAAGAATTTTTGAAATCAGTCTAGTAGTTTTGGAGCCTATTCAATACAAACAAACAATCTTTTCTCTTTATAATATTAGTATAGATTTATAATATTAGTAAGAATGTGTAATATTCGCGTAAACATTAGAAATTTTATTAGATTACACTACGTTATTTGATGTTAAGTTATTAAGAGGACTGTTTCCGATCATTAATTACTGTAGTTTACGTAATAAACTTGTTTATCCAAACTTATATCACGGTTTCACGCCTAAAACATAAAACCTATTTTAAATATTGATTTACAAATGGAAAGCTGTATTATCAGCAAATAACATTGCCTATATTTTTGCCTATATTCCCACGGGAAATAGGCAGTTGAAAACGCAGGAATTTTTTAAATAAAACTACTTTATGGATTTTATCGCGTTTGTATTTGATTTTTGATTACCCGACGTTTCGAACACTTTACAGCGTTCATGATCACGGGTGGACAAAGATGTCTCACGTCCAACAAGTCATCGTTAGAACGATGACTCCGTAAAGTAGTTTTATTTAAAATGTATAATACTCGCGTAAACATCAGAAATCATTACGCAGGAATTTGTTTATGCTTATAGTTATAATGTACCACTACCTACTGCTAGGCTTAAGCCTTCTTTATAGTAGGCGAATTGACCTACTTACTACACGCTGGTCACATAGATTATATTTTTGATGTGAAACATCTATAGGCGAGTGTAGACCTGATCGTTGGCGTGGCGTAAACAGCTCGTGGCGTTAATGCCACGCCTCGCGTTAACGTCTCGCCTTGTTTACTACTCAAACATACAGATACATATGTTATATGTACATTTGTGTAACGAAACTATAGCGTGTTTTAGAATTTTGTACAATGCCATCTAGTGAGTTCAAAATAAATTATTAACCAAAACACATGCCTATAGTGTATACTAATGAAAATAAATGTTTATCTATTGAATAAAAAGCATCATTTTATGAAAAAAAAAACTTTAATATTTTATTAATACTTTATACTATATTAGTTCCTATCGTATTCTATTATTTTATGCATATATACTTGAACAAAATAATTTTGATGTTTCACATCTGCCAGGCGTTTTGAGCGACGGATCCCTTTTTGCTTTTGGGCGAACTATGGTCAGCATACACGCCACCCATTCTGTCCAGGGCAACGAAAGGTCGGTGCGAGGCCTCATAATCCAACATTTTGACGTTTTAGTCCGACCGTGACCATAAACGTTGTAAAGTGTTCGAAACGTCGGACAATCAAAAATCAAATACAAACACGATAAATTCCGTAAAGTAGTTTTATGTACAATGAGTTTCAGCATTTTAATCATAATAACTACACAAACATACAATATATACGAGGTCATTGTAATGGCATACTCTGTGATATTCTATTTCCAGTTTGTAAGCTGTGAACGGTCGCTATACGCTTTTGCTTCTTATTTGTTTAACCGTTGCTCTCTCGATGTCGAGTTGTAATTGATGCAATCTTGGAATGTATGTGAATGCGTAACATTATTTTAATTAATAAGACTCTTATTTAAATTCTTCTATCCGTGTGGTGATGGAGTAAGAATACAATTTTCCACTCCCTATCTTGCCCGTGGATGTCGTAAAAGACGACTATGGGATATAATATGCAAATAACATCTGTGCAAGAGATGGAAAACTCGAAATGAAACTCTATACCAATATGTCTGAACAGCATGGTATAGCAGGTCAAATTCCCTCCCATTGTGGAGGAGGCCCAAGCCCAACAGGGGGACCTATATGGGCTGCGATAATGATGATGATCCTTTAGTGATGGAGTAAGAATACAATACATCACCGCACTTAATTGTCTGAGAATTGTAATACGTTTGAAATGGAAGAACCTAATTTATCATCATCATCCCTGATCATATGAGCTCATTGTTTGGTCCGAACCTTCTCCACAATAGAAGGGATATTTACTTAATATGGCAAACGAGCAAACAGAACACCTGATTGTAAGTGATGCTGCCGCTCGTGGACATTAGCAAGACCGCTCCCTGCCGTGAAGAAAGTAAAGGAAGCATGAATGCGTGGAGGATCAGTGATATTAAAGATATAAAGGTACCAAAACTCAGATGCAAACAACCTCAGAAAGTTGACCCTCTGGTTCTCTCGCTCACCAAATTGAATGCAAGAACAATTTGTTACTACTCAGACGAATATATATCATGGTGGTCAGACAGGTTGGTTTTATTTCGCGTTTTTCTATTCGTGCAGTTTTATGCATATTATAACCCTTTTTATTGGGTGGGGTACCGTCAGTGCACCCGTCGCCCGGCTCCGTCCAGGACGACAGAGAGGCGGCGCGCGCAACCCCATAACCCATCCGTGACAGGTTGCCTTCGTCGTTGGGCCGACCACCGGTGTAGGGTGACTTGTAGTTAATAGTCGGGGCCCGACGGAATACCCCTTGAGGAGTACCCTGTTCTCGACTGACGTTCCCCCGCTGTTCGGGGACGGCGGTCTTCTTCACACTGTCGGCCTCTCGGCGAGTGACGGACTTAACTCCTCGGTCCAGTCACCCTCAGCCTCAACTAGGGCATGCCTATTATAATCCTTAGTCGTCGTTAACGACAATTACGGGCAAGAGAAGAGAGTTGGTGAATTGTATTCTTACTCCGTCACTACACGCCTAACCGTGGTATTCTTAGTAGATCACAATCTTTCCCATTGTAAAAGCGTACCCAATTGTAGGACGTGTACTGTGGAGCTGACAAAGAACGAAAAAACAGTTCTTTCATGTAACCCATCACTACAAGAGTACACTTAACTGCCTCGTAGATTCGTAAAATCAAAACGAATTGGCTGAGTGATCACCATCAGATGCGGAAGCAGCATTCTCCTGATCTTAGCACCAATTGTGATAACCAACGCACTTGCTAAACGTGTCTTGAATAGTATTCTTATGCCTTGAGGAGACAAATGCCCCATAGTGGGTGTAGATAAGCTAAGAAATAGATGAAAATATTTGTTTCTAATATTATAGCCTTTCATTAACCGACTTCATAAAAGGAGATTTTTCAATTCGACTGTATATATGTTTTTTTTTTATGTTTGTTCGCGGATAACTTCGTGTTTTATGAACTGATTTTGATGATTTTTTTTTTGTTAGAAAGGGTATACTTCCCAAATGGTCCCATGAAAATTTTATCGAAATAGGACAAGCGGTTTTTGAAAAATCCACAAATATCTAAAAATGTATCTACATTGTCTACATTATTGACGGCGGTTACTTTTTTTACAAAAATTAATTATTTTTTAATTTGGAATAAATTAGAAAGCAAAATTAAATCATTTTTACGCATTTTGTTATGCGTAAAAACAGTTTCATTATAAAATGAAATAGGTGTTGTATTTTTTTTTTATAACGCTGCCGTATTTCAAAACTTGAAATATAATTTCACATCAAAAACTCCTTTATCATAATCCTAAATAAGAAAATAAGCATCATAAATAATATAATTTGCTCTTTATGAGGTCAGGGGAAGGAAACGACAATCTATTTCGAGAAGCGTCCGCGTGATGTATTTATTCTTTTTGTATGTCGGCCCTTACATGTTTGAAGGTTTTAATGTTTAAGCTACTGCCGTATATTTATTTCTTTAGCATAAAATAAAAAATATCTTTGTTGTAATATTATTAAAAACTCTCTTCCAACTCCTCCTGTTTAACTTTTTGTAATTAAATTTGTTGCGGGTCCCAAGACAATTAAAACCATTTCCCGGGACTGCCTGAGGGTCAAACCTTGGTGATCTATGGAGACCATTGTGGATGTCCTGGCTTACAGGAGGTACAATCGTGGGAATGTGTGGTAGGATTAGTCCTAGTAAAAAAAAAATATTAATAATAAAAGAATTAAATATTTTCTACGCGCTGACGGAGTAGGAATACAATTCATCACCCCCGTAAAAACGACAACGAAATTACATATGCAGATAACATCTATGCAAGGATAATTTAAAATAGAACGCTATCCACCCCCAAGCCTCCTCACCAGCGTGGTGTATAGTAGGTCAATTTCTCTCCCATTGCGGGGAAGGCTCGAGACAAACAGACACACACAGCTCAATTACAAGAGCTGTGATAATGGTAAATGATAACGCCTCTGAATTTCTACCAAGCCGTTTGATCAGCGTGGTCCAATGATCCTTGCTATAGTGGAGGAGGCTTGAGCCCAGCAGTTGGACGTATATGAGCTGATACCTCGCAAGCCAAACTATTTGACTTAACTATTAAACATTTACGGATTTTATAGCGTTTGTATTTGATTTTTGATTGCTCGACGTTTCGGACACTATAGCATTCATGGACAATCAAAAAGCAAATATAAACGCGATAAAATCCGTAAAAATAGTTTTATTTATAATGTGTAATACTCGCGTAAACATCAGGGATTATTATATAATAATTTATAAAACATTTTTGATTATTATCATTACATTTTTTTAATTGTAATGAAGTAGTAACCATTAAAATAGTTGTAATCTTGACACAGGTATTACGATAACAAGCATCCACGACGAATAACTAAAAACAAACATTTAAATTGCTCAGAATCTTTAACTAAGTGGTTTAATGACAAGAATATAGAGCGTGGGACGTTGCTTCACATACTTCGACCCTAAAAGGGCTTGCTGAGTCTTTAAAATGTATATTTAAAACGAGATCTTATAATAGTTTTTGAGGTGACAACGTCTTATAATTCGATGGAGCCGGCTGCACACACGAAAAAACATGACGTATGCGGCGTTACCTCGCTCTGAGGCGTTCCATTTAAGGCTTGATCCATACAAAATATCTATCAAACAAATAAAATTAAAATTTTCTTTTGAAAAATGAAACCATTCCATCAGTATTTTCTTATGACGTTGTCACGTTCAACTATCGTCAGTAAACCGACTTTACAGACAACCGATTTTTTGACATCCTATCATCTACGTAACAGAAGGGCGATGTGCGACTAAACTTTTCTTTTTGGGAGTAGACTATGGTCAGCGTACATGCCGTCTGCTCCATCCGGAGTGACGAAAGGCAGGCGCGCGGCTCCATAATCTAATGTATCTCCTCTCCTTCGCCATTGGGCCAACCACCGGTACCGAATTCCTTGTCCTCCATGGTCAGCCCGGCGGGGCGGCTTCATAACCTGCTGTATTACTACACCGCCAATTGAGTACCTACCTGAGGGCAGGCCACAGGGACTGATTTCAATACTTCTGTGGCACAAAAATTCAGGACTTTTAACTTTACAAGTCAACTTTACAACTTTAATTTTTCAAGCTCTAGGCTGAGTTCTGCAAGTTTGATTCTCGCGCAGCAAAGTTCTTTGTGAGATTCACAAATAATTTATTCATAGTCTGGGTGTAATTTGTGTCCGTTAATAACATGTTTGTAAGGTTCCTCCCCCCACCTATGTTAGAGGACAGGTTCATACCAGGATATGATCACCTCTCATACGCTATGTGTCCAGTAGTCCGTTCGGATTGTAAAGTTCCTCTTTTTTATGAAAGGGCGGAGCGCGGCCTCATAGCCCACCGTATTCCCTCCCCTTCGTCATTGGACTGACCACCGGTATCGAGTTCCTTGTCGTCGGGGGCCAGTCCGGCGGCATACCCTCCCTCTCTAACGCCCTCCAGGGACGTCGGTCGCCCTCACGCGTTCAGCCTCTCTGCGGGTGACGGACTATTCCCCTATGTAGTCACCCGTTGTAAAGTTCCCCTGCGACACAGTTTGAATTTATTTTTGGGTTTTCATTCTTATATCGTTATCAAACCGACAAAAAAGGCATATAGCATATGATTGCACAGATGGCGTAGTGGTTAAGATAGCAACATACAGTGCCAGTGTCAGGGGTTCGAATCAACGCAACACTTTGTGCGATCTACAAATTGTTGTTTTGAGTCTGGATGTAATTTGTGTCCATTAATTATATTTGTGAAGTCCCCCGCAATACAAGGATTATTTCCTTGGTACAAGTTGTTGTCTATTAAAATACACACAAATAACCTAAATAGAACACAGTTAAATTAATACGACTTAGATACTCTACGTGGCTAAAATTGCTATGTACATGGCTTGCATCATTATTAACAGTGTTAGATACCATGTATTGGTCAATATGCGACCTTGACTCACAAACGTGTACCTACTTTAATAAAAAAAATTAAGTGCGCGTAATCGTCATACCCGTCAACGTTTTCTGTATGGTTACGTAATAAAAATACTATTCACTACTCAATGATTTCTGATGTTTACGCGAGTATTATACATTTTAAATAAAACTACTTTACGGATTTTATCGCGTTTGTATTTGATTTTTGATTACCCGACGTTTCGAACACTTTACAGCGTTCATGGTCACGGGTGGACTCAGTCCTCCCGCGACCATTAACGCTGTAAAGTATCGTAATGTCATAAATGTCGGGTAATCAAAAATCAAATACAAACGCGAGAGAATACCGTAGTTTTATTTAAAACTAGCAACCCGCCCTCGCTTCGCTTCGGTTATAGGTTATAATCGTTTTACCCGCGTAGTTCCCGTTCCCGTGGGAATACCGGGATAAAATATAGCCTAGTTTACGCCCTGATATTATAGCTTTCCATTGGTGAAAGAATTTTTGAAATCGGTCCAGCCGTTTTGAAGATTACCCGGAACAAACAGACAGACAGACAAAATTTTTTTAATTGCTATTTTAGGCATAGGTGTCGTGCAAATAACCGTGTGAGCATGAAAAAAACCTATTATTTTAACATTACAAACAGACACTCCAATTTTATTTATTGGTATAGATATTCACTACTCTCTATCTTGACCGTGGATGTCGTAAAAGACGACTAAGGGATCATCATCGTCATCTTCTCAGCCCATATACGTCCCACTGTTGGGCTCGGGCCTCCTTCACTATGGGAGAAAAATTGACCTACTATACCACGCTGCTCAGACGTGTCGGGCTCAGGGTTTGTTTCGAGTTTTCCTTCTCTTGCATAGATGTTGTATGCATATTATAATCCCTTAGTCGTCTCTTACAGCATCTACAGATAAGAGAGGGGTGGTGAATTGTATTCTTACATCGTCACCACACGGAAAGGGACACAATACGAATGTAACATTAAAAGATAGAAAACTCGATACAAAACCCTATACCAACCTGTCTGACCAGCATGGTATTAGTAAGATCAATTTCCCTCCTATTGTGGAGGAGGCTCGGGCCCAACAGTGGGACATATACAAGCTGAGATGTTGATGATGATTCGTTATGCGCGATGATTCAGTTAAAAATAAATAATAAAGAATTATACATCGATCTGGGAATATCCCATCTGATGCCGTCTGGTCAACAATAACATTCTGAAGGAGGTTTGACGTCAAGCAGACGGCCAGTCATAAAACTATTGTCAAAAATGGGTAGAAGAGTATTTACATATTGTTTCAACCCCAAGTAATTGGGACAATTATGATTAAAATTTATAAACATTTACTGGTAATATATTTTTCTCAGCCCATATAAATTCCACTGATGATCTCGGGTCTTCTCCAAAATGAGAGGGAAAATGACCTATTATACTGTGCAGGTCAGACATATTGGCGATCGCAGTAGATGTTATATTACCTAGAATACAGCTGTAACCCTCTCCTTGATACTTAGCCGATTGCTACGATTCCCACGAGCAAGCAATGAACGACAATTGTATTTTTATTCCTTCACCACACGTGGATACTCAATGCAGTATATATTTTTTTTATGTGACTAATCCCACCACACATTCCCACCATTGTAACTCCTGTAAGCCAGAATCCACAATGGTCTCCGTATAAGACACCGAAGTTTGACCCTCAGGAACTCCCGGGAAACGCTTTTAAATGTCTTGGAACCAGCAACAAATTTAATTAGAAAAGAAAAAGCAGGAGTTGGAAAGATTCCACTTCCCTTCTATGCAAAGCGGGTGACATGAAGCAAAATAGGCTATTAAGCCAGTAAATAAGAGGATGTACAATTACGTGAAGCGCAGCAGTACAGCACCATGGATTTAACAGAGCTTAAGGGACCTATATGTGAGCTTCATTATTGGTTGCAATAGTAGATATGGCAAAAATGTCTGAAACGCACGGCAATTTTCTCGAGTTGCTACAAGGTCCGTATAATATAGCCGCATAAAAGCAGCATATGTATAGTGTAAAAAAATCACACTCCTTGATCCTTTTTTTTTACGCTGTGGAAATGCATTTACGCACTATCCCCCGCCGGTTACAGACGGAAGAGTGTTTGTGAGACTCGCCGGCCACAAAATTGACCGAAGTACCCACTAAAACCACAGCGGCCCCTTCCGCGTTTTTACGGGGTGCCGGAGAGATCGCCTAATAACATTCTATCCCCGACACCCCAACGCTTGGCCATCTGGCCACGTCCTTTCACCATTCAGGGCGATGGGAGGAGGAACGCATAGTGGCGTCTCCTCCTTCCTGGTCGCCGCCCGCTCCGCGGCCTCCTTCCTTGTCACGACAGCCTCACAGAAGGAGGCCATCGACGACCAACAGCTGTCGCTGCCGAGCATCTTAGAGATGATGGTCGACAACGACAGTTCTGTTATACCCATTTCCATTGACAGGACGTGGCGCTGAAGCCCCCAGGCGGAGCACACTTCCAGTGTGTGGGTTGCATCGGCACACTCCTTGACCCTTAGCTGATTACGATTCCCACGGGCAAGCAAGGGACGACAATTGTATTCTTATCCCGTCGCCACACGTGGATACTAAAAACAGTTATATAGTGTAAAAAAATGCAACAAAGTCATCTTAAAAAAAAAATTTAAAACATCTTCTAATATGACGCGTGTGGTACTATCCGTGGTTATTTATAATACACAAAATCACACAAAAATCTACCTTAAAACTATAACTATAAGATATAAAATAGCATTTATTGTCTCTCTGAAAGTTTAATATTTAAGAATTGTAAACCTTATTATAAGGGAATAGGGACGCTGTTAACAGTTCTAAATATAGTTTAACACCCGGATCCTGTTAATGCGACAGACGGATAACATTAGACTTCAGTGATTGATGGCGTACAGACCGAGATTCGAATCTGGCACTCGTCATTTGACTGTCGGTGCGATATTTATAAGAATAAATATTCGTTTATATTTAACTAGCAAATGTCTACGGTTTCATATGCCTAATTCTCGTTCTTGTGGGAATACGGGCATAAAATGTTACTCGCTGATAATGTAGCTTGCCATTGGAGAAAAAAAATCGTTTCAGTGGTTTAGGCTTTTTTTTTACTCCCAAATAGGGCGTATTCCGTCGGGCCGACCACTGATGCCGGCCCAACGACGAAGGCGATGTGGTGTTCGGGTGGGTTGCGGATGTGCGTGCTTACGCCCCTCTGTCGCCCCGGACGGAGTGGTGGGAGAAGGGCGCCGACCGCAGCCCACCCCAAAAAAAAAAAGGTATAAGAATAGTGGTAGGTATAACAGTAGGTATGATAATAGCGGTAGGAACACACTGTTGACAGTTGCCTGTCTACAGGTGAGGGTCGGTCCATCTGGGGTAGTACTACACTAAGCAGATAATCGACGTCCGAGTAGTATCGATTTGTTATTGCGTTGCGTTCGATGAGCGAGAGCCAGGTGCCAAGCTTTCTGAGGGTGTTTGCGTGTGGTGGACTTTGGTGATACCTTTGGTGTCACCGAGCCTCATTGCACACATTCGCACTCTTTTCACTTTCTTTATTGTAGGCAGCGGCCTAGCAGCGCTGCTTACCATCAGGTGCGCTGTTTGCTAGTTTACCACCGTTTGTAATATGTAAAAAAATATGTCTGTCTGTTTATTTCGAATAATCTCCCAAACAGCCCAGCCGTTTGGTTAGACAGATAAAAAAATACTTGTTTTAAGCATAGGTGTACAAACAGACACTCCAATTTTATTTATTTGTAATGGATATTAATATCGTAATAACCTATCGACAGATATTCAATTGCAACTTGTCCCTAGTAAGTAATTCGAGCTTAAGTAACAATATCATTAGCAACTAATACAGTATTAAGTTACATGTGATATACTGCTTATACGTAGAAATACACTAGCGGAGCAACTGGCTCTGCTTGCATGGTAGATATTTTACAGGTCAAACGCCATGTGGACGACATTTATATAGTATAGCTTCTGCCCGCGACTTCGTCCGCGGAAAATTTCTTGTTTTAACATAAGATTACACTCGATTGATATTACTGTATTTAATTTTATTAGTAAAATATTTTTTGGAATCAGATCAGTAACTTAAAAGATTACCGAAGTTCTATTTTCTGCTCAAGGTAACTTAACCCTTAGTTGCCTTTTACTTATTTTATTTATTTGTTTAAGTTAGGTATCTATTTAATTTAAAGCTTCTCTATATACAATGTTTGAGGTTGTTTTATTTTCCGGTAACAGAATAATCTGCCTTTCGGATGATCCCACTCTTGATAGACCAACATATAATTGCCCATGGGAAAAACATTCTTTTCGTAGGTCAATGCCAACCAAAGAGAATGTTTGTCCCTGGGACTTATTAATAGTCAGGGCAAATGATGTTTTTATTGGAAACTGGAGTCGTTTAAACGGTATGGGTAGGTCCGTCGGAATCATTGGAATTCTTGGGATGTGCGCCAACTGGCCAGCTCCTGGGCCGATGAGAATGGTCGCCACAATTAGGTTGTCTTTTAAATCTTTTATTAGTAGCCTTGTGCCATTGCACAGGTTAGGTGGGCTTAAATTTCTTAAAAGCATGATAGGTGTCCCGGATTTCAACAGCAGTTCGTGAGGTGGCAGACCAGATGGTTTAAGGGAATTTAAAAATTCCTGCGGATAGTGGACTGCATCCTCGATATTACACACTGTATCAATTGACTTGTAGATTTTACCATGGCCGGGAACTTTTTGTAAAATTAGATTATTGATTTCATTGACTGTATCGTTCCTTGGTGAGACGATAGCCCTTGAACAATGCCAATGAATGTCTCTATCTAGTAAATATTCGAGGTCAGGATATACTGCATCTATAAGATGCTGTAGACTGTGAACTATACGACCCAGAGTCTCATTTATAACGATTTCCGCAGAGTTAGAGTCCAAGGTTCGAGAAGAAAAAGACCCTTCTCCAATTTTGAGCAGCTGTTGTGGAAAATCGTTATCCATATTTCCAATAACGTGGACTCTCATGTTCGTACGTAAATTCAAAGTTTGGACTATACTCCATAGGGGCGATGATTTTAGACATGCCTTTATGATATCCGCACGTGTACCTCTTGTGACGACGGGAAGTGTCTGACGAAAGTCACCTGCAAACACAAAAGTGACACCACCCATGACAGCGACTGAGTTTCTCAAGTCCTTAAGTGTTCGATCCACTGCTTCAACATGAGCTCTATGACTCATGGTACATTCGTCCCACATTATCAACGACGTATTCTGTAACAATTGACCAATGGGCCCATTTTTGCGTATCGAACATACCGACTGTTGCTCCAATGAAACTGTCAATGGGAGTTTGAAGGTAGAGTGAGCAGTTTTACCGTCACTCAATAAAGTAGCCGCAATCCCAGAAGAAGCCACTGCCAAAGCTATTTTTCCGGATTGCCTAACATGTGCTAATATTAAATTAGCGAGGAATGTTTTCCCTGTGCCTCCTGGGGCGTCTAAAAAAAAAATTTTTCCTTTATTATTCGTTACGCTATCAATAATTTCATCAAAAGCCTGTTTTTGGTCTGTGACTAATTTAGGCAAATTTTCATTTACAAAAGTAGCTAATTCACTGATGTTGTGCGGATGTACCAACATTGTATCTATTGCATCATTTACAGGGCGAACTGGAGACGGTAATCCAAAGTCACTCAATGTTTTATCATTCAATGCTAAAAGTTTGTTTTCAATTTGTATTAAACCTTCATTGTACATAACATCATTAAAAGGCATGGTAAAGTCCTGATTTTGTTGTCGATTTCTATGTCTGATATCTTCACAAAAATTGTCCTTGAAGATATCCCATAGTTTTAACGGTTCAGATGGCTGACAAAATAGCAGTATCACCACAAATAACTCCCTAAGTTTCAATGAACATTCCGACATCGAAGCTTCTCTTAATGTCTTCTCCCAGTGATCATCATTTTCCAGCAAACCTCTGTCCCGGCAAGCCGCTTGATACGTCTCCTTGACCACTCCATTTATAGTTTTCAAATCTTTGAATGATGTGGGACCGCGTACGTGGTGCAATAAAATTCTTAGATAAAAGCATTCTGATTGTGACGGATGTACACCGTACACTCTTCCCAAAGCTTCATCTCTTTTTATTTCTGGATGCCCATCGACGTCTTGACCGCGCCTTCGTCTTGAAAATTTGTTATTAGCCCACGTATAATAGTGTGGAACTTCGTGGTACAACAGCGTTTTTGCAAATTCGTCGGTATTGCAGAGTTCAAAAAACGCTAATAGAGTGGTTTTGCGCGGATTTTGGGCAACTTGTCGCGCAGTTCCTGGTGTGAAAAACACCCTTTGCCCGTTTTCTAAGTGCACGGCCAAATGCACGACCGTGGGATGTCGGTCGTGGATCGGAAATTCGAGTATTCGCCAGACGGCTTCCGATGTACTTATATATCGCCCATTTAAATAATTTTCCACCTCATCATGCGGATTTCTAACGCTGAACGTGGCTTGATCGGAACCTTTATTTATATATTTACATATATATTTTATAGCCTGAACTGAATGGCAGTATTCGACGTTAATGTGGGCGTTAAATGACCTGCACAACATTGGAGAGTATGGTACAATCCATCTGTTATCTATTGTAATCGGCCTCCCTCTGATGTTTACAACTGCGACTTGACCACCATTTTCAGCATTACGACGACGATATACAGGATAACCATCCTCGCCTGTCTGAGTATCGGTGACGAATCGCCGAGGATATTTCTTTGAACATATACCGTTCTTCATACACGGTGATGATAAATTGTGCTCCCCACAAGGTCCATGGATCATGTTTTTGGTGATAATATCGAATAATATTGGGTCATCATCTTTGTTTGGTAGTTCAGCAACTATTATACTGTCTATTTCATCTGGTTGTATTTTTTGTGCAAACCAAAACAGCATATGACAGTGTGGTAGTCCGCGTTTTTGCCATTCAACACTAAGCATATGGCATTTGACTTTGCCGAATACCTCGTCTTTAGTGAACGACTTGATCATTTTCTTCATCTTTAAATGAAAAACCCTAGCAATAATGTCATGACGGTCGAAAGAACGTTGGCCAGCAAATAGCTCTTTCTTAATTTCTGGCCACTCCGGATTGCAAGTGAACGTCACAAATAAATCGGGTCTTCCATAGTTGCGTACATACGTCATTGCATCTTGGGTTTTTTCATGCATGTAACGCGGAGAGCCGGTGAAAGATGAAGGCAAGATGACATGTTGGCCAATATTTGCAGCGTTGACATTAGCATCCTGATTTATAGCGTCTCTTAAATGGATATAGTCATCAGCTCTCAGTTGTTGTTGATTGCGACTTATGTAACTTAGTCTCTCTGTTATCATTTTAGCCATCATGTCAACACAGTATTGACTAAACAAATCCCGATAATAATGAAGGGGATTAAAACTGTTGGCCCTGGTCATCAATCTATACATATAAAATTGCATACACGAAACTGTTTTATTTCGCGCTGAATTTTGTAGAGGGATAGTCAAATAATAACCATCTTCACCGTTAACAAACATCAAAGGGTATTGTAAGGGATCGTAAGCTCTGTGTAATTCAGAAACTCTTTTCAGTTGACCATCTTTGCAATGAAGGACTATATCTCTAGGTCCCTTATCTTCGTCCACCAATAATACTGCAACTTCGTTTGCTGTAGGTGAATTGTATCTTCCACGATGTTGATTTTGTGGAGTGCGGTCAGCGTGAATGATTAATTTTAAGTTTTCAGATGAAGAGTTATGTTCTAAATTGTATTTGAAACTGCGAATATAAATGTTATGACTATTTAACGACGTCTGTAAATCATTGATTAAATCGATATTTAGGTTAGGAGCAATATTAGACCGCAACGAAAGTTGGTCGGCATCAGAAATGAAATAAATTTGTAGAAACTGCGGGCTTTGCCCTGGCGAAGGGAGTAGACTACCAATTAAGTGATAAACTTGCCCTTCTACTTTAAATGTAGGCATAAAGTTTCCTTCGCGAATTTCTTTAGCACCGAATGACGTCATTTGGAAGAGTGTATTATACTTTCGTATGTTTTTTAAAAAATGCGCAGATAATAGATGATTGCCCAGTAATAGATCTTTTATTGGTTGTGGTGGTGCCTGGATATCAGGAAGAACCACTTTTCCTGCAGCACAACACATACCATTTGGTTCATCGCTCCATTTATTTGCAAAACACTTAGGACATGTTTTATTCATTTCGCCTATTTTCACAGTGTTTTGCTGAGCATAATCTATATTGGCATCGTAATTGAAGGCTGATCTATTTCCTTGGGCTATATTCCGATTACGCGCTCTGACTGTAGCTGCTCGCTGTCTTTCTGTTGCTAGGCGCTGCGAGCGCTCAGTGCTAGTCTCCCTATCCCTTGTCTCACAGACATGCTGCCTTAACTCAGATAGACGGTGCGCACGTTCAGCGCTAGTTTCTCGAGCACGGGCCCGCGTCGTCCTCACATTTTGGCTTGCGAGGCGCTGTGAGCGCTCGGAGCTAGATTCTCTAGCGCGTGCTTGCGAAATATATTCTCTATTTCTCGAGAGGCGTTGCTCATTTTCAGGGGCAGATTCTTCCGTACGGCGTACTCGATCGGCTCTTGTCTGTGATGTCTGCCGAGACAGTTGAGATTTCCTTTTAGGCATGCTCTCAACAAACCACGCACAGACTTGAAAACAATTATGAACAAAGGGAGAGCGACTCGAACACCGTCCGCCTTTACAAAACAAAACAATCGTAATATCGAATAACTCGTGTCGATTATTACGATAGAACGAAGTACGAAACTACGAACATACAAAACAAACGTACAACGAAATTACGATATTTTCGATTATGAGGTATCTATCAACAACAACAACCATGCGAACGAAACAACCGAAACCAATAACCAACTGACATGTAATTTTTAGAACTCCAACTAACGACAACGTGGGCATAATAATTCGAGAGGGTCATCAATCCACGGAAAGTCTTAACACCGCGATTCAGAAAAATGACGTCATTGCAGAACGCCATCTATGGGCAAATAGGTAAAACGTCTGCACAATGAAAGTTATGCTAGGGTCATTTTGCGTTTTAGTAATTTTATATTATCTCCGAAACTTTATGACCAATTGATATACTGTAAATGGCAAATCTTATCTGTATGATGTTCCTGTGATACTGAAATAATTTATTGTCATAAGAATTAATATTTTGTTGCTCAAATAATCAACCAAACGTAACAATGCCGAAAAAAAAATTTTTTAATGCAATAATAGAAGTATAAAAGATAAAATATAAAAGATAGAGATATGGTATCGCTGACTTTTTTGTAGAAATAATTAAGATGAACCAGGTAGCCATACATTCTTTTTAATTTTAAGCAACTGTTTAGGCAGCGCACGCAAATAATTCTGTTTTACGAGGTATTTTTTTCCGACTTGCCAGACAAAAGTTGTGATAGCTCGGTTAATATACATGTTATAGAAACAATTTATAGCCTATAGCACTCAGGAATAATGTAGCTTTCTGCCAGTTAAAATAAAATTAGAATTAGATTATGAGTTCCAGAGATTACCCCCTGCATACAAACTTACAAATTTTACCTCTTTATAATATTAGTATAGATTGTCACCCCCTCGGCTTTCAACGTGTCAATTTTGTTTGAATACTCATGTTAACCTGTAAAATCTATACCAATAAATAAAATTGGAGTGTCTGTTTGTAATGTCAAAATAATAGGCTTTTTTCATGCTCATACGGTTATTTGCACGACACCTATGCCTAAAATAGCAATTAAAAATTTTTGTCTGTCTATCTGTCTGTTTGTTCTGGGTAATCTTCAAAACGGCTGGACCGATTTCAAAAATTCACAAATGAAAAGCTATAATATCAGAGAGTAACATAGGCTATATTTTATACCGATATTCCCACGGGAACGGGAACTACGCGGGTAAAACGACTATAACCTATAACCGAAGCGAAGCGAGGGCGGGTTGCTAGTTAATAATAATATCAGTATTAATGAGATTCACAATCATTCATAATTTTTGATATGTCAACAGTTGTTATAACGACAAATTGTAGCTTAAACCTTTCTCGATAAATCCTAATAATATTATAAAGGCGAAAGTTTGTATATATGTGAGTATGTTTGTTGCTCTTTCACGCAAAAACTACTGATTGGATTCTGATGAAACTTATAATTTATCCCGTTATGCCGACGGGAAGGGGAACTATGCGGGTAAAACCGCAGGGCGCTGATAGTGGACTAATAAATCTAAGATTATTTGCAAATACCCGACTAATACTTGTGGAAACCAGTGTGGTGTTGGGTTAAGAATACAATTTGTTACTCTCTCCCCGTGGGGTTTATAGTATGAGGAATCATCAGGAAAACGCATTTGCCTGAAAAACGTACCTATAATTTTCACCTGTTGATCGCTCAATCAGTTTTTGAACATTCCCACGTATAAATATGGCGATATAGTGTTTTGAAGGGAAGCTGTTTATGGGAGAGAACTGATATACGTCCCACTCCTGGGCTCTATCCTTCAACATAATGGGAGACAGATGGACATACCACGTTTGTTTCTCTTTCACAAGATATGCCTTTTACCACTAACCCCACCGTCTTCCTAATCTTTAGACTACCGTACCCAAAAGGTAAAAACGGAACCCTAAGGCTTCGCTTTCTGTCCGTCTGTCTGTCTGTGACCAGACTGAATCTTAAGAACCGCGATAGCTAGACAGTTGAAACTTTTATAAATTACTAGCAACCCGCCCTCGCTTCGCTTCGGTTTTAGTCGTTTTACCCACGTAGTTCCCGTTCCCGTGGGAATACCGGGATAAAATATAGCCTAGTTTACTCCCTGATATTATAGCTTTCCATTGGTGAAAGAATTTTTGAAATCAGTCCAGCCATTTTGAAGATTACCCGGAACAAACAGACAGACAAAATTTTTTTAATCTGTATTTTAGGCATAAGTCATCATCATAATCATCATCATCATCTTGCTCTTATCCCAATTACTTGGGGTCGACGCAATATGTCATCTGTTTTGACATATTGCAAAAAGTTTCGGCAATGATTTTTATGACCGGCCGCCTGCCTGACGTCAACCCTACTTGGGAATGTAATCGTTGACCCAAATGGTACCAGATGGAGTTGGTCCGGGTCAATCTAGGGCTCTTAGTCGTCTTTTACGACACCCACGAGCAAAGCAAAGGTTGGTAGTATTCGAAGCCGCTACCACACAGCACATTTTAGGCATAGGTGTCGTGCAAATAACCGTGTGAGCATGAAAAAAGTCTATTATTTTGACATTACAAACAGACACTCCAATTTTATTTATTGGTATAGATTATGGACTCATGAACGATAAGTAGCCCATGATTTATACTAGATCAATATCGCTTTACGTATAAGTTTACACGTGGTTTTATAGTTTAGGCCGCAATTACATACAGTTCATTTATTACAAACACGATTGTGGACCGCCCAAGTTTTATTAAGTGAATAATATAATATACTAGCAACCCGCCCTCGCTTCGCTTCGGTTTCAGTCGCCTTGCCCGTGTAGTTGCCGTTTTCGTGGGAATATCGGTATAAAATATAGCCTATGTTACTCTCTGATATTATAGCTTTTCATTTGTGAATTTTTGAAATCGGTCCAGCCGTTTTGAAGATTACCCAGAACAAACAGACAGACAGACAGACAAAAAATATATGAAGTGATTTTTAGGCATATGTATAGTGCAAATAACCGTATGAGCATGAAAAAGGCCTATTATTTTGACATTACAAACAGACACTCCAATTTTATTTATAGGTATAGACTAGCAACCCGCCCTCGCTTCGCTTCGGTTTCAGTCGCCTTGCCCGCGTAGTATCCGTTCCCGTGGGAATATTGTGATAAAATAGGCTAGGCCATGTTACTCCCTGATATTACAGCTTTCCATTGGTGAAAGAATTTTTGAAATCGGTTCGGTGGTTTAAGCGTGAAAGCGTAACAAACAAACAAACTTACTTACGCATTTATAATATTAGCAAGGATAAGGATTCTTACTCTGTCACCACACAGAATTTTAATTCTAGTTGCTCGTAAAATTCAAAATATGTATATTGTTAATTTTTCCATATGCCGATGGAGTAAGAATACAAATCACCACTCTCTATCTTGCCAGTGGATGTCGTAAAAGACGACTACGGCATATAATACACATATAATATCTATGCAAGAGAAGGAAAACTCTAAATAAAACCCTATACCAACCTGTCTGACCAGCGTGGTAAGGTCAATTTCCCTCCTATTGTGGAGGAGGCTTGAGCCCAACAGTGGAACGTATATGAACTGAAATGATGATGACTTATTTGCACAGATTAAATTTGTCCAGGATCTCGAGACAATTAAAAACGTTACCCGGAACTTTTTTAGGGTCAAACCTCGGTGTCTGACCATTGTGGATCTTGGCTTACAGGAGTTACAGTGATGTAAACGTGTGAGGATATTAGCCTCATTAATCCATTTCGCTAAGATCATCATCATCATTTCAGCTCATATACGTCCCACTGTTGGGCTTTTTATTGGGGTGGGTCGCGGTCGGCGCACTCTTTGCACCACTCCGTCCGGGGCGAAAGCACGCATACCCGTAACCCACCCGAACACCACGTCGCCTTCGTCGTTGGACGGACCAGGGAGCAGGGTTACTTGTCATCAGTAGTCGGCCCGATGGAATACCCCCTAGTGATGTACCCTCCCATCGACCGACGTTCCCCCCCTCGGGGAGGACGCCGGTCGGGCGGGTAACTGACTAATTCCCCGGTCACGTCACCCGCGGCCTCGGCTAGGGCGCCATGAGGCGCAGGTAGTCGCGCCTACGCCGTCCCAGTCCCACTGTTGGGCTCGAGCCTCCTCCACAATAGGAGGTAAATTGACGAACTATACCACGCTGGCTAGACGTGTTAAAGTTTCATTTCAAGTTTTACTTCTCCTGCATATATGTTATATGCATATTATATCCCTTAGTCGTCTTTTGCGACACCCACGGGTAAGGGGTCGTGAATTGTATTCTTACTCTGTCACCATATAGACGCATAGATAACGGCCTTGTTTTCTAGGAGCCAACCTAGTTTATGTGTTGTTAAGTAAATGACTCAATAGTAAAATATGCGCTTATCTATCAGAGATGAGAACATTGCTGATAACAACTATAAATAAGATTTTATACCGTTGTTCTGTTCAAATAAAATTAAAAGTACTCTCCTTGAAACCGACATCAGCGCCACTTACTGGGTCCAATTGTGATTCTAAACTATTATCGAACCCACTTGAACACACAAAAAAATTCATCAACAACGGTCCAGCCGTTTAGGAGGAGTTCAATGACATACACAAGAAATATATATATATATACTAGGTGACCCAACAGATCATTCTGTTCAAGTCTAAAAAAAAAGTAAAAGGAATTCTTCATGAAATCGATCGCAGCGCCACCTACCGGATCCAATTGTGAATCTAAACCATTCTCGAATCCCCTTGAACACACACGAAAAATTTCATCAACATAGGTTCAGCCGTTTAGGTGTTCAGTGACATACACACGTACCTACACAAGAAATTTAAAGATATAAAGATTACATACCATTATACATTTATCCTATTCAAAGACCATTATTTTCTATTCCCTAATAGGATAAAAACCCATATGTGAATCTGTGTCAGTCGAACAAAGCCATGCGGGCGCATCTAGGTTTGCTTACTAACAGTTATACCCAAATCACGCATACAATGTTAAGAAACCATTTACACAAAACTATTCTTGCATTCTCTGTGTGGTGAAGGAGTAAGAATACAATTCGCCACCCCCTCTCTTCAGCATGAGTGTATTAAAAGACGACTAAGGGATATAATATTCGATGGCTCCTAAGTATAGTGAGTCAACTAACATTTTTAGATATTTTATTTTTTTTGATAAAATGATAAAAAAATAGCTTTAACAATCTCGGTCATAAAAATTAAAAAATTCATTGAAGAAAATCACTGAAGCCTTTTCACCTGTGGAAGCTCATTATACCCGCAAAGATACAAATCGTAAATATTTGGATGGATCCTTGTCGTTTCCTAAGATGTTTGACCTCTATAAAGAATGGTTTCATCCCGTTAACTATTTAAATGTCCAATGAATCACGTCGTAATCAATACAAAAACTTAAAAATCTTAGAACAAGAATTTGAATAAAATGTAAACATTTTATCTTTGACACGCTTCCCTGTAAAATTGGAATTTTTCAGATGACTCACTATTCGTAGGAGCTATCGAATGCAAATAACGCACGTATTATCTATTTAAACATTCTAGCTCAAATTTATTCAATTGCCGTGTGGTAGCGGCTTCGAATACTACCAACCCTTGCTTTGCTCGTGGGTGTCGTAAAAGACGACTAAGAGCCCTAGATTGACCCGGACCAACTCCATCTGGTACCATTTGGGTCAACGATTACTTTCCCAAGGATGGTTGACGTCAGGCAGGCGGCCGGTCATAAAAGTCATTGCCGAAACTTTTTGCAATATGTCAAAACAGATGACATATTACGTCGACCCCAAGTAATTGGGATAAGAGCAAGATGATGATGATGATGAGCTCAAATTGATTCAATTATGAACTACCGGATCAGAACGTGATCGCACTGAAATCCAAGATCCGGCAAGGTACTCAGCGTCAGCCTTCTACGCGGCCAGTAGTCTCGCGGAAGGAGGCGGCGGGTCGCACGCGCGAGGACCGCAGCCTCGACGAAGCGGTCCGCCGCCGGCGACTGGGGCGGCGTAGACGCGACTACCTGCGCCTCATGTCACCCTAGCCGAGGCCGCGGGTGATGTGACCGGGGAATTGACCGTGGCCTGCCCATTTCCACTTCAGCGTGCTAATTCTTCGTGCTATGTCGGTTACACCCGTTCTTCTGCGGATTTCCGTATACCGAATTCCATCTCGCAGAGAAATCCCGACCATAGCCCGCTTCATAGCACGCTGAGCGACTTTGAGCCTTGATATGAGGCCTACATTTAGGGACCACGTTGCCGTGCCGTAAATCATCACGTCATCATCATCATGTAAGAGTATAATATAATTTTTATATATCACGCAAAAGATTATGGCTAAACCAAATCCAACAGGGGGCACTCAATCAGGGTATCGCTTCTTTCCGTTCCTCCTTTCATTTCATTGAAGTGAGAGTAAGTGCAGTGTAAATGGACCATTACTTTTAGTACGTCACCTACATTCACAGATCACGAAATTATTGACAAGCAAGTCGGTGACATGTCATGTGGTGTACATTGTTTGTTTTACTGTTATCTGTGAGTCACGTGAACAATGTTATTACATTATACATGCATTTTGAACTTTATTTTGTACTCGTAGTTTTAAGAGTTGACATTTGAATGATCGTAGCGACGATTGGCAAATTAAATGTAGGGTAATTTAATACTGCGGTCTAATATCTATACCAATAAATAAAATTGGAGTGTCTGTTTGTAATGTCAAAATAATAAGGCTTTTTTCATGCTCACACGGTTATTTGTACGACACCTATGCCTAAAATACAGATTAAATTTTTTTTATCTGTCTGTCTGTTTGTTCCGGGTAATCTTCAAAACGGCTGGACCGATTTCAAAAATTCTTTCACCAATGGATAGCTATAATATCAGGGAGTAACCTAGGCTATATTTTATCCCGGTATTCCCACGGGAACGGGAACTACGCAGGTGAAACGACTAAAACCGAAGCGAAGCGAGGGCTGGTTGCTAGAAAATAAATAAAATTAAAGTGTCTGTTTGTATTGTCAATAGAGTAGGTTTTTTCATGTTTACATGGTTATTTGCACGTCGCCCAGGCCTAAAACCAGTTTAAAAATAATTGCTTTTCCATCTGTTTTTTCTCGATATTCTTTAAAATGGCAAGTCCTATATTGATATTTTATATAAGGAATAACATAAACTTTATTTAAACCCGAAATTTCCACAGGAACAGAAAAAAAGCGGGTGAAACTGTGGGAATATGCTAGTTTATAACCTGTTCCATCTGTTGCCGTTGACGGCATAGTGGTGTAGTCGAGTACCAATCTCTCGTACCGAGTGTTGTGAGTTCGTTCCGTTCAATCGACAATGGCATGAAAATTGACTTAATATATCACGTCGGTGAGACGGTTTTGTATAGTTTTATTTCGATTTTTCCTTCTTTTGCATAGATGTTGTGGTGAATTGTATTTTTACTCCGTCACCACACGGCAGATCTATACCAATAAATAAAATTGGAGTGACTGTTTGTAATATCAAAATAATAAGGCTTTTTTCATGCTCACACGGTTATTTGCACCGACACCTATGCCTAAAATAGCAATTAAAAAATTTTTGTCTGTCTGTCTGTTTATTCCGAGTAATCTTCAAAACGGCTAGACCGATTTCAAAAATTCTTTCACCAATGGAAAGCTATAATATCAGGGCGTAAACTAGGCTATATTTTATCCCGGTATTCCCACGGGAACGGGAACTACGCGGGTAAAACGACTATAACCTATAACCGAAGCGAAGCGAGGGCGGGTTGCTAGTATATGTATATAATTACTAGCAACCCGCCCTCGCTTCGCTTCGGTTTTAGTCGTTTTACCCGTGTAGTACCCGATCCCGTGGGAACACCAGGATAAAATATAGCCTAGTTTACGCGCTGATATTATAGCTTTCCATTGGTGAAAAAATTTTTGAAATCGGTCCAGCCGTTTTGAAGATTACCCGGAACAAACAGACAGACAAAAAAAATGGGTGCGTGTACTTATGTACGCGCGTGAGAAGTTATACTTCTTTGGCATCATTAAAAAATAGTTTTTAATTGCATGCAAATAATTAATTACAATAAAATAATAGAAGGATTGGAAAAGAATAATCAACAAAGTTCAGTTTAATAGTCATCAAATTTAAACTAAAAGAATATTAGATTGATCTTAGATATCAATAATTAATATTAAAAATTGAAAATTAATATATTTATATAATAATATATTTAATATATATATTTCAAATATATATATATATTTAATATAAATTTATATAATATATAATTATATTAATAATATAAATTAATTAAAATTATTAATTATATAATTATATAATATATATATATATATATATATATATATATATATATATATATATATATATATATAATTATTAAAAACAAAATTTAGAGAATAATAAATATATAAGACATAATTTGTACTAAATATTATAAGATTCTTAATTTTAAATGTTTATTATTGATTATTTAATATTTTAAAAATAAATTTAATAATAAATTCAAAAATTGAATTTAAGGTTAAGCAGACAGCTTCATACTGTTAATTTTGTGTCACAGATGCGCGCGCATCTTAAAATTTCACTCTCATCATTTTTTCATAACGCGCCTAAAGAAGTATAACTTCAAAAATTTTTAATCTGTATTTTAGGCATAGGTGTCATGCAAATAACCGTGTGAGCATGAAAAAAGCCTATTATTTTGACATTACAAACAGACACTCCAATTTTATTTATTGGTATAGATATATGCATAAGATTGATCTGATGAAGTTAAAGGCTCCAGTGCCGAGTGTGCAAAGTTCGATTCCATAGAAAAACAATGATTTAGAACTCAAAAATATTCTAGATATTTTTCTTGTAACCTGAAGTCGGTTTGCTTGAAGGACCTAATTTTATCATCATTCAATATTTCAACTCGTATACGTCCTACTGATGGGCTCGAGCCTCCTCCACAATAGGAGCGAAATTGACCTACCTACGCTGGTTAGATGAGTTTCTATAGAAAGAAAAAAAGTATTTATTTTGTGCCACTTAGGAGAGACGTTAGGAGCACACAGAAGAAAAAACCTTACAATAAATGGAAAACACATAAAATCAATAAACTAAATAAGGAGACATAATAATTGTAATCGAATGAACGTCTCAGCTGCGGCAGAAAAAAGGATAACTGCTCAGCAATTGTTGTGATGTCAATGTAACACCACAACGCTGATTTTCAGCAATGTCCCTTTTTTATTCCTCCGGCGTCAGACATCAAAGCCACTAGAAATTAGAAAGAGCAGCGCATTAGAAAGATATAGGGTTTTAATTCCAGTTTTCCTTCTCTTGCATAGATGTTATAAGCATATGTAATCCCTTAGTCGTCTTCTGCGACACTCACGGGCAAGACAAGCGGTGGTGTGGTATTCTTACTCCGTCCTAATTTCAGACATTACATTTATAACTAGCAACCCGCCCTCGCTTCGGTTATAGGTTATAGTCGTTTTACCCGCGTAGTTTCCGTTGCCGTGGGCATACCGGGATAAAATATAGCCTAGTTTAAGCCCTGATATTATAGCTTTCCATTGGTGAAAGAATTTTTGAAATCGGTCCAACCGTTTTGAAGGTTACCCGGAACAAACAGACAGACAGACAAAAATTTTTTAATTGCTATTTTAGGCATAGGTGTCGTGCAAATAACCGTGTGAGCATGAAAAAAGCCTATTATTTTGACATTACAAACAGACACTCCAATTTTATTTATTGGTATAGATGGACTTAATTTAAGATAAGATAAGATAAAACTGTTTTATTGACACTTAGCTTAAATTTAGATATTACAGTAAGTCGAATGAAATATAAAGGTTTTATAAGAAAATTAAAATAATAGCTAAACTTAACTGTAAATACAACACAAAGAAGAAAAACAAAATATGATAAGTGTCAATGAGGTTCCCATTCAGCAATAATTCTACAGTGCAATATGCTACACTGCAACGCTGATTTTCAATGGGTACCTTAATGACGTACGAATTAATCAAACGAACAAAAAGCCTAAGCGACAAGATAGCAGTTACATAAATATACAGATACATAATAAGAATTTAATAAATAAGAAGTATATTTTAATAACAGTTTAATACAAAAGAAGAATGTAATTATAAGAATTAGGTATATTGATTAGTTTTAGCCAAAAGTATTACTATGTCGAACAATTTCAGTTGCCAGTTCGAGTTTATTGCAATAGTAAGGCGTTTTTGCTTTACATCAGACATTGTATTGAAGGCCAATATTATTTCATATAGTAGAAGATCCCGAGTAAGAGCCATCTTCACCCATCTGCTAATCGCTTAAAAATCATAATGATTTCTGATGCTAACGCGTGTATCATATACATCCTTATCCTTCCTTACTAATATTATTATAAACGCGAAAGTTTGTGAGTATGTGAGGATGTGAAGATGTTTGTTGCTCTTTCACGCAAAAACTACTGAATCGATTTTGATGAAACTTCACAATAATATAACTTACATATCAGAATAACACATAGGCTATAATTTATCCCGGTATTCCCACGGAAAGAGAAACTGCGGGTGTAACCGCAAGGCGCTGCTAGTTGTAAATAAAACTACGGCTTTTATCGCGTTTGTATTTGATTTTTGATTGCCCGACGTTTTGAACACTTTGCAGCGTTCATGGTCACGGGCAGACTAAGATATCTCACGTTCAACAAGTCATCGTTATTACATGAACGCTGTAAAGTGTTCGAAGTGTTGTGCAATTAAAAATCAAATTTAAACATGTAAAAATCCGTAGATAATAATTTTATAGTGGTTGGCCCAATGACGAAGGCGAGGTGGTTTTCGGGTGGGTTGCGGGAGTTGCGTGCTTAAGCCCCTCTGTCGCCCCGGACGGAGTGGTGCGGAGGCGCGCTGACCGCAGCCCACCCACAAAAAAAAAAAAAAAGATAATAATTTTATTTAGATTTAATAATACGTAGACATCAGAAACTACTATAACATGCTGATCAGATATGTTGCGATTTCTTTTTGGGGGTGGGTTCAGCTCGGCGCACTCCTCGCACCACTCCGTCCGGGGCGACAGAGGGGCGTAAGCACGCACACTCGTAACCCACTTGCGACACGTTGCCTTCGTCGTTGGACCGACCACCGGAGCAGGATGACTTGACGTCAGTGGTCGGCACGACGGAATACCTCGAGGGAGTACCCTCTCCCTTCGATGTCCCCTACTGGGACGCCGATCGCCGTCGCGAGACTAACCTCTCTGCGGGTGCCCGGACTAAATCCCCGGTCACCCGCAGCCTCTGCTAGGGCGGCAGCAGGCGCAAGACATTTTTTTTTTATTGCATACAGTGGCAAACGAACATACAGTACACCTGATGGTAAGTGTTGCTGCCGCTCATGGCCCTTTACAAGGCGGCTGCCTACCGTGAAGAAAGTGAAGGGAGTGTGAATGCGTGCATTGAGGCTCGGTGATACCAAAGGCACCACCAAAGCCCTCCACACGCAAACACCCTCAGAAAGTTGGGCTTCCGGCTCTCTCGCTCACCGAACGAAGCGCAGTAACAAATTGCTACTACTCAGACGTCGATTTTCTGCGAGAGCATGGTACTGCCCCGGACGGACCGGCCCGCGGCTGTAGACAGATAACTGTCGACAGTGTGCTCCTACCACTAGTATTGTTGCTATAGAGATCATTTAAAGTTTCCCTTTTCTTGCATATTATGTTATATGCATATCATATCTCGTGGTCGTCGTTTACGACATCCAGTGTCAAGATAAGACGTGGTGAATTGTATTCTTACTCCGTCACCACACAGAAAAATTAAACCAGCATAATTTAACCTCAATAATTAGCTATTCAAGTCAATATTTATCCATTATGGTGTATAAACAAAAATTCTAAGTAATTTCGCTTATGAACACCTTCGCATTTACGAAATATTTCAAAAATACATATTTACATATAATATTTTTAAGACTAATGGGTATCGTTATTGTTTGTTACGCCTTCTTTTATTTGATAAAAAACATATTGCGTTGACCTCAAGTAATTGGGACGATATTGGATGATACCAAACTCAATATTAAAACTATGTAAACAAACAAATACGAGGTCATTAATCTAAATTTCTGACCGTGTGGTCAGCAGCGACCTGCTGGAAAAGTTATAACAACAGCGGTTGTAGACCTAAAAATTAGGATATCTTCAGAAATACCTGATATTTATTTTCTATTTAGAAGGAAAAGCCGAAATAAAACCCTATAACACTTCGTCTGACTAGTGTGGTGTAGTAGGTCAATTTCCCTTCTTTTGTGGAGGAAAATGCAGCCCTATAGTGGGACGTATATGTGCTGAGATGATGATGAATAATTTCTGATGTATGACTCATTGCTGAGAGTAGTGGAGTATTATCGCCGATAAGAAGGAGATTGACCTATATGCTACGTGTTTCATAGGAAAAGCTATGTCTAAGGCTGGAATCGAGAAATAAAATCGATAGGACGTCTTGAAAGATAGGATAGAATGTATAGAGGGATATCCTTTGTGTTATCCTACGCTTGTAGAAAAAACGACACCAATAATAGAAAAATATTCCGACGAATTGAGAACCTCCTTCTTTTTTTTTAAGTCGGTTAAAAAAAGGTATTTAATACATTGAAAGTCTTATTATAAAACATTATCTAGTTGACATTTGTGACGCTGGGCGCGCGCATTGATAAAAATGTTGACTAGGTAACTACAGGTGTCGATTTTTCGTTACGGTGTGCGTGCATCATAAAATTTTGTTCCCTAACGGGTCAAAAGACGAATACCTTCACAAATTAATATAGTTCTATTGGGCTGTTACGGTCGAATCAATACGGCTTTCGCTCTGACTCAGAGTATTATAAAATTGCAGTTAATCTTTTGAAAGTGAACATAACCAAATTGGATTGTGCAAGATATTTATAATAGCAATAATATGATGCGAAAGTTTGTGTAGGTGTGAGCTAAAGAGCTTAAATATATAGATATTTTGAAATACTTAGAAACGGATTTAGCTGAAATTTGTAATGCAGATTTCATCTGGGTCAATACATCTTTACAAATAAATAAAATTGGAGTGTCTGTTTGTAATGTCAAAATACTGGTCTTTTCATGCTCATGGACCTTTACAAGGGCGCTGCCTATTACGAAGAAAGTGAAGGGAGTGTGAATGCGTGCAAAGAAGTTCGGTGATACTAAAAGCGTCACTAAAACCCACCACATGCCAACACCTTCAGAAAGTTGGGCTTCCGGCTCCACATATGTTACTTAGGGGACTATTTTAAACATATTTGTTCACCTTACAAATCTGAACCCAACATGTTCCTCAAAATCAAAACTAATCGATCGCAATGTTTTTTGTGTAACAGCGCCATCTACATTTCGTCTCTCAGAAAATGAAATATAATGTTTACGCGAGTATTACACATCTATACCAATAAATAAAATTGGAGTGTCTGTTTGTAATGTCAAAATAATAGACTTTTTTCATGCTCACACGGTTATTTGCACGACACCTATGCCTAAAATACAGTTTAAAAAAATTTTGTCTGTCTGTCTGTTTGTTCCTGGTAATCTTCAAACCGGCTGGACCGATTTCAAAAATTCTTTCACCAATGGAAAGCTATAACATCAGCGCGTAAACTAGGCTATATTTTATCCTGGTATTCCCACGGGAACGGGCACTACGCGGGTAAAACGACTAAAACCGAAGCGAAGCGAGGGCGGGTTGCTAGTTGTAAATAAAACTATTTTACGAATTTTAACAACAGTCCGCCCGTGATTAAGAACGCAGTTCCGCGTTCGAAACGACGGGCAATCAAAAATCAAATGCGATAAAATCCGTAAAAGAGTTTTATTTACAATACTAGATACTACAACACGCCCTCGCTTCGCTTCGGTTTCAGTCGCCTTACCCGCGTAGTGGCCGTTCCCGCGGGAATACCGAGATAAAATATAGCCAGATGTTACTCCCTGATATTATAGCTTTCCATTGATGAAATAATTTTTGAAATCGGTTCGGTGGTTTAAGCTTGAAAGCGTAAGAAACAAAAACAAACTTACTTTCGCATTTATAATATTAGTAAGGATGTCTGCCGCGTCTAGCTCTTGGCCTATAGACACAATAAATTTTCATAGCACAATAAAATGATAGAATCGAAACCGAGATCATCAATAAATAGACCACAACGTTACAAATGTAATTTATTATATATTCACACAATTGAAACTAATTGTCGTCACGGTCACAGGTCAATCGTTCGTCCGTTGCATTGATTTCGTTTCATTTAACTTTCATGCGGGCATAATAAATAATAAATCATCATTTTAGCTCATATACCTACTTGCTGGGGGAGCTTCCTACAAAATAGGAAGGTAATTAAGTTAATATAAGCACGTTAGTCTCACCCGCTAGGACCAGCTCGGAATAGAACCCTAAACCAACACGACTGTGTTGGTATAGCGTTCGAGTTTCCCTTCTCTAACGACAGCTAAGGGCAAGGGGATGAAAGTATCATACAAATTTAGTTTAGAAAAATTTGCATAGAAAGTAGCGACATCTCACGGGGAGGGTCAGTAGTTTTTAATTTTTTAGTTATAAAATGTGACGGTAGATGGAAGTAAAATATAAAATTTACTAACAAGGAGACCTCAGACGTGTGGGTCGGGGATTTCCATGGTTTTTGGTGGGGTGGTAGAGGGGCCTGAGGGTATTACCACTACCAGATATTAGGGTCAAATGGGTAATCAATAAAATATATTAAGGGTCAAGGTTGGATGGGTAATTTATGTAATAGAGAAATTTGCATTCGAATCGCAAGCTCATGGTGGTCTCGTGGTAACATTCTCGACTGCGGTACCTATGGTCTCGAGTTTAAGACCCCACAATTTATTTTGTTTTTGTGATAATTTTTTTTTCATAATTTTACGCCATCTATCGTCCAAGGTCGAAATTTGATATTTTTTTGAAACGTGAGTTACGCATCTATACTAGATATTTAGTGTATAATCTATGGCTAAGGGATATAATACGCATATAACACAAATGTAACAGACATAGCCCGCAGAATTAGCACGTTGAAATGACAATGGGCAGGCCACATCACTCATCGAACCGACAACCGTTGGGTTCAAGGTTCTTGAGTGACGACCACGAATCGGACGGCGCAGTGTAGGATGACTCCTCACTAGATGGACTGACGACATTCTCAAAGTCGCAGGGAACCGTTGGATGCAAGTGGCGCAGGACCGTTCCGAGTGGCATTCTCGTGGGGAGGCCAATGTCCACTAGTGGACGTCTGTAGGTTGATGGATGGATGGATGGATGGATAATACAAATATTATGTGTGTATGCCCCTTAGTTGTCTTTTATGACGCCGATGGGTAAGATATGGGGTGTATTGTTATTTTCATCAGCATCATCATCTCAACTCTAACCTAACCCTACTGTTGGGCTCGGGCCTCCTCCATTATGGGAGGGAAATTGACTTATTATACCACCCTGGTCAGGTTTTGTACCAAGTTTCCCTTCTCTTGTATTGATATTAAATACCTTAGATGTCTTTTACGATATTCACGGAGAAGATAGGGCAGAATTGTATTCTTACTCTGATAAACAAAAATTAATAAATGATTTATTTTGACACCAATAGTGGTGTAACTGTAATGATAGCATTACAGTTTATTTAGGTTCCACTGCTGAACGCGAGCCTCCATTATGATGGGAGGGGAAATTATTATCATGCTGGTCAGATGGCTTGGTATAGGGTTTTATTTAGAATTTTCCTTATCTTGCATAGATGTTATTTGTACATTATAATCCCTTAGTCGTCTTTTACGACACCCACGGACAAGACAGAAGATGGTGAATTGTATTCTTACTCCGTCACCACACGGAATTTTAACACCACTTAGACAATATATACATATAATGCTAGCACGAACGTCTCACGACAGTATGCGTTTGGCTGTTGGTATTTTTACCAAACGCCATTTCCGCCGTAACGTGGTTCCGTTCCCAAACATACAGTTAGTATACAACTTAACTGCGCCTATAAAAATTTTGCTCCAACTAAGCTATATTATCACCTGTTCAATATTTACATCACAGCCCACATATATCCCACTATTGGGTTCACATCTCCTCCACAATACGAGGGAAATTGACGTACTATAACCACGCTGGTCAGACGCATTGGTATAGAGTTTCGAGTATTGTGTTGTTTCTTTTGCATAGACGTTATATGCGTATTTAATCCCTCAGTCGTCTTTTACGACACCCGCAAGTAAGAAAGGGGATGGTGAATTGTATTCTTACTCCATCACCAAACGGATTAAATACCTAAAACGTCTAAATACACAGGTGTTAAAAACTCATTCACAAAACTAGGATAATTTCCCTAATAAAGTGTGCACGCAAATGATTGAATCACTCGCCGCGACTCCCTAATACACAATTAGAAGCGATTCCGTACGAAATACTAGTAAAGCGCATACCGACGACTATCATTCCTTCGTCACGGCTGTTAAACTAGCGCAAAGAATATGTTAATTCGAAGATGTGACACGTGGTTGCGTCGGAAAACGAAAGGAATTATTTTACATAACATCAGATAATTTTAAAGGCGAAATTCTTAAGCTTTTATAAAATTAAGTAAGGAAATAACTTGACGTGTTATGATGAATATAGTGTCCTCATCCCAGTTCTTAGACTTCCAAAGCAATGTAAGGACTTCGCTACGGGAGTTTAAGAACCAGACGAGGGATTACCATGAAAATGAGCAGGGTAACCCTTTTTTGGAATACAAATTACGGTTTTTAGAGTATAGGCTATGGTACATTCGCACCACCTCCGGGGCTACCGCTGCATGCGACTCTAAACACGCACCTCGCTTATACCGTGTGGGTGGGCCACTGATCCCTATCCTTGTCATCAGTGGTCTTCCTTTAGAGGGAACCTATAGTGATGCCCTACCCGCTTTTGTTGTAATAATGGCATTATCCCTGCTTAGAGAGGCCTACGTCCGACCGTGCACACCGAAAAGTTAATGGCTGGATGAAAGGAAATAACTACTGCTGCTTTTGTATTATTACTTTTATTATCACTAGTGGTCGCCGTGTGGTCGAAATTCGGCCATAATTCATTTATATTAATTTTTCTGCTACACAATTTTCTTTAATTTTATTTATGTATAATTGTACATTGAGCGAGCTGTATTTCACTAATAACTAAAATATACGCACAAATCTCTATTAGAAATTGTCATCATAATTATGATTGTTTGACATTCAGTTCGACAAGAGATTTTAACCGTAAACAAAAGTCTATAAGCGTTGCTACGCAACACACACAGACGTGTGAGTGTGTGTGTAGCGATTGCGTTGTAGTGTGCGTAATGCCTTTTTAATGAATTTAATGCATTTCTAATCCATTATTATAAAAAAATTCAGTTTTATGCACTTCTCCTCATTATATACTTCAACTGTGCCAAATTTCATACTTGTCCATCCACGTAATTTTCGTAAAAAGGGGTACAAAGTTTTTGCTTCACGTATTTATATATAGATACATGATGACTGATTCATAAGAGATGCAAGGAAGTTATGCAAGATTGATGCAAGGTTTACTGCAAGAGCAGGAGAACTTTATACCAAACTCTCTGATCATCATATTATCATAACTGTGGAGACCGTGGTGAAGGCTCGAGCCCAGCAGTACATGATTTGAGATGACGATATTTCGGTCACAGAAATTATTCAAATAACATTTAAAGTAATTAACACTGTAAGTGCAAACATATTATACTTTCATAACAAAATGTGCAGGATGATAATCGATTCAAATATTGGCAGATGGTAATTGAAACATCGTGACCATGCGTCGTGCATGATCAAAGTGCAAGAAAAATATACGTATATATAAGATACACATATATAGCTTCATTAGTGACTAACTTCTCTTCTTTTTAACTAAATATTATGCAATGTATACAGTACATATTTGAACCTCAACTAATAATCGAATAATTTTTGTGCATAAACCCCAAAGCATTTACATGTTGTCAATTTTAACACAAAATAAATTATTCCAATAAACTAGCACAGGATCAGAATACGATCATTACTAAAAAGATGAACCTGCAAGAAACTCGCTTGTCTATTATTTTAATTTTTTTTCTTATCAACTTTTCATATAAAATTGTATACAACATGTTTTGTAAATACTAGCTCCAGTGATCTCTCCCTTCGCTCCTTTCGATCGCTCCCTTCAAATCACAAGATACGTAATATCATTCACATATATAATTCAAACGACCCGATCAGGAATTTAACTACTAGAGCAGCCATTACCCCCTTAACTATTATGGAGGAAGGAGGAGAGACCCGCTCCACGTAACTACTTTTGTGAGCATGACCAACATCACATGCTATAAACGCAAATCATAGTTAAAATAACAAGAAATTGTTAGGGCGGGCTGGCCACCGACAAGGTATCGGTGGGCGGTCCAATAGCGAAGGAGAGGGAACACGGTGGGTTATGGGGCCCCATAACCCACCGTATTCCCTCTCCTTCGGTGCCGCCATTTCGTCACCCCGGAAGAACCGCACAGCGTGTGCGCTGACCATAGCCCACCCAAAAAAAGGCTAAACACGCAACGCTTCACTGTTATAAAAAAAAAAAAACTTATAACAGTTTATTTAAAATGTAGGTATTTCTCGCTTTAGATGCGATATAAGCTGGAAGCATGAGGCCTTCATATTGTGCTAGTGCTTATTCATATAGGCAAAGATATTTTGATAGTTTATAGCAGAATTTACATTTTAGAAATTCTTTTGTTAAGCAATACCAGCAGTCAAATGAGGCCAAGTGGTCTAGCTTATGCTGGTTATTTCCATGTGATGATGGAGTAAGATTAAAATTCAACATCTTGCTTGTAGATGCTGTAAAAGACGCTTAAGGCATATATTGTAATATAAAATTTATACAAGATAAGGAAAACTCTACTAATATTATAAACGCAAAAGTTTGTGAGAAGCAAAAACTATTGAATGGATTTTGATGAAATTTCGCAATAATACAGCTTACATATCAGAATAACACATAGGCTATAATTTATTTCGATATTCCTATGTGCTGTGTGGTAGCGGCTTCGAATACTACCAACCCTTGCTTTGCTCGTGGGTGTCGTAAAAGACGACTAAGAGCCCTAGATTGACCCGGACCAACTCCATCTGGTACCATTTGGGTCAACGATTACATTCCCAAGGAGGGTTGACGTCAGGCAGGCGGCCGGTCATAAAAGTCATTGCCGAAACTTTTTGCAATATGTCAAAACAGATGACATATTGCGTCGACCCCAAGTAATTGGGATAAGAGCAAGATGATGATGATGATATTCCTACGGGAAGGGGAACTATGCAGTTAAAACGGCAGGGCGCTGCTAGTAAGAAATAAAACTCTATATCAACCCATCTTACCAGCTTGGTATAGTAGGTCAATTTCAGGGAAATGGTAGGGACCATTGTGGACATCACTTCAAGAACAGCAGTAGGACGTATATGAACTGTTATAGTGTTTCTGATACGTCAGACATAGCATAACAGTTATATTTTTCTGGACATAGTTATATTTTTCTTTTAAAAAGACAACACTGCACTATGAACATGATCTTTATAATGTAGGGGCCTTAAAAATATACATTTCACGGAGGCAAATTACAACCACAATTTGTGATATTCTAAATGATTTTACGATTAGAATATTGTAGATAAATTAATTCGTCACGTGTCTACATTTAACTAATCTATGACGGGAACCAGGAATAAACAGCTGACGGTTCGACGACCTCTCATAGTTACATCAATTTAGTTTAATTGTTTGTTCATCCGATAGGGTTGGCAATTACGTAACGTGTTACCATACGTTTAATTATGTAAACAGACTACAGAGTTATACGTGTTTTTTTTATGATGATATGATTATGAATACAAATAGGTCATGACCCATTGTGTTACGCTAACCAGTCTGACTAGTGCAGTATAAATATGTCAACTTTCATTCGATATACAAAACCGGGTTGACAGCCTTCAGCGTTCACCCACAGTCCGACATAGGCTGTAAAAACCGCACTAGACGCACACAAAAAAAATATTTTCGATTATTTTCCGTGTAGTATTTCATTGTCGAGAGAGAGATTTCCCGTGTGGTGACGGATTAAAGTACAATTCACCAGTTTCCTCTCTTGCCTGTGGGAATCCTAACGGACGACTAAGGGACATAATATGCTTACAACATTTATGCAAGAAAAAACTAAACAAAACCCTATGGAAACACGTCTGACGAGCGTGGTATAGTAGGTCAATTTTGGCCGCGGGTGACTGGACCGGGGAATTAGTCCGTCACCCGCCGTGATAACAAGTAACCCTGCTCCGGTGGTCGGTCCAACGACGAAGGCGACATGACTGGACCGAGGAATTATTCCGTCACCCGCCGTGATCACAATTAACCCTGCTCCGGTGGTCGGTCCAACGACGAAGGCGACGTGGTGTTCGGGTGGGTTGCGGGAGTGCGTGCTTACGCCCCTCTGTCGCCCCGGACGGAGTGGTGCGAGGAGTGCGCCGACCGCAACCCACCCCCGCAAAAAAGGCGATTAATTGTATTCTTACTCCGTCAGCACATGGATAAAACAAATGTATAGTTAACGGACACAAATTATATCGAGACTTAGAATAATGCTTATGGATTGCACAAAATGTTCGATTCGAACCCTCGACACTGGCACGTTGGATCGATATCTTAACCACTATACCATCTGTACAGTGAGTAAAGTGACCTACTACGACATACGTGTATGTATTTTTTAAACGGTTTTATTTAGCTTACCCCGTTTGTTTGTTTATTTTTTTCTTTGTTGGGTCAAATTTAATAATTCAAATTTCACCCTCTTCCTGTCAACCGATTGATCTGAAACTTGGTATACGCCTTTGGTTTTGGTGACAATACAATTATGTATAGTCAATATTTTTGTAAATTCAAGATGGCCGCTGTCACAAAATGGCGGATAACCTATTTTTTTTCAATCACATCAATATGGGTAGATATCAAATGAAAGGGTTTGATGAGTAGAATACAATGCACTATACAAATTCAAAATCTAAGATGGCCGCCGCTACAAAATTGCGGACAACCTATTTGTTTTTCAATCCCATTAATATGGGTATTAAATGAAAGGGCTTGACAAGTAGAATACAGTGCTCTATACAAAATCAATATAAAAACTAAAAACTTGAAAATAAAAAAGCATAAAATAATTTTTAAATTAAACGGTTTTATTGTAAAGAAACAAAGTAAAGTGCTGTGTGGTAGCGGCTTCGAATACTACCAACCCTTGCTTTGCTCGTGGGTGTCGTTAAAGACGACTAAGAGCCCTAGATTGACCCGGACCAACTCCATCTGGTACCATTTGGGTCAACGATTACATTCCCAAGGAGGGTTGACGTCAGGCAGGCGGCCGGTCATAAAAGTCATTGCCGAAACTTTTTGCAATATGTCAAAACAGATGACATATTGCGTCGATCCCAAGTAATTGGGATAAGAGCAAGATGATGATGATTGTAAAGAAACAGTAAAAATAAAATAGTGGGGCACGTCAAATATCTACAATCGTCGATTAAAATGTTTGTTTTGTAGTGTCCCACAATTTTATTTTTACTGTTTCTTTACAATAAAACCGTTTAATTTAAATTTTTTTTTTCCTTTTTTTTAGTGATATTAATTGTTTCAATATTTTAATTTTTACGATAAACTAACCGTGTTTATAGAAGATAAGTTAATAACATAAGTTAATAACCAATGTATTATTACTCCTTTCATCATTATCATAATCATTATAAGTACTTATGATCGTCGCAATATGTAACTACTTTTCTTCCATCGCATTATTGAAACAAGAAAAAAAATGGGATAGTTGTATGGCCAACTTTTTTTTTTGCGTGGGCTATGTTGAGCGCACACGCCGTTCGCTCCGTCCGGGGTGACGAAAGGGCAGAGGGCGGCGCTATAACTCACCGTATCTCCTTTCCTTCGCCATTGGGCCGAACACTGGTATCGCGCCTTGTCGTCTGTGGCTAGCCTGGACATCAACCAAATGTTATTGTTATCCAGACTGCATCAGATAAAGTTTGACCATTACTGCGTAAGGCCATTACTCATCATATAGTGTAAGGATTGGTAGTATTCGTAGCAACATATATGGAAATTAACCTACTTACACCACGCTGGACGTATTGGTATAGGATATTATTTGACCACTGACGTTAAGTCACCCTGCTCCGGTGATCGGTCCAACGACGAGGGCGACGTGGCGTTCGGGTGGGTTGCGAGTGTGCGTGCTTATACCCCTCTGTTGCCCCGGACGGAGTGATGCGAGGAATGCGCCGACAGCAAACCCACCCCAAAAAAAAATAGGGTATTATTTCGAGTTTTCTCTTGCACAGATGTTATAAACATATATCCCTTAGTCGTCTTTTACGAAACCCCACAGAGAAGATAGGGAGTGGTGAATTGTATTCTTAACACCCCCTATTTTGACCGTGGATATCGTAAAAGACGATTAAGGAATATAATGATCATATAACATCTATGCAAAATAAGAAAAATTTCGAAACAAAACCCTATACCATAGTAAGGTTAACATCCCTCCTATTATCCAAGAGGCTCGAGCCCAGCAGTGGGATGTATATGAGTCGGGATAATGATACTACGCTGGTCAGAGGTATTGGTATAGGGTATTGCTTCGAGGTTCCTTCTCTATTTTTTTTTATGGGTGGGCTATGGTAACCGCACGCGCGGTGCATCCCGTCCGGGGCGATGAAAGGACGGCAGTACCGACGTCACCTCGTTGTTGGGCCGACCACCGGAGCAGGGTGTCTTGTCGTCAGTGGTCGGCCCGACGAGGTTCCTTCTCTTGCATAGATTTTATATGCATATTATATCACTTAGTCGTCTTTTACGACATCCACGGACAAAATATAGGGATGGCGAATTGTATTGTTATTCCGTCATCACACGGAGATACAATCAATTAATAACTTTTCTATACTTATTAACATGATTACGTATAAGACTTCTGTAAAAGTGCCTTCCAATTTTTTTATTACACAAACAGCTTGTTATACGGAAGTTGGTTATTTTAATTGTTTTATATGTAACTCGGTCCGGTGCATGTTGAATATTCAAAGCCAGAAATAATTTGCCTAACATATACTGGCTAGATTGTGACAGCGGCTTCGCTTAGGTAATTTACGTATTTCTTGTTTTTGATGTGAAACATTTATAGGCGAGGGTAAACCTGTTCGTTGGCGTGGCGTAAAGCTACGTGTGGCGCGAAGCTACGCGTGGCATCAAACTTCACGTGGCGTCAAGCTACGCGTGGCGTCAAGCTTCGCGTGGCGTGAAGCTACGCGTGGCTGCCACAATTTAAAACATGTTTGAATTTTTAATTCTTGTACTTAATCAATATAAATATTTATTGATCATTATTTGACATTTTTTTCCGACAAATCATAATTTTCCGAGAAAAATTTTGTAATATTTTTATTTATACACTAGCAACCCGCCCTCGTTTCGCTTCGGTTTTAGTCGTTTTACCCGCGTCGTTCCCGTCGCCGTGGGCATACCGGTATAAAATATAGCCTAGTTTACTCCCTGATATTATAGCTTTCCATTGGTGAAAGAATTTTTGAAATCGGTCCAGCCGTTTTGAAGATTACCCGGAACAAACAGACAGAACAACAGTAACATAGTTATTTGATAATGGAGTATACATACATACAAGAGTATGTTTATTTGCTTGATATACTTATTATAAACCATGTCAAGTGCGACACATATCTATACATCTATACAAATTAATAAAATTGAAGAGTCTGTTGTTGTCTTTCCGTGTGGTGACGGATTAATAATACCCTATCTTGCCCGTGGATGTCGTAAAAGACGACTAAGGGATAGTATGCACATAAGATCTGTGCCAGAGAAGGAAAACTCGAAATGAAGCCCTGTACCTACATGTCTGACCAGCATGGTATATGAGGTTAAATTCCCTCCCATTGTGGAGGAGGCCCGAGCCCAACAGTGGGACGTATGCGGGCTGTGATGATGATGAAGATGAAGTGTCTGTTTGTAATGTCAAAATGATGTGTTGCTTTTTTCATACTGATAGGTAGCGTGCAAATAATGCACGTTACCTATGCCTGAAAACCAGTTTAAAAATTTTTGTCTGTTTGTTTAGGGTAATCTTCAAAACAGCTGGATCAATTTTGATAATATTTTACTACCAGGTAATTGTCTATATAAGAAACGCAAAAAGTGAAGGGAACATATATGAGCCGAGATGATAATGAGAAATCTTCTTTTTCTTTGATCTACTCACACGTGGGTAGTTTAAGAATAAAATCATATCTAATCAAAAGAAAATTCCACGAACACAGCCCTAGCAATAGGATTGTTTATTTTATTTCCCGCCCAAATCGAGGTTGCTTTGATGTTGTCACTAAGAGCTTACTTCCTAACTCATAAATCGTGACTGAATGCAGTTTCACGCCACGATATCGTAAAATATCTCTGCTGGTCAACTTACCAGTAGAAATATTCGGATACTTGGGATTTTCTTTACTGCTGTAACTTTCTTTAATGGTATTTTCTTATGGATATTGTTTCATAGAAATAATATTTAGCTAAGTTTTTTTTTTATTGCAAGCAGTGGCAAACGAGCAAACAGTACACCTGATGGTAAGTGTTGCTGCCGCTCATGGGCCTTTACAAGGCCGCTGCCTACCGCGAAGAAAGCGAAGGGAGTGTGAATGCGTGCATTGAGGCTCGGTGATACCAAAGGCACCACCAAAACCCTCCACAGACGAATACCCTCAGAAAGTTGGGCATCCGGCTCTCTCGCTCACCGAACGAAGCGCAGTAACAAATTGTCACTACTCAGACGTCGATTTTCTGCGAGAGCGTGGTACTACCCCGGACGGACCGGCCCGCGGATGTAGACAGATAACTGTCGACAGTGTGGTCCTACCACTATAAAATTCGTGTGGTGACGAACTAATAATACAGTTTCACCACTCTTACCTGTGTATGTCGTAAAAGACGACTAAAGGTTTATAATATGCAGATAACATCTATGCTAAAGAAGAACAACTCTGCATAAAACTCTATACCAACACGACTAACCAACACGATTTAGTAGGTCAATTTCCCTCCCATTTTAGATGAAATTTGGGCTCGGCAGTGGAACATATGTGGGCTTTTTTTTTTTTTTTGGTGGACTGGGGTCGGCGCGCTTCCGCACCACTCCATCCGGGGCGACAGAGGGGCTTAAGCACGCAACACCCGCAACCCACCCGACCACAACGTCGCCTTCGTCGTAGGGCCGACCACTGGAGCAGGGTTACTTGTCATCAGTGGTCGGGAACTTATGTGGGGTGAGACGACACGGAGTAATTAACTAATTAATTAGTAAGAGCGACGCCCAGGTAACACTTTCAAGTGCCGCCGGGGACATCTATAGGTCAAAGTACTTGAAAGTATAACCGCAGAACGGACTATCGAAGCCAAGTACCTGGTACCGTTGGCCCGTCCATATGGCCATATAAGTCTCACTGTTGGGCTCGAACCGCCCCCACAATAGGAGGGAAATTGTACTACTGTAACTACGCTAGTCAGACGGATTGGTACATATTTTTTTTTTTTTTTTATGGTTGGGCTATGGTAAGCGCACGCGCGGTCCTGTCCGTCCGGGTCGATGAAAGGACGGCGCGCGGGCCCATAACCCACCCGTACTCACTTCACCTCGTTGTTGGGCCGACCACCGGAGCAGATGTGACTTGTCATCAGTGGCCGGCCCGACGGAATACCCTTTCGGGTAACCTCACCTCTCGACGTACTGGGACGTCGGTCGCCATCGCGCGGTCAGCCTCTCTGCGGGTGACGGACAATTCCCCGGTCCGATCACCCGCGGCCTCGGCTAGGGCGGCATTAGGCGCAGATCAGACGGATTGGTATAGGGTTTTATTTCGAGTTGTCCTTCACTTGTATAGTGTTATCTGCATTTTTATTCTCTTATTCGTCTATTACGATATACCTATACACGTAAGAGAAGAGGATGGTGAATTTTATTTTTAATCCATCACCGCACGAAACGGTTATCCTTTAACCAGCATTTAAAGTAACAAGGGAATCTAACATAAATTTATTTAACCCACAAGGAATAATTAAAAAAATTGTAATTGGAAGAACTGTTCACATATCTTGAAGGAAGAGCCCTAAATCACTGCATGTTCTGTGCTTCCGTTATTACACCGACCTGCGGGTCCACGTTTATAATACCATTGTCTATTATAATCATAATTCTGATGAATGCTCACGCTATATATTGATCCAATAAGTACAATCCGTTCAAGGTGAAGAATCTGAAGCCTTACAGTGGAACACGAGGAAGATGTCACGTACAAGGGTGGTAATAATACCTTTATATGATTTACTAGCAACCCGCCCTCGCTTCGCTTCGGTTTTAGTCGTCTTACCCGCGTAGTTCCCGTTCCCGTGGGAATACCGGCATAAAATATAGCCTAGTTTACGCCCTGATATTATAGCTTTCCATTGGTGAAAGAATTTTTTAAATCGTCTAGCCGTTTTGAAGATTACCCGGAACAAACTGACAGACAGACAAAAAATTTTTAATCTGTATTTTAGGCATAGGTGTCGTGCAAATAACCATGTGAGCATGAAAAAAGCCTATTATTTTGACATTACAAACAGACGCTCCAATTTTATTTATTGGTATAGATAAGTCGATGCTAGGTTTGTAGGAAGATGACGATATTGGAATAGTTAATGAGGACCGTCTTGTTATCTAACAGATTGTGACTGATGACAGCTATTAAGTATATACTTCTATGTACTCATACAGACATTATTGTCCAAGGTCCGGTTATTATTTCTGAGACATAGTTTTAAAGCTATTATAGACGTTGTGTACATGCCACAGTTATTTTTACTTGTTTTACTTTATCAAGACATCTTGTTTACTTCGCAACATGTACTCTTTTTAGAAAATATGTTCGTAAATAACAAGATGTGAAGCAATCCGTGAATATGAAACATTATTACATTTTTTAAACAATATTAATTTAGGGTCTTAGTCCGTCACCTGCAGCCTTACACGAGGAAGATGACACGCATGAGTGTGGCAATAATACCTTTATATGATTTAAAATTTATTATTATGATTTTTCCATATGGTGACGGAGTAAGAATACAATTCACCACTCCCTATCTTGCCCGTGGATGTCGTAAAAGACGACTATGGGATATAATAAGCGCATAAAATCTGTGCAAGAGAAGAAAAGCTCCAAATAAAACCCTATACCAACATGTCTACTTTAGTCCGGCACCCGCAGAGGGTGACCGCGCGACGGCGACCGATGTCCCGGGACAGGGACTTCGAGAGAAGAGGGTACTCCCTCAGGGTATTCTGGCGGGCCGATCACTGACAAGGAACTCGGCACCGGTGGTCGGCCCAACGACGGGCTCATGGGGCCGCGCGTCGCCCCTCGCCGCGGACGGAGCCGGGCGCAGGGTGCACTGACCATGGCTCACCCCAGTACCATATTCTACGATATTACAGTGTGATTCAGTTTACCGTATATGCTGACAAACATTTTAACATCGTACAAATTCAAATCGTGCTTAAGTAAAAAGGGCTCTCTTCAAGCATACTGACTGATACAAATACATCATCATCATCAGCTCGTATACGTCCCATTACCGGACTCCAACGTCCTGGACATAGCAAACGGTAAATCTTAGAATAATAACGTATAGAAGGTAAGTTCGCGCACAGAAAGTGAAGCATTTCAATTGGAGCCTACGTCGGAACCATTCCGTAATGTAAAGGTCACAATACTGTACGTATGTACACAACTCTTAAAATATAAATAGGTTTGTGCATTCAAATGGTGTCACAACACATTTGAAAAACATAAAAAAGTTTTTAACATTACTTTTTAAAGTATTCAGACTATTTATATTAATAAAACAAAATTTGATTTCATAATTTGTATAGTGGTGTGCGTGTGTACGTGTGTAATCGCTTGCATGCATGTAGTATTGTTTTTTTTTTTTTTTTTTGTGTGACTTAGTTGTTAGCCTCAGATGGCTGTGACAACTTTACCCGGACTGGTGGGTGAGCGCTGAGGGCTCTCAACCCGCTTAAAGTTAAACGACCCATCCCGAGGGCACCCCCTGTGGGGTACGGACCTCGGCTCGGGCGGTCGCTGGCAAAGTGGGCACTCCCACGTTTATGATTTTAACGCGACACGTCTTGTTTGCTTCAAATTTTTGATGGCTTACATATGGACACTATCCTTCTATACGTTATTATTCTAAGCGGTAAATTGACTTGCCATATCATGCTTGTGACACAAGTTGGTCTAAGTCTTTTTTTTTTGAGTTACCCTCCTCTTGTTAAAATATGGTGGTGAATTGTATTTCTACTCTGTCACCACAAGAAAAGTAAATATATATCCCAGGTTTATTTCTAGTATGCTTTATGCTTAGCGTCTACTCCTTAGGTCTTTTCTATAGCCATCTCCTCACCCTTCTCCTCAGTCTATATCCCACCCGGCCGCAGTCGGCGCACTCCTCGCACCCCTCCGTCCGGGGCGACAGAGGGGCGTAAGCACGTACACCCGCAACCCACCCGAACACCACGTCGCCTTCGTCGTTGGACCAACCACCGGAGCAGGGTTACTTGTCATCAGTGGTCGGCCTCATGCTGTAGGGCTCGAGTCTTTTTAACAAAGCTCCCCAATAAAAGGTCAATTCAAATACAATACTACGTTGATCAGGCGCGCCGATACAAGAAATTACATATTTCGAGGTTTTCTTCTTTTGCGTTCATGTTATCTACATATCATATTCCTCTTCATCTTTTATGAATATCAAAGGTAATAAAGGTGATGTTGAAATGTAAGCTTAATCGATCACCATATGGGGAGGACGAATTATGACATAGTATGGTCCAGAAACACCCCGCTCAATCCATCCGGGGCGCTGGAAGGGTGACGCGCGGACCCATAATTAAGTGTTCCCTTTTTATTGCCATTGGACTGACCACTGGACCGGTTCCTTGACCTCGATGGCCAGCCTGGGTAAGGAAGACGCCTATGCCCATCACGAAAGAAAGAAAAAAAACTTTGAAAGGAAAACAATTCTTGTATTACATATAATACTAGCAGACCCGGCCACGCGTTGCTGTGGCTAATGTTTTTGTTATATTATATTTTATTAAACTATTTAAGTGGAACTGTAGGAGAACATCTGTCATGGAGGTCGTCATATTTTTTTACAAATGGCATCTATGTAAAAAAGCAAGTTAAAATCGTATATGACACGTTTGTAGGTTTGACATAGCAGCGCCATCTATTAATTAATTACTCAATCTAGTCCACAGATATTGCCATCTGTTAAAATCGTTTGGAGTTAACAGATAATTGTGAATGTCAAATAATGAACAAATAATTTGCAATAAAATAATATTGCGACTATAAATTAAGATGTAAGCTATCCTATCTTTCAAGTTGGATCAAACTGCACACGGTGTGCAAATTTGATTAAAATCGGTTAAATAGTTTAGAAGTCCATCGCGGACAAACAACGTGACACATAATTTATATATATAAAGATATTCGCGTCTCCATGTATATTATGTGCTATAAATGTCAGCCGGCAACACATGTTACTTCCAAACAGATGATGAGTCGACCTATCAGGGTGACCTGAAACTCTCCAACTCCATATTTATAGTACAAAATAATACCATTTCACGGAAGCGCAAAACGTAAACGTTTCCGCTGAAACGAGCTGATATATTACTAATTTGAAGATAACATGAATCAGTATCCTAATTTTAATAATATGACTCGGTTTCTTATATGGGTTATGTTTTGTTCTCCTTCTTAGCAGGGCCGGATTAACCCTATCGGGGCCCATAGGCATTGCAATATTTATTTATTTAAGACAACACCCTGCACTAAGGAAATAATCCTTGTATCGCGGGGGACTTTACAAACATATAATTAACGGACACAAATTACATCCAGACTCAGAACAACAATTTCTGGATCGCACAAATTATCTTAATGAATAGGTTATAGTTGTAGTTAAATGATGATCCAGGTCTCATGATGGAGTAGGAGAAACGAGAATTTTCAAAAAAAAATGTCAATGAAATGAATTTATGTAATTTTTTTCTTGGTGCTTGCTCGGGGCCCCTAGTCAATGCGGGGCCCCTAGGCAGTTTCCTAATCCGCCTTATGGATAATCCGTCCCTGCTGCTTAGTCCATATTAGTTCCACTGTCGGCCACGAGCTTACAAAATATTACAGTCTTCAACTGGGAGGGTATTGCATGGAAATAAAGTGGAATCAATCTCTTCCAACTCCTATTGTCTAATCAAATTTGTTGCAAGGTCCAAGACAATTACAATCATTTCGCTGGACTATCTGAGGATCAAACCTCTCGTTAATGGAGCCCATTGTAAGCCCAGATTTACAATTTTTATAGGAGTTACAATGGCGGGAATGTATAGTGGAATAAGTCCCAAAAATAACACACTATACCAACTTTGGCTTCCACTCGCGACCGGTACTCTTAGTAAGAGATAGTAACGGCAAAGATATTATTACTGTAGAATCTGACCTAAGCAAGCTTTAGGCCCGAGGGGCATGCAAAAATCGGATCCATTGTTGGCAACAATTAGCTTAAGAATTATACTCAGTGTTTTCTTATATATAAAAAAAATCTTGTGTTCGTGTGTATGTCACTGAACTCCAAACGGCTGGACTGATGTTGACAAAATTTTTTGTGTGTGTTCAAGGGGATTCGAGGATGATTTAGATTCACAATTGGTGGCGCTGTTTTTATTTTATTTGAACAGAACAAGGTCTGTTGGTTCAGCTAGTATTTTATAAATTAAGAGTTTCATCATCTCAGTACATCCTCATATACATCCCATTGCTGGGCTCGAATCTCCTTCTCTATAGGAGGGTAACTGACCGGTTTTATTTCAAGTTTCTTTCTCTTTCTGTAATAAGCATTACACCCTTAATCGGATTTTACGACATTCACGGGCAAGAGAGAGGGTGTGAATTGTATTCTTACTCCGTCACTACACAACGTTTTTATAGATACTTTATATAGGCAGTAAAATGGTATGTATGCGTTAGGGCTGAACTAACAGTATAAAATGCTAAAACAGATTCAAATTTTAGCAAAACCTTTAACTTAAGCGATAAAACGACATTGAACTCATAAAAAATAGCACTAAACAAAACGGTACAACCACTATATTCAACAAATCACGTATTCAAAAACATAAGGCAACCGTACAGTCTACAGAACGGACTCGTGTGGCTAATTTCTCGCTCCGTTGGTCACCCTAGCTTTAATATACATAGTAAATTAACCCTTACTCGAATACAAATAGAGGTTAAAATGCATTGGTTCATTGTAATCGAATTATCTAATCTTGGGTAAACAGAAAACAAACTGCCGACATATGCTGTTATCCAAAAATGTAATGATTTTTATTTAACTTTTTTTTTTGGGAGTAGTTTTCCTTCTATAAAAGAATGAAGGGTCTTCTATTTCTTCTGCTTTATTTGTCTTGGCAATGAGCTACAAGTAAGAGCCATTTTTGCCAGCCATCATCATCAGCATTTTAGCTCATATACGCTGGGCTCGAGCGTCCTCCATAATTGGTGGGCAATTAACCTTACTATACCATGCCGGTCAGGCAAGTTGGTATAGGGTTTTATTTCGAGTTTCCCTTCTCTTGCATAGAGGTTAAATACATATTATATCCTTAGTCCTCTTTTACGACATCCAGGGGCAAGATAGGGAGTGGTGATTTGTATTCTTACTCCGTCACCACATGGAAAGCACCAGTTTTTGCCAGTGTTTTCTTTACAAATTATCCAGTTTCCTCATATTAGTCAATGTCTGTCACTCAAATTGTCGCCTTCAACAGTGTTACGACCACTAAATGATCTTTGGCGGAAACGAGAACGTGTGTAAAGCACTTTTACATGATATTCACTACATCGCAGCAGTTCCTCCGCCATATATTACATAAAATGCCATCAAAATTATTTAATATAACATGTTAAAATACTAAGATATTGAATATAAAACAAGACCACCAAATGACACTTCCACATTCCCGCCAAAAGTAGAATGAAGGGTCAATGAAGATTGTGAAACAGGGATGTTGCGCAAATGAAGTCTCGGATCTCCATATGGAGACGGATATTAGATCAGTTTCCCATGTATCATCTGGGCTTATATACGTCCCACTGCTGAGCTAGAACCTTCTCCGTGAAGGAGGGATATGGATCTACTATAACACGGTGGATGAACGGGTTGGCATAGGGTTTTCTTTTCTTATCTTTCACAGTTATTCATACGTGTAGTGACGGAGTAAGAATACAATTCATCATGCCCTATATTGCCTGTGAATGTCGTAAGAGGACTAAAGGATATACGCATATAATATCTACGCAAGAGAAGGAAATAAAATCCTATACCTACCTGTTTGATCTGCATGGTATAGTAGGGTCAATTTTCCACCTATTGCAGAGCAAGCTTGAGCTCAACAGTGGGACGTATATGAGCTGAAATGATAGTTATTATCCCTATTATCCCTTAGTCGTCTTTTACGACACCCATGGGCAAGAGAGGAGGTAATGAATTGTTTTCTTACTCCGTCACCATCCGGTTTCGGACACGATTAAGGATACAAAAAAACGGATTATCCGATAGTTTCAGATAATTTAAATTTTTAGGAATGCTAAGCGTAATGATTATCTTTTTATTACGCTTTTCAATGTTTAACCTGTCGGTATGCCGGCTGGTTGAAAGAAAACTGTCGCAACATGTCTCACACAGACCCCGACCGATTTGTAAAGGGTAGATAGACTAGTTACTGGTTTACTGAAAGAACTTTTGTGACCGAACTTGACGGAGTAGGAATATAATTCACAAACCTATCTTACCCGAGGTTGTTGTAAAAGATATATATTTTTCAGGGACGTATGGTTACGTTGAGTATAATGCTATCAATCCGTTAACGTTTGGCAGACCATTTGGCGATCATAGTTCAAAATTATAAGTTCATGATGAGAGATGTTAATTTTTCTAATAATCCCTCAGTCAGGTTTTACGATGTACAGGATCCCCACATATTGTATTCTTCAACCATCAAGAAAAAACCCTGCTGCCATACAAAAAAAATCGGTTGTCTGTAAAGTCGGTTTACTGACGATAGTTGAACGTGACAACGTCATAAGAAAATACTGATGAAATGGTTTCATTTTTCAAAAGAAAATTTTAATTTTATTTGTTTGATAGATATTTTGTATGGATCAAGCCTTAAATGGAACGCCTCAGAGCGAGGTAACGCCGCATACATCATGTTTTTTCGTGTGTGCAGCCGGCTCCATCGAATTATAAGACGTTGTCACGTCAAAAAAGAGATGTAGATTTCTTTAACAAAATAAAGTATAAATATATAGCTAGATATAACAGTCATTATTTATGACGGAGACAGGTCCTCAAACGACTTTGTAGCTTTCAAAAACCGTTAACACCACCTTGAAAAACAATACGAAAGTGAAAACAACTGACCTCAATGCACTTCCTTGTTCCCTGACATCGACTCCATTGATCGGGTCCTCGCTCCTAGTCTGCAAGCCGGACATTTTACACCAATCACAGCACAGCGGCACAACGCACCGCCAATCATAGCAGCGCTCGCGTCATCACGTGACGCAGTCGCTTAGCCTCCACCAATCGGATCATCGCTGGAATTATGATTTTGAATTTAGAATTCGGCACGTGCCTTCTGTTGTCTATAACTAAATATGGCGTAAGGAAGTTTTTAAAAGACAGTTATGTAACGGCAAAATGGACTAGTTGAAAGAGGATGTAACGATGAATTATGTTGATTAGTCGCAGGTGTTAGGTTTATTTTGCATTTGAATATTCGGAAGCCTCTTCTATAATCAGTAGCGACTTTTGTTACCGTGGATAATAGAGACAAATTACATAAATGACGTAATCCTTGACTTGCCGTATCTCATGGGTTATATAGAATATTTTTTGTGCACAAAATATTATGGCGAATTACATTTTCTATTCAATTATTCTTAGCTCATACACAGCTGGGCTCGAATCTCTTCCATAAGAGTTCATTTGACCTACTATACCACTCGGATTTTTTTTACCGTGTTTTTGCAATGAAGTGTATGAAAGATCTTTAAGACTGCAGTGTTAGTAGTACAGCGTTATAAATGTAAGGCTTTAAAAATATGATGATCAGTTAATCGTCTTTTAGGACAATCCATCGGCAAAAACAAGAGGGTAATAAATTGTATTGTTACTCGGTCACCACAAGGAAAATCAAAAAGCAATTGGCTTATTGATTTTCTTGAATATCTAAGTTGTAAGTTATCGAGATGATTTCATATTTATATTTATAACTGAATCGAAGATAGGCGATAAAATATATTTTTAAGATATGCAGATAACTAAATCTTTATATCAGAAACACATCTGCGAATAATCTCCTATGTTTGAAAATCGTTTACGAGACTATTGTTTATTAGAAGGCGTGCCAAATTCGCCTACGTAGAATGCAAAGATATTATTAGCTTTAATATATATTGCTGTTTAGATATCTATTAATATAGAGATATTAATAATAAACTTAACTATGATCATATTTTTACCATTTTTTTATCATTTTTGAATCCTAAATATGGGTATCCGTAGATCAACAGCTGTAACTGACAGAGCACGAAGAAGTGGCAATGGACGGGCCACATCGCGTGACAAACCGACAACCGCTGGGGAAGAAAGGTTCTTGAGCGACGACCATGTATCGGCTCGACGCAGTGTAGGACGTACCCAGCCATAGGTGGGCCAACGACCTGATGAAAGTTCCTGCGCGTCGTTGGATGCAGGCGGCATAAGACCGCACTTTGTAGCGAAACATGAGGGAGGCCTCATCCAGCAGTGGACGGCAATAGGCTGAATGATGATGAAAATTATTTAAAGAAATTAAGAGGAAGGTTTGAATATAATAGCATTATAATTTACTAGTCCCTGTGCTGTGGCTTGCTGTTTTTCTATTCACGATACCTAAATTTCTTCCAGGGAGGGGGTGAGGCTTTAAAAATATAATTACCCACTAAGGAAGAAATTCTTGTGTCGTAGGGAACTACATAAATATACAGATAGCGGATATAATACATTTAGATTCAAAACAACAATTTGCAGATCTAACAAACTATTGGCCTTTTTCTTTTGGGGTGGGTCGTGGTCGGCGCACTCCTTGCACCAATCCCGTTGGGGCGACAGACGGGCGTAAGCACGCACACCCACAACCCACCCGAACACCACGTCAGGGTTACTTGTCATCAGTGGTCGGCCCGACGGAATACCCCCTTAGTGGGGTACCCTCCCATCGACCGACGTCCCCCCCTCGGGGAGGACGTCGGTCTTTCCTCACGCGGTCGGCCTCTCGGCGGGTGACGGACTAATTCCCAGCTCACGTCACCCGCGGCCTCGGCTAGGGCGGCAAGAGGCGCAGGTAGTCGCGCCTACACCACCCCAGTCGCCGGCGGCGCGTCGCTTCGTCGAGGCTGCGCTCCTCGCGCGCGCCACCCGCCGCCTCTTGCGAAATCACTGCCTCGCAGAAGGCTGCGACCGCGTCCCAGTTCTGCGCTTTCGCTTCCACGTCTCAGCGTCGTGAACTCGTCGCAATCATCGGTGCCGACCTGACGCTGCCGACCATTGCTAGGGCGATGCTCGAAAGCGTCAGGTCGGCACCGATGATCGCGACGAGTTCACGACGCTGCTCTGCCCAGGCGGCACAAACCTCGAGCGTATGCTGCGGCGTGTCCTCGTCGCAATCGCAGTGGTGGCAGGACGGTATACCTACTCTCCCTCCTAGCGACCGTGTACAGGTACTTGCCGAAGCATCCATGCCCCGTCAATGCCTGCACCAGTCGGAAATAAAGCACCCCGTGCCACCGTTTTAGCCACTGCATCAGCATCGGCCGCAAGGCCTCCACGGTCCAGACACCGTATCAAGGCCACTCCAGCCGGACTGCCCAACGGGCAATGACGTCTCGGCGAGCGTCCACGCGCCAGGCAGTGAGCTCCCTCAAAGAAACCACACCGCCCCCCGCTTGCATCCTGACACCCGCCGATACAAATCGGCAAGCATTTCCGCCTCCAGGTCCCACGGGGGAGTCCCGGCCAACAGGCACGCCGCCTCCATCGCCACCGTGCGGTATCCGCGGACCATCGTGCGGTGTCTGCGGACCATCGTGCGGTATCCTAGGACCACCGTGCGGTATCCGCGGAGACAAACTATGGGCCTAGGCGGCAATCGATCCGCGACTGCGGGATGGTATTTTAACTACTACTAATGCACATATGGTTTCTGTACAATCAAATGATGAAAAAGATAACATAAAATAAATTTACAGAGGTCGTTGATCCATCAATTAGGTCTCGCAAGTTGTGACTAGCGCTGCGAACGCGTCTATGTAACTGTGTCACATTATGCTTCTAGTCCGTTTACCGCGAGCGTCCTAAATCGTTTGTTCATTTGTGAACCGTCAGATGTGTGTTAATTTTACTGACCGATAAATAAAATTAAAAGGTTTCAAATTCTTTGTGTCAATCAGATTTTTTTGAGCCGCTATTTCGCCTATGGTGTAAAGCTTGCATAGTTAGAATGTAGAGCTAGAAACTTGGCTCTACATAAGATCTCTGATAACTTTTTGGCATTGCGAACTATATGTTCTCGTCTTGGCAGCATTTGATATGAAAATGATTATTCCTTAGAACGGGATGTAAAAACAAAACATCACCATGCCATCTGCATATTCCAAAGTCTATAAAGTTTTAGAAATACACAAGTAGTGTATTTCTTATTGGAAACTTTATAACCTAGTCCGGTGACTATCCTTCTACTTTTGAACCTAAATTTTAAATTGCCCCGTCAACATACGAGGAAATTTATAATTTAGGTAAGTATGTCGATAGACAAACGTTTATGGGCCATTGTTTGATTCCCTTCATGAGAAAAAGTAAATGAAATCAATGAGTCAAGAAATATAAATGTTTTACTATACAATAAACGTTGTGGGCGTTCATAAGAAAATAGTGAATCATATGCATATCAAGTCGATAAGATCAAACGGAACATGTTGAGAATCATAAATCTTAACACTCATCATTAGATTGCGAACACTTTTATGTCCGTGATGGTTAATCGATTAAAAGACACGAAGATGACAGAAGATCGAAGTTAGGAACATCTGACTAACAAAGTGATAATAAGAAAATGTAATCTTAATTATTGAAATTTAAGATCTAAGATTAGGTTATTGGAGTAAATCTTATGAGGAAAAACTTAGATCTTTTTTTCGGACGAAAGTAACTGTTTTTGGACCAAAGTAACGTATCTACTAGCACCCTTACAGCAGTAGTCTGACTAAACCGAGTTCATATACGTCCCATTGTTGGGCTCGGGCCTCCTTCACTATGGAAGAGAAAATTATTTACTAGGTATACCACGCTGGTCACACAGGTTTGTATAAGGTTTAGTGTCGAGGTTTCCTTCTATGGAATAGGTATTCTATGCATATTATATCCCATAGTCGTCTTTTGCGACACCCACGGGCTAGAGAGCGGGTGGTGAATTGTATTCTTACTCCGTCACCAAACGGAAAGTAATCTTAATTACTGAAGTTTTGTTATTTAACATGTTAGGTTATTGAAGTTCACTCGTTAGGAGTAACTCAGATGCCGACTGGCATGGAAGGAACTCGGTACCGGGGATCGGCGGGTTACGTTGGATTATGGGACCGCGCTCTGCCCTTTCGTCACCCTGGACGGAGCGGGCAGCGTGTGCGCTGACCATAGCCCACCTAACAAAAAGGAGTAACTGGATCTTTTTTCGAACCAAAGTGACGTACTAGTACCCTTATGGTAACAGTCTAACTATAGTGTGTGGGTTATTTATATATTAACTAGCCGACCCGGCCAACTTCGTACTATCATATTTTTTTTCGTAAATACAGTATAAACTCTTCATAACGTCACTCGATTTAACGACAAACTCCTTAAAACATCGAAATAACTTGATATTGGTTGGTTTGTCATATAATCCATACAATGATACACTATTTAACATCACGTTCACTCGAAATAACGACGTCAATACGACATTATTTAGCATTGAGCAGTACTTTCTTAATTGCCAAAATTAGAAGAACTGCAGCTGTGTACGTTCTTTCCTTTGTTGTTTTGTTATTTTATTATCTAGCACGTGTTTACCTCAACTGACCTACGAAACATTGTAAAACATTCTCTTTTGTTTTTTGTGTGATAAACTTGCACATGTTTACTTCGGCCCTTCGGCCACTGGACTGTCGTTAGGTTGTTAAACGTTATATTAGTCATAGTTGTTTTTACGTTTGTAAAATTTGCACTATATTAGTAAATAAATATTAGAATAGTAAAATAATATCATTTTTTTTTTCACTCCAATTAACGACAACTCCCTATAACGTCAAAAAATTCACAGTCCCTTGAGTGTCGTTATATAGGTAGAGTTTACACCTTAGAATAATAACATATAGAAGGTAAGTCCACGCACAAAAAGTGAGGCATTTCAATTGGAGCCTAATGGAGCCTACGCCGGAACAGTCCCGTAATGTACAAGTCATTGCACTGCACGAACGTACGCAACTCTTAAAAAATAAATAGGTAATTATGACGGCTTGTGCATTCAAATGGTACCACAACACATTAGAAAAACATAAAAAGGTTTTTAACGTTACTTTTAAAAGTATTTCGACGATTTATGTTAATAAAAACAAAATTTGATTTCATAATTTGTATAGTGGTTTCCGTGTGTACGTGTGTAATCGTCTGCCCGCCATTAGTCTTTTTAGATTCAAATTTTTAAAGTTCGAAGTACTGACACTATCTTTCTATACGTTATTATTCTAAGGTTTACACTATATTTTCTAAATTTCCGAAAATATAGTCTGTCTATAGCTGTCATTTGCGTTTTTGTTATACCACGTTTTATAGTGATTTGTATTCTGTTTGACATTTTATGTCATGTCCCACGGGAACCGAACGGGATAAAAAGTATCCTATGTCCATCCCCTGGTTCTAAGCTACCTCCCCGCCAATTTTCATGGTAAATCGGTACAGCCGTTCTTGAGTTATAAATAGTGTAACTAACACGACTTTCTTTTATATATATAGATACTAGCTGATCCAACTGACGTTGTTCTCTTCAAATGTAAAAAAGTAGTAAAAGGAGTTCTCCTTGAAATCGATCACCACGCTACCTATCGGTTCCACCAGGTCGGGTCATACCAACTCAGAAACTTTCGTGAGCTCATGTACAACACTTTGTTGAACGTCATCACATGATCAAATGCATAGTTTACGATTCTATAAAGGGCATACAGACAAACATTCATTTATTAGGGTTCCGTACCCAAAGGGTAAAAACATGACCCTATTAATAAGACTACGCTGTCTGTCCGTCTGTCTGTCTGTCATCAGGCTGTATCTCAAGAACCGCGATAATTACACAGTTGAAATTTTCAAAAATTATGTATTTCTGTTGCCGCTATAACAACTAAATAAAATAAATGTTTAATTGGTTCCCATAAAACAAACCCTACCTTCTTGTCCTTTTTTGCTCGATATTGATAATGGTAACAGGTATAGTCCATAAAATATAGCTTGATCTCTGTGACAGATGTCAACGAATCTGACGAAGTAAGTTTGAACGAGCGACATGTTTACAATTTCATTTTGTATCGCATATATTTTCATTATTTTCGTGCCAATTTTATTGCAACTGAAGTGCAATATATTATAAATATAAAAATATAAATATTCATGCCTAAATTGTACCTCGTAAGTACTGATAAACCTAGTAAACATTTAATAGAAAAATGACTGTTATACACGTACAAGGTCATACTGGACGGAAAATCTGAAAGAGATGGGACAGTCGATATACATCAATCGATAACCGATCTTTATTAAATTATTCATTAAAGAAATAAACCCAATATATAAAACTTTCAACATATTTTTTACAATTACAACAAACAGTTACATTATAAAATACACAAATTAAATTAATTAAACATTAAAAAACTACTTTTTGTTTCAGAGTAAATGATAATATTTTATACGCATTATTGTCATTATTGTCAAAACAGTCGCGATTGATCGAACGCCTGTCCCTACTTTGGCAAAAAAGCGATAAATTTTCTAGCAGGAACGCTCCAGTGATGACGATAATAGTGACGTAGACCTTGATTGTACTCCTTTTGAATAATCAAAATAGTCAAAAAAACAGTTTATACTTGAAATAAATTCAAAAAGATTTTCATTGATTGTATTTCAATTATAATACACTACTGGAAAAAATTAAGGGATCAAAAAAAAATTCCAAATTTTCGGTAGTTTTCAACAGGCCGTAACTTTGAGAGAAATAGTCGTACAGGAAATAAAAAAAAAGGAAATTGTAGCTCCAAGTGTCTAGTTTTTGGATTAGAACTTCAAAATATTGTAGCTTCCGCGGTTTTTGAGTAATCGTAGAAAAACCAGCAACAAAAAAATTCTCAAAATTTTTTTAGTTTTATTTTTGGTCTACGGGCGTGGAAAAAATTTTTTCAGCTTAACCACTATAAGGATCGGATACTTTGTTCATTTAGCTTTAATTTCATTTTTTAAACACCCTGATACGTCCACTCCTCGCTGAGATATCGGTGTTCAAATGGAAAAGGATCTTTTTGTCTTTGATTATCGATATCTCAGCAACCAATGATCGCACAGAAAGTTAAAGGTGGGTTTCAAGAACTTGAATGAATTCCCCTTAACGACTGTCCATTGCTTTTTCGAAAAAAAAAATTTTTTAACTTTTTGGTCAATTGAAAATTTCTGACTTTTTTGATTTTTAATCATGGTTAGACGACATTTATCGGAAGTGGAAGTCGCTCGGTTAGTGACTCTTATTGACGAAGGTTACACTCAACATGCAGTTGCCATCCGGATGGGTGTAAGTCAATCTGTCGTATCTCGAGCTTATACCAGATACCAAGAGACGAATCAATATCATCGTCGCCCCGGACAAGGTCGCCATCGAGTCACTAATGCCCGCGATGATCGGGCAATCGCTAGAGAAGTTCGACGACAACCTTTCGTCAATGCGAATATTGTTGCTCGAAACTTCCCCCATCGCAGACAACAGCAACAACAACAGCAACAGCGACGACGGCATCAAGTGCGAAACATTTGCTCTCGAACAGTCATCAACCGTCTTCGTGAAACTGGGTTACACGCACGACACCCTAATCGTGTACCCCTGTTGACAGCGAGACATCGTCGAGCTCGTTTAGCGTATGCTAACGATCATCAAAATTGGAGCTTGAGGCAATGGACAAATGTTTTATTCACTGACGAGTCTCGTTTTAATCTGTATGGCAACGACCGACGTCCTCTCGTTTGGCGCTGTCGTGGAGAACGTTTTCGCCAGAACTTTGTCCGTCCAGTCGTTGCCTACGGCGGTGGATCAGTTATGGTGTGGGGCGGTGTTTTACGAAATTGGAGAACACCTTTGGTAATTGTACGCGAAAATTTGACAGCTAGACGCTACATCGACCAAATTTTAAGGCCCATTGTTCTGCGCAGACGACAACATCTGAGGTCGTTCATATTGATGCAAGATAACGCACGTCCACACACAGCCAACATTACCAGGCGCTTCTTTGAGCGGCATGACATCACATTGTTGCGACACCCAGCAATGAGTCCAGATCTCAACCCCATAGAGCACGTTTGGGACATAATGGGTCGTCGGTTGCGCAGAGAGTATCCAAATTTGCAGAACTTAGCTGCTTTGGAGCGCGCGCTTCAGCGCATTTGGAATACCATTCCGCAGCCTCAAATTACCGCCTGCATAAACATGGCTGAACGTTTGAGAGCCGTTATTGAAAACAGGGGTGGTAATACCCGGTATTGAACCAACAAAAACCTTCAGAGAATGAGTTTGGAGTCATTAAATACGGTGGAACTGACGAGCCACCGGGTCTCAATTCTCCTGAAATACCTTACACAACACACACACACACACACACACACACACACACACACACACACACACACACACACACACACACACACAACACACACACACACAAACACACACACACACAAACACACACACATAGAATCGTAAATCCGACCGCGCGACCTCCACGTGGTACGCTTTGGATAACGCTAATGCCGGCGGTAATTGTTTTCTTAAACTTTTCAAGAGAAAAAATTTCAAAAAAAATTTTTTTTTTTTAATTTTTTTTTTAAATTTAAGCACTTTCTGGAACAAAAATGTGAAAAAAGCTCGGAAAAACAAATTTTTTTCTCATTTTTAAAAATTATGAGCTTTTCAGAGCAAAAAACGTGATCCTTTAATTTTTTCAAAAATTCGATCAAGTGAAACAAAAAAACGGCTGGCTGGATTAATTTGATTCTTTGTAGGGTTTTTGTGAAAATATTGAACTGTAAAAGGCACACTTAACATTAGTGGTTTCCTCAATATTTTCGATCCAGCGCTTGATTTTCCAAAAAACCTACAAAAGCCCTTTTTTTGTTGCATTTTCAAATTCATGTGACAAAAAGAAAAAAATTTTTTTTCGAAAAAGCAATGGACAGTTGTTAAGGGGAATTCATTCAAGTTCTTGAAACCCACCTTTAACTTTCTGTGCGATCATTGGTTGCTGAGATATCGATAATCAAAGACAAAAAGATTCTTTTCCATTTGAAGACCGATATCTCAGCGAGGAGTGGACGTATCAGGGTGTTTAAAAAATGAAATTAAAGCTAATGAACAAAGTATTCGATCCTTATAGTGGTTAAGCTGAAAAAATTTTTTCCACGCCCGTAGACCAAAAAAAAAAACTAAAAAAATTTTGAGAATTTTTTTGTTGCTGGTTTTTCTACGATTACTCAAAAACCGCGGAGGCTACAATATTTTGAAGTTCTAATCCAAAAACTAGATACTTGGAGCTATAATTTCCTTTTTTTTTATTTCCTGTACGACCATTTCTCTCAAAGTTACGGCCTGTTGAAAACTACCGAAAAATTTGGAATTTCTTTTTGATCCCTTAATTTTTTCCAGTAGAATATAAAATCACAATTTTAAAAATAAAGAGTTTCATCGATATAAAACTACGGACTTCATCGTAAGCGTGACAGCACTAGGGTCAACTGTCACAGAGATCAAGCTATATTTTATGGTCTATAGGTCCTTGTTTACCTAGTCAATGGTACGGAACCCTTCGTGCGCGAGTCCGACTCGCACTTGGCCCATTTGTATATTTATAGATATAATTTCTACTCAAAGATTATACATTAATGTTATGATAACAATTGTGTTAGTTGTAGTGTTATCTAATAGTTTAATATAATATTCAGAACTATACAATCTTCATTATTTATGTTTATATATTTAATGTATGTTAATATGTTAAATATTATTACCAACTGAATAATAAGATTTAAATAAGTTTTACTTCTACATCGAGTAAAGGTTCACTAGCGCTTATTTTCTTTTTTTAGGGTTCCGTACCCAAAGGGTAAAAACGGAACCCTATTACTAAGACTTCGCTGTCTGTCCGTCCGTCTGTCTGTCACCAGGCTGTATCTCAAGAACCACGGTAGCTAGACAGTTGAAATTTTCACAAATTATGTATTTCTGTTGCCGCTATAACAACAAATACTAAAAACAAAATAAAATCAATATTTATGAGGGTCTCCCATATAACAAATGCGAATTTAATGGTACGGTAAATGGTACGGAACCTTTCGTTTGCGACTCCGACTCGCACTTAGCCGGTTTTTATAAAAACTTATTTGCGAGCGAATAATGAATACCAGACGTGTGGCTTCAATTAACATCTCTTGGAAGTCAGTTCCAGCTGTCTTACCAATTAGACCAGTATGGGTGGGTTGAGTGTATGGCAACCAAATTGTGTGACTCATATTTTTTTTTTACTAAGGAAATGCCGGGTGGCGCTTTCTTATTGCAGATTTCAAATGCAGGGCCAAAGCGGCTGGATTCGAAACGCTGTAACGGCGGGTCGCTAGTTCATTGTATAAATTATTTATTATATACTGACTCAACTACATATCAAATAAAATAAAAGGAAAAATCGATAGCAGTGCCACCACCCGGTCCAATTATTAATCTAAACCATTCTTGAAACCACTTGAACACATAAAAAATTTCATCAATATCTTTCCGGTCGTTTAGGAATTCAATTACAAACACACGAACAGAACATTTATAATATACAGATTTATATAATAAGGACTATATACGCTCGCGTTATTAAAGTTTCTTGTTCACAGAGCATGGAAATAATTCTAAGATACTAGAACATTTTAGAGTTCTGTGAGCCTACTCTTGAATCTCGATTCCAATCGCAGCTAGAATTTGAGCAAATTTGGTACTCTTGAAAGCGATACTAGCGCACGATTGGAATCAAATTCAGTGGATTTTTTTTTAAACTAAATGAATTCGACTCTCGTCGATTAAGTCAAATATTTGCTACTCCCGACGTGATTTTGACGTAGTTTAAAATCGTTAATGTTGCACAATTTCAAGAAAGCGTATTTCTGGTGATCGAGTTCGTTATTAATTTAAAGTAATAAAATACTGCACATTTGGTGAAAATAAAAACGGCAAACGCGAAGAATTCATTCTCGATTTTGTTCAAGAGTACCAAATATAAGTTTGGTGAGACTGAAATGGATTCGAAATTCGAATTGATTTCAAGAGTAAGCCCAATGTGGTGTTTGTTACGCATTATCGCCTTCAAAGTATTAAAGGCTCGCTCTGTTTACCAAAACATTACGCAAGTCAGAATTTTCATCGCACGTCAAAGACAAGACTTCCCTTGTTTACGTACAGGAGAATCAGTTGCATCACAAATCATGTCGTATTTAGGACACCGTTTCATCTTACTAACGTCCGTGTCTGCGGGATGCAAGCCAATAAAGATTCCTTTAATCTACAACTTAAGTAGGGCGTTCATGTAATTAAAAAAATGTATTCGACAAACGTAGAATTTAGTTTTTATGGTTTTAAATGTCTCTTTTTAACCGACTTCAAAAAAAGGAAGGGTTCTCGATACCTCGCAATTTTTTTTTTATGTATGTTCACCGATTACTCAAAGACGCCTGGACCGATTTGCAAAATTCTTTTTTTGTTTGATAGGGTATACTTCCCAGGTGGTCCCATAGTCATCAGGTCAGGATCTGATGATGGTATCCTTGAGAAATTGGTGGAATTCTTAAAATTTTATAGGCAATTTTTCTTATACTTCATAAAGCTATTTAGGTATTTGCGCCTGGTAATGATCATCTCGTTGCAGAGCTGATGATGGAAGACACAATTTGAAGGCGGTTTTTTTTAAATTAAAAATTATAGATTATGAATAAAGAATGTTTCACGTAAAGCTAGAAATAAAATCATCATCACAGCACATTTACGTCCCAATACTGGGCTCGAGCCTCCTCCGTATTGGGAGGATAATTGATATACCACGCTGGTCAGACGGCTAGTATAGAGTTTTATATCGAGTTTCCCTTCTCTTGCATAGATGTTATATGCACAAGATATCCTTTAGTCGCCTTTTACGACATCCACGGGCAAGAGAAAGGGTGTTGAGTTGTATTCTTACTTCGTCACCACGCTGTATACTACTGAACAAAAATACTACATTTACACTTTCCGTGTGGTGACGGAATGAAAATACAGTTAACCACTATCTTACATCATTTCCGTGTGGTGACGGAGTAAGAATACCATTCACCACTCCCTATCTTGCCCGTGGATGTCGTATAAGACGACTATGGGATGTAACATGCACATAACATCCGTGCAAGAGAAGGAAAACTCGAAATGAAACCCTATACCAACGTGTCTGACCAGCATGGTATAGTAGGTCAAATTATCTCCCATTGTGGAGGAGGCCCGAGCCCAACAGTGGGACGTATGTGGGCTGCGATGATTACATCTTTTGTTTTTGACGTGACAACGTCTTATAATTTGATGGAGCCAGCTGCACACACGAAAAAACATGACGTATGCGGCGTTACCTCGCTCTGAGGCGTTCCATTTAAGGCTTGATCCATACAAAATATCTATCAAACAAATAAAATTTTCTTTTGAAAAATGAAACCGTTCCATCAGTATTTTCTTATGACGTTGTCAAGTTCAACTATCGTCAGTAAACCGACTTTACAGACAACCGATTTTTTTAAGGGGTGGGCCATGGTCAGCGCTCCCGTCGTCTGGATCCGTCCGGGACGACAGAGGGCCGGCACGAGGCCCCATGACCCACGCGTGACACGTCGCCTTCGTCGTTAGTCCGATCACCGGTGCAGAGTAACTTGTCTTCAGTGGCCGGTCCGACGGAATACCCCGGTCGCGGGGTACCATCTCCTCTCGACGTTCCCCCTCGAGGACGGCGGTCGCCTTCGCGCGATCAGCCTCTCTGCGGGTGACGGACTAAATCCCCGGTCCAGTCACCCGCGGTCTCGGATAGGGCGGCATTAGACGGAGATACTCGCGCCTGCGGCGCCCGATCTATCTTACTTCTGAATGTCGTTAACGATGACTAAAGGATATAGTAAGCATATAACATCTCTGCAAGAGATGGAAAACTCGAAACAAAACCCTATATCAACCTGTCTGACCCGCATGGTATAGTAAAGTCAATTCCCCTCCTATTGTGGGTGCCTCGAGCCCAGCGGTGGGCCGTATATGAACTGTGATGAAAATGATTATACTGCGCTGGTCAGACGTGTTAATAGGGTTTTATGTCGAGTTTTCCTTCTCTTGATTAGATGTTTTCTTTATATCATACCACTTAGTCTTCTTTTACGATATCAACGGGCTAGAGAGGGTCAGTGAATTGTAATCTTACTCCGTCACCACAAGGAAAACTTATTTACAACTAACTAGCTGAACCAAGAGAAGTTGTTCTGTTCAAATCTAAAAAAAATAGTAAAATCTTTCAAAAGGTTCGCATCGCCATCTATCGGTTCCAATTATTAATCCAAACCATATCCATCTAAACAGCCACAATAAAACATTAAAATCGGTGCAGCCGTTTAGAAGGAGTTCAATAACAAACACGAACAGAAGATTAAATCTTTATACATTTATATTTCTTGTATAGGTACGTATGTATGTCACTAAACGGCTGGATCGATGTGGACGAAACTTTTTCTGTGTACAAGAGGATTCGAGAATGCTTTAGATTCACAATTGGACCCGGTAGGTGGCTCTGCGATCGATTTCAAGGAGAATTACTGTTATAATTTTTTTAGATTTAAACAGAACAACGTCCGTTGAGTCAGCTAGTACGTATATAAAGACATGCAAAGTTAATTACAGTCTAACGTAACAGGTTTTAGTTATAAATGGTAAACGTTTAGTTCATTAGTCAGATGTCCATTATCGTTATCAAGACTGTATACGACAATATTATAACGATAATGGTTCCGTATAAGTACGCGTGTTATCTTGATGCATGTCACTATACTTAATGGCATTTGAATTAATTACATATTAATTGTATTACATATATGACGTTTGGACTTCCGTGTGGTAACGGAGTAAGAATACAATTCAGCAATCCATCTCTTGTATATGTCGTAAAAGAGACCTAAGAGATGTGATATGCAGATAACAGTTTTGCCTATGCCAGAAAAGGAAAACTTGAAATAAAATACCTATAACAGCACGTCTGACCAGCGAGATATAGTAGGTCAATTGCCCTCCATTGTGGAGGAGGCCTGATCTCAAAAGTGAGACTTATAAGTTGAGATAAAGATGACAATAAGTCAATTAACAAAATAAAATATTTCACATTGTAAATAAAACTACTTTGGGGATTTTATCGCGTTTGTATTTAATTTTTGATTGACCGACGTTTCGAACACTTTACAGCATTCATGGTCACGGTCGGACTAAGATGTCTGACGTCCAACAAGTCATCGTTATTGCAGATATTTATAATTATCTACCCGCTATAGAAATTGGTTATTACATTTTGACCCCTATTTTTTTACAAATTTATTGCCAGTACAAGAAGAAAATGATTCTATACGCGAAAATTATATTATTTATGGTTAGTAATTATTAAACACTAAATTCTTTCACCAATGGAAAGCTATAATATCAGGGGTATCAGGTAAACTAGGCTATATTTTATCCCGGTATTCCCATGGGAATGGGAACTACGCGGGTAAAACTACTACAACCGAAGGAAAGCGAGGGCGGGTTGCTAGTTGAATATAATATTGTAATCGGGCGAGAGAGGCATGAGCGGTGGGTGCCGGATTATTGGACGTGTTGGACTACTGAAGTGCCGGATTAGTGAGATTAGGTATACTGTACTAAAATTTCTTCTTCTTCTCAGCCCACAATAAGTCTCACTGTTCGGCTCGAGCCTCCTCTGCAATGGCAGGAACGCGCTAGTCGGACGTGTTGTATAGGGTTTCTTTCGAATTTTCCTTTTCTTGCAGAGATGTCATTTGCAAATGATATCTTTCAGTTGTCTTTAATGACAGCAACGGACAAGACAGGGGACGGCGATTATGCAAATCTCCTTTTATCTTGCTCTGTCACCACACGGCAAATGCAATTTAAAATTTACAAAAAGCAATTTACCATGCTTTTAATTTTGAGCAGTGTTTTAAAAGATGATTTAGGGGTATAAATAGAGATCAATGCTGCAAAAGAGAAAAACTATAATAAACAGATCCCTAACTCCTAATTAAGCTGTGTGATGGTAGCTACGAATACTACCAACCCTTACACTGTTCATGGGTGTCGTAAAAGACTCCTAAGACCTTTAAATTAGGCTATGATGCCGTATGGTCAACAATAAATGGACCGACCACTGAAGACAAGTTACTTTGCACCGGTGGTAGACCTAACGACAAAGGGGACGTGCCACGGGTGGGTTACGGGGCCACGCACCGTCCCTCTGTCACCCCGGACGGAGTCGGGCGGCGGATGCACTTATCGTAGCCCACCCAAAAAAAAATGTCAACAATAAAATAAATACCCAAGTAAGGTTGACGGCAGGCAGACGGCCGCTCATAAAACCATCGCCAATAACTGGAGTACATATTCCGTCGAACCCAATTAGTGAATATAAGAGCATTACGATGGTGTTGATACAATTAAAATCCAAAAATGTTATAACCACAATACTCGAAACTCGGATATCAATTATGTTATCTACACGAATACAATAATAATATAATACACGAACGTGTATTGCGTCAAACGCGAATCGGTTTGAAAAACGTGGTTTGTTTACAGAACGACACCGATGTCATAACAATCGACCTCGGCCGGGGTCAAACATTTGTTGGACGTGGTTTTTATGGATTTTTAAACGGTTCAACATTAACAACCGTCGTTTGTACATAATTAGCTATGTAGTTTACATAATTTAAGAATAATATGTGCAAAATGATCACTGTGGTGACGGAGTAAGAATACAATTGACCATGCCCTATCTTCCCCGTGGATGTCGTAAAAGAAGACTGAATGATATAATATGCATTTAAAATCTATGCAATAGAAAGAAAACCCTATAGCAACACGTTTGGCCTACTGTGGTCCTCCCACAGCCGAGGTTCGAGTTCAGCAGTGGGACGTATAGGTATAAGCTGAAATGATAATGGTAATGAAAAGGAAAAAACCGGCTAAGTGCAAGTTGGAGTCGCGCACGTAAGGTTCCGTACCATTATCAATAAAAAAAAGGACAAAAAAATCACGTTTGTTGTATGGGAGCCCCCCTTAAATATACATTTTATTTTGTTTTTAGTATTTGTTGGTATAGTTCAGAGAGTGTCACTATCAGTTGTCTGTCCGTCAACTGATTAGAGCCACTACGGGTGCGCGATCCCGGACTGCTCCAGCTGCTGCTGTCGTCCCTCTTTCCTATATCCCATGACAGTAGTATCCTTAACCCATTTTCTTCCTTATTCATCCACTATGTCCCATCCTTTTCCCCATAAACGAGAATTCCCGAGGAGGGTTGACGTCAGGCGGGCGGCCGGCCATAAAATGAATAGCCGTATCTTTTTTACAGCATGGTTTTTGAGGTAAAAACATGTTGTGCTGACCCACTTAGCGTGGGACGAGGGCAGGTAAATGATGAGTATTTGTTGGTATAGCGGCATCAGAAATACACAATTTGTAAAAATTTCAACTGACTAGCTATCGCGGTTCTTGAGATACAGCCTGATGACAGACGGACGGAGAGACAGCGAAGTCTTAGTAATTAGGGTCCCGTTTTTACCTTTTGGGTACGAGCCCTAAAAAACAGTAAAATATTTCAATTCTTTCCCTTCTGAACCAAATATAAGTGTGAATTGCTACAAATCATTTCAGCTCATATACGTCCCACTGTTGGGCTCGAGTCTGCTCCATAATAGGAGGGAAATTAACCTTACTATACCATGATGGTCAGGCAGGTTGGTATAGGGTTTTACTTCTCTTGCATATATGTTATTATTATCATCATCATCATCGCAGCCTACACTCGTCCCACTATTGGGCTCGGGCCTCCTTCATAATGGGAGGGAATTTGACCTACTATACCATGCTGGTCAGACATGTTGGCATAGGGTTTCATTTGGAGTTTCCCTTCTCTTGCACAGATGTTATATGCGTATTATATCCCTTAGTCGTCTTTTACGACATCTACGGGCAAGATAGGGAGTGGTAAACTGTATTCTTACTTCGTCATCACACGGATAATGATTGCTACACAACGAAAGGGAAATCGGTATCCTAATTGACTCCAAAAAGACATATTATATCAAAGAGCTTTCCTGTTGTTTTTAACTGACTTCAAAAAAGGAGGAGGTTTCTCAATCCGACCGTATACCTATGCTTGTCGGGCCGACCACTGATGACAAGTAACCCTGCTCCGGTGGTCGGCCCAACGACGAAGGCGACGTGGTGTTCGGGTGGGTTGCGGGTGTTGCGTGCTATACGCCCCTCTGTCGCCCCGGACAGAGTGGTGCGAGGGGCGCGCCGACCGCAACCCACCCTAAAAAAAAACAAAAAAATAAATAAATACCTATGCTTTTTTATATTTGTTCGCGGATAACTTCGTTGTTTATGAACCGATTTTGATGATTCTTTCTTTGTTGGAAAAGGTATACTTCCCAAATGGTAGCATGAAATTTTATCGAAATCGAACAAGTAGTTTTTGAAAAATCAACATAAATCTAAAAAAAATATCTACGTTGTCTACATTATTGCAGGTGGTTTCTTTTTCATTAATTTTGCAAAAAATAATTATCTTTTTTATTGATGTCGTTCGTATATATCTTTGTTTCAGTCTGTTTACGACACCCGTAGGAATGAGAGGAACGTTGGCATTATATTCGTTACTTAGTTTTATGGTGAACGCACACTTATCCGAGCCGATCGAAACAAATTTTAGAATTTTTTATAGAAATCATCTTCCAGATTCGGACGATTCGACGCGGTCAAGTGTGCGAGGTTTCATGACATTTCATATACAGAATTCTAAAATTCGTTTCGTTCGACTCGTTCGATGCGGTCGGCTCGGATAAGTGTGCGTTCACCTTTAGTCTTAATCGTTTATACGACACCCATGGTCAAGAAAGGGGGAGGGATTCATAACATTACTACTTATAATGATGATGACATGAAATATTTGTGTAATAACCGCATGATTTCTTCACCGTAATTATATTCACTCTCGAAAAGCCATTGAAGGTAAAAACATACGTATATTAACTTTCCCCTTGTAAGTTGTCTAATAAATAATTGACATTTGAACTGTTGCATGGAATTATAAATATATACGACACGTTTTATTACCAGCAATTATCCTTGCTTTCGGTAATTGTATCTCATTATATATTCTAGAATCATTGCCATCGTGATTATTTTTCACTAGCAAACCCGTCCTCGCTTCGGTTTCAGTCGCCTTACCCGCGTAGTTCCCGTTCCCGTGGGAATACCGAGATAAAATCTAGCCTAAGTTACCCCTTACATAGACAGCTACGTGGTAGTAAAATATTACCAAAATCCGTCCAGCTGTTACCCAAAACAAACAGAGAGACAGACAGACAACATTTTAAACCGTTTTTAGGCAAAGATATCGTGCAAATAACTGTGTGAGCATGAAAAAGAAGCCCCTAATTTGACATTACAAACAGACACTAAAATTTTATTTATTTGTATAGATGTATAGATGACACGACAATGTGATTAGTCAAATTACCACTCACAAATGAGGAGGTGCCAATAACTTATATGGGCTGAGACGAGATGAGGGTGATAATATTTCTTCTCTCGCGAAATAAGTGTTATTATGTGTGGTGATGGAGTAAGAATACAATTCACCACCGCCTAAAAATTAAAAAAAAAACAGGTTCATAATAACACCGAGATTCGATCTCACGCTGTTTGAATGCGACTGGACAACTTCCTAACTGAGCTATTGTCACTCTTGACGGTGATGGCTAAATTTACATTCCTATTATAATGACATTTTTGTCATTGTATTGATTAGCTAAAAACACCGAAAAAAATCTTTTTCTATAAATAAAACTTAGTATACTAAATTTCATGTAAATCGTTGAAACTGTTGCCGAGATTCAGATTATATATATAAATACATATACATACAAGAATTGCTCGTTTAAAGATATAAGATATAACATCTACACAAAAAAGGAAAGTTAGATATAAAACCTTGTACCATCAACTCAATTCCCCAATGCCCAATTGGAGTCAATTTCCCTCCCATTCCTCCTATTGTGGAGGACGATAGAGTCCAACAACGGCATATATGAGCTGAAATGATGAATTGTTAAATGACATCAGATGGAGTTGGTTATTATCATAGAACATGTATCATTATATAAATATGATAGTCAAACATTTAAAACCATTTGTTTATATATACAAGGTCGTTAGAAGGTCACGTGTACCTTTTATAAATTTAAGTTAAACCTGTTTTTCTTTAAAGAATTCCTCTATTAAATGTCTGTAGCAATGTATTTGTAGATGTATGTAGATTTTTATTAAGATGTTCTATTTTATACGTTCATTCAACGATAAGATCGAAGATTCATTCATAATTTCTAATGATTATGTAAAATGTTATATAAATTTATTTTAACGAATTCATTAATTGTAATTTTATACTTTTTTATACTTCAATGAAATATGAATGAGATTACTAGGTTTACGAGTTCGAATACTTATTCGGATAAGTATTATTTTGTTTTTGAAGTTTTATGTCAAGAAATATCGACACCCTGAAGTTAGCTAGTCAATATATTTTAGAAGACGCGCTCACACCGTCACAAATGTCAACTAGGTAATGTGCTATAATAAAACTTTCAATGTATTAAGTACCTTTTTTTCTATTATTAGTGACTTTTTTCTACCAAAAACGTAAGATGGCGCGAAGGAAAAGTTTTTAGAAAGATTTTTGTCTCGTTACGCCAAAGAATTATCTCCCCGAGGGGGGGACGTCGGTCGATGGGAGGGTACCCCAAATAGGGGGTATTCCGTCGGGTCGACCACTGATGACAAGTAATCCTGCTCCGGTGGTCGGCCCAACGACGAAGGCGACGTGCATCGCGGGTGGGTTGCGGGTGTGCTTATGCCCCTCTGTCGCCCCGGACGGAGTGGTGCGAGGAGCGCGCCGACCGCAACCCAACACAAAAAAAAAACGCTAACGTATTATAACTTTTTACACACTTTTTTATGATAATTAGTAACTGCGCCTCATGGATTTTCAGCAATATTAGGTGTACAGCACAGCTCTACACCACATGTCTACATGTCTATTATAAGTGTATGATTGAAGGGAACGGTATGAAAACAGGAACTGGTGTAGTCCGTCCGAGACCGTTGTGTTCAGTATTCCTTGCGTGGTCTACAAGAAAATTGCTGTGAAAATTTGGCATGTTGTTGGTTAATTATGCAAATGCAACCTTAGCTGGCCATATCACGAGGAAAATGCAAATTTCCTTTAAAACATAGAGAAATACCAATGAAGTATAAGTAGGATTTATTTTTATGTGGTAGGAACATCCTGTAAAGTCGTTTGTCTACAGCCGCGGGCCGGTCCGTCCGGTAGTACCACACTCTAACAGAAAATCGACGTCTAAGTAGTAGCAATTTGTTACTGCGCTTCGTTCGGTGACCGAGAGAGCTGGAAACCCAAAGTTGAGGGTGTTTGCGTGTAATAGTTTTTGGTGATCCCTTCAATATCCATCACCGAACCACTTTCGCAAGCAATCACACTCTATTCACTTTCTTCACAGTAGGCAGCGGTCTGTCACAGAACGACGAGCGGCAGTATCACTTGCCATCATCAGAAGTGCTGTCTGTTCGTTTGTCACCGACAGCAATAAAAAAAAAAATAAAAACATTGTGACGGATCGATCATAGACCGTCAAAAAAGGGATACAATCTAAAATCATTTAGAACTTCAAAGGTATACTTATATGTATACATTCACGATCTGTGACGTCATCATTCACACGCACACGCGCACATGAAATCCTAAACACCTACTATTATTTCTCGCTTACATTACGTAATTGCCAAATAATTTCTTAAGTAAGAACGGCCTCTTTAATAACTCAATATACAGGTTGATTTTACGTTTGGTAACGGATTAAGAATATAATTCACCACACCTTTGTTGGCCAGATGGTAAATGACGACTAAGATAACATCTATACAAGAAAAGAGTAAAACCTTAAACCAACTTATCTGACCAGTATGGCATAATAGGTCAATTTTGCTCCCCTTTGACAGGCTTCGATCTTAGCAGTGGGACGAATATGAGCTGAAATGATGAAGACGAACTAACAAGTTGTATATGTTATGAATTCAAATATATCGCCATCATAGATTTACACAAGGTTTCGTTATCAACATCCCATGGTTTAGCTTCTCTTCGAGATAATTTACGTCAGCGAGAGAATTTGAATATTCTTAATCATATCTAGCCCGTGGATGTCGTAAAAGACGAATAAGGGATATAATACGCATATAAAGTTTATGCAAGGGAAGGAAAACTCGAAATTAATCCCTATTCCAAGTTGTCTGACCAGCATTGTATAGTAAGTTCAATTTATCTCCCGTATGTGCCGTGCTTAATAAGTAATAACGTTTTCTAATACGGGACATCTTATGATCTCTATACGATACGTCCTAATGCTAGGTTTGTTTCAGGTATGGTTGCAGACCAGTTGATATAGGGTTTTATTTCGAGGTTTTCCTCTCCTCCATAGACGTTATATGTACGTTATATTCTTTATTTGTCTTTTACTACACCCACGGGTAAGATAGGGAATGATTTATACTCTTACTCCGTCACCATACAGGATATATCAGCACACAAGACTAAAACCGAATTTTAAATATCAATCTGTAGATTAACTACACGGATAGTTTACAAAATATCTAACCAAATCGTGTATCACTGTTGTAACCTCATCACGAACGGATTCTAATAATATTATTCCTGTATTAACCTCCTGATATATTACATTCTCTTTATCTATTAGAAATAGCGTAATCTTCATAGTCATTAGTATTAACGTAGAAAGCACTGATTAATAACAGCAGAAAATAAGTTTTAGTGTAAAATTTAATATATCTATACCAATAAATAAAATTGGAGTGTCCGTTTGTAATGTCAAAACAATAGGCTTTTTTCATGCTCACATGGTTATTTGCACGACACCTATGCCTAAAATAGGGATTGAAAAATTTTTGTCTGTCTGTTTGTGCCGGGTAATCTTCAAAACGGCAAAACCGATTTAAAAAATTCTTTCACCAATGGAAAGCTATAATATCAGGGCGTAAACTAAGCTATATTTTATCCCGGTATTCCCACGGGAACGGGAACTACAGGGGTAAAACGACTATAACCGAAGCGAAGCGAGGGCGGATTGTTAGTACAACATATATATATTTAGACGATTTCCTGCACTAAGGAAATAATCCTTGTATTGCGAGGGAGTTTACAAACATGTAATTAAGGGACACAAATTACATCCAGACTCAGAGGTGTTTGTTGATGTTTTTACTATCACCGATTCTTATTGCACGCATTCACACTCTCTTAATTTTTTTCGCGATAGGCAGCGGGCTTGCAAAGGTCCATGAGCGGCAGCAACACCTTCAGGTGTACTGTTTGTTCATTTGCCATAGTTTGCTATAAAAACAAAACACACACACGCACATACACACAAGTGCGATTCCCATAATATGATCATCATTATTTCAGCTCATATATGTCCCCATCGGGCTCGAGTTCCCTCCACAATAAGGAGGAAAATTTACTTTTGTATACCAGCATGGTGTTAAAAGTTATTTTAACATACAAATAATGTGACATGATTTGCAAATCACGACACATTATTTGTATATTTAAAAACCGGCTAAGTGCGAGTCGGAGTCGCGCACACAGGATGCCGTAGCATTATCTATAAAAATAGCAAAAAAAAAATTGCGTTTTTTGTATAGGAGCCCCACCTAAATATTTATTTTATTTTTAGTGTTTGTTGTTATAGCGGCAACAGAAATACATAATTTAGGTAGATACAGAGATATAGCCTGGTGGCAGACAGACGGACGGACAGGCAGCGAAGTCTTAATAGGGTCTCGTTTTTACCCTAAGGGTACGGAACCCTAAAAACAACTTTTTACAATCAGAAATGATACGTTTCGTGTTCTTTGTGTCGTAGAAATAACAAACAAAAATTTAACGAACAGATATTAAACTTCATCGTCATCATAGCTCATATATAGCCCAGTGCCGGGATCGAGCCTCCTCCATAATGGAAGGGATATTGATCTACTATACCGCACTGGTGAGACGGGTTGGTATAGGGTTTAATTCGACTTTTCCTTGAATAGATGTTATATGCATTTTATAATTCTTTATTCGTCGTTTTACGACAACCACGTGCAAGAAATGGGATTGTAAATTATATTTTTACTTGATCAATCTATACCAATAAATAGAATTGGAGTGTCTGTTTGTAATGTCAAAATAATAGACTTTTTTCATGCTCAAACGGTTATTTGCACTATAAATATGCTTAAAATTCACTTTATATTTTTTTGTCTGTCTTGTCTGTTTGTTCCGAGTAATTTGCAAAACGGCTGGACCGATTTCAAAAATTCTTTCACCAATGGAAACCTATAATATCAGGGAGTAAACTAGGTTATATTTTGTCCCAGTATTCCCACGGGAACTACGGGGATAAGGCGACAGAAATCGATGCGAAGCGAGGGCGGGTTGCTAGTTCAAAACAAAATAATCTTAACCAAGAACGCTGTAAAGTGTTCGAAACGTTGGACAATCAAAAATCAAATGGCGATAAAATCCGTAAAATAGTTTTATTTAAAATGCCTGTTTATGTACAATACTCGCGTAAACATCAGAGATTATTATTAAAATAATAATTCGTTTTTAACATGGAGTATTATCTTGCAGGAGTCTCCAACCTCATCCACCAACATCATCAATACTCATCATGGAAGGTTAATTACTACGCAATTCAAGTTAACAAGAGGCCCTACCGTAATTAGGGCACAAACAGAAGCACAATTTTAGGTGTTAATAGCGTATGGTGTTAACTATAGGCATTCAATGGTTCTCTCTTTATTTTTGAAGTGAAATAAGAACGAGGTTTTAGGGTAAGGTCCATTATACATCAATGTCATATTTTTATGTAACTTTCCTTTAGTGACCGATGAAAACACTGTATGTCTACCCATGTGGGAGTTGTAAAAATCATCACCACGGGGTAATAGGTCCTAAAAATCTTTTAAGTTTTAATTTTGTGATATGTATATTCTAAAATTCCCTCTCTTGCCCGTGGATGTCGTAAAAGACGACTATGAGATATAATATGCACATAACATCTGTGCAAGAGAAGGAAAACTCGAAATGAAACCTCATACCAAAATGTCTGACCAGCATGGTATAGTAGGTCAAATTCTTCTCACTCTTCTCTTCCATTGTGGAGAAGGCCCGAGCCCAACAGTGGGACGTATATGGGCTGCGATAATAATGATAATATTCTAAAATTTCTATGTAATGACTAAGTAAGAATCATTTCACGACCCCTATGTTGCCTGTAACTATGCAAATCAAATAAAATCATTTATTCTGCATAGACCGCTTAAGGGCACTTACATATTGTCAAATTACACGTTTGAATACAATACAACAATCTACCACCGGATCGGAACGCGGCCACAAACTGAAAAGATCCGGCAAGAAACTCAGCGGGCAGTAATTTTTTTTTCTTAATCCTTTAAATATACATAATATTACGCTTCGTACAACATATATGGTATTAGCTCCAGTGTGATGCCCTTCGAAGTTGTATATATGTATAAATTTTCAAGATTTAATACAAGACAAAAAAAGCATAAAGAAAGGAAGAAAATATGGCTGGACCAGATCCCACAAGCAGCATCCGATCACGAGTTAACTACTAAAGTCTAACTTTTTATTAGCTGCAGTAAAATGACGTTTCTAAATGTCATTCCGTAAAATAATGTTGACAGCCTAATCTCAATAGGGATGTGATTCAGTTCACAAAAGTTTACAGAATATCTAATCGTTCCATAGCTGACTCATAATGATCATACTAAATTCTATTTAATATTAATGTAAATAAAAGGCTGTATAAACGTTGATCCTTTTAGACATATACAAGGTAACACTCAAGAAAACGCTCTCTCAAGTTGGTAGTAGGTACTGGTTTTTGGTTACGGTGCTACGATGACGCTTGACCGCCATTTTGTTTCGGTTGTCATTCGCTCATTCGGCTTCATACTTCTGTTTTGAGTGCATGAATAACTTTGATTTGCCCACTGCGCGTTGTTTTTGTTATCATTATTGTTAAACTTATGTTACGTTGTGTTTGTTTTTCATTACCTGTTTTCGTTAATCGTGTTAGTTTTTTTTTGTTTGATACATTGAAGACATGGATGCTCTGCCGAGCACATCGCAAGATGGCGACACATTTTTATCTCCTAAGAAAAAAAGGCCACGTGTAGCTCTAAGTGCAACTGAAAAACTTTGGGTCCAAAACGTTTACAAATATGTGTTTGAAGTGAAATCTTCAGAATCAAACATTGAAGTTCCAAAAACAAGTGAATGCGTTAACAAGGTGGCTGAAGTCTTGGGAATATCCGTCCGCACAGTTTATTCCGTTTTAAAGGAGCACAAGGAGAACGACAGCGAATCACCAAAACCTCCCGAAAAAACGGGCCCAAAACTTACATTTAAAGATAAACTTGATGATTTCACATTCACTGCTGTTAGACGAATTGTACATCAGTTCTTTCATAGAAATGAAATACCCACCATCGCAAAAGTTAGTTTACACATGTCGTCACTCATCTTTTTATTATACGTTATGTATGTTTTCTCCCATCCCATGTGTAATCTTAACCAATTAGGTAATAACTTTAATCATTTTTAGGTGCTGCAAGTTGTAAATGATGACCCAGGATTGCCCAACTTCTCGAAAGAGACATTGAGAAAAATTATGAAGCATCTTAATTTCGAATTCGCTACTCGATCACGCAAGAGTGTGCTTATTGATAGACAAGATATCATATCATGGCGCCAGCGCTACCTGCGTTTAATTAAACAATATCGTAGGGAGGGAAAATACATATATTATCAAGACGAGACCTGGGTCCACGCTGGTACGTGTCAACTCTTAGTTTCTTCTATTTGTTCCCTTTTTGTTTTGATGTCGAAACTTATGATTCTTTTTTGTTCTTTTCAGGTCATACTACAAAAACAACCTGGATTGACGGAAGTATTAAATCTTCTCGACAGGCATTTTTAGACGGCCTGACTACGGGATTAAAAAATCCCACAGGAAAGAGCAAACGACTCATAATTAGTCACATAGGCGGAGAAGAAGGCTTCCTGGTCGACGGACTTCTTATGTTTGAAGCAAAGAAAGGTACAGAAGACTACCATGATGAAATGAACGCGGAGTGTTTCGAGGATTGGTTCGGCGGTATTCTACCTAAACTCAAGCCGAATGCAGTAGTCGTAATGGACAATGCGCCCTATCACTCTCGGAAGATCGAAACAATCCCGAAGATGTCGTGGACGAAAGCACGAATTCAAGAGTGGCTGACTACTAAAAATATTGCGTTTGAACCAAATATGGTCAAGGCCACTCTCATAGATATTGTGAAACAACAAAATCATACTGAGAAATATGCCGTAGACGAGATGGCTGCACAAAAAGGTATCACACTTTTAAGACTGCCCCCTTATCACTGTGAATTGAACCCCATTGAGTTGGTATGGGCGCAGGTAAAGAGTCACGTCGCAAACAATAATAAGACGTATAAAATGCAAGAAGTGAAAACTTTATTCCAAGAAGGAATCAAGAAAGTGACACCGGCTAAGTGGAGTGACTGTGTGTCTCACACTATTAAAGAGGAAGATAAAATGTGCCACCTCGATCATATTATAGATGAAGTGACAGATAGATTTGTTATTAGTGTGACCGAAAGCAACAGCGACAGTGATTTCGAAAAAGATTAATTAAATAACATTATTATGACGTTTTTGTTTCATTTTGAATGTACCTCTCTATACTTCCACTAAAAAAGATCAATCCTCTAGTATAGTAATAATAATAGGTTAAAAAAATACATTACAACTTAATATTAAATCTCAAAAAAAAAACCAAACTGATTATTCATTTATGATTCACTCATTTAGCTACATCCCTATTTATTTTTCTTCAAAAACCGGCAACCCACAAAACGTCATTTTACTGCAGCTAATAAAAAGTTAGACTTTAGAGCAGCCATCACTCTCCTCAACCAAATTAGAGGGAAGGGAGCGACCCGTCCCACATAGCTACCGCAAGCACATAGCTATTGCAAGATATAACAACTATGCAAGAGAATGAAAACTCGTAACAAATGCATATAGACAGTAACATATGTGACCAGCGTGATAAAAGGTCAATTTCCAATTTCCTCCTAACGTGGAGTGGTACGTATATCAGCTGAGATAGAGATATTCTACAATATGAAGATTGAAAGTTGATTATAATTTTTTTATACGGACATTATCATTTCAGATCATACACGTCCCACTGTTGGGCTCCAGCCTCCTCCACAAAAGGAAGGCAATTCACCTACTATCACGCTGTTCAGACGTGTTGGTATAGAGTTTCATTTCGAGATTTTCTTCTAATGTATAGATATTATATGCATATTTAATCCCGTAGTCGTCTTTTACGACAGCCACGGGTAAAGGAGGGGGTAGTGAATTATATTCTTACTCCACACGGAAAACGGACGATTATACGGACAAGTCAAATTAAAATATATGGACTGCATGATATGGCTAGAAGGGTTAGAGATAATTGATTGAATGATAGGTTTGTATGGATAAAAGGACATGTCACCTCGATACCAATTAATTAGGATGACGGAGGAAGAGTACCTACAATTCCATCTCTTGCCCTTGGGTGTCGTAAAAGACGACAAAGTGATAAAATATGCATATAACATCTATGCAAGAGAAGGAAAACTCCAAACAAAACCCTATATCAGCATGTCTGACCAGCGTGGTCAATTTCCCTCCTATTGTAGAGGAGGCTCGAGCCCAACAATGGGACGTATATGAGCCAAAATGATGATGAATGATGATGAGGCTGATCTATGATGATTTTACGAATGTTATAAGAATGCGATTTATGTTAACGTTGTATTGTCATCGTGTCTGTTTGATTGTCACGGCTCTGTTGCAATAAGTGTTACAAGCTACAAACTGTAGCGGGAAAATTATCTGCTATCTTTGTTTCAAGTTTTCCTTTGCCTGCATAGATGGCACAGTGGTTAAGATTCCTACGTACTGTGTCAGTGTCGTGGGTTTGAATCCCATGCAGGACAACACTTTGTGCGATCCACAAATTGTTGTTCTGAGTCTGGATATAATTTGTGAATATATATTTGTAAAACCCCCCGCAACACAATGATTATTTTATAAGTGCAGGGTAGTCTTTAAAAGAAAAGAAGAAAGAAAGAAATGTTATATGCATATTATACCCCTTAGTCGTAATTCCACGAGTAATATTATTTCATCACTCTATGCCATTTGGTGGCAGGCTACATATATTATGAACCCTTAGTTTTCGTGGATATCGTAAAAGACGAACAAAAGAACCCTACATCAAGGTGGGTCAAATCTATCGGATACCGTCTGGTCTATAATAATAATCTCAACGGGAGTTGACAACGCAAGAGTTTTTTAAATTACATTCCTAAAGAGAGTTGACAAGGCAAGTTGTCAGGCATCCGATCGTAAAAATTGGCAAAAATTATTGCAATATGTACGATAAAAGAAGAGTACAGTGGACCGGCGCCAATTTGGTCCCTGTCTAATCCAGCTAGGGACACGAAAAACTATCGATACTTTTAGGTATCGAGTACTTTTCTTTCGATACCGAGTTACCGATACTTTTGTACTCGATACTTTGCATTCGATACTTTTACTCAATGAGTACTTTTTGACAGATATCGTATCGAATAAATTGTAGAAATTATCCATGTTAAACTTGACTTTACGGCTCTTGTTTATGGTAACGCCATCTAGTTCAAACGCAATGAACCTTCTTAAATGTGGCTCGAAATATTTTAATCCGTTTAGAGACGGTCAAATTCCTAAAAAAAAGCATCACGACATAGATTCTAGAAAAAGTACTCTGTACTCGATACTTTGAAGTATCGATACTACTCATGAGTACAGTATCGATACTTTCTTTTCGATATCGTGTCCCTAAATCCGGCGCCCCTTGTAATCCAACATATCTATTATTATGATAAATTATTCGCCAAGTTTTGCTAATGTAAGTAATGTATAATTGAACAGGTTACAACTTGTACGCGCCATCATTATTGTGCTTTTATTTTAATTCCTCCTCCCTGATATTATCCAGCCTTTTTGAAGATTACCCGGAACAAACAGACAGACAAAAAAATTATAAAGTGTATTTTAGGCATATGTATAGTGCAAATAACCGTGTGAGAATGAAAAAAGCCTATTATTTTGACATTACAAACAGACACTCCAATTTTATTTATTGGTATAGATTGTTTAGTTTGAATGTAATAGCGGTACAGCCTCGCGTATGTTTAGTTTAGTTTATTCATTGCATATTATACGTACCTGTTGGATTATAGGGTACTCTTTTGTAAAAATATTCGGGATAAGGGATCTTAGGCAGTAGTCTATCATCATTCATCATTTCAGCTTATCGCCGTTCACTGCTGGACGTAGGCCTCCCTCATGTTACGCCACAAAGTGCGGTCTTGTGCCGCCTGCATTCAACGACGCCCAGCAACTTTCACCAGGTCGTCGGTGGGGTCGTCCTACACTACGCCGTCCGATACGTGGTCGCCACTCGAGAACCTTTCTTCCCCAGTGAAGTGGCAATGGGCAGGCCACATCGCTCGACGAACCGACAACAGTAGTCTATAATCCGACAAATTCCATAGTTCGAAACTTTTATCGGAATACCGAGGGTCCATTTTATATAATAGGTCGAATCCAAGTAATTGGGATAAGAGCAGGATTATGGTGATAATCATGTTGATCGCCGCTCTTTTCTTGATACTAGCACCATAACGCGACTAAATACGTGATCTGATTACATAAACGATGGTACTACGAACGACATGACACAAAGTTGTTCAACACCAGGATATGACCTAAAACTATTGTTTTCCTCATAAACAATGATGATGCAGGTATGGATATTAAGCATTATCACAATTGCGCAGCAGCTTATAAATCTTCCAATATCTGAAAGGCAGGACTCTTATTCAGTTTCAAGATCTTTCTATACATCATCATCATCTTGCTCTTATCCCAATTACTTGGGGTCGACGCAATATGTCATCTGTTTTGACATATTGCAAAAAGTTTCGGCAAGATCTTTCTATACAAATAAATAAAATTGAAGTGTATTTGTAATATCAAATTAATGGGCTTTTTTTTCATGCTGATACGGTTATTTGCACGATACCTATGCTTAAAAACTGATGTAAAAAATGTTGGTCTGTTTGTTTTGGGTAATCTTCAAAACGGCTGGACAGATTTTGATAATATTTTAGTACCAGGTAGCTGTCTATGTAAGGAGTAAGTTGGGCTATATTTTATCCCGGTATTCTCACGGTAACGGTAACTACGTACGCGGGTAAGGCAACTAAAGCCGAAACGAAGCGAGGGCGGGTTGCTAGTCCAAAATAAAAAAGTCCACTCTGTAATATAGAAACATAACAACTAATCGATATAAATAATATCCACAGGACTGTCATGCATGGGAATCGAACCTACAATATTCGGCATGGTAGGCCACGCAGATGCTATTGGAAGAGGAGTGGAGATATTTGAGTCAAAGTGAAATCTCTCACACATTATTAAACTTTACTATATTTCGACGTTTGCAGTCACCATTGATGGGCAATGGGGGCAGTTGACTGTCATATGAAGCTGTATAATATATACTTAATATTACGTGGATATCTTAAAAGGCAACTAAATGAATGGGAAGGGTGTTACCGGGTTGGGAGCCCTCAGCGCTCACCCATAGACCGGGCTAAGCTGTGAAAGTCATCTGCGGCTAACAGCTATACACACACAAAAAAAAATAGAGAAGGGTGTTGCAGATAAAATCCATATATTATATTAGTAGTATTATTCCATATAATTTATTAGTTATCAAAATCTTATTGTCGTTAAGGCTGTGAATTTGTGTTAAGATAGCCGGTTCAATAGTGCTTAACTGTTTTTTTTTTAATATGTCTATAAAGTTATTGTTATTTTTATAAATACTCAAACTTTTAAGCCAGTTTTTAAATGCTTGATGCGGGTCAAGACCAAGTAAGCAGCAATTAATTTTATCTAAGAGCAAGTTTTTTTTTATTCTTATTTTACGCGCTATCATTATATAAAACAGTCTCTCACTACTGTCTGTACTTATGTAAGCTTAAATCTTCTAAACTACACCATGAATTTGGATGCTGTTTTCAGAGTCAAATAATTTCTTACGGATGCCCTATAGGTATATAGAAAAATAGAAACCCACCCTCGCTTCGCATCGGTTTCAGTAGCTTTGCCCACGCAGTTTCCGTTCCTGTGGGAATACCAGGATAAAATATAGCCTATGTTACTCCCTGATATTATAGCTTTCCATTGTGAATTTTTGGAATCGGTTCGGTGGTTCAAGCGTGAAAGCGTAACCAACAAACAACCAAACTTACCTTCGCATTTATAATATTATTAAGGATATAAAATAATGTTTAACAAAAACATAATTACTCGTTATATGTGAGCATGTCCGTGTAGTGACGGAGTAAGAATAAAATTCACCACCTCTATCATGGCTGTCGTAAAAAACAACTAAGGGACATGATATGCAGATATAGGTAATCTACACAAAATAAGGAAAACTCGAGATGACAACCTATACCAACCAATCGTACTAGAGAGGTATATTAGATCAACTTCTCCCTTATTATGGAGGAGGCTCGGGCCCAATAGTGAGCTGTTTATTACATACTAGCAGCGCCCTGCGGTTTCACCCGCAGTTCCTCTTCCCGTGGGAATATCGGGATAAATTATAACCTATGTGTTATTCTGATATGTAAGCTATATTATTGTGAAGTTTCGTTAAAATTCATTCAGTAGTTTTTGCGTGAAATAGCACCAAACATCTTCACATCCTCACAAACTTTTGCGTTTATAATATTAGTAGGATTTTTTTAATAATATTAATACGATGCTACGAAGTAGCACATAGTATGGATACCTAGATGCCCCTTTTTACAATAGGCTACAGACGGACTACACTTTGTCCAAACGATTGGAATGGGTGTGCGGTCCCTTAAATTGTCGTATTGAACTGGTCACCGGAACTAATTCCTCGACTCGTTGGCGTGTTGCTCGAGTAACTGTTCCAATAAACAACCCGTGCGACGGGCCCGTATCACTTACCATCAAGACTGCTAGTTATAAATCATTATTTACTATTTGAACCCTAATAATGACTAATCGAATCAACTCGACAATTGTTAACAACAATCGCACGTGGCCACCAATGGCAGGCACGGTGAAACGTATTCAAATTAAGGTCAATTTCGATAAACACCATAGGGCTGCCAATTACAAAAAACCTCTTTTAAATATGTGGAGACGGAGTAAGAATACAATTCACCACCCCTTCTCTTGCCCGTGGATGTCGTAAAAGATGACAAAGGGATTAATATGCATACTAGCAACCCGCCTTCGCTTCGCTTCGGTTTCAGTCGTCTTTCCTGCGTAGTTCCCGTTTCCGTAGGAATACCGGGATAAAATATAGCCTAGTTTACTCCCTGATATTATAGCTTTCCATTGGTGAAAGAATTTTTGAAATCGGTCCAGCCATTTTGAAGATTACCCAGAACAGACAGACAGGCAAAAAAATATAAAGTGTATTTTAGGCATATGTATAGTGCAAATAACCGTGTGAGCATGAAAAAAGCCCATTATTTTGACATTACAAACAGACACTCTAATTTTATTTATTGGTATAGATAACACCTATGCAAGTGAAGGAAAACTCGAAAGAAAACCCTATGCCAACCCGCTTGATCGCCACGTTTGACCAGCGTGGTATAGTAGGTCAATTTCCCTCTAATATTGGATGAGGTCCGAGCTCAACAAAGTGGGACGTATGTAGACTGCCACAATAATGATGATGATAACTTTATGCTGATGCATTTGACATACTCAGGATCTTTATAAAATCTCATTTTGTCTCGTCGTCTCAGCTTGTACACATCCAACTGCTGGGCTGAAGCCTCCTTTATAATAAAAATTGACGTACTATACCAAGTTGTTCAGACATGTGAGTATAGAGTTTTATTTCGAGTTTCCTTCCTGCAGAGATGTTATATGCATATTATATTCCTTAATCGACTTTTACAATTCACGGGTAAGAAAAGAGGTGTTGAATTATATTCTTACTCAGTCACCACACGGAAAATCTTATTTGTAAAATGAAAAATACCACACGTAGTACTTGAACCAATACTTATTGTAAATCCATTCGAAGTGCTGTTTCCACTTGAGCTTATGTGCCAGTTGCTACAGCAACTAATTAAAATTTCATTCATATTCTCGTCTTTAGAGGTGTTTTACCACGACATTTATCAGAAAATATATTGTTTCTACTGAATGTAGATGAGATGTAGAAAATATTACATTCTTCTAATTTATCACTCGAATGTTTCAATTCGAATTTTTAGTTATAGAGCTAAATGGTAGCTTGTGCTGCTAGCGACGTGCTTGTGTGCGTACACGTAAACGGATTAATCATATTATACCACAGAGAAAATGATGGTGGAGAATATATTGTGTTACAAATACAATATATTCTTAATTAGTCCTTACTTCCTCACGAGAGTCGTAACCGCCTAAAGCGCCATCAGGTGAACGAACAGCAGCGTTTTTTCGTAAAACCCATAACATCAACTGTGCTTGCCATTCCATCTCCTTTATGGGGAAGGCGTGTATTGAACGTCGATAAATTGCAGAATGGGTGGAACTATAATCAAAATATAATAAAAAAAAAAGTGAGCCGTCGCTCAGGACGCCTGACAGATGTGAAACATCGAAACTATTTTGTACGAGTAGAGACACGGTATCGAATATAAAGTATCGATACTAAACTCATGAATAGTATCGAAAGATAAGTAACATACTGTTTAAAGTATCGAGTACTTTTATTTACTTTATCTTTAGGTATCGAGTACTTTTCTTTCGATACCGATACATTTGGATTTCGATATTTTAGTCAATAAGTACTTTTTGGTAGGTGTCGTATCGAATAAATTATCCATTTTAAAATTGACTTTACGACTCATATTTATGGTAACGTCATTTAGTACAAACGAAATGAACCTTCTAAAACGTAGCTTGAAATAATTTGCGATTTATAAACCAGAAATAGCGGCATCTATCGAGCAAACGACCAACTCTAAGCTACAATATATTTTATAAAGAACTCTCTAATCCTGTAATGATAATAAGACAAGCTGTTTAAAGTGAGTCAAAATCCAATTCTTAAGGAGTTGGTGACATACAAACAAATAAATATACAGCTGAAACTAATAAAAGCCTATAAAAAATGAAATGCTTTCATCCGTTCACAGACATTCTTTCCGCACGAAGAGTGTGTTTTAGGAAACAGAAATGGCGGCATTTATCGAGCTAACGACCAACTCTCAGCTTCAATATATTTAATAAAGAAATTTTTAATCCTGTAATGATAATAAGACAAGCTATCTAAATAATTTTAACGCCATGGTCCTCCTTAAATTTTCAACTTTTAAATGAAATTTGACTGTTTAAAGTGAGTCAAAATCTAATTCCTATGAAGTCGGTAATATACAAAGAAATAAATATATATACACCTGAAACTAATAAAAGCCTATAAAAAAACGGGTTTCGTAGCTGAAAGTAAACTAAATACCATACCTACTGGTATATTTATATTACCAAGTTAGAGAATTTTACATTAATTTATAAAAAAAGTATATATGCATAAAAGAACATTAGATTACGACAGGAACTAATACGATAAAACTAAGGCATAAAGTATTAATAAAATATCACGATTTTTTTCCAAAAAATGATGATTTTTATTCAATAAACATTTATTTTTATTAACATACATTATAAGTAACAATTTATTTTGAGTTCACTAGATGGCGTTGTACAAAATTTTAAATCGCACTATGGTTTCGTTACAAAAATGTAGGTATATGCATCCAAATATTTATTTAATATTTAATTAATAGGGGACCGCAAGGCGTGGCGTTAAACACCACGCGACGATCACGGTCACCCTCGCCTATAGATGTTTCACATCAAAAAAATGTAAAATAAATGTGTATTACAAAATCGACAACCCTAACAAAAGCCGTGGCGATGACGTCACGCGCCGTGTCTACTGGGTCAATGTTGTGTAACGTAAGTGTAACAGGCTTCGATTCAATTGAGGGACGAAGCGAGCAAGAATATTTCGTACAGAATTAGCCGCCGCTATAGGTAGTTGAAGAATAACACTAAAATATTAATAGTAGAAAGTAAAAGAGATAAAGTAAATTGGGCTACTCAGGCAGGCTACGATCTGGGCAAAACCGGTTTCATTTCTCGGGGGCGACAGAAGGGCAACACGCGGTATTACAACCTACTCTATTTCCAATTGCCAAAAAATTTAATCTGCCTTGCCAAAAAATGGACATACTTGGATGGATGGCGCTGTCGTCCCTTACGAAGGTTTTGACATATCTCAGTACAGATATAGAGACATTGACATAGCTACAGTTATATTGTTACCGTTAACATGGTCACACCATAACAATGGAGACTAACCTGAATTTATTCCCCATACAAATTTTCTGTTCAAAAAAAAAAATATCATTATCATCTCGGCCCATATACGTCCCATTGTTTGGTACGGGCTTCCTCAACTATGGGAGGGAAATTGACCTACTATACCGCGCTGGTCAGACGTGTTGGCATGGGGTTTTGTTTCGAGTTTTCCTTTTCTTTCATAGATGTATGTATGCATATTATAATCCCTTAGTCGTCTCTTACGACACCCACGGGTAAGAGAGGGGGTGGTGAGTTGCATTCTTACTTGGTCACCACACAGAATGTACTCTTTAAAAAATAATTTTTAAGAAAAAATAAACCGACTTCAAACAGTAAACTAAAAAGCAAAAAATAAATTTACTTCGCACAAAGTCATATGCATTTTAATTTAATTAAATAGAAATGATTAAATATTTATTTCTTTTATAATTTTGAAGTCGGTGCCAAGTAAATGCTACTAAGTACTACTAGGTACCGATTCATATATTTTTCTAATACTGTTATTGTTTTGTAGTTGCTTTGATATTTTTAATAATATTGTGTTTACTTAATGATTTGATATTGTAGTAAAGTTGTTGTAGCATTTACTTGGCACCGACTTCAAAATTATAAAAGAAATATTTAATCATTTCTATTTAATTAAATTAAAATACATATGACTTTGTACGAAGTAAATTTATTTTATGCTTTTTAGTTTACTGTTTGAAGTCGGTTTATTTTTTGTTAAAAATTATTTTATTTTACGATTTTAAGTGATGGGTAGACCGAGCAAGGATGCTTCTCGTACGAGGAGACGTCGTTTACTTGAGACGGAAAAAGATAGACGAAAACAATTAGACAAAATTAAAAAAAAAGCTACTAAGAAGAGAATAAATGAAACGCCAGAGGAGCACAAAAATAGATTGTCGGCTATGAGAGCTTATATATCAAATAGATTAACGAAAGTCAAGAAGATCGTGACCATCGTTTTTCTTTGATTGTTTGATTCGTGAGCGATTATCAAATGAAACCGAAGAAACCCGTGTTCACCGGTTCAGTTTGATTCATTTAATGCTGTAAATCGTTGAGGAATTCTCCCAACTGTCTATGGTCTCCATCATCAGATTTACTGCAGACCTTCATTATAATCCATATGGGTGCAAAGTTCGCATTAATATAAATGAATTAAGTCCAAGCACGAGGTAGCTACTTTACACCGTTGAGAAGTTCCCTAAACTGTCTTCGTCTTCATCATCAGACCACTAATGACAGTCCCAACCCATCTAGATGTAAAGTTCTTGTCAATACAGATTAATCAAGCTCAAACATAAGGTAGCTGCTGTGAATCGTTGAGGAGTTCCCTGGAGTGTTTCTGCTCCATCATCAGATCTACTCCAGACTTTTATTAAATTGTAGTGCTTTAATAAAATACTTAATGAAAAAACTTACAAACGCAGTAGTCACCCCTACGATGTTTGAAAATTTCCCTTGATCTCTCTGGTCTGCCATCATCAAACACTGATTTCCTTATCATGGAACCAACTTTGAAATATCTTCTTTTCAACAAAAAAAGAATCATCAAAATCGGTTCTTAAACGACGAAGTTATCCGCGAACAAACATAACAAAAGCATTATACGGTCGAATTGAGAAACCTCCTACTTTTTTAAATTCGGTTAACAAGTATCACTTTAGCCCTACATACTACTACCTAGTTTCCATCGACCAATTGCAGTACTATCCCCTAGTTCTTTAGCTTCACCATCAGCACAGCAGCATCAGATGTTGATTCAAGCATACCTCACAAGCAACATGTTAACCCTACATACTACTAAATAGTTTCCATCGATCAATTACAGTACTGTCTCCCAACTCCAAACCGTTAAGGAGTTCTGTAGCTTCATCATCAGCACAGCAGCATCAGATGTTGATTCAAGCATACCTCACAAGTAACAAGTTAGCCATACATACTACTAAATAGTTTCCATCGACCAATTGCAGTACTGTCTGCTAACTCCTAAGCGTTAAAGAGTTCTGGAACTTCATCATCAGCACAGCAGCATCTGATGTTGACACACTGAAGCATATACCTGAGTAAGACATGATTATTACGTAACAACAACACCATACGAGCAAACAATTTTCGGTGGTTGCCCTCGATTTCTCCTGGATCCCATCATCAGATCCTGACCTGTGTAAATGGGACCACCTCAGAAGTGAACTCTATCTAACAAAAGAAAAATTTTTTAAATCCGTCTATAATTGACGGAAATATCGGTGAACATACATAAAAAAAAAATATTATACATACAGAAGAATTGAGAACCTCCTCCTTTTTTGAAGTCGGTTAAAAATAAGGTAATAGAATAAACATTTTCGCGCGTATTTCCTGTGCGTTAACTGACGTTAGACAATATCGTGCCATAGACACGGTGTATGACGTCACAACCATACTAACTAGCACACAAATTTGATAGGCTCTCTCTAACTAGTCCATACGCACACTAAACGATTTTGATACTTTGTACCGCTGCCCTATATAATGCTTACTGCACATATGGTGTCATTACATTACGACCTGCCGTGCCAATGGTAGCGTGTTCAATACCCAAGCAAGACAATACTTTATGCTATCCACAAATTCTTGAAACTAAATCTGAGTGTAACTAGTGTCAGTTAATTTTAAATGTATGTAAAGTCCTCCACAAAACAAGCATTAGTATCTTAGTGCATGGTGTTGTCTTATTAAATATTAGATTATATACGGAATTATAGATGATGATGATACTGAATTATAGATTGCCGCGATCCAGCCCACAGCTGGACTCCAGCCTCTTCCACAATAGAAGGGAAATTCATTTATTATATCACGCTGGTTAAACGGATTGATTAAGCTTTTATTTTAAGTGTTCATATTCTTGCATAGATGTCATATGGATAGTATATCAATTAGGCGTCTTTTACGACAACCACGAACAAAAAAGTGGTGAAGATCTAACTCCAAATAAATCCTGTGCCAAGCTACCTGTCAAGCGTGAGATGTTAAAATCTTTGAAATTAGAAAAGTTTGACTTCAAAAAAGAGCGTGTGTACAAAATACGCATGGCAGAAATGAAACTTCTTTAACCTTTATCATCATTTACCCTTTAACTCATTCTCTCGTCGGCTGAATCGTATACATTTAGGTGTTTATGTCTCTATGGACTCGCTTTTTCGTTTCATCGAGTTTGAAATCACAGCAACTCTAAAGAAGTTTCACTTCAAAAAGACGTTCCACGGGCTATGAGAAGAATACACAATACGGGTCTTATTTGCTTTCTTATTCTCAATACAAATTGCAGACCGTGACGTTCAAATTATTAAGAAATATTTGTGTGTCCACACATTGGATAATATTGACTAACGAATTAAATGCCTGTAATGACATCAGGATTGACTAAAGATCTTGTAGAAAATGAATAGATCAAGGTAAAAAATTACTCCATGTTCGTATTAGTTTAAGTAATGAATGTCTGTATCAATTTATGAGTTTTTTACCAACAGAGGATAAATTACCGTATAATGACGGAATAAGAATACATTTCACCACCTTCTTCTTAAATTTGGGTGTCGTAAAAGACGACTAAGTGATAATAATACGCCAATAGCATCTATGCAAGAGAAGGCATACTCGAAATATTCTCGATAGGAGTGAAATTTGACCTACTATATTACGCTGGTCATATTCAGATTTCGAATTTTCCCTCTTTTATATAGATATAATATGTGCATTATATGTCTTAGTAGTCTTTTGCGACATCCACGGGCTAAATATGGGGCATTCAATGGTATTCTTACTCCGTCACCACACGGAAAATAAAGATCACCAATATTAGTGGTCTTCGATATCCATAGGCACAGACATCGCCCTGTTAAATATGAGTAGTAGTACCCTTTCAGTATTTGAGATAATACTCTTTGATTATACAATTATCACTGACTATCTCAAATGTACCGCTATAATAGACGACTGAACAGATGGCGTAATGGTCAAGTTACAAATGACTTCAATATAATCAAGTATCAAAAACGCTAATCAATATTTCTTCACGTTCAATAACCACACATTTTCTCCTTCAAGCTAAGCTTACAATCGCATACCACAAACAGTTTTGATACTTATAAACACAATAACCACTGCTGTGGTCAACGCTACATATTGCTAGAGGCGTGTGTATAAATAAAACTGTGTGGTCTGACCACATCCAACGACTCTATATAGAGGTAGCTGCCCCGTTGCAAAGATAAAAAAAAATAATGCTTTATATATCTTAGTAATTTCAGGACAACGGGCTTTTCCATCATGACCATCACAGCTCATACACGCCCTACTGGTGGGCTCGAGGCTCCTCCACAATGAGAGGGAAATTAACCTAATACAGAATGCACGGCTTACAACAGGATGTATATTAAGCTACTGTTGTGTAAACTCGAACCCACACTATGAATGTCGCACTTTACACCTACAACTAATTGGATTGTGTTGCAATTTTAACATAATGACCTCAAACGGACCTTGGATTGTGTCCTACACGTTTTGTTAGTATATCTTTGTTTTTGTGTGGGCTAGGGTCAACACAGACGCCGTTCATTCCCTCCAGGGTGGCAGGAGGGCGGCAGGCGGCTCCATAACCCACCGTATTTCCACCCCTTCGCCAGTGGTCGCCAACTGGTGCCGAGTTACTTGTCATCCGTGGCCAACCTATCCAAATCATATTTCATCATCGTCATCATCGCAGCCCACACACGTCCCACTGTTGGGCTCGAGCCTCCCCCACAATGGGAGGTAATTTGACCTACTATACCATGCTGGTCAGACATGTTGGTATAGGGTTTCTTTTCGAGTTTTCTTTCTCTTGCACAGATGTTATGTGCATATATCCCATAGTCGTCTTGTACGACATCCACGGGCAAGATAGGGAGTGATGAATTGTATTCTTACTCCGTCCCCACACGGATAAATCATATTTACTTCTCTTTAAAAGAGCAACACTCTGTACTAAGGAAATATTTCACATATTACGGGAGGCTTTATAAACACTTCGATTGCGTTGCGGTTGAGACCTACCGTGCTAATGTCGCGGGTTCGAATCCCACTCAGAATACTTTATACGATACACAAATTGTTGTTCTGATTCTGGATGTAATTGGTGTCCATTAATTATGTTTTTGTAAAGCCACCCAGCAATACAAGAATTATTCCCTTAGTGCAGGGTGCTAACTTATTAAAAGAAAAAAATACAGACACCATTTAACACAGTAGTTTAGCATTTTAACTACTATGCCACAGCTACAATCAACATTACATGACGATCAGATGATCCAAAATCCATTATAAACATCCGCCATCTGTTTAGAAGAATGAAATAAGGACATAAACACATTTTACATCTATCCTATTTAGACAGCTTTAACTAGTCTAGATAGACAAACATAAATGATTTTTAGAGTTCCGCAATCAAAAGGTGTTAATGGGACACTGTTACTAAAAATTCCTGAAACGTCCGTCTGTTTGTCAGTCATCCGTATGTCAGTAATATATCGACCACTGAAGTCAAGGAAGTCTGCACCGGTGGTCGACCTAATGACGAAGGCGACGTGCTATATGGGTGGGTTACGGGTGTGCGTGCTTACGCCCCTCTGTCGCCCCGGACGGAGTGGAGCGAGGAGTGAGCTGACCGTAACACACCCCAAAAAAATGTCAGTAATAGCTAATTCATGAAATTTTCCTAGTAATATGTAGGTTCTATTGCCGCTGTAACAATAAAATAAGACAAACAAATAAAATGAGATAAAAGCGTTTTTAACAACGAAAACTGACTATAGAAATGCAGTAGCAACTGATTTCCAGGCATTTACTGAAGATTGACTGACCACCGCCGAAACCCATCACAAAATCTTTATGAAGTTTGAATGCGACCATTTCGGCACTTCTTTCAAATCAAATGATGTTAGATTTGGCCTTGCCAAATCTATCTATTTAAGGCAGTATGTCAAAATATACCCATACAGAAAGAAAATATAAATGAATAAATAACGTGGAATTTTCTAAATTTAGATTTAGAAATTTCCACAGTATTAAAGTGAAATTTAAATTTTAATGATTTCTGATATTTAAGAGAGTAATACACATTTCAAATACAACCATTTTCACGGTTTTACATTTGTTTTTGATTTAAGGACCATAAGGAATCCACCTGTGACCATAACGCTAAAAAGTGCTCAAAACGTCGATCAGTCAAAAATCAAATACAAATGCGATGAAATCCATAAAATTAGGTTTGATGACTGATTGATAGATCACCAACAAAATTGGACAAAGGTCTGCTTATTTACCAAGCCTGGCGTAGTTATTTCCGTTTGAGGAGGCCTACGTTTATAACGGACATTAATACGCTGATGAAATGTGATTCTTAACTTGAGCTTTTGAAATAAAATTACGAAATTGTCCTGAAAAGGTTTGATTTTGTTTCACCCGCACAACCAACTCATTCATAGCTCTCTCATCGAACCTCCTACATCAAAATACCTTTTAGTTGATCTCAAATACAGTTCCCATTACACATCAGGTCAGGGACCTCGTAAATAGTAGTTTAGTATCCGTAATAAACCGTATGTTTGTGAGTAATTAGCACGTAGAATGTCTTTTACGAGTGGTAGAGGAAGATCATTGCTTCGTTTGCGAGGCCGTGGTTCCTCATTAGAGTCATTGCTAAGAAGATATACTTGCTAATTATAGTTCAACCAGGACCCTCTAAGCGTCTAGTATTATTTTTCGGTTAAATATTATTACAACGCACATAAGATCTGTGCAAGAGAAGGAAAACTCGGAATGGAACCCTATACTAACGTGTCTGACCAGCATGGCATAGTAGGTGAAATTCCGTCCCATTGTGGAGGAGACGCGAGCCCAACAGTAGGACGTATGTGGGCTGCGATGATGATTATTACAACGACATTTTATAGCGAAATCCGTCAAGGCATAGATTCAATGGTACCAGAGTATGTTAGCGTTGCGCGTCATGCCGCCCTAGCCGAGGCCGCGGGTGACGTGACCGGGGAGTTAGTCCGTCACCCGCCGAGAGGCCGACCGCGTGAGGAAAGACCGACGGCCTCCCCAAGGGGGGGACGTCGGTCTGATTCCGTCGGGCCGACCACTGATGACAAGTAACCCTGCTTCGGTGGTCGGCCCAACGACGAAGACGACGTGGTGTTCGGGTGGATTGCGGGTGTGTGTGCTTTCGCCCCTCTGTCGCCCCGGATGGAGTGGTGCGAAGAGCGCGCCAACCGCAGCCCAGCCCCAAAAAAAAAGGGTATGTTAGCGTCAATTTTTAGTCATCTTTGCAAAATACATCAAGGTCTTTCTTTCCCATTGTGATGTTTGAAAATCATCATCACCACTTCAGTTCATATAAAACCCACTGTTAGGCCCGAACCTCCTCCATAATGGGAGTCAAATTAAATTACTGTACCACGTTGGTCAGACGCTATAGGGTTTAATTTCAAGCTTTCCTTCTCTTGCATAGATGTTATATGCATATTAATCTCTTAGTTGTCTTTTACGACATCCACAGACAAGAGAGGGGGTGGTGAATTGTATTCTTACTCCCGTCACCACACGGATAAACTATAAGAGAATTGTATTGTAATTTAAGTTTATTATTATTATATTTATAAAAGTGCTTGATCCATCCATCCACCCATCAGCCTACAGCAAACGTCTGCTGGACATAGGCCTCCCCAGGAGAATGCCACTCGGAACGATCCTGCGCCACTTGCACCCAACGGTTCCCTGCGACTTTGAGAATGTCGTCGGTCCACCTAGGGGGGCTCGTTCTACGCTGCGCCGTCCAATTATTAAGTGCTTGATATTGTACATTTATTTATGCTACATGTAATTTAACGAATTTTCTACGATCTTTCGTCCTTATCACATCAATTTGACGTTGGATTTATCCGGATAAGATCACATGTTGGCTGATAAACGTGTTGTTTGTTTTACCTACTTACGACGCGACGTTTCGTAATACGCACAGATCACTGACCTAGTATCGTGGTAAATATTGACATTTAACTTGTAAGTCTAAATAGCTCACTATCATTATCATCCGCGATAGGAGAGATATTGACCTACTATACCATGCTGGTCAGACGGGTTGGGGCAGGATTATATTTTGAGTTTGCCTTCTCTTACATAAATGTTCATCATCATCATCTTGCTCTTATCCCAATTACTTGGGGTCGACGCAATATGTCATCTGTTTTGACATATTGCAAAAAGTTTCGGCAATGACTTTTATGACCGGCCGCCTGCATGACGTCAACCCTCCTTGGGAATGTAATCGTTGACCCAAATGGTACCAGATGGAGTTGGTCCGGGTCAATCTAGGGCTCTTAGTCGTCTTTTACGACACCCACGAGCAAAACAAGGGTTGGTAGTATTCGAAGCCGCTACCACACAGCAAATATAAACATAAATGTTATGTGCACATTATATCGCTTATTCATCTTTTACGACTCTCACGGGCAAGAGAGGAGTTGGTGAATTGTAATCTATACCAATAAATAAAATTGGAGTGGAAGTGGAATAATAGGCTTTTTTCATGCTCACACGGTTATTTTCACAACATCTATGCCTAAAATACAGATTAAAAAATTTTTGTCTGTCTGTTTCACCAATGGAAAGCTATAATATCAGGGCGTAACCTAGGCTATATTTATCCCGGTATTCCCAAGGGAACGGGAACTACGCAGGTAAAACGACTAAAACCGAAGCGAAGCAAGGGCGGGTTGTTAGTCTTACAAATATACATATATGTATATTTTGATATTACAAATAGACGCTTCAATTTTATTAGTTTGTATAGATTAAGTCTGTTATCAGTGTATCTATTGCTTAACTTATATACTCGAGGTAGATAGCAAATAGAACTACAGAAAAACAGGAAATAATTCAGGCAAACTCAAACCGAACATCCTGCAATAATTTGCCAACACATTTGCAACGGTAATTCTCTTTAAAACTGCTTTTAACTGTCATTATCATTATGTATATAAATAAAACTATCGATTTTATAGCGTTTGTATTTGATTTTTGATTGCCCGACGCTTCGAATACTTTACAGCGTTCATGATCGCGGTAGGATCTTTGTAATAACTATGACTTGTTGGATGTGAAGCATCGTAGTCCGCCCGTGACTATAAACGCTGTAAAGAGTTCGTAAAGTCGGGCAATCAAATATCATCATCACCATCTCTATTTCAGCCTATCACCGTCCACTGCTGGACGTAGACCTCCCTAATTTTATGCCACAGAGTGCATTCCTGTGCCATCTGCATCCAACGACGCCCAGCATGAGGTCGTCGGTCCACCGAGTAGGGGGCATCCTATCCTACGTCGTCCGATACGTGGTCGCCACTCGAGAATCTTTCTTCCCCAGCGGTTGTAGGTTCGTCGAGCGATTTGGTCTGCCCATTGCCATTTCAGCGTGCTAATTCTTCGTGCTATGTCGGTTACACCTGTTCTTTTGCGGATTTGCGTAATTCGGATTCTATCTCGCAGAGAAATGACGAGCATAGCCCGCTCTATAGCACGCTGAGCGCGTTTAAGCTTGGTTATAAGGCCTACATTTAGGGACCACTTTTACGTGATGTAAGTCATCCCTGGTAACAAACACTGGTCGTAGACCTGTGTTTTCAGATACTGAGGCATATTGGATGAGCAGATCTTGAAATCAAATATAAATGCAATAAAATACGTAAAAATAGTTTATAATGTGCGATATTCGCGTAAACATTCTGATGTTTCTGTCTATCATTATCTGTCATTATCTTATAAAGAATAAGGAGTGGTAGGACCACACTGTCGACAGTTATCTGTCTACAGCCGCGAGCCGGTCCGTCCGGGGCAGTACCATGCTCTCGCAGAAAATCGACGTCTGAGTAGTAGCAATTTGTTACTGCGCTTCGTTCGGTGAGCGAGAGAGCCGGAAGCCCAACTTTCTGAGGGTGATTGCGTGTGGAGGGTTTTGGTGGTGCCTTTGGTATCACCGAGCCTCAATGCACGCATTCACCACTCCCTTCGCTTTCTTCGCGGTAGGCAACGGCCTTGTAAAGGTCCATGAGCGGCAGCAACACTTACCATCAGGTGTACTGTTTGCTCGGTTGCCACCGTTTGCAATAAAAAAAAAAAAAAAAGAATACTATTACTATACTTGTTGCGTAATTTCATAATGTTGACAATTTAGTATGGTAGCCATTACATAATGTAATACGTAAGGTGGATGACCATTCGCTTGCCTTGGTGATTGATTAACACAATACTGTGAGATTTTAACAGTCTATTAAAGATTAATTTTACAGTAGCATGTAGCTGATTTACACATGGTATTATTGTGTATATGCTTTCCGTGTGGTGACGGAGTAAGAATACAAATCACCACTCCCTATCTTGCCCGTGGATGTCGTTAAAAACCATTAAAGGATAAAAATATGCATATAATATCTATGTTCATCATCATCATCATCATCTTGCTCTTATCCCAATTACTTGGGGTCGACGCAATATGTCATCTGTTTTGACATATTGCAAAAAGTTTCGGCAATGACTTTTATGACCGGCCGCCTGCCTGACGTCAACCCTCCTTGGGAATGTAATCGTTGACCCAAATGGTACAAGATGGAGTTGGTCCGGGTCAATCTAGGGCTATGTTATATAAGGAAAATTCGAAACAAAACCCTATGTCAACACGTCTGACCAGCGCGGTATAGTAGGTCAATTTCCTTCCCATAGTGGAGGAGGTCCGATCCCAATAGTGGGATGTATATGGGCTGAGATGATGATGAGCTGATTTAAACATGGTAATATTGTATCATGCGCTGTTTAAAATTTTTATACGTTATAGTGGAGGGTTTCGTATGGTGACGGAATAAGAATACAATTTCCCACCATCTTTGCGCGTGGATATCATAAAAGACGATTAAGGGCCTATGCATATAACATCCATGCAAGAGAAGGAAAACTCGAAATGAAGCCTATATACCTATTATCATCATCATCGTAGCCCACATATGTCCCACTGTTGGGATCGGGCCTCCTCCACAATGGGAGGGAATTTGCTCTACTATACCATGCTAGTCAGACATGTTGGTATAGGGTTTCATTTCGAGTTTTCCTACTCTTGCAGAGATGTTATGTGCATATTATATTCCTTAGTCGTCTTTTACAACATCCACGGACAAGATAGGGAGTAGTGAATTGTATTCTTACTCCGTCATCACACAAAAAACCCTACCTATATCTATATAGTACCCCCTATACCTATACAGTACAACGATTTTCGTCCTATTATGGAGGAGGCTGAAGATTAGCTGTGGGACGTATATGAGCTGAGATGATGATAATGGTGGTAGGACCATACAGTCGACAGTCTTCTGTCTACAACCACGGGCCATCCCGTCTGGTGTAGTACCATACTATCGCAGAAAATCGACCTTCCAATAGTAGCAATTTGTTATTGTTACGTTCGGTGAGCGAAAGAAATGGAAGTCCAAAGAAGTGCATTAACAAATTGTTACTACTCAGACGTCAAAATTTCGAGAGAGTGTGGTACTACTTAGGACGGACCGGCCCGCAGTCGTAGACAAAAGTCTGTCGATAGTGTACTCCACATAGGTATAAAATTCTATACCAAACCGTCTTACCGGAGTAGTACAATTGGTCAATTTTCGTCTTATTGTGGAGGAGGCTTGGCTTCCACCTCAGCAGTAGAACGTAAATATACTGAGATAAAGAGCTGACATAATTAGATGAGATAACATATTAGACTATAAGCAAATAAGCCTATTTCAAAATTTCGAACTATTTAGATGATAATCATCATCATCTCGGACCATATACGTCCCACTGCTGGGCTTGGACCTCCTTAGAGGAGGCAAATTGACCTTACTATACCATGCTGGTAAGACAGCTTGGTATAAGGTTTTGTTACGAGTTTTCCTTTTCTTGCATAGATATTATATGCATATTATATTCCTTAGTCGTCTTTTACAAAGGGTATAGTGAATTGTATTCTTATTCTGTCACCACGCTGAAAAGTTTATAATACAGAATGATTATGCGTAGCTCTTCATTCAGAAATTTATGTTAATTTAAGTTGTTACAGCTTTATGGCGCCTCCTAATTTGTTGTATGAATTCACAGTTTCTTTATTTTGTTTATTCTTGTAAAGCGTATTCTTTATTGTAAAGCGTAGCGTGCTTTGCTTGACGATTTTAGGTGTTGGTCTTTTTAATATTCTTATTATAATTCACAATTTATGGTTTGGTCATGCATATTGAATAAGGTTCTGATTACGGCAGCTACGTTGGGCATTCGCTCCCATGAATGAAATTGTGGGAACTGATGGTTGTTCCAAGGAGCTGCTTGTGGAATCTGGTCCAGCCATGCTTTCTTTCTTTATTTTTGTTTATTTGTACTACATTTTGAAAAATAATTATGCCCTATTTCAGAACACTAGAACTAATAGTGTATGTTGTACCTATACATGCAACTTCATTTAAAACCCCTTCTTTTTTAAATGAAAGCCTGTTGAGTCTGCTGTCGGATATTCTCAGCTTGTACCCGTGTTTAGATCCGGTGGTAGATCAGTAGATTGTCTCAAACCATAGGTAAATTTGACAATATGCAAGTGCAAGACAATATGTAGCCGAGGCCGCGGGTGACGTGACCGGGGATTAGTCCGTCACCCGCCGAGAGGCCGACCGCGTGAGGAAAGACCGACGTCCTCCCCGAGGGGGGGACGTCGGTCGATGGGAGGGTACCCCGGGTAGGGGGTATTCCGTCGGGCCGACCACTGATGACAAGTAACCCTGCTCCAGTGGTCGGCCCAACGACGAAGGCGACGTGGTGTTCGGGTGGGTTGCGGGTGTTGCGTGCTTAAGGCCCTCTGTTGCCCCGGACGAAGTGGTGCGGAAGTGCGACGACCGCAGCCCACCCAAAAAAATAAAAAGTGCAAGACAATATGAGTTTATTTATAAAATGATTTGATTTGAATTTGGACTGGATATTAAAGGCATATAACTAATTAATATAGATTCAACTTACTAGAACTTAATTAATAATAGAAGACTTCTTTTCAAGTTCTACCTGCTTAGTACCTTCCAAGTCGGAAGATAGTAGGAATTTACCTGTAAAAGAAAATATTAAACTATTAGATGGCAAGTTATTATCAGTTTGGTCATAGAATGAGAATACAATGAATTCCACTCCTTCCTTCCCATATAATGTGCCTAGGAGAATGCTGCTGCTTCTTCTCCTGGTGAAGCATCATGCGGTATTTATAATCCCCATGGCAAAATAAACGATGGTGACACCCTATAATGATCACCGTCTCAGCTCATATACGTTCCTACTGCTGCTGGACTCGAGCTTCTTCCAGGATATAAAGGAAATTGACCTAATATAATACGCAGGTTGGACGGGTTGGTATACGAGTTGTCCCTCTCTTACATAGATGTTATATGCATATTGTAACCCTTAGACGTGCTTTACGACACCCACGGGCAGGATTCAGGGTTGATGGCGGTGAATAATATTCTTAACCCTTCATTCATTCATTTTTCATTTCGGCTCATATACGTCTCACTGCTGGGCTTGACCCCCTTCCATAATAGGAGCGAAATTGACCCAACTATATCATGCTAGTCGGACAGGTTGGTATATATACATGTTAGGGTGGTCGTTAAAAATTAAATTTCTTGCGGCGCCCCCTAAAAAGCTTCCTTTTAATGAAAAAAACACTGGGATTTTTTTTGATTTATTCAAGTCAAAACAACACGTGCCTCAAAACGATTCAAGTTAATTTTTGGGTAATATCATGTTTTTTCAGGAAACTTCTTATTAAGTATGAAGTAATAATTATTTTAAGAAAATATATTGTTATTTTGATTAACTATTGTATTCTCATGAATTTTGGTTCTGTGGTTGTTTATATTTTGTATGCAATTGTATTTATTATTAAAAATCTTCAAAAAACATGATTATACCTAAAAAAGAAATGTGGTGTCGTGGGACACCAGGTAGGAACGAAGTTCCTTCGGCTAATGTAGAATCGACACAATTTACAAAAAAAAAAACGTGCTCATTTTTATGTAGGTTTTCTTGATTTTTCTCTTAAATTTTGCTGATTAGTTTTTATTTAAGTACAGGAAAGTATTTAGGAAATTCAGTATTTTAGGAAATAATAAATTACGTTAAATAAAAAAAAATCGTAATTCAAATTATCAATTAAAATAACAAAATATGTCTCTTTATTTTTGTTTGACAACATAAAATTACATAGAAATAGAAATAATTACAAAAAATAAACGTGGCTACTCACAAGTAAAATGTATGTATAATGTGAGTATTCGCCACGTGCTTGTCCATGAATTCATGAGTATATACTATGCATTGGCGGGGTGGAGTGGTAATAGAGAGAGAAGGGATGAGAGAACGAAAAGAAAGAAGGAGAAAGAGAAAGGTATTATACACTACTCGCTTGTGTATACGACTGTCGCGCCTGCGCACGTCTCATTTAACGGTTTTATTCCACGCACTTTTTCTTACGGTTTTACTATCACATTTTTTTAGTTCGGTCGCGCAGCAAAATCCCTATCTACTCCAAGCCTGCCATAAGGAACTTCGTCTCATTTAACGGTTTTATTCCACGCACTTTTTCTTACGGTTTTTACTATCACATTTTTTTCAGTTCGGTCGCGCAGCAAAATCCCTATCTCCTACAAGCCTGCCGTAAGGAACTTCGTTCCAATTATACCTAAAAATTAACTTAAATCATCTTGAGGCACGTGTTGTCTTGACTTAAAAAACTATAAAAAAATTCCCAGTGTTTTTTCATCAAAAGGAAGCTTTTTAGGGGGCGCCGCAAGAAATTTAATTTTTAACGACCACCCATTGTATTTAGACTTTGCCGTCTCTTGCATAGATGTTATATGCATATTGTGTATCCCTTAGTCGTCTTTTACGATATCCACGGGCAAGATATGGAGTGGTGAATTGTATTCTTAGTCCGTCATCACACGGAAACCTCAATACTACAAAGTGATATTAAAAAAAATCTGCATTGCTCTTCATATCCATTAGATTAAGGACGTGAGAACATACAAAAAAACGCATCTCAACAAGCAATTAAACATTTTGTTGGAAAAGCATAAGCAAACTTTCCACGCGTTGCAGATTGCTAAAAAGTGAAAGTGCCCTTGTCTACCAAATTCGGTGAGAAGACCGCAACAACCACAAAAGGTTGCACTTAATAACTTATGAGAGAAATAGCTATTCTAAAGGCGTGGCTCGTCGCTGTGTGTAAATATAAAATAAATATTAATTACTTTTTTTAAAACTAGTTTTTATTTAAATAGTTTAAAACAAAGAAAAAGTGCTCGTCGAAACTATTCAAACGAGTCCAAACTCCACGGTTTTATCTTGTTTAGGAATTCCTATGGCCACCTTCCGACACCATCTTGAAACCAGCTTCATGGTACCATATCATATATGTAGGACAATGCAATAATACTCGTAAGTTACGTAAATATTCAACCTAGTCTAACGACGGGAAGTGGTTCTAATTTAACTCGTAAGATTTGTCCCATACTAACAGGGCAAGTTAAAAGCTTTAAAAAAAATTCAAAAATAATGTAAATGCGAATGTTTGTTTGTTACGCTTTCACGTCTAAACTACTAATCTGATTTTAGAAATTCATACTCAATAAGAAAGTCATACTATCAACGATTATTATTTGCTGTATTTCTTATCGTATCCTTTTTTTATTGCAAACGGTGGCAAACGAGCAAACAGCACACCTAAGGGTAACTGTTGCTGCCGCTCATGGACCTTTGTAAGGTGCCTACCGTGGAGGAAGTAAAGGGAGTATGAATGCGTGCAATTAGTTCGGTGAAACTAAAGGCATCACTAAAATCCCCCACCCGCAAATACCCTCAGAAAGTTGGACTTCAGGCTCTCTCGCTCACCGAACGAAGTGCAGTAACAAATTGCTACTACTCGTACGTTGATTTTCTGCTCAGTGTGGTACTACCACGGACGGACCGGCTCGCGGCTGTAGACAGATAACTGTCAACAGTGTGGTCTTACCATAGTAATAATGTGGTCCTCATAGAAACACAAACATTCTACCATAAAAAGAGTTGTATTTTATTAATTTAAAATAAAATAGTTATGTATGTATTATCCGTGTGGTGATGAAGTAAGAATACAATTCATCACCCCCTTTTAGTCCATGGGTGTCATAAAAGACGACTAAGGGATATAATATGCATATATAACATCTATGTAAGAGAAGAAAAACTCGAAATAAAACCCTATTTTTTTTGGGGTGGGTTGCGGTCGGCACCACTCCGTTCGGGGGCGACAGAGGGGCGTAAGCACGCACACTCGCAAACCACCCGTGCAACACGTCGCCTTCGTCGTTGGGCCGACCACCGGAACAGGGTGACTTGACGTCAGTGGTCGGCCCGACGGAATACCCCCTATTTGGGGTACCCTCCCATCGACCGACATCCCCCCCTCGGGGAGGACGTCGTTCTTTCCTCACGTGATCGGTCTCTCGGCGGGTGAAATAATAATAATCTTTATTTTGCAAATATACTTAATACAAGATACAATGTGAACTTAGGCTAACATATGTATTAGAAATAAAACCCTATATCGTCTATATGTCTGACCGGCGTGGTATAGTAGATCAATTTCTCTCTCAATGTGGAGGAGGCCCGAGCCCAATAGTGGGACCTAATAAGGTGTAATGATGATGATGATTTCTTATTCGTCACCATAAGTTAATAAGCTAATTTAGTATCAAGTTGATACAGTACGAATCAATATCGAGTACAAAAGTATGGCGCATGATATAATTTAATGAAGGCAGATCGTGTTGGTTGAACAATAGTTCAAATATTGTCGACTCATTTGGTACAATGGGATTTGGTTGTGGTACAATTGATGAGCTTATCGCCAGTCGTTTACTTCAATCATTAGGTCAACTAAGACAAATCAAGTCCTTAAAATCCACGTGAAATAAATAATATTAACAAAATATTTACTCTTCGAAAATAGAGATATTTATTCCTCTAAAACAACAACTGGACCTATTTTTTACACAAGATTAAACTATTTAAATATCTTTCTCAAATAAATAACTTTATTTATTATAAATCAACTGTAAATTATATATTATACACTAGCTACCCGCCCTCGCTTCGTTTCCGTTTCAGTCGCCTTACCCGCGTATAGTACTGCCCCCGTGGGAATACTGCTAGCCCTACTGCTACTACTAGCCGCCGTGGGAATACTGGAATAAAATATATCCTATGTTACTCCTTAACATTATAGCTTTCCATTGGCGAAAAAATTTTTGAATCGATTCGGTGGTTTAAGCGTGAAAGCGTAACAAACAAACACACTCTCGCATTTATAATATTAGTAAGAATGTATAATTAATTTTGAATAATAACAGATGGCCGAGTTGGCAGAAGAATTTATGGTGAGTCCTTTTGTAGTGATGCTTACATAACCACCATGATTTTAAGAAAAAAAAAACACATTACTGTCGTTCCTTAGAGATCACTATCGCGAAAGAAAGAGGCACATTTTAAGCTTCATTAACCACACGGCAATAAAACATTAAAGTATTAAATCAATTATAAAACTACATACTTTGCTATATATGTATTATTTTAGAGAGAAATTAGAGTGGTCATCCAAGCACTAATTTTTGTGTGATGCGTATATAAACGTAAAGCAAATAATAGAGACAAAAAATCTCAAAATTGTTTTTCTCCTATTACTCTAATAAGGAACCCCCATATTAATATTTCTCCAATATGTATAATGTAAAGACATCGACCCGTTCCAATTTAAATATAAGGTTGCATCGATGATAGCAAAATAAGCACGCACATTTTATATAGGTATTTAAGTGGTAAAAAAGTAAATATTAATATTTATTACTAAAGTTATAAATATGTGAACGGTAAAAAATTACACAATAAATACCTTGTTTTAGTTATTACCTTATCAATTAAAATCGCTGCACCCATGGACGCGTTTATAACATTGCCGCCATCTCTTATAACTTGTACCATAACCCATAACGTATATTAGAAAGTATCTGACATTCACAGTATGGTCAATTTAGACAATTTATACATCACACACATGTACATTGTAATATTGATACAATAATGTCACGCCCCCCATAGCTACGAGCTATCAATGTTGTTATTCCTAATATTACCTTTGGGGATTAATTTTTACCTCTGATTTAACTATATTATTTTCCGTGTGGTGACGGAGTAAGAATGCAAGATTATAATAATGCCGATAAAATTTATGCAAGAAAGGGCAAACTGAATATAGAACCCAATGTTCGCCCGTCGGATCAGCGTGGTTTAATAGGTCAATTTTCCGTCGGGCCGACCACTGATGACAAGTAACCCTGCTCCGGTGGTCGGCCCAACGACGAAGGCGACGTGCATCGTGGGTGGGTTGTGGGTGTGCGTGCTTACGCCCCTCTGTCGCCCCGGACGGAGTGGTGCGAGGAGCGCGCCGACCGCAACCCACACCCAAAAAAAAAGTAGGCCAATTTCGCTCCCATTGTTGAGGAACCCCGAGGCGAGCAGTGGGACATATATGAGCTTTGATGACGATGAAGAAGTTCTTTTCTTTAGTTATGTTTTTTTTTATTAGATTAGCGAGGGCGGGTTGCTAGTAATTAATAAAATAAATTCATCCCGACTCATATACGACCCAATGCCGGGTTCGAGTCTCCTCCACAATAGGAGGGTTAACCTTACTATACCATGCTAGTCAGACAAATTGGTATAGGGTTTTGTTTCGTTTCTTTTTCATAGATGCTTTATGCATATTATATCACTTAGTCGCCTTTTGCGACATCCAAGGGCAAGATGTAGTTTATCCTTATTACATCACACGAAAAACGTTTATAATGACGAGGACTGAAAATACCTTGTACTTCGTAAATCATAGTGTTAAATAATGATTTCTGATGTTTACGCGAGTATTACATATTGTACAGCATTCATCCGCCGGTCGGCTCGTGTCCATGAATGCTGTAAAGTATTCCAAACGTCGGGCAATCATAAATCAAATACAAACGCGATAAAATCCGTCGTTTTATTTAGTGTTAAAATTCGGTATAGTACAATGAAATTGCGTACTTACGACATACAATACAATATCAACAATCATAGATTTCACCCGAGTGTATAACAAGTTTCCTATGTATACAAATATCAATGAAAATTGCGGAAAGTTGATAATAATCTATCAATACTTTCTATTGAGATTTGTTAGAAAGTTTAAATTGCCCTTAAACTCCACTGCTCATTGAATGTTGTCAATTGAAAGATTTTCTACAAAAAAAAAGGTTATACGCATATTTCCGCTAGCTAGCTTTTATGTGGTCTGTCGATAGTCGTGTCTCTACAGCTGCGGGCCGGTCCGTCCGGGGTAATATACTCTTGCATAAAATCGACGTCTGAGTAGTAGCAATTTGTTACAACTGCACTTCGTTTGGTTCATGTTTAGGGTTTCGTATCTCGAAAGGAAAAATCGGAACTCTTATAGGATCATTTTGTTGTCCACGCGTCCGTCTGTCTGTGTGTCCAAACCCTTTTTCTCAGGAACGCGTGGAGGTATCAAGCTGAAATGTATATCAAATACTCAGGTCTACTGTCCCTTAAAGCTGAAAAAAAATCAAACGTCTAAGGCAACGCAATCAAAAGATACAGCCGTTTATGCAAATTTTTGACACTTGAAAAGGAAAATGAAAAATTGCGATAACCGTAAATTTTTAGTTACATTATATAATAAAAATATTTTTAACAATTTTGAACTTACTACACCTACAGGTGTGTACGGAACCCTCGGTGCGCGAGTCCGACTCGCACTTGGCCGGTTTTTATTAAACATGTTGACGATACCTAACGCAGATGCTGTTAATTTTTTAGGGTTCCATACCCAAAGCATAAAAAAGGGACCCTATTACTGAAACTTCGCTGTCCGTCCGTCTGTCACCAGGCTGTACTTCAAGAACGGTGATAGCTAGACAGTTGAAATTTTCACAGATGATGTTCTATTGCCGCTATAACAACAAATACTAAAAATAAAATAAATATTTAAGGGGGGCTCCCATACGACAAACTTGATTTTTTTGCTCAATATCGATAATGGCAATAGGGAGGCTCTTGTTTACCTAGTCAATGGTACGGAACTCTTCGTGCGCGAGTCCGACTCGCACTTGGCCGATTTTTTATTATTATTATCGTTTGACATCGTTTATTTGATTTTTCTCGTCATATTGTAATTATATTTATTAAATGTAACTAAAAATAATGACGTGAAAGAAATCTTCACCCACTCTCTTACCCGTGGCTATCATAATAGACGAATCACGAGATGTGATACGTAGATAATAGCTTTGCAAGAAGAAAATACTCGATATAAAACCCTATACCAACACGTCTGACGAGCGCGGTATAGCAGGTCAATTTCTCTTCCACTGTAGAGGAAGCCCGAGCCCAACGGTGGGACACGTATGGGCTGAGATGATGATGATGAAGAAACCTTCATGAATAAACGAGTTGAGTTATAATTAGTAATTAAAAATAAAAGAGTGGTAGGACCACACTGTCGACAGTTATCTGTCTACAGCCGCGGGCCGGTCCGTCCGGGGTAGTACCACGCTGAGCAGAAAATCGACGTCTGAGTAGTAGCAATTAGTTACTGCGCTTCGTTCGGTGAGCGAGAGAGCCGGGAGCCCAACTTTCTGAGGGTGTTTGCGTGTGGAGGGTTTTGGTGGTGCCCTTGGTGTCACCGAGCCTCGATGCACGCATTCGCACTCCCTTCACTTTCTTCGCGGTGGGCAGCGGTCTTGTAAGGGTCCCTGAACGGCAGCAACACTTACCATCAGGTGTACTGTTTGCTCGTTTGCCACCGTTTGCAATAAAAAAATACAATGGATATATAAATTACTATCATAAAACACAGATCTACGATCAGAGTGTGTTACTAGTGATGACTTACGGCACGAAAACGTGGACCCTAAGTGTAGGCTTCATAAACAAGCTCAAAGTCGCTCAGCGTGCTATGGAGCGGGTTACGCTCGGGATTACCCTGCGAGATAGAATCCGAAATACGGAAATCCGTAGAAGAACGGGTGTAACTGACATAGGATGAAGAATTATCACGCTGATGTGGCAATGGGCAGGCCACATCACTCGAAAACCGACAACCGCTGGAGATAAAAGATTCTCGAGTGTTGACTACGTATCGGACGACGCAGTGTAGTACGCCCCCCACAAGGTGGATTGACGACCTAGAAGCAGGCGGCACAGGACCGCACTTTGTGGGATAATAGGAGGGAGGCCTACGTCCAGCAGTGGATGATGATAGGCTGAAATGATAATGGATATGTAGAACGCAATCAAACATTTTTATTAATATTGAGGAGCCTCCAGCCCAGCAGTAGGACGGTATATGAGCCGTGATGATGATATTTACAAACGTTTGCCTCCACAAATACTTTCATTTTTATCCATCACAAAACTTTATCAAAGGTAGAATACATTTCAACAAATGCGGTTTTCAAACGATTCCAAGAACTATTCCAAACGTATGTTTATATTAAACATAACAAGAGAACTTCTAGGAAAGCTGCTCAATCAATATTATTTTATTGAGATCCATTTTCACTATGGTTGCTTATCATCAAGTGTGGGAGGTATTATTTCTTTTTTATAGCGACATCATTATTATATAGATCTTACTAGCAGTGATCTATTTACGCCTAGGCCCGTGAGGCTGATTTGAGCTGTTTGATTTTGAGCGGCTTGATTTAAGGGGCGGCAAAATTTTCTAAATGCCAAAATTTCAGAGACGAAAAAAGTAAAAACAGTCCTCCTTTGAAAATGAGTTCAGATTAATTTTTATAAAAAAACAGGCTTGGATTTGCCAGGAAAAGAAATTTTTAAATTGATTATTATAAAGAAAATATTTATTTGTCTAATATTTATTACTTATGATACATACGTGTAATATTTATTATTTATAATTGAAAATTATATTCTAAAAAAAATGAAGTTATTTTAAATTTAAAATAAAAATATTGGATCAAAATTAATAAAATTTATTCTAATATTAAGGGCGGGCGGCGCGATAAACAGGGTCTAGGGCGGCATCAAGTCTAAATCTGTCACTGCTTACTCGTAGTAGGACCACACTGTTGACAGTTGTCTGCTTACAGCCGTACCGGTCCGTCTGGTGTAGCACCACACTCCTGCAGAAAATCGACGACTGAGCTATAGAGATTTGTTACTGCACTTCGTTCAGTGAGCCGAAAATGAAAGGTGGGTTTTAGTGATGCCTTTAGTATCACCGAACCTCATTGCACGCATTCACACTCCTTTCACTTTCTTCACGGTAGGCAACGACCTAGCAAAGGTCCACGAGTGGCAGTATCAATTACCATCAGGGGTGTTGGTTGCTTGTTTGCCATCAACAGCGATAAAAAAATACTCCTTAGTTATTCCCTATGAAGCCTCATTTCAGCTAATATACATCTCACTGTTCAGCTCAAACTTCCTCGAAAATAGGAGGGAAATTGGCATACTATACTGTGCTGATGTTATCAATCTTAAAATATATAAATTACGTGTCACGTTGTTTGTCCGCGATGGACTCCTAAACTACTTAACCGATTCTAATCAAATTTGCACACCGTGTGCAGTTTGATCCAACTTGAAAGATAGGATAGCTTAAATCTTAATTTATAGTCGCAATATTATTTTATTGCAAATTATGTGTCTATTATTTGACATTCACAATTATCTGTTAACTCCAAACGATTTTAACAGATGGTGATATCTGTTGACTGGATTGAGTAAGTAGTTTGTGTGTGCTCAAGGGGATTCGAGAATGGTTTAGATTCACAATTGGACCCGATAGGTGGCGCTTTATTTGAACAGAACAACGTCTGTTGGGTCAGCTAGTTGGTATATATTTTTTAAATATCCACAGGAGGTGCCCTCGGGATGGGTCGCTTAACTTAAGCGGGTTGAGAGCCCTCAGCGCTCACCCACCAGTCCGGGTAAAGTTGTCACAGCCATCTGAGGCTAACAACTAAGTCACACAAAAAAAAAAAAAAAACCTGCACTAAGGCAATAATAATCCTTATATCGCTTACAAGGGGATCTAACCCTCAACATTCGGTGTGGTAAGTCACCATCATTACGCATACCATGGCTTCATTTGGAGTTTTCCATCGTTTGCATAAATGTTATGCATGCATATTAGATCTCTTAGTCGTCTTTAAGACATTCACAGGCAAAATAGTGAATGGTGAATTGTATTCTTACTCCGTCACAACACGACAAATTATGAAACCTACGGGAATGGAGTGATGACATTTTATTTTCTCATCTGCTACGAGTAGGACAAAAAATATGACTCATAATAGTAAAAATTTAAACTTATCAACACCTCTTGCCGTCTTGATTATTATCAGTATCTTGATTATTATCCTTGTCAATTTGTCTCCAGGGATTTCCTGCTAACGAGTTTAAGTAAACTTCCTCTCAATTATGATATCATTCGCTGTTAAAATATGCAGGGCAGGCTTTTTCTAAATTCACAGGCACAGTATAAAATATTTCATTTGGAATGAAACTACCTAAATATGTAGAAAACTAGACTCATTACGAGCTAATCCGCGTCTAAGATTTTTAGTCTAAAATATTACCTATACGGTCAGAAATTTTAAGTTCAGAGAATTTGAAGTATATTTATTAGTTTTTCTTATAATCTGCTTTAACCTGTCTATTACTCTGGGTGACTGGACCGGGGAATAGTACGTCACCCGCGGAGAGGATGAACGCGCGAGGGCGACGTCCTGTGAGAGGTTTCGGGGAGGAACGATACCTGAAATGGTATCCCGCCGGGCTAGCCACGAACGTCAAGTAACTCGGCATCGGTGGCCGGCCCAATATCCAAGGCGAGGGATTACAGTAGATTGTGAGGCCGCACGCCGATCTTTCGTCATTCTGGACGGAAAGGATAGCATGTGTGCTGACCATAGGGCGCCAAAAAAAACTGCCTATGACTTTAAGTTGTAAAAGCTGGCTTCTAGTAAACTTATAACATCAAAAGCCAACGCTTGCAAAGAATGGTGATTATAGCATTATCTTCGAAAAGGTATCTCTCAACACTTGATTTCGATAGTTTGATGAAAGAATGAATTTATGTCCTAGGTTATTGCTGTTGTCACAACAACTACTATAATATCAATTTCGTATGAAATTTTCACATTAAAATTCATTGTAAGTTTAATCTATGGCTTTTATAGCTGATGATATCTGATGTTTACGCGAGTATTACACATTGTAAATAAAATTACTTTACAGATTTTACCGCGTTTGTATTTGATTTATGATTGCCCGACGTTTTATAGCTTTCTTTCTTTTTTTTTTGTGTGTGTAGCTGTTGGTCGCAGATGACCTTGACAGCTTAGCGCGGTCAATAGGTGAGCGCAGATAGCTCTCAACCCGGTAAATTTATAGCTGCTTTAATAGATTACGATGAAAATAAATGATAAAAAAGTAGACGAGCTTAAAGACATTATTCATTCATTCATTTTAGCTTATAAACGTCCCACTGCTGTGCTCGAGCCACTCCTCGATAGGAGTGAAATTGACCTACTACAACACGCTGGTCAGACGCGTTGGTATAGGGTTTTATTTCGAGTTTTTCTCTTGCATAGATATTATATAAATGTTACTTCCCTTAGTCGTCTTTTACGACATCCACGGACGAGATATAGGTTGGTGAACAGTTTTCTTACTCCGTCACCACACGGTAAGATATTATATTGATAATATAGTAACTTAATGAAGTAATAGTCATTGTGTCTTGTACTAGTTACAAAACAATTGTCAATGATTATTAATTTAGATTAGCAAACAATATACAAAGTAATTTAAATTTTAAAATTACTTATTAAGATTTTCTGTTCGATTGGGTTAATTTAAACAATATCTACAGTATATATAGTCGTAGATTTAACTTTGTTTATAAAATATAGAACCCTCATTAGCAAATAAATCCAAGACGTGGAGGACCTTTCAAATATACAATTAGGAAACAAATTACATCCAGACACAGTCCATATTTAAATCATACAAAAAATTGTCTTGCATAGGGATAAAACACAAGACAGCGTGTATACCAGAGATACATCGACTACTTTGGTTATGTATGCAGTGTTTCATGAATGAACAAAAAAAAGGAGAAAATATTGCAAAAGTTTCATAACTATTACCACATTCTTAAAACTTATTAAAATAAATAAATAAATTTTAATTAATGTAAACGTTTTAATATGCGAACATTACATTTGCACTGGCCGGAAAGACGCGTGGGAATTTGTATAAATTAAAAAAAAATATGTTGTCTTTGGTAACATTATATTTATTTGAACAATAATAAATCAAGTGTCATTTAATACATGACTAAATTATACTACTTAAGTAGTACTAGTACTAAAGTTAATAGTATTAAAGGAAATACTTAGCCATTTCGATTTGCGCTTAACCGTTTTTTGAAACATTATCATTATTATCATCATCATAGCCTATACACGTTGCACTGCTGGGTAGGGATGTGACTTGGAGGAGAAAAATCGATTAATAAATAATTGATTTACAAAAAATAGATTAATTTAATTATCGATTATTTTTATAATCGATTTCTTTACTATTCGTAGTTCTTTTTTAAAGTTTTTGTCCCGACAGGATTATGATGATCTTTTTTTTTTTTAGGAAATCTGACAGTGATATTTATTTTCTATATAGCAGAAAACTTTAAATTTAAACAAAAAAGCAATTACTAAAATAATCAATTAATTTTAATACAAAAAAAATCGATTTCTTTTAAATCGATTTTTATTATTTAGATTTACAAAAAAAATTATCGATTAATATAAATCGATTATTTTTTCACATCCCTACTGCTGGGTTCGAGCACTGCGGGGCTCCACAATAGAAAGGTTATTGACCAGGCTAGTCAGACGTGTTGGTTAGGGTTTTATATCGAGTTTTCCTTCTGTTGCCTATGCAACTTTATAGTAGTACTTAGTCGACCTATGCGACACCCACGGGTAAGAGAGGAGGTAGTGAATTGTATCCTTACTCCGTCACCGCACGAAAAAAAAATATACATGTATACTTTAACAAAACATTTTTACGTGTAATAACGGAGTAAGAATATAATTCACTTCTATGTTGCCCATGGGTTTCGTAAAAGATAACAAAGGGCTATATCCATATAATATCTATTCAAGAACAGAAAACCTCCAAATATAACTCGATACCAAAAGTGTCTGACCAGCGTAGTATAGCAGGTCAATTTCCCTCCAATTACTGAAGAAGTTCAAACTCAACAACCGAGCTGAGTAAAAATACAATCCAATATTTTTTTTTTTTTTTTGTAAAGAAAACTCCCCGCACTATGGAAATAATTCTTGTGCTGCGGCTTTACAAACATATAATTAATGGACAATAACATCCAGACTCGGAACAACAATTTATGGATTGCACAAAGGGTTGCACGCATTCACCCTTAGCGCGCACGGTGTGAATGCGTGCATTGAGGCTCGGTGATACCAAGGGCACCACCAAAACCCTCCACACACAAACACCCTCAGAAAGTTGGGCTTGGAAATGGAAAAAGGTATTAATTCATATATGTGTTCCTGTTGGACTCGAGCCTCCTCCACAATAGGAGATTGACCTACTGTACCAGGCTGTTTCAATTTTTTTTTGTTGTGAAACATCTACAGGCGAGGGTGAACCTGTGAACGTGGCGTAAACAGCTCGTGGCGTTACAACGTCACGCTATATGGTGGAATATGCGAGGGTAAACCTGATTGTTGTAGCGTGGCGTTAACGCCACGCTGTATATATGTACACACGTAGTCTATACGTACTAGTGTGCGAGTAAGACGGAGTGACGTGATGTTGTACACAAACGCCTGTGCGCTATCTCACTCGCCGTCTGTGTTCGTAGGAAAGGAATGTAGCCGCCAGAATTTAAAGTTTCACATCGAACGTTGAAAAATAGAATCGACTGAAAAACTAAATACCTAGGCAGAATGGTAACATGGTCAATTACAAAAAAAAAGTATCGGTTGAGGTTATCTGTGGCATTGAGATGACGTCACCCGGCATACCGCGAACTTGCATTCATCACAAAAAGCGTTCTTTATGATAGAAATTGATAGTTTCTTATTGAACACAATGCAAAATGAATAACAAGCCAGTAATATTTATTTTAGTTCTTAAATAATAATACAATTGCAGCTTGTTTAATTTACAAGTGTCAAGTTTCTGAATAATACGTAACTAATGTTAGCGCATATCGTGTTAATATAGAAATAATGAGAACTTGAAAAAAATGGTGTATGACTTAGGTCATAACCCATTTTTTTTTAGGTTGGGTTACGGTCGCCGCGCTCCTCGCTCCACTCCGTCCGGGCCGACAGAGGGGCGTAAACACGCACACCCGTAACCCACCCGTGACACATCGCCTTCGTCGTTGGACCGACTACCGGAGCAGGGTGACTTGTCGTCAGTGGTCGGTCCGACGGCATACCCCTTGAAGAGTACCCTCTCCTCTACCGACGTCCCCCCCTCGGGGGAGGACGTCGGTCTTTCCTCACGCGGTCAGCCTCTTGGCAGGTGACGGACTAACTCCCCGGTCCAGTCACCCGCGGCCTCGGCTAGGGCGGCACTAGGCGCAGATATTCGCGTCTGTGCCGCTCCAGTCGCCGGCGGCGGGTCAAGTCGTCGAGGAGACGCACCTCGCGCACGCGCTCCGCCATCTCCTTCCGTGAGACTACTGCCTCGCAGAAGGCTGCGATCGCGTCCCAATTCCTGTCCTTTCTGACGCTGCCGACCAGCACCGATGATTGCGACGAGTTCACGACGCTGCTCTAGGTCATATCCCATACCAATCTGTCTGACCAGCATGGTATAGTAAGGTCAATTTCCTCCTATTGTGAAGGAATTCCGAGTCCAGCAGTCTGTCGTACATGAGCCGAGATGATGATTTTATATGCGATTAGTATAAGTCTTTGTTTATTAAAACCATATTATAATCTCTACGTGTGAATGCCCTAATTAAATCATCCAAGGGTAGTGAACGAGAAAACAAAAATACACAATTACAATGTTTTCATTATTATAATAATACAATAGCTTATGTCAGATGACAGATACCATTGTCCAATTATTATCTAAATTTGCTTTACTTAATTTAATAATAGCAATGAAAGTCCATGCGTGGGAATAAATATCAAAGAAAAAAGCAAGGATAGGTTTCAGCGTAAGAAAATTAATATTTGATCATCATTTCGGCTCATATACGGCCTACTGTTGGGTTCAAGCCTCCTCCACAATAGAAAGGCAATTGACCTTACTATATCATGCTGGTCGCACAGGTTCGTATAGGGTTTTGTTTCGAGTTTGCCTCCTCTTGCTTGAATATTATATACTTACTAGCAATCTGCCCTCGCTTCGCTTCGGTTTTAGTCGTTTTACCCGCGTAGTTCCCGTTCCCGTGGGAATACCGGAATAAAATATAGCCTAGTTTACGCCCTGATATTATAGCTTTCCATTGGTGAAAGAATTTTTGAAATCGGTCTAGCCGTTTTGAAGATTACCCGGAACAAACAGACAGACAGACAGACAAAAATTTTTTAATCTGTATTTTAGGCATAGGTGTCGTGCAAATAACCGTGTGAGCATGAAAAAAGCCTATTATTTTGACATTACAAACAGACACTCCAATTTTATTTATTGGTATAGATTATACCGCTTAGTCGTCTTTTACGACATCCATGGGTAAGATAAGGAATGGTGAATTGTATTCTTATTTCGTCACCACACGGAAAGGCCTGAATGGACTAAATCCTAATACTCTATACCCCTGACTTGCAGCAACAACAGGAGTAAAGCAGGTCAAATTCTCACCTATTGTGGGGGGCTGGGCTACGTATACGAGTTGGAATGGTCATGATGATAAACGGTTGATGTAAGATATTGGCAATAATTGTTAGCTGCAATAGGATTTGTTTAAAATAGATGACTACCATGGTGTTTTACATACGATTCTCAACTCGTATGTATGTAATTGCCGTGTGGTGATTGAGTAAGAATACAATTCACCACTCCCTATCTTGCCCGTGGATGTCGTAAAAGACGACTAAGGTATATAACACGCACATAAGATCTGTGCAAGAGAAGGAAAACTCGAAATGAAACCCTATAACCAACATGTTTGACCAGCATGGTATAGTAGGTTAGATTCTCTCTCATTATGGAGGAGGACCGAGCTCAACAGTGGAACCTATGAGGGCTGCAATGACGATGTTTGTAATTGTAGGTTTATTTAACGGGACTTATACCCACCATTGTGATTACATTGTTATTATATTTTATTATTTGTTTATTGTCATATTGGATTACATATCTTAATTTATTATTTAATTAAATGTTATTTGGTAAAATAATATTAAATTATGATTTATATTTTGATATTATAGTTTATTATTTGTATAATATTATTGCTAGTCTATACCAATAAATAAAATTGGAGTGTCTATTTGTAATGTCAAAATAATAGGCTTTTTTCATGCTCACACGGTTATTTGCACGACACCTATGCCTAAAATACAGATAAAAAAAATTTTGTCTGTCTGTCTGTCTGTTTGTTCCGGGTAATATTCAAAACGGTTGGACCGATTTGCTTGGATTTGAATGGAAAGCTATAATATCAGGGCGTAAACTAGGCTATATTTTATTCCGATATTCCCACGGGAACGGGAACTACGCGGGTAATACGACTAGAAGCGAAGCGAGGGCGGGTTGCTAATTGTCTTATTATATATTACAGCCGTTTTGAAGATTACCCGGAACAAACAGACAGACAGACAGACAAAAAAATTTTAATCTGTATTTTAGGCATAGGTGTCGTGCAAATAACCGTGTGAGCATGAACAAAAGCCTATTATTTTGACATTACAAACAGACACTCTAATTTTATTTATTGGTATAGATAACTGTTATTAATTTTATAATTTTTACTTATAATATCGCATTAGGTTAAATGTCCTGTGAAAGTATTATAATTGATTGTAAATAAATAAATTACTTAAACAGTCTCCACACGGTTAATACTGATTGCATAAGACAAACATCAATCATTCAATCAATAAACAATCCTAGAACTATTACAGCATACTGAAAAAGAAACCATTTCTACGCATAGAAAAACTATTAGTTATCCAATACAAAATACATTTGGCAAGCGTATGGCATTCCATTAGTTTTAAATTTCAAACAGACACAACAATATTTACTATCAAAAATAATTCAGGGGAAAAAAGAACAATTTTATTTACGGTCTGCTTTTTCTCATTAGCAATGGCGTCATTTTATTGTCAATAGCGACGGGATATGGCTGTCTTGATGGTAAAAGCCGGATTGCACAAGCTGATGTTTAGGTAACTCAGTGCTGGCCAAAATTTAACTTTTTATTTCTACAGCCCATCTTGTTGCTCTATACAAATAAATAAATTGTGCGTTTGTAATGCCAAAATATTGGGCTTGGCACATGCGATTATTTGCACGACACCTATGCATAAGAATGGCCTGGAAATGAAACCCTATACCAACATGTCTGACCAGTATGATATAATAGGTCAAATTCACTCCCATTGTGGAGGAGGCACGAGCCCAACAGTGGAACTTATATGGGCTGCGAGGATGATGGGCCACTTCCGGGTTGAGAGCCATCAGCGCTCACCCATAGTCCGGGCTAAGCTGTCAAGGCCATCTGCGGCCTACAGCTATACACACAAAACAAAAAAAAAGAAAGATGGGCCACTTATCCTCTATTCAAAGCTGAAACAAAACGTACGCATTTAAAGAAATCAATAATTTCGTTTGAACCGTATAACACATAAAACGAATATACGTGATTTTTATGTATTCAGAGATAGGTAGTTACAATAAGAGGTTTTATCGCTTCAGGGAACTTCTATCCAAAGTAAGTTTGATTTGCTTTGCATGTTGAAAGGTGACCTACATTTTATCTTACTGGAAACGACCGTAAAAAAGTTTACGTTTCCAGGATATAAGACAATTTGTTTCAAATAAATACATAACATTATAACAAATAATAATCTGTTATAAAGAAGTGTATTCAAATTACGATCCATTGTCTTCATATTGTCTTCAAAAATACCACGTTTGGTCAGAGAGGGTCTCAGGTTTTCATCAAATAATCAAATAAAATTAAAAGCCATGCACACTGTAAAGTGTTTGAAACGTCGGGCAATCAAAAATCAAATATAAACGCGATACAATCCGTAAAAACTTTTTAAATCGGCCCACTTTGAAATCTTTAAGGGTGTCCATAATTTTTCCGCAGACCGTAATTAAACTCTGGCACCGAAGAGGTCGTCAGGCGGATCGAGGCGCTGGGGTTGAGGATCGCCCTGGACAAGACGGAGGCCCTCTTGTTCCATGGGCGCCGTATGAGCCCTCCCATCGGCGTCTCGATCACCGTCCGCTCGGTTGACATCAGCATCCGGGCCCATATGAGGTACTTGGGCCTGGTGCTCGACGGGCAATGGTGGTTCCGGGAGCATTTCCGCAGGCTCGCTCCACGGCTCGTCGGCGCGGCGTCCGCCCTATCGTGGCTTATGCCGAACGTGGGCGGACCGAGCGCTACGTGCCGACGGCTGTACATCATGGTCATCCGGTCGATGGCCCTGTACGGCACACCGGTGTGGGCGGGGTCCTTGACCGTCCGACTTAGGGCCCTTCTGTGGCGACCACAGAGGGTCACGGCGGTCAGGGCCATCTGCGGATACCGCACGGTGACGACGGAGGCAGCGCGCCTGTTGGCCGGGACTCCCCCGTGGGATCTGGAGGCGGAAATGCTCGCCGGATTGTATCGGCGGGTGACGGGGGTGCGAGCGGAGGGCGGTGTGATCTCGTTAAGGGAGCTCACCGCCTGGCGCGTCGACGCCCGCCGAGACGTCATTGCCCGTTGGGCAGTCCGGCTGGAGAGGCCTCGGTTCGGGGTGTGAAGCGTGGAGGCCTTCCGGCCGGTGCTGATGCAGTGGTTAGAAAGGCGGCACGGGGTGCTCTCCTTCCGACTGGTGCAGGTTTTGACGGGGCATGGGTGCTTCGCCAAATACCTGCACAAGGTCGTTAGGAGGGAGAGTACACCGTCCTGCCACCACTGCGATTGCGACGAGGACACGGCGCGCCATACGCTCGAGCCCTGCGCGGCTTGGGCAGTGCAGCGCTGTGAACTCGTCGCAATCATCGGTGCAGACCTGACGCTGCCGGCTATCGCTAGGGCGATGGTCGACAGCGTCGGGAATTGGGATGCGGACGCAGCCTTCTGCAAGACAGTGATCTTGCGGAAGGAGGCGGCGGATCGCCTGCGCGAGGAGCGCAGCCTCGATGAGGAGATCCGTCGCCGGCGACTGAGGCGGCGTAGGCGCAACTACCTGCGCCTCATGCCGCCCTAGCCGAGGCCGCGGGTGACGTGACCGGGGATTAGTCCGTCACCCGCCGAGAGGCCGACCGCGTGAGGAAAGACCGACGTCCTCCCCGAGGGGGGACGTCGGTCGATGGGAGGGTACCCCACGTAGGGGGTATTCCGTCGGGCCGACCACTGATGACAAGTTAACCCTGCTCCGGTGGTCGGCCCAACGACGAAGGCGACGTGGTTTTCGGGTGGGTTGCGGGTGTTGCGTGCTTACGCACCTCTGTCGCCCCGGACGGAGTGGTGCGAGGAGCGCGCCGACCGCAGGCCACCCCAAAAAAAAAAGACCGTATTTAAAAATGTACATAGAACATTTGATGTCTGTATCACACAATTGACATCCGCTGTTAAAAGGCACTCCATATTTGATAATCAGATAAACATTTAATGGATGCATCTGAACGCCATGTGCTTTGAAATACTATGAAGAGACGTATCAATTTCTCAGAGGTTTGAATTTATATTTTTGCATTACAGGAATTATTCAATCTTTTTTTTAACATCGACATAGAAGAGTGGGGAATGTTTATATGTCTGTCTATCGTAGCTCCTAAACGAATAGACCATTCGTGACGTATTTTTTTTATAAAAGTTGACGTGATCGAGATAGCTTTAGCTAGTTTATCTGCGCCGCCATTTCAAGGTCATCAGCTTTTTTGTTAGCTGCTATAAGTATTTTAGAAACATAATGGATATTTATTTCATTTTAAAAACATATGACCTATGAAATATATGACCTATGAAATAGGTATATGACAAATGAAAAAAAATATTATTATTAATTACTTAGTTGATATAAATTTTCCGTGTGGTGATGGTGTAAAAATACAATTCACCACTCCCTATCTTGCACGTAGATGTCGTTAAAGACGACTATGGGATATAATATGCACATAACATCTGTGCATGAGAATGAAAACTAGAAATAAAACCCTATACCAACATGTCTGACCAGCATGGTATAAGTAGGTCAAATTCCCTCCCAATGTGGAGGAGGCCCGAGCCCAACAGTGGGATGTATGTGGGCTGCGATGATGATGATGACCTAACATTTAAATCACCCACGTATGATAGTATAACAACTGAACTATGATGATAGAGCTCAAAGGCAGGAGACGAAAACTTGATTGGCTGTTAGTAAACCCATTCAGTTTCAGCTTATTGGATTTGTATTAAGTAGTTTGTTTATTTTTCACGATGCTGATGATACAATTCTTGATTTTTAGAACCTTTTCTTGAAAAGACATCTCCGTACAGTTAGGAAATATTCTTGCAAAGATCTTATTTGCGGCGGACTTTACAAACATATTAACTAACGGACACAAATTACATCCAGACTTAGAATGATAATTTGCAAATCACACAAATTGTGGTCCTACGTAGGATTCGAACCTCTGACACTGGCGCTTTAGGTCAGTATCTTAACCACTACACCATCTGTGCAATCAAATTTTTCATTCGTGTCGAGATTTAATCAACTTTTTAATTAATAAACCGGCTAAGTGCGAGTCATAGTCGCGCACGAAGGGTTCCGTATCATTCTCTATAAAAATCGCGTTTGTTGTATGGGAGGCCTCCTTATTTTTTTATTTTATGTTGCTTTTAGTATTTATTGTTGTAGCGGCAACAGAAATACTTCATTTGTGAAAATTTCAACTGTCTAGCTATCGCGGTTCTTGAGCTATAGCCTGGTAACAGAGACGGACGGACGGACAGACAGCGAAGTCTTAGTAATAGGGTCCCGTTTTTACCCTTTGGGTACGGAATCCTACAAATTAATTATAGATTTTGTCTCTTATAGACCGCATCGCTAAGTAAGGTGAACATAATATTTTTTTTACTAATGTAGGTAGGTACCGTTAATACTAAGTTGGTTCGACTATAAAACAAAAGAGCAAGTTCGGCTGTCGTTACCCTTCTAGGGGAAATTGTTAATTGTTGAAATGGTTATGATTGTACGTCGATTATTTGATGGGTATCTTTTCACACTAAGACAATACAATATATTAACAAGAAAAACGATTTCAAAAGAATGTAGTCGAGGTCAATCAATACGCATTATCGAGGATAACTAAAAAACTATCAAATCTATCCTTCATCATTATCATCATCATTTCAGGCTATCGCCCTCCACTGCTGGACGTAGGCCTCCCTCATGTTACGCCACAAAATGCGGTCCTGTGCCGCCTATATCCAATGACGCCTAGCATCTTTCACCAGGTCGTCGGTCCACCTAGTGGGGAAGCGTCCTACACTGTTGTCGTTCCTTATCAAAATTAATTGGGACCACATGAAAAGCACTAGATTAAAAAAAAAAGAAATGACAAAATCGATTCACCAAGAAAATAGTTCTCAAGGTTACACAAAAGTAAAGACGAACCTTTTCGTTTGGTAATCGGTTAAAACGTTGCTACCGATTCGCTCGGATAAGTTTTATCACAAAACAGTAGTTATAATTTCGGTTCCCACACAGCCTAAAAAGTATTTCAGCACAAATAAAATACAAAAGAAACGTCCACTTTCCAAAAAAGTGAAGTAAATCACTCATTTTTAAACATAACAAGAGAACAATGGTGGTATATCTCATCAGAATTCAGAGCAAACTTTTTTTAAACAATGACAATTCATTTACAATGCTGTATCTAGGGTAAGTGTGGGTATTACCGTGGGTGCAAGTATTACCGCGGATTTTTTTCATTACATTACAAACTAATTACACACAATTGTTTGTAATTTCAAAAAAATTCAGCAATAAATATATTAATTCTAAAATGTAATTAACAAACGACCCGGTATGAAATTTAATTATTTAGTTTGTTATAAATGATTGAAAACTGATTGATCGTTTGAAAAGAAAATGTCATCTTTTTTTTGCAGTTAGTGTGCAATTGTAGGTTCGATTAAAATGTGTTTTTCTATAAATTAATGTTTTGAGATCTATATTTATTACATCTCAGAGTAAGATTATACTTTTTAATGCTCAAAAAATCTAGCAAATATTGAATTTTAATTGATTATCACTTTTAATTTACTGCCGCGGTAATTGTCACGGACTTTTGAAGCATGTCAGTATTACCGCGGTTTTCGTACTTTACTGAATATTAATCAATTTATATTTATATTAATCAATTTTTTTGAATATTAATCAATTTGTATGTATATTAATCCATTTTTTTTAATATTAATCAATTTTTTTCTGCCGCGATAATAATCTAGATCATTAATTGGTGTGTTTGAACATCAACTGATAGAATTTAAGAAATTTATAAATCATGTTTCAAATAAAAAAAAAAATAATTACGAATTATACAGGCTGTTTTATGATTCATATATAATAATATTTTTAATGAAAAATTTTCAGGATATGTCAAAAGATGATGAGACTATGGAAAAAGATAACGTTGATTTGTTATTGGGATTGACGTTTGATATGAATGGAAATCTGATTCAGGATTTAAATGCAACAGAGCAATTGACTGCGAATTTCCTGACCCCAGAATTACCAGTTGTGATTGACTCTGACCAATCTACGGACATTCTTTCCTCAACACCAGTCCCCGAAGATTCTGTCCTCTCCAATCAAGAAACGCCAAGCATTTCACTAATACCACCAGAACCACGACTTTTGGTGATTGAAGAAACTCCAAATATCGCTTCAGACGCTACGGAGATAGAAGTACCTGAATCAGGAGAAGTTATTCCTGAAAAGTCACTAGTCATAAGACCAAACGTTCTAGAATTAGAAATTCCTAGTTTTGATGAAGCTCTAGCAACGTCTGAAAATTTTGACAGGGAAAAAATTCTCCCACTTGAAGATGTCTCTAATAATTGTGACCTAGAAGTTGGAAAATTCTCTGATCCATTTCAAAAACTGTTACATTGGCCAAGGTGTGATCTTTCAACAAAAAATAAAAAACGTGCAACTAATTCGATGAAAATTCCATCTGTGCTGACCAGCACTCAATGGCAATCGATTAAAAAAGCCAAAGAAAACGAAATACAGTCAAAGAAAGAAGCAATAGTTTTAAGAAGAAAAATTAAAATTGAAAAACAAGAGATTATGAAAGAAGAAAAAGAAAAAAAGCGTGTTCGAAAAGAAGAAGAAATACTTAGAAAGGAGCAAATAAAACTCGAGAAAGAGAAACAAAAAATCATAAAACAAGAACAAAAGATAAAAGAAATTGAAATTAAAAACAAAATAAAAGAAGAGTCATTATTGAAAAAAAAAGAAGCAGCTGAATTGAAAAGACAAATCGCTGAACTTCAAAAAAAAGAAGCTGAAATGAAAAATAATGATATTGACTGAATTAAATATTTTTATATATCTAATAGTTTTAATTGTATTAGTCAGCTATACCAAAATTGAAACATGCTGTGCCTTATTAAAGTTAATTTTTTATAAAAAAAACTATTGTTTTTACTAAACGTTTGTCCTTATAATTTATTCTATTAATTTTTTTTCTATCTGATTCCGCGGTAATTGTCACACGGTAATTGTAACATCCACGGTAATTGTAGCGCGGTAATTGTCACAAGTCATTTTAAGGTCCACGGTAATACTAGCACTTACAATTTCTTTTCAAATGTTAATTATTTAATGAATTCAACATAAAATCATACTCTTAATTTTTTTCAAAGTTTAAAATAAGTTGATTATCGATAAGAAAAAAAAATTAAGACGATATTTTATAGTAAATCTTTAAAATATGCTTTTAAAGTTAGACGTTCACATCTAGCCGCGGTAATACCCACACTTACCCTACTTGAGAAGGTACAGTTTCTTTTTCACGGTTATTTTAACTTTTAGGGTAATCGGGTATGTCAGGCCGACCATGGATATTAAGGAATTGGTACCGGTGGCCGGTCCAATGGCGTTGGGGAGGGAATACAGTGTGTATGTGGTTATGGGATCGCACGCGGTCATCCGTTGCCCTGAAAAGATTGGGTGGGGTGTGCTCAGACCATTGCCTATCAAAAAAAGGGGTAATCAGGAATACCGAAACGACTACGGATGTCAAAGAATCGGCATAGTAGCGATGGGGAGAGAACATGGTCGATTATGGAGTGGCTTGCCATCCTTCCTTAGTTCTGGAAGGAGCTGTGCTGTCTATATCCTAGTATGCAAGAAAAGGTTAATGACATACAGCCGAGGCCGTAGATGGAACGATCGAGGATCAGGAGGCTAACTGCGCGACGGCGATGTGTGAGCAAAACCGAATGTTTTTTTGGACAATCTGGCCACACGCCGTCCATTATGTTCGGGGCGACGAAGGGTCTCCGGCGGCCGCATAAACCACTCTATTCCCTCCCATTCGTCATTGGGCCGGCCACTAATACCAAATCCTTGATGTTCTTCAGCCAGCTCCCCGACGTCCCCCACACTTCCCCCTGTATGTACAAGGGCAAGAGAGGGGTGAATTCTATTCTTACTCCATCACTACGACACTACACAACACTGAAATTTTGCGTATATATTGCACGTATGCAAAACTTCATAATAATCGGTTAAGTAATTAAAGCGTAAAAGCGTAACCATCGAACAAACAAGCTTCCTCTGGCAATTGCAATATTAGTTAGGATTAACTTTTTTTTTCGGCAACGAATATATTGTGTACTAGCAACACGCCCTCGCTTCGCTACGGTTTCAGTCTTTTCTGCGTAATTCTCGTTCCCGTGGGAATACCGGGATAAAATATAGCCTAGTTTACTCCCTGATATTATAGCTTTCCATTGGTGAATGAATTTTTGAAATCGGTCCAGCCGTTTTGAAGATTACCCGGAACAAACAGACAGACAGACAAAAAAAATATAAAGTGTATTTTAGGCATATGTATAGTGCAAATAACCGTGTGAGAATGAAAAAAGACTATTAATTTGACATTACAAACAGACACTCCAATTTTATTTATTGGTATAGATTATGTACTTGTAGCAAGGTAGGTGTTTTCTTTTGGGATTTTAATTAAATATTTAAAACATGTATCTAATTCAAATTATATCGAACGAAGCAAGTGGTCAAATACTTATAAATCATAAATATCCAAGAACCAGTATTTTTAACTTACGTCATGCTTCTTGTTTTCTTTCGTGACATGACTTCGATGTTACCACGTCTTCGTCTAGATCGTATCCAGGTCATTTACCCGCAATTAACATAATAAACTTGATAACACAATTATATACAGGATATCATATGGTGTTGCAAAGTAAAATTACGAAAAAGTGAAAATTACGAAAAATTAAAAAAGAAAAAGTAATTAAAAAAAAGAGCGTGCGTGCAAAGTACTATGTATAAATGTCAGAAGTGAAACTTCTTTATCCTTCATACATCATAACTTCTTTATCTCATTCTCTCACCGGCTGAATCCTATACATTTACGTGTGTCTCTATGGACTCGCTTTTTTGTTTCATCGAGTTTGAAATCATAACGATTCTAAAGCAGTTTCACTTCAAAAAATAAAACTGGCCAAATGCGAGTCGGCGGCGCGCACGTAGGGTTCCGTACCATTTTGTGTAAAAATCGCGTTGTTGTATGGGAGCCCCCCTTAAATATTTATTTTATTTTGTTTTTAGTAGTTGTTGTTCTAGCGGCAACAGAAATAGATGGCGTAGTGGTTAAGATAGCGACCTACAGCGCCAGTGTCGGGGGTTCGAATCCCACGCGGGACAACACTTTGTGCGGTCCACAAATTGTTGTTCCGAGTCTGGATGTAATTTGTGTCCGTTAATTATATGTTTGTAAAGTCCCCCGCAATACAAGGATTATTTCCTTAGTGCAGGGTGTTGTCTTAAATAAATAAAAATAAATAAATAATTTGAAAAAAATGCACTGTCTAGCTATCGCGGTTCTTGAGATATAGCCTGGTGAGAGATAGCGAAGTATTAGTAATAGGGTCCCGTTTTTACCCTTTGGGTACGGAACCCTAAAAATCAGTCGCCACACGATACCTACATTTATCACCTAACTTTGCCTATACGACTTGACGGATTTGGATGAAATTTCGTATGTATATTTAAATATATCCCTGTATGGTTTGAAAAGAAAATAAAACCCCACAGAAATTTGTATGGGTAGGCTGCCCCCATCAGATAAGCCAGAATTAACGCGCCTTGGTGTGATATCTCGAAAAATCTACATCAAATCTGATTTGACGAAAACGTTTGTAGTTATTGCACCGGGCGGCGTTAAGAGTTTGTTCGCGCAAAGCAAATTCGAACCGAGTCGAGTTATCGGTTCTTGTAGAATTTGGCTATACATAAACTTTGATAAGCCAGTAATTGGAGCAATAATGATGTAACTCTATTTAACTGTCATACGATAAGGTTAACATTAGTTGTTCAAGCATTCAAGTCCCAATATCGACATTGTAACTGAACGCGATCAGAGACGCATTTTAATTGCAAAAGTCTCCAAGGTGTCTTTAAATAAGTATTTTTTTCAGTCAATTGTCTTTTACAAATTATACTTAAATATTAAAAAATATTGATGAAAACCTAAAAAAAAGTCAAGTAGAATAAAATGGAAAACTAAGGAGTATTAGACTGTATGTTTATCCAACTATGCTATTTCTAATCACGATGAGAGTGGGCAAATTTCGACTCGTGTATGTAAATTGATCTTACTATACCCAGGCTGGTCAGACAGATTGATATAGGGTTTTATTTCGCGTTTTCCATTTCTTGCATAGATGTCATATGCAGTGGCGGCTGTACCTTAAGTGCGCTCGTGCGCTGAACCACCAAATCAAAATATTTAAAAACTACAAAATTTAACTTCATATTTATTTTTAAATTACCATTAATATTTATTCTTTGAACATAAAAAAACATATAACAAATAAAATTTCAAATTATGACCAAACAATATAAGCGCTTTACTAAACTATTAAAACTTATATTCCTTGTAAAAAAAAATCTCGTGCGCTGAGGCGAGCGCACGGGGACTGCCCATACAACGTGTATTAGAAATGAGTTAAAACGCCTGGCGCGTGAAACAGAAGATAGTTCATAGAAATATGCTGAAAAATGAGTCTGTTTCCGGACGGCGCACGGGCGAACCGAACATTGCCGAGAGAACTCGACTTACGACGAAATTCGCTGATGATGTCTCGTTAAGTACAGTAAGTAGGTATAGTTTCGATGTATCTGTGACGAGTTAAATATGGTTTGTTTATATTAATTGTTTTTTTTTTATTTTGGTCTTAGTTCTATTTTATACTGCGTATACAGTGGGTGAAATACTGCAGTGTAGTAGCGGCTTCGAATACTACCAACCCTTGCTTTGCTCGTGGGTGTCGTAAAAGACGACTAAGAGCCCTAGATTGACCCGGACCAACTCCATCTGGTACCATTTGGGTCAACGATTACATTCCCAAGGAGGGTTGACGTCAGGCATGCGGCCGGTCATAAAAGTCATTGCCGAAACTTTTTGCAATATGTCAAAACAGATGACATATTGCGTCGACCCCAAGTAATTGGGATAAGAGCAAGATGATGATGATGACAGTGGGTGAAAATGAGCATAAATATAGACTATATTAAAGACAATAACAAAACTTTTTAAAATAAAGTTGATATAAATTGGCGGGACCGCCTAGGCCCTCTTTTATAAATATTTTTTGAAGTGTGAAAAACAAACAAAATGCCTATTTTTCTTCGCAAGTATACCTACAAAATGTAAAGCGTTCAAAAATTATTTAAAAAAAATTTACGTAAATTGTTGTTCCATTACAATTTCTGATCTTAATACTTAGTGAGGAAGTAAAGTGAACCACCACTTTGATGACCCACCAGCCGCCACTGGTCATATGTACACATATTGTGCATATTATATCCCTTAGTCGTCTTTTACGACACCCATGGGTATGAGAGGGAGTGGTGAATTGTATTTTTATTCCGTCATCACACGGAAATTTCCTTTATTTTAATTATATTTTTTCCTTGGCGGTTTTTTGATAGTGTTTTCAGCACTGTCAAAAAATATTTTCTATAGATGCAACCTAGATCGATTTATCGCTCCCGAAATCTCCTGTATACTAAATTGCATAAAAAACGCTGGTGCCTTGCCGAAATTCAGGATATATATAGAAATGTATAAGAATTTCTAAAGATATTAGTTCTAATATGTAAAAAATCAATTCAAGCAAAGCTACCGACAGTTAGTAATACATTTTCATTCATTTCCGTGTGGTGACGGAGTAAGAATACAACTTCCCCATTCCATGGGCGTCGTAAAAGACGACTAAGGAATAGGATATGCAGATAAAATCTAGGCAAGAGAAGGAAAACTAATACTAAAAAAATCACTCGACATAAAACCCCATGGTTTTATGTGATTTTGGAGTGAGAGTTTTTGGCATGGGTCAACACGCCTGACCAGCGCGGTATAGTAAGTCAATTTCCTCTCCTATTATGGAAGAGGCCCGAGCTCAACATGCGGACGTGTATGAGCTGAAATGATGATGATTCTATCGGATTTTTCTGGAAGGAAAAATAACCTGAGTTACACCTTATATAGATAATCTGGTAGTAAAATATCCAAATCGATCCAGCAGTTTTGAGGATTAAGATGTGATAATAAGAAAATAATAAAAAATAATGTCTTAATCGTCTTAAAAAATAATGTCTTACTCGCGAATGGTAAATTTTATCCTTATTTACCACACAGAGACATGTTTGATTACCATCCGTCAAAGCATCAACAAGCAACATCGGAGGCATTGTGTACCTCCGATGTTCCACAGTAAGTAATCACTTGGCCATTTTGAACTTTCTAACGCCTATCTCGACCTCTACATTCGACTGTAGCACATAAAGCGTATACACAAAGGTGGAAAGTCGAACAGCACATGGTCTTAATTTATCTTCGTGAAGGTTCTAAATGACATCATCATAATGTCTAGACAACATGGCTAAGGCGTTTAGAATTAGATGCATGGCGTGGCGACTGTGTGTCAAGTGACGTGGATTCGACATCCACTTCTTCAGACAATTTACGTTCCATTACACCTTCTCTATAATGGGCATAAGTTACAAATCAGACATTGTCTTTAATCGCAGCTCACATACGTCCCACTGTTGGGCTCGGGTCTCCTGCACAATGGTAGGGAATTTGACCTATTATACCATGCTGGTCAGACATGTTGGTATAAGGTTTCATTTCGAGTTTACCTTCTCTTGCACAGGTTTTATGTGCATATTATAACCCTTAGTCACCTTTTACAACTTCCACGGGCAAGGGAGTGATGAATTGTATTCTTACTCCGTCACCACACAGAAAATCTTTAAATTCCAATAAAATTCACCTGCCTAGTTGCCGATCCCGTGGTAAAACGAGGATAAAATATAGCATTTGTTACTCGCTGATACGTACAGAGCTATACGTGCCAAAATTCCTATAACATTGGCAATAATGGCTCGTGCCTATAATTTATTGGCAAAATTAAAAAAGATGCAAAAACACTATAAAATAAACAATTTAATTTTCCCATTTTAATATAAACAAGATTTCAACTTGAAAGAAAGAAGAAAGAAAGAAAAATATACTTATTCGACGCTGCTTGCAGATTTCGAATCAGATTTCAAGGATTCTAAATTTGCCTGCCCTCATCCCACGCTAAGTGGGTCGGCACAACATGCTCCTACCTTCCATAGCCTCCTATCAGCAGTCAAATCTGCACTCACTGCTTTCATACGCATATCCTTATTCACACAATCCATCCATCTCTTCCAGTATCTCCCACCAATCATATTGATAACCCTTCTTGTCACCTGACTTTCATCCTTCCTCATCAAATGTCCATACCAAGAAATCTATTGCGTGTCTTAATATATTCTTTGGAGTCTGTATTATTAATAAAATACCAAGGTTAGCAGCTGACTTCTCTCAATGGCGTGCTTATAATTGATTGATTAACGTAGTACAATTTATTTTATGAACCGCAATTCTTTTTAGTCAAGGAATAATTGTGTCCGTTAATCTATAAATCTAAATACATATATATAAATAAAATTGAAGAAGTTTGTAATGTCTGAATAATGGGTTTTTTCATGCTGATACGTTTATTTGCACGATACCTATGCCTAAAAATCAGTTAAAAAAAATTTGTACGTCTGATTGTTTTGGGTGATCTTCAAAACGGCTGGACGGATTTTGATAATATTTTACTAGGTCTATTTAAAGAGCAACTTAGGCTATATTTTATACCGTTATTCCCACGGCAACGGGCGCTACGCGGGTAAGGCGACTGAAACCGAAGCGAAACGAGGGCGGGTTGCTATTTGTATACTGGGTGTGTCGTAAATAGTGGTCCACCGTTAAGGATTCGATAAACCAGATAATTTACTATAACAAATTCCATTTTTAACCATTTTTAGCCGAGGGTTCCGTAAATATTAATTTTTAGTTATTTATTTACCAAATTTCTACCTCTTGTAACAAATTTGGTTGTAGTTTTATCAAAAACCATTATATTTTCATTTTGATTACTGTTAATTACTGCTGAATACAAGAGCTATCGTTTATTAACATGTTATTTAATGTAGATTTAGATCTTCTGCAAAAAAAAATGATTGTACTCGAATTTTAACGGATTTTTTTAACATATCATGCTAATTCAAAAGCGATTTATGTAAAAAAAATGTACTACACTGTCAGTGCCCATTAATTTAATAATATGCCTATTTAATACCAATTTCAAAATGGTATCATAATACCAGATCCCTATAAAAAACAGCAAGATATCTAATTTTAATTGAAGAAAGTAAGATTTTCATTAAAATTAATTTTAAAATTTATTGCTATAATACTTACGATTTTTGTAAAAAAAAAAACTTTACTATCAGTGCCTACTTATTTAATTATATTCCTACTTAATACCGATTCTAAAAGGTTTACTATCCCATTAATAAAACAAGTAATGAAATTTTAGTTAAAAACGACTATAAAAGACAACTTTTTACTATTGTTGCAAAGTGATCTAGACCTAACTTGTAAATTACAACAAGGCATTGAAAAAAAACAAGTCATACATCATCATACATCATTTATTGTTATTCTTTAACATTTAAATTACACCAAGTGCTCGAAATGGCCCCCATTTGCAGCTATGCATGCTCTGCAACGTCGAATAAACGACCGTTTAAGTCGCCGAGCAAACCCACTCTCGTTTATTTTTCTAGCTGCTGTGTGTATGCTAGTCCTCAAGTGATCAATGGACGTTATTTCTTCTTCTATTTCTTCTAAACCAGTTTTGTCACACTCAAATTATATTTCAAAGTTTTATTACCATATTATCCGTTTTGTTGTAAAATTAATGCAACAAAATGTTTAAATTAATTTTAATGAAAATCTTACTTTCTTCAATTAAAATTAGATATCTTGCTGTTTTTTATAGGGATCTGGTATTATGATACCATTTTGAAATTGGTATTAAATAGGCATATTATTAAATTAATGGGCACTGACAGTGTAGTACATTTTTTTTACATAAATCGCTTTTGAATTAGCATGATATGTTAAAAAAATCCGTTAAAATTCGAGTACAATCATTTTTTTTTTGCAGAAGATCTAAATCTTCATTAAATAACATGTTAATAAACGATAGCTCTTGTATTCAGCAGTAATTAACAGTAATCAAAATGAAAATATAATGGTTTTTGATAAAACTACAACCAAATTTGTTACAAGAGGTAGAAATTTGGTAAATAAATAACTAAAAATTAATATTTACGGAACCCTCGGCTAAAAATGGTTAAAAATGGAATTTGTTATAGTAAATTATCTGGTTTATCGAATCCTTAACGGTGGACCACTATTTACGACACACCCTGTATATGTAAACTCCCTCACGATATACGTATTTATGTAATGATTTCTGATATTTACGCGAGTATTACACATTTGAAATTAAACTATGACCTATATTTGCCACAGTAATAGTTAACGATTATGTCATGACATTTTTAGCAAGTCAACATAGAACATAGCCCTTCTAAAATTCAATAATAATTAGTATTATGCCCTCTGAGTTTTCTTACCGGACCTTTCTCAGTGTGGCCATATTAGAATGGTGATGCCATATTAAATTTGATTAAATTACTAAATTGTCATATAATAATTACTATAAATTTAATATTCAATTAATTTTTATACTGACCAAAACATTATAACTTTCATATAGAATTATTTTATTTTTGTAATGAATTAGTATAAAAATGCGAGTCAAAATTTAATAACTAATACTGTAGCGGGTAGATATATGTATAAATCTCTGTAATAACGATGACTTGTTGAACGTGAGACATCTTAGTCCTCCCATGACTGAAAACGCTAGAAAATATCCTGAACGTCGGAAAATCACAAAAGAAATAGGTACAAATGCAATAAATCCGTAGGCATTATGTGTTTCAAAAATAATATTATAATATCCTAAAACTTGATCCCATTGTCACATACCTACCGGATTCAGCTTTGATCGATTCAAACACATTAAATTAGGTCAAAATCTATTCAGTTGTTTATGAGAAATTGACTAACATTCACACGTACAGAAGTATTAAAATATTAGACAGAACAATAAGCCTAGTGTTTCATCATTATCATCATCACAGCGCGCATACGTCCCACTGCTGGGCTTGAGCCTCCTCTACAATGGAAGAGAAATTGACCTAGTATACCACGCTGGCCAGACGGATTTGTATAGGGTATCATTTCAAGTTTTCCTTCTCTTGCATAGATGTCATCTGCAATAATCCCTTAGTGGTCTTTTACGACACCCACAGGTAAGAAAGGGGTCAACCCCATTCCCAGTGCTTAAAACTAAAAAAAACCGAATCGCAAGCAATAATCACTGCTCCTAAGATTAAATCTCAGCTCTCTCTTCACAATACCTAGTTACCTAATAAATTAATCTACATTTTCTGAACCGTAATAAATCTTTTACTAACTATAACGACTCAATCAAAAAAGCTCACTATAAAAACTACAAAACGGAAACTCATTTGCTCTGTTCCAAAAGAAACTAATCAAAACTATAGAGTTAAGCAAAATTTGCCGTTACAATGTAATGAAGAAAGTTTTCAGAAATTTGCCAATAAAAGATAAATAAATTTAAATGTAAACTGTAGATAGATTAGATTCATAGATAAATAGATTAGGCATAGACTCATTATACGTTTGGTATTTACCATTTGATTTCCATATTATAGATAAATAAAGATAGTGTCTATTTGTAATATCAAAATAACAGCGTTTACTAAATCCACACATATGGAATTTGTAATAAAAAAGATTTCTTGTCTATCTCTGTTCCGGGTAATCTCTGAAACGGCTGGATCGATTTTAACGACATATTCCTGATGTTATAAAAAGTCAATTCTGATATGTTTCTTGTCTTCCCTTCTCTGCTTGTCTCGGCTGGACCTATATGGATGAAATTTTTTGTATGTACTCAAGGGTTTCGAGAATGGATTAGATTCACAATTGGACTCGGTAGGTGGCGCTGCTGTCGATTTCAAGGCGAATTCCATTTATTTTATTTGAACAGAACAACGTCTCTTTTTGGTCAGTTAGTATTATTACAAAAAAGTTTTGAAAAGGCTTGCGAACAAAAGGAAAAAAATTCATGAAATTGTGAACAATTCCTATTCAAATAGGTCCATCTAATATGCCATTATTCTTACGTAATGTTTGGATGATATTACAAAAACATACAAAGAAATATTACAACAGAAAACGACCAAAGCATCGAAACAAACTGGTGCTAAATTAGCAAAAATCGTATTAATACCAGAGTGTATTTTGCGCACTAACATTTGGAACGGATTTACGTTACTTGGTTTATTTATAACAAAATTTCTTAATGAAACAATGCTACAATTTGTTTAAATATTATTTTACTCGTTACGCGATTAGTTTATTTAAAATGATAATCAGCAAGAAAGACTTATCAATGAGTTGAATATATTAACTCTTAAAAACAATAATTGTTTGTGTAATTTTGTTGTTACGCGAATATTACTCATAAAAAAAATTACAAGTTTTAGTTTTGTTTCTATTACTCAATTACATGATACTTTTTCATGAATACATAACACGAAACGTTGGAACCGTAAAAACAAAATTAAAATGCGGTAGTCCGTAAAATAATTTTGTCCGATAATGCCGAGAAAAACAATCAATGCTTATTATGGTTTTTTTTATGGAAAATCATCAATGTTGTATTATTCAAGACAGCAACCGTGAAGTGATCAACGGATGAAGGATGTAAGCAGATAACTTCTTTGGTAGAGAAGGAATCTTCATCATCATCCAACCGTTTACCCTCTATCGCTGGACGTAAGTTTCCCTCCTAATTTGATGTCCGTGAAATGTATGTTATCGCTAATCGAAAGGTGGCAACTCAAAATATGCTCTTCCAACAGTCGTAGTTTCATATCGTAAGGCTTGAATAGTGAAAAATGTGTGTGAATAGACGATCTCGAATGAGTAGGAGGACATTCGGTGGTCACACATAGTTCGGAGTCAGCAGAAGCAAGGAAGAAGTACAATAGTTGAATATTGAATGTGCATATTAAGGTTATTTACAACGTACCTACCTACTTATGAAAATGTAATTGTGGAGAAAAACGTGTAACGAATTAGATTTTTTTTGTATTGCAAACGGTGGCATACTAACAAATGGTACACCTTTTTTTTTTTTCGCTGTGGTAATGCAATTTACGCACTATCCCCCGCCGGTGTCAGACGAGGGGGAGTATGGGACTCACCGGCTATGCTTCCGGAATACCCACTAAAACCACAGCGGTCCCTGCCGCGCTTTTACGGGGTGCCGGAAAGGTCGTCTTATGACATTCGATCCCCGACACCCGGTTGTCTGGCCACGTCCTGTCGTCAATCAAAGCGGAGGGAGGAGATGCGCATATCGGCGCCTCCTCCTCCCTACTCGCCGCCGGCGGAGCGAGTCAGCGGACGCAAGTGCTTCGCGTTCCCGCTCCGCGGCCTCCTTCCTTGTGATGACTTCCTCGCAGAAAGAGGCCATCGACGTCCAGCACCACAAATAGTACACCTGATGGTAAACCCATCACATGCAGTCACCCTCAGAAAGTTGGGGTTCCGGTTCTTTTATACGCCAAACGAAGTGCAGTAACAAATTGCTATTACATTAATTGCGATTTTCTGCGAGAGTGTGGTACTACCCCGGATGGACCGGCCAGCGGCTCTAGACAGACAAATGTCAACAGTGTGGGTCTACCACTATTACACGGGATTGACGCTGCGCTTATATGTAAGTTTAAAAAAGTCCTCCATAATACAAAGATAACGACCTTAAATAAAGACCTTAGAGAATAAAGTCTCGATAAAATTCTATAGAATGCTCCAAACACGAGGCAGCTTATATAACCATTAAGCTTTAAATTTATCCCATTGAATTCGATACAAGAACTTCTTTGACACCAATATAAAGTGGCTTATTCTCGCGGTGATTACAAACCGTAAAATCACATTAACAACACATAAATTTAAGTACAAGGCTCAATTGAGAGCATGATGTTATCTCGAATGGAACATGTGTGGACTGTGGTAACTGGGACACGATCCTGGACACGTCCGGACTCGTTAATAGACACTACTTAAGAGAAGATATCTTTAATTTCTATGTTATTATAAGTTGATTGAATAGACGCGGTCCTGTTGCAATTGGTGAAAATCTATACATAAACCATTAATATACTGGTCCAGTGGCGGAGTAAGAATACAATTTACTACTCCTCTCTTGTCCGTGGGTAAAAGACGACTAAGGGGTATGATATGCCGATAATATCTATGCAAAAATAGGAAAACTCATAAAACCCTATGCCAACACGTCTGACTAGCACGGTATGGCAGGTCAATTTCCCTCTCATTGTGGAGGAGGCCTGAGGTCAATAGTAAGACTTATGTGGGCTGAGAAGAAAGAATAAGAATATAAATATGTATAAAAAACTCTTCCATGCGATGTTTTTTCGCGTGGTAACGGAGTAAGAACACAGTTCACCACTCCCGTTCTTCCCAGCGCGTCGTCAAAAATGACTACGGGATATGATATTTAAATAACATCTATGGAAGGAGAAAACTCTACTAAAACCCTATACCAATCCGTCTGATCAGTTTGGAATAATAATCAATTTCCCTCCAATTATATAGGAGGCTCGAATCTAGCAGTGAGATATATGTGAGCTGATATCATGATGATAGGAAATCTATGGCAAATTATAAACAACTATTTGGAAAAATGAATTTTGTGTTAGGTACGTATCCTTTGAAAATGGCATAATTTGGTACATGCAGGCAAGCATAATGTAGTTACCGTAGACAGGTTTTTTTTAATCTTACCAATAGTTACCAAAAATTATCTATTACTAGATAGTAATTAAAAAAACTATAACAAACTTTAACTAAACGGTAACTCACAAAGAAGCTTCTTTGACAGGCTATGATCTAGCCAGAATTGTCGGGGCTACCACAACATTGGGAATTACTTTTCGCTTATTGAGCGGAACAGCTAATTTCTTGACTACGGTTGCTCAAGATTACCATTTCTGGTATCTACCTCTCAAAGTCCTGGCAATAAAGTGTGTAGTTATCGAGTGTACCTGCGAATGGCGGACTAATGCCCGGCATAACCACCTATAATAAAAGCCTAGAAGTCCAAATATGTGTCACTAAATACCGCATTCCCACATATATACCTAATAAATTACAGAAGTATAAACAGCATACCAATTGGACAGCCAAATACGAAATCTTCGGCAAACAGCCATGTCTAATTAATTAAATGAAAGTAAAAATAAGCAGTCACGTCGAGGAGGCAAACAATTAGAAATGGAGATGATAGAAATGATAGAAACCTTGACGTTGCCATGACTCGCTGATGATAAGAAATCAGTTAGACGTATATAATATACTTGTGTTCACATTAATTCCAGACACCTAAATAGACAACCTTCATTATCCTGTGGTGATGGAGGAGTTTAACTATATATATATATATATATATATATAAAAGAAAGTTGTGTTAGTTACACTATGGATATTAGGTAGATGGGTCCTAGGTCTGCATTTCATTCGAGTTTTACATCGAAAAATTGTCTTTAATCTCATGGATTCGTCATCAGTGCAGTACACATTACTGCAGTACATCTGTATAGAACTTAAGATTACGAAAAAGTGATAGTTCCTCGTGATCAATTCTTGATAGCATTCTTAAACTAAATTTATGCTACTGATTCCTTATACAAAAGATCGACCTCCACCTTCTGTTTGACTTTGGTATCTTAGTCCTCTTTTTCTTAATAGGACCGGCTTTCAGCTTCTTTATTCTTTTTAACCTTCTTTTCGCTTTCTGTTTATTGAGACTTATTACTCTTATCTATTTTCTGAGTAACTACGACAGCCCCAAATTTGATTCGTTTATCGACGTCTATTTATGGGCATATGACAAACATAGGAAAAGGCAAGTGAGAACAATGCAGACGAATTGGTAATTGCATATGATATTATAAGCTTTCCAGTCAACGAATACTACCAAATCTTACTTACTTGTTAGTGTAGTAAAATAAGACTAAGAGCGTCCAAGTTTCACCTGATGCTGTCATTCATGCAACTATTGCCAATTCATTTGCTTGCCCTGATCCCACGCTAAGTGGGGTCGGTACAACATGTACTTACCTTCCATAACCTCCTATCAGCCGTCATATCTGCACTCACTCCTTTCATATATCCAAGAGATGGATGGACTATGTAAATCATAGTCCATCCACTCTTTTTGGGTCTCCCACGCTTCTTACATCCATCCACATTCATATCGATAACCCGCCTTGTCACATGCCTTTCATCCCTCCTCATCACATGTCCATACCAAGACAATCTCGCGCTCCTAATCTTCTCTATCATTGGTGCCACTTTCAGGCTTCTCCTGATGTACTCATTTCTTATCTTATCTAACCTTGTGACCCCACACATCTATCTTAGCATACGCATCTCTGTGGCATGCAATCTTCTCTCATCCGTCTTTTTCAATGCCCAACATTCAGATCCATACAGGCACGCAACTATTGCCGATATCCTTTGCAATATCTACTATGAAAGGGAAGTATGTCTTACGTGGGCCCCAGGTAATTCGAATAAGAGCCAAATGATTATGATGATATGAAACTCAATTCGTGCACAAAATTTGAGGCATTTAAATTGGAGTCAGAATGGCTCCCTACGCCGAATCGTGACGTAGTGTACAAGGTCACCACGTACAAGGCAACTCTATTGTATAGTGGTGCGCGTGTGTAATCACTTGCACGCAGGTAGTATTTTTGGCTTTACGTTTTTGATCGCTTAAGTACCGACAATGGGGCAATATTATGGAGAATAAAAAATATGAATGCCTGCTACAGTCGAAAGCATGACGCGTTACACTTTGGAAATCTTTGCCTCGAGAACGATTGTAATAAGAATGGTTCTAATATATTAAATTTTGAATTTATTAATAGGTAAGGAAGTTAATTGCTCGCACTTTGGTCGCTTTGCGGCTAGCTACATTTAATCTATAGAGGGGGGCAACTGCATTGGCGACGCCCTTGCATTCTATTCTTAATCCCCTCACAATAAAAACAGACTTCTTAAAATTATGTTCTTCTGCGTCAGCTAATATACACCATTATCCACATATTAGTCCACATAAATCCCTATTGGGCTCACACATCCTCCATAATGAAAGAAAATTTGACTGTGTGGTGACAGAGTAAGAATACAATTCACCACGGGGGGACGTCGGTCGATGAGAAGGTACCCCAAGTAGGGGGTATTCCGTCAGGCTGATCACTGATGACAAGTAACCCTGCTCCGGTGGTCGGCCCAACGACGAAGGCGACGCGGTGTTCGGGTGGGTTGCGGATGTGCGTGCTTACGCCCCTCTGTCGCCCTGGACTGAGTGGTGCGAGGAGTGCGCCGACCACAACACACCACAAAAAAAAAGTAGGACGTATATGAGCTGAAATGATGATGATGACATTTAAATAGGTATAATTACAATATTTGGCAAAAGCATTATCCATTTCCTAGAAAAGTGCTGCTGACGATTCTACTGATTAATCCCTCAGGCTATTTCTACAACTCTCAGTTATAAGTAAGAAAAAAGTACTTTATCTAGCAATAGAAGCCAGGAAACGCATAGGTGGTAAAAATGAATTATATAAATTGAAATTAAAAATAAATACATTAGATACAACATTTAGATACAAAAAAGGATATAAAATGGAAATTAATATAATGATTTACATAATAAGAGAAAGGAATCCATACAAATAAATAAAATTGAAGTGTTCGTTTGTAATATCAAACTATTGGGCTTTTTTCATGCTCACACGGTTATTTGCATGACACCTATGTCTAAAATACAGTTTAATTTTTTTTCGGTCTGTATGTTTGTTTGAGGTAATCTTCAAAACGGCTGGACCTATTTTAATAATATTTTACTACCAGATAGCTGTCTATATAAGGTACTCCTTAAATATATAAATATAACCTAAGTTACTACTTAGGCTATATTTTATCCCGTTATTCCCACAGGCACGGTAACTATGCAGGTAGGGCGACTGAAACCGAAGCAAAGCAAGGGCGGGCTGCTAGGTAATAATAAAAAGGATATAGCCAACACCTGTCCTAAAAAGATCTCGCTCACGACCTGGCCACGACTTTGGTCTTCGCGGCGAGCGGCGCGGCGTGCCGAGCGGCGCACGCTGATAAAGCCCCATACAAAGCCGTCTCAAAACCGTTTCATGTGAAAGTCGTTGTAATGGAATAAAATTTATAAATTAATATATAATACATATATAAATAATTAATACAAACGCGATATAACCTGTAAAAGTAGTTTTATTTACATTTGTAAAAAAAAAATTCTAGTTTGGTCTACCATTTTAGTATATAGTAGTAGTATTGTAATATACGTTTATAATATGTTATTACTATGTTCTACCATTTTATGTAAATTAAACAAGCATATTTTGTATTTTCTTTCTTATTCATGTATTTTTAATATTATTTTTTTTATTAATTTATAAACAGGCTTTTTAAAATCAAAGTTGATTCATTTAAACTTTAAACATTCAAGTATATGTGTGCAAAATTACTGCTCATTTAGTTTTGAAACAACTGAGATACGGAGTTTTGAGACGAAACATACGCGATTTTCCCACTGTGCGCCGCTCCGCGCTTAGCTGCGCCTCACAGCGGCAAGGTCGTGAACGGGCCGTCAGCGTTTGCCAGAAAGAATGCTGGCTCTGGTTTTCAGTATAGGGTAAAGACAACTGTAATTTTCTCTTACATGCATGTGGGCAGAAAATAAAACATACATCTTAGAATAATAACATATAGAAGGATAGTGTCAGTATCTCGAACGTTCGAAAAATGAATCTCAAAATACTAATGGCGGGCAGATGATTGCACACGTACACACGCACACCACTATACAAATTATAAAATCAAATTTTGTTTTTATTAACATAAATCGTCGAAATATTTTTAAAAGTAACATTAAAAACCTTTTTGTTTTTCTAATGTGTTGTGACACCATTTGAATGCACAAACCGTCATAATCACTTATTTATTTTTTAAGAGTTGCGTACGTACGTGCAGTACAATGAATTGTACATTACGGAACGGTTCCGGCGTAAGCTCCATTAGGCTCCAATTGAAATGCTTCACTTTTTGTGCGCGAACTTTTCTATACGTTATTATTCTAAGACATACATATAATTTACTATAAAAACACATAATATGGACTACAAAGGATGTGTGGGATATAATTGCAAGCCCACACAAATTCTACATCCTAATATGGAAGCTTGGGCGATCAGAAATCGTAACGGACACACATTCAAGAAAAATACTTTAACATATCATTGTTTGTGAACTTGCTCCACGCCTACTACAAGTTATTCAGTCCTTTCTTTAGTTGCCGTATTAGTACAATTATGAATAAAGGCATAATGTATCAATGTAAATGTAGATTGGTAGTTTGGACAGAGAATGAAATTCTGTGTTGCCATTTTCAAATATCATCATTCATCATATCGATGGCTCCTAAGTATAGTGAGTCAACTAACATTTTTAGGTACTTTAATTTTTTTGATGAAATGATAAACAATAACCTTATTTATCAATTTCGGTCATAAAAATTATTACAATCATTGTAGGAAATCATTGAAGCTTTTTCACCTGTGGAAGCTCATTACATCCGCAAAGATACAAATCGTAGATATTTGGATGGATCCTTGTCATTTCCTGTGATGTTTGACCTCTATAAATAATGGTTTGATCCCGTTCACTATTTAAATGTCCAATGAATCACGTCGCAATCAATACAAAAACTTAAAAACCCTAGAACAAGAATTTGAAAAAATGTAAATATTTTATCTTCGACACGCTCCCCTGTAAAATTGGAATTTTTCAGATGACTAACTATTTGTAGGAGCCATCGATTTCAGGGTTATACTTTTACATCCCACTGCTGGGCTCGTGCCTCCTCCACAGTAGGATGGAAATTGATTTTACTATATCATGCTGGACAGACAGGTTGGTATAGGGTTTTAATTCAAGTATTCCTTCTCTTGATATGTGTATTGTGTTTCTTAGTGGTCTTTTATGACACCCACGGGCAAGAGAGGCAGTGGTGAATTGTATTCTTAATCTGTCACCACATAGAAACTAATATTAATAAAACTAAATGGTTTCCCAGGTCAAGATTCATGAGAGGTCTCTTGGCAGTTAATGAATTAAAAAAGGTGGATATTCTGACTGCACAGATGGTGTAGTGGTTAAGATAGCGACTTACACCGCCAGTGTCGGGGGTTCGAATCCCACGCGGGACAACACTTTGTGTGATCCACAACTTGTTGTTCTGAGTCTGGATGTAATTTGTGTCCGTTAATTATATGTTTGTAAAGTTCCCAGCAATACAAGGATTATTTCCTTAGTGCATGGTGTTGTCTTAAAATTATTATTATTATTCTTTGTGCTGGCTTTTGCAATTAAACAAAATATATGAGGGGTTAGACCACACACTGTTTTGTAAGAGTAATGAATAATGAATGCATTTTTGATAATATTTTTTTTAAATACACTTTTACATGTTTATAATTTTTTCGGTAGTAGACCATAGTGCCTAACGCAAATCCATCATAGGCAACGAGAAGGGACGGTGAACGAGCCCGTAGCCCACCAGGTGCATACCTCTTGCAAATGCCAAGTGTGCGGGGGGCCACCTGTACTCAATTTTGTCATCAGTGGCAATTTATACTATAACAAGTTGATGTATGGAACTGAGCCTCAAAAAGTAAGTTAAGCCTCATCATCCATTGAGTTTTATCTATCCTATCGGACTGCTGGACATAATTAGCTGGAGCTAACAATATATAATCATTGTTTTAATATATTTTTTGTTGCAATTTACACTCACTACCTACTTCTCAACTCACATATATCTTAAGTGACCATATTTTTTTTGAACTCAAAACGGGATGACGAATAATTAATTGATCAAAAGTGAGTACATATGGTATGCCTCACTTTTGTGTCTAAGGCTACTCTTTTATGGGAGAAACTTTATCCCATATACAACCAGAGTCAGGTGGATGGTTTTATTTATTTTTTCATTCTTTTCAATTAATAGTTCCTCAGCTGGAAATAGAGATAAGAGGTTTTAAGGGATATATTATGCAGATAATATCTATGCAAGATTGTGATTCGAAAGGCATCACATTGGAGTTGGTACTTACAATGTTGTATACAATTTTATATTTAGTAAGAAAAAATTAAAAGTAACAAATTAGCCTGTTGAGTTTCTTGCCGGATTTTCTCAGTAGCTGTCGCATTCTAATCTAGTGGTAGTTTATTGGATTAATTTAATTGTATTAAAATTCACAATACGTAGATGCCCTCTCGGGATTTATGCATAATAAACTATTTAAATTTGAACAGAAAATGAAAATTGTGTGGTATAGTACGTCAAATTCCCTCTCATTTTGGAGAAGACTTGAGTTCAGTAGTACGATGTATAAAAGCTCAGATAATAATAAAGACGAAGCAGTAATAATATTTAAAAAAAACACACTATTACCCCACATTAGTGCCACTAAAGATTAAGATTTGGGACCAGCGGTATAAGTGTGACCAGAAATTGGTTTGTCACAAAAAAGCTTCATGTTTGTTGTAAATTAAATAATTACAATAAATTAAAAATAATGTCATTTAAATTTTTAATTGATATTGTAAAACAATAACGGTATTCTAAATTTAAATATAGTACATAAAGTAAGTTGTATTATAGACTAATTACATTTTATTCAACTTAACATTCACATAGTAAATCGGAAACCGTTGTACCGATACTTTAAGATCTTAATCACCATAACTGAAAAGTTCACTTTTATTATCTTGTATCGAGGTCAACTGCTCAAGAGAAAAAAATTGCAATGACACTAACAAATAAGGTAAAAACATTTGCATATTTTTGCATACTTTAAAGGATTATTCACGTGATAGGGCCAAATACCCTGACTTACCTTTTATTCCGATAGTGAAAAAACCAGGAAGCCACAATATAATGATGTGATCACGACGATAATACACAAAAACAGAAAACCAAAACTTCAAAATCTCGGACCGATGACTAAACTCTTGCAAATATTTGCAAAATTATTACGTACTATATCACAGAGAGAGGCACAACACTCGATTTTTTTATGAATCAAATTATAGTAACAATGTAAACAAATGATAAGGTCCGGCATAAAAGTTTTTAGTTGAAAAATAAAATGTAAACAAAACAAACATACAAAACACACCGAATAGTACCGAACTTCGAACTGATCTGCAAATGACGTGCCTGTTCTTGCTTGCCAGGTTGCACATGATTTTTTACCCAATGTGTATGGTTTTACCTACAACATGGGAAATTCGTAAGAAAAATATATTCAGAAATAATATATTCAGGGTATCTCAGGTTATGGAACAACTGTTCGAGTATGTTGTAGTTTAACGGTCATAAATCGTAATTAGAATATATATTGCACAAAAAATAATAAAACATAATATTTATAGTGATTTCGAAAATGTGTGTCTAAGAGTCTACGCCTGGATCATGTAATATTGAAAAACAAGCTATATGGAATAGGCATAAGAGGAAATGTCTTAATCTTCATTTTGTCTTACCTCTAAAATAAAAAACAAGCTACCCTCATTACAAAACTATGTCCTAGAAAACGCGAGGAACTATTATTTCAATCAAGCTATAGAGTTGTAAACTGTGGTGTTCCTCAAGGAAGTGTTTTGGGTCTCTTACTGTTCCTCGTCTATATTAACGATTTCCCTAAAGCTATTACTCCACCGATGATTCTTTTTGCAGATGATGTTACTGCCATTTTTTCTAATAAAGATTATACCTGCCCAAATACCACTATTAATAATATTCAATTTCTTTATTCAATGATTTATTCAATTTCTAATGAACATTTAACAAAGTAGGAATATTTTGCAGATTAAATATCAATATCTGGTTGACCGAGCTTTGCTCGGAATATTTTTGTCGAATTTATTTAGATATATATTAACAAAAAATAAAAAATAAATAATGAAAATTATATAAAAAAAAAATGGGTGCGTGTACTTATGTACGCGCGTGAGAAGTTATACTTCTTTGGCATCATTAAAAAATAGTTTTTAATTGCATGCAAATAATTAATTACAATAAAATAATAGAAGGATTGGAAAAAGATAATCAACAAAGTTCAGTTTAATAGTCATCAAATTTAAACTAAAAGAATCTTAGATTGATCTTAGATATCAATAATTAATATTAAAAATTGAAAATTAATATATTTATATTATAATATATTTAATATATATATTTCAAATATATATATTTAATATAAATTTATATAATATATAATTAATATATATATATATATATATATATATATATATATATATATATATATATATATATATATATATATATATATATATATATATATATATATATATATATATAATTATTAAAAACAAAATTTAGAGAATAATAAATATATAAGACATAATTTGTACTAAATATTATAAAATTCTTAATTTTAAATGTTTATTATTGATTATTTAATATTTTAAAAATAAATTTAATAATAAATTCAAAAATTGAATTTAAGGTTAAGCAGACAGCTTCATACTGTTAATTTTGTGTCACAGATGCGCGCGCATTTTAAAATTTCACTCAATGAGCGGTTAAGCAGACAACTTCATACTGTTAATTTTGTGTCACAGATGCGCGCGCATCTTAAAATTTCACTCTCATCATTTTTTCATAACGCGCCTAAAGAAGTATAACTTCAAAAACTACAAAAAGAGAATAATAATAACACCGAGATTCGAACCGACGCTGTTTGAATGTCAACAAAATCAAAATTAGAACCTGTCAAAATCTCATCTGAGCTATCGTAACTCATGACGTTGACAACGAAATTTGAATTCATATTCTTTTAAAATTTAATGTCATTGTTTGTTTTGCTAAAAACACGGACATAACAACATTTTCTATAAATAAAATCTAACTAGATCGACTTTTTGGACCCGAAACCTCTAGTATGCCAAGTTTCAACAAAATCGTTGGAGCCGTTTTCGAGATCCTGAATATATATATATATATGTATATATATGTATATATATATATATATATATATATATATATATATATATATATATATATATATATATATATATATATATATATGTATATATATATATACATATATACAAGAATTGCTCGTTTAAAAATATAAGACTGACTTTGTACCAGGGATGCACAGACTTATTAAGACTAGGGGCCACTCGGGCAAATCACGAACTGATGGCGGGCCGCCAGAAGTATAGGTAATTAAAGACAATAAAGAATTGATAATAATGTATTGAATTCAAAATTTTTCGAATGTACGAGAGTATTATTTTTACTGTCGGCGGGCCACCAGTATTCGACCGGCGGGCCGCATGTGGCCCGCGGGCCGCGGTCTGTGCATCCATGCTTTATACAATTCAATCAGATTTACAGGTAAAAGCAATGACAAAATTAAAAATTTACATATCTCTCTAATTTATTAACAAATCAATATTTTTATTTCAAAATTTTTAATAACTCTCTACTACCATTACCTAACTCCCGTTTGATCAGTTGCCCTATAACCCGATACAGCCTGTATATTAGTAAGTATAGCAGTTAAAAATAAACACAATATTTCACTATTTGCTGTAAAACAAAAGTGTAAAGAATTTTACATAATTTTTTTACAGGCTATTTATGTCCCACGATTACACACGAGTCTATTGTTCATTTTAGAGTAAAATTCGTCTATTATACCACTCTAGACATGGGTACGGTACAAGGTTTTCTGTTGATATTTTTTTTATTTTCTGTTTTTGTGTTTCGTCATACGGAAGAAAAAGGAATATGACAGTCGGTGATCGCCTTTTCATAACTAATTTTTAAACTAGATGATACAGAATGACAAATGTTTATAATACATAAAAAAGAAAAAAAAAACAAGTAAAAATTAACATCAAATAAAGTGCTGCAATAGCTAACTAGAATAATTAAATACTTAGATGCCTTATTCATAAATATTTTTGTATTAATTTTATTATTGTTCCCTACATTGAAGTAGTTTAATGTATGTGGTAACACTGTAATGACAATCAGGTTAACCAACTAACAAAACAAAATTGATTGTACTTTATCAACAACGTAACTTATTTACTATTACGCATGTTATTTACCAGACAGATAATAGTTTTGACCAACTATAAAATATTAAAGGTTAGCTTAGAAACACATTGTAGTTAATACTCTAAATAAATTTGAAAACAAGCAGTCTTTAAATTTCTAAAATTTATTGATTAATTTGCAACGCCTAACGTAAAGTACTGCCAACATAATCATTGTTATAATGTTTACAAACATAAATTAATTTGATGTGATGTATATTACGTAAATAAATAGTTCAAAATAAAATAGTTTATAATTATTGTTATACCTACTGTTAAGTATAGCTGAAATCTAGATATATTATTATAAAATGAAATTCAATTAGAACTTGTACTTAGCTCCACTTACAGCAAAATATTAGCTTATGTACCTCCTCCAGCAGCTCGATATACCCATAAATGGTTTCCTCGTGTAAAAAAAAAGACTTCCTACATTGCCTCTTTGACTTATTCATACACAGTTTTTACCTTAAATTTGTGATATAAAAATAAATCTAGATGTAGATTTTATTTATATATACATCAAAATACTAATAAAAATAACGAATTAAAAATGTGCATACAACATTTTTGATTCGTTATAAGCGCAAAAATACTTTAAGAGAATTGCTGTTATGTTCATATTCTTGGGTCTATGTATCATTCACTATTCAGCACGACAAATTTGAATGCAAATTGACCCAGTCATCATTTCAGCTCATATATTTTGTCCCACTTCCGGGCTCGAGCCTTTTCCTTCTCTTGTAGGGAAAGTTATTTGCAAAATTAATCCCCTAGTTGTCATTTACGACACCCACGGACAAGAGAGGACCTAATATATGTGTTACGGCTAATACCCGAAGTGCGTCTACACCTAGTTCTAGCAGGCTAAAACTAGGTGTAGCCGCACTACGATGGTTAAACCTAGGTGTCACAGTTTTGTTCACTGCTAATATTAGGTGTAACCGATTTCTTTTGGTTAAAACTAGGTACCTATAGACTTCTCTATGCTGGCTACAACTAGATGTAGCCAATCCTACGTGGTTAGGTTAGTTTTCTAATAAATAATAACGTTCCTTGATTGTAACTTGTTTTATTGTAGATTGAAACAATAGGAAGAATAGAACTTAGTTTTAACCACGTAGGATTGGCTACATCTAGTTGTAGCCAGCATAAAGAAGGCTATATAGTTTTAACCAAATAAAAACGGCTACACCTAATATTAGCCGTGAACAAAACTGTTACACCTAGGTTTAACCATCGTAGTGCGGCTACACCTAGTTAGAGCCGGCTAGAACTAGGTGTAGCCGCACTTCGGGTATTAGCTGTAACATATAAATGAATGACAAGCGTAAAAATGTACTTATTAAAATATAGGATCTTACATTTGTTTTATTTAAGAAAAATATTAATAGCGACAAACGCCTATCAAAATAAATTAGCGCAATACACCAAATGGTTCATTAAGGCGCAGTAGCGACTGGGACGCCGTTGCCGCCTTTTGCGAGGCTGTCATTTCGCGGAAGGAGGCGGCAGACCGTGTTTGGGAGGAAAGACTCCACGCGGACATGGTCCTCCACCGGCGACTGGGGCGGCGCAGGTGCGAGTACCTGCGCCTGATGCCGCCCTAGCAGAGGCTGTGGGTGACCGGACCGGGGATTTAGTCCGGGCACCCGCGGAGAGGTTAGCCTCGTGACGGCGTTCGGTGGTCAACTCAACAACGAAGACGACGTGGTTTTCGGGTGGGTTACGGGTGTGCGTGCTTACGCCCCTATGTCGCTCCGAAGGGAGTGGTGCGAGGAGTGCGCCGATCGTAACCCGCCCAAAAAAAAAACGGCACAGTAACGAAAAAGAATCAATTCTTTTGCCCAAAGACAACCTATGCATTTACAGCTTATGTGTGTTACGTACGACGTTATTAATTATCCTAAAATATTAGGTGAATTTTTTTTTTTTTGGTGTGGGCCGCGGTCTGCGCGCTCCTCGCACCACTCCGTCCGGGGCGATAGAGGGGCGTAAGCACGCAACACCCGCAACCCACCCGAAAACCACGTCGCCTTCGTCGTTGGGCCGACCACCGGAGCAGGGTTACTTGACATCAGTGGTAAATATTAGGTGATACTTCACCATCACCATCGCTGCCCACAGACGTCTCACTGTTGGGTTCGAACCTCCTCCACAATGGGAGGGAAATTGACCTTCTATATCACGATGATTAGACGGGTTGGTACAGGGTTTTATGCCGAGTTCTTTTAGTGTAGTAAAAGGAAGGTAAAAATACTATTGAAATATTAATATGATAAAGGAATAATATCTGGCTGTCCGTATTTCCTTGTAGTTACTGATCTAATCAAAATATTTAATACTAGCAACGCGGCCTCGCTTCGCTTTGGTTTCAGTCGCCTTATCCGTTTAGTTCCCGTTGGAATACCGGGATAAAATAGTTAGCCTAAGTTACTCCTTATATAGATATCTATCCGGCAGTAAAATATTATCAAAATCGGTTCTACCGTTTTGAAGATTACCTCAAACAAACAGATAGACCGACCAAAAATTTTTAAACTGGTTTTTAAAATCGTTTAACTTGCCCTGTTAGTATATTAGTATGGGACAAATCTTGCGAGTTAAAAGTTAAATTAGAGCCACTTCTTGACGTTAGATTAGATTGAAATTTGGTTTACTTACGTAACCTCGATGACAATGCAATAATATTGTACCATGAAATTGGTTTCAAGATGACGTCGGAAGGTGGCTATAGGAACTCCTAAACCAAACAAGATAAAACCCACGAGTTTGGACTCGTTTGAATAGTTTTCTTCGTTTTAGAGCATTTAAATAAAAGCTTGTTTTTATTTATTTTTTAATTAATATATTATTAGGCATAGGTATCGTGCAAATAACCGTGTGAGCATGAAAACAGCCCAGTATTTTAACATGACAAACAGACATTTCTTTTTTTTTTTTTTTTCTTGCTCTTATCCCAATTACTTGGGGTCGACGCAATATGTCATCTGTTTTGACATATTGCAAAAAGTTTCGGCAATGACTTTTATGACCGGCCGCCTACCTGACGTCAACCCTCCTTGGGAATGTAATCGTTGACCCAAATGGTACCAGATGGAGTTGGTCCGGGTCAATCTAGGGCTCTTAGTCGTCTTTTACGACACCCACGAGCAAAGCAAGGGTTGGTAGTATTCGAAGCCGCTACCACACAGCACACACACACACAGACATTTCTATTTTATTTATTTATATATAGTATAGGAATGTAATATTTATAATATTCGCATCCAAATTTGTACATATTACATATTATTATCATATTCCTCCTATTAATAATAAATGGGAAATTTTATAACGATATTTACCCCATATGTGACAATGCACCTGATAATAAGCAGTAACTCATAGATTCAGCCAACGTCATACTTCTATATATGTATATAGTTTTAATTGTTGTGGAAATTAAACGTTAATAATATGGGACAGCAAACCTTTTTCCTCTGTACATAGAAATTTTTTCGTGTAAGGAGTAAGATGTATGTAGGCCTCATAACAAGGCTCAAAGTCGCTCAGCGTGCCATGCTCGGGATTTCTCTGCGAGATAGAATCCGGCAATCCGCAGCGGTGTAACCGACATAGCACGAAGAATAAGCACGCTGAAGTAGCAATGGGCAGGCCACATCGCTCGATGAACCGACAACCGCTGGGGAAGAAAGGTTTTCATGTGGCGACCACGTATCGGACGACGCAGTGTAGGCCCGATAGGTGGACCGACGACCTGGTGAATGTTGCTGGGCGTCGTTGGATGCAGGCGGCACAGGACCGCACTTTGTGGCGTAACATGAGGGAGGCCTACGTCCAGTAGTGGACAGCGATAGGCTGAAATGATGATGAATGATGAAGGAGTAAGAATCCAGGGTACCAACTCTTCTCTTGCCCATGGATGTTGTAAAAGACGACTAAGAGATTAAATATGCATATCATCTATGTAAGAGAAGGATATCTTGAAATTTAATACCAGCACATCTGATCAGCGTGGTTATCGTAAGTCCTCCTATTGTGGAGACTCGAGCTCAACAGTGGGGCGTATATGAGCTGAAATCTTTTTTGTCTGTTTGTTCCGGGTACTCTTCAAAACGGCTGGACCGATTTCAAAAATTCAAACGGAACAAATAGACAGACAGACAAAAAAAATTAAAGTGTATTTTAGGCATATGTATAGTGCAAATAACAGTGTGAGCATGAAAAAAGCCCAGTATTTTGACATTACAAACAGACACTCCAATTTTATTTATTGGTATAGATAGATGAAATATAAAATACTATTAAGAAATGTACCTTGATCCCATCGGAATCAAATCTAGTTTGAATGAAAACCCAATTCTCCAGTTCATCATCATCATCATTTCGGCTTATATACGTCCCACTCTTGAGCTCAAGGCTGCTCCGTAATAGGAGGGAAATTGACCTTACCATACCATGCTGGTCATACAGATGAGTATAGGGTTTTGTTTCGAGTTTTATTTTTCTTGCATAGATGTCATATGCGTATTATATCCCTTAGTCGCCTTTTAAGAGACCCACGTTCTCCAATTAGACAACGTTTTTGGTCAATCTTAAATAAACTGTTGACTGTAGTTCAACCGCGTCATGTTTAGGGTTCCGTACCCAAAAGATAAAAACGGGACCCTATTACTAAGACATCGCTGTCTGTCCGTCCGTCTGTCTGTCACCAGGCTGTATCTCAAGAACCGCGATAGCTAGACAGCCGATTTTTACAAATTGTGTATTTCTGTTGCCGCTATAACAACAAATACAATAAAATAAATATTTAAGGGGGCTGCCCATACAACAAAACGTGTTTTTTGCCCTTTTTTATGAATAGTACGCAACCCTTGGTGCGCGACTCGGATTCACACTTTACCGGTTTTTTTATACTTCGCAATAGCCTTAAACTTTAGGTGATTCATTAAATCTCAGCGGAAGCTATGAGAAAGTTTAAAGCCTAAAAATTTATCATCATACCAGAACAATCCCTAATTCTGGAAAACCTATAACATAACTTCTGCCAATAAAGTTATTAAAAATTGCAATGCAATGCTGACGCTAAAAAAATGACAAGTCAATCTTGCATTTAATAAAAAGGTGACTTGAGGCGTTATCTAATGTTTGTTTGCCCAAAAATTATTTTTCAGAGCCTCAAACGCAGTCGCAAATTATCAGTCTTTTTTTTTTTTGGGGTGGGCTGCGGTCGGCGCGCTCCTCGCACCATTCCGTCCGGGGCGACAGAGGGGCGTAAGCACGCAACACCCGCAACCCACCCGAAAACCACGTCGCCTTCGTCGTTGGGCCGACCACCGGAGCAAGGTTACTTGACATCAGTGGTCGGCCCGACGGAATACCCTCCCATCGTATGATATCAATTCAACAAGGAATTAGTTTGCTCCTAAAACTTAAGATAATTTTATGACTTAAAATCTAAAAACCAGCTTAAATCCTGGAACGACAATGGCACACATTATGTGGAAATCTAAACACTTGAAAAAAAATGGCATCAGCAACGCATGGAATATGACTTAAAACCCATTTTGAGCATGATAAATTAATGTAATCGGCTTGATAAAAGCCTGTAATTTTTTAATAGCAATATGTAAATCAATGAAACGCTATGTTGTAGTCACAGAATGACTAGTTTTAAAAACATTTAATATCGAAGCAATGAGTGCTATTTGATTCAATATCTTCGAGAAATATGCATTCCAATTTTTGGTGGCGTGGTATTCCAAAATTATAACGGACTATTACAATTCGTTTTCGCCTGTCGAAAGGATGACTCAAAGAAGTATAAAGCTATAGAATCTTCTTCCCACTAAACGGGAAGCTCATCCCCCAGCCAGCCAGAATCAATCGACAATTACAAAGATGAACCATTTGAAAGAAATTATATTCATTTGTTTCACTGAAACCTATTCGATCATGTAGGTAATATAAAAGAAAACTTAATAAATCTGATTAATGGTTTGATATATGCTTATAGGACAAACAAAGAAACATCAAGGAGTATACCTACACATAGATAGAAGACCTTTATAGCCCTACTATACGTCCATGTTGGCACTTTATGTTCGTCTATAACGTTGGGAATTACTAATGACTCATTGAGCAAATTTGATTTTTATGTATTCATAAATTCAAGTGAGTACTCAAACTTTGTAATGAATGATAATGTATCGCAATCTTCGTCCGAGACGAACGTTTCTTTATTAAATCCAGACTTTTATATTGCATATTGAATAAAATCATAAAAAAAGAATTGAATATCGAATTTGTATTGACCTAAATGAAGTAAAATAATACTATTGCGAAGAAACAAAAATATATATTTGTGATTTTGATTGTGTATAAAAACACTATTCGGTATCTAGGTATATAGCAAAAATAAAAGTGAAGTGTCAATTGGAAATATACTACTATTAACTAAGCGGGAAATTTCATAATTCGATAGGTAAAACAAAATAAATAATGAAATCCTTATATGGGCTATTAAGCTTATCGATTAATAATATTTCAGTAATAGAAAGGTATAAAAACTGTGCTGTGATTTTATTTTACGCAGTATCGACGAAAGTATTGTTTTGACAACATCATGAATTCAAGAACAATTTTAAATATTTTCGCGCTCGCCGCCATGATTTTAGTAATGTAAGTAATCATTTTTTTTAATCTGTGGTAGTTCGCTACTATTTTTTTTCATATTGTGTATGACATCCTCTTAAACGTTTTTAATTATACGTTATAGAATACAATATCATTAAACTTATAATCTGAGATTATTATTACATGTTCTGAATCGCACCTTTTACTTTTTATAATGATTAAATATGTAATATTCAATTTAAAATAAAATACGTACAGTTTGCTTGAAGCAAAGAACTAACTAAGTATTCTTTTAATGGTTTTATTGCGATTTGTCGTTCTATTGTTGTTTATCAATGAACTTGATAATAATTTGCTACAGTTTTAATGTGTGTAATTTATAATGCAGTCAGTATCTACTTCGTTTGCAGTGTTGCTCTGCTATAAAATATTAGATTTATTTTTAATGAAACAAATCACCAAAACTTAATAATAATTACATAGCTTCAAACTCATAATCTTGTAGAAAAAGAATGTCAACGAAATCATACACACACAAACTCTCTTCAGCACTTCCTGTGCCCTATAAATTTTGCCAATCAACATTCACGTGTGTACCTATATCATAAAAACTGTGTCTAAATAACTTTACATTGTGACAATGCCATTAATTAAAATTAATTGATGAGCTTTGGCGGGCATGTGAAAGTTTCTAGTGGCGGTCTTGCAATATATTCTCTCTCTAAAGTTTGAATTCATCGTCATCATCATCTCAGCCCATATACGTCCCACTGTTGGGCTCGGGCCTTCTCCATAATGGAAGGATAATTGACCTACTATACCACGCTGGTCAGACGTGTTGATATAGGGTTTTATTTCAAGTTTTCCTTCTCTCGCATAGATGTTTGTGTGTTTTATATCCCTTAGTCGTCTCGTACGATCACCCACGGGTAAGATAGGGGGTGGTGAATTGTATTCTTACTCCGTCACCACACGGAAAAGTTTGAATTACGTTATATAATTTCGATGCCTTTTAAGTAAAATAATGCAAAGATAATGCTGAAGTGTAGTGCAGCACGTAATAGTGCTTTAACTTTGTTTTCTTGGCTCAGCAAAAAAATTAGTTTAAAATAAACATTATTTAGGCATGGTTTCTGATCTTTGCGCAAGTATTATATCATTATAGGGATAGTGTTATATTAAGATTGTTTTTATGATAAAAAATATTTGAAATTTCAAGCAAGGCAAAAGGAATTTACCAATTTGCTAAGCGAAAAAGAAGGTTACGTGTTATGCAGATGGGTTGGCTATTGCAGTTTTAGTATTATAGCTTCAAAATGATTTTTAAACCGTAAATTGGGGAAGAATTTATTCTCATTAATATTTCGTGAAAATAGCAAATTATAAATTGCCTGGGAAAATTCACAATTATGTGCAGAAAAACACTTTATGGGTCTGCTACGATCCGCGCTTAACTCGTCCAGCCGTCATCATGATGCTCTACATCATGGGTTACATAAATCTATGCACAGAACCTAAACAACATTTTGTTATTGAATTTAAAATTCGATTTCACGTTCTAAAATCCCGGGTTCAGCACGCTCATATTACTTCATAAAAAAATGTTAAGTCTATCATATTAAGAAAAATGCAGCAACTCCAGATAATAGGCGCTTACGTCTAATAGATAAAAAATATCTACAGTTGCTTTCTGACTCTACCATATGTTCTCAGTAGCATCACCAATGTCGTCATCAATCAGCTCATATATTAATATATTTTATTGAAGGGCTCAAGCTTACATCAGAATAGCATTTATTTATGCGAAATTAGAATATTAGTAATTGTAGCAGCAAACTAAACAGAGAACGAAGAGAGACCCACCACTTTCGTACGGTTTATTAATATATAGCACCCCTCAATGTGACAACCTTAGGACGGTTTAACTTTATATACAAATTTGTCCTGCGGATGCTTCGTTTAAAGACGAAATATAGACCATATTTATATTCACAGTTCTGTGAAAGCTGTAGTTAAAGTTCTGCAAGAAGTTCATTACATAGAAGTAGGAGGACTTCCTTATCTCTTATTCCATATCAATTGTTTCCCGAATTATTTCCTTTTTTGAGGTGTGAATACTGCCAATTGATTCCTTCCCTCCATTTTAAAATATAATTTAAATAAAATCTAGATCTAGCAAGTTTTCTATATCTACTTAATTATCTTCCTACATAGTGACTGGTAAAAACACAATATGTTGTAATTCCTTACCCATAGGAGTCCTAAAGACTATGTGACAAAAATGAGCGATATAATTCTCTTGGGTAACTTAAAGCAGCAACTGCAATTGCCGGCTATGGTCAGCAATAATACTCCCAAAGGAATGGCTACCTTCGGGAGTTCAAGATAAGTTGTAAGCTATACTGTTGTCAGTTTTCCGTCTGCAGCTGGTAAATGGTAAGTGTGTGTAAGTGCCGTACTCTCGCAGAAAATAAAAGCTATAAGTAGTAATAGCAATTTTCTATTGCGCTTCGTTTGGTGAGCAAGAGAATCAGAAACCCAAACACTAAATTATAGTAGACAGACCAATGTATCTGATAGTACAAAATAAATGGCATTTACCACTTTTTGCTGATTGCTTATCTGCTATCAAAGCCAAAAAAAATATTAGCGTTGGTGGCTAATGAAAAAGGATCGAAATACTGAACAACGTTTGAAAAAAAGAACTGCGTTACTGGACTCACCTAACGGGACAAAACACATGTATTAAAAGTAACAGTTCTTTTATTATATCGCCAATTAAACCAGAAATATTTACGTAATTGCCAAACTCGAAAAACTTTAAAAATAACATAAAATTTATAAATTTATAGAATTATTTTATACTAGCAACCCACCCTCGCTTCGCTTCGGTTTTAGTCGTATTACCCGCGTAGTTCCCGTTCCCGTGGGAATACCGGGATAAAATATAGCCTAGTTTACGCCCTGATATTATAGCTTTCCATTGGTGAAATAATTTTTGAAATCGGTCCAGCCGTTTTGAAGATTACCCGGAACAAACAGACAGACAGATAAAAATTTTTTAATCTGTATTTTAGGCATAGGTGTCGTGCAAATAACCGTGTGAGCATGAAAAAAGCCTATTATTTTGACATTACAAACAGACACTCCAATTTTATTTATTGGTATAGATTTGACTTGTTTTGATTGCATTAATAACACAATAGACGAAACTAGAAACTTGGCATTACAAGCAAGCAGAACAATGTCTCAATAGCAATCTGCCATGCAGATCAACAAGCAAGTAGGGAGATTACGTGATCTGCAAATCATTTATCTCAACCTCATTATGAATTACGCTAATTATATAATCGCAAATTAAATATCATTCCTTAATACGGTCAATAAAAAAAGAAATTTCAAGTTAGAAACATATTTTAGTACACTTTTGTACAGTAATCATGCCAAATATTATAATAAATTTTGTTTTAAGTATTTCTTTGCTTTTTTTTTATAATTATGCTGAGGTTTTAAAAGAATATAATTAACGAATACAAGTTACACTTAGACTCAGATTAACAATTTGTGGATCGTAAAAAGTATTGTTTTGCGGGAAAATCTAACTCTCGATACTGGTAGCGCAGGACGATATCTCAATTACTACGCTGTCTGTATTAAATAACAGAAAAAACAAACATGTAATGTAAATAAAGTTGAAGTAACGGATAGATATACGCCCCTTAATCACGTTATGCGATGTCTTTGAGAGAGAGTATTATAGTGGTGTATTTAGTATCCATAGAAGTACCGTAGTAGTAGTTTTTATCCATACGCACACGGACAAAGCAAAAATTAAGTTATTACATGCACAATCTATTAGGCGTGGAGTGTATAAAAACATTCAGTTCTTTAAAGTTTTGACGGTATCAAAGGCTTATGAAAAATTAATTAAGATTTGTGACATCGTTTTGTGCTCCTCATTGATCCTGGCTACGCCAATTATTTTGGGTAAATAGATTAATAGCTATATAATGCTACTAAATTTTGTAATAGTCAGTATTTTTCAGTGCCAACCCTGAATGACCATACATTCCAGAGTATCCGATTTTATGATATCAGTGCAACCGATCAAACCTGTCGACTGACCCACACCTCAAAAACATTAAGCTTCCAAGATGACTAATATATAAAGGGTCCAACTTTCGTGTACGATTTTTTCAGATGACTAATTCTAACCACAGATTAGTAAATCCTTTTAAACCATACAAATACTGTTGTTGTAATATTTAAAATGGAATATAAATCTTACACCGATGAGACATATTCTTTTTCGTCTTACAAGGCCTATCGTAGACTTCTCAGACTGACTGACCAAGTAAAATTTCTTGGAGTGTATAGGTTATGTCATTATTACATGTGTGTGTATTAGTTGCTTAATCATCGTTTGCCTGCCCTAATCCCACGCTAAATGGGGTTGGCACAACATGTTTTTGCCTTCCATAGTCTCCTGTCATCTTCCATATCTGCCTCACTTCTTACGCATATCTTCATTCACACAATCCATTCATCTCTAATCCGTTACTTAATGCACATAATTATGCATTTAATACTCTCAACGATTCGTTTCAAGCGTAATTTTTATGCACTCTGATATTGGGATTGACTCTTAACAGAAAAGGTTCTTGACTTCTCTAAACTTTTTTTTCTTAGACTATCATAATTTATAACTATAAAACGCCTTATATTTAATATGTTATATATTGAATCGGGCGTTCCGCAAGGCAATACATTGTCTCCTTTATTATATTTTTATGCATACATGCTATAACTTGCATATTAATAAAAGCAATTTACTTTATTATGATTGTGAATACTTTAAATTACCCATGAAGATACGACGAGGAAACTAGAAATGCCTGAACAATTCGAAGAATCATCAACCAGAAGTCCGAGTAATCTTTGCATATTCATTCGCCGTCTCCATTTGGCTTTTTCCAATAACTCCTGAAGTGTCTGCTGATGTAGGATCTTAACTAACCGTGACCATGTTAATTATTTTTAACTCTGTACATAGAACGTGCATGCTCCTGTTTTTAATTGGATGACTGTATTAAAATATCCCGTCGTGAATCATAATATGAAAGATCTATTACAAGTTCTACTGATTATCATATCATATGTTTTATAATATTAAGAATCAATGACTGGACATCCGTTCATTGAGGGACTAATAATTGTGTATTGTCTTATTTCGAACTATAAATCGTTTATGGGTTTAGGCAATCATCATCATTCAGGCTTTCACCATTGACTGCTCTTTCACTCTCTCACTAGAAGATCTGCTTCTATTCCATAAAAAAAGGGATATTACTGTAACAGCTAGGCTTGGCAGGTACTTTGGTGTACACAGTAAGGTGGTGTATTTCCACTTAAGAGCTGCTGCTTATTTTTGTAGTGAGACAGTTAGTTGATTCTCTTTTATGATGCCCACGACCCTTCTCATTCTTTTTTTTAATTACAAACGTTGGCAAACGAGCAAACAGTACACCTGATAATGACACTGCCGTTCATAGACATTTGCAAGGTCGCTGCCTACACTGAAGAAAGTGAAGGTAGCGTGAATGCGTGCAACGAGATTTGGTAATACTAAAGGCATCACTAAAACCCACCACACGCAAACACCCTCAGAAAGTTGGGTTTCTGGCTCTCTCGCTCACCGAACGAAGCAAAGTAACAAATTGTTATTACTCGGAGGTCAATTTTCTGCTTAGTGTGGTACTACCCCGGACGGATCGGCCCGCGACTGTAGACAGACAATTGTCAACAGTGTGAGCTTACTCAGTGAGGTGTCATTCGTTTAAGAGCTGCTACTTATTCTTCTAGTGAGACAGTTAGCCGATTCTTTTTTATGATGCCCACGAGATTTCTTACTCTGTCGCCATTGAGTAAACGTTAAAATATCAATATCATAATATATCTATCATTTTTTATATGTAATACAAACTGACAACATCGTAAATTGTTTTATATAAATATGTTTTTAGTGTATCATTCTGTAACAATGTATGCAAAGTTGGAATTGGCTATAAACCGTAAGTCAGCGAGCAAATTAAATTGAAGACACGCGTTCAAAGAATGAGTAGTATTAAAGAGGTGCATTATTATAGTGAGTAATTTAATTATCGAGGTTGAAGCATCCAATCGTGTGGTGACGGAGTAAGAATACAATTCACCACTCCCTATCTTGCCTGTGTATGTCGTAAAAGACGACTCTGAGATATAATATGAACATCTGTGCAAGAGAACTAAAACTCGAAATGAAACCATATACCAACTTGTCAGACAGGTTGTTATAGAGTTTTGTTTCGTGTGTTCCTTCCCTTGCATAGATGTTATATGCTTACTATATCCCTTAGTCTTCTTTTACGACATCCACGGGTAAGATAGGGAGTGGTGAATTGTATTCTTATTCCGTCACCACACGGCAAAGCCTTATATAGTAAGGTCAGTTTCCCTCCTATTGTGGAGGAGGCTCGAGCCCAACAGTGGGTCATATATGAGTATAGATGTTCTTACATCTAAGAGTACATATTAAATCAATCTCAAGTACCCTTCGATCCGGACACATTCCACTCAATAAATTTGCCTACTTGATGAAAAAAGTACCACCCGCGCTGTGTTCGGAATGTGGAATAGTTGAGGACGTAATCCATATTGTAGTGGAGTGTATTCGGAACGAAGATTTCAGAAATGAAATCGTTAACAACGGTGTAAACATTGCAAATGGTGGTTGTAATAGTATCCTGTCATATCCCTTGTCTGATACAGCCAAACTTTTATATAGGTTAGTTCAAATTGGTATGAGACGGCGCCCACAGTATTGAGATCGTGTCTTAATGTAGGTGGGATACGGTCTGGATGCTGTGTCCAACGTCTGTTTTAGTTTTAAGGTTTATTATGCAGAAGATCTAATGGAGCGACATAGTCAAATTAAACTTGACCAAGCTCCTTCAAATAAAGAAATAAAAAAAAAATTCAAGTATCTAATTGTAACAAGAGCAGGATAATTATGAATTGTTGGTGAAAATGAGCATAAGACTCGAATATCGTCTCGGGAATTCCTATTTTCTTTGCATCTTAATTGTGAATTATGGTTCATTTATTCATTACAACTTCTTTAAGTGTTTGATTAATTTAAAATGGCTATTGTTTATATACCTCTATTGAAATAGTTTCATGTTTCCGTGGAGTGACTGAGTAAGAATACAATTCAAGACCCTTCTCCTGCCCGTGGGTGTCGTAAAAGACGACTAAGAGATATAATATGTTGATCTTAGAATAATAACGTATAGAAGGATAGTGTCCATACGTAAGCCATCAAAAATACGAAGCAAACAATACTACATGAGTGTAAGCGATTACACACGTACACCACTAAACAAATTATGAAATCAAATTTTGTTTTTATTAACATAAATCGTCGGAATACTTTTAAAAGTAATGTTAATATACTTTTTTTTTTTTTTTTTTTTTTTTTTTCAAATGTATTATGATACCATTTGAATGCACAAACCGTCATAATTGCCTATTTGTTTTTTTTTTTTTTTTTTTTTTTTTTTTTTTTAAGAGTTGCGTATGCACGTGCAGTACAGTGACCTTGTACATTACGGAACGGTTCCGGCATAAGCTCCATTAGGCTCCAATTGAAATGCTTCACTTTTTGTGCACGAACTTACCTTCTATACGTTATTATTCTAAGATGCTGTTAATATTAATTATCATCATAGTCATCACTTCGGCTCATATACATCCTACTGCTGGACTTAAGTTTACAATAGGAGGGAAATTGACTTACTATGCCACACTGGTCCGTCGTGTTGGTATAGGGCAGGGTTCGTCAAATAATTTTGCTAGGAGTCCGTTTTAAAAAATCAAATAACCATTACGATCCGTACATGCTCTTAATGGAAAAAATCAAATGTAATTTCCTAGTTAACAAATGTATTTTCTTACATATCAATCATATTAATGAGAAAAATGTCATTTTTATTGCGAATTATCCGTTTGAAATTTGGAGTAAAATTGGTGCAAGCTATTATATTAAATCCTGGAGATGTTTATCAGTTAATCGAGACCGAAATTTATTCTTAATGAAGTTCATCTTCGAAAATGCTGCTTCACAAACATATGTAGACCCAAACATAGTAAGAAGTTTCAAAGCTAATTTTTGTAGTTCTGGATATTTTTTCATTTCGTTACATTTATGAATTGACGACGGCAATAAAGATAATGCGGGGATATATTTTTATCAAATTACGTACTCTGTAGTGCCAGTTGCTGTATTATTCTTTCGATCCGCACTAAAGGGATCGGCGGTCCCGATGCGGACCGCGGTCCGCCATTTGGTGATCCCTGGTATAGGGTTTTAAATCAAGTTTCCCTTCTCTTGCATAGATGTTATATGCATATTGTATCCCGTAATCGTTTTAAAACACCCACGAGCAAGAGAGGGGGTGTTGAATTGTATTCTTACTCCGTCACCACATGGACATAATACTAATGCAAACTCGAAATAAAACCCTATGCCAATACGTCTGACCAGTGTGGTATAGTAGATCAAATTTCCTTTTATAAAGGCGGAGGTCCAAGCCCAACAGTAAGACATGTAAGACATATAAGGGCTGAAATGATGATGACGAATAGTTTAATAAAGTGTGTTCTCCAAAGAGCACATGTTTGTGTATATTAACTTTTACATGCGTCTTCGTCCACATAGAAATCATCAATGACAATCCCGATATGAGTTTCATTGTTTATTGTTAGACGAAAAAAAAAGAAAGAAAAAAAAATAAAAAAGCAACATTCATGCCTTATTTTATGCTTTTAGAGAGGAATATAGTCTGTGAGGGTTTGATTTTACAGCTATTCCTTTGTACCGAGTCTCTATATTACAAAAATATGACGCTACTCTGTTTGATACTAATAATGCTAATTTTTAAATTAACAATAAATTAAGTTCATTGACGGTGTAAGAATACAACTAATATATGACGTGTCCTCGTCGCAATGACAGTGGTGGTGAAACGGTGTAATTTTCCTCCTCATGACCTTGTGCAGATACTTGGTGAAATAACCATGCCCTACAAAACACACATAAAGAAGGGGGTGGGCCATGGTCAACTCGCTCGCCACCCGACTCCGTCCGGGGCGACAGAGGGGCGTAGCGTGGCCCCATTACCCACCCGTGACACGTCGCCTTCGTCGTTGGGCCGACCACTGGTGCAGATTTCCTTGTCTTCAGTAGTCGGCCCGACACACAACCATGGCCCTTGAAAACCTGCTTGAAATTTAGTATGCACGATGCTTGGAGAGCGATAATACGATCTACTACCTATATCGAGCTTTTATCATAGAAAATATAGTTTACAGTGCTTTTCATCGTCATCATTACCGCTCATATACGTCCCACTACTGGGCTCGAGCCTCCTATTGGGAGGGAAATTGACCGCTGGTCAGGCGGGTTGGTATAGGGTTTTATATCGAGTTTTCTGTCTCTTGCATAGTTGTTATATACACAAGATATCCCTTAGTTGCCTTTTACGACACCCACGGTCAAGAAAAGGGGTGGTGAATTGTATTTACTCCGTCACCCCACGGAAAATTTTGTTTGTTTCGGAAAGTTTTGTTTTTAGCCAATGAAAAATTAAATTTGAATTAACACTATAATTACTGATTAATCCACTGCCATGATGAATAGAAAATAGTTGGCAAATCGAGCAGTTTAATTCAGACAACCCCGGTTGGTTCCTTGATTTTCTCTTTTTTATTGTTTTTACTTTTATGTATATAGATATATATATACTTAATTCTTTTATCAATTATTTTTTTTATATCTATATCATCTTATCAGCCTCATCTCTCAGCTCATATACATTTCACTGTTGAGCTCGGGCTTCGTCCACAATGGGAGAGAAATTGACCTAATCTACCACACTGGACAGACGTGTTGCCATAGGGTTTTGTAGCGAGTTTTCCTTCTCTTGCGTAGATATTATATGCATATTATATCCCTTAGTCGGCTTTTACTACACCTACAGGCAAGAGAGGGGGTGGTGAATTATATTCTTACTACAGGAAATTTTTTTTTTTAACCGAAAAAGGAGGTTCTCAATTCGGATATTTGTATTTTTTTTATGTTTGTTCGGGCAAAACTCCGTCTCCTGCAAACCGATTTGAAAATATTTTTTTGTTGGAAAGAGTATAACTCCTCAAATGGTCCCATGAAAATTTTATTGAAACTGGACAAGCGGTTTATGAAAAATCAACAAAAATCTAAATATTTATCTACATTAACGATCTTTTCGTTTACTCTGCATTGCGTTTTTTGTTCGCGCATAAAACTTTTTAGTATTTTTGGGGGTTTTTAGTCAGGTTTTTTGCAAATAATAATTTTATTTAAATATATTTTCTAAAAAACAGAATTTACTAAAAAAGTATTAGAATTTATACCAGACTCGGTGTCGACGAAACTCGGTTTTGGTCAACTCGGTCATCCAGACTTTGTGCCTTACATATTACGTTCGTATGAATCATAATATCAAATTTATTAGCAATAAACGAACTATATCGGTCATGAGTCAGTTACTAATGTGTTTTAGAGGGATTTCCAGGTCTCCATTTAAATATTGGGGTTACGTTTGATGACTAGTATAATAGATGTAGAGAATGCATGAAAGGAGATTTAAGTGAAATTTATAGGGCGAATGTAAACGGAAGGATTGGAAGGGGAAGACCAAGGTGGACGTTCCACGTCCAAATCGGGGATGTGTTTAAGAACGGCCAAGTTAAAAGTACCCTAAACCGAAGACCATTCATAAGGAAATTAATGAATATGGAGGAGGCGAAAGTGGTAAGTCAAGATCGTAGCAAGCAGGTAGTGGTCTCTGCCTACTCCTATGGGAAAGAGGCGTGAATATATTTATGTATGTATGTACTAGTATAAAAAATCGAATACTCGATAATTTTCCATTTGGGGTTAATTCGAATTCTGGTTGAGATGGTAAAAGAGACTCAATTTCGTACTATCTATCCATCAGTCTGACGTCCATTCTTGGACATATACCTCTCCATGAGAATAGCACTCGGCACTTTCCTGTAGGTACATCCAACGGTACCCCTCGACTTTGTAAAATGAGCTCGTGGAAAGACGGAATTGTTGTGAATAGGGGCTGTTATTTTGATTGCATCCACTTTTTTAATCATCGCTATAATCGCTACGCTTGGCAGACGCATTCATCATCATCATCTTGCTCTTATCCCAATTACTTGGGGTCGACGCAATATGTCATCTGTTTTGAAATATTGCAAAAAGTTTCGGCAATGACTTTTATGACCGGCCGCCTGCCTGACGTCAACCCTCCTTGGGAATGTAATTGTTGATCCAAATGGTACCAGATGGAGTTGGTCCGGGTCAATCTAGGGCTCTTAGTCGTCTTTTACGACACTCACGAGCAAAGCAAGAGTTGGTAGTATTCGAAACCGCTACCACACAGTACTGCAGCGCTTGGCAGACGCATTGACAGGTATTGTAAGTTCTCCCAGGAGAAATTTGTTGCCCACTCTTCTGATGAGACCTTTATCCGATTCCTACAACTTCCACGAGCAAGGAAGGGGTGATGACAATTTTATTCTATCCCGTCTCCACACGGGTTTCATACACTAATTAATAATTAATACAGAAACACGATTTACGTCATATGCTGTTAGCGGCTACGAATACTACCATTAATTACAAAGCTCGTGAGTATCGTAAAAGACAATTATATCGACCTAGGTCAATTGCATCTGATGTTGTCTCGTCAACAATTATATTCCCAAGGACATTTGTCGTCAGGCGGCCGGTCTTACTATTGCTAATAACTGTTCAAGTAGCGGCTGGGAAACTACATTTTTTACTGTTGGTAGGAAATGAGCAAACAGCACATCTGGTAGTAAGTGATACTGGCGCTATTGGACTTTTGTTAGATCGCTGCATACCATGAAGGAAGTGAAGGGAATATGAATGCGTGGAATAGGAAATAGTAAAGGCATCACTATAACCCACCAGATACAAACAACCTTAGAAAGTTGGGCTTACGGCTCTCCCGTTAACTGAACAGAATACAATAACAAATTTACCCAGACGTCAATTCATTGCAAGAATGTGATACTATCCCGGACGGATTGGCCTGCGGCTGTAGACAGAGGATGGTCGGTAATGTCATCCTACCACATAAACAATTCCCATTAAATATTCTAATATAGGTATACGATGACAGATAACATTGATTTGATTATATTGCGTTAACCTCAATTAATTTTTTTTATTTATTTATTTAAGACAACATCCTGCACTAAGGAAATAATCCTTGTATTGCAGGAGACTTTACAAACATATAATTAACGGACACAAATTACATCCAGACTCAGAACAACAATTTTTGGATCGCACAAAGTGTTGTCCCGCGTGGGATTCGAACCCTCGATACTGGCAATGTAGGTCACTATCTTAACCACTACGCCATACTATTAGGATAAGAGCAGAGTGGTGATAATGATGGATACATATACGCTAATGAAGATCAGGTCCTTTATCATCTGGCAGGCAATATGTGCACCTACTCCCACCGCTTTGAATAATGACGACAGGATGCGGTCAGACGGTCATGCAGGGATGGATGCACATGGGTGTCGGAGGTTGAATATCATCAGAAGATCTCCCCGTAAAAGCGCAGAAGGGGCCGCTGTGGTTTTAATTAGAAGCCGGCGAATCTCACACGCCCCCATCTCTCACTGGCGGAGGACAGTGCCTAAATGCATTTCTATAGCGTAAACAAAAAAAAGGTCCTATATCATGAACTACCTATGCCTCTAGTTTCGTGTGCGTGGTACCTAGATATTCAATACTTCAAGGATGGCACGGACGTAAAGGATTCGTTACTAGTGGCCGACCCACTGACGAAAGGGAAGGAATACTGTGGGTTATGGGTTCGAGCGCCACCTTTTCCGTCCTGCAGGACGTTATCGACATCGTGTGTCCTCCTCATAACCTGCAAAAGAAATCTAGATATCTTATATCTTTAAACGAGCAATTCTTGTATATATATATATATACAACGATTTTGATGAAACTTGTCATACTCGAGGTTCCGGGGCAAAAAAAATCGATCTAGCTAGGTTTTATTTATAGAAAATGTTGTTTTATCGGTGTTTTTAGCAAAACAATAGCATGACATTAAATTTTAAAAGAATATGAATTCAAATTTCGCGTCAACGTCACGAGTTACGATAGCTCAATTGGGAAGTTGTCCTGTTTCATTTTTGTTTTGTCATTCAAACAGCTTTGGATCGAATTTCGGTGTTATTATTATTCTCTTTTTGTAATATTTTATATTTTTTTCATGATTTAATTTTTATTTTTCATTAATATATATCTAAATAAATACAACGAAAATATGCCGAGCGAAGCTCGGTCAACCAGATATTATAGTGTTATTTAAAGATCCACGTTGAACTGAACCGACAACCAGTATTGGAATATATGTATATGAGCTGTGATGATTATAATGACAAACAGGTAAAAAAAACTTTTAAAAAAGATTCTATGTAATTTTATCATAGGCATGGCGTTGAATTTTAATATCATATTTTGTTTGCTATCAGAATTGTGTTTGTGTTCTTAGAATTAAATCCATTGTCATAGCAGACAGCTCGGCGACATTGTCACATAATATTTAGTCATTGGTATGCGTTATTAAGAAACGCATACGTTATCTTTACGTTTTATCAGCTTGAGGAAAATATTCGAGTTTTTTTACACCTGCCTAATCACTGCTCCTGCTCTTATTCTAATTACTTCATCAATATACCTCATATACGTCCCACTGTTGGACTCTGGCCTTCTCCACTATGGGTGTGTTGATATAGGAATTTGTTTCGAGTTTTATTTCTCTTGCATAGATGTTAAATGCATATTATATCTCTTAGTCGATGCGATATCCATCAAGACAGAAAGTGGTGAAATATATTCTTTCTCCATCACCACACGGAGGGTAAGGAACAAACTCCTGTGTCAGTGTGGACTTTATCAAAAAAAAACTAGCTGACCCAACTGACGTTGTTCTGTTAGATAATATAAAAGGAATTCTCCTTGAAATCGACATTAACGCCACCTACCGCGTCCAATTATAGATCTAAACCGTTCTCGAATCCCCTTCAACAGGCACAAAAATTTTCATCAACATCGGATCAGCCGTTTAGGAGTTCGGTGACATAGACACGTACACAAGAAATTTATGTATAAGATAAAGATATACAAGTATAAGTTACAAGTATAAGTTATAAGTTTTATGTATAAGATAAAGATATACAAGAGATGTTTATGTCACTGTGGGCTTTACAAAAATAGAATTTTCTGCGATCGGCAGCGTATCGCATTAAATCGGAAGTTGCGGTAATCCTTGTACAGTTAGCCCTCCAACTAGGCATCGTGGTGACACTGCCGACTGTGGGTAAAGACCCTCTTAACACGTGTACACACGGTCCGAAGGTCCACCAACTCCTGGTACCACTAGTAAGCCCCCTTCTTCAGAGGCGGACGCCGTATGCAGAGCATGGCCTCATCGCAGATCTGCGTTAATGCACATCGAATGTGCCCAGCCTCGGCATTCATCATGTCCGCTGGGGATGGTGAGGACAACCGTGTTTGCACGATGACGCCTCCGCCAGAAAATTCCCACCAACAGTCCACTGCGGCAACGCGGGCGCTCTGTTCGTAGTATGACCTCTTCTTGGCTGCCGGAGGGTCTAGGCGACCTCCATCTGTATATACCTATGGTGGGATAGGATCTCAACCTCCTCCGCCGCATCAGCTCCTCACACCTACTGCGACATTGGGGCTAGCGAAGGACAAGTCCATTATCGACTCATCCCCCTGTCGCATTCACGTATTATAGTTATTTTAAATCCCAAATGGATAAAAAAGGATGAAACTACAAAATTGTAGGTAACAACCATCATCACGCTTTTTATCAACGCACTACAATACCACATAGCAGGATTCATGCATTTCACCTGGAAACGTGAAATGAAAATGAATTGCTACTACTCGACGTCTGAGTAGTAGCAATTAGTTACTGCGTTTCGTTCGGTGAGCGAGAGAGCCGGCAGCCCAACTTTCTGGGGGTGTTTGCGTGTGGGGGGTGTTTGCGTGTGGGGGGTTTTGGTGGTGCCCTTGGTATCACCGAGCTTCAATTCACGCATTCACACTCCCTTCACTTTTTCGCGGTAGGCAGCGGCCTTGTAAAGGTCCATGAGCGGCAGCAACACTTACCATCAGGTGTACTGTTTGCTCGTTTGCCATCGTTTGAAATAAAAAAAAAAACAAATAGTCCCAGCGGTCCATTCAAAGGGCGCTAAAATGGGTGGTAGACCCCGAAGTTGATAATTTGGAGATTTTTGATTTGGAATTCAACAGAGTTTATGATTTGGAGTTAGACTGTAATCATCATCATCATCTCAACCCATATATATATACCACTGTTGAGATCGGACCTCCTACATTAAGGGAAGGAAATTGACTTACTATACCATGCTGGTCGGCAGTGTTGATATAGAGTTTTGTTTTGAGTTTACCTTCTCTTGCATAGATGTTATATGCATATTATATCCCTTAGTCGTCTTTCACGACATGCACGAGTAAGATTGGGGTTGGGGTTGGTGAATTGTATTCTTGCTCCTTCACTACACAGATGAGTTAGGCTGTAGTAAAATTTTAGTTCTGTAATAAATTTTTTAGGCTGTAGTATAGAAGGATAGTGTCAGTACTTCGAACTTTAAAAATTTGAATCTAAAAATACTAATGGCGGGCAGACGATTACACACGTACACACGGAAACCACTATACAAATTATGAAATCAAATTTTGTTTTTATTAACATAAATCGTCGAAATACTTTTAAAAGTAATGTTAAAAACCTTTTTATGTTTTTCAAATGTGTTGTGGCACCATTTGAATGCACAAGCCGTCATAATTACCTATTTATTTTTTAAGAGTTGCGTACGTTCGTGCAGTGCAATGACTTGTACATTACGGGACTGTTCCGGCGTAGGCTCCATTAGGCTCCAATTGAAATGCTTCACTTTTTGTGCGTGGACTTATCTTCTATATGTTATTATTCTAAGTGTACACGCTTGATTTATTAAAAAAAATATGGCCGTGTTTCAGACGTTCGCTCTGGCAAGGTCATACGCGCTACTGTGACTCAGATAACAATGTATTTACAATCTTTTATGCTAATATTATAGGTAACTAAATGCAAATTGTTTGTGTGCGTTTATAATAAACACACACTATTGTGTACATTAAATCATTCCGGAAAAGACCCGAATAAAATGGCGCCGATTGGTTGACATATTTTGATGTAAATGTAGCAAATTGATATGAGAAATCAGTATTTTAGTAAATATACCAGAATTTTAATTTTAGAAAGACATATGGATTTTCTTTTTGGTATATTTTAATAGATTAAACTTGTGGAGTTTTGAATGGGGAGATTTACAATTCTATTTATTTCTTGTTTTGTTGGAAGATATTATTTTTGATAAATAAATACAAAATACCTTCACTAGTAGACATCTGTAGAGATATATTTGAAATGTCTATTAGCAGTGTAAAACATAAATTTCTTAATAAATACATTTGAAAGTATTAACAGTACTCATTAAAAAAACACTTTTTAAAATTGTATCTGTTTATCTGTCAGTTTACTTCCTGATAATATCTACAACAACTGCATGGATTAGATATGACAGGGCTTCCACTACTATCTAGCTGGCTGGTGTAAAAAGTAACTTATGTTACTTTTATTTCAGATAAAGATATTAAAAATTAAAACAAAAAATTGAAAATAACCTTAACGGGTACATGCAATGAAATATTAATTAATAACTCGACCACATCTAATACCATATTGTAAACTACTATCTTGCTAATGGATGTAGTAAAAGACAACAATATGCAAATATCATCTATGCAAGAGATGGCAAACTCAAAATTAAATTTTATACCAAGACATCTGACCAGCGTGATATAGTAGGACAATTTCCGTCCGATTGAATGTATATAAGCGGAGACTATGGTAATGCTGATAATGTAATGCCACAAAATAACTACAAAAGCTATGTCCGATATTTCAGTATGACGGAAGCGAAATCTGGGCAAACTGCAAGTTAAAAACAAACAGAGAAAACATGGTTTTATAAATATTATTTGATTTTCTGGGAATATTGAAACAATTCCTATTCGCTTATTATTAGACTGCGACATAAAGAATGAATGATTTGAATGCTTGGTAGTATTCGTTCATTCAGATCATTCAACTCGGTGGCAATGAGTTTAAATATATAGAATGACAATGAATTATTCGGTATTATTCAGTATTGTTTTTAGTGCTGAAGTGTTTGCGTGTGCGTAAAAACTATTGCAATCATTTGACGCGAATTTTACGCTCGATAAATTTATAAAAGTGAGTAGAAATTTTCCACAATATTTAAGTTTGTTATTATAACAATAAGTGCATATATTTTTGATTAAATCTTCGTTCCTTCTGTATGATATTTAGTGGCTTTTTAAATTTTATTTAAACATTTCAGAGACAAGGTCTTATATAAAATCAGTTGTTTTCCTGCAATTAGTTGGATAGGATATGATCACAGATGGGATTTGATCACCACATGGGGTTTTCCTTTCGTGTGATATAATGCCTTCGCTCTTATAAATCTTTCTACGATTTTTGGTTAGCGGTCTTCGTCTCGTCCTACTGGTCTTAACGAACACCTACCTACATTTCGATTTTCCCTCATAGTTAATCGTTCTCCCATTACAATAGTCCCTGTAACTGTAATTACTTTTTAGTAGTAGGAGCACACTGTCGATAGTCTGTCTACCGCCGAGGACCGCCCGTCCGGGGTAGTACCACACTGAGTAGAAAATCGACGTCTGAGTAGTAGAAATTTGTTACTGCAGTTCGTTCGGTGAGTGAGTGACCAGCAAGTCCAACTTTCTGTTGCGTCTGGTGGGTTTTGGTGATGCCTTTAGTATTATCGAACCTTATTCATATACCCTTTACTTTATTCGCGGTAGGCAGCGGCCTAGCAAAGATTTATGAGCCGCAATATCACTTACCTGGTGTACTGTTTGCTGGGTTACCACCAACAGCTGTAAAAAAATAAATTTCAGTTTATACTTTTTAATCTTTAGTAAAAGTTTTAATCTTTAGTAAAAAAGATAATATCACATTTGTTTCATATATTTTTTTCTGAAAAGTAGTAGGTACTGGCAGTCCTAGACTTACGTCGATTCGATTTACGTCGTTTCAAGTTACGTCGAACAATGTTTTGACACTATTCCTCAAACATACGTCAATTATTTTGATTTCCGGTATAGGAGAATTCACTTTTCGCGAGGTCAACATATGAAAAAATATGTCTCGACTTACGTCGTTTCGATTTACGTCGCGTATTTCGAGAACCTAATATGCCGTAAGTACGAGGACTGCCTGTATAATAAGATGTACTTCATCGATCCATCCATCAGCTTTACGAAGTCCGTTGTATATAAGTTTCCTTACAATAGCTCTCATGGCATGGTCTCCCTTAGCAGGCAGGATATACGTCACCGTTGTTATTAATATTTTAGAAGAATGCCACTGGTCTTTGTCCTGGTGGTCTCTTATGGATATTATACGACTTCCATGCAGGGATGGCAATGTTTAAAATATTTGTTTTAAACATACGCTTAATCTTTTATTTTTATTTTTTACGTATGTACGTGTTTAAAACATGTTTAAAACAAGGCAATTAAAACAGCAATGAGGCATTAATAAAAAACATGTTTTTTTTTGTTTTTCAAATAAAACACAATGTTTTGTTCTTTTTTAAAAATACATGTTTTTTCCAACCCTGCTTCCATGATTTTCTTAACCCATCACAACAGTGGTAGAATAAAAAGATTTTGATATTTTTTATTTATTACATCATATATTAAATTTATATTTAATACTTACGTTTATATAATAAACTTATTCAAACGAAAATATAATTTTTAGGGTTCCGTACCCAAAGGGTAAAAACAGGGCCCTATTACTAAGACTTCGCTGTCTGTCCGTCCGTCTGTTTGTCACCAGGCTGTTGCTCAAGAGCCGCGATAGCTAGACAGTTGAAATTTGTACAAATTATGTATTTCTGTTGCCGCTATAGCAATAAATACTAAAAACAAATTAAAATCCTACAAACAGCGACAACAAATGCAATTTTTGTCCTTTTTATAGAAAGTAGTTACCCTTTGGGCGCGATTCTGACTCGTACTAAGGCGGTTTTTTTAAGTCACCACCCAGTACTAAGAAAATAATCCTTATGTTGTGGGGGACTTTCGGGCGGCGCAGGCGCGAGTAACTGCGCCTAATGCCGCCTTAGCCGAGGCCGCGGGTGATCGGACCGGGGAATTGTCCGTCACCCGCAGAGAGGCTGACCGCGCGACGGCGACCGACGTCCCAGGACGTCGAGAGGTGAGGTTACCCGAAAGGGTATTCCGTCAGGCCGACCACTGACGACAAGTCACATCTGCTCCGGTGGTCGGCCCAACAACGAGGTGACGTGGGTACGGGTGGATTATGGGCCCGTGCGCCGTCCTTCCATCGCCCCGGACGGACTGGACCGCGCGTGCGCTTACCATAACCCACCCATATAAAAAAAAAAAATGTTGTGCGGGACTTTACAAACATATACTTAACGGACATAAATTGCATTAAGAACAACAATTTGCCTTGCCTTGGGATTCGTGTCTACGACATTGGCATGGTAGGTCCATATTTTAACCACTACGCCATCTGTGCGGACATTTTAAAAGAATGGAAAGAAAGGCTCCATTGAATTTCAGCCAATAGCATATAGTAAAATTAATTGGTAAAGAAATTATTTAAATCATGAACTGAGTAATAAAATAATCCGTCTTACCGAAAAAGTAGGTACAGCGTCACGTTGACTATACGTTCATGTTTAAAAATAACATTTCAACCATTATGGCAACTGATTAAAATAAAACAAACGTCATTTCGTTCTATATGTATTTTAAGAAACGATGTAGAGGCGCCAAATTATCTTATTTAAAAAAGTATGTATCATTTAACTTTTTGCTGTCCACTGCTGGACGTAAACCTCCCTCACATTTCGCAACTGCCTGCATCCGCCTGCATCCAACGACGCCTAGCAACATTCATCAGCTCGTTGGCCTGCCTAGTGCCCGTCCTACACTGCGTCGTCCGATACGTGATCGCCATTCTACCCCCTGCTTTGTTAATTCTTCGTGCTGACATAGCACACCCGTTCTTCTATGGATAGCCGTATCTCTGATTCTATTTATTTCGCAAATCCCGTGCGGATATCCCGCATAACCCCCTCCGTACCACACTTTTTCTTGGGCGGGGTATGGCACGCACACGTGCCGTCCACTAAGCGACACGCTGAGGCGACAAGGACGGTGCGCGGTCCCATAATCTACCGTAATCCATTTCCTTCGCTATTGAGCCGACCATTGGTACCAAGTTTCTTGTTATTCGTGGCCAGCCCGGTGAGATACCCTTTCGGGTACCGTTTCTCCCCAACGCCCTTTCCAGGGCTTCGCTCTCACGCAGTCAGGTTCTCTTCGGGCGACGGACTATTCTCCGGTCCTGTCACGTGGCCTCGACTAGGGCGGCATCAGCTGCAGATACTCGCGTCTGCGCCGCCCAAGTCGCCTGCGACGGATCGATTCCTCCCGCGCACGGTCCGCCGCTTGCTTCTGCGAGACGATTGCCTGCCCTGATGATTATATTATTAACCCCTCACGCGCCAAACATCGCGGCGCTCTCGAGTGCCCCGCGCGCTTTGGTATATTGAAAAAAGTTCAGTGAATTTTATGGTTTTACGTAAACTATTATTGTTGCTATATGACAAGAAAATATGAAATAAAATATATATCAATAGCTTTTGATTGGTTGATTTAAATAAAAGTACTAAAAGCAATTGCTAATTGTAGTGTTTATTTGGGTCAAACGTGGACCAAAAGCGCTTGAGCACATTTTTTTTGGGTCTAACGGTGTCCCAAAAGCGCTCGAGGGGTTAATGCAAAAAATTTGATTCTCTGGTTTTATGTAACCACGGTAAAAGTGAAACCTTTTGTCACATTACAAAATAAATAGCAACATTTACATTAAATACTGATAAAAACAAACAAATAGTGTGGAGCAGTGGCACAAATGAGTAATAGTCTATAACACTACACGGTCAGCTAATGCAAACCATAGGCGCCGCCATATGGGCCTCGGCTGCTCTGTCGAGCACCTTTCCCTTTATCCCTACTCCGCGGCCAACCGTCACGCGACATGCAATAGATGGATGAAAAAGTTTGAGGCGATGTAATAAAAGTTTCACTTTAATAAATAATTGAACTAAATCTTACAAAAGAAATGGGTTTTATGTAAAGGAAGTGGTCTCTGCCTACCCCTATGGGAAAGAGGCGTGAGTATATGTATGTATGTAAAATCGGTTTATGGACGTTAATTTTTGTGCGTCATGCCGCTCTAGGCGAGGCCGCGGGTGACGTGACCGGGAAATTAGTCCGTCACCCGCTGAGAGGCCGACCACGTGAGGAAAGACCAACGTCCTCCCCGAGGGGGGGACGTCGGTCGATGGGAGGGTACCCCAAATAGGGGGTATTGCGTCGGGCCGACCACCGATGTCAAGTCACCCTGCTCCGGTGGTCGGCCCAACGACGAAGGCGACATGCATCGCGGGTGGGTTTCGGGTGTGCGTGCTTACGCCCCTTGTTGCCCCGGACGGAGTGGTGCGAGGAGCGCGCAGACCGCAACCCACCCAAAAAAAAAAATGGACGTTAATTTTATGTAATAACGTCTTAAAAAACATTGATTAAAATTGTATTATTTTATGAATTCAGTTGAAATGAATTGAAGAGAAGGAAAACTCGAAATAAAACCCTATACCAACATGTCTGACCAGCATGGTATAGTAGATCAAATTCCCTACAATTATAATGAATTGAATTATTATCTCTGAAATATCATTATTTTGTATAACACAATTGAAAATTACAGTTTTTCGATAAATTTACTATTGTTTGCACTCGTTTATTCAAATATTGTTTCTTAAATTATACAGATTAATTAGAAGTAACAATGTCGCAAGCCGAACGCTTAGACTGATCGTATTTCTCTATCGCTTGATCCACACTCTCCCTTGCACGCTTGGCACAGGCGGAACGTGACAATGTGTCATGTTTATCGTGCGTGTAGCCGTCATTCATGCCCTAGCCAAGGCCGCGGGTGACCGGACCGAGGACGGCACCCGTAGAGAGGCTGACCACGCGAGCGCGACCGAGGTCCCGGGACAGGGACGTCGAGAGGTGAGGGTACCCGAAAGGGTATTCCGTCGAGACGACCACTGAGGACAAAGATCTCGGCACTGGTGGTCGGCCCAACGACGAAGGCGATGTGGATACGGGTGGGTTATGGTCCCGCGCGCCGTCCTTTCGTCGCCTCGGACGGTATGGACCGTGCGTGCCCATAAAAAAAATATACATACCCATAAAAAAAAGAAGCTGTCATTCGTGGATTTTTAAAACGTTATCACGTCAAAAGCAATAGAATATAAAAAAAAAACCTTGAAATCGATCGTAGCGTCACTTACTGAATGCAATTGCTGATCTAAGCCATCTAAATACACAAGAACAAAATATCAAAATCGCTCCAGCCGTTTAGGAGTTCAGTTAAATACACACGTATATATTATAAGTAGTCGTCTGTACATATCTAAATAAAGATTAATGTAAATATTTTACGTCATTGTTACATGGTTATTAATGATTTTCCAGGAAAAATAATACTGAAATTGCTATTAGTTTTGGTTATATATGTATTGGTATGTATTTATTAACCACTATGTATATAAATATACATTACACTCATTCATATTTAAGTATATCTAATATATACATACATATATCTCTTATGTGACTGTACGCCTAAACTGCTGGACCGATTATGATGATATTTTTGTGTGCGAAGGTAGATACGAGAATGGTTTAGATTAATATATCTATACTAGGTGACCCAACAGACGTTGTTCTGTTCAAATAAAGCGCCACCTACCGGGTCCAATTGTGAATCTAAACCATTCTCGAATCTCATTGAGCACACACAAATTACTTAAATTACTTAAATTCAGTCAACAGATATCGCCATCTGTTAGAATCTTTTGGAGTTAACAGATAATTGTGACTGTCAATTAATTATAGACAAATAATTTGTAATAAAATAAAATTGCGACTAAAATTAAAGATCTAAGCTATCCTATTTCTCAAGTTGGACCAGACTGCTCACGAAGTGCCAAATTAATTTAAAATCGGTTAAGTAGTTTAGGAATCCATCGCGGACAGACATCGTGACAGGAGATTTATATATATAAGAAGATATTAATACGTGAAGCAAAAACTATTTACCCCTTTTTACGAAAATTACGTGGATGGACAAGTATGAAATTTGGCACAGTTGAAGTATCATTTTATACTGTGGAGAAGTGCATAAAACTGAAATTTCATATAATCAATTAGAAATACATTAAATTCATTAAAAGAGGCATTACGCACACTATTATACAATCGTTACACACACATATGCACATCAACGCTTATACACTTTTGTTTACGGTTAAAATCTCTGGTCGTACTGAATGTCAAATAATCTTCTTCTTCTTCTTATTTAATGGCAATGAGCTACAATAATATGAGCTATTGGTGCCAGTGTCGAGTTATAATATTATATTTATTATTCACGTCTTCAGTCTTCGTCTTTCAGTCAGTCGTTAGCATGATTTGGTGCTGATATTCAAGTCATGCCTTCTCTGGAAACTTTGGCAGATTGTCAAAATGCACGCAATTCAATATTATATCATATTCACTACATTTTAGAATTTAATCGGCATTATATTACATAAAATATCAGCAAAATTATTCAATATAACACTTCAAAACACTCATATAATGAAAAAATATAAAAGCGCTACGTGACATTTTGACATTCGCGTCAAAAGTCCGGCAGATACCTCATGAGACACGAATAATCACATTTTCTTTGAGTGTCCCAAAAGATCATACTCTCTATACGATATTCTTCCTGTTGACTCCATTCCTCGTCCTTCTAACTTTAATTGTCTTCTCACTTATGTTAATTCTTCATTTGTATACATTTTAGCAAATTACATTAACACAAATAACATTAAATTATAGTTAGATTAATTAGCATCACCACAGACTAAAGGATACTTAATTAACATCAATTAACATCTTCTGTTTTTAACCCTTTTTTTTTGTTTATTTTTTATTTTTACTGTACATAGCTGCATTAGATTGTCATCCACGTGATTGTAGTCAAATGTTATAATTTTTTTAAAAATAATTCCTCTCATATATTAGTTTTTTAGAATAATTCAACTAATCAACATATTGAAAATTCGAAAGCTAACAACTAAATTTATCTTGTAAATTTCTTAGATATTAGTGTCCTAATTCCTATAACTGTCAATCTAAATTGAGTAATTGGCGAAATTTTGTAAACGCCATAATATAAAAAAAAAAAGTTACCTCATGTCAAATAATCATAATTAATTAATTATGATGATAATGTCTAATAGACAGTTGTACTTACATATTAGTTATTAGTGAAATACAGCTTGCTCAATATACAATTATACATAAATAAAATTAAAAGAAAATTGTATAGCAGAAAAATTAATTTAAATGAATTATAGTCGAATTTCTACAACTTGGCGACCACTTGTATATATAATTCGACCTGATAAAGTTAGCGCTGTTATCGATTTCAACGGTAATTCTTTTAGAATTGAACAGAACAGTGTTTGCTGGCTCAGCTAGCTATGATGTTGCTCCCAATTGCTTGGGATCCACGCTAAAAAGTCCTGTAAAGTGGTCGAAACGTCGAATTCAAAAATAATACAAACGTGATAAAATCCGTAAAATAGTTTTATTTACAATGTCTAATAATTTCGTAAACATCAGAAATCTACCATCAGTAACTTGAGAAAACTATTTTCTTTTTCAGATCTTATCCAAGACAAAGCGTGGGTTTGCCACGTTATTCTCAGAACAAGTGGTTAGCTGCCCAAAGAGTGGACAATAATATTATAATGGGAGAATCACCTGACGATGAAAATGTGATAAATGGGTAATTTTTATTTATCTATGTGTCATCACCATCATCATCATCGTCCTCATCATGATCATCATCATCATCAGCTATTTATCGCAATAATTTTGGATTGACACAATATGTAGATAGTCTTCTATCGTATGTGCAAAAATTTTGACAGTAATTTTAGATACCATCAAAAACAAGACTTGTAAAAAGAAGCCAAGCCTCGCAACTGAGTTCTCCTACCATAAAAACTTGTGAGATCCATGTTATTCCAAGTCGGTTAACTCATTAAATCCCTGCTTAAGGGACCTTTCTACTTAAGTTATTACGTAAATAGCTAACCTAACAACTTCTTATAGTGACTATATCAATATTATAGATCTTTTATGTTTTAAATAAACAGAATGACTTGGCAATCGCATGAAAACACACCTCACAAGTAATACATATTATATTAAATTGTACTAAACATAGTGCGATTGCCAAGTCGATCTATTTATTTAAAACATAAAAGATCTTTAATATTGATATAGTCACTATAAGAAGTTGTTAGGTTAGCTATTTACGTAATAACTAAAGTAGAAAGGTCCCTTAAGCAGGGATTTAATGAGTTAACCGACTTGGAATAACATGGATCTCACAAGTTTTTATGGTAGGAGAACTCGGTTGCGAGGCTTGGCTTCTTTTTACAAGTCTTGTTTTTGATGGTATCTCATTTCTTTTTGTCGATAGACCTACTTATTTGCCCTTCCGGTACCTTCTACTTCTTGAATACCAACAAAGGATTTTCTTAGAGCACACTCTGAAAAATGAGACATCTCTCCTTTCCGCTTGAGTCAATTCTACCTAAACTAAGCGGAGAGATGTGGAAATAAAGAAATTTGATTGGTTTTTCGAAACACATCTCCTTTAGTCTTCTCTCCGCTTTGATGGCAATCGAGCCTAATGATGGCGTTCTTTCTTTCAGATAAATTTGAAGCAATTTAGTTTGCTTAATACTTTAAGAGATTTTGGTACAATTTCATAAGACACGTCCCACTCTTGCTTTTTCATTAAGTTGATTGATCATTTTACAAGTTATCTTTGAACATAATTATATCTAGGTATCTGTCTACACCTATTATGCCAATCATCATTCAGCCTATCGCTGTCCACTGCAGAACATAGACCCCCTCATGCTTCACCATAAAGTGCGGTACTGTGGCACCTGCATCCAACGACGCTCAAGGGTAACAGAGTTGCCATGATTAGAGCTCATTTTTCTTCGCCTTATGAGGAATAATGACGTAGTCACCACTTTTGGTAGGCGAGTTGGTTTTGCAGTGAGATATCATACATTTCCCCGGCGAGAGCTGCTGCCCACTCTCCTTCCTGTTGCATCTTTTTTTTTAATGACCAACGCCTTGCAGTAGGGTAATAATAATCCTTATATTATGGGGGACTTTACAAACATATAATTCAACATCGCATCATCATTGCAGCCCTCATATGTCCCATTATTGGGCTCGGGCCTCCTCCACAATGGGAGGGAATCGAACCCACTATACCATGCCGGTCATACATGTTGATATAGGGTTTCATTTCGAGTTTTCCTTCTCTTACACAGATGGTATGTGCATATTATATCCCATAGTCGTCTTATACGATATCCACGGGCAAGATAGAGAGTGGTGAATTGTATTCTTACTTCGTCACCATACGGAAAGAACCGACACAAATTACATTCAGACTCAGAACAACAATTTGTGGATCGTACAAGGTGTTGTCTTGCATGGAATTCGAACCCGCGACACTAGCACGGTACGTTGGTATCATAACCACTACGTCATCTGCGTAGTCTTTAGCCGGTTGTTACGATTCCCATAGAGAAGCAATGATGACGACAAATGTATTCTTATCTTTTACAAAGTTACATTTCATTAACTGCAAATGTAACTTTGTAATCCTATATATTTATATGAGTTTACAAAATTATTTATACAGTTAGTGTATCTCGGAAACTGGATGAAAATTATAATGTTTCATAATTTTTCCTTCATTTATACACTAAACACTAATTGTATTCTAAATTTGAAGCTTCTATGTCTGCTAGAAGTGCCACTTTAATATTGATGATCGGTCAGTCAGTCAGTGAGTGACAAAATTATGAAATTTTGACTAGTTATAATTCTTAAACTATTGGTTAAAATTGAATGAAATTTGAAATACACAATGTGTATGCAATTCCTGCTAGGTTACTAAAAAAACAGCTTTCTAGCTTTATTAACAACGAAGTTATAGGGGGTCGAAAATGGTCTGAATGGCTTCGAGAAAAGTATGTTACGGCAGTATTGCGTTTTGCCCGACTTTTTTTTTTGCTCGACTTGGCGGGGGCACTGCCGTGCCCCCAGAAATAGCCGCCTACCTGAGGTCAACCTTTGTGAATGTAATTCTTGACCAAGCTTCATCATTTCACACTTCACTAGAATTCATATTCTAGTCATCCTTCGAGCAGAGCTGAGACTTGTATTTAAAAGTTACTATCGTACCCAGTTTCCGTGTGGTGACTGAATAAGAATACAATTCACCTCTCCCTATCTTACCCGTGGATGTCGCAAAAAACGACTACGGGATTTAGAAAGGTAACATCTAGGCAAGAGAAGGAAACTCGAAATAAAACTCTATACCAACCTGTCTGACCAGCATGGTATCAACATCGTCATCATCGCAGCCCACATACGTCCCTCTGTTGAGCTCGGGCCTCCTCCACAATGAAAGAGAAATTTGACCAATTATACCATGCTGGTCAGACATGTTGGTATAGAGTTTCATTTCGAGATTTACTTCTCCTGCACACATCTGATGTGCATGTTATATACCTTAGTCGTCTTTTACGACATCCACGTGCAAGATAGGGAGTGGTGAATTGTATTCTTACTCAGTCACCACACGGAAAGCAGCATGGTATAGTAAGGTCAATTTCCTTTTCAATTGTGGAAGAGGCTCTAACCCAGCTGTGGTAAGCTGTGATGATGATGATGATTGTACCCAAAACATTGCTAAAAAAGTAAAAACCGCTTATATTAAATCATTTCACTAAATTTCTTTTGATCTTCTCTTTTGTTTGACACACTTCAGATAAATATAATTTCTATTATAGGTCGGCACCTTTCGCTGCAGGTCCAGATAAAAACGATAATGATTTCGGTGGTATTGTAATAGATAACACGGATAATGACATAGCCAACGAAGAAAAAGGTGAGTCAGCAAACAAACTTGATGTGGAAGAAGATTTATGGAAAGTAATACCACTGCAACCATCTGTAAATAAGAAACCAAGCTCTGAAGAATCGAGGGCAATTCCACTCAGTCGACTTTAGTCATCAAATTCTACGCAATGTATGTTCTAGAAAATGTTTCTACATTCGTCATAGACTTTGAAACTATACAACCGATGCGCTCTAAAATGGTTTAATTATAAAAGCAATAATGCCAAGATGCTCTTATATCAATAAAACAATGTGGAGGCGACAGATGGCGCTACGATCGATTTCATAGATTTTTTTTAGTTTTGTTTGGCAATTTATTAGGTCAGCCAAAATAGACTAGTCAAACAGTTTAATAAAATAGTCAATTAGTGTAATAAAATAGTCAAATAGTGTAATAAAATAGTAAAATAATCCAAAAGGTTAATAAAATAATTAAATAGGTTAGTAAAGTAGTAAAACAGTCAAATATATTAATAAAATAGTAATATAATGACTTTATGACTATATTATTAGAATAATAACGTATAAAAGGTAAGTCATAATTTGTATAGTGGTGTGCGTGTGTACGTTTATAATCACTTGCACGCATGTAGTATTTTTGGCTTTATGTTTTTGATCGCATAAGTACCGATAATATCCTTCTATACATTATTATTCTAAGAACTATATTATTGAAATTATATAAAAAAACCGATGGTATATTTCGCGCCGTTAGTAGGTACAGAATTTATAACATATACAGGGTGTATCAGGTTATGGGACAACTGTTCGAGTATGTTGTAGTTTAACGGTCATAGATTATAATTAGAATGTACATAACACAAAAAACAATATAACATAAAAATTATAGTGATTTCAAAAAAATGTGTCTAAGAGACTCTATGCCTTAAATGTTACGTATTATGTAAGTATGTACAGACAGAATACATGTAGGCATGTAAAGCTTCGACAGTATAATTTCATTCATTATACCTAAAATTGCGCAAACTCTTCAATGACATGTAGGTACAACGGCAAGCGGTCAACGGTCATAGGCCGATCAGCTGTTTTAAAGCGAAGTTTGTCTTGCTTAAGTGAACGTAATCATTGATTTTTTCAATTTCTAATGAACATTTAATAAAGTATGAATATGTTGCGTATTAAGTATCATTGATTTTATACATTTCAATCAGATTTACACGAAAAAGCGATGACAAAATTTAAAACTTTACATGTCTCTAATTTCTTAACGAATCGATATTTTTCGTTCAAATTTTTTTTACGGGTTCCTACCACCATTGCCTAGCTCCCTTTTGACCAGTTGCCCCATAACCTGATACACTCTGTATAATTGTAACATATCAAAGATTTGTTTATACCTTTTGATGTAAATATTCTTATATGTACACGCAAGAGAATCGGTTGATATTTTAAGTTACAACCTTAAATTGAATACATTTATTTTTTTTCGTCATTAGATCGGAAAATAATCTGCTAAATAGTATATCGTGTATTGAAATTGGTGGAGTTTTATAGTAAATACAAGTAACAGACTTATTTTTCTTGAACATTATTGGTATATATTTACACATTTTTATTTTTGAACTAGAAAATAATCTTCAAGATTTTTCATAACGGCAAAGACATTTTGTCGAAATGACATACATAGACGACATACATAACGATAGACGAAATAGACATACATATGTATTAAATATTATGTTTAATGTAAACGCTATTATTAAAGTTGTTCAAAAAATAGTTATAAAAAGTAGTTGTTAGTCTGAATGGATTACTAACCAAAACCTGTGCCTCTTTCAAAATGGGAGCGAATTTTCCTACTATTTTACACTGGAATAATCAAGAAACTCGAATGAGTTTCTTGCCGTATGGCTTAGGCATAGGGATGTTAATTGTTCACTTATTCTGTAGTAATCTCTTACGTCACCATCGAGAAACCTATTAGTATTTTCAGACCGTTATTGCACGAACAATTATTAATTAATTAAAATACATTGTTTTAGGCTTAGTGAAGAGCGAAAACTTGCATACGGAACGAATAAACTCTGGAAAATAAAGGAAATCCTTTTAGTAACGATTACAAACCGTCTTAAAGAAGATTTATATGAAATTTTATTTAAAACGAAAAAAGTATTTATAATAAGTAAGTTTTTTTATATAGGTAACTGTATATGATGAAAGGATTAATTAAATCTATATTATCTGTGTTCTAATATTTATGATATTAGAATAGATTATTAAAGAAGCGTTTTGGCGGGCACGTGAAAGGGTCATGTGACGACCTTATATATTCATAATGTAATATTTTAACGTGTTAAACTTATTACATTTAATTGGAATTTTATTTAATGTAACATAAAGGAAGTACTTAAAGTGAATATGATAACAGTGCTTTACATATATATGTACTTTCGTTTTCCACCATAATTCTTAAAAGATACTATTAACAGGGTGGCCATGACAGTTTTAAAGACAATAATTTGACTTGCTAACGGACAATGACTTTAAGAATGCAATTCACCACTCTCTATCTTGTCCGTGGATGATGTGAAAGATGTCTAAGGGATACTGTTCGGTACCAAACATTTTTATATTAGTTTAATAATTAAATCCATGTAGGGTAGTTCTGTTTTTTGTGGTTCGCGGTTGGCTCGGAGCCGGCCGCCACTTTCACTTTCACTTTGGTGCGCGGATGGCACGGGGCCGGCGCGTCGGCCGGCCCCGGGGTCGTTTTGTTTCCGCCCTTTTTGGGACTAAAGCTGGACCTTTGGTTCGCGGATGGCACGGGGCCGTCGCGTCGGCCGGCCCCGGGGTCGTTTTGTTTCCGCCCTTTTGGTTACTCCACTTTCACTTTCACTCTTGGTTCGCGGCGCGTCGGCCGGCCCCGGGGTCGTTTTGTTTCCGCCCTTTTGGTTACCTTACTTTCACTTTCACTTTGTTCGCGGATCGACTTGCGTTGGAAGTAACGGTCGCGTACGCACATATTTTGTAATTGCTATGTCTTTTGTGGACTAAAGCCGTGAAATCGTGGTATTTGTAATATTGCGCGCCACCCTTTGTTTTGTGTACCGCTTATGTACGCGAGTTAATTAGAATTAAGTATATATTTGTGAACATTAAATTGTGTGTACGAGTAGCAAGCCTGGGTCCTTGAAGTGTACGAGGCCGTTGTCATCACCGCGCTTTTGGATACAAGCTAAGTAACCCCTCAGTTAGTTTCTATTTGTCTGGCCAGACCGAACGCTGAGTTAGGTTACGTTATAGCTACCTCCGCGGTATCTACTCGTAAGTGTTAAAATCTGTTCTTGTACTATCATTTAGGAGAACTTAAAATAGCCTTGCGTAATCGCAAGCCAATGTTATTACCCATTTGGTATCCCTCACTGGCCTGGTGTTCCCTTCCACTGCGCATCCTAGGTCAGTAGGGAACGGTAATGAACATATTTTCTGGTAGCAGAGCGTGGTTCTAGTGAATCTAGTAATTTTGTTTGGTATTGATATCTACAAGTGCCCGTGTTGAAAAATAAATCGATATATAATTACTTGAATTTTACGTATTACGGCCCAGTTTAATAAATAGTCTGGTGTATAAAGATACACATTAAATATTTGTGTGATTGATCATTTGTGTACTTATTGTTATTAGTTATTAAAAATATCATATAAATAAGTTCACTGCAACATTTGAAATTTTGAATATCATTGTTTACTTAATGTGCCACAGAGTAATAAAATAATTTGCGTAGTACATTGTGCCACAGAGTAGTGCAGTCTCGTGATTGAATGAACGAATGAATTGAACTGTATAGACAATTAGTTTAATATTATTTTGCGTTTTGTTTATGGTACTTATACAGACAAATATTAACGTTTCCCTTTGCGCAATAATTTAATTGTTGTTCAATTTTGTAATTTGTATTTTTTGATTGTTGTTTCAATTGGTTGATTTATTTAGTTGATTATATATATATTTTTTTTTTGTTGTTGGAATTTAATTATTTTATTCGATTATTATGGCTGCTTTTGCTAGCGCTAAGGACTCGGCAGGTAAGCTGCGCTCTGAGTTGAGATGGTTCTCGACTGCAACCGCCTTGGTTGATAGGTCTGATCGAAATGAGTCTCTCCTGGATAGGTACAGCAAATTGGATACGCGCTTACAATTTGTTGATGATGTGTACCGTAACTTCAACACAAAAATTTTAGATATTTCTGATGAAGATTACCCACAAACGTATCGTGACTTGGTACACGCGGATTATGACCAGATCATGGATTATGCAGATCGAATCTCACAGCGTGCTAGGGAAATTTCCGCGTCGAAAAGGGGTGAGTCTCCCGCGTCTAGGGATGTGAAACCTTCTACGTCGGGCTTATTGAGTAAACTGCCCACTTTGGACCTGCCGCGTTTTGATGGTCGTTTGGACCAATGGCTAGGTTTCATAAACTTGTTTGAGAGCTTAGTCCACGCGCGTTCTGACTTAGGTTCCGCTCAAAAATTGGCCTACCTGTTCTCCGTGTTGGAAGGTGAGGCGAGAGGTTTAGTTCAGCACCTGGAGATCAATGATGGAAACTACCTAGTGGCACGTAACCTTCTCATAAAGCGTTACCAAAATAAGCGTTGCCTGGCAGATACACACATTGGTCAGCTCTTGGGTCTGCCAGTGGTATCTAGGGTCTCGGCTTTAAGGTCCGACTTATTGAACCCATTGATGATTGCGATCAACGCACTGGAAAGGTTAGACCTTCCGGTGAGCACTTGGTCATATATGCTGGTGCATATTGTTTTGAAAAAGCTTCCTGCGGAACTTAGGGCTCGTTTCGAGCAAAAATATGGAGGTGATGATGCAACTCACTTGCCTGCTTTTGATGACCTTAAGAAGTTTTTGGAAGACGAGTGTAGGATGGTAGACATGACGGTCGTTGACAGGTCATTTGGTCAACAGTTGCCGCGGTCATCGGCTCCGACCCGCAATCACGCCTTTAGAAGGCCAGAGGTTCGTCACCCACCACGTTTTGCTGCTGTACAGTCGCGACCTGAGTGCACCTATTGCAAGTCCCCGAGTCATAAAGTTGCCAGTTGCTCAGATTTTACTGCGCTGCACGTGGCCTCGCGTAGGCGTTTGGCTAAGGCTCGAGGTTGGTGCTTTTCTTGCTTGGGAAACCATTTCCAGCGCGATTGCCCTAATCCTCGCCCATGTACATACTGCGGAGGCCAGCATTTGAAACTTCTTTGTGCGAATAATAATGGGATTGGTCGTGAACATGAACGTCAAGGCTCACCTACGGGTAGTTATGAGCGAAGGCACCGGTATGAAAACCGCAGTTCGAGACCTAGTCGCTCACCCCCGCGCGTCGTAGATTCTGCCGCAGCGAGGCGCCCACAAGGTCAATGCTCGCCGTCATCGGAAGCCCGTGGCAAGAGTGATAACCACGATTCGCGCCCGTATCGTCACGGGCGGGTACCTACCTTTGATGACGCTTCCCGTGAACATGAGAATCACCCGCTGCCTAGACGACATTAGGAACACGGCGCCTCCCCCCGTCATGCACCACCCCCGTTTGAAACCGTACTCCTACCCACTGCTTCTGTAAGGGTCTGGGGACGGACAGGTGCCTCTGTTGTGGTCCGGGCAATTCTGGACACAGGCTCTCAGGGGTGTATAGCGTCTTCTTGGTTGGTGGGGCAGGTACGCCTAAGTATGCGTGATTTTCCTCATGTCACTAGAGGTGTTGGCAACGCAGTTGTGGCCAATGTTGAAGGCCAAGTATTATGTGCGTTCTCTCCTATAAACTCGTCAAGCCCATTGTTTGAGTGTTCAGCCATTGTTATGAACAATATTTTGGGCACCCATCCGGAGAAGCAGTTGTCTCCGTATGCTATTGGTTTAGCGTCGGGTTTGAACTTGGCAGACCCCAAATTTGGTATACCTGGATCGGTCGATTTGTTGCTAGGCGCCGATGTTCTGGGAAACATATTCTTGGGTAGCATTCAGGTCATGCAACCAGGAGGCATGGTAGCCATCCCGACCATATTTGGCTCTGCACTGATGGGACCGGTCCTCACGGATACCCGTCTTGACATTGGCTTGATGGTAGGCTCTGCTCTCTCTGATGCGGTTCAGAGGTTTTGGGAAGTGGAAGAACCACCACAGGCTCCGCGCACTGATCCGGAGCATGAGGAGTGCGAATTGTTTTACCAAAACAATACGAGTCGCCTACGTACTGGTCAGATTATGACTCGATTGCCGTTTCTCGCCGTACGGCCACCACTTGGCATCTCGCGGCCTGCTGCTGAGAAACGACTATTGGCTATGGAGCGCCGAATGGCTCGAGATACTCTCCTAAAGGAGAAATACATTGATTTTATGCGTGAATATGAGGAGTTGGGACACATGTCTGTGTCGAAATTAGATTGGCAAACAGTGGATCACTTCTTTCTACCGCATCATGCTGTAATTAAGGCATCAAATGGCAAATTGCGTACAGTATTCGATGGTTCTGCGCAAACTTCAACGCGTGTATCGTTGAACAATTGTTTGTATGCTGGTCCTAAATTGATCAAGGATCTCTGTGACGTCATCACTCGGTTTCGTCGACATCAGGTTGTATTTGTGGCTGACATAAGGATGATGTTCAGACAGACGATTATTCACCCGGATGACCGTCGGTATCAGTTGATTCTATGGCGTGAAAGCCCCCAGGATCCCATGGTTGTTTATGAGCTCAATACAAACACGTACGGGTTAAAGTCAAGCCCCTATTTGGCTATACGGTCTCTGTGGGAGCTCGCGGACCTGGAGCGCTTAAAGTTTCCTCGCGCAGCCGCGATTTTGAAAGAGGATTTGTATGTCGATGACATTTGTACTGGTGGACCCTCTGAGAAAGAGGCCATCCTTCTACGGGATGAATTGATAGGCATCTTAGCCACCGCGGGCTATGAGTTACGGAAGTGGATATCCAACTCACCTGCGCTTTTGAAGGGACTTCCGGATGAACATCAGCAAGATCCGCATTTGTTCGAGAATATCGAGAACCCTGCTATGATGACTGTTCTCGGCATTCAGTATAAACCAGCCCCAGACATATTCACTTACAATGTTGACTTAGAGTTGCCGCGCATTTGGACTAAGCGTTTGGTGCTTTCCACGGTTGCAAGAACATTTGATCCAAATGGTTGGATATGTCCCGTCATATTTTGGGCTAAATGCTTTTTACAAAGGCTTTGGATGGCAGGACTAGGCTGGGACGAACCTCTTCGGGGAGCTTTGATGGAAGACTGGACCAAATTTGTATCCTCACTTCCTGCGATCAATGAGGTATCGATCCCTCGTTCTATGCTTCCTCCAGGAAAGTACCAGGCAACTCTGCATGGTTTCTCGGACGCCTCTGAACGGGGTTACGCCACTTGTGTATATTTGCGTACGGTGGGTTCTGACAGCCAAGTGAAGATCTCACTGGTCATGGCGAAGAGCAAGGTGGCACCCCTACGGACTGCTTTGACAATCCCTAAACTTGAATTGGCAGGGGCTACTCTGCTTGTGCGTCTTCTTAATCACGTGTCGAATTTGTTGCGTCATACTGTGAACATTAGCACCACTTACGCGTGGACTGACAGCCAAATTGTTTTGTGCTGGTTAAAGGCTTCAGTTCACACCTTAGAGGTATTTGTAGCGAACCGAGTCTCCCAAATTCAGAAATCTGAGACTCCCTTGATTTGGAGGCATGTGCCTGGTGAGCTTAACCCAGCTGATTGTGCATCTCGGGGTTGTACATCCCCCGCCTTGGTAACGCACTCCCTTTGGTGGGGACCGGAATGGTTATTACGCTCAGAGTCTGAATGGCCACTGACGCCGGTTTTGGACGTAGGTCCGTTGCCTGGATTGCGACTGCTCGCTGTTGAGAGGCGTGCTTGCGTATTCGATCCAAATGTCTTATTGAATCGGTATAGCTCCCTCGATAAATTAGTAAGTGTAACAGCTTGGATTAAGCGCTTCTATTACAACTGTAAGCACTTACGGAACAAAAAATTAGAGGCTTTTCTATCACCACAAGAACGACAGGAGGCTTTTTGCCATTGGATACGTGTGGTACAGGACACATATTTTGAAAGGGAGATTGAAATTTTGAAAGCTGGTAAGGCTAAACTAACAGGAACCTTGCGTATGTTGAGCCCCTTTTTGGACAACACGGGTGTCTTACGTGTTGGAGGTCGCCTCAGAAACTCTAGTCTACCCTACGGTAGTCGGCACCCTATATTGTTACCCAAGCAAGGTCATTTTGTGCAATTGTTGGTGACGGACCGTCACATTAGAAATTCTCACGCTGGCTGTAACGCCTTATTAGCCATATTGCAGCGAGAATTTTGGATTTTGTCTGCTCGAAGAACGATTCGCAGTGTGGTATTTCGTTGCATGCCTTGTTACAGGCTGAAGGCTAGTACCATGCAACCTTTGATGGGTGACCTCCCTTCTGATCGTGTCAGAGAATCGAGGCCGTTCGCCGGTGTAGGCACCGACTTTGCAGGTCCTTTTTTGGTTAAGACTTCAACTCTACGAAACAGTAAAACAGTCAAGGCCTATTTGTGTGTCTTCGTATGTCTGTCAACTAAAGCGGCGCACCTTGAATTAGTGTCATCCCTCTCCACCGAGGCATTTGTTGCGACACTTGATAGATTTGTTTCAAGGAGAGGACTGCCTTCTTTGATACGTTCGGACTGTGGCACAAATTTTAAGGGAACCAATAATTATTTGAAAGATGTACATGATTTTTTAGCCAGCAATCACACAAATATTGGTAATAAACTAACCAGTCGTAGTATAACCTGGAAATTTAGTCCGGCAGCATGCCCACATTGGGGTGGTATTTTCGAAGCCGCAGTTAAGGTTGCTAAAGCACATTTGCGACGAGTTATTGGTGAGTCTGTACTCACATTTGAAGAACTCGCAACTGTGTTTTGTAAGATAGAGGCCGTAATGAACTCGCGACCGTTGTGTCCGATCTCTTCGGACCCGAGTGACTTGGAGGTTCTCACACCGGGTCATTTTTTGATTGGTCAGCCACTTAATGCTTTGCCTGAGTACCCCTTTGTTGATGTGAGACCAAGTCGTCTCTCGCGGTTTGAGTTGGTCCAACAGCTTACTCAAAGCTTTTGGAAGCGTTGGAGCTTAGAATATCTTCATGTTCTCCAGCAGCGCGTTAAGTGGACTGACAAGACTAATCCACCTCGAGTTGGTGACCTCGTTTTGATAAAAGATACCAATTTGCCGCCACTGTGCTGGCGTCGCGGCCGAATTTTAAATTTAGTATATGGCGCAGATAATGTGCCTCGTTTTGCTGAGGTTCAGGTGGACGGTTCGGTACTGAAGAGAGCGGTAGCAACATTGTCCCGTTTACCAATTGATTAGCGGCCAGGTAGACCTGTCCGAGGCGGGTAGATGTTCGGTACCAAACATTTTTATATTAGTTTAATAATTAAATCCATGTAGGGTAGTTCTGTTTTTTGTGGTTCGCGGTTGGCTCGGAGCCGGCCGCCACTTTCACTTTCACTTTGGTGCGCGGATGGCACGGGGCCGGCGCGTCGGCCGGCCCCGGGGTCGTTTTGTTTCCGCCCTTTTTGGGACTAAAGCTGGACCTTTGGTTCGCGGATGGCACGGGGCCGTCGCGTCGGCCGGCCCCGGGGTCGTTTTGTTTCCGCCCTTTTGGTTACTCCACTTTCACTTTCACTCTTGGTTCGCGGCGCGTCGGCCGGCCCCGGGGTCGTTTTGTTTCCGCCCTTTTGGTTACCTTACTTTCACTTTCACTTTGTTCGCGGATCGACTTGCGTTGGAAGTAACGGTCGCGTACGCACATATTTTGTAATTGCTATGTCTTTTGTGGACTAAAGCCGTGAAATCGTGGTATTTGTAATATTGCGCGCCACCCTTTGTTTTGTGTACCGCTTATGTACGCGAGTTAATTAGAATTAAGTATATATTTGTGAACATTAAATTGTGTGTACGAGTAGCAAGCCTGGGTCCTTGAAGTGTACGAGGCCGTTGTCATCACCGCGCTTTTGGATACAAGCTAAGTAACCCCTCAGTTAGTTTCTATTTGTCTGGCCAGACCGAACGCTGAGTTAGGTTACGTTATAGCTACCTCCGCGGTATCTACTCGTAAGTGTTAAAATCTGTTCTTGTACTATCATTTAGGAGAACTTAAAATAGCCTTGCGTAATCGCAAGCCAATGTTATTACCCATTTGGTATCCCTCACTGGCCTGGTGTTCCCTTCCACTGCGCATCCTAGGTCAGTAGGGAACGGTAATGAACAGATACAAATGCCCAAAAAAAAGGGATATAATTTGCAAATAACATCTAAGAAAAGAAGGAATATTCGAAATAAAACTATATCAAATGGCTTGTCTATGGTCGCATGGTTTAGTAGAGAAAGAGAGTTTCGGCGCGAATTTGGAAATGTCATGTTAAGCTCTTGTATTATATTAATTTTTTTAGTGTTTTATAGTGTTATATTGTATAATTTTGCTGATATTTTATGTATTATAATATAATTAAGGTGCTGAAGTGAGGTGAATGTGATATAAGAGTGGTTTACGTGTATTTTCATATTCAACCGGAATTCCCAGAGAAATCATCTAATTAGGTTTTCAGCGCCTAATTAATGATAACGACTTGACTAACTGACGGACAATGACTAATAAGTTATACAATATGAAGAAGTAAATAATACGAGAACTTATAATTAACTTTGTAATTTGGTTTAAGCTGATGGCTTCGTTGCCAAAGCTTCATTAAATAAAAAATAAAAAAAAAAATAGTAGAGAAATTGCACTTCTATAGTAAGGTAGTCATGGGTTATGTAGTAGAATGTGTTTCAGATAAGTTATTAATCATAAATATGTAACATTTTTGAGATAATTTTCAACTTGATATAAATCTCGATCTCACGAAGCCAATTTTTAAATCCACAATATATTTAAGTTTAAAAATTGACTTCGATAAGAATCATGTAAACGCATTTATGAATAATCAAATCGTTTTATTTAAGTAGCATAATATTTTAAGCAATGACCTCGCAAGCTGAGATTCTAGATTCAATTCCTATAAAATCTACTATATAACTCTATGGCTCATGTAAACTTATAAACTCTACATTTGCTGTATAATTGCGAATTACAACGGCAATACGTTCACAGTACTTCCGTCTGGTGACAGAGTAAGAATACAGGAGAATATGAAGGAGGTGGTGAATTGTATTCTTACTCCGTCACTACACGCAATATATTAAGAGTAAAATAGTAAATTATAATTTATTAAATTAAAATAAAAATATAGTTAAACGATCTGGTGAAAGTTGTTGGGCGTCGTTGGATGCAGGCGGCACAGGACCGCACTTTGTGGCGTAATTTGAGGGAGGCCTACGTCCAGCAGTGGACGGTGATAAGCTGAAATAATGATGATAATGATGATGGTAAAATATTATTTGTGGTAGTTGAAAATAATGTGATAGCTATAGTTCCAAAACTTTAAATATTTTACTATTTACTAGTCCTTATTTTAAGCAAATATAGTCGTTAGTTTAATTCATAATAGTCTTATGTTTTATTTAAAAAACAATGAGCATACCACAGAAAGAAAGAAAAGATCTTTATTTGTTGTTATAAAATAAAAGAAACACACTCAAAAACAAACATAAAAATATGCAAAAAATATTACGTAAAGACAAATCGCAATTTGGCTCAACTTATGGCTGGGCATGCAAGCGCAACTCAGCCATTGATTGGCTTAGAATGGATTACAGTGTTGTAGGTATTGAACTACCGTTTTACCGCGACTTTGTACGCTTAGAGGTCATATGTAACGTCCCCATTATATACCAATTTAAGTATATGTGTTGTAAATATTAAAGTAAAATTGAACCCTATATTTTACACGCTAAGGGAGACTATCTTCTCTGAAGGGCGCTGATTTTCAAAATATTCGTTTTTAGGTTGACTCTATATAATAACAGTAAAACAGACGTCTATTTGTACCAATTTTTAATTGATAAGAAATCATGAAAGGGTATCACGTCAAAATTTAACACCTATTTACACCCTTAGAGGAGGTAAATTAGCAAATGCTAAAATACGTTTTCATTTATTTTTAATGAAGAATATTTGTGTTTAATTTGGAGATAATCGTTAATCTTTTTTATATTGCCATAGAAACTTTGCTGTTTCACTATCTTTGAGGATTAAATTTCGTAAAATGATTTTCAGTGAGTCTCTACTGTCCAAATTTCATATTTCCAATTTCATTAGTAACGCGGCTCGGCGTTGATAAATCGGTAAACATGTTTCTTTATATATATTGATGATGAATATAATTTTGCGTAGCTTATCTGCGGGAAGCGTGCAGTGATTGCAAGCTATTACTGGCTTTTAGATAAATATTTAGGTATTGTGAAATAAAACTATATCATGAAGCAGTGATTCGTATCTTCATCACGTTATCATAAATATAGGCAAGCTTACAAATGATCAAAATAAAATGCAATTAAACTTTTAATTACATATAAAAATTTTACCAAAAAAAATCTGGCTACATAGGGCGCTGACCAAGATCCGGCTCGAAGGACCATAAAGGTGTACGAGCTCTGCTGTATACAACCTTTTGCCACAACCGTATATTCGAACCGCTAAACTAATTATAAAACGCTGATATAATTGTTGTGAATCGATATTACTAACTGCCGTGAAGTAAACGAACTTGAATTTATTAAAACAATATTGATGATCGCGCAAATATATAATATGCGCTTGCACCGCTCAATTTTAAATAGGACCACATTAGAAGCAGCAGGTGATAAACAAAACGGAATTTTCAAAATTGGTTCACCCAGAATTTTCGGCTAACATAAAAAATACAGTCAAATTGAGAATTCATATGTGTAATATTTTTTATATCAGAATGACATGCTAAGCTTTCTATAATTGCAATGGATTTTCAATGATGTAAGTCCAAATTCCGTCTATGCTAGTCTTACTTATAGGTCACAAATAATTTGAATCAAATATCTAATTACTGCTAGCAATAATTAAAAAAAATGCTCATTTCACACGTTAACACTTTTATTAAGAGAATAGCATCCTAAGCTTTTTATAATAATAAGAATAGGTTTTCAATAGATGCGATTTCAAATGCAGACGGCATTTGAAATCTGATATTAATCTTTTTTATCGGTCACAAATAGTTTGTATCAAATACCTAATTATTATTTAGCATTAATTTAAAAGATAGTTTCTTTTCATACGTCTATTAAGAGAATGGCATGCTGAGCTTTCTGTAATTGGAATGGATTTTCAATAGACGTGACTTTAAATTCTGTCTATGCTAGTCTTTTTTATAGGTCACAAATAAATTGATTCAAATATCTAATTACTAGTAGCATCTATTCAAAAAATGTTTGAATGAAACTCTTCAAGGTCGATAAGCTATTTCATTGTTTATTTGTATAAAATATACCTACATACTAGTTTAAGATTGATAAAGTTAAGTAAGTTTAAGAAGACAATTATGCCGTTAGGTTTTAGATAAAAATGAAAGTTAAAAGTTTAGTAAAAGTTTAGTTTAAGTTTAGTTTAAGTAAAAGTTTTCCACCATAATTCTTAAAAGATACTATTAACAGGGTGGCCATGACAGTTTTAAAGACAATAATTTGACTTGCTAACGGACAATGACTTTAAGAATGCAATTCACCACTCTCTATCTTGTCCGTGGATGATGTGAAAGATGTCTAAGGGATACAAATGCCCAAAAAAAAGGGATATAATTTGCAAATAACATCTAAGAAAAGAAGGAATATTCGAAATAAAACTATATCAAATGGCTTGTCTATGGTCGCATGGTTTAGTAGAGAAAGAGAGTTTCGGCGCGAATTTGGAAATGTCATGTTAAGCTCTTGTATTATATTAATTTTTTTAGTGTTTTATAGTGTTATATTGTATAATTTTGCTGATATTTTATGTATTATAATATAATTAAGGTGCTGAAGTGAGGTGAATGTGATATAAGAGTGGTTTACGTGTATTTTCATATTCAACCGGAATTCCCAGAGAAATCATCTAATTAGGTTTTCAGCGCCTAATTAATGATAACGACTTGACTAACTGACGGACAATGACTAATAAGTTATACAATATGAAGAAGTAAATAATACGAGAACTTATAATTAACTTTGTAATTTGGTTTAAGCTGATGGCTTCGTTGCCAAAGCTTCATTAAATAAAAAATAAAAAAAAAAATAGTAGAGAAATTGCACTTCTATAGTAAGGTAGTCATGGGTTATGTAGTAGAATGTGTTTCAGATAAGTTATTAATCATAAATATGTAACATTTTTGAGATAATTTTCAACTTGATATAAATCTCGATCTCACGAAGCCAATTTTTAAATCCACAATATATTTAAGTTTAAAAATTGACTTCGATAAGAATCATGTAAACGCATTTATGAATAATCAAATCGTTTTATTTAAGTAGCATAATATTTTAAGCAATGACCTCGCAAGCTGAGATTCTAGATTCAATTCCTATAAAATCTACTATATAACTCTATGGCTCATGTAAACTTATAAACTCTACATTTGCTGTATAATTGCGAATTACAACGGCAATACGTTCACAGTACTTCCGTCTGGTGACAGAGTAAGAATACAGGAGAATATGAAGGAGGTGGTGAATTGTATTCTTACTCCGTCACTACACGCAATATATTAAGAGTAAAATAGTAAATTATAATTTATTAAATTAAAATAAAAATATAGTTAAACGATCTGGTGAAAGTTGTTGGGCGTCGTTGGATGCAGGCGGCACAGGACCGCACTTTGTGGCGTAATTTGAGGGAGGCCTACGTCCAGCAGTGGACGGTGATAAGCTGAAATAATGATGATAATGATGATGGTAAAATATTATTTGTGGTAGTTGAAAATAATGTGATAGCTATAGTTCCAAAACTTTAAATATTTTACTATTTACTAGTCCTTATTTTAAGCAAATATAGTCGTTAGTTTAATTCATAATAGTCTTATGTTTTATTTAAAAAACAATGAGCATACCACAGAAAGAAAGAAAAGATCTTTATTTGTTGTTATAAAATAAAAGAAACACACTCAAAAACAAACATAAAAATATGCAAAAAATATTACGTAAAGACAAATCGCAATTTGGCTCAACTTATGGCTGGGCATGCAAGCGCAACTCAGCCATTGATTGGCTTAGAATGGATTACAGTGTTGTAGGTATTGAACTACCGTTTTACCGCGACTTTGTACGCTTAGAGGTCATATGTAACGTCCCCATTATATACCAATTTAAGTATATGTGTTGTAAATATTAAAGTAAAATTGAACCCTATATTTTACACGCTAAGGGAGACTATCTTCTCTGAAGGGCGCTGATTTTCAAAATATTCGTTTTTAGGTTGACTCTATATAATAACAGTAAAACAGACGTCTATTTGTACCAATTTTTAATTGATAAGAAATCATGAAAGGGTATCACGTCAAAATTTAACACCTATTTACACCCTTAGAGGAGGTAAATTAGCAAATGCTAAAATACGTTTTCATTTATTTTTAATGAAGAATATTTGTGTTTAATTTGGAGATAATCGTTAATCTTTTTTATATTGCCATAGAAACTTTGCTGTTTCACTATCTTTGAGGATTAAATTTCGTAAAATGATTTTCAGTGAGTCTCTACTGTCCAAATTTCATATTTCCAATTTCATTAGTAACGCGGCTCGGCGTTGATAAATCGGTAAACATGTTTCTTTATATATATTGATGATGAATATAATTTTGCGTAGCTTATCTGCGGGAAGCGTGCAGTGATTGCAAGCTATTACTGGCTTTTAGATAAATATTTAGGTATTGTGAAATAAAACTATATCATGAAGCAGTGATTCGTATCTTCATCACGTTATCATAAATATAGGCAAGCTTACAAATGATCAAAATAAAATGCAATTAAACTTTTAATTACATATAAAAATTTTACCAAAAAAAATCTGGCTACATAGGGCGCTGACCAAGATCCGGCTCGAAGGACCATAAAGGTGTACGAGCTCTGCTGTATACAACCTTTTGCCACAACCGTATATTCGAACCGCTAAACTAATTATAAAACGCTGATATAATTGTTGTGAATCGATATTACTAACTGCCGTGAAGTAAACGAACTTGAATTTATTAAAACAATATTGATGATCGCGCAAATATATAATATGCGCTTGCACCGCTCAATTTTAAATAGGACCACATTAGAAGCAGCAGGTGATAAACAAAACGGAATTTTCAAAATTGGTTCACCCAGAATTTTCGGCTAACATAAAAAATACAGTCAAATTGAGAATTCATATGTGTAATATTTTTTATATCAGAATGACATGCTAAGCTTTCTATAATTGCAATGGATTTTCAATGATGTAAGTCCAAATTCCGTCTATGCTAGTCTTACTTATAGGTCACAAATAATTTGAATCAAATATCTAATTACTGCTAGCAATAATTAAAAAAAATGCTCATTTCACACGTTAACACTTTTATTAAGAGAATAGCATGCTAAGCTTTTTATAATAATAAGAATAGGTTTTCAATAGATGCGATTTCAAATGCAGACGGCATTTGAAATCTGATATTAATCTTTTTTATCGGTCACAAATAGTTTGTATCAAATACCTAATTATTATTTAGCATTAATTTAAAAGATAGTTTCTTTTCATACGTCTATTAAGAGAATGGCATGCTGAGCTTTCTGTAATTGGAATGGATTTTCAATAGACGTGACTTTAAATTCTGTCTATGCTAGTCTTTTTTATAGGTCACAAATAAATTGATTCAAATATCTAATTACTAGTAGCATCTATTCAAAAAATGTTTGAATGAAACTCTTCAAGGTCGATAAGCTATTTCATTGTTTATTTGTATAAAATATACCTACATACTAGTTTAAGATTGATAAAGTTAAGTAAGTTTAAGAAGACAATTATGCCGTTAGGTTTTAGATAAAAATGAAATGATATTTACGGATGTTTTCATGTTTGTGTTTGATTTGTGATTGCCCAACGTTTCGAACACTTCTTAGAGTGGATTGAGTCCGCCCGTGACCACGAACGAAATCAAATATAAACGTGAAAAATTCGTAAAAATAGTTTTATCTATAATGTAAAATGATATCCTAAAATACCTATTGTATAGAAAAACAAGCCTTTAGTATAAGTTACGAAGATGGAGCATACGAAATCTGTATTCAGGGGCAATGTACTTATAAATTAAGCATTTTAATGACTGTTAAGAGAAGAAACTCAAAATAAAACCCTATACCAACCTGTCTGACCAGTATGGTATAGTAAGGTCAATTTCCCTTCTATTGTGGAGAAGGCCTGAGCCCAACAGTGGGATATATATGAGCTGAAATGATGATGATAATGATGAAATGACGGTTTATTGATATATTTAAATAAATATATTTAAAATTTTGGGGTGGTCACGAAGTGATTATACAATTCATCACCCCATCACTGTTGCAAGAGGAGGTGGTAGATTGTATTCTTACTCCGTCACCATACGGATATACATCTATATATCGGAAATTAATTACAATCAGGTTTAACAAACGAAAAAATTTATTGTATTATTCAGTAAAAATATATTCGTAGATATTGAAAGAAATATATCCAAATTCAAATCATTTATGTATAAACCCCGCGGGGGCACTTACATATTGTCATATTTTTTACATTTTTCTTAAAATTACCGCCGGATCGGAACGCGATCGCATTGAGAAGATCCGGCAAGAAACTCAGCGGGATTGTCTATTTTTTAATTTATTTTCTAATTTCACTTAAATAAAATTACATCTTACAACATGCTTATTAATAGTTCCAGTGTGATGCCAGTCGAAATATTATTTAATACAATTCACAAATATAATATAATATCAGATATAATATAATAAATATAATATATATCTGTAATATATATTTCAGCTCGTAATATACGTCCCACCGTTGGGCTGGAGTTTCCTTCACAATAGGAGGGAAATTGACCTTACTATACCATGCTGGTCAAATAGTTTGGTATAGGGTTTTATGCCTTCTTTTGCATATATATTATATGTGTATTATATCTCTTAGTCGTCTTTTACGACACCCACGGGTCAGATAGGGAGTGGTGAATTGTATTCTTACTCCGTCACCAGACGGAGTAATGAATTTTAATTTATTTTAATTAATTTTCGTATTATTAATAAAAAGTCATTATATGCTCTGTAGTCATCGAATAAGAATATAATTCACGATTATTTCCTTGCCCGTGTGTCTAGTAAAAAAAACGCCTAAGTTATATGCAGATAAAATTCTTTTTAAGGAAAGGTAAATTCGAAATTAAATTCAATACTGGCCCAATGTCTTATAATAAAACAATTTGCATTCTATTGTAGAGAAGGTTCAAGCCCAGCGTTGATATGTATATATATATATATATATATATATATATATGTGTAATCTGAATGAATGTATTTTGTAAACATAACTATTGTACAATGTTAGTATGACTGAAATTCAAATTATGAACTAAAATAAGTTGCGTATTCATACAGAATTATTGTTTTAATGTATATTTATAACTTTATTTATCAGTATTATTAGTTATTTATTACAAATAAAATAAAGCTTAAAATGTAACTGAGTTTATTATTTATGATATCGCCCTCCTCCTCCTACCGTCGTGTGGTTACGGACTAAGACTGTTAACCACCTCCTCTCTTGCCCGTAGATGTCGTGAAACACGATTAAGGGATATATGCAGGTAACATTGAGGCAAGAGAAGGAATACTCTAAATAAAACCCTATATCATTACGTCTCGGGGACGTCGAGAGGTGAGGGTACCCGAAAGTGCCACGACGACCACTGACGACAAGTCACCCTGCTCTGGTGGTCGGCCCAACGATGAAGATGACGTGGGTACTGGCGGGTTATGGGCCCGCGCGCCATCTTTTCGTCGCCCCGGACGGAATGGACCGCGTGTGCGCTTACCATAGCCCACCCATAAAAAAAACCATTACGTCTGATCAGCGTGGTATAGAAGATCAATTGCTCTCCCATTGTGGAGGAGGCTTTCTCGCTCACCGAACGAAGTGCAGTAAAAAAATTGTTCTACTCAGATGTCAATTTTTTGTGCAGTGGTACTACCCTGGATGGACTGGCCCTATGGAGTATGGACAGTATGCTCTTAGCATATAAATGAAGATGATGATACAATCTAATCATTTATCATATACTAACGACCCGTGCTTGCTTCGCTTGGGTTTCAACTGCTTTGTCCCGCATTTTAAATCTCTAATCCTCATCATCATTTCAGTTCATATACGTCCCACTGTTGGGCTTGAGCCTCCTCCACAATAGGAGGGATATTGATCTTACTATTCCATGCTAGTCAGACAGGTTGGTATACGGTTTTGTTTTCAATTTTTCTTCTCTTGCATAGATGTTATATGCGTATTATATCCCTAAGTAGGGATGTTCATGCAAAAAAAATATGGATATATTTTTCGATATAATATATTGTAACGTTATATCGATACTTTGCGATATATCGTAAAAAAGTACCGATATCTTTGATATATCGTACAAATGTATCGATATATCATAAAAAAAATATTTTAAAAAACCCACAGACTTTTTTAAAAAAGCTGATATTTTGATGTGAGAATTTTCGATTGAAAATTAGGGTGCCTTTTTGATAATAACTTTAAATAAAAAAAAATTACAGTGTGTATGGGACATAAAAAGGTAAGTTTTCACCAAATTTGGTGAAAAAAATGTTTTGTATAAGAAAAAAAAAAAATAAAAAACGAAAAACTTGGTTATTTGAATTTTTCACACAAATTTTGCTGGACTGCCAGGGCTGACCTTGGTCTAATAATAATTCGGGGTTTTACGTTTTATTTTACTCAAGTTGCCCGTGAAAGTATGTTCTTTAATATATCGGATGATGATGATGATATTTGGTAGATCGGATGAAATTTAGGGGAAGTCCGTACATACCCCCCCCCCCCCCCATCCACTTTCGTGAACAAACAGAGCTAGCGCAAGATCGCGTCGCGTTCCAGAGAAAAATGGAAAAAACCAAATATTTAAGTTTTCTTATTACTTTTTAAGGTACATAATACTTTGATAATTCATGTAAAAGTTAAATATTATATTGTTTACTGCGATTATGTCCTTTAAGTGCATATTTTCAGGTATTACTTCTGAGAGAACAAATACTTTGTCGTCACTTCATTTGGTTTTAGCTTAGGTTGAATGAAATGAATAGATGTAAGGCAAAGTGAACAGGGGCAAAGTGGATAGGGTATTCGCTTTGCCAAGCAATGAAAAACATGAATATAAATTTAAATACTGCGACAAAGAACTAAAAAAATTAAAAAAATTAAATACTGTTATCTAACTATAGCCCATCAAACATTAAGGTGTCCGCTTTGCTCGGACTTCCCCTATCGACGATATATTTCGATACCAGACGATTGGATAATATCGGGTGGAAGCAATATATCGTATTCATATATCGATATTTTATGAACTATCGATATATATCGGATGAAATGTATCGACGATATATATCGATACTAGACGATTCGATAATATCGGGTGAAAGCGATATATCGTGTTCATATATCGATATTTTATGAAGTATCGATATATATATATCGTGCACTCCTATCCCTAAGTCGTCTTTCACGACATCCACGGGCAAGATAGGGAGTGGTGATTTGTATTTTTACTTCGTCACCATACGGATAAAATAAAATGTCTGATATCTCTTTTAATAATATGTTAAAGGGTAATTTTGATTTACATTAAAAGTACAATCTGTCTATTTAATTGAACTAGTGGTCGCCGAGTGGTCGAAATTCGGCCATAATTCATTATAATCATTTTTTTTTTTAATTTTATTTATGTATAATTTTATATTGAGCAAGCTGTATTTCACTAACATTTAAGTACAAATATCTATTAGACATTGTCCTCATAATTATAATTGTTTAACATTCAGTTCGACCAGAGATTATAACCATAATAGCCGGACAGACCAGCCAGTTTGGCCGGACATTTGGGTAGAAAAGCCGGACACCCTACATTATTGAGGATTTTTTTTTAAGACAACACCCTGCACTAAGGAAATAATCTTTGTATTGCAGGAGACTTTACAAACATATAATTAACGGACACAAATTACATCCAGACTCAGAACAACAATTTGTGGATCGCACAAAGTGTTGTCCCGCGTGGGATTCGAACCCCCGACACTGGCAATGTAGGTCGCTATCTTAAGCACTACGCCATCTATGCAGTTTTGTTTTAGTATTATTAGGTACGACAGAAAAATGTATGTAAAATTAAACTTTTTGGATTATTATGACAACAGTCGACTCACCTGCGCTCGGCCACGCTCGGCGCTAGCTCGTTTGCGAAATGTTAAAAGCTTAATAAAAGCCGGACAAGTAGGACACCAATTATTTTGGCCGGACACGCAATTAAAAAGCCTACCTATGTCCGGCTTTATCCGGACGCCTGACAACGCTATATGCAAGAGACATAGAGTCGTTCCGAGTGGAATTGTCGTAGGCCTATGTCCAACAATGGAAGTCTATTATGGATGGACGGATTGATATATTTGTGATATGATCATTAACCTAATTGTTTGCAGTACTTTAATGTACTTTCATAATACCGTTAATTTGATCGTTCAGTAAATATTGCCGCAATAATTAATACAAGGTCTGATGTTGTTTGTTTTATTTTAGTATAAAAGCTCCATCTAGTGACGGTATTTTATTATTCAATAGCTAATTACAATCTGGATCACTCATCGTATAGAAAATAATGAAGGTAACCGATATCGTTATTAATATCTATCATATATAATGCCCGTGTTACGATATTTGTCCGGAATGAACTGCGATATTTGTCCGGAATGAACTCCGAAAGATTAGGCTCCAATTGAAATGCTTCACTTTTTGTGCGCGAACTTAGCTTCTATACGTTATTATTCTAAGCCTGCTGCTGTGTTTCCCGAGCGCTATGACATGTCCTTCTTTAAACGAGGTTTAAGAACAGTATTTTCTTCATTCTTCTTCTTCTTCAGTTCATGTGCGGCAGTGTCACTTGCCATCAGGTGTGCTGCTTGCTCGTTTGCTTTTTATTGCCGTTGGCAATAAAAGAAAATTAGAAAATCAATTTTAAATAGTAAATGGGTCATCTAATTTTATATGAATCATGCTTTACAGGTTATTATTACGATAATACTGGTTTTAAACTCAGTGTTGGCTAGTGACTCCGGGCCTTATTTACCCAGTGGATGGAGACCCCTTGGTCCTGCTTTCGAATTGCCTTCCAGATCTTTTGTAAGTATTCGTATAAATAATATTTTAATCTACTTTTGATAGTCATTATCTTTACGTTTTAGCTTTATATCAATTGGTCCAAGTGATAAGCAATATTAACCGTGAACATATAGGCCGTATAAGTGTTACAACAGCTTAGGATTAGCTAATTAAATATTGAGGCTACAAAATGAAAAGCCGACGGCCGTTAAATGAAAAAAAAAAACACTAATAATTAATTATTAATAACTAAAAATTAATTATTAACTAAAAATTAATCTTGAAAAAGAAATTACGCTTCCAACTTAGCTTCCAAATTTAAAATATCAAAGACGCTATTTTACACATGTGGAACTTAACAGAAATCAAATCAAACAGAGAATGACTGCATATAACTTTTAATCGCAGTTGAAATAAAACATCTTTAACTTTTATAATTCGGTTAGCAATAAAATTTATTGTCCGTGGATGTCGTTAAACACGACTAAGGAGTTATATTGTGCATATAAAACTGTGCCAAAGAAGGCAAACTCGAGATATAATCCTATACCAATCCGTCTGACCAGCGTGGTGTAGTAGCAGCCAGCAGACCTACATGAGCTGTGATAATGATGATCTCCTTATTTCCTTTAATGGGTTTTCACTATAATCATGGAAAAATAGCTTAATATTAAAAGAAAATCTACTCCAGGTCACTAAAATTTCGGGTTCTGAAGCTCTTAGTGAGTATGGATCTCCTGAACATGCAAAGTTACAAAATATAAATCAAGATTTACAAAGAGATGATTTCAAAGAAACCTTCTACAGTGAAGTTACAAACGGTCGTAGCAAAGAAGAGATTTATGTTAAAGGTAAGCTCAAGTCTTCTCCATAGTTGAAAGGAAGGTTGACCGCGGAGAGGTTGACCACGCGACGGCGACCGACGTCTCCGAGGGGGAAAGGCGAGAGGAGAGAGTACCCCGCGACCAGTATTCCATCGGGCCGACAACTTACCCTGACTTACGAAGACAAATTACCCTGCACCGTTGGTCGGCACAACGACGAAGGCGACGTGTCACGGGTGGGTCATGGGGCTGCGCACCGCCCCTCTGTCGCCCCGAACGGATCCGGGCGGCGGGTGTGCTGAGCATGGCCCACCCTTAAAAAAATAGTTGAAAGGAAATTGAGTTACTATGTAGTATAGTAGTTATACTATAAACTAGTAAAGTTTAGCGGTTTTACACGTGTGTTGCCAGTTTCCATGGAAATATCAGAATAAAGTATAGCCTATGTTATTAGCCAATAAGTCATCGTCGTTATCGTCGTCGTCATCACAGCTCGTAGCTTCTCTACAAGGGGAGGGAAATGAACCTACTATTACGCTTCGATCAGACGGGTTGATATAGAGGTTTATTTCGAGTGCCCCATCTCTTTCATACATATTATCTGCATATTACAATCCCTTAGTCTTTTACAATACTCACAGTCAAGAAAGGGGGGGTGGTGAATTGTATTCTTACTCATACTCCACAATCCACAAATTATTTGTCCCGCGTCTGGATGTAATTTGAGTCCGTTATTACGATGTTTGTAAAATCCTCCACAACACAAGGCGTATTACCTTAATTCAGCGTCATCATCAACATTAAGCTTATCACGGCGATAAGCTTACATTGCTGGAAGTAGGGCTCCCTCGTGTTTCGTCATAAAGTGTCATCTAAGCGAAGCAACTTTCACCAGGTCCTCGGTCCATGTATTTGAGGGCGTCCTACACTGCGTCATCCGATATGTGGACGCCACTCGAGAACCTTTCTTTTTTAGGGTTCCGTACCCAAAAGGGTAAAACCGGGACCTTTTACTAAGACTTCACTGTCTGTCCGTCCGTGTGCCAGTCACCAGGCTGTATCTCAAGAATCGCGATAGCTAGATAGTTGAAATTTTTACAAAGTATGTATCTCTGTTGCCTCTATAACAACAAATACTAAAAACAAAATAAAATAAATATTTAAGGGGTCTCCCATTCAACAAATTTTTATACATAATGTTATGAAACCCTAGGTACGCGACTCCGATCTCCACCGGGCGGCTTTTTAATTATGTTCTGTTAATTATAGTTATTATATACTGATCAAATAATTAACTGAAAATTAATTATAAGAAATATACATATCAGATTTATTGCAATGGATGATTTTGATATGATTACAGATGGCGCAATCGACAAAAACATTGTAATAAACATAGAAGAAACTTCTGAAGCTATTGAAACAGAAAAGAAGCAAAAAGAGATTTCATTATCTACTTCAGAAGAATACATTACACCAATAGCTAGTGGTGAATTTATTCCTTTATTTCAACAAGAATTGCAACAAGTTACTTTGCCACCAGCTTTTACTGAAGATTTTTATGTTCCTATTGATGCAACGCTATATGAAGTAAAGATAATTAAGGATATGATTGCAGGCAGTAAAATGTAAACATTATACCTATGAATTAGTCAATTTTGATGCTAAATTAAAAATATTTTTACGGATTTACTCCCGTTTGTATTTGATTTTAGAATGCCCAACGTTTGAAACACTTTGCCGCGTTCATGGTTACGGACGGACTAAGATGTCTCACATTTAACAAGAAGTCATCGTTATTACAGAAATTTATATCTACCCGCTACAGAATTAGTTATTCAATTATGACACAAATTTATTGACCGTTTCAAGTCTTTGAAAGAACACAATAACTGTGAAGTAAAAATAAATCAATTGATTTTTTTTTTAAGTAGAGTTGTTTTGGTTTTTTCTAAGGAAATCATCTTTGTATGCCGGAGAACTGTACAAATATATAATTTAATAGGCACTAATTACATCCAATTTAATAAATGCGTTGAAACCTACAAAATTAATGCACTAATTTATATTTATAAGTAGCCGTGTGGTGACGAAGTAAGAATACTAATATGGATATCGTAAAAGACGACTGTGGGATATAATATGCATATAACATTTGTGCAAGAGAAGGAAAAAGTCGAATTCTATACCAACATGTCTGACCAGCATGGTATAGTAGGTCAAATTACCTCCCATTGTGGAGGAGGCCCGAGCCCAACAGTGGGACGTATGTGGGCTGCGATGATGATGATTACGATGATATTAACCAGAAACAATTAGAATAATAAGTAATTTTTTATATTTATAGAAATAATGTTATTTTTAATAGGACAATCAAAATTCTGTCGCACTAAATTAATCTTTATAAGGAACGGAACCTTGAATAAATATTGTATTGATAATGAATTCTGATGTTTATACTAGTATTATACATTATTAATAAAATTATTTTTCCTAAATTTATGGCCTTTGTATTTGATTTTAGATTGCCTGATCTTTCGTTGTAAAGTTGTCGAAGTGTTCGAAACGTCGAGCAATCAAAAAACAAATACAAATGCGATAAAATAAGAATAGTTTTATTTATTGTACTGATTTTATGGTCTTTTGAAGAGTAAACATATGAATAAGTGAAATAAGGGAAACAATTACTTCAGAATCGGCCTTAAGGCACTCATGCAGAATAAATGATTTCATTTGATTCAATTCGAACCAATAGTTCTCTAGTGTTAATTGGTCCGTGACACAAGATAACTTCTTATCAATTAACTTATATCACTGACTTCTGACCGCGAATGCGCCACGTAAAAACTCTTCTAATTGAATCTCTCTAAATTGAAACTTTATCTAATTACGAAATCCGTTCAATGGACTGTGTCTTTTGCTTGACTGAGGAAAAAACATAAAGCGGAACTATAAACCGAATATAACTATAGACCGATGACTTGGGGAAAGTTGCTGGGCGTCGTTGGATACAGTCGGCACAGGATCGCACTTTGTGGCGTAACTTGGGGGACGCCTGCGTCCAGCAGTGGACGACGATAGGCTGAAATGATGATGATGAATGATGATGATGAATGATGATAATATCTAAGGAGTGATCTACCTGAGCGGGAACGCGAGGCGGTTGCGTCTGCTGACTAGATCTGTCGACGGTGACCAGGGAGGAGGTGTCTATATGCGTACCTACTTACGTCGCTTTGACTAACGACAGGACGTGGTCAGACGGCCATGCAATGGGATTTCGGGGATTAAAGATTATCAGACTATCTCTCCGGCATTATGTAAAAGCCCGGAAGGGACCGCTATGATTTTGGTAGGTATTCCGGTCGCGAATGTGGCAAGCGAGTCCCACGCAGTCATATGCGATGAGTCATACGCCGTGTGCCACGGAGGATAATGCGAAAATGTAATTACACAGCGTGGAAAAAAAAGTGAGCAATATATTATCGAGAACGGCGACGATATTATGTCGCATATTTAGTTTGGTTCTGGTATTCAGAAAAATACTAATAACAGCTTAAGCTTTATATTATAATAAGTTAACGGATTAAGTTAATAATAACTTTGGTAAAATTAATACCATCAAAAACAAGACTTGTAAAAGAAAAGCCAAGCCTCGCAACTGAGTTCTTCTACCATAAAAATTCGTGAGATCCATGTACCAAGTCGGTTATCTCATTCATTCCCTGCTTAAGGGACCTTTCTTCTTAAGTTATTACGTAAATAGCTAACCTAACAACTTCTTATAGTGACTATATCAATATTAAAGATCTTTTATGTTTTAAATAAACTCAAGTAACCCTGCTTCGGTGGTCGGCCCAACGACGAAGGCGACGTGGTTTTGGGGTGGGTTGCGGGAGTTGCGTGCTTAAGCCCCTCTGTCGCCCCGGACGGAGTGGTGCGGAGGCGCGCCGACCGCAGCCTACCCACAAAAAAAAAATGTTTTAAATAAACAGAATGACTTGGCAATCGCATAAATACACACCTCACAAGTAATACATATTATATTAAATTGTACTAAATATAGTGCGATTGCCAAGTCAATCTATTTATTTAAAACATAAAAGATCTTTAATATTGATATAGTCATTATAAGAAGTTGTTAGGTTAGCTATTTACGTAATAACTTAAGAAGAAAGGTCCCTTAAGCAGGGACTGAATGAGATAACCGACTTGGTACATGGATCACACGAACTTTTATGGTAGAAGAACTCAGTTGCGAGGCTTGGCTTTTTTTTACAAGTCTTGTTTTTGATGGTATCTCATTTCTTTTTGTAGATAGATCTACTTATTTGCCTTTCCGGTACCTTCTACTTCTTGAATACCAACAAAGGATTCTCTTAGAGCACACTCTCTGAAAAATGAGACATCTCTCCTTTCCGCTTGAGTCAATTCTAGCTAAACTAAGCGGAGAGATGTGGAAATAAAGAAATTTGATTGGTTTTTCGAAATAAATCTCCTCTAGTCTCCTCTCCGCTTTGATGGCAATCGAGCCTAATGATGGCGTTCTTTCTTTCAGATAAATTTGAGGCAATTTAGTTCGCTTAATACTTTGGGAGATTTTTGTACAATTTCATAAGACACGTCTCACTCTTGCTTTTTCATTAAGTTGATTGACCATTTTAAGGTTATCTTTGAACATAATTATATCTAGGTATCTGTCTACACCTATTATGCCAATCATCATTCAGTTTATCGCCGTCCACTGTAGAACATAGACCCCCCTCATGCTTCACCATAAAGGGCGGTACTGTGGCACCTGCATCCAACGACGCTTAAGGGTAACACAGTTGCCATGACTAGAGCTCATTTTTCTTCGCCTTATGAGATGTAATGACGTAGTCGCCACGTTTGGTAGGCGGGTTGGTTTCGCAGTGAGATATCATACTCCTTCCTTCTTGTTGAATCTTTTTTTAAATGACAACGCCTTGCACTAAGGGAATAATAATCCTTATATTGTGGGGGACTTTACAAACATATAATTCAACATCGCATCATCATCGCAGCCCTCATATGTCACACTGTTGGGCTCGAGCCTCCTCCACAATGGGAGGGAATTTAACCCACTATACCATGCTGGTCAGACATGTTGATATAGGGTTTCATTTCGAGTTTTCCTTCTCTTGCAAAGACCGTATGTGCATATTATATCCCACAGTCGTCTTATACGATATCCAGGGGCAAGATAGAGAGTGGTGAATTGTATTCTTACTTCGTCATCGTACGGAAAGGACATATAATTAACCGACACAAATTACATTCAGACTCAAAACGACAATTTGTGGATCGTACAAGGTGTTGTCTTGCATGGGACTCGAACCTGCGGCACTAACACGGTACGTTGGTATCTTAACCACTACGTCACCTGCGCAGTCTTTAGCCGGTTGTTACAATTCCCATAGAGAAGCAATGATGGCGACCAATGTATTCTTATTTTTTACACAGTTACATTTCATTAACTGCAAATGTAACTTTGTAATCCTATATATTTATATGAGTTTACAAAATTATTTATGTAGTTAGTGTATCTCGGAAATTGGATGAAAATTATAATGTTTCATAATTTTTCCTTCATTTATACACTAAACACTACTGTACTCTAAATTTGAAGCTTTTATGTCTACTAGAAGTGCCACTTTAATATTGATGATCGGTCAGTCAGTCAGTGAGTGACAAAATTACGAAATTTTGACTAGTTATAATTCTTAAACTGTTGGTTCAAATTGATGGAAATTTGAAATACACAATGTGTATACAATGCCTGCTAGGTTACTAAAAATTCAGGTTTCTAGCTTTATTAACAACGAAGTTATAGGGGGTCGAAAATGGTCTGAATGGTTTCGAGAAAAGTATGTTACGGCAGTATTGCGTTTTGCCCGACTTTAATTTTGCTCGACTTGGCGGGGGCACTGCCGTGCCCCCAGATATCTTTGGTATGCATACAAGTATTAACATCATCATCATCATCATCATTTCAGCCTATCGCCGTCCACTGCTGGACGTAGGCCTCCCTCATGTTGCGCCACAATGAGCGGTCCTGTGCCGCCTGCATCCAACGACGCCCAGCTACTTTTACTAGGTCATCGGTCTACCTAGTGGGGGGGCGTCCTACACGGCGTCATCCGATACGTGGTCCCCACTCGAGAACCTTTCTTCCCCAGCGGTTGTCGGTTCGTCGAGCGATGTGGCCTGCCTATTGCCACTTCAGCATGCTAATTCTTCGTGCTATGTCGGTTACACCCGTTCTTCTGCGGATTTCCGTATTCCGGATTCTATCTCGCAGAGAAATCCCGAGCATAGCCTGCTCCATAGCACGCTGAGCGACTTTGAGCCTTGATATGAGGCCTACATTTAGGGACCACGTTTCCGTGCCGTAAGTCATCACTGGTCAAAGACCTGTGTTTTCAGACACTGAGGTATGTTGGACGAGAAGATCCTCTTAAGTTTCCCGAACGCTGCCCAACCGAGTTGGATTCGTCGGCTGATCTCTTTCTCGAAATTGGATCTACCTAACTGGACTGTTTGTCCTAGGTAAACATAGTGATCGACAACTTCAAGAATCGCATTGCCAACTAGGACCGGTACAGGAATGACATGGGAATTTGACATGACTTTCGTCTTGTCCATGTTCATTCGTAAACCCACTAGTTGGGATACCCTGCTGAGATCATTGAGCATTGTGCCAAGGTCCTCCATGGATTCTGCCATAACGACTATATCGTCCGCAAATCGAAGGTGAGTGATGTATTCGCCGTTAATGTTGATGCCGAGTCCAGTCCAGTCTAAGAGCTTGAAGACATCTTCCAGTGCAGTGGTGAATAGTTTCGGAGAGAAAACATCTCCCTGTCTCACGCCTTTCTGCAACTGGATCGGTTTCGTACTCTTATCCCGGATACGGACTGACATTGTGGCGTTCCTATACAAACACTTCAGCACTTCGATATAGCGATAGTCGATTTGGCACCGCTGAAGGGACTGCAGCACCGCCCAAGTTTCTACTGAATCAAAGGCTTTCTCATAGTCCACAAACGCTAAGCACAGGGGCCGATTATACTCCTCGGTCTTTTGTATAATCTGCCGAAGCGTGAGGATATGGTCTATGGTGCTATAGCCTTTTCGGAAGCCGGCTTGTTCGGGCGGCTGGAAGTCATCGAGTTTGCGTGAGAGTCAATTGGTAATGACCCTCGAGAACAACTTATAAACATGGCTCAGGAGTGAGATGGGTCTGTAGTTCTTTAGAAGAGCTTTGTCACCCTTCTTGAAGAACAGCACCACCACACTCCTGGTCCACGACTCTGGAACGTCGCCCCCGAGGATAACGGAATTAAATAGCTTTTGAAGGCCTATTAAGACTGGCTTGCCGCCCGCCTTCAGAAGCTCTGCCGTAATTCCGTCATCTCCCGGTGCCTAACCGTTACGTAGTTGTTTGAGAGCCATTCTGATCTCGTACAAGCTGATGTCCGGGATTTCTTCGGTATAGTGCCGAGTTAGCTTGGATCTGGGATCTTGCACCAAGCCGACAACAGGATTTCGGGATGATTTGTATAACTGTCCATAGAACCTTTCGACCTCTCCCAAGATCTCACTTTGGGATGAAATGACAGTGCCATCGTCGGTCTTCAGCTTAGTCATTTGGCTTTGCCCAATAGACAAATCTTGTGCGAACACTTTTGAGCCACGATTCCGCTCTATCGCTTCTTTAATACGGAGCGTATTAAATTGGCGAATATCGCTATTTAGCTGCCTATATTTGGACCAATCGGCTGAAGACTGCACCGTAGTATTAACATAATAATTAATAATAATACTGTAATTGTACATATTGTGTGTTGTTAAAATACATAAAGTGAACAAACAAATTTAGGTTAGATTTATGCTTGTTCTGAAAAAATAAATAATACAAATTATTCCATGTATCTTTCAAACTGTAAATTTTGTATTTATATGTAGTTATATTTTTTATTATTTTTATTTACAAATGTAGATATGATACATAAAATAACTTTGTACAGAAATATAACGTCATCTAGTGAATCTATGATGCACTTCTATTAGACTATAGTAGGTGTATAAATCAAATTAACTAATCCAAAGAAATCTACAAAAAAGCTTCAATATGCGCCGCCCTCCAGTATACTTAATATAACTAGCGAATTATATAAAATAAATAAATTATTCTCATTAATCAATAAATTTGTAAATAACACTATAGAAATACAATAAATTACGATAAGAGCTGGTAAAACAAAGTAAAAATTAAATATTATTTAACTAAAATTTTTATAATATGTTAAAGTCAAACATCAAATATAAATTGAAATCGTATTTCATATCTATCTATCGGCGCACGATTGATTATTATATAAACTTGAATTATAATTACAGTTAAAACAATTAGGTTTAGTTCAAAATAATTAGTTCCCATACTTAAGATAGATAGTACAACACATGTTATTATAAAACAGTTGTTATAGATTGTCATCGGGAGTTCCCCGCTCTCGGCCTTACTATAAATACGACCATTTGCTGGTACGACATTCGACTGACCTTCGGTCCTCACATAGGGCGAGTCCGCGCGCGCGCAGCCCTAGTGCTAGGATGGTTACACAGCTTAGTACACGCAAAGTCTAAGCTATCTCTCCGTAATAAAGTTAGATTATACACCGCTTGTATACGTCCTATCATGACGTATGCAAGTGTAGTGTTCACACAAGCGAAGCCACGCAGGCTACATCGGCTACAGGCATTACAGAATAGGCTCATGCGCCGAGCGACGGGAGCACCGTGGTACATGCGCAATGTGGATCTTCACATAGATCTTGGCTTGCCGACCATCAGGCAATTCATGAAACAGTGCTCCCGCCGCTACTTCGACTCTGCCGCGGCACACCCGAACCCATTAGTGGTAAGGGCGGCTTCTTACATCCCCTCTAAAATGTCCGCGATTAAACAATCGCGACTAATACTCGACGAACCCGACGACATTATTACGCTCGCCCAGACTGAGGCACACACAGCCCGCGCGGCCTTGACAAATAATAATAAATATCCACGTTACCGCCCCCGCCGACGGGGAAGGAAAACGTGTCGCGTTAAAATCATAAACGTGGGAGTGCCCACTTTGCCAGCGACCGCCCGAGCCGAGGTCCGTACCCCACAGGGGGTGCCCTCGGGATGGGTCGCTTAACTTTAAGCGGGTTGAGAGCCCTCAGCGCTCACCCACCAGTCCGGGTAAAGTTGTCACAGCCATCTGAGGCTAACAACTAAGTCACACACAAAAAAAAAAAAAAAAAAAGGTACGCCATTCATTCGATCGCTAGCAGCCGAACAGTGCGGAGCTCTAGACTCCACTTAGTTTTAAACTAGAATTCAATAACACGAGTACTGGTTCAACTTTATTGTTTCAATTACGTTTATCATTGAACACCATCAACACTATCAACATTGTAGTGAGGTAAATGACGTTAGCCATACTGACGTCATTGCTTTTAAAAACAACACGGCGCTACCCTGCTACGTCATCAGAAGTGGGATTGCTCACCACTTCCGCTCAAACAACCTGACGCTGCAACGGCACTGAACCATGAAGTATACACTATAGTATTTACTAACATGGCACTTTGTTGCAGCAGAAGCAGCTACAATCAAACAAGTTCAACGGACCAATGAACAATATACCACCACTATTCATTATGCAGATGCAAGTAAACGTAATGACCGACAACTTCGAGAAGCGCATTGCCAACTAGGACTGGTACAGGAATGATATGGGTATTGGACATGACTGGCGTCTTGTCCATGTTCATTAGTAGACCCACTAGTTGGGATACCCTACTGAGATCATTGAGCATGGTGCCAAGGTCCTCCATGGATTCTACCATAACAACAATATCGTCTGCAAATCGAAGTGCAGTGGTAAACATCGTCGGAGAGATGAAGTCTCCCTGTCTCACGCCTTTCTGCAACTGGATCGGTTTCGTACTCTTATCCCGGAGACGGACTGACATTGTGGCGTTTCTATACAAACACTTCAGCACTTCGATATAGCGATGGTCAATTTGGTATCGTTGAAGGGACTGCAGCATCACCGCGCTTCTGGTCCACGACTCTGGAACGTTACCCCCAGGAATGACCGAGTTCAATAGCTTTTGAAGGGCTTTTAAGACCGGCTTGTCGCCTGCCTTTAGAATAAAGATCTGCCTTGATTCCGTCATTTCCCGGTACCTTACCGTTGCGTAGTTTTTTTGAGAGCCATTCTGATCTCCTTCAAGCTGATGTCCGGGATTTTTATATAACTGTCCATAGAACCTTTGGAACTCTCCCAAGATCATCACTTTGGGATGAAATGACAGTGCCGTCATCGGTCTTCAGCTTAGTCATTTGGCTTTGCCCAACTGACAGATCCTGTCCGAACACTTTCGAGCAACGATTCCGGAGGAATACGTGAATGGTGTCAACACACAGACAAAGCCATCGAAACATACAGGCTCAACGAATCTCGAGCCTCGGTTTTATGGAGAACAGATAACCGTATCGGCGGAATACAACTCTCCAGAATTGGGCATTGAGCCCATATCGTCAACCTCATAAGCCAGCGTAGCCGAACAACAGACGCAAGAACCAGAGGATTAAAAATCAAGGTTGTATTTATTTTAGTAAATTCTAAATACATCACAGAACACGCCAAACTCCGTGCCACAGAGTACGCCCAATTTTTTTTTTTTTTTAATTTATCAAAGGCTTTGGCAGAACCATCAGCCTAACAGAAACTTAAAAACTACATAAGATTCGGAACAGTAATATTTACATTATACGATACAATAATAATCTTAAATTATCTAATATATCATACATTTCCAATTGTGCTTACAATAAAATTATACAAAGCAATATACAGTGATGGAAATTTTAGTAAGGTTTGTACAGTGTTTGGAACATGTCCTATAGTGTCTTGACATTGACAGATTAATAGTAACCGGTTCAGTTTAAAATTCGGACAATTAAAAAATATATGTTGCAAATCACCAACGGCGTAGTAACAATATGAACAGGATGTATTATGAACTACATTAATTCTAAACAAATGAGAAGGAATTCTGCAGTGGCCAATACGTAATCTAGAAATAGTGGTAATAAAATGTCTGCCCAGGAACTTGGAATCTTTTTCAAACCACGCTTTTGTTGAAGGTATGGGTTTAATTTCTTCTAACCATTTACCTTTAGTAGTTCGAGTATGATTTAAAACCATACACCAGCGTTTTATCATATTTTGTTTTAGTGACGGAATTAAATCGGTATACGGAACCTTGCAATCACAAGAGATGCTGTTTGATGATGATTTAGCCAGACTATCAGCGACTTCATTACCATAGATGCCAGAATGGCCTGGGACCCAGGCAAACTCAATTGAAATATTGAGCTTTTGTAAAGCACAGACATAATACCTTATCTTGTATATTAAATAATTGTAAGAAGCTGATAAAGTTTTGTTAATAATTGCTTGTAATATACTCATAGAATCTGTCAATATTATATAGTTATCATTCAATTGTTTAACATTACCTATAATATACTCTAGAGCGTGTATGATAGCAAGTGCTTCTGTTGAAAAAATGGAAAATAAATTATGATAATGATATTTTTTACCTATATTTAGAGTAGGAATGTAAAAAGCGAAACCAGTCCTATTTTTGATTTTTGATCCATCTGTATATATTGCACTGAAATGACTTTTGCTATCTAAGAACTTTACAAAATCTGCTTTATCATTGTATTTATTTAAAGTAATAGGAATTTCAGAAATAATATCATTATACTGCAGAGAATAACATGGAAGTATTTTAGTCCAATAAACTATGTCTTGAAATTCATTTAATTCTCATTTAATTTAGATATGAAATAGATTCACTTAAAGAGGTTGTTGCCTTTAATGGAGTTTTATTATAATCAGGGTAAATAAAGTTCTCTAACCAACTTGAAACCACTTCATTGTCCCGGCTAATTAGCTTAAGGCAGTATTTATCTACCACATAAGACCTTCTAACAGTTAAAGGCACTACGGCAGCTTCAACTTCTAAAGAGTTAATTGGAGAAGAGGACATAGCCCCCAAAATTATACGGAGTGCTCTATTTTGAATGACATCCAACTTCTTGAGTAAATGACTAGCAGCATTAAAGTAAAACATGCAACCATAGTCAAAATAACTGCGTATTGTTGCTTGGTAGTTTTTTTTAAATTTTTGGATCAGAACCCCATTTTAACCCTGTTAATGATCTCATAATATTTAATACCTGCTCAGACCTTTTGCATAAATAACTTATATGTTCAGACCAAGATAATTTACAGTCTAGAAAGATCCCCAGATATTTATAGGAAGTATTTACTTGTAAAAAATTACCATTATATTGTAATTTAGGCCTAAATTCACCATTTCTGGAGAAAACCATGACAACACTTTTATTAGTATTAATGTCCAGTTTCAATTTAGTACTTAGAACAGTGTATAAAATTTTAAGACAGTCATTCATTATGGATTCACCCTCACCATTATATTAGATGTCTGAATATATACAGCTAGATCATCTGCATAAAGAAGATATCTGACAGATTTAGGTATCTTCTCCATTAATTTCACCAAACTTAAAATGAAAATTAACGGGGAAATTACAGAACCTTGAGGAGTACCTTTATAAGAAATGTTAGGGCCATAAAATTGGTTTTGCACTTTCAAATTCACCTTACGTCCATGTAGAAAAGTAAAAAGCCACTGAAGTACAGCTCCAGGAAATCCTAGCTTGCACAAACTTTTAATGAGGAATTTATGGTCAATATTATCAAAAGCGCCTTTTATATCAAAAAACACAGCTATTGTATACCTATTGGTTTGAAAACCATTCATAATATCGCCAATTAAACAACTTAAGCTGTCTATAGTACTTTTCCCTCTGCGAAAACCATATTGGTTATTTGGTATTAAAAGGTTCTTCTCTACAAACCACTCTATTCTTGATTTTAGCATTGACTCAAAAAGCTTAGAAAAACATGATGTTAAAGAGATAGGTCTGTAGGAGTCTAGATTATTAAGGTTTTTATTAGGCTTAGGAATAGGTTTATTAAGGTTTTTATTAGGCTTAGGAATAGGTACTACATACTGCTCTTTCCAGGCATCAGGAATTTTCTTAGAATACCACAATTGATTAAAAATATTTAATAATAGTAATTGAGAACTAAGGGGAAGGTTTTTAATTACTAAGTAAGGAATTTTGTCAGGACCAGGAGATGTATTTTTTTTATTTACCAGAGCAGCAGTAAATTCACTAATACTGAAAGGATCTTCTAACCACTTAGCTGAGCTGTGACCAGGGTTATTAAAATATTTAAGGTAATTGAAGGCACTATTATAGTTCATGGAACATACTTTATCTAAATATTGTAGGGCATTGTTATTATCTTGAAAGAAATTAATATTGTTTGAAATATTCTTAGAAAACTTAAATTTACGAATATAATCCCATATAACTTTAGAAGGAGTACAGCGATTGAATGAAGTGCATAGTGCTTGCCAACTTGAACGTTTTTGTTCTAATATTATTTGTTTCTTTCGGGCATCAAACTTTTTATATATCAAATAATTTTCAACATTAGGAAATTTTTTATATAAAGACAGTGCAAGACGAGCTTGAGAAACAGCTTTTTTACAGATATCATTCCACCACACAGATTTTTTCTGTATTTTACTATGACTGCTATTAAGAAAAGGCCTCTTAACTGCAAATGAAGATAAAATCTGGTTCAATTTTTCAATAAAATTATTATAATTAACTGAAGCATCACCTGTATAATGTAATGTTGAAAAGGTAATGTCACATTTGTCTTTAAACACAGCCCAGTCAATTTTATTATAGTTAATAGGTGGTATAGAATAAGATGATTCTATTTGGTTAGGCTTATCATATTTAGGGTATCGATTTGGATATAACAAACCTACATGAATAGGAAGTGGTCACTACTCATAGGATCGTCAGCTATAGCAAATTTACAGCTGGAATTTAATGGGGTTGATACAAAAGCTAAATCTAACACACTAGAACTTTTTCCAAAGGGAGCTAATGTAGTGGGATTATGATCATTTAAGCACACTATATTATGACTTTCCATAAAGGAGTGTATTATATTACCTCTTTTGTCATTTTTATTAGATCCCCAAGAAACATGATGGGCATTAAAGTCCCCAATAATAATAAAATTTCTGGATAGAATTTTGGAATAGATGTCCTGTAATAATTTTAAATTAAATTTACCAGGTGGGCAATAAACACATAATATATCAATCGAAAGATCATTCAGAAGTAATGTTAGCAATATGTTTTGACAGTTATAGGAAGAAAAAGTGTTAATAATATTTACTTGAAATTTATTTTTAACAGCAATAGCTACACCCTCATGAGGTCTCTCTGAGTCGGCTCTAAATATATTGTAACCCTTTATTTTAAGTGATTTAGTATCATCCAACCAAGTTTCATTTAATAAAACTATATCTATCTCTGTATCAAAAGTATTAATGTAGTTGGTGAGTAAATCTAATTTGGAGACGATACTTCTAGCATTCCAGTGCAATATATTAAGCTGTGAATAAAACATTATACAAAGTTAGCTATCAAGGACTCCTTTATTGTTTTGGAAGAAATGTTAAAACCCTCCTCTTCCTTCTTTTGCATAATGTCTATTATTGTTTTTGTAATGGCATTTAAAATAATATCTGAATTAAGAATTTCTGTTATATTAGCTCTTCTCTGTGGAGAAGATTTGCTTTGAGGGACAGATAGTGGTAATCTATTAGAAAAGTTTAAATTTGGTAAAGGTGGAAAATTTGTTTTAGGGTTTTTACTAGCAACTGTAGCATAAGTAAAATTACCTGCAATTCTATTTTTAATTTCAGCTATTTTAGATGATTTTACTGGACAGGCATGGGATATAGCTACATGGGGGCCACTGCAGTTGGAACATTTCACATTATTTTTATTGGGACAATCTCTGTAATTATGATTTTGTGAACATATAGAACATATTTGAATATTTTTGCAGCTACCACTACCATGATTAAACTTATAACAATTAAAGCATTGTAAAAGTGGTCTTACATACTCTCGAACGTCAAACCATATGTTATCATACGTTACGTGATCGGGTCTTGTTGTAGATAAGAATGTTATAAGAATTGTTCGCAGTGGTTGGAGACTGCCATCTAGTTGTTTCTTAAGAAAACGTTTTACACCTATAACCTGGCAGCGAGTTTCAAGATTGCACAGAAGATCTTCTTCAGTGATATCCACAGGGGCTGTTATTATACCTTGGGATTCAATCTGATCATAGGGAATTTTAGCTGTCCAATTATTTTGTTTCAGTAAAGTTTTATTTAATAAAAAGGTGTTAGCATCTTTCTTGTTTTTGAAATATACTTTAAGAAAATAATTACTTGTTTGTTTCACAAAATCAATACCTGTTACCTTATTCTTGAGTATATAATTGGTTTTCAATATATCAACTTTTATCCTAGTATTAGTATCATCGGCATCATGAGATAATAATATTGGATATTCTTGCCTTTCTTCAGTGTAAATATGATGACAATCCTTAAATAAACCTCTCTTAGTATTGATGAATTTAAGAGACATTTTCGTGGCAGGTTCTACAGCCTCATCCGTGGTATGAAATTTTCTTTTCAAATCCTTACCGCCGCTGGATTCATTCATCTTATGTGTAATATTTATCAGTTATAAAACCAAGGAGCGTATTATTTGTGATAAACAATTAAGTTTAAAGTCGTTTGCAATTTAATAAAATTTTATAATTCAAAAAGACGCGCCAATGGTTTGCCCGCCAAAAATCGAATCCTCAGAGAGTACGCCCAACACAAGTACCACAGAGTACGCCCAAAACAAGTACCACAGAGTACGCCCAACACAAGTACCACAGAGTACGCCCAACACAAGTACCACAGAGTACGCCAATATAAACTACATCAAATCTCTAAGAGTCATAAATGTAGAAGAAAGGTACACAGATACCATTCTCAAAAGAAATTGCCTCTTTGATTACAGGTAGAAAAACTGGGCAAGCTCTTTGCAGAAATGTCTACAACACGGCTGGTGCAGAGCGCGCACCGCCGGTCAGAACGGCCGTATCAGCGCACGATTGATTATTTTATAAACTTGAATTGTAATTACAGTTAAAACAATTAGGTTTAGTTCAAAATAATTAGTGCCCATACTTAAGATAGATAGTACAACACATGTTATCATAAAACAGTTTTTATAGATTGTCATCGGGAGTTCCCCGCTCTCCTTACTATTAATACGACCATTTGCTGGTACGACATTTATTCGGTCGCTAGCAGCCGAACAGTGCGGAGCTCTAGACTCCACTTAGTTTTAAACTAGAATTCAGTAACTTTATTGTTTCAATTACGTTTATCATGGAACACCATCAACATTGTAGTGAGGTAGATGACGTTAGCCATGCTGACGTCATTGCTTTTAAAAACAACACGGCGCTACCAGCTACGTCATATCTTATAAACCGCTACTGTCAATGGCATTAATTTTAACAAACCCGTTTATTATTTTTTTTTATTGCCAACGGTGGCAAACGAGCAAACAGTACACTTGATGGTAAGTGTTGCTGTCGCTCATGGACCTTTACAAGGTCGCTGCCTACCGCGAAAAAGTGAAGGGAGTGTGAAATTGAGGCTCTGTGATACCAAGGGCACCACCAAAACCCTCCACACGCAAACAACCTTAGAAAGTTGGGCTTCCGGAACCCTCGCTCACCGAACGAAACGCAGTAACCAGTGTGGTACTACCCCGGACGGACCGGCCCGCGGCTGTAGACAGATAACTGTCGATAGTGTGGTCCTACCACTCTATGTGGATTAAAATGTCATTACTTGTATAAAATTGTAATTTTTTTGATCTGATAAATAGTAAAAAAAAAATCATATTTCTAATTCTACTCTTGTATGAGTCAAAACTTATATTAAAATAATAATAAGTATGTTAAATTGCATTTTGAGATTCACGTTTGACGAAGACTCAGTAAGAAATTCATAACATCTTGCGGACATCAGTCGTAGTAGTCTACTCCGTCACCACACGGCAAATACAACAATATGACTAAATAAGATTTCACAGGTAGTGTAACAGTTCATTCTGATGTTCATAGCTTATACAATGAGTCCCTAGTTACATCTCTCACGGTACTCGCGGGTAGAGACCACAGAGTACTTTTCTAGAAGATTCCATTATGTTAGATTGTTTTACCAGACATATATCACTCGCTGGCGATACTCTAGTACAATTGCTTCATTTGATTCATATTTCTGAAATTACAGTTATATTGAGATGAGTGCTCCAAGTATTAAGCTCACGTGCTTGGTTTTGTAGTTTCTATCCAAGCACGATAATTCTTTATACGTCCTACAAAATTATTGTATTATTTTTGTCCATAAGTAAGTCTTAAACAAAAACCGTAGCAAAATTTTGTTAGTTTTATACTACCTTTCTAAAGGGCGTGAGAGATGACTAAAGAATGTAAGCAGATAACATAGTTATAAGAGATGCTTTCTCAATAAAGATCAACCCGTTGCGTCATGAATTCCTGTAGTCTGTACTAGAAAATAAAATGATATGCGGTATCGATTACATATAGATTGCGATAAGTACAGGAGGATTTTCATATAATGGCGGGGTAACAATACAATTCTTTACCCTCTCTCCTGTCTGAGGGTGTCGTAAAACGCGACTAAGCGATATAAAACGCATATAACATCGATACAAGGGAAGTAAAACTCAATATAAAACCCTATGTCAACTAGGGATGCAAATATCGAAACTAATAACATCGATGTATCGATACATCGATGTTTCAGAATAAACATCGATGTATAAAAACATCGCCCTAAAACCGTCGATGTATCGAGGCATCGATATTTTATAGGGTTCCGTACCCAAAGGGTAAAAACAGGACCCTATTACTAAGACTTAAGGCTGTATCAAGAACCACGATAGCTAGGCAGATACTAAAAATAAAATAATATTTAAGTCCCATACAACAAACGCGATTTTTAAACAAAATGGTATGGAATCCTACGTGCGCATCAACGACTTACACTTGGCCGGTTTTAAAGATTAATAAAGTATCAGATACTCTCCTTGCAGGACTGAGATGAGCGGTTTTTTAGTTAAATTCTTAGACTAATAACTTATAATGTCATGCGAGCAATTTTTTCACATGAAGCATCAACATTTGCGTGAAGAGCTATTTTGTTTGAGTTATAGAAACAGAGTAACTAACTTGACACGCAGGCTTTGCTAAAAATACCACACCACCATACCTTTTAAATCATGCAGGCAAAGCATCGTATAAAATAACATCGATTATACATCGATGTTTTAGTGAACATTGATAGCAAGCATCATCATCATCATCATTCCACGCTAAGTGGGTCAGCACAACATGTTTTTACCTCAAAACCATGTTGTAAAGAAGATTCGGCTATTAATTTTATGGCCGGCCGCCCGCCTAACGCCAACCCTCCTCGGGAATTCTCGTTTATGGGGAAATGGATGGGACATGTTCGATGAATAAGGAAGAAAATGGGTTAAGGATACTACTGTCATGGGATATTGGAAAGAGGGACGACAGCAACAGCTGGAGCAGTCCAGGATCGCGCGCCCGTTATGGTACTAATCAGTTGACGGACAGATAATTGATAGTGACACCCTCTGAACTTCATGGCAAGCATCGATATTTTTTATTGAAATTCGATGTTTCAGAAACATCGTTGTATCGTTTGCATCCCTAATGTCAACACATCTAACCCGCGTAGTGATTTTCACTCGTACTGTGGATGAGACCTTTGCCGAACAGTGAATAGAACTTGTATAGATTATGATGATGATGAGATGATACAGGAGGATATTGATTACCTTTGATATTCTAGGAGCTGCTGTAATAACTTCACCTTCAGGTTCTCCACTATTCCTATCAACATGAAATATGCCGCCATTTCTGAAATAAATAAAAATAAAAATGGTATCGTTATTTATATGAATAATGCATAATTATAATTTATCTTTAAATCACTAACAGTTAGCACTTATACGTGCTAGAAGACAAGTTGCGTGACAACACCGTCGTGACGTCTTTGTCAATTGCACTTTTTTTGGAGTTGGGCTATCGTCAGCGCACCCACCGCCCGGCTCCGACCAGGGTGACAGAGGGGCAACGCGCGGCCCTGTAACTCACCTATAACAAGTCGCTTTTGTCGTTGGGCCGACATCCGGAGCCGAGTTCTTCGTCTTCAGTGGTCGACCCGACGTATAGACCCCCGAGGGAGTACCCTCTCCTCTCGACGTTCCTGTCCTGGAACAGTATTGTCGTGTCAATAATTGTCCATTGCTCTAGAGAATTCTTGGTTCATTGTTAGATAGGTGAAGATTTGAAGAAGCTTTTGCTGGTGGAGTGGATGGAGGCACAAAACGGGATCCTTTCTCTCCAACTATAACAGATTTTGTAGAGATATTTTTCATCGACAAGCGTCTGAACACGATTGAGAGGAGGGAGTGGGTGGAAGTCTTGCCACCACTACGATTGCAACGAGCATACACCGCAGCTTAGCACACACCGTATGTTTGAAGTCCGTTGTATCCTGTGGAGAGCACCGATAAGATGATGTTCCATACCTTCAGGAGCTGAGACGCGGCTACTATTTTTTGTAAGGTAAAATCTGTATACACAGCTCCGTTCCTGTTTACAGAGATAGTATATATTAGGTACAGCTTAAAACCTTCCTAAATATATGAGCTATCTAACATTACAACTTTTTTGAATTCCAACTGGAAGTTTTGGCGATTACCGTTTTCTAATAAAGAACTTCATAGCTTTGTAATCGCAAATTGATAATTACGATATCGTACGGCTGTTATTGAAAAATAAGTTTTGGTGATGCATTTTATTAGAATATTGTGAGTTCTTACCCCAAGTACAGATTCTGGTTCGAGTCGTCTCTTTTGAAACTCTGTGGTTTTGGTATTTCAGGGTTTATATATGTAGCTTTAAGTATACTCCATTGCTTCTGTGGACGATATGGATCAGCTGGGGTATTCGGGTAACCCTCACTACTATTGAAACATAATCTGAAACAATCATTTAAAAATGTGATTTTATTTTTACACTTATACATTCGTATATTTATGGATCTGTGTCCTGAAATGGTAAATAGAGAGGAAGATCTACTACTTCCTTACGGTTAATCAATAATTTATAAGATTTAGTTTTTGGGGGTGGGTTGCGGTCGGCGCGCTCCTCACACCACTCTGTCCGGGGCGACAGAGGGGCGTAAGCACGCACACCCGCAACCCACCCACGATGCACGGTTTTTATTTTTTTTATTTATTTTTTTTTTATTGCAAACGGTGGCAAACGAGCAAACAGTACACCTGATGGTAAGTGTTGCTGCCGCTCATGGACCTTTACAAGGCCGCTGCCCACCGCGAAGAAAGTGAAGGGAGTGTGAATGCGTGCATTGAGGCTCGGTGATACCACGGGCACCACCAAAACCCTCCACACGCAAACACCTTCAGAAAGTTGGGCTTCCGGATCTCTCGCTCACCGAACGAAGCGCAGTAACAAATCGCTACTACTCAGACGTCGATTTTCTGCGATAGTGTGGTACTGCCCCGGACGGACCGGCCCGCGGCTGTAGACAGATAGTCCTACCACTCCTAACGTCGCCTTCGTCATTGGGTCGACCACCGAAGCAGGGTTACTTGTCATCAGTGGTCGGCCCGACGGAATACCCCCTACTTGGGGTACCCTCCCATCGACTGACGTCGGGGAGGACGTCAGTCTTTCCTCATGTGGTCGGCCTCTCGGTGGGTGACTGAGTAATTCCTCGGTCACGTCACCCGCGGCCTCGGCTAGGGCGGCATGAGGCGCAGGTATTCGCGCCTACACCACCCCAGTCGCCGGCGGCGGATAGCCTCATCGGAGCTGCGCTCCTCGCGCAGTCGATCCACCGCCTCCTTCTGCGAGATCACTGCCTCGCAGAAGGCTGCGACCGCGTCCCAAATATTATAAGATGATAAGGAAATCTCTTACTCTTATCTGATGAGTGGTCTCTATAATTTTAAGTTGCAGTTGTCCGTAGAATTACAGATATTGAAACGATATATATATATATATATATATATATATATATATATATATATATATATATATATCTGCAAGACCATCCCTAATAACAGTTGATCATCCAACGAGCAACATCCCGATGAGCTAAATACTTGAAATCTGTCAGAAAAGCAACTAATTTGTACTTACATAAACACCAAGGTGGTGAGGACAATAATGTTAAAGATAATATTGATACCCATGATGTTGTTTCTATAGCTGGAGTAAGAATGTAGCTTAACAAACATTAACGCGAGTTTTATACTAACTGATAACGAGATATTCTACATCATTATAATATTCATTGAAAGATCTATTTAAATATAAAATCCTATAATTTGACAGTTTATTTATTACTAGCTTTTGCCCGCGACTTCGTCCAAGTCATATGTGGCAAGGGCAATCACAGATAACTGTGTAGTGTATTCAAAGTTCTATAGGCCCAACGTGTTGCTCTTGATGGCAGGTTAGTGTAGAGAATCTTGATTTCTCGCATCAGCCAGCACCTTAGCGAGGTTGTCTCCATCAAACTAACTTTTTCTGGCAGACGACCACAACCTTTCTATGCTTGTGGCCCGTCATCATTAAGGTGCTCACTGGCGGAGAGATGCTGTAGGTGTTGTATTTAGATGTCGTTAAGTCATTTATTAGTTTGCCAATCTGGTATATCTGGCCGGCGCTATTATCAAGGGGTGCTTCTATACTTAAGCAGCTCATTCTACGTTATTTGAAGCGGCGCAGTAGCCGCTGCGTGAAATGCGTAGAGGACTTTGTGCTAATTGCCTATTTTGTTCTGCTCCCAGCTGAGGGAGTTCGTGGGGATGATTGTATGGTATACTGGCTGAGACTTCTTTTTTTTATGGGTGGGATATGGTAAGCGCACACGCGGTCCATTCCGTCCGGGGCGACAAAAGGACTGCGCGGGGGCCCATAACCCACCCGTATCCACGTCGCCTTCGTCGTTGGGCCGACCACCGGAGCAGGGTGACTTATCGTCAATGGTCGGCCCGACGGAATATCCTTTCGGGTACCTTCACCTCTCGACGCCCCTGTCCTTGGATGTCGGTCAGCCTCTCTGCGGGTGCCGGATAAAGCCCCCAGTCCACACACCCGCGACCTGGGCTAGGGCGGCACTAGGCGCAGGTACTCGCGTATATTAGCTGAGACTGGACTTACTTCAGTTTGGGTTTAATTTAAATAAGAGTTGCGTTTGGCCATAGTTGGTATCGAGGTGGTGATTCAATGAGTCACGCTGCCGCTTAGAGTAGGTCTATATAAAACGAATGATTTGTTGTTTCATAGACCTCGTAACTATACACCCTTCGGCACAGCAATTACTGTTAAACCGGTGCTTTGAGGAACTGTTTTACTTAGTACCAACGTCACCTTTCTACTATCGCATCACTCGAAATCTTAGCAGAATTTATTCATTTTACCAGGTAATGCCTTCAAAGTGTATGTCGGCGTTGAGCCAGGAATATTGATGTCGATAGTAAAACGATCACTATGTAGTCACTGTATTTATTACAAGTTATTGCCGGAGCAGTGAGTGAAGTAAAACTGTCCTCTATTCTAATCTTATAATGTTTTTATAACCTCCGCTTTATAATGAAACGGTCTAGTCTTAGCAACTACAATTACTTTTTATAACAAACAAATAAAACAACTATTAAATAACTATCGGCATATAGCTAAATAATAATGATAAATATTCTAATGCATTTAACATAATTCCAAATAGTCAATTTTACACAATTTACATTAATGTAATTAAAGGAAATATTGTTCTCATATATTGTTCAACAGACGGCGCTGTAACTAGAAATAAATTGCAATATTTATTGTGTAAAAACAACTAAATATGGTTACAAATAATTACATTAATTCTAATCGATTTTAATTTAATCAACTATATAAATATTTAAACAACTAAATCAAATATATCTAGAAATACATTCAAAAAGTGTCTTTTAAATATCATAGCATGATAAATAGTGTTGTTACTACAAATAATTATTTAAATATTAGTTGCAAATATTTCAAACACGTTTATAACTAATTGACAACACATACATCAACAATTTACAAATATTGCCGATAGAGGGCGATATGCGCCCATATGTACGTTTTCAGAGATCTATCTCCCACTTACGTGCAAGATTTGGAAGGAACTACCTGTTGCTATGTTTACTGAGCGCTATATATTGAGCTTTAAACGAGGTTAATAATATCACCTTCTGCCGAAGAGGCAGCGGCCTTCTTGTGCCTCTGGTATTACAAAGGTTCATGTGCGGTAGTATCACTTACAATTAGGTGTGTTGTTCGCTCATTTGCCACCACATACGTAATAAAAAATACCTTCACTAACTCAAAAGAGGTTTGCTAGGACCTTTCCGGCGAATCGAGAAAATTAAATGGCTATTTTTATTAGGTGGTCCTGTATCGATTATTTGGCATTACATCAACTGGACGTAGTTATGAAAGCTAGATAAACCCACATCTAGAGTGAAATTAAATTATCTATTTAGATTGGTATCCAACTGTATGTTCCACCTTCTTAAAAAAGATTCTGACCAAAATATCAAGCCACTACAAAAATGACCTGGTTACCAACTCTTCATAGAAACGTTTTCGAAAAGTTAAATGGGTCTATGTTACATATACCTATAAATTCACGTATTGTCATTATGTAAAATAGAACCAAGCCACACACTAACGGTACCAACCTTGATCGGGTCACTTTTCACTTGTTTACATATGCAGAATTTTATTAAAACTGGAAGAAAATATACGACCATAATATGGCATTAGAATATGCGGCACTATTACGTCAATAGGTAAAGTAGCTATATACTTGCTTGTCTCTTCCGTTGTCGCTGACATATTCTTAGGCGCTGACACATTATTTCAAGGAGACTGCTCTTTACAGTAGGCAGCGGCCTAGGTATGCCCTTGATATTGCAGATGTGGATCTCGTAGTGGCAGTATTATTTATCTTTAGGTGTGTTGTTTGCTTGAATGGCATCAAAACCAATAAAAAAAAATCAAGAGTAAATCATTTTCTTTTGAACTCGTATTCTCACTGTTATATTAATTCACATCTGACTACGAATAGGTATAATCACATCACATTCTCTGGGAGTGTTATCTCTGGCGAGTAACTGGAGAAAATTTATGTGCATTCAATCGTTTTCGCCATACTTACTATTGCAATCTCAATCAATTATCGCCAACTTATAGGCCCTGTTAAACTCTCTTGTATCCGTGGTGCTGCACTTATCGTAACTGTACACGTATTTACTAATTGGCCGACTAGTTACTTGGCTGTATTGCACAAGAAAGAAGTAGAAGCATTATTTTCTAACTTATCCTATTTAACTTTTCCAATTAAATTGCGGGGTGTGCGGTTACGTGTTCCAAGATAATTTAAAGCATTTCCCGGGCTGCTTAAAGGTCTAACTTCATTGTCTTCTTAGGAGATCCTTGCGCATCCTGGCTTGCAGGAGTTACGAACATGGGAATGTGTTGTGGGAAACTCGCAATAAAAGTAATGAATTTTCATATTAAATATATTATTGAAAAACTCATGAGGTACATATTTATTTTATTTTATATACACCAACATTATAAATGAGAAAGATTTGTTAAATTATTTGCATTTGATGGACTCTAAAACATTATTGGGCATGCGCTGTGAAAATTGTTAATAATGCAACTAACTTTTCCCCTCTACGAGATATTAGTTGTTATTCATCATCATCATCTCAGCCCATATACGTCCCACTGTTGGGCTCGGGGCTCCTCCATAATGGAAGGGTAATTGACCTACTATACCACGCTGGTCAGACGTGTTGGTATAGGGTTTTATTTCGAGTTTTCCTCCTCTCGCATAGATATTATATGTGTTTTATATCCCTTAGTCGTCTTGTACGATCACCCACGGGTAAGATAGGGGGTGGTGAATTGTATTCTTACTCCGACACCAGACGGAAGTTTAGTTGTTATCTATACCAATAAATAAAATTGGAGTGTCTGTTTGTAATGTCAAAATAATAGGCTTTTTTCATACTCACACGGTTATTTACACGACACCTATGCCTAAAATAGCAATTAAAAAATTTTTGTCTGTCTGTCTGTCTGTCTGTCTGTTTGTTCCGGGTAATCTTCAAAACGGCTAGACCGATTTCAAAAATTCTTTCACCAATGGAAAGCTATAATATCAGGGCGTAAACTAGGCTATATTTTATCCCGGTATTCCCACGGGAACAGGAACTACGCGGGTAAAACGACTATAACCTATAACCGAAGCGAAGCGAGGGCGGGTTGCTAGTTAAAAATAAACTAATCAAAATATTGTTTATTTCGCTAATTTGTGATCAAAAATCAGATATGAGGTCAAGAGAAATTGCAATAAAAACCTATTTGTGTAATAGAATGTCGAATGTAGAAAAGTCTAATGTCACGTGAAATACGCCCAGAAGGGTTAATGACTTTTCGACTTAAAGGATATAATTTCTACTTTTTTTTTTTTTTTTTTTTTTTTTTTGTGTGGGCTGCGGTCGGCGCGCCTACGCACCACTCCGTCCGGGGCGACAGAGGGGCTCAAGCCCGCAACTCCCGCAACCCACCCGAACACCACGTCGCCCTCGTCGCTGGGCCGACCACTGGAGCAGGGTTACTTGTCATCAGTGGTCAGCCCGACGAAATACCCTCTACCCGGGGTACCCTCCCATCGACCGACGTCCCCCCCTCGGGGAGGACGTCGGTCTTTCCTCACGCGGTCGGCCTCTCGGCGGGTGACGGACTAATCCCCGGTCACGTCACCCGCGGCCTCGGCTAGGGCGGCATCCCGCCTGCGCCGCCCCAGTCGCCGACGGCGGGTCGCATCATCGAGGCTGTGCTCCTCGCGCTCGCGACCCGCCGCCTCCTTCTGCGAGATAGCTGCCTCGCAGAAGGCTGCGACCGCGTCCCAATTCCTGATGCTGCCGAGCATCTCCCTAGCGATGGTCGGCAGCATCAGGTCTGCACCGATGATTGCGACGAGTTCACGACGCGGCTCTGCCCAAGCGGCACAGACCTCGAGCGTGTGCTGCGCCGTGTCCTCGTCGCAATCGCAGTGGTGGCAGGACGGAGTTCTCTCCCTCCTAGCGACCCTGTACAGGTACTTGCCGAAGCATCCATGCCCCGTCAAGACCTGCACGAGTCGGAAGGAGAGCACCCCGTGCCGCCTTTCTAACCACTGCATCAGCACCGGCCGGAAGGCCTCCACGGTCCAAACACCGTATCGAGGCCTCTCCAGCCGGTCTGCCCAACGGGCGATGACGTCCCGGCGGGCGTCGACGCGCCAGGCGGTGAGCTCCTTCAAGGAAACAACACCACCCCCCCCCGCGCACCCCCGACACCCGCCGATACAAGTCGGCGAGCATTTCCGCCTCCAGGTCCCACGGGGGAGTCCCGGCCAATAGGCACGCCGCCTCCGTCGCCACCGTGCGGTACCCGCGGATGATCCTGACCGCCATGACCTTCTGTGGACGCCACAGAAGGGCCCTAAGTCGGGCGGTCATGGATCCCGCCCACACCGGTGCGCCGTACAGGGCCATCGACCGGATGACCCCCGCGTACAGAATGACCCCCGCGTACAGGATGACCCCCGCGTACAGATATAATTTCTACTTGCGTCTAAGTATATAATTTCTACTTAAAAAGACGCAACTTAAAAGTGTGCTTTTATGCACGTAGTCATTCATGCATGCTGCACATGTGTAGTTTCCAGATAGAAGAATAGTCCTTTTATATTAATATTGATTTTTTAAGCTATTGCATAGCTTTTATCGCGGGCTTGGCGCGGGCACCGAATCAAGAAATTCCGTAATGAAAATAAAACCTCACACCCCTACTATGTAGACATCTACATGGTACGCGGGTGACGGCAGCTCGGCCGAGCGTACGGTCGTCGACACATTCTGCGTTCGTCCGTCTCGGTGCGCACACGTGCCACCACTTTGCGTAGCTTACGTCACAAAAGTGTTTTCGCGCGTTTTCTAACGGTCCCAACGATCTTCAGCGGACGACAGTGGTAATCCAAACCGCCTTTATTGTTATACATATAGTACATTTGTTTTCTTATCGGTCACCACGCTCAAAAAGTGTAACTTGAATTAATATCAAAGAAAAAAAATACTGCATAAATAAAAAATAAATAAATAATTATAATTGCATAAGTTGATAAAAAATGCTATGTAATAGCTTTACCGCGGCAGTCCCCGAGTGCCACACGTTTTTTTTCGTGTGATGACGGAGTAAGAATATAATTTACCACTCCCTATCTTATCCGAGGGTGTTGTAATAGACCGGAGCTTTGTAAGAGATGTTGAACTAGAAATGAAATCCTATCGCAATACTTCTGCACACCGTGGTATAGTAAATTAATTTCGCTCCTATTGTAGAGTAGGCACGCACCCAGCAGTGGGACGTAACTGAACTGTGATGATGACGATAATGATGAGTGATTTTATATTCAGCTAATCAACTCATCATCTTAAAATAGGATTATGGAAAATAATGACTTGTATAAATAAACTTATCAACTTTATGTTACCTAATAATAGTATACCTACGGCTACATTCTTTTAGTAGGTAAATAAAAATAGTCTACAAAACTTGGCACCCATTTACCTCTTGAGTATATTCTCGGTAAAGTCAACTGTCACACCATCATTATCATAATATTCAACTTGGTTCCTGTTTTCATATTTGTGCTTCTGGTGCGATAAATATGTATGTAGGTACTGTCAATACCTCGCAAAATTTTGTTTGAGTTACAAAGTTCTAAATAATTTGTGATACCGCGTATTTACGAGTTCAGTGGAAAGGAAGTGCATAGATGTATGTCTTAAGACTCTCGTTTTTTACGAAGACGCACCAAATAAAAAATAATTGTAGAGACAGCTTTACTTGACTTGTATATTTGAATAGTATACTTAATAACGAGTATTATGGGTTTAATCCCCACACAAGGCGGTTCTTTTTGTAATCGGGTTATTATTCATATCTTTTAATTGTTACTACAATTAAAAGATATGAATAATAACCCAATTATTTATTAAGGGTTCATTCTTTAGTGCTTGGCGTGGTCTTTAGTAAGTATACCTAATAAAGACTAGACCAAGTATAGTTATAACTAGCGACCCGCCCTTGCTGCGCTTCGGTTCCAGCCGCCTAAGATATGGTTTCGAGAGAATTTTATAGGGTTTTCTGAGAGGAAAATTGGATTAAGTTATTTATCATATAGACAGCTACCTGGTAGTTAAATATTATCAAAATCAGTCCAGCCGTTCCTAAGAATACCCGGAAGAAATAGACAGACGGGCATATAACACATATGTAAACTGGTTATTGTGGCATAGGTATCATGAAAATAAGCACGTGAGCATGACAAACACCTATTATTTTCACATTACAAACAGACACTTCAATTTTATTTATTTGTATAGATATATATAAAACGATAAATAAAATAAGTAATAACAGCTTAAGTTTTATATTATAATAAGTTAACAGATCTAAATACAATAATAACTTTGGTAAAATTAACATCTTTGGTATACATTAAAGTATTAACATAATTATTTAATAATAATACTGTAATTGTTCATGTTGTGTGTTGTTAAAATTTATAATATGAACAAACAAATTTAGGTTAGGTTTAGACTTGTTCTGACTAATAATAATAAAAGAGTTGTTATTCTTTAAATATAAAATTATTTCATGAAACTATCTTTCAAACTGTAAACTTTATATTTAAGTATATGGAGTTGTATTTTTTATTATTTTTACTTATGAATGTAGATATGAAACATGAAATAATTTTGTTTAGAAATTTAACGTCATGAATCTTTGAAGCACTTCTATTAGACAATAGTAGGTGTATAAATCAAATAAACTAATCCGAAGAAATCTACAGAAAAGCTTTAATATGCTCCGTCGTCCAGATATATACTTTATATAACTAGAGAATTATATAAAATAAAATTAAATAAATTATTCTTATTAATCAATAAATTTGTAAATAAAATTATAAAAGTAAAATTACGATATACGACGAATACGAAAAATTCTTATAATGAAATCATATTCCTAATACTACTCTTGTATGACACAAAGCTAATATTAAAATAATAGTGAAATCATCGAATAGTCGAAATAATAGTGAAGACGGAGTAAGAAATTCATAACATCTTGTAGACACAGTGGTGAATAGTCTTACTCCGTCACCTCATGGCAAATACAACAATATGACTAAATAAGATTTCACAGGTAGTGTAACAGTTCATTCTGATGTTCATAGCTTATACATTGAGCCCCATAGTTATGTCTTTCACGGTATTCGCTGGTAGAGACCGCAAGTTATTACATTCTATAATCGCAATCATATGCGTTGCTTATTATAATAACATCAACAGCAATTTAAAACATGTATATGTCGGCGTTGCGCCAGGAATTTGGACGATGATAGTAAAATACCGTGTATGTAATCACTGTATTTATTACAAGTTATTGCCGGAGAAGTGAGTGAAGTAAAACTGTCCTCTATTCTGATCTTACAATGTTTTTATAACCTCCGCTTTACAATGAAACGGTCTAGTCTTAGTAACTACAATTACTTTTTATAACAAACAAATAAAACAACTACTTTTACTATAGGAATATAGCTAAATAATAATGATAAATATTCTAATGCATTTAACATAATTCCAAATAGTCAATTTTACACAATTTATAAAGGAAATATTGTTCTCATATATTGTTCAACAGACGGCGCTCTAACTAGAAATAAATTACAATCTTTATTGTGTAAAAACAACTAAATATGGTTACAAATAATTACATTAATTCTAATCGATTTTAATTTGATCAATTATATAAATATTTAAACAATTAAATCAAAGATACATTCAAAAAGTGTCTTAAATATCATAGCATGGTAAATAGCAGTGTTGTTACTACAAATAATTATTTAAATATTAGTTGCAAATATTTCAAACATGTTTATAACTATAATTGATAACACATACATCAACAATTTACAAATATTGCCGATAGAGGGCGATATGCGCCCATATATACATACACTACACTACCCATAAATATATTTTCTGAGATTAATACTTTAAATGAGCTAATAATATAGGCGTTTTTCCTTTTTTCGTTTCCAAAAGTAATTTTCTAGAAGATTCCATTGTATTAGATCGTTTTACCAGACATATATCACTCGCTGACGATACTCCGGAATGATTGCTTCATTTGATTCATATTTCTGAAATTACAGTTACATAGAGATAATGGTGTGCTCCAAGTACTCAGCTCACGTGCTTGGTTTTGTAGTTTCTATCCACGCAAGATACTTCTTTGTACGTGTCAAAAATTTTTTGTGTTATTTTAGTCGTTAACTGTAGATTAGTAAAGTCCGTAAATAAAGTTTTTAAATAAAAACCGTAGCAAAAATTTGTTAGTTTGATACTACCTTTCTAAGGGGCGTGAGAGATGACTAAGGAATGTAAGCAGATAATATATTTACAAGAGATGCTTTCTCAATAAAGACCAACTCGTTGCGTCATGAATTCCTGTAATCTGTACTAGAAAATAAAATTATATGCGGTATCGATTACATATAGATTGCGATAAGTACAGGAGGATTTCCATATAATGGCGGGGTAACAATACAATTCTGCGCCCTCTCTCCTGTCTAAGGGTGTCATAAAACACGACTACGCGATATAAAACGCATATAACATCGATACAAGGGAACTAAAACTCAATATAAAACCCTATGTCAACAAGGGATGCAAATATCGAAACCAAAAACATCGATGTATCGATGTACCGATACATCGATGTTTCAGAACAAATATCGATGTATAAAAAAAGCTCTAAAAACATCGATGTATCGAGACATCGATGTTTTTTTAAAGATTTAATAAAGTGTCAGACACTTTGCTTGAGGGACTGCGATGAGTGTTTTTTTAGTTAAATTCTAAGAGTAATAACTTATAATGTCATTCAAGCCTATTTTTCACATGATCAGCATCAACATTTGCGTGATAAGCTTTTTTTTGAGTTATTTAGAAACAGAGTAACTAACTTGTCATGCAGTCTCCTCTAAAAGTGCCACACTTTTAAATCATGCTGGCAATACATCGTATCGTTCGTACTATGGATGACACCCTTGCCGAACAGTGAATAGAACTTGTATAGATTGTGATAATGATGAGATGTTACAGGAGGATATTGATTACCTTTGATATTCTAGGAGCAGCTGTAATAACTTCACCTTCAGGTTCGCCACTATTCCTATCAACATGAAACATGCCGTCATTTCTGAAATAAATAAAAATGGTATCGTTATTTATATGAATAATGCTTAATTATAATTTACTTTAAATCATTAATAGTTAGCACTTATATGTTCTAGGAGACGAAGTGCGTGACAACATTGACGTCGTCGTTGTCCATTGCATTTTTTTGGAGTTAGGTTACCGTCAGCGCACCCGCCGCCCAGCTCCGTCCGGGGCGACAGAGGGGCGGCGAGCGACCCCGTAACTCACCCATTTTTTTTTTTTGGGTGGGCTATGGTAAGCGCACGCGCGAACCAGTCCATCCGGGGCGATGAAAGGACGGCGCGCGGGCCCATAACCCACCCGTACCCACGTCACCTCGTTGTTGGGCCGACCACCGGAGCAGATGTGACTTGTCGTCAGTGGTTGGCCTGACGGATTACCCTTTTGAGTAACCTCACCTCTCGACGTCCTGGGACATCGGTCACCGTCGCGCGGTTAGCCTCCCTGCGGGTGACGGACAATTCCCCGGTCCGATCAGCCGCGGCCTCGGCTAGGGTAGCATTAGGCGCAGATACTCGTGCCTGCGCTGCCCGAGTCGCCGGCGGCGGAACGTGTCGCCGAATAGGAGCTCTACTCGCACACGATCCGCCTCCTTCCGCGAGATTACGGCCTCACAGAAGGCGGCGACCGCGTCTCAGTTCCTGACGTTGATGAGCATCTCCCTGGCGATGGTCGGCAGCGCCAGGTCGGCACCGATAATCGCGACGAGTTCACGGCGCTCCCCTTCCTATGCAGCACACTCCTCGAGCGTGTGCTGCGCCGTATCCTCGTCTCAACTACAGTGGTGGCAGGACGGTGTGCTCTCCCTCCTGACAATCTTGTGCAGGTACTTCCCAAAACACCCGTGCCCCGTCAGCACCTGCACCAGTCAGAAGGAAAGCACCCCGTGCGTCCGCTCCAACCACTCTATCAGCACCGGCCGGAGGGCCTCGACGGTCCTGACACTGTACCGAGGACTCTCCAGCCGGACTGCCCAACGGGCAATGACTTCTTGGCGGGCGTCGAGCCACCAGGCGGTGATCTCTTTGATGGAGACCATACCGCCGCGGGCGCGCGTCTCCGACGCCCGGCGATAAATGTCGGCGAGCATCTCCGCCTCCAGGTCCCACGGGGGACTTCCGGCCAACTCACCCATAGCACGTCACCTTCGCCGTTGGGCCGACCACTGGAGTCGAGTGCCTTGTCTTCAGTGGTTGACCCGACGGAATACCCCGAGGGAGTACCCTCTTCTTTCGACATCCCTGTCCCGGGTCGTCGGTAATTGTCTGTAGTCCTAGAGAAGCCTTGGTTCGTTGTTTGGTAGGTGGAAATCGCCCGGCTTTTGCTGGTGGAGAGGATGAAGTGACAAAACGGGATCCTTTCTCTCCAACTATAACAGATTTTGTAGGGACATTTTTCATCGACAAGCGTCTGAACACGATTGTGAGGAGGGAGTGGGTGGGAGTATTGCCACCACTGCGATTACGACGGGTACACATCGTAGAATACATGTTTGAAGTCTGTCGTGGCCTAGGGAGAACACCGATAAGATGATGCTCCACAGCTTCAGGAGCTGAGACGCGGTTACTATTTTCTGTAAGGCAGAATGTGTATACACAGCTCCATTTCTGTTTACAGCGATAGTATATATTAAGTACAGCTTAAAACCTTCCTAAATATATAAGCTATCTAACATTATAACTTTTTTGAATTCCAACTGAATGTTTTTGCGATTACCGTTTCCTAATAAAGAACTCCATAGCTTTGTAATCGCAAATTGCTAATTACGATATCGTACGGCTGTTATTGAAAAATAAGATTTGGTGATGCATTTTATTAGAATATTGTGAGTTCTTACCCCAAGTACAGATTCTGGTTCGAGTCGTCTCTTTTGAAACTCTGTGGTTTTGGTATTTCAGGGTTTATATATGTAGCTTTAAGTATACTCCATTGCTTCTGTGGACGATATGGATCAGCTGGGGTATTCGAGTAACCCTCACTACTATTGAAACATAATCTGAAAAAATCATTTAAAAATGTAATTTTATTTTTACACTTGTACATTCGTATATTTAAGGATATGTGTCCTGAAATGGAAAATAGAGAGGAAGATCCACTACTTTCTTACGGTTAATTAATATATTATAAGATTATAAGGAAATCTCTTACTCCTATATGAGTAGCCTCTATAATTTTAAGTTGCAGTTGCCCGTAGAACTTCGAATATTGATTCGGTAGATGTTTCGGCTTTAAATATACTTTTTAAATGGCTCGACTAAATTGAAACTTGGTCACCATGCTGTGTCGAAACCACTGACGATGGGCTGCCCTCAAGGTTCGGTATTAAGTCCATATCTATGGAATTTAGGTTTTGACGATTTTCTCGAGTTACCTTTACCGAAAGATTGTCTACTGATCGGCTATCCAGACGACGGACTTTTACTTATACAATCGAACACAAGGGATGGTTTAGAGAAATTAGCGGAAAAATGGCTCAATAATATATTCGATTGGGGTACATTAAACCGGCTTGCCTTAGCACCACAAAAAACATATCATCTTTTATTAAAAGGACATTTACAATCGGCGCCGCGTATAAAATTCAATAATATGACTGTCAAAAAGAAAGAATCAGTTTGCTATCTCAGCCTAGTCTTCGAAAAAAATTTTTCATTTATTGAGCATATTAAAACTCTAGGCGAAAAAGCGAAACGGAATTTCTACGCGCATACTAGAATATCCACATCTACTTGGGGCCTTCATTTTAATACATTTAAAACCATATACATGGCCACATATTTGGAGTGTATTTGTTACGCTGAACCTGTATGGGCCGATAGGGCCACCATAGGGGCGGCTCGCCTTAAATTACTACAGAGCCAACGATTGGCCCTAATATTCTTATGTAAAGCCTATAGAACGGTTAGTACCGAGGCCTTACCAGTACTCGCGGGTGTACTTCCGGTTGATTTGGAGATTCAGAGACGAGCGTCAATGTATTACACCACAAAGGAAACTATGAATACAGATTTCCTTCTACCGCGCGACCGAAATAAAATTGCTAGATTGTTTGCACCACAATCCATTGTCTATGAGGAACTTTTAACTGAATGGCAAGAAAGATGGGATTCATCATCGAAAGGTCGTCAACTTTATCTATTTTTTCCATGCATCCGGGAGCGCCTGGAGAAGGTGTGGCTGGAGGTTAACCACTTCGTGGCCCAATTTTTAACTGGCCATGGCAACTTTAAAAGTAAATTATTTTCTTTTAAACTCGTACCATCACCATTATGTCAATGTTCCACATCTGACCACGAGTATGAACAATCAGCACATCACATTCTCTGGGAGTGCGATCTCTGGCGAAACGAGCGTAACCTTATGTTAAACAGTTTGCAAGTCACCTGTGGGGTAGTATACTATACGGACCTTGTAGCAACTCGAGAAAATTTCCGTGCGTTCATGCGTTTCTGCCATACCTACTGTAGCAATCAATCTTAACGCTCACATATAGGCCCCGTTAAGCTCTTCCGTATCCGTGGTGCCGTACTGCTGCGCTATCGTAGCTGTACACCTTTTTACTTATTGGCTGACTAGTCATTTTGTTTTCCTGTCTCCCGCTTTGCCTAGGAGGGAAGTGGAATCTCTCTTTCCGACTCCTCCTCTTTAATCTTTTCAAATTAAATTTGTTGCGGGTCCCAAGACAATTAAAATCATATCCCAGGACTGCCTGAGGGTCAAACCTCGATGTCATTTATGGAGACCATTGTGGATCCTGGCTTACAGGAGTTACAATGGTGGGAATGTGTGGTGGGATTAGTCCGATAAAAAAATATATATATCTGCAAGACTGTTACCATCCCTAATGACAGTTGATCCCCCAACGAGCAACACCCCGATGAGCTAAATACTTGAAATTCGGACCTTAGCTCAGAAGTGGATGACAATGCATGATAATGTGTCAGAAAAGCAACTAATTTGTACTTACATAACCACCAAGGTGGTGAGGACAATAATGTTAAAGATAATATTGATACCCATGATGTTGTTTCTATAGCTGGAGTAAGAATGTAGCTTAATAAAGATTAACGCGAGTTTTATACTTGTGCTGTTACTGATAATGAGATATTCCACATCATTATAATATTCATTGAAAGATCTATTTAAATATAAAAGCCTATTTAATTTGACGGTTTATTTATTATTCTATTATAATTTCTATAAATATGAATGATTTATTATATGGATTGCTAAATAAGAATTCACAAAAATAATTTATGTACTTATACTTTAGTAATTGCCTTTTTGACAAATTCATCCAACAATCCTGTGAATGGAAAACCTGTGTGCTTACTCTTGAATCTTGATTCCAATCCTAAATCCAATTGCAGATCGAATTTGAGCAATTTGGTACTCTTGAAAGCGACATTAGCGAACGATTGGAATCAAATTCGATAGAACTTTTTTAAACTAAGTAAATTCGATTCTCGTCGATTGAGTCAAATATTTGTTACTCCCGACGTGATTTTGACGTAGTTTAAAATCGTTAGTGTTGCACAATTTTGAAGAAAGCGTCTTTGTAGTGATCAAGTTCGCTAACGTTATTAAAGTAATAAAATACGGCACATTTGGTAAAATGAATAACAGCAAATGCGAAGAATTCATTCTCGATTTTATTTAAGAGTACCAAATATAAGTTTGCTGAGATTGAAATTGAATCGGATTCGAAATTAGAATTGATTTCAAGGGTAAGCCCACTGCTGAGCAGCGCCTTGATCTCGTTGCAAATTGGTGCCGACCTGACGCTGCCGACTATCGCTAGGGAGATGCTCGGCAGTATCAGGAACTGGGACGCGGTCGCCGCCTTCTGCGAGGCAGTCGTCTCGCGGAAGGAGGCAGCGGAGCGCGCGCGGGAGGATCGCCTCCACGACGACGCAATCCGCCGCCGGCGACTTGGGCGACGCAGGCGCGAGTATCTGCGCCTAATGCCGCCCTAGCAGAGGTTGCGGGTGACTGGACAGGGGATTTAGTCCGTCACCCGTAGAGAGGCTAACCGTGCGACGATGACCGAGGTCCCTGAGGGGGAACGTTGAGAGGAGAGAGTACCCCGCGACTGGGGTATTCCGTCGGACCGACCACTGAAGAAAAGTTACCCTGCACCGGTGGTCGGTCCAACAACGAAGGTGACGTGTCACGGGTGGGTCATGGGGTCGCGCGCCGCCCCTCTGTCGCCCCGGATGGATCCGGGCGGCGGGTATGCTGACCATGGCCCACCCTTAAAAAAAAGAAGGCAAGCCCACTGGAGTTTAAACGCACCTAACGGTAGGTAGCGTGTGCCACTCGTATTTCAGAGGTCCATAAACAATAATTACGACCTAACAGCTGGCGTGTTGCTTGCTCGTCCGGGATGAAAGGTAACTAAAAAGAGAGCTCTATAAAACTATACTACTAGTGGATGTTATTAAGTTCGTGGAAAGAAAGGGAAATACTAAATTAAAGTTTTAAAATATTTGTCCTTTCCCAATAATATTCACCCTCCGTTTTAATATATTTTTAGATCTATCGCATAACTTATTAATGGTCTTAAAAGAAGGCGGAAATCGAAATAAAGACTCCTCGAGTTTGCCATCACCTTAAAAAATAAGACATGCGCCTCTATTTTCATTTTTGTGATCAAGTGATAATCGCTGGAAGCCATATGTAGAATGTAAGGTAGATGCGCAATTGTTTAAAACTGCATCGTTCGAAGGCAACCTTCGTATATATGATCGATAACATGACCAATGTGGACTGATATGCTATCGTATAAAAGTAAAACACCTTTTGTAAGTTTACGTATTCCCTTTCCTTTAATAGCCTTTATTAATGGATACCCGTTGTAGTGGATGTAATGGATACCCATGGAATTAATGTAGATAATAATTAATATTCAAATGAAATATTTGTACGCCGATACAAACGGCCAAACATGAATGGACTCTCAATTAATTCCATCTTGCATGCTTTGTATGTACACATGTTGAACAAATAGGGGAAGTCTGGCCATAGTGGATAGGCCAGGCAAAGTGAATACCCTTTATTTCTCGCCAAGAACATGTCGGAATACGCACGCCTCGCGCCTTTACACCCCCTTCCCCATCTGCATTCGTGGGCAAACAGAGCTAGCGCAAGATCGCGTCGCGTTCCAGAGAAAAATCGAAAAAACCAAATATTTAAGTTTTCTTATTACTTTTCAAGGTACGTAATACTTTAATAACTCATGTAAAAGTTAAACATATTGTTTAGTACGATTATGTCCTTTTAGTGCATATTTTCAGGTATTAATTCTGAGAGAACAAATACTTTGTCGCCACTTCATTTGGTTTTAGCTTAGGTTGAATGAAATGAATAGATATAAGGCAAAGTGAACACGGGCAAAGTGGATAGGGTATTCGCTTTGCCAAGCAATGAAAAACATGAATATAAATTTAAATACTGCGACAAAAAAAATCAAAATACTAAAACCACCAAAAATATAATTGTTAAAGATAAGAGTAAGAATAGCGGTAAGAAAAACAAAGAAGAACAGTGTGTATGCTATTATTTTGAAGAGAACTACATAGAGATAACTAAAATTGGATCCAATGTGATAAATGTAAGCAATGGAGTCACAAAAATATTATTTATGAATGCTTATGAAGGCTTATTTCTTTGTTATATCTGCACTGATTAGTTTAAAATTAGGCTAAGTATTTGTGTTCACTTTGCTCTATCGTCCTATCCACTTTGTCCGACCTATGAAGCAAAGTGGATACTGGTATATGTTGCAATATTATTGACAATTAAAATTAAGGAACTGCTCTTAAGCAATTTTTGTTAATTATATTAAAAACTTTAATTAATGTTTATTCTCATTGAACATTTGTTTTATTTATATGCCCATTGGTTATCTAACTATAGCCCATCAAACATTAAGGTGTCCGCTTTGCTCGGACTTCCCCTAAAATTTGATTATTATTATTATGTATCTCCGATTCACGGCTATCTTCCAAGGGAAGATACACGGTCTTTTGAAAGGCTTACATGAGGATATGGATCCAACACGCAGAGGCCTTTGGAGAAATTTAATTTAAATATGGGATGGGACGTCTACCGATGACACTCCACGTCTGCACATAACACTCGTGAACTGCCAACGATAGGTGTAAAACTATTGTACAATGATGGTATCTAAATCCTGGTTATGGGGTTGCGAGGTTTGGTGGACTATTTTACTTAAAACTATTGATATTAAACGTCGTCTGCCTTCAATACCTTTATCGTCTTGAACTTTGGCAGACGGTGACTCGCCAACTCACTGAATGGGCCCTCCCTAAACGGTCGCCACAGACACGCAGGCCTTACGGGCAACAGGGGGACAACATTGGTGTAAGTGGCTTAAGGTGTCGAGCGATGCGGCGCCTGTTTCACCACTGCAAGTCCCCGATTAACGGCGACCCGCAGTGGTTTCCCCGTAGTTATGCCCTTGAAAATGACCCTTCCACCCCCGAGCATATAGCTCTGGCTACCCCTCTCTGACCAGCCGTTTAAGGCAAGCTAGAGTTGAGAATCCTGCGGACACTCTTCGCTTTCCACTCTAGCCAGTCAGTAAAGGCGAGCTAGACACGAGGCCCTGACCGACTCTCAGGGCACTCAGGACCGCAGTATCATCACTCACATTCAGCACGCCACAAGCTGCGGTTTATTGGCTTTCCTATAAATCTTGTGATCCATTTTGTCTTTTATATCAAAAGAACTTAGAGAGCCATATAATGTTCCTCCAAGGTTTGCGTTAGTCCCATAGTGAGATAAAGACTGGCCGAGAGGTAGATATACCGAAACGTAATTTTCTCCCGTTACGGCAATGTGGCATTGCCGTTACGGTAATGCCACATCCCTTACAATTAATCATTTTGGACCACAAGATGCGACGTTGATTGCATATCAAGAACCTACTCTCTATAGAGAGTATGCGTTGCTATCCAGATAAAAGTATAGCCAACGGGCTATCGCTCGTCGGCTCGCCGGCATCAGAATGTCTCTCAGAGTATGTTACAGCAGAGACGAGCCCAAATTATTCTCTCTAAGTCTGAATTCTAGTGGTTGTTAGGGCTGGCCTTGGAACGTTATGAACAGAACGTAGTTCAGTTTAATTCCGTAAAGACACAATTTTGTATGCTCACTGCAAAGAAATACCCGTTTATAAAGGCGCCTCAGTTCCAAAGAGTAACTCTACAAATTTCCGATAGTATTGCGATCTTTAACTTTGAACTATCGAGCAAAGTATAGTTTGGGATCCATTTGGAGGATAAAGCCATATTGTCAACCAGAAAGCCAAGTGGGGGCCAAGAGATAGTTTAAGCCGAGATAAGATCTTGTGTTACGAAGCATAAGGTTTTGCTTAAAGATAGTCTACATTAAAGAGATAATACTTGCATTGCGGGGGACTGTTAAAACATATAATATATCGGGCACAATTTACAACCAGATTAAGAACAACAATTTGTGTTTCTTACAAATTGTGTACTGCGTGGGAGTAGAACCCATGATACTGGTATGGTGGGTCGATATTTTAGCCACTACTCCACATACGCAGTTGCTCAGTTCGTTTTCACGGTTAGTAAGGTTCACATCTTTATGCAGATTTGCCTTATTATCGGTTAGACCCACTTCATCATCATCATCATCTCAGTTCATACAGGTCTCGCTATTGGGCTCGGACCTTCTCCATTGTGGGACGGAAAATTTATAATACCACACTAGCCAGACGTAATGGTACAGAATTTCATTTTGGATTTTCCTTGTCTTGTATAGATGTTGTATGCATATCTACCTCCCCTAGCCGTCTTTCCCCTAGTCGTCAAGACACTCCACCGTCTCTTTCACGGAAGGTGCTTTGAGGAACTGTTTTACTTAGTACCACCGTCACCTTTCTACTATCGCATCACTCGAAATCTTAGCAGAATTTATTCATTTTACCGGGTAATGCCTTCAAAGTGTACGTTTTCGGAGATCTATCTCCCACTTACGTGCAAGATTTGGAAGGAACTACCTGCTGCTATGTTTACTGAGCGCTATATATTGAGATTTAAACGAGGTTAATAATATCACTTTCTTCTGAAGAGGCAGTGGCCTTCTTGTGCCTCTGGTATTGCAAAGGTTCATGTGCGGTAGTATCACTTACAATTAGGTGTGTTGCTCGCTCATTTGCCACCATATGTAATAAAAAATACCTTCACTAACTCAAAAGAGGTTTGCTAGGACCTTTCCGGCGAATCGAGTAAATAAAATGGCTATTTTTATTAGGTGGTCCTGTATCGATTAGGTATTTGGCATTACATCAACTGGACGTAGTTATGAAAGCTATATAAACCCACATCTAGAGTGAAATTAAATTATCTATTTAGATTGGTATCCAACTGTATGTTCCACCTTCTTAAAAAAGATTCTGACCAAAATATCAAGCCACTACAAAAATGACCTGGTTACCAACTCTTCATAGAAACGTTTTCGAAAAGTTAAATGGATCTATGTTACATATACCTATAAATTCACGTATTGTCATTATGTAAAATAGAACCAAGCCACACACTAACGGTACCAACCTTGATCGGGTCACTTTTCACTTGTTTACATATGCAGAATTTTATTAAAACTGGAAGAAAATATACGACCATAATATGCCATTAGAATATGAGGAACTATTACGTCGATAGGTAAAGTAGCTATATATTTGCATGTCTCTTCCGTTGTCGCTGACATATTCTTGGAGTATTTCAAGGAGACTGCTCTTTACAGTAGGCAGCGGCCTAGGTATGCCCTTGATATTGCAGATGTGGATCTCGTAGTGGCAGTATTATTTATCTTTAGGTGTGTTGTTTGCTTGAATGGCATCAAAACCAATAAAAAAAAATCAAGAGTAAATCATTTTCTTTTGAACTCGTATTCTCACTGTTATATTAATTCACATCTGACTACGAATAGGTATAATCACATCACATTCTCTGGGAGTGTTATCTCTGGCGAGTAACTGGAGAAAATTTATGTGCATTCAATCGTTTTCGCCATACTTACTATTGCAATCTCAATCAATTATCGCCAACTTATAGGCCCTGTTAAACTCTCTTGTATCCGTGGTGCTGCACTTATCGTAACTGTACACGTATTTACTAATTGGCCGACTAGTTACTTGGCTGTATTGCACAAGAAAGAAGTAGAAGCATTATCTTCTCTAACTTATCCTATTTAACTTTTCCAATTAAATTGCGGGGTGTGCGGTTACGTGTTCCAAGATAATTTAAAGCATTTCCCGGGCTGCTTAAAGGTCTAACTTCATTGTCTTCTTAGGAGATCCTTGCGCATCCTGGCTTGCAGGAGTTACGAATATGGGAATGTGTTGTGGGAAACTCGCAATAAAAGTAATGAATTTTCATATTAAATATATTATTGAAAACTCATGAGGTACATATTTATTTTGTTTTATATACACCAACATTATAAATGGGAAAGATTTGTTAAATTATTTGCATTTGATGGACTCTAAAACATTATTGGGCATGCGCTGTGAAAATTGTTAATAATACATGCAACTAACTTTTCCCCTCTACGAGATACTAGTTGTTATTCATCATCATCATCTCAGCCCATATACGTCTCACTGTTGGGCTCGGGGCTCCTCCATAATGGAAGGGTAATTGACCTACTATACCACGCTGGTCATACGTATTGGTATAGGGTTTTATTTCGAGTTTTCCTCCTCTCACATAGATATTATATGTGTTTTATATCCCTTAGTCGTCTTGTACGATCACCCACGGGTAAGATAGGGGGTGGTGAATTGTATTCTTACTCCGACACCAGACGGAAGTTTAGTTGTTATCTATACCAATAAATAAAATTGGAGTGTCTGTTTGTAATGTCAAAATAATAGGGTTTTTTCATACTCACACGGTTATTTGCACGACACCTATGCCTAAAATAGCAGTTAAAAAATTTTGTCTGTCTGTCTGTCTGTTTGTTCCGGGTAATCTTCAAAATGGCTGGACCGATTTCAAAAATTCTTTCACCAATGGAAAGCTATAATATCAGGGCGTAAACTAGGCTATATTTTATCCCGGTATTCCCACGGGAACGGGAACTACGCGGGTAAAACGACTATAACCTATAACCGAAGCGAAGCGAGGGCGGGTTGCTAGTTAAAAATAAACTAATCAAAATATTGTTTATTTCACTAATTTGTAATCAAAAATCAGATATGAGGTCAAGAGAAATTGCAATAAAAACCTATTTGTGTAATAGAATGTCGAATGTAGAAAAGTCTAATGTCACGTGAAATACGCCCAGAAGGGTTAATGAGTTTTCGACTTAAAGGATATAATTTCTACTTAAAAAGACACAACTTAAAAGTGTGCTTTTATGCACAATTTTTTATGCACGTAGTCATTCATGCATGCTGCACATGTGTAGTTTCCAGATAGAAGAATAGTCCTTTTATATTAATATTCATTTTTTAAGCTATTGCATAGCTTTTATCGCGGGCTTGGCGCGGGCACCGAATCAAGAAATTCCGTAATGAAAATAAAACCTCACACCCCCTACTATGTAGACATCTACATGGTACGCGGGTGACGGCAGCTCGGCCGAGCGTACGGTCGTCGACACATTCTGCGTTCGTCCGTCTCGGTGCGCACACGTGCCACCACTTTGCGTAGCTTACGCCACAAAAGTGTTTTCGCGCGTTTTCTAACGGTCCCAACGATCTTCAGCGGACGACAGTGGTAATCCAAACCGCCTTTATTGTTATACATATAGTACATTTGTTTTCTTATCGGTCACCACGCTCAAAAAGTGTAACTTGAATTAATATCAAAGAAAAAAAAATACTGCATAAATAAAAAATAAATAAATAATTATAATTGCATAAGTTGGTAAAAAATGCTATGTAATAGCTTTACCGCGGCAGTCCCCGAGTGCCACACGTTTTTTTTTTCGTGTGATGACGGTGTAAGAATATAATTTACCACTCCTTATCTTATCCGAGGGTGTTGTAATAGACCGGAGCTTTGTAAGAGATGTTGAACTAGAAATGAAATCCTATCGCAACACCTCTGCTCACCATGGTACAGTAGGTTAATATCGCTCCTATTGTAGAGTAGGCACGCGCCCAGCAGTGGGACGTAACTGAACTGTGATGATGACGATAATAATGAGTGATTTTATATTCAGCTAATCAACTCATCATCTTAAAATAGGATTATGGGAAATGATGACTTGTATAAATAAACTTATCAACTTTATGTTACCTAATAATAGTATACCTACGGCTACGTTCTTTTAGTAGGTAAATAAAAATAGTCTACAAAACTTGGCACCCATTTATCTCTTGAGTATATTGTCGCCGAAGTCAACTGTCACACCATCATTATCACGCTATTCAACTTAGTTCCTGTTTACATATTTGTTCTTCTGGTGCGATAAATATGTATGTAGGTACCTACTGTCAATACCTCCCAGGGAAATAACATTTTGTTCGAGGTACAAAGTTCTAAATAATTTGTGATACCGCGTATTTACGAGTTCAGTGGAAAGAAAGCGCATAGATGTATGTCTTAAGACTGTCGTTTCTTACGAAGACGTGCCGAATAAAAAATAATTGTAAAGACAGCTTTACTTGACTTACATATTTGAAGAGTATACTTATTTTTTATTTTTAACATTATGCACTAGGTGTTGGCAGAATACCAGCGCTATTTCTTTCAGAAGAAGTAACACGAACTGAGCCAATAGCTTTTCTTGTTCCTCGTTAAAATTAAATTATCTTCACTCTGGACAGTTCTTTATGTAATATGGATTTTATTGGTATCCTTTTATTGTAATATAATGGTTCATTCTTTAGTGCGCGCTGTGGTCTTTATTAGGTATAACTAGTAACCCACCCTTGCTGTGCCTCGGTTCCAGTCGCCTAAGATATGGGTTCGAGTCCTGGACCGACAAAATTTTATAGGCTTTTTCTGAGTGGAAATATAGACTAAGTTTTTTCTTATATAGACAGCTACCTGATAGTAAAATATTATTAACATCAGTCCAGCCGTTCCTAAGAATACCCGGAAGAGTCAGACGGACAGATATATAACACAAATGTAAACTGGTTGTTGTGGCATAGGTATCGTGAAAATAAGCATGTGAGCATGATAAACACCTATTATTTTCACATTACAAACAGACACTTCAATTTAATTTATTTGTATATATTTAAAACTGTGTATATTTAAAACGATAAATAAAATAAGTACTAATAACAGCTTAAGTTTTATATTATAATAAGTTAACAGATCTAAATATAATAATAACTTTGGTAAAATTAATATCTTTGGTTTACATTAAAGTATTAACATAATTATTTAATAATAATACTGTAATTGTTCATGTTGTGTGTTGTTAAAATATATAATATGAACAAACAAATTTAGGTTAGGTTCAGGTTTGTTCTGAATAATAATATTAAACGAGCTATTATTCTTTAAATTATAAAATAATTTCATGTATCTTTTAAACTGTAAATATTTGGATTTATATGAAGTTGTATTTTTTATTTTTATTTATGTATTTAGATATAAAACATGAAATAACTTTGTACAGTAACATAACGTCATCTAGTAAATCCTTGATACACTTCTATTAGACTATAATATGTGTATAAATCAAATAAACTAATCCAAAGAAATCTACAAAATAGCTTCAATATGCTCCGTCGTCCAGATATATACTTTATAAAACTAGAGAATTATATAAAATAAAATAAATTAATCTTATTAATCAATAAATTTGTAAATAAAACTATAAAAGTAAAATAAATTACGATATACGATGAATACGAAAAATTCTTATAATGAAATCATAATCCTAATACTACTCTTGTATGACACAAAGCTAATATTAAAATAATAGTGAAATCATCGAATAGTCGAAATAATAGTGAAGACGGAGTAAGAAATTCATAACATCTTGTAGACACAGTGGTGAATAGTCTTACTCCGTCACCTCATGGCAAATACAACAATATGACTAAATAAGATTTCACAGGTAGTGTAACAGTTCATTCTGATGTTCATAGCTTATACATTGAGCCCCATAGTTATGTCTTTCACGGTATTCGCTGGTAGAGACCGCAAGTTATTACATTCTATAATCGCAATCATATGCGTTGCTTATTATAATAACATCAACAGCAATTTAAAACATGTATATGTCGGCGTTGCGCCAGGAATTTGGACGATGATAGTAAAATACCGTGTATGTAATCACTGTATTTATTACAAGTTATTGCCGGAGAAGTGAGTGAAGTAAAACTGTCCTCTATTCTGATCTTACAATGTTTTTATAACCTCCGCTTTACAATGAAACGGTCTAGTCTTAGTAACTACAATTACTTTTTATAACAAACAAATAAAACAACTACTTTTACTATAGGAATATAGCTAAATAATAATGATAAATATTCTAATGCATTTAACATAATTCCAAATAGTCAATTTTACACAATTTATAAAGGAAATATTGTTCTCATATATTGTTCAACAGACGGCGCTCTAACTAGAAATAAATTACAATCTTTATTGTGTAAAAACAACTAAATATGGTTACAAATAATTACATTAATTCTAATCGATTTTAATTTGATCAATTATATAAATATTTAAACAATTAAATCAAAGATACATTCAAAAAGTGTCTTAAATATCATAGCATGGTAAATAGCAGTGTTGTTACTACAAATAATTATTTAAATATTAGTTGCAAATATTTCAAACATGTTTATAACTATAATTGATAACACATACATCAACAATTTACAAATATTGCCGATAGAGGGCGATATGCGCCCATATATACATACACTACACTACCCATAAATATATTTTCTGAGATTAATACTTTAAATGAGCTAATAATATAGGCGTTTTTCCTTTTTTCGTTTCCAAAAGTAATTTTCTAGAAGATTCCATTGTATTAGATCGTTTTACCAGACATATATCACTCGCTGACGATACTCCGGAATGATTGCTTCATTTGATTCATATTTCTGAAATTACAGTTACATAGAGATAATGGTGTGCTCCAAGTACTCAGCTCACGTGCTTGGTTTTGTAGTTTCTATCCACGCAAGATACTTCTTTGTACGTGTCAAAAATTTTTTGTGTTATTTTAGTCGTTAACTGTAGATTAGTAAAGTCCGTAAATAAAGTTTTTAAATAAAAACCGTAGCAAAAATTTGTTAGTTTGATACTACCTTTCTAAGGGGCGTGAGAGATGACTAAGGAATGTAAGCAGATAATATATTTACAAGAGATGCTTTCTCAATAAAGACCAACTCGTTGCGTCATGAATTCCTGTAATCTGTACTAGAAAATAAAATTATATGCGGTATCGATTACATATAGATTGCGATAAGTACAGGAGGATTTCCATATAATGGCGGGGTAACAATACAATTCTGCGCCCTCTCTCCTGTCTAAGGGTGTCATAAAACACGACTACGCGATATAAAACGCATATAACATCGATACAAGGGAACTAAAACTCAATATAAAACCCTATGTCAACAAGGGATGCAAATATCGAAACCAAAAACATCGATGTATCGATGTACCGATACATCGATGTTTCAGAACAAATATCGATGTATAAAAAAAGCTCTAAAAACATCGATGTATCGAGACATCGATGTTTTTTTAAAGATTTAATAAAGTGTCAGACACTTTGCTTGAGGGACTGCGATGAGTGTTTTTTTAGTTAAATTCTAAGAGTAATAACTTATAATGTCATTCAAGCCTATTTTTCACATGATCAGCATCAACATTTGCGTGATAAGCTTTTTTTTGAGTTATTTAGAAACAGAGTAACTAACTTGTCATGCAGTCTCCTCTAAAAGTGCCACACTTTTAAATCATGCTGGCAATACATCGTATCGTTCGTACTATGGATGACACCCTTGCCGAACAGTGAATAGAACTTGTATAGATTGTGATAATGATGAGATGTTACAGGAGGATATTGATTACCTTTGATATTCTAGGAGCAGCTGTAATAACTTCACCTTCAGGTTCGCCACTATTCCTATCAACATGAAACATGCCGTCATTTCTGAAATAAATAAAAATGGTATCGTTATTTATATGAATAATGCTTAATTATAATTTACTTTAAATCATTAATAGTTAGCACTTATATGTTCTAGGAGACGAAGTGCGTGACAACATTGACGTCGTCGTTGTCCATTGCATTTTTTTGGAGTTAGGTTACCGTCAGCGCACCCGCCGCCCAGCTCCGTCCGGGGCGACAGAGGGGCGGCGAGCGACCCCGTAACTCACCCATTTTTTTTTTTTGGGTGGGCTATGGTAAGCGCACGCGCGAACCAGTCCATCCGGGGCGATGAAAGGACGGCGCGCGGGCCCATAACCCACCCGTACCCACGTCACCTCGTTGTTGGGCCGACCACCGGAGCAGATGTGACTTGTCGTCAGTGGTTGGCCTGACGGATTACCCTTTTGAGTAACCTCACCTCTCGACGTCCTGGGACATCGGTCACCGTCGCGCGGTTAGCCTCCCTGCGGGTGACGGACAATTCCCCGGTCCGATCAGCCGCGGCCTCGGCTAGGGTAGCATTAGGCGCAGATACTCGTGCCTGCGCTGCCCGAGTCGCCGGCGGCGGAACGTGTCGCCGAATAGGAGCTCTACTCGCACACGATCCGCCTCCTTCCGCGAGATTACGGCCTCACAGAAGGCGGCGACCGCGTCTCAGTTCCTGACGTTGATGAGCATCTCCCTGGCGATGGTCGGCAGCGCCAGGTCGGCACCGATAATCGCGACGAGTTCACGGCGCTCCCCTTCCTATGCAGCACACTCCTCGAGCGTGTGCTGCGCCGTATCCTCGTCTCAACTACAGTGGTGGCAGGACGGTGTGCTCTCCCTCCTGACAATCTTGTGCAGGTACTTCCCAAAACACCCGTGCCCCGTCAGCACCTGCACCAGTCAGAAGGAAAGCACCCCGTGCGTCCGCTCCAACCACTCTATCAGCACCGGCCGGAGGGCCTCGACGGTCCTGACACTGTACCGAGGACTCTCCAGCCGGACTGCCCAACGGGCAATGACTTCTTGGCGGGCGTCGAGCCACCAGGCGGTGATCTCTTTGATGGAGACCATACCGCCGCGGGCGCGCGTCTCCGACGCCCGGCGATAAATGTCGGCGAGCATCTCCGCCTCCAGGTCCCACGGGGGACTTCCGGCCAACTCACCCATAGCACGTCACCTTCGCCGTTGGGCCGACCACTGGAGTCGAGTGCCTTGTCTTCAGTGGTTGACCCGACGGAATACCCCGAGGGAGTACCCTCTTCTTTCGACATCCCTGTCCCGGGTCGTCGGTAATTGTCTGTAGTCCTAGAGAAGCCTTGGTTCGTTGTTTGGTAGGTGGAAATCGCCCGGCTTTTGCTGGTGGAGAGGATGAAGTGACAAAACGGGATCCTTTCTCTCCAACTATAACAGATTTTGTAGGGACATTTTTCATCGACAAGCGTCTGAACACGATTGTGAGGAGGGAGTGGGTGGGAGTATTGCCACCACTGCGATTACGACGGGTACACATCGTAGAATACATGTTTGAAGTCTGTCGTGGCCTAGGGAGAACACCGATAAGATGATGCTCCACAGCTTCAGGAGCTGAGACGCGGTTACTATTTTCTGTAAGGCAGAATGTGTATACACAGCTCCATTTCTGTTTACAGCGATAGTATATATTAAGTACAGCTTAAAACCTTCCTAAATATATAAGCTATCTAACATTATAACTTTTTTGAATTCCAACTGAATGTTTTTGCGATTACCGTTTCCTAATAAAGAACTCCATAGCTTTGTAATCGCAAATTGCTAATTACGATATCGTACGGCTGTTATTGAAAAATAAGATTTGGTGATGCATTTTATTAGAATATTGTGAGTTCTTACCCCAAGTACAGATTCTGGTTCGAGTCGTCTCTTTTGAAACTCTGTGGTTTTGGTATTTCAGGGTTTATATATGTAGCTTTAAGTATACTCCATTGCTTCTGTGGACGATATGGATCAGCTGGGGTATTCGAGTAACCCTCACTACTATTGAAACATAATCTGAAAAAATCATTTAAAAATGTAATTTTATTTTTACACTTGTACATTCGTATATTTAAGGATATGTGTCCTGAAATGGAAAATAGAGAGGAAGATCCACTACTTTCTTACGGTTAATTAATATATTATAAGATTATAAGGAAATCTCTTACTCCTATATGAGTAGCCTCTATAATTTTAAGTTGCAGTTGCCCGTAGAACTTCGAATATTGATTCGGTAGATGTTTCGGCTTTAAATATACTTTTTAAATGGCTCGACTAAATTGAAACTTGGTCACCATGCTGTGTCGAAACCACTGACGATGGGCTGCCCTCAAGGTTCGGTATTAAGTCCATATCTATGGAATTTAGGTTTTGACGATTTTCTCGAGTTACCTTTACCGAAAGATTGTCTACTGATCGGCTATCCAGACGACGGACTTTTACTTATACAATCGAACACAAGGGATGGTTTAGAGAAATTAGCGGAAAAATGGCTCAATAATATATTCGATTGGGGTACATTAAACCGGCTTGCCTTAGCACCACAAAAAACATATCATCTTTTATTAAAAGGACATTTACAATCGGCGCCGCGTATAAAATTCAATAATATGACTGTCAAAAAGAAAGAATCAGTTTGCTATCTCAGCCTAGTCTTCGAAAAAAATTTTTCATTTATTGAGCATATTAAAACTCTAGGCGAAAAAGCGAAACGGAATTTCTACGCGCATACTAGAATATCCACATCTACTTGGGGCCTTCATTTTAATACATTTAAAACCATATACATGGCCACATATTTGGAGTGTATTTGTTACGCTGAACCTGTATGGGCCGATAGGGCCACCATAGGGGCGGCTCGCCTTAAATTACTACAGAGCCAACGATTGGCCCTAATATTCTTATGTAAAGCCTATAGAACGGTTAGTACCGAGGCCTTACCAGTACTCGCGGGTGTACTTCCGGTTGATTTGGAGATTCAGAGACGAGCGTCAATGTATTACACCACAAAGGAAACTATGAATACAGATTTCCTTCTACCGCGCGACCGAAATAAAATTGCTAGATTGTTTGCACCACAATCCATTGTCTATGAGGAACTTTTAACTGAATGGCAAGAAAGATGGGATTCATCATCGAAAGGTCGTCAACTTTATCTATTTTTTCCATGCATCCGGGAGCGCCTGGAGAAGGTGTGGCTGGAGGTTAACCACTTCGTGGCCCAATTTTTAACTGGCCATGGCAACTTTAAAAGTAAATTATTTTCTTTTAAACTCGTACCATCACCATTATGTCAATGTTCCACATCTGACCACGAGTATGAACAATCAGCACATCACATTCTCTGGGAGTGCGATCTCTGGCGAAACGAGCGTAACCTTATGTTAAACAGTTTGCAAGTCACCTGTGGGGTAGTATACTATACGGACCTTGTAGCAACTCGAGAAAATTTCCGTGCGTTCATGCGTTTCTGCCATACCTACTGTAGCAATCAATCTTAACGCTCACATATAGGCCCCGTTAAGCTCTTCCGTATCCGTGGTGCCGTACTGCTGCGCTATCGTAGCTGTACACCTTTTTACTTATTGGCTGACTAGTCATTTTGTTTTCCTGTCTCCCGCTTTGCCTAGGAGGGAAGTGGAATCTCTCTTTCCGACTCCTCCTCTTTAATCTTTTCAAATTAAATTTGTTGCGGGTCCCAAGACAATTAAAATCATATCCCAGGACTGCCTGAGGGTCAAACCTCGATGTCATTTATGGAGACCATTGTGGATCCTGGCTTACAGGAGTTACAATGGTGGGAATGTGTGGTGGGATTAGTCCGATAAAAAAATATATATATCTGCAAGACTGTTACCATCCCTAATGACAGTTGATCCCCCAACGAGCAACACCCCGATGAGCTAAATACTTGAAATTCGGACCTTAGCTCAGAAGTGGATGACAATGCATGATAATGTGTCAGAAAAGCAACTAATTTGTACTTACATAACCACCAAGGTGGTGAGGACAATAATGTTAAAGATAATATTGATACCCATGATGTTGTTTCTATAGCTGGAGTAAGAATGTAGCTTAATAAAGATTAACGCGAGTTTTATACTTGTGCTGTTACTGATAATGAGATATTCCACATCATTATAATATTCATTGAAAGATCTATTTAAATATAAAAGCCTATTTAATTTGACGGTTTATTTATTATTCTATTATAATTTCTATAAATATGAATGATTTATTATATGGATTGCTAAATAAGAATTCACAAAAATAATTTATGTACTTATACTTTAGTAATTGCCTTTTTGACAAATTCATCCAACAATCCTGTGAATGGAAAACCTGTGTGCTTACTCTTGAATCTTGATTCCAATCCTAAATCCAATTGCAGATCGAATTTGAGCAATTTGGTACTCTTGAAAGCGACATTAGCGAACGATTGGAATCAAATTCGATAGAACTTTTTTAAACTAAGTAAATTCGATTCTCGTCGATTGAGTCAAATATTTGTTACTCCCGACGTGATTTTGACGTAGTTTAAAATCGTTAGTGTTGCACAATTTTGAAGAAAGCGTCTTTGTAGTGATCAAGTTCGCTAACGTTATTAAAGTAATAAAATACGGCACATTTGGTAAAATGAATAACAGCAAATGCGAAGAATTCATTCTCGATTTTATTTAAGAGTACCAAATATAAGTTTGCTGAGATTGAAATTGAATCGGATTCGAAATTAGAATTGATTTCAAGGGTAAGCCCACTGCTGAGCAGCGCCTTGATCTCGTTGCAAATTGGTGCCGACCTGACGCTGCCGACTATCGCCAGGGAGATGCTCGGCAGTATCAGGAACTGGGACGCGGTCGCCGCCTTCTGCGAGGCAGTCGTCTCGCGGAAGGAGGCAGCGGAGCGCGCGCGGGAGGATCGCCTCCACGACGACGCAATCCGCCGCCGGCGACTTGGGCGACGCAGGCGCGAGTATCTGCGCCTAATGCCGCCCTAGCAGAGGTTGCGGGTGACTGGACAGGGGATTTAGTCCGTCACCCGTAGAGAGGCTAACCGTGCGACGATGACCGAGGTCCCTGAGGGGGAACGTTGAGAGGAGAGAGTACCCCGCGACTGGGGTATTCCGTCGGACCGACCACTGAAGAAAAGTTACCCTGCACCGGTGGTCGGTCCAACAACGAAGGTGACGTGTCACGGGTGGGTCATGGGGTCGCGCGCCGCCCCTCTGTCGCCCCGGATGGATCCGGGCGGCGGGTATGCTGACCATGGCCCACCCTTAAAAAAAAGAAGGCAAGCCCACTGGAGTTTAAACGCACCTAACGGTAGGTAGCGTGTGCCACTCGTATTTCAGAGGTCCATAAACAATAATTACGACCTAACAGCTGGCGTGTTGCTTGCTCGTCCGGGATGAAAGGTAACTAAAAAGAGAGCTCTATAAAACTATACTACTAGTGGATGTTATTAAGTTCGTGGAAAGAAAGGGAAATACTAAATTAAAGTTTTAAAATATTTGTCCTTTCCCAATAATATTCACCCTCCGTTTTAATATATTTTTAGATCTATCGCATAACTTATTAATGGTCTTAAAAGAAGGCGGAATTCGAAATAAAGACTCCTCGAGTTTGCCATCACCTTAAAAAATAAGACATGCGCCTCTATTTTCATTTTTGTGATCAAGTGATAATCGCTGGAAGCCATATGTAGAATGTAAGGTAGATGCGCAATTGTTTAAAACTGCATCGTTCGAAGGCAACCTTCGTATATATGATCGATAACATGACCAATGTGGACTGATATGCTATCGTATAAAAGTAAAACACCTTTTGTAAGTTTACGTATTCCCTTTCCTTTAATAGCCTTTATTAATGGATACCCGTTGTAGTGGATGTAATGGATACCCATGGAATTAATGTAGATAATAATTAATATTCAAATGAAATATTTGTACGCCGATACAAACGGCCAAACATGAATGGACTCTCAATTAATTCCATCTTGCATGCTTTGTATGTACACATGTTGAACAAATAGGGGAAGTCTGGCCATAGTGGATAGGCCAGGCAAAGTGAATACCCTTTATTTCTCGCCAAGAACATGTCGGAATACGCACGCCTCGCGCCTTTACACCCCCTTCCCCATCTGCATTCGTGGGCAAACAGAGCTAGCGCAAGATCGCGTCGCGTTCCAGAGAAAAATCGAAAAAACCAAATATTTAAGTTTTCTTATTACTTTTCAAGGTACGTAATACTTTAATAACTCATGTAAAAGTTAAACATATTGTTTAGTACGATTATGTCCTTTTAGTGCATATTTTCAGGTATTAATTCTGAGAGAACAAATACTTTGTCGCCACTTCATTTGGTTTTAGCTTAGGTTGAATGAAATGAATAGATATAAGGCAAAGTGAACACGGGCAAAGTGGATAGGGTATTCGCTTTGCCAAGCAATGAAAAACATGAATATAAATTTAAATACTGCGACAAAAAAAATCAAAATACTAAAACCACCAAAAATATAATTGTTAAAGATAAGAGTAAGAATAGCGGTAAGAAAAACAAAGAAGAACAGTGTGTATGCTATTATTTTGAAGAGAACTACATAGAGATAACTAAAATTGGATCCAATGTGATAAATGTAAGCAATGGAGTCACAAAAATATTATTTATGAATGCTTATGAAGGCTTATTTCTTTGTTATATCTGCACTGATTAGTTTAAAATTAGGCTAAGTATTTGTGTTCACTTTGCTCTATCGTCCTATCCACTTTGTCCGACCTATGAAGCAAAGTGGATACTGGTATATGTTGCAATATTATTGACAATTAAAATTAAGGAACTGCTCTTAAGCAATTTTTGTTAATTATATTAAAAACTTTAATTAATGTTTATTCTCATTGAACATTTGTTTTATTTATATGCCCATTGGTTATCTAACTATAGCCCATCAAACATTAAGGTGTCCGCTTTGCTCGGACTTCCCCTAAAATTTGATTATTATTATTATGTATCTCCGATTCACGGCTATCTTCCAAGGGAAGATACACGGTCTTTTGAAAGGCTTACATGAGGATATGGATCCAACACGCAGAGGCCTTTGGAGAAATTTAATTTAAATATGGGATGGGACGTCTACCGATGACACTCCACGTCTGCACATAACACTCGTGAACTGCCAACGATAGGTGTAAAACTATTGTACAATGATGGTATCTAAATCCTGGTTATGGGGTTGCGAGGTTTGGTGGACTATTTTACTTAAAACTATTGATATTAAACGTCGTCTGCCTTCAATACCTTTATCGTCTTGAACTTTGGCAGACGGTGACTCGCCAACTCACTGAATGGGCCCTCCCTAAACGGTCGCCACAGACACGCAGGCCTTACGGGCAACAGGGGGACAACATTGGTGTAAGTGGCTTAAGGTGTCGAGCGATGCGGCGCCTGTTTCACCACTGCAAGTCCCCGATTAACGGCGACCCGCAGTGGTTTCCCCGTAGTTATGCCCTTGAAAATGACCCTTCCACCCCCGAGCATATAGCTCTGGCTACCCCTCTCTGACCAGCCGTTTAAGGCAAGCTAGAGTTGAGAATCCTGCGGACACTCTTCGCTTTCCACTCTAGCCAGTCAGTAAAGGCGAGCTAGACACGAGGCCCTGACCGACTCTCAGGGCACTCAGGACCGCAGTATCATCACTCACATTCAGCACGCCACAAGCTGCGGTTTATTGGCTTTCCTATAAATCTTGTGATCCATTTTGTCTTTTATATCAAAAGAACTTAGAGAGCCATATAATGTTCCTCCAAGGTTTGCGTTAGTCCCATAGTGAGATAAAGACTGGCCGAGAGGTAGATATACCGAAACGTAATTTTCTCCCGTTACGGCAATGTGGCATTGCCGTTACGGTAATGCCACATCCCTTACAATTAATCATTTTGGACCACAAGATGCGACGTTGATTGCATATCAAGAACCTACTCTCTATAGAGAGTATGCGTTGCTATCCAGATAAAAGTATAGCCAACGGGCTATCGCTCGTCGGCTCGCCGGCATCAGAATGTCTCTCAGAGTATGTTACAGCAGAGACGAGCCCAAATTATTCTCTCTAAGTCTGAATTCTAGTGGTTGTTAGGGCTGGCCTTGGAACGTTATGAACAGAACGTAGTTCAGTTTAATTCCGTAAAGACACAATTTTGTATGCTCACTGCAAAGAAATACCCGTTTATAAAGGCGCCTCAGTTCCAAAGAGTAACTCTACAAATTTCCGATAGTATTGCGATCTTTAACTTTGAACTATCGAGCAAAGTATAGTTTGGGATCCATTTGGAGGATAAAGCCATATTGTCAACCAGAAAGCCAAGTGGGGGCCAAGAGATAGTTTAAGCCGAGATAAGATCTTGTGTTACGAAGCATAAGGTTTTGCTTAAAGATAGTCTACATTAAAGAGATAATACTTGCATTGCGGGGGACTGTTAAAACATATAATATATCGGGCACAATTTACAACCAGATTAAGAACAACAATTTGTGTTTCTTACAAATTGTGTACTGCGTGGGAGTAGAACCCATGATACTGGTATGGTGGGTCGATATTTTAGCCACTACTCCACATACGCAGTTGCTCAGTTCGTTTTCACGGTTAGTAAGGTTCACATCTTTATGCAGATTTGCCTTATTATCGGTTAGACCCACTTCATCATCATCATCATCTCAGTTCATACAGGTCTCGCTATTGGGCTCGGACCTTCTCCATTGTGGGACGGAAAATTTATAATACCACACTAGCCAGACGTAATGGTACAGAATTTCATTTTGGATTTTCCTTGTCTTGTATAGATGTTGTATGCATATCTACCTCCCCTAGCCGTCTTTCCCCTAGTCGTCAAGACACTCCACCGTCTCTTTCACGGAAGGTGCTTTGAGGAACTGTTTTACTTAGTACCACCGTCACCTTTCTACTATCGCATCACTCGAAATCTTAGCAGAATTTATTCATTTTACCGGGTAATGCCTTCAAAGTGTACGTTTTCGGAGATCTATCTCCCACTTACGTGCAAGATTTGGAAGGAACTACCTGCTGCTATGTTTACTGAGCGCTATATATTGAGATTTAAACGAGGTTAATAATATCACTTTCTTCTGAAGAGGCAGTGGCCTTCTTGTGCCTCTGGTATTGCAAAGGTTCATGTGCGGTAGTATCACTTACAATTAGGTGTGTTGCTCGCTCATTTGCCACCATATGTAATAAAAAATACCTTCACTAACTCAAAAGAGGTTTGCTAGGACCTTTCCGGCGAATCGAGTAAATAAAATGGCTATTTTTATTAGGTGGTCCTGTATCGATTAGGTATTTGGCATTACATCAACTGGACGTAGTTATGAAAGCTATATAAACCCACATCTAGAGTGAAATTAAATTATCTATTTAGATTGGTATCCAACTGTATGTTCCACCTTCTTAAAAAAGATTCTGACCAAAATATCAAGCCACTACAAAAATGACCTGGTTACCAACTCTTCATAGAAACGTTTTCGAAAAGTTAAATGGATCTATGTTACATATACCTATAAATTCACGTATTGTCATTATGTAAAATAGAACCAAGCCACACACTAACGGTACCAACCTTGATCGGGTCACTTTTCACTTGTTTACATATGCAGAATTTTATTAAAACTGGAAGAAAATATACGACCATAATATGCCATTAGAATATGAGGAACTATTACGTCGATAGGTAAAGTAGCTATATATTTGCATGTCTCTTCCGTTGTCGCTGACATATTCTTGGAGTATTTCAAGGAGACTGCTCTTTACAGTAGGCAGCGGCCTAGGTATGCCCTTGATATTGCAGATGTGGATCTCGTAGTGGCAGTATTATTTATCTTTAGGTGTGTTGTTTGCTTGAATGGCATCAAAACCAATAAAAAAAAATCAAGAGTAAATCATTTTCTTTTGAACTCGTATTCTCACTGTTATATTAATTCACATCTGACTACGAATAGGTATAATCACATCACATTCTCTGGGAGTGTTATCTCTGGCGAGTAACTGGAGAAAATTTATGTGCATTCAATCGTTTTCGCCATACTTACTATTGCAATCTCAATCAATTATCGCCAACTTATAGGCCCTGTTAAACTCTCTTGTATCCGTGGTGCTGCACTTATCGTAACTGTACACGTATTTACTAATTGGCCGACTAGTTACTTGGCTGTATTGCACAAGAAAGAAGTAGAAGCATTATCTTCTCTAACTTATCCTATTTAACTTTTCCAATTAAATTGCGGGGTGTGCGGTTACGTGTTCCAAGATAATTTAAAGCATTTCCCGGGCTGCTTAAAGGTCTAACTTCATTGTCTTCTTAGGAGATCCTTGCGCATCCTGGCTTGCAGGAGTTACGAATATGGGAATGTGTTGTGGGAAACTCGCAATAAAAGTAATGAATTTTCATATTAAATATATTATTGAAAACTCATGAGGTACATATTTATTTTGTTTTATATACACCAACATTATAAATGGGAAAGATTTGTTAAATTATTTGCATTTGATGGACTCTAAAACATTATTGGGCATGCGCTGTGAAAATTGTTAATAATACATGCAACTAACTTTTCCCCTCTACGAGATACTAGTTGTTATTCATCATCATCATCTCAGCCCATATACGTCTCACTGTTGGGCTCGGGGCTCCTCCATAATGGAAGGGTAATTGACCTACTATACCACGCTGGTCATACGTATTGGTATAGGGTTTTATTTCGAGTTTTCCTCCTCTCACATAGATATTATATGTGTTTTATATCCCTTAGTCGTCTTGTACGATCACCCACGGGTAAGATAGGGGGTGGTGAATTGTATTCTTACTCCGACACCAGACGGAAGTTTAGTTGTTATCTATACCAATAAATAAAATTGGAGTGTCTGTTTGTAATGTCAAAATAATAGGGTTTTTTCATACTCACACGGTTATTTGCACGACACCTATGCCTAAAATAGCAGTTAAAAAATTTTGTCTGTCTGTCTGTCTGTTTGTTCCGGGTAATCTTCAAAATGGCTGGACCGATTTCAAAAATTCTTTCACCAATGGAAAGCTATAATATCAGGGCGTAAACTAGGCTATATTTTATCCCGGTATTCCCACGGGAACGGGAACTACGCGGGTAAAACGACTATAACCTATAACCGAAGCGAAGCGAGGGCGGGTTGCTAGTTAAAAATAAACTAATCAAAATATTGTTTATTTCACTAATTTGTAATCAAAAATCAGATATGAGGTCAAGAGAAATTGCAATAAAAACCTATTTGTGTAATAGAATGTCGAATGTAGAAAAGTCTAATGTCACGTGAAATACGCCCAGAAGGGTTAATGAGTTTTCGACTTAAAGGATATAATTTCTACTTAAAAAGACACAACTTAAAAGTGTGCTTTTATGCACAATTTTTTATGCACGTAGTCATTCATGCATGCTGCACATGTGTAGTTTCCAGATAGAAGAATAGTCCTTTTATATTAATATTCATTTTTTAAGCTATTGCATAGCTTTTATCGCGGGCTTGGCGCGGGCACCGAATCAAGAAATTCCGTAATGAAAATAAAACCTCACACCCCCTACTATGTAGACATCTACATGGTACGCGGGTGACGGCAGCTCGGCCGAGCGTACGGTCGTCGACACATTCTGCGTTCGTCCGTCTCGGTGCGCACACGTGCCACCACTTTGCGTAGCTTACGCCACAAAAGTGTTTTCGCGCGTTTTCTAACGGTCCCAACGATCTTCAGCGGACGACAGTGGTAATCCAAACCGCCTTTATTGTTATACATATAGTACATTTGTTTTCTTATCGGTCACCACGCTCAAAAAGTGTAACTTGAATTAATATCAAAGAAAAAAAAATACTGCATAAATAAAAAATAAATAAATAATTATAATTGCATAAGTTGGTAAAAAATGCTATGTAATAGCTTTACCGCGGCAGTCCCCGAGTGCCACACGTTTTTTTTTTCGTGTGATGACGGTGTAAGAATATAATTTACCACTCCTTATCTTATCCGAGGGTGTTGTAATAGACCGGAGCTTTGTAAGAGATGTTGAACTAGAAATGAAATCCTATCGCAACACCTCTGCTCACCATGGTACAGTAGGTTAATATCGCTCCTATTGTAGAGTAGGCACGCGCCCAGCAGTGGGACGTAACTGAACTGTGATGATGACGATAATAATGAGTGATTTTATATTCAGCTAATCAACTCATCATCTTAAAATAGGATTATGGGAAATGATGACTTGTATAAATAAACTTATCAACTTTATGTTACCTAATAATAGTATACCTACGGCTACGTTCTTTTAGTAGGTAAATAAAAATAGTCTACAAAACTTGGCACCCATTTATCTCTTGAGTATATTGTCGCCGAAGTCAACTGTCACACCATCATTATCACGCTATTCAACTTAGTTCCTGTTTACATATTTGTTCTTCTGGTGCGATAAATATGTATGTAGGTACCTACTGTCAATACCTCCCAGGGAAATAACATTTTGTTCGAGGTACAAAGTTCTAAATAATTTGTGATACCGCGTATTTACGAGTTCAGTGGAAAGAAAGCGCATAGATGTATGTCTTAAGACTGTCGTTTCTTACGAAGACGTGCCGAATAAAAAATAATTGTAAAGACAGCTTTACTTGACTTACATATTTGAAGAGTATACTTATTTTTTATTTTTAACATTATGCACTAGGTGTTGGCAGAATACCAGCGCTATTTCTTTCAGAAGAAGTAACACGAACTGAGCCAATAGCTTTTCTTGTTCCTCGTTAAAATTAAATTATCTTCACTCTGGACAGTTCTTTATGTAATATGGATTTTATTGGTATCCTTTTATTGTAATATAATGGTTCATTCTTTAGTGCGCGCTGTGGTCTTTATTAGGTATAACTAGTAACCCACCCTTGCTGTGCCTCGGTTCCAGTCGCCTAAGATATGGGTTCGAGTCCTGGACCGACAAAATTTTATAGGCTTTTTCTGAGTGGAAATATAGACTAAGTTTTTTCTTATATAGACAGCTACCTGATAGTAAAATATTATTAACATCAGTCCAGCCGTTCCTAAGAATACCCGGAAGAGTCAGACGGACAGATATATAACACAAATGTAAACTGGTTGTTGTGGCATAGGTATCGTGAAAATAAGCATGTGAGCATGATAAACACCTATTATTTTCACATTACAAACAGACACTTCAATTTAATTTATTTGTATATATTTAAAACTGTGTATATTTAAAACGATAAATAAAATAAGTACTAATAACAGCTTAAGTTTTATATTATAATAAGTTAACAGATCTAAATATAATAATAACTTTGGTAAAATTAATATCTTTGGTTTACATTAAAGTATTAACATAATTATTTAATAATAATACTGTAATTGTTCATGTTGTGTGTTGTTAAAATATATAATATGAACAAACAAATTTAGGTTAGGTTCAGGTTTGTTCTGAATAATAATATTAAACGAGCTATTATTCTTTAAATTATAAAATAATTTCATGTATCTTTTAAACTGTAAATATTTGGATTTATATGAAGTTGTATTTTTTATTTTTATTTATGTATTTAGATATAAAACATGAAATAACTTTGTACAGTAACATAACGTCATCTAGTAAATCCTTGATACACTTCTATTAGACTATAATATGTGTATAAATCAAATAAACTAATCCAAAGAAATCTACAAAATAGCTTCAATATGCTCCGTCGTCCAGATATATACTTTATAAAACTAGAGAATTATATAAAATAAAATAAATTAATCTTATTAATCAATAAATTTGTAAATAAAACTATAAAAGTAAAATAAATTACGATATACGATGAATACGAAAAATTCTTATAATGAAATCATAATCCTAATACTACTCTTGTATGACACAAAGCTAATATTAAAATAATAGTGAAATCGTCGAATAGTCGAAATAATAGTGAAGACGGAGTAAGAAATTCATAACATCTTGCGGACACAGTGGTGAAGTCTTACTCCGTCACCTCAGGGCAAATACAACACTATGGCTAAATAATATTTCACAGGTAGTGTAACAGTTCATTCTGATGTTCATAGCTTGTACAATGAGCCCCTAGTTACATCTCTCACAGTATTCGCTGGTAGAGACCGCAAGTAATTATATTTTATAACCGCAATCATATACTTTGCTTATTATAATAACATCAATAGCAATTTAAAACATGTATACATACACAACACTGACCATAAATATACTTTGAGAGATTAATACTTTAAATGAGCTAATAATATAGGCGTTTTTCCTTTTTTCGTTTCCAAAAGTAATTTTCTAGAAGATTCCATTGTATTAGATCGTTTTACCAGACATATATCACTCGCTGACGATACTCCGGAACTATTGCTTCATTGGATTCATATTTCTGAAATTACAGTTACATAGAAATAATGGTGTGCGCCAAGTACTCAGCTCACGTGCTTGGTTTTGTGGTTTCTATCCACGCAAGATACTTCTTTGTACGTGTAAATTTTTTTTTGTGTTATTTTAGTCGTTAACTGTAGATTAGTAAAGTCCGTAAATAAAGTTTTTAAACAAAAACCGTAGCAAACATTTGTTAGTTTGATATTACCTTTGTAAGGGGCGTGAGAGATGACTAAGGAATGTAAGCAGATAACATATTTACAAGAGATGCTTTCTCAATAAAGACCAACTCGTTGCGTCATGAATTCCTGTAATCTGTACTAGAAAATAAAATTATATGCGGTATCGATTACATATAGATTGCGATAAGTACAGGAGGATTTCCATATAATGGCGGGGTAACAATACAATTCTGCGCCCTCTCTCCTGTCTAAGGGTGTCATAAAACACGACTACGCGATATAAAACGCATATAACATCGATACCAGGGAACTAAAACTCAATATAAAACCCTATGTCAACAAGGGATGCAAATATCGAAACCAAAAACATCGATGTTTCAGAATAAATATCGATGTACAAAAAAAAAACTCTAAAAACTTGTATCCAGACATCGATGTTTTTTTAAAGATTTAATAAAGTGTCAGATAGTTTCCTTGCGGGACTGTGATTTTTTTTTGTAGTTAAATACTAAGAGTAATAACTTATAATGTCATTAAAGCCTATTTTTCACATGAAGCATCAACATTTGCGTGATAAGCTTTTTTTGAGTTATTTAGAAACAGAGTAACTAACTTGTCATGCAGACTCTGCTAAAAGTGCCACACTTTTAAATCATGCCGGCAATACATCGTATAAAATAACATCGATGTTTCAGAAACACCGTTGTATCGTTTGCAGCCCTAATCTCAACACATCTAACCCGCGTAGTGATTTTCCCTCGTACTGTGGATGAGACCCTTGCCGAACAGTGAATAGAACTTGTATAGATTGTGATGATGATGAGATGATACAGGAGGATATTGATTACCTTTGATATTCTAGGAGCTGCTGTAATAATTTCACCTTCAGGTTCGCCACTATTCCTATCAACATGAAACATGCCGTCATTTCTGAAATAAATAAAAATAAAAATGGTATCGTTATTTATATGAATAATGCTTAATTATAAAATAGTTAGCACTTATATGTGCTAGGAGACGAGATGCGTGACAACATCGTCGTGACGTCATTGTCCATTGCATTTTTTTGGGGTTAGGCTATCGTCAGCGCACCCGCCGCCCAGCTCCGTCCGGGGCGACAGAGAGGCGGCGAGCGACCCCGCAACTCACCCATAGCACGTCACCTTCGGCGTTGGGCCGACCCCCGGAGCCGAGTTCCTTGTCTTCAGTGGTCAACCCCATGGAATACCCCGAGAGAGTACTCTCTCCTCTCGATGTCCTTATCCCGGGATGTCGGTAATTGTCCATTGCCCTAGAAAAGCCTTGGTTCGTTGTTAGATAGGTGAAGATTTGAAGAAGCTTTTGCTGGTGGAGAGGATGAAGTGACAAAACGGGATCCTTTCTCTCCAACTATAACAGATTTTGTAGGGACATTTTTCATTGACAAGCGTCTGAACACGATTGCGAGGAGGGAGTGGGTGGGAGTATTGCCACCACTGCGATTACGACGGGTACACACCGTAGAATACATGTTTGAAGTCTGTCGTGGCCTAGGGAGAACACTGATAAGATGATGCTCCACAGCTTCAGGAGCTGAGACGCGGTTACTATTTTCTGTAAGGCAGAATGTGTATACACAGCTCCATTCCTGTTTACAGCGATAGTATATATTAAGTACAGCTTAAAACCTTCCTAAATATATAAGCTATCTAACATTATAACTTTTTTGAATTCCAACTGAATGTTTTTGCGATTACCGTTTCCTAATAAAGAACTCCATAGCTTTGTGCAAATTGCTAATTACGGTATCGTACGGCTGTTATTGAAAAATAAGATTTGGTGATGCATTTTATTAGAATATTGTGAGTTCTTACCCCAAGTACAGATTCTGGTTCGAGTCGTCTCTTTTGAAACTCTGTGGTTTTGGTATTTCAGGGTTTATATATGTAGCTTTAAGTATACTCCATTGCTTCTGTGGACGATATAGATCAGCTGGGGTATTCGGGTAACCCTCACTACTATTGAAACATAATCTGAAACAATCATTTAAAAATGTGATTTTAATTTTACACTTGTACATTCGTGTATTTAAGGATATGTGTCTTGAAATGGAAAATAGAGAGGGAGATCCACTACTTTCTTACGGTTAATCAATATAATATAAGATTGTAAGGAAGTCTCTTACTCCTATCTGATGAGTAGCCTCTATAATTTTAAGTTGCAGTTGTCCGTAGAATTACGGATATTGATGCTTCGGCTAGTAGTAGATGTTTCGGCTTTAAATATACGCGATACGATATATATATACACATATATATATATATATATATATATATATGCATGGCAGTTACCATCCCTAATGACAGACCCAAGGAGCAACATCCCAATGAGCTAAAAGCCCTTAGCTCAGAAGTAGATGATAATGTATCAGAAAAGCAACTAATTTGTACTTACATAACCACCAAGTTGGTGAGGACAATAATGTTAAAGATAATATTGATACCCATGATGTTGTTTCTATAGCTGGAGTAAGAATGTAGCTTAACAAACATTAACGCGAGTTTTATACTAACTGATAACGAGATATTCTACATCATTATAATATTCATTGAAAGATCTATTTAAATATAAAAGCCTATTTAATTTGACAGTTTATTTATTATTCTATTATAATTTCTATAAATATGAATGATTTATTATTTGGATTCCTAAATAAGAATTCACAAAAATAATTTATGTGCTTATACTTTTGTAATTGCCTTTTTGACGAATTCATCCAACAGTCCGGTAAACGGAAGACCTGTGTACTTATTCTTGAATCTCGATTTCAATCCTAAATAAAATTGCAGTTTGAATTTGAGCAATTTGGTACTCTTGAAAGCGACACTAGCGCACAATTGGAATCAAATTCGGTGGAACTTTTTTAAACTAAGTAAATTGGACTCTCGTCGATTGAGTCAAGTATTTGCTACTCCCGACGTGATTTTGACGTAGTTTAAAATCGTTAATGTTGCACAATTTTGAAGAAAGCGTCTTTGTAGTGATCAAGTTCGGTAATGTTATGAAAGTAATAAAATACGGCACATTTGGTAAAATAAACAACGGCAAAAGTGAAGAATTCATTCTCGATTTTGTTTAAGAGTACGAAATATAAGTTTGCTGAGATTGAAATTGAATCAGATTCGAAATTAGAATTGATTTCAAGAGTAAGTACTGCTGAGCAGTGCCGTGATCTCGTCGCAATCATCGGTGCCAACCTGACGCTGCCGACCATCGCTAGAGATGCTCGGCAGCATCAGGAAATGCGAGGCAGTCGCCTCGCGAAAAGAGGCAACGGGTCGCGCGGGAGTAACGCCTCCACAACGACGCAATCCGTCACCGGCGACTCGCAGGCGCGAGTATCTGCGCCTAATGCCGCCCTAGCCGAAGCCGCGGGTGACTGGACAGGGGATTTAGTACATTACCCGTAGAGAGATTAACCGCGCGACGACAATCGACGTCCCCGAGGGGGAACATCGAGAGAAGAGTGTTCCCCTGCAACTGGGGTATTCCGTCGGGCCGACCACTGAAGACAAGTTACCCTGCACTGGTGGTCGGCCCAACAACGAAGGTGACGTGTTACGGGTGGGTCATGGGGCCGCGCGCCGACCCTCTGTCGCCCCGGATGGATCCTGGAGGGGGCTGCGCTGACCATGGCCCACCCTTAAAAAATCGTACGTGCAAAGTACGCATGTCAGAAGTGAAACTTCTTTATCCTTTATCCTTCATCCTCCGTCCTCAGTCTTCCGTCCTCAATCCTCCGTCCTTCACCCTTCATCCTTTATCCTCCATCCTCCGTCCTCCGTCCTCCATCCTCCATCCTCCATCCTTCATCCGTCATCCTTCATTCCCTCATCCCTCATCCTTCATCCCTCATCCTTCATCCCTCATCCCTCGTCCCCCATCCCTTATCCTTCATCCCTCATCCCCCATCCCCCATCCCTCATCCCTCATTCCTCATCCTTTATCCTTTAATCCGTCACTTATAGACGGATTTAAAAATAATATAAAATAGTATATACAGGTTGTATCAGGTTATGGAACAACTGTTCGAGTATGTTATAGTTTAACGGTCATAGATCGTAATTAGAATGTACATAACACAAAAAACAATATAACATAAAAATTATAGTGGTTTCAAAAAAATGTGTCTTAAGAGTCTATGCCTTAAATGTTACGTATTATGTAGGCGTGTACAGACAGAATACATGTAGGCATGTAAAGCTTCGACAGTATAATTTCATTCATTTATACCTAGAATTGCACAAACGCTTCAATGACATGTAGGTACAACGGCAAGCGGTCAACGGCCATAGGCCGATCAGCTGTTTTAAAGCGAAGTTTGTCTTGCTTATGTGAACGTATTCATTGATTTATTCAATTTCTAATGAATATTTAACAAAGTATGAATATGTTGCGTATTAAGTATCATTGACTTTATACATTTCAATCAGATTTACACGTAAAAGCGATGACAAAATTGAAAACTTTACATGTCTCTAATTTCTTAACGAATCGATATTTTTCGTTAAAATTTTTATTATGGGTTCCTACCACCATTGCCTAGCTCCCTTTTGACCAGTTGCCCCATAACCTGATACACCCTGTATATTTCTGTCTCATTCTTTGCCGGCTTCATCCTACACATTTTTGTATTTGTGTCTCTTACCTGTCGTTTTTGCCGTTGCATCCGGTTTGAAATCACAACGATTCTAGAGAAGTTTCACTTCAAAAAAAAGAAGGGAAGCTCACTGGAGTCTGAGCGCACCTAACGGTAGGTAGCGTGTTGCCTGTGCCACTTGTATTTCAGAGGTCCTTAAACAATAATTACGACCTTACAGCAGGCGTGCTGCTTGCTCGTCCGGCATGAAAGGTAACTAAAAAGAGAGCTATAAAACTATACTACTAGTGGATGTTATTAAGTTCGTGGAACGAAAGGGAAATACTAAATTAAAGTTTTAAAACATTTGTCCTTTCCCATTAATATTCACCCTCCGTTTCAACATACTTTTAGATCTATCGCATATCTTATTAATGGTCTTAAAAGAAGGCGGAAATCGAAATAAAGACACCTCGAGTTTGTCATCACCGTAAAAAATAAGACATGCGACTGTATTTTAATTTTTGTGATCAAGTGATAATCGCTGGAAGTCATATGTAGAATGTAAGGTAGATGCGCAATTGTTTAAAACTGCATCGTTCGAAGGCAAACGTCGTAGATATGATCGATAACATGACCAATATGACGGATACGCTATCGTATAAACGAAAAACACCTTTTGTAAGTTTACTTCTTCCCTTTCCTTTAATAGCCTCTATTAATGGATACAATACTGAAACGTAATTTTCTCCCGTTACGGTAATGCCACATCCCTTACAATTAATCATTTTAGACCACAAGACGCGACGTTGTTTGCATATCAAGAATCCACTCTCTATAGAGTATATTATATTTATCTGGATAGCAACGCATACTGCGTTGCTATCCAGATAAAAGTAAAACCGACGAGCTATCGCTCTTCAGCTCGTCGGTATCAGAATGTCTCTTAGAGTATGTTACAGCAGAGACGAGCCCAAATTATTCTCTCTAAGTCTGAATTCTAGTGGTTGTTAGGGCTGACCTTGGAACGTTATGAATAGAATTAGGGCTATTCATGTCATATCACGCAAGTGTTCTTAGCAAAAAAAAAATGCATACGCGCAATTTATAAGATTCAATGGTTCGATTCTTGTAAGACAATTTTTAAAAATGAAAATCTCTTAACTGTACCAAGCATCTATTTATATGAAGTAGCTAAATTTGTAAAATGCAAAAAAGATCTTTTTCAAATAAATGACAACACGAATAGGCGTAAAGTTACATACAAAAATCTACAAATGCCAGTGCCTCGAATTGAGACGTTTCGTAAAAGTTGTGTGTATATGGCTCCACTTATTTTTAACTCCATGCCTGAGCAAATAGCAAGGCTGACATATCATAGGTTTGGCCCTGCCTTGCGGCATTGGTTAATTGAAAAAAAGCTTTTATTCTGAATTTTAGATTATAATATTTTTATCTTACGTACGATATAAAATGTATAAATTAATTAATTGTTTATGTAATTATTATGTTGACATTAACAGATGATGTTATTACCTAATGGTTTATGTCGACTTACACTATTGCATTGGGGAAACCTGTAATAATAGCTGTAATTGGTAATTTAATAAATAAATAAATAAAATTTGTATCAAAATGTGGGTCAACATTTAATAACTATTTTCTGTATCGGGTAGATAATTATAAAATTTTCTGCAATAACGATGACTTGTTGGACGTGAGATATCTTAGTCCGCCTGTGACCATGAACGCTCAAAGTGTTCGAAACGTCGGGCAATCAAGAGTTAGAATAACAGTTATTTATCATAGCAAGGAAAAATCCAACTAAATTAATCAAATATCATCCTATCATATCTATGTATCTGCTAGTCTATAGTCCACTATTGAATATATATATAACCCTTACCACTGGGGAAAATTACTCTCCTATTCCCCTGGTGTTACATTAGACAGCGTTACTACTCCTATGTCAAAGGAAGGAATTTCGACTCTGTTTTCTTAAGATATCACCACACGGGGCAGTTGATACATTAAATTTTATGTCATTTTAAATATTTTTTATAATAAATGGGAATGTTTATATTCCTCTTCAAGTTAACAATATCCGCCATACCTAATAGTTGTGCTATAAAAAGGAATGTGTTAATGATGATTTTTATACCTATAATTCTACCTACCTACCTCTAGATATATTTAATACTAGCTGTTTCAACAGCTTCGCTTGCTTGACTTACCTATCCATATAATGCTATTATTCCGTTTAAATAACCATATCGCCCCTTGGCATTAAAAACAATATCACCATTTATAAAATCCATAACATACCTAATTTAATCACAATTTTTGTTGTCTAAGTAGGTAGTTACCGTAACAACGGCTACTACGGAGAACGCTTAACAGCTTTAAAATTTTGTCCGATTTGTAAGCCTTTATAGACACTGCTCCGAAGCAATTTAAACAATTTCTCCCGATTTATGATAAGTAGTAGTATAGATAATAATAGTTTTTCGGTACAAGAGAAGGAAAACTTGACATGAAATCCTGTACCAACACGGCCGATCACTGTGGTATTTTTTTTTTTATGGGTGGGCTATGGTAAGCGCACACGCAGTCCAGTTCGTCCGGGACGATGAAAGGACGGCGCGCGAGCCCATAACCCACCCGTACCCGCGTCACCTCGTTGTTGGGCCGACCACCGGAGCAGATGTGACTTGTTGTCAGTGGTCGATCACTGTGGTATAGTAGGTCAATTTCCCTCCTATTATGTAGAAGACACGAACCCAACAGTTGGACGTGTATAAGCTGAAATGGTGATTTGACTTAAAGGCAAGACGCGAGACTCTTGCAGGCTCAGTCTTGGTCTTGGTCTTGCTATAATTAAGTGGTCTTCGTCTTGGTCTCGGTCTCGCATTTCTCGCAAGACTAAGACCAAGACCGCAAGACCAAGACTTTTTTGGGCAACACTAGTCGAATGTAGATAAGTCTAATGACACGTGAAATACGGTCAGAAGGGTTAATGAGTTTTCGACTTAAAGGATATAATTTCTACTTAAAAAGACGCAACTTTTAAGTTGCTTTTATGTACGTAGTCATTCATGCATGCTGCACACGTGTGGTTTCCAGATAGAAGAATAGTCCTTTTATAATAATATTCCTTTTTTTTCGTGTGGTGACGGAGTAAGAATATAATTTACCACTCCCTATCTTATCCGACGGTGTTGTAATAGACTGGCGCGGCGCTTTGTAAGAGATGTTGAACTAGAAATGAAATCCTATCGCAACACCTCTGCACAGCGTGGTACAATAGGTTAATATCGCTCCTATTGCAGAGTAGGCACGCGCCCAGCAGTGGGACGTAACTGAACTGTGATGATGATGATAATAATGAGTGATTTTATATTCAGCTAATCAACTCATCATCTTAAAATAGGATTATGGAAAATATATATACCTAATATATACCTAATAATAGTATACCTACGGCTACGTTCTTCTAGTAGGTAAATAAAAATAGTCTACAAAACTTGGCACCCATTTACCTCTTGAGTATATTGTCGGTGAAGTCAACTGTCACACCATCATTATCACAATATTCAACTTGGTTCCTGTTTTCATATGTGTGCTTCTGGTGCGATAAATATGTATGTAGGTACTGTCAATACCTCCCAGGGAAATAACATTTTGTTCGAGGTACAAAGTTCTAAATAATTTGTGATACCGCGTATTTACGAGTTCAGTGGAAAGAAAGCGCATAGATGTATGTCTTAAGACTGTCGTTTTTTACGAAGACGTGCCGAATAAAAAATAATTGTAAAGACAGCTTTACTTGACTTACATATTTGAAGAGTATACTTATTTTTGATAATAATTTTTAACATTATGTACTAGGTGTTGGCAGAATACCAGCGCTATTTCTTTCAGAAGAAGTAACACGAACTGAGCCAATAGCTTTTCTTGTTCCTCGTTAAAATTAAATTATCTACACTCAGGACAGTTCTTTATGTAATATGGATTTTATTGGTATCCTTTAATTGTAATATAAGGGTTCATTCTTTAGTGGGTGCTGTGGTCTTTATTAGGTATAACTAGTAACCTGCCCTTGCTGTGCCTCGCTTCCAGTCGCCTAAGATATGGATTCAAGTCCTGGACCGACAAAAGTTCCTAAGAATACCCGGAAGAGTCAGACGGACAGATATATAACACAAATGTAAACTGGTCATTGTGGCATAGGTATCGTGAAAATAAGCATGTGAGCATGACAAACACCTATTATTTTCACATTACAAACAGACACTTCAATTTTATTTATTTGTATATCTATACATATCTATATATATATATATATATCTATATATATATATATATCTATATATAAAACGATAAATAAAATAAGTAAGCTGAAGTGGCAATGGGCAGGCCACATCGCTCGACGAACCGACAACCGCTGGGGAAGAAAGGTTCTCGAGTGGCGACCACGCATCGGACGACGCAGTGTAGGACGCCCCCCCACTAGGTGGACCGACGACCTAGTGAAAGTTGCTGGGCGTCGTTGGATGCAGGCGGCACAGGACCGCACATTGTGGCGCAATATGAGGGAGGCCTACGTCCAGCAGTGGACGGCAATAGGCTGAAATGATGAAAATGATGAAAATAAGTAATAACAGCTTAAGTTTTATATTATAATAAGTTAACAGATCTAAATACAATAATAATTTTGGTAAAATTAATATCTTTGGTATACATTAAAGTATTAACATAATTATTTAATAAAAATACTGTAATTTTTCATATTGTATGTTGTTAAAATATATAATATGAACAAACAAATTTAGGTTAGGTTTAGACTTGTTCTGACTAATAATAATAAAAGAGTTTTTATTCTTTAAATATAAAATTATTTCATGGAACTATCTTTCAAACTGTAAACTTTATATTTAAGTACATATATGGAGTTGTATTTTTTATTATTTTTACTTATGAATGTAGATATGAAACATGAAATAATCGCTGCTAATATTCGCTGGTTGAGACCGCAAGTCATTACATTCTATAATAGCAATCATATGCGTTGCTTATTATAATAACATCAACAGCAATTTAAAACATGTATACATACACTACACTACCCATAAATATATTTTCTGAGATTAATACTTTGAATGAGCTAATAATATAGGTGTTTTTCCTTTTTTCGTTTCTAAAAGTAATTTTCTAGAAGATTCCATTGTATTAGATCGTTTTACCAGACATATATCACTCGCTGACGATATTCCGGAACTATTGCTTCATTGGATTCATATTTCTGAAATTACAGTTACATAGAGATAATGGTGTGCTCCAAGTACTCAGCTCACGTGCTTGGTTTTGTGGTTTCTATCCACGCAAGATACTTCTTTGTACGTGTCAAAATTTTTTTGTGTTATTTTAGTCGTTAACTGTAGATTAGTAAAGTCCGTAAATAAAGTTTTTAAACGAAAACCGTAGCAAAAATTTGTTAGTTTGATATTACCTTTGTAAGGGGCGTGAGAGATGACTAAAGAATGTAAGCAGATAACATAATTACAAGAGATGCTTTCTCAATAAAGACCAACTCGTTGCGTCATGAATTCCTGTAATTTGTACTAGAAAATAAAATTATATGCGGTATCGATTACATATAGATTGCGATAAGTACAGGAGGATTTTCATATAATGGCGGGGTTACAATACAATTCTCCGCCCTTTCTCCTGTCTAAGGGTGTCATAAAACACGACTACGCGATATAAAACGCATATAACATCGATACAAGGGAACTAAAACTCAATATAAAACCCTATGTCAACAAGAGATGCAAATATCGAAACCAAAAACATCGATGTACCTTTCCGAAGAGTAATTCTGAAAAAGCCAAGACCAACATTGGGAATTGACTGGCCAATAGATGGATATCTCAAGACTGATTTGATTTGCCGTGGAGTAAGAATACAATTCATCATTCATGTCCGAGCACCGTGGTATAGTAGGTGTGTCAATTCCTTCCTATTATGTAGAAGACACGAGGCCAACAGTTGAATGTGTATAAGCTGAAATGGTGATTTGACTTAAATGCAAGACTGCGAGACTCTTGCAGACTCAGTCTTGGTCTTGCTCAAGTCTTGGTCTTGATCTTGCAAAAATTAAGCGGTCTTAGTCTTGGTCTCGGTCTTAAACTTCTCGCAAGACCAAGACTTTTTTGGGCAACACTAATCTCAACACATCTAACCCGCGTAGTATAATAAGTCACTTTCCTCCGTACTGTGGATGAGACCCTTGCCGAACAGTGAATAGAACTTGTATAGATTGTGATGATGATGAGATGTTACAGGAGGATATTGATTACCTTTGATATTCTAGGAGCAGCTGTAATAACTTCACCTTCAGGTTCTTCACTATTCCTATCAACATGAAACATGCCGTCATTTCTAAAATAAATAAATATAAAAATGGTATCGTTATTTATATGAATAATGCTTAATTATAATTTATCTTTAAATCATTAATAGTTAGCACTTATATGTGCTAGGAGACGAGGTGCGTGACAACATCGTCGTGACGTCATTGTCCAATGCATTTTTTTGTGGTTAGGCTATCGTCAGTGCACCCACCGCCCGGCTCCGTCCGGGGCGACAGAGGGGTGGCGAGCGACCCCGTAACCCACCCATAGCACGTCACCTTCATCGTTGGGCTGACCATTGGAGTCGAGTTCCTTGTCTTCAGTGGTTGACCCGACGGAATACCCCGAGGGAGTACCCTCTCCTTTCGACATCCCTGTCCCGGGTCGTCGGTAATTGTCTGTAGTCCTAGAGAAGCCTTGGTTCGTTGTTTGGTAGGTGGAAATCGCCCGGCTTTTGCTGGTGGAGAGGATGAAGTGGCAAAACGGGATCCTTTTTCTCTAAATATAACATTTTTTGTAGGGGCATGTTTTCATCGACAAGCGTCTGTATACAATTACGAGGAGGGAGTGGGCATGGTCTTGCCACCACTGCGATTGCAACGATCACATACAGTAGCACACATATTTCAAGTCTGCCTGGTCTGGGGAGAACAGCGATAAGATGATGCTCCACAGCTTCAGGTGCTGGAACGCAATAATTGTCTTCTGTAAGGCAAAATTGATATACACAGCTCCGCTCCTGTCTACAGCGATGGTATTTATTACGTATAGCTTAAAACCTTTCTAAATCTTATATCTTTAAACGAGCAATTCGTGTATGTATATATATATATATATATATATATATATATATATATATATATATATATATATATATATATATATATATATATATATATATATATATATATATATATATATATATATTCAGGATCTCGGCAACGGCTCCAATGATTTTGTTGAAACTTGGCATACTAGAGGTTTCGGGTCCAAAAAATCGATCTAGCTAGGTTTTATTTATAGAAAATGTTGTTTTGTCCGTGTTTTTAGCAAATCAATACAATGACATTAAATTTTAAAAGAATATGAATTCAAATTTCAACGTCATGAGTTACGATAGCTCAGTTGGGAAGCTGACAGGTTTTAATTTTGGTTTTTTTGGCATTCAAACAGTGTCGGTTCGAATCTCGGTGTTATTATTATTCTCTTTTTGTAACTTTTTATATATTTTCTATTATTTATTTTTTATTTTTTATTAATATATATCTTATTATATTCGATAAAAATTTCCGAGCGAAGCTCGGTCAACCAGATATTATATAAGCTATCTAACACAAAAGATTTTTTTGAAATCCAACTGGTAGTACCTGCGGCTACCGCTTTCTAACAAAGAACCCTTTAGCTTTGTAATCGCAAACTGTTAATTACGATATCGTACGGCTGTCATTGAAAAATAAGAATTGGTGATGCATTCTATTAGAATATTGTGAGTTCTTACCCCGCGTACACGTTCTCGTTCGAGTCATCTGTTACGAAACTCTGTGGTTTTGGTATTTCAGGCGTTATATATAGCTTTAAATATACTCCAGGGCTTCTTTGGACGATATAGATCAGTTGGGGTATGCGGGAAACCCTCACTACTATTGAAACATAATCTGAAACAATAATTTAAAAATGTGATTTTATTTTTACACATGTGTCTTGAAATGGAAAATAAAGAGGCAGACTCACTACTTTCTCAGGGTTAATCAATATATTAGAATCAAGAAGAAATAGGTTATAAGGCAATTTCTTACTGCTATCTGATGAGTAGCCTCTATAGTTTTAAGTTGCGGTTGTTCGTAGAACTTTGGATATTGATTCGGCAGATGTTTCGGCTTTGAATAAGGTATTTGTAAGACAGTTACCATCCCAACTAACATCCTGATGAGCTAAATACTTGAAATTTGTACCATAGCTCAGAAGTAGATGACAATCCATGATATTTTCTCAGAAAAGCTACCAATTTGTACTTACATAAACACCAAGGTGGTGAGGACAATAATGTTAAAGATAATATTAATACCCATGATGTTGTTTCTATAGCTGGAGTAAGTAAGTAAGTAGCTTAACAAAGATTAACGCGAGTTTTATACTAGTGCTGTTATTGATAATGAGATATTCTACATCATTATAATATTCATTAAAAGATCTATTTAAATATAAAAGCTTGTTTAACTTGACGGTTTATTTATTAATCTATTATAATTTCTATAAATATGAATGGTTTATTATATAAATTGCCAAATAAGAATCCATGAAAACAATTTTTATACTCATACTTTTTTAATTGCCTTTATTGTTGACGAATTTCTACAGTCCAGTAGGTGGACGAGCCGCAATCTGAACGCACTTTACGTAGCGTTCTGACTGTGCCACTAGTTTTTCGGAGTTCCATAAACAGTATTTACGACTTAACATCAGTTGGGCTGCTTGCACGTCTGTCTTGAGGAAAAATTAAAAACACTATAAAATATATTACGAGTCGATGTAATAAGTTTCGCGAAGGTAAAGAGAAAATTAAACTTTTTTTTCCTTTCTAATTAATATTTTGCCCTTAGTTCTAACACGTCCAACATCCGTCCACCTCAGTGGCTGAAAACACAGGTCTACGACCAGTGTATGTTGTCAGTAACGATTTACGTCACGGAAAGCTGATCCCTAAGTATAGGCCTTATAACCAAGCTCAAATTCGCTCAGCGTGCTTTGCAGCGGGCTATGCCCAAGATTTTTCTGCAAGATATAATCCGAAATGCTAAAACCGCAGTTAAACGGGTGTAACTGACATAGCACGCTGAAGTGGCAATGGGCGGGGCCACATCGCTCGACGAACCGACAGCCGCTGGGGAAAAAAATTTTCTCAAGTGGTGACCACGCATCGTAGGCGCAGTGTAGGAGCCCTCTACTAGGTGGACCGATGACCTGGAGAATGTTGCTGGGCGTCGTTGGATGCAGGAGCACAGGACCGCGCTCTGTGGCGTAACATGAGGAAGGCCTACGTCCAGCAGTGCACAGCGATAGGCTGAAATAATGAAATGCAATAATCGCTGAGAGTCAAGTGTGGATTGTAAAGTAAGTGGAGCAATTGTTTAAAATCGCATCGTTCGATGGCTGCCGCCGTATATATATTCGATAATATGACCCATGTGCACGGATGCATTCTCGAGTAAAAGAAGGTCGCCTTTTATTTTATTTCGCCGTTTTTCTTTGAAAGGCTTTTTTAATCGAGGCAATACAGAAGTGCACGCCCGTTTTATGGAAACTCACTGTAAAGTAGGACCCGTTTATCAGGGTGCCTTAATTTCAATAGGATAGTATGCCATTCTCCATTTCGAACTTCTAACATAGGTTGCGTGTGGTGACGGAGTTAGAATACAATTCACTATCGTAAAAGACGACTACGGGATATAAAATACATATAAAATCAGTGTAAGAGAAGGAAACCCTATATCAACACGTCTGGGACGCGGTCGCCGCCTTTTGTGAGGCCGTAATCTCACGGAAGGAGGCGGCGGATCGTGTGCGAGTAGAGCTCCTATTCGGCGACACGTTCCGCCGTCGGCGACTCGGGTGATGCAGGCGCGAGTATCTGCGCCTAATGCCGCCCTAGCCGAGGCCGCGGGTGATCGGACCGGGGAATTGTCCGTCACTCGCAGAGAGGCTGACCGCGCGACGGCGACCGACGTCCCAGGACGTCGAGAGGTGAGGTTACCTGAAAGGGTATTCCGTCAGGCCGACCACTGACGACAAGTCACATCTGCTCCGGTGGTCGGCCCAATAACGAGGTGACGTGGGTACGGGTAGGGTAGGGTGCCGTAACCCAAAGGGTAAAAACGGGACTATATTACTAAGACTTCGCTGTCTGTCCGCCCGTCTGTCTGTCAACCAGCTGTACCTCAAGAACCGCGATAGCTAGACAGTTGAAATTTTTACAAATGATGTATTTCTGTTGCTGCTATAACAACAAACACTAAAAGCAACATAAAATAAAAAATTAAGGGGGCCTCCTATACAACAAACGCAATTTTTATAGATTATGGTACGGAACCCTACGAGCGCGACTTGTATTCTTTTGATTTCATTTGTAATTATATTTGGCCTTAACCAATATTAATTATACTAATCAGGGAGAATTGCTTATACTTGCTGGAGTAAGAGCCCCCGCAAACTGCAGACTTTCTTACGGCGGATTGGTCGGGTTGGGCTGTTAGTGCGCACACTGGGCCAATAAAACAGTTGGGTTGGATGTGAGTACGCAGACTAGCCCAACAATTGGCTGTCTATTCTCGAACGATTATACTCGTTTGTGACGGACTGTTGAAGACGAACGGTCGCACAGGAACGGAATGGTTGCACAATGAAAATAAATACAATATTATCCAGAAATATTATTATTGCTCTCATACAACGGAGGAGGAAAGCCAAAAAGAGATTCCGAGAGTATTGGGTGCACCCCATCCTCAGTGATAAATTAGTTAGCGGTAAATTTTACCCAATGCATTCCAAATTACTTGATTACCCGAAATTTTGTATTGCCTTTTGTCGAATGAGTATAACCAGTTTTAATGAATTTGTCAAGCTCGGCCGACTAAACAATCGGCAAGTGTGCGAGCGGGGAAGAGCGCTGTACACATCAAGCGGTTGGCCGATAGTTGGCCGACAGTTTAGTTTGAAGGCAATCGGGAATCCCACCAAACTGATTCATCGCCGATTACTAATCGTTACAATTTGCGCACTTGCCTATGTACATCTCCGTACTGATTAAGACGCCGACCAAACTATCGGCCGATAGAAAGTCTGCAGTTTTCGGGGGTTCTAAGAATACAATTCCACCCTTGCCTTGCCCTTGGATGTCGTGTCAAACGACTTCATTCACTTAATCCAGCTAATATATATTGGGAATTGGACTCGAGCCTCTTATGTAATAGGAAGACTATTAACCTACTATACCCCGCTAGTCAGACGGTTTGGTATATGGTGTTCCTCCGAGATTTCCATTTCTAGCTTAAATGTTGTATAATAATAGGGTTGCAAAACTATCCATGAGCGCAATTCACTTTAGCGTGGCCAACTAACGCGGTTATTAAATGACATAATATTAGTCAGCTGAGAAGAGGCAGTTACTTATTGAGTAGTTAATACTATTCGGAGCAGGAAAATCTTATCATTATTCTTAAGTCATATCAATTTATTCGGAAGTAATTCATTCATTAACGTATAAATAAATTTAATAACGTATAAATTACATTATCATTGAATGACTGTCATTTACTCACTACTAGTTACCTACGAATACTTTTATACCCACAACAACGTTTGTATGAACGCGAACGCTTGTATCCATAATCAATTTTGTCATTTTACATACATATTGATCTCTTATGTTTACGTGAGTATTACTCGTTATAAATAAAACAATTTTTATGGATTTTTTTTTGTTGTAGACGGTGGCAAGCGAGCAAACAGTACACTTGATGGTAAGTGTTGCTGCCGCTCATGGACCTTTGCAAGGCCGCTGCCTACCGTGAAGGAAGTGAAGGGAGTGTGAATGCGTGCTATTGCTCGTTCGGCTATACAGGGTATTTTTTCAAAGAGTGCACAATTTTTTTATTATATTCTAGATATAAATAAAATGATATATAAAATGTTTAAAATCACTAGTAATTAATTAATTATTTTGATTTGAAAATATCTAAGAATATTCGTGATTTTTGACCACCCTATTTGCGGCCATTGAGAACGAACATTAGCGTAAACACACACTAATACTGCATTACTAACAAAAATTGTGTTACAGGTAATAAGTTTACAATTTCAAGTGAATGGTTGAAACGTTTTCTCTAATTGGAGTTTATTTTTCACTTACACCCATACATATATTGCTTAGTCTATCCTCTCTAACATAACCTTAATCAACCAACACTTTCCCCCATGCACGTTTTCGCATCTATTCATCTTTTTCGCACTACTCATAACATCCCATACTTCGCTGATCCTGTTCGCTCTCTTTCTAACACCCTAGTGCACTCAATGATTCCTCTCACTCTTTTACTTATTATGTTGCAGGAATACAATATTAAATAACATCCTTACACAATTTTTCTACATCCAAACATCAAACGGGCTTAAGGATCGTCGTAATAAACAGATACAATAAAATACTAGTTTATTAAAGTCACATAATAATGTTCGTATTTATTAAAGCGTATTTAAAAAGTGGAATCGACAACAATTAAACTTACTTATTCATTGGGGCCATGAAAAGACTCTATCACTGATATTTTAATAATTGTTCAAAATGTCAACAGTATGGTCCTACCACTATTATCGCGCTTGTATATGATTTTAGATTGCCGTTTCAAACAATTTACAGCGTTTATAGTGTACTGTCCGCCCGTGACCGTGTGCGTGACGTTACGACCGTTTAGGGAGACCTATTCAATGAGGTGGCGAGTCATCGTCTGCCAAAATTCAAAACATAGTGATATTGAAGGCAGACGACATTTCTTAACTTAACCAGTCCATTAAATCTCTAACTACATAATCAGAAATTACATAGACTTAATCATCATAAAATAGTTTTATACCTATCTTAACATAAGCTTAGTGAAGTGTGGTTTCACAGTCGCTTCGTTTGATATGTCGACTATTGCTCACATGACGTGCTTCTATTTGGAGGGCCGTAGCGTCCTTTACACCAACCGACTAGGGGACATTGTCCGAACGCCCATGACGTGCAGTGTCCCACAGGGGTCGGTCCTTGGTCTCACTCTGTGTAACATCGGCTACGATTGGGCGTTACGAGGGAGCCTCCCACCCGCGCTGAGCGTAATTTGTTACGTCGACGATATGCTCGTCACAGCCCGTGGTGCGATGCTGGAGGAGGTCGCAAGCCTGGCCTCTCGGCACCGAAGAGATTGTCAGGCAGATCGAAGCGCTGGGGTTGAGGGTGGCCCTGGACAAGACGGAGGCCCTCTTGTTCCACGGGCCTCGTATAGATCCTCCCATTGGCGTCTCAATCACCGTTAAGTCAGTTGACATCAGCATCCGGGCCCATATGAAGTACTTGGGCCTGGTGCTCAACGGTCATTGGCGGTTATGGGAGCGTTTCCGTCGACTTGCTCCGCGGCTTGTCGGCGCGGCATCCGCCCTTTCTTGGCTCATGGCGAATGTAGGAGGACAGAGCGTTACGTGCCGATGACTGCACGTGAGGTTCATCCGGTCGATAGCCCTGCTGTGGCGTCCACAGAGAGCCATGGCAATCAGGGCCATAAGCGACTATCACATGGTGGCGGCGTAGGCAGCGTGCCTCCTGGCCCGTACATCCCCGTGGGACCTAGAGACGTAGATGCTCGCCGGGCTTTATCGGCGGGTGTCGGAGACGCGAGCCGGAGGCGTCATGGTTTCAATCAAGGCGATTTGCGCCTGGTAGGTCGACGCCCGCCGAAACGTCATTGCCCGTGGGGCAGTCCGGCTGGAGAGGCCTCGGTACAGTGTCAGGACCGTCGAGGCCTTCCGACCGGTGCTGATGGCGTGGTTGGAGCTTATGCACGGGGTGCTTGCCTTCCAATTGGTGCAGGTCTTGATGGGGCACGATTGCTTCGCCAACTACCTGCACACGGTCATGAGGAGGGAGAGCACCCCGGCCTGCCACCACTGTGATTGCGACGAGGACACTTCGCAGTACACAGTCGAGGTGTGTGCCGCGTGGGCTCAGCAGCATCGTGACCTCGTCTCAATCATCGGTGCCGACTTGACGCTGTCGACCATCGCTAGGGAGATGCTCGGTAGCATCAGGAACTGGGAGGCGGTCGCCGCCTTTTGCAGACGTCTCGCAGAAGGAGTTGGCGGAGCACGCGCGAACGCCTCCTCAACGATTAAATCCGCCGCCGGCGACTCGGGCAGCGGAGGCGCGAGTATCTGCGCCTGATGGCGCCCTAGCTGAGGCCGCGGGTGACTGGACTGGGGATTTCGTACATCATCCGCGGAGAGGCTGACCGCGCGATAGCGACCGACATCGCCGAAGGGAAACGTTGAGAGGAGAGGGTACCCCGCGACCGGGGTATTCTGTCGGGCCGACCACTGAAGAAGTGAAGACAAGATACTCTGCAGTGGTGGTCGGCCTAACGACGAAGGCGACGTGCCTAGGGCAGGTAACGGGACATTTTCTGAGAACATTTACCACAGTAATGTATATTTTTTTTACATCATCAGAAAGAAGAGATTTTAACGAACAAAAACCCACACTTTTTAAAAAAATCTGATATTTTGACGTTAGAATTTTCGATTGAAAATTGGGGTGCTATTTCGATATTAAGTCCTAATAAGGTGAAAATCAATACTTTAAATCAAAAAAATTACAGTGTGTTTGGTACATAAAAAGGTAGATTTTCACCAAACTTCGTGTTTTTTTTTTTATTTTGTATAAGAAAAAAATAAAAAACGAAAATCTTGGTTATTTGAATTTTTCACATTTGTTTTGAGGTTATGTGAAAAAAGTATAAATATAAAAGTTTTAGATCTTTTTATTACCTACAACTTTGTCATTTAATTTTTTTCTATAGGAATTGTAGTTTTAATGGAAATCGAGATAAACCATTTTATACCCTTAAAAACTTACCCCATCCACTTTTCGACCTCAGATCCCGTAAATTACTTTTCCTTCCATTTTTGTTAGATAGTCTTTTTTTTCCAATGAGTTTGATCCTACTATTATGTTTTTTTTTCACTTTTAACCATTTTCAAAGGCTTCAGCCGTGGTCTAAGAGCCTGATCGCGAGAGGACGCCTATAGCCCACCTTAAAAAAATAGGGGCAACACAATGTCCTCGTCCTCACCACGACCGTGTGCAGATACTCGTCAAATCATCGAATTGAATAGAATCAAATCGAATTTATTCTATATAAAGAAAGCTTTTTCTTTAAAAATAAATTGTATTGTAATTAAAACTACTTTTACGGATTATATCGCGTTTGTATTTGATTTATGATTGCCCGACGTTTCGAACACTTTGCAGCATTCATGGTCACGGTCACGGTCAAACGCGATATAATCCGTAAAAGTAGTTTTATTTACAATGTGTAGTGCTCGTGTAAACATTAGATATCATTAAATAAATTGTATGAGAAATTTTAAGTATTATCACCAATGAACCAACATGATTTTCTTTTTTCAAAATATTAAACCATAATACAAAAAATAAAAAAATGGCCTATAAAATGCTCCCACAGCAGCCATCGTTCCCATCAATCAAGGGAGCGACTTCACATAGACCCCGCAAGCAGAGATTTTATTACCTTACGAACTACAGCGAGGATGTTAAAATAATAAAAATCCTAAATGTGTTAGGCAAAGCACATACGCTGTGCAATTGCAATAATATCTTACAAAAAAAAAAACTACGAGGTCAGACAACAAATTAGGGGTGCCATAAACTGTAATAACATACATTTCTGAATTAATAGCTGCTCATAACCATTTTTCTTCTTGCCGTGTGGTGACGAAGTAAGAATACAATTCACCACTCCCTATCTTACCCGTGGGTGTCATATAAGACGACTATGGGATATAATATGCACATAATATCTGTGCAAGCGAAATGAAACCCTATACCAACTTGTCTGACCAGCTTGTTATAGTAGGTCAAATTCCCTCCCATTGTGAAGATGGCCCGAGCCCGACAGTGGGACGTATGTGGGCTGCGATGATGATGATGAACCATTCTGTATTATCATCTAGATAACAACATTTTTATAGCAAACGATGGCAAACGAGCAAACAGCTGATGGTAAGTGAGACTACCATACATAGCGAGCGAAAGAGCCAGCAGCCCAACTTTCTGAGGGTGTTTGCGTGTGGAGGGTTTTGGTGATGAATTTAATATCATCGATCCTTATTGCATGCATTCACAATCCTTTCACCTTGTTCACGGTAGGTTCACCTAGTAAAGGCCCGGCATGATCATTAACCACCAGAGGCGCTGTTTGCTCGGTTACCAGCAACGGCAATGAACAAAAATTCTTAATATTTAACACCACACATTGTATTTATAATTTGTTAGTACATTGACTACGTATCTATAAAAATAATGGTAGGCAAATATATTTCCTCCCGCCCGGGCTGGGCGTGATTTGTTACGCCGACGACACGCTCGTCACAGCCCGCGGTGGGACGCTAGAAGAGGCGGCAAGCCTGGCGACTCTAGGCACCGAAGAGATCGTCAGGCGGATCAAGGCGCTGGGGTTGAGGGTCACCCTGGACAAGACGGAGGCCCTCTTGTTCCATGGGCGCCGTATGAGCCCTCCCATCGGCGTTTCGGTCACCATCCACTCGGTTGAGATCAGCATCCGAGCCCATATGAGGTACTTGGGCCTGGTGCTCGACGGGCAATGGTGGTTCCGGGAAGGTGGTACGTGACAACGGCTGTACGCGGGGGTCATCCGGTCGATGGCCCTGTACGGCGCACCGTACGGTGTGGGCGAGGTCCATGACCGTCCGACTCAGGGCTCTTCTGTGACGACCACAGAGGGCCATGGCGGTCAGGGCCATCCGCGGATACCGCACGGTGGCGACGGAGGTAGCGTGCCTATTGGCCGGGACTCCCCCGTGGGACCTGGAAGCGGAAATGCTCGCCGGATTGTATCGGCGGGTGACGGGGGTGCGATAGGGGGCCGGTGTGGTCTCATTGAGGGAGCTCACCACCTGGCGTGTCGACTCCCGCCGGGCCGTCATTGCCCGTTGGGCAATTGGTTCCGGGACCGTGGGGTTCCAGGCTATGGTTTTACGGGTGGCGAAGTCTACCCTGGGTATTGCGGGTAACACCCAGGATCGGGGCTATGAATGGTGGACCCCAGAGCTGGACAGGCTCAGGAAGGCCTACTCTCGCAGCCGCCGCCGGTATAGGGGTTGCGGAGCCAGCGATGGCTTTGCCGCGATATCAGCCAGAGCTGATATGTGTAGGGCCCGCCGCAGCTACAGGATTGCGATGAAGCGTGCGGAAATCGAACATTTCAGGAGCCTTGCGGACTCCGCGAATGAGAACCCTTGGGGCGCGGCCTATCGTGAAGCTACTGGCCGAACAAGGCCGCCTCCCAATGTGGTTCATGGGATCGCGTATGCGGGTCGTCAACAGGGTGACCTAAGTGCCATCAAAGACCTGATGATGGCTCTGTGTCCTGACGACATACTGTCACGGGACACTGCGTACCACCGGCAGGTCAGGGTTGCGGCTATATGTATGCCGTCCGGGAGGGATGCACTGCCGCCTGCGGAGGCTGCATTGGGAGGAATAGTTAGAGCGCTGCTCAACACTGCACCGGGTGCTGATGGGATCACCGCACGCATGCTGCGTCACATTTGGTGCGCAGCGTCGTCCGAGTTGACGTTGGTAATGGGTAAATGCGTATGCGAAGGTACCTTCCCAGCCGTCTGGAAGATTGGTAGGTTACTCGTACTGCCTAAGGGCAATGGCAGGCCTCTATCCGATTCTAAGGCTTACCGCCCTATTACGATGTTACCTGTGCTGGGTAAATTGTTGGAACGCGTAATGTTAAAGTGTGCACCGGGGATTACTAGGGGAATCTCGACCTCACAGCATGGTTTTACGCTGGGGAGATCTACGTCTTCGGCTTTGCTGAGCATTACGGGCGCGGTTAACTCTGCAGATACTAAATACCTGCAGGCTATCTTCCTGGACATCTCGGGGGCATTCGATAACGCCTGGTGGCCCATGATCTTGCTGAAAGCGAAGGCCAGGGGATGTCCGGGCAATATCTATCGGATGTTGTCTGGGTACTTCGCTGGTCGGCGCGTGGGTATGGGTGCAGGCGACCAGGTGGTGTGGAAGACCTCTACTATGGGATGTCCGCAGGGCTCGGTCTTGGGGCCGGCTCTGTGGAACCTGCTCATGGATGACCTGCTTCGGCTACCGCTTCCGGGGGGGACCAGAATGGTAGCATACGTCGACGACCTGACGGTCCTGATTGAGGCAAACTCCAGGGCGGGCATTGAGGCCAACGCGGCGGCCGTTTTACAGGCTGTTGGAGAGTGGGGGGCCCGGAATAGGCTGGACTTCTCCCCGGGTAAGTCAGCGAGTATGACGCTGAGGGGGCGTTTCCAGAGGCCTCCCACAATACGTCTTGGGGGGAGCTCTGTCAGGGACGTCAAGTGGACTACTGTTCTGGGGGTGGTGCTGGACGCGGGTCTGTCTTTCACGCAGCATGCGCACTCGATTGGCGAGCGAGCGGCTAAGTGCTTTGGTAAGGTGGCCCGTATTTCGGCGACTTCGTGGGGCGTTCGCTACAGGGCCCTTAAGACCCTGTACCACGGGACATATGTGGCGACGATTGCGTATACTGCGGATGTATGGTTCCATAGAGCCGGTCTCTACGCGGTTAAGAGCGCGTTGTTACGCTCGCAGAGGGCTGCGCTCGTTCTGCTCACCAAGGCATATCGCACGACCAGTACGGCTGCCCTGCCGGTCATAGGTGGGGTACTGCCGGCCGACCTGGAGGTCATCCGTGCTGGGAGAGCAGCGGCGGCGCGCCAGGACGCGACTAGGCAGGAATATCGGGATAGGCGGAGGGCTATATGGACGGATGTTGTTGCTCAGTGGCAAGCGCGGTGGGATCGCGAGGACAAGGGGAGGGAGACGTATCGGTTTTTTCCGGACGTGGCGGCTCGCCTCAAGGCGACTTGGGTCGAGCCGGACTATGAAACCTCCCAATTACTGGGGGTCATGGGTGCTTTCGCAGGCGGCTGTACGATTTAGGGCTAGGAGCTCACGCGGAATGTAGCTGCGGCGAAGGGGATGAGGACATGCACCACGTTCTGTGGGCATGTCCCCTCTATGATGAGATTAGGTCGGGGATGCTCTCGGGGATACATCGCGACGGAGAAGGTCCGGTATACTACACGGATCTCGTGGCTTCGGAGGCGAACTACCGGCAGTTACAGGAATTCGCGCACGCCTGGTACAAGGCCCGCCGGCTTGAAGACCAGGTTGGCAGGATAAGCCAAGATGGCAGCCAGAGTAGCGGGTAAATGTGGCTAGCTAGCAGGAATACCGCGGACGACGAAGTTCGTACCGTGTGCTGTCCGCCCTAGTTATACAGGGAGAAGGACACAGGGCAAAGGATGAAGAAAGTTAAATAACTTGTAGAGATTCAAGAAGCATGTGCATACTTACGCAAAGAGCATGGTGTGCACATGTATCTCGATGATTCGGCCTGTATGACCAAGATGTCGAAAAGGCCATGGGTGGTTGGAGGGATTTGCCCGTTGGGCAGTCCGGCTGGAGAGGCCTCGGTTCGGGGTGCGAATCGTGGAGGCCTTCCGGCCGGTACTGATGCAGTGGTTGGAAAGGCGGCACGGGGTGCTCTCCTTCCGACTAGTGCAGGTGTTGACGGGGCATGGGTGCTTCGCCAAATACCTGCACAAGGTCGTTAGGAGGGAAAGTACACCGTCCTGCCACCACTGCGATTGCGACGAGGACACGGCGCAGCATACGCTCGAGGCCTGCGCCGCTTGGGCAGCGCAGCGCCGTGAACTCGTCGCAATCATTGATGCCGACCTGACGCTACCCACTGGTCGGCAGCGTCGGGAATTGGGACGCGGTCGCAGCCTTCTGCGAGGTAGTGATCTCACAGGAGGTAGCGGATCACCTGCGCGAGGAGCGCAGCCTCGATGAGGCGATCCGCCGCCGGTGACTGGGGTGGCGTAGGCGCAAGTACTTGCGCCTCATGCCGCTCTAGCCGAGGCTGCGGGTGACGTGAACGGGGAATTAGTCCGTCACCCGCCGAGAGGCCGACCGCGTAACCGCGTGACTGCTGACCGACGTCCTCCCCGAGGGGGGGACGTCGGTCGATGGGTACCCCAAATGGGGGCCCGGTATTCCATCGGGCCGACCACTGATGACAAGTAACCCTGCTCCGGTGGTCGGCCCAACGACGAAGGCGACGTGCACGTGGGTGGGTTGCGGGTGTGCGTGCTTACGCCCCTTTGTCGCCCCAGACGGAGTGGTGCGAGGAGCGCCGACCGTGGCCCACCCCAAAAAAAAAAGCAAATATATTTGACCACTGAAATCAAGGCACTCTGCACCGGTGGGCGGTCCAACGACAAAGGCGACGCGCTATATGGGTGGGATAAGGGGCCGCGCGCCGCTCCTCTGTCGCCCCGGACGGAGCCGGGCGGCGGGTGCGCTGACCGTAGTCCAACCCAAAAAAAGGCCAAATTAATGAATCTGTGTAGATAGCGCTCAGTTCAATCATTATGTAAGAATATTTATGACGTTTCCTTGGTTTTTACCTTAATCAAGGCTAATTACAGAGACATACACTTTTTTTTTCGTGTGGTGACGAAGTAAAAACACAATTCACCACTCCCTATCTTGCCTGTGAAACCCTATGCCAACATGTCTGATCAGCATGGTATAGTAGGTCAAATTCCCTCCCATTGTGGAGTAGGCACGAGCCACATTGCTTGCTCGTCTATCAAAAATAATATTTAAAAAATTAAGAGCGTTATATCAGCGATTATATCATGTTTCTAAGAATAATTATTTAACAGAATATGTAGTTAACCATTCATACTTAAGGCAATTATGATAGACTTTAACATAATAATAAATGAAACGTTATGTTAAACAAGCTTATTATATTTAAACGGTAATTTTGTAACGATAGAGGTATCCTATTCGTAGTAAGAATAATCAGTATAAAACTCTCGATAAGATTCACAGCTGTGTTCAGCAAGTACATAGACTAGTAGAATACACCAGTAGTCAGTTCATGAGGGGACGGTACACTGGTGTACTATTTCTAGATGTAGCGAAAGCTTTCGATAAAGTTTGGCATGAGGGCTTAATTTACAAATTATATTTATTAAAAATCCCCGAATACTTAATTCTAATAATACACGACTATTTGAGTCATCGCAGCTTTCGCTATAGGGTGGAAGGGACGTTGTCGACCTCCCATCCTCTCAAGGCCGGTGTTCCACAGGGCTCGGTCCTCGCCCCATTTTTGTTTACACTGTATACAAGTGATTTACCCAAGTTCACTCGTGTGTACACGGCGCTTTACGCCGACGATACCGCACTCTATTGTGCAGGTATGTCCCCGACAACCGTAGTCAATACACTCCAAAAAGCGGTTACCGCCCTTGCCAATTGGTATAGGAAATGGAGAATAGAAATTAATCCCGAGAAGAGCCAAGCGGTCATGTTCACTAAACGAACTGCCCGTCTGTGCTCTCCGGACAGCATCCCTCCTCTCACTCTCTTCGGCCGACCTGTCTCATGGAGCAGAGAGGCCAAGTACTTAGGTGTGACCCTTGATAGCCGACTCACTTTCCTGTCCCACTTGAAGCGGGTCCGCGCGCGCGCCGCCTTCGTGATGGGACGCCTTCACTGCTTATTAAACGCAAAGTCCAAACTATCACTCAAAAATAAAGTCCGATTATACACTACCTGCATACGGCCCATCATGACGTATGCCAGTGTAGTGTTCGCGCACGTTAGGCCAAACAGGATCCACAGGTTACAAACACTACAAAATAGATTCATGCGACGGGCAACGGGAGCACCGTGGTTCGTTCGTAATGTCGATCTACACATCGACCTCGAATTGCCGACCATCAGGCAGTATATGAAGCGTTGCTCCCAGCGCTATTTTGACTCTGCCACGACTCACCCCAATCCACTAGTGGTTGGGGCGGTAAACTACGTCCCATCAAAAATATCCGCGGTCCGACGACCCCGTCATCTCCTTGAAGAAGGGGATGATGCCATCACGATCGCCCAAGAAAGGGCCTACACAGCTCGCGCAGCGATAACACATAAAACTGCGCGGTATCGGCCTCGCCGACGAGGTCGAAAACTGCGCCGCGTAAAAATCATTAACCTAAACGTGGCCACGCCCACTTTGCTTTCAGCGACGCCCCGAGCCGAGGTCCGTTCCCCACAGGGGGAGCCCTCGGGCGATGTTCGCTTAACTTACTTACCGGGTTGAGAGCCTTCCGCTCGCCCATTGCCCGCGTTAAGCTGTCAAGGTCATCTGCGACCAACAGCTAAATACACACAAAAAAAAAAAAAAAATCCAAAAGCGACATTCATACTCCAACAACAGAAGCGGCAAGATGATAATTAAATCAATATTCAGTACTAGCAACCCGCCCTCGCTTCGCTTCGGTTATAGGTTATAGTCGTTTTCGTTTTCGCATGAAAAAAGCCTATTATTTTGACATTACAAACAGACTCCAATTTTATTTATTGGTATAGATTATTGTTTCAGATTATGTTTCAATAGCAGTGATGGTTTTCCACATTCCCCAGCTATATATAATCCACAAAAGCACTGGAGTATATATCTTGCAATATCGGCATTGCAGAAGTTCAATAGGCACAATCCAAACAAGAATGTGTTTGTGGAGTACGAACTTTTATTTTATCCCTTAACTAGCAACCCGCCTTCACTTCGTTTCGATTTTAATCGTTTTACCCGCGTAGTCCCCGTTCCCGTGGGAATACCGGGATAAAATATAGCCTAGGCTACTCCCTGATATTATAGCTTTCCATTGATGAAAGAATTTTTGAAATCGAATTTTGAAGATTACCCGGAACAAACAGACAGACAGACCAGACAGACAAAAATTTTTTAATCTATATTTTAGGCATATGTATAGTGCAAATAACCGCGTGAGCATGAAAAAAGCCAAAATTTTGACAAAACAAACAGACACTCCAATTTTATTTATTGGTATAGACAATAGTCCAATAAAAAGCGTCACCAATTCTTATTTTTCAATGGCAGTCGTACGATGGCGTAACCAGCAGTTTTTGGTTACAAAGCTTAGGGCTTTTTTTGTTAGAACACGATAATTGCAGGTACTGTCTGCTGGATTCCAAAAAAAAATTATTGTATTAGATAGCTTATTTAGTGGGAAAGGGTTTAGGTTATAACTAATAAATACCGTTGCGGTAAACAGGAGCGAAGCAATGTATACAGATTATAAAAAATCGGATCAAATATGGTAACAATGGACACGTCAAAAGTTCTCAGCAGCCACCATTATCATGCCAACTGTTTAGATAACAAAAATAGTGATTGATGTACTGAAGATGTTACTAATGCTGGTATTATTTATTTATTAAACTTCATGCAACAATGCAATGGCGGACTTAATGCCAAAGGCATTCTCTACCAGTCAACCATATCGTAACCATAGGTATTAATCTGGATAATATTATCACGTGAAGACGCAACTGTCCAAATGGAATTCAAAGGGTCGGTGCCGATGGTGCATGATCATCTGGTTCTGTTATTAAAATCGGCGTTCTACAAGGGTCCATTCTGGGGACATTTCTGTTCCTTGTATATATTAACGACTTATCCTACCGTATAGGAGACATTAATTATGATTTAAAATTATAACCATCGGGCAAAGACATCGCGGCGAGCGGAGTCCCGGCCAACAGGCACAACAGCGCGATGGACCTATATACCTCTGCGCATGGCGGTCAAATCCGCGGTTCAGCCACCTACTTTTTTGGCTAACGCAGCAAGTCAAGTCAAGTGCAGGTATTCGCGCTTGCAGTGGGGCGTGCTATCGTGTAGGAGTTTTATCTGATCCGTTTCGCCGCCTCCCTCTGCGAGATAACTGCCTTGCAGAAGACAGGGAGCTCGTCCCAGCTCCTGATACCTGTGAAGCATCTTCATATCGCTGCTCTCCCCAGGCAACATTAACTTCAAACTTGTGTGTTACGGCGTATCCTCGTCGCAATCACAGAGGTGGCAAGACGATACTCACTCCCTCCACGCGATCACGTCCTTACCGATAATACTTGCTGAAGCAAACATGCCCCTACAATATCTGTACCAGTAGAGCAGACTCGTACTGCCACTCCATTCATTTCACTAATGGACCCAGACGGCCTCCAATGACTGAATACCGAACCGAGGCCTCTCCAGGGTAGTGAAATAACGCCACGGCTTTGTCGCCACGAACCTCATCGTCTAGCACATATAGATGCTAAATCTTGATGAATTTTTTTTATTGCCAACGGTGGCAAACGAGCAAGCATCACACCTGATGGTAAGTGAAACTGCTGCACATGGACCTTTGCAATACCAGGGGCACAGCCAGGCCGCTGCCTACCGTGAAGGAAATACTCTTCTTAAACCTCGTTTAAAGAAGGACATGTCATAGCGCTCGGGAAACACAGCAGGTAGTTCATTCCAGAGCTTGCACGTACGTGGGAGAAATGATTGCTAGAAACGTACAGTTGAAGACCATAATGTTTCCAGGTGAAATGGATGAACCCTGCTACGATGTCGAGTGGTACGTTGGTAGAATGGTGACGGTGGTATCAAGTCAAACAGTTCCTCGGAGCACTCCCCGTGAAAGAGTCGGTAGAGTACACAGAGTGACCCAAAGTCTCTCCGCTGCTTCAGCGACTCCAATCTGTCCGTAAGATTGGGATCCCCGACGATTCGAACAGCCCGTCTTTGCAGGGAGTCAAGTGGGTCTAGCTGATATTTGGGCGCACCTGCCCAGAGATGTGAGCAGTACTCCACATGAGGACGAACTTGTGCTTTGTATAGCACAAGACGCTGTCTCGGTGTAAAGTACCGCCTGGCTCTGTTTTAAAGTTAAAGTTCTCTGATTTAAAGAAGCATAATTATTAATATCAGTTACCATATTAATTTTATTTTTATTTATTTCAGTAATAAAGACATGATTTATGTTGAGAGGAATAATGGAGAACCTGAAGGTGAAGTTATTACAGCACCTCCTAACATATCAAAGGTAATCAACATCCTGTATCATCTTATCATCATCACAATCTATACAAGTTCTATTCGCTGTTCAGCAAGAGTTTCATACACAGTACGAAGGCAAATGTCTTCTTATACTACGCGGGTTAGATGTGTTGACATAGGGTTTTATTTGAGTTTTACTTCTCTTGTATCGATATTATCTGAATTTTATATTACTTAATCGTATTTTACGACTCCCCAAGAGAGGGAGTGGAGAATTGTAATCTTATTCCTCCACCATATGGAAATCCGCCAGTATTTATTGCAATTTACATTCAGTCGGTGTAGCATTTCGTTTTATCCTCTTGCACAGTCTACAAAAATGCGTCACGCAACGGGTTGGTATTGGATTTTCATTTCGAGAGCATTTCTTGCATTTATTTTATCTTTTTAAATTCTTTAGCCATCAATAACGACCTCTTCTAGAAAGATAGTACCAAACTTGCAAATTTATGCTACTGTTTTTGTTTAAGAATAGTACGCGTTACCCGCCCTCACTTCGCTTCGGTTTCAGTCTTTCCTGCGTAGTTCCCGTTCCCGTGGGAATACCGGGATAAAATATAGCCTAGGTTACTTCCTGATATTATAGCTTTCCATTGGTGAAAGAATTTTTGAAATCGGTCCAGCCGTTTTGAAGATTGCCCGGAACAAACAGACAGACAGACAGACAAAAAAAATATAAAGTGCATTTTAGGCATATGTATAGTGCAAATAACTGTGTGAGCATGGAAAAATCTAATATTTTGACATTACAAACAGACACTCCAATTTTATTTATTAGTATAGATAAAACTACTTCTATTTTTAATTGCCCGACTTTTTTTTTTTTTTTATTGTCAACGGTGGCAAACGAGCAAACTGTACACCTGATGGTAAGTGTTGCTGCCGCTCATGGACCTTTACAAGGCCGCTGCCTACCGCGAAAAAATGAAGGGAGTGTGAATGCGTGAATTGAGGCTTGGTAATACCCAGGGCACCACCAAAACCACCACACGCAAACACCCTCAGAAAGTTGGGCTTCCGGCTCTCTCGCTCACCGAACGAAGCGCAGTAACAAATTGCTACTACTCAGACGTCGATTTTCTGCGAGAGCGTGGTACTGCCCCGGACGGACCGGCCCGCGGCTGTAGACAGATAACTGTCGACAGTGTGGTCCTACCACTTTTCGAACAGTTTGCAGCTTTCATGGTCATGGGTGGACTGTGCTGTGTGGTAGCGGCTTCGAATACTACCAACCCTTGTTTTGCTCGTGGGTGTCGTAAAAGACGACTAAGAGCCCTAGATTGACCCGGACCAACTCCATCTGGTACCATTTGGGTCAACGATTACATTCCCAAGGAGGGTTGACGTCAGGCAGGCGGCCGGTCATAAAAGTCATTGCCGAAACTTTTTGCAATATGTCAAAACAGATGACATATTGCGTCGACCCCAAGTAATTGGGATAAGAGCAAGATGATGATGATGGTCATGGGTGGACTAAGATGTCTCACGTCCAACAAGTCTGTACAACAACAATAACGATATAATAACGATAACTTGTTGGACATGAGATATCTTAGTCCGCTCAAAACGTCGGGCTATTAAAAATCAAATACGAATGTGATAAAATCCGTAAAGCAAAATCGCATAAATATCAGAAATCATTAAGAATTCTTGAGTCGAAGGGGACTTTATAAATCTTCGATTAAATATGACTAAAATACGACAATAATTTTGATAAACGTACAAATAATTATCCTGCATGAATATAAACCACTAAACTATGTCGGCTTACTACTTGGAGTACACCATTATCTTTATATAACTGTAATTTCAGAAATACGATTCAAATGAAGAAATCATTCCGGCGTCTCATCACGTCATGTCTAGTAAAACGATCTAACATAATGGCATCTTCTAGAAAATTACCTTTTTGAAACGAAAAAAGAAAAATCGGCCATATTATTAGTTTAATAAAAGTCTTAATCACTCAAAGTATATTTATGGGCAGTATAGTATATGTATAGAGGAAGTTTGAAAGTTGCGCCTGGATGAAAGTAATGATGTAATGAGGAGGGATGAAAGTTGTGAGAAAAGTGTTAGGTATGAATGTTGAAGGCTTTAGGGATAAAAGAAAACCGAGTAAAAGATGGATGGACTGCATGAGGCATGACATGGAGAGTCTGATAGTGACTGCAGAGATGACGTCTGACAGGATAATATTTAGGAAATAATATTCAACTTTATTGTATTTTTATACTTTTACTAGCAACCCGCCCTCGCTTCGCTTCGGTTTCAGTCGCTTTACCCACAGCGTAGTTCCCGTTACTGTGGGAATACCGGGATAAAATATAGCCTATGTTACTCCCTGATATTATAGCGTTCCATTGGTGAAAGAATTTTTGAAATCGGTTCGATGGTTTAAGCGTGAAAGCGTTACAAACAAACAAACAAACATCCTCACTTTCGCATTTATAATATTAGTATGGATTTACAAATTTATTGATTAATAAGAGTAATTTATTAGTTTTATATAACTCTTTAGTTTCATAAAGTATCTGGATGATGGATCATATTGCAGCTGTTTCATAGTTTTATTTATGTTAATTATTTATTTGTATTAATATACCTACTTTAATCTTATATAAGTACCTCAAGGGTTCCCTAAATGACGTTATATATCTAAAGAAAGTTATTACATATATCATATCTATATTAATACATAAAAATAATAAAAAATACAACTTAATATAAATATAAAGTTTACAGTTTGAAAGATATATTGAAAGAAATTTATATTTAAAGATGAATTCGTTTAATAATATATTATTACTTATTCGTTTAATAATAATAATATATTATTCAAAACAAGTCTGAACCTAACCTAAATTTGTTTGTTCACATTATGTATTTGAACAACACATAATACGTACAATTACAGTATTATTAATCTTAATTATTATGTTAATACTTTTATGGACACCAAAGATATAAATTTTACCAAAATTATTATTGTATTTAGATCTATTAATTTAATATTTAATATAAACTTTGAGCTATTATTAGTATTTCATTTTTCATTCTATATATCTTTTAATGAAGACCACACCACGCACTAAAAAACTTATGAGCTAAGAAATCATAAAATCTATGCAACAGTATCGTCTTAAATATCATCCCATCGCCGGTGACCGCCTCCATGATCACGGCGCTCAGGCGCAACAAGGCCGCGACCGACGATCGTCGAACGCCCACTTCTGAAGCCAAATTGGGCGTCCAACAGAGCGGTGCTGACCGCGCTGAAGTGTCGTCCGATACGGGTAGCCAAAATCCTGTCCAACAGCTTGCCCACATCGTCCAGCAACACAATGGGCCTGTAGGCCGCGGCCGAGATAGATGATGGCAAGCAAAATACACTTAAAGCTGTCGATCAAGTGATACATAATCTGAGAAACAATAAAATATTGATGGGTGGTGTGCCGGTGCTACTTGGTGGTAATTTTTGACAAACAAAGTGGTAGGACTACACTGTTGACATGTGTCTATTTACAACCGCGGGCCGGTCCGTCCGGGGTAGTAACACACTCTCGCAGAAAAACTACGTCTGAGTAGTAGTAATTTGTTACGTACTGTGCTTCGTTCAGTGAGCGAGATATCTGGTAGCCCAACTTTGAAAAGACGTGAGGAGACATTAAAGTGTATTTAAAATCATCAATTATTTCGCTTAAAATCTATAAATGATCGCTAACGAAGAATATGAGGGATTATTGATATGGGAAGAAAGACGTTGAAGAATTTCTACTACATTGTAGATATTTGCAATGAAAGAATATCGAAATTGAATAATAGCATAGAAATAAACTTAAGAACATTGGAACTTTGGTTTCAAGTTTAGATAAGCTGATTGAAAGTATTTACTCGGATATAAAAAATTCTAAAAAGATTTCAAGTCAGTGGCTTAGTGAAGGGGCAATTCCAACATTAACGGTTCGGTTCAATTTCTTAACAATAAAACATTAAAAATATTAGATGGAGACGAAGTAGTGTGTGTATTCAATACTCATCTATTGACAGCGTAGTTGTGGAAAGATATTTCAAATTTTCCAACAGAATTTTTGGATACACGGTATCTTCCAGGTATGTCAAGTCATCTAGCCGAGGCCGCTGGTGACTGGACCTGGTATTTAGTCCATCACCCGCAGGGTGGCTGACCGCGTGACGGCGATCGACGTCCCCAAGGGGAGGTCGTCGTGAGGAGAGGGTACTCCACGACTGGGGTATACCGTCGGGCCGATCAATGACGACAAGGAACTTTGCACCGGTGGTCTGACCAACACCCCAAAAAAAAAAGGTATGTCAAGTCATAAATTGATTCTGAAAGAAGGTGCTCCAATTTACTCATTTACACAAACTAGTTGTCGCCGTTTGGTCGAAATTCGGCCATAATTCACTTAAATTAATTTTTCTGCTACATAATTTTCTTTAATTTTATTTATGTATTTTTTTTTTTTTTGTGGGTGGGTCGCGGTCGGCGCGCCTATGCACCACTCCGTCCGGGGCGACAGAGGGGCTTAAGCACGCACCTCCCGCGACCCACCCAAAAAGCACGTCGCCTTTTTTTTTTTTTTTTTTTTTTTTATTGCAAGTGGTGGCACACGAGCAAACAGTACACCTGATGGTAAGTGTTGCTGCCGCTCATGGACCTTTACAAGGCCGCTGCCTACCGCGAAGAAAGTGAAGGGAGTGTGAATGGTTTCATCTGGTTCTATTATAAAAATGGGCGTTCCACAAGGGTCCATTCTGGGGCCATTTCTGTTTCTTGTATATATGAATGACCTACCCTACCATATAGGGGACAATCTGGACATTGTGTTGTTCGCAGATGACACTTCTTTGTTATTTAAAATTAAAAGACAAATGTTGAATTATGACGATGTGAACAATGCACTGTCTAACGTTGTTCATTGGTTTAACACTAATAATTTGGTTCTCAATGAGAAAAAAACTAAATGTATCAAATTTACTACTCCTAATGTGAGGCAAGTGGAAACCAATGTCCAAATGAATGGTGTGGCTCTAGACCTTGTGGAGTCAACAGTCTTTTTAGGTATCACCATAGATGCTAAACTTCAGTGGGGACCTCATATTGAAAAGTTGTCGAATAGGCTTAGCTCAGCGGCTTATGCAGTAAAAAAATAAGAATGTTAACAGATACTGAAACAGCTAGAATGGTTTATTTCGCTAATTTCCATAGTCTTATGTCTTACGGTATATTACTGTGGGGATGCTCCGCGGACTTTAATAGAATCTGTGTTCTCCAAAAAAGGGCTGTCCGTGCAATTTATAATCTAGGCCCAAGAATCTCACTTCGGGAGAAATTCAAAGAAATAAATATTCTAACTGCTGTATCACAATATATATACGAAAATATATTATATGTCAAAAAATATCGCTAACTTTAAGAGATATTGTGACATTCATGAAATGAATACTCGTAATAAGGACAGATTAGTTGTACACACTACTCGTCTCCAAAAAATTAACAAATCATTCATGGGGCAATGTATACGCTTTTACAATAGATTACCTAAAGATATCCGAGACCTGCTTATGAAAAAGTTTAAAAAAGCCATCAAGAATAGATTTTGTAAAAAAGCTTATTATAAAATCTCGGATTATGTAGATGATAATACAGATTGGTTATGAGCAGCTCCTCATTCAGTAATTTCCTTGTTATTTTAAATATACTGTTTGTAAATGTACTTTTAACTTTTATTGTAAAGTGTAGCGTGTTTTGCCTAACGAATTTTTGTATTTTCAGCGTTTGTAACATATTGTGGTGTTGGTCATGCTCACATAAGGATCTACTTGCGGTAGCTGCGTGGAGCGGGTCTCTCCCTTCCCTCCATAGTGGTTGAGGGGAGTGATGGCTGCTCTAGTAGTTAACTCGTGATCGGGTGCCGCTTGTGGGATCTGGTCCAGCCATAATCGTTTAAATTATATTAAGTGTCTTGCGGTTCGAAGGGCATCACACTGGAGCTAGTTCTTACAAAACATATACACAATTCTATAACTAGTAAGAAGAAAAAAAAATTAAAAATAATGACAAGCCCGCTGTGTTTCTTGCCGGATCTTCTCAGTAGCGGTCGCGTTCCGATCCGGTGGTAGTATATTTTTTTTGGAAATTGTAAACCTGACAATATGTAAGTGCCCTCTCAGGGTTTATGCATAATAAAATAATTTGAATTTGAATTTGAATGCGTGCATTGAGGCTCGGTGATACCAAAGGCACCACCAAAACCCTCAACACGCAAACACTCTCAGAAAGTTGGGCTGCCGGCTCTCTCGCTCACCGAACGAAGCGCAGTAACAAATTGCCACTACTCAGACGTCGATTTTCTGCGAGAGTGTGGTACTACCCCGGACGGACCGGCCCGCGGCTGTAGACAGATAACTGTCGATAGTGTGCTCCTACCACTAACTTCGTCGTTGGGCCGACCATTGGAGCAGCGTTAACTTGTCGTCAGTGGTCGGCCCGACGGAAAACCCCCTATGGGGTACCCTCCCATCGACCGACGTCCCCCCTTCGGGGAGGACGTCGGTCTTTCCTCACGCGGTCGGTCTCTCGGCGGGTGAGGGACTAATCCCCGGTCACGTCACCCGCGGCCTCGGCTAGGGCGGCATGAGGCGCAGATAGTTGTGCCTGCGCCGCCCCAGTCGCCGGCGGCGGATCACCTCATCGAGGCTGCGCTCCTCACGCAGGCGATCCGCCGCCTCCTTCCGCGAGATCACTGTCTCGCAGAAGGCTGCGACCGCGTCCCAATTCCCGACGCTGTCGACCATCGCCCTAGCGATAGCCGGCAGCGTCAGGTCCGTACCGATGATTGCGACGAGTTCACAGCGCTGCACTGCCCAAGCCCCGCAGGCCTCGAGCGTATGGCGCGCCGTGTCCTCGTCGCAATCGCAGTGGTGGCAGGACGGTGTACTCTCCCTCCTAACGACCTTGTGCAGGTATTTGGCGAAGCACCCATGCCCCGTCAAAACCTGCACCAGTTGGAAGGAGAGCACCCCGTGCCGCCTCTCCAACCACTGCATCAGCACCGGCCGGAAGGCCTCCACGGTTCGCACCCCGAACCGAGGCATCTCCAGCCGGACTGCCCAACGGGCAATGACGTCTCGGCGGGCGTCGACGCGCCAGGCGGTGAGATCCCTTAACGAGACCACACCGCCCTCCACTCGCACCCCCGTCACCCGCCGATGTAGTCCGGCGAGCATCTCCGCCTCCAGGTCCCACGGGGGAGTTCCGGCCAATAGGCACGCTGCCTCCGTCGCCACCGTGCGGTATCCGCGGATGGCCCTGACCGCCGTCACCCTCTGTGGTCGCCACAGAAGGGCCCTAAGTCGGGCGGTCATTGACCCCGCCCACACCAGTGCGCCGTACAGAGCCATCGACCGGATGACCCCCGCGTACAGCCGTCGGCACGCAGCGCTCGGTCCGCCCACGTTCGGCATAAGCCACGATAGGGCGGACGCCGCGCCGACGAGCCGTGGAGCGAGCCTGCGGAAATGTTCCCGGAACCACCATCGCTCGTCGAGCACCAGGCCCAAGTACCTCATATGGGCCCGGATGCTGATGTCGACCGAGTGGACGGTGATCGAGACGCCGATGGGAGTGCTCATAGTGCGCCCATGGAACAAGAGGGCCTCCGTCTTGTCCAGGGCGACCCTCAACCCCAGCGCCTCGATCCGCCTGACGACCTCCTCGGTACCAGAGGTCGCCAGGCTTACCGCCTCTTCGAGCGTCCCACCGCGGGCTGCGACGAGCGTGTCGTCGGCGTAACAAATCACGCCCAGCCCGGGCGGGAGGCTCCCCCTCAACGCCCAGTCGTAGCCGATGTTCCACAGGGTGGGTCCGAGGACCGACCCCTGTGGGACACCGCACGTCATGGGCGTTCGCACGAGGTCCCCTGCTCGGTCGGTGCAGGGGACGCTGCGCCCCTCCAAATAGTTTGCCACTAGCCGCCTCAGGTAAACTGACCCCGTGGTACCGGAGCGCCTCCCTGATGCAGCTGAATGGCAGACTATTGAATGCTTTGGCGATGTCTAGGGACACCACCAACAGCACTCCCCCGCCGGTAACGGCCTCAGTCGCCACAGCCCTCGGGCGCAACAGAGCCGCGATCGTCGAACGACCCCTCCTAAACCCAAACTGGGCGTCCGACAGATCGGGCCCCGTGCCGACGAGGTGCCACTCGATGCGGGCAGCTACCACCCTCTCCAGTAGCTTGCCCGTGTCATCGAGCAGCACGATAGGCCTGTAGGCCGAAGGCGACTCCGGAGACCGTCCCGGCTTCGGCAGGAGCACCAGCCTTCCCTCCTTCCAGCACCCAGGGAACCGTCCGGACGCTAAACACGCGTCGAACAGCCCCCTGAGGCGGGGTCCCAGGTGTTCGAGGACCAGGGCCAGCACACGGTTAGGAACACCGTCGGGCCCGGGAGCGGTAGACTTTGCGCGCATGCGCGTCACCGCCACCCCTATCTCGGGTTCCGTGATGGGCGGAACACTGTCGTCGTCGGCCTCCCGGTCAGTGTCTGGCGGAGCCATGACCGGGGGCGTGTGTTCCGCCCGCCGCGGGAACAGGTCCTCGATGACCCGGGTGAGAAGGCCGGGCTGGAGAGTCTCGGTGAGGGGAGGGCCCCGCGCACGTAGCCTATTCAGCACCGCGCGATAGGGGTGTCCCCAGGGGTCACGGTCGAGACCGTCCAGCATCTCCTGCCGACTGACGTCCTTGGCGGAGCGGACGGCCAGCCTGAAGGCTGACCGCGCATTGCGGTAGCCCTCGTAAAGCACGGCCTCCCGCTCCGCATCGCGATGGCGCCGCCGGCTGCGGGTGTAGGCCCTCCGGGCGCGGATACACGCTGCCCGGAGATCCGCCAGCTCCCGGGACCACCAGTGGACCCCCCTCCTCGGGGGCAGACGCCGTACCCGGGGCATGGCCGCATCGCAGATCTGCGTCAACGCACTGCGGATGCAGCCAGCCTCGGCGTCCACCCCGTCCGACTGGTGGGCAGAGGACAGCCTTGAGTATACGATGGCTGTCTCCGCCAGCTGGTCCCGGTCTAAGCGACCCACAGCCCATCGCGGGAACGCAGGACGCCCATCCGCCCCGTGACCCCTGCTGGGCGTCGGGATTGCAGGGGAGACCTCCATCCGGATATACCGGTGGTCCGACAAGGTCTCCACCTCCTCCACGACGCGCCAGCTCCCCACGCGTGCGGCGACCTCGGGGCTAGCGAACGAAAGGTCCACTATCGACCCGCCCCGTTGTCGCACGCACGTATGCACCGAGCCCCTGTTCAGCAAACAGAGGCCCAGTGCCGCCGCCCACTCCTCGATCGCCCGTCCTCGGTCATCCGTCCTAGGGGACCTCCACGGCACGGACTTGGCGTTAAAGTCCCCCAGGACGAAGACCTGGCGCGATGCCAGTCGCCGTAACGAGGCCTCCATGATGGTGATGGTGCCATCGGTGCTACCCAACCAGTTAATCCGGTCGGGCACCACGTACGGCTCCGCGACTACGGCTACTCCTATCAACCACTCCGCCATGGCTTGCAGGAACACGTCCTGCGCACCGGCGGAGTGGCTGAGATTGGCCTGGAGGAGACGAATGGATACGGGGTCCATTAACGGTCCGTATCCATCGTCACCTCCTCCGCGCTAACGGGCGATCGGGCCGCGCTTCGGAGCGGGGACTGGCCCGGTCGATGGGCCGCCCCGCCCCTTTGGGGCCGATGCCGGGGGTCTGCAGTCCCCAGAGCCCATGCGGTGCTTGGCAGGCTTATTGCCCGCCGCACACGCGGGGCAGTGGGGCACCGCAGAGCACGATGCCGTCTGGTGTCCAGTTTGACCGCAACGGAAACATAGCCCGCTGCAGTCAAAGCAGTTTCTGCATGTCGGTCGGGTATGCCCGACCGCCATGCACTTATAACACCTCGCGGGCTGGGGCTCCAACACGGTTACCCGCGCCGAACTCCAGCCCACGAGGAGCCTGCCTAAGTCGGCCAATTGCTTGACCGACTCCACTGGGCACTGTACCCAGACAGCACCGACGCCGCCCGGACCAGGGCGGATGGTGCCAATCCGGACGGTGTCCGAGGCACACCTGGTACGCGCCATAATGGCCTCCCGGATGTCCTCCACCGCCACGGAGTCGTCCAGACCCGTGAGGCGCATATCTGCGCACTTGACGGGCCTGGCGATTCGGACTCCATCCTCCGGCCCGAACAGCCCTCTCAGCATCGTGGCCAAACTATCGGCCGTCTTCGCGCCCTCGGCCCCAGGGAACTCGAGTATTCGAGCCCCTGTCCGGGCCTTGCGGGTCCTCGCCTCGACGCCCCCGATGTCGGAGACGTCCAGCTCCCGCCGGGCGCGTCTTAGGACGGCCTCATAGTTCAGGCCCCTCTCAGCCGCCTCAGGCAGTACGGTGATTACCGCCGCAGCCGTCTTCGGCGACTTGAGGCCCCTACGCGACCTTTTCCCCTTTCCGCCTGCTCCCGCCTGGGGAGCGGCGGCCACAGCGGCACTCTTGGCCGCCGCTCTCCGCTTTTGGCCGCGTGCCTTCCTGCTACGCTCAGCCACCTGCCAGCCCTGTTCGAGCCTGGCAGCAGCGCTGAACGCAGCAGGCGCAGTCGCGGGTTCACCGGCCGGCGCCTGCGGCGCAATCGCTGGCGCCGGCCGCGGCCCGGCCTTGGCGGGAGCCGGCACCTTGCCGGCCTTCTTGGCCCCCTTGGGTCCCGGCCGCAGCGTAGCTCACCACGCGGCCACCCTGACAGGGCAGCGGGGTGGGAGCAGACGCTTGCGGCCGCCTCGTCCGGTCCGCGGCGAGCGGCGGTCGGAGGGGCGGCTCAGGCGGAAGCCTGGCCGCTACGGCCTCAATACGCGCATCCATCATTAGCCCTACTCGGGCTAGGATGACGCGTATCGCCGACTCCGACACGCCATGCACCTCGTCGGGCGGCGGCTCCTCCCCCTTCCGAGGTCTCCCGCGGCCACGAGCCGGCGGAGGGACCACGACGAGGGGAGGCAACGGCGAAGCCGCGACGGGCGCAGCCGACGCCACGGGCGCAGCCGGCGCCACTGGCGCAGACAATGGGCCCGCCCTCACCGGCGCGGCCCGCCTCGACGGCGGGGCCGGCGCCGACGGCGCAGCCGGCACCAGGCGCTCGAATTGAGACCGCAGATCAGCCATGTCTTTGGCCAACACGCGGTTCTCCCTCCGTACTGCCTCCAGCTCCGTCTCCAGCTTGCGGTTGCGTTCCCGCAAGCCGGAGACCTCCCTACTGAGGCGGGCGTTCTGTTATACGGGTATCCTTAAGGATGTTTTAAAAAAATAAACTTATTTAATTTCACACGAACTTGTATTGAAATAAAACTTAGAGATAGTGAATACAAATAGTAGAGGCAACCGTGCTCGACGAAGATTGAAACCGGACTGAGGAGAGGGCTAAGCTATCTAGATAGGAAGGCGAAAGTGCTGATGGATATGTAGGAAGAGTTAGCATTTTAGGGAACATCAGGAAACTGTAACAGCCCCCCGCTTAAGACTAAACTTACACCCCAGAGTGAAGTTTATGTCTTAATTCTAATTCTAGGAGTGTCCAGAGTGGTAGGAGAACTAAGCTCCATTTCGGGATGAGAAGCTGGGTGGAAAATGACGCTAGTTTCAGTTGAAGGGGAAAAGCAGCGGTTACGGTACAAATAAATCTTATAACCTAAGTAAAAGATAATTATTAATAACATACAATATACAATAATCGGTACATGAAAATGATTTACTTCTATTTCTCTGGGTTTCGTAATAAATTTATTTATTTCTTTATTAAGCGTAGCAAAACCTTGATACGCGTTTAATATTGAAATGTTTAATGTTTACTTCGGGCAATATATGGTCTGAATACTTTGGTATACTAAAGTTACTATTTATAATATTATAATCCAGGTTAATGTGAGTTACGTTAATTTTAATATTTTGTTTCGTGAATAATTGAAATCCATTACAGAACCCAGTACAACCTAGAGGGACCCGTAATACTCCAGTTCCGATTATATTGGTTTCATAAACATTGTTCTTTTGGCAATCGAGAGTGAATTTAGTAACATTTGAAATAACAAATATCCATTCATTATTGTATAATTCTTGCCAAATTTCAAGGTTACCCTTAAACAGTTTTATCGGACACTGGTTGGGTATATATGTTATTGTTTTAGATACAATTTCTGTTTCACATATAGGGTGAGTTACACTAGATAGAATATTAACTTTGTCGCAGATGTAGTTAGCATTAACAGATTTACAGTTATCTAGGTTATCTAACTGACAATATTGATTCTTATCTCTAGAGAGGCCTACATAAGTAGTGGAAGGAATAATCGTACTATAAGTATTATTTTGGTGTAGAGTTGGCAATAGCAATCTATGATATAAACCAAACTCTAGAGGATAAATGAATGGTATCTTAACTATGAATATAATTTTATTATCAAAATAATATGTACTTATACTAGAAACTTTCAAAAGCTTATGGATATTACTTAAATCTAGAGTAAGTGGAAGTTCCTTAGAATTAGGTAAATGTCTATAATTAATAACTAAATCATTATATAACTCTTGAGGTGAACAAATGGCAGGATAAAGAACATTATTTTTACTAAACATTAAGCCATTTGATATATCCTCTAATTTAAAAGACAAAGTAAGTAAACTATTCTCTAATATAGTTACAATTTCCATAATTCTAGTTTTAATAGTTAGGGTAGCAGATACAAAGGTGAGATTTTTAAAATTTTCAGTTAAGGAAACAACAGCGCTATTCAGGGATTTTTCATTTTCTATAAGTTGGGTTATAGTTTGATTGAATGTGGTAATAGCGGAAGTAGTGAGAAGAATATTGTCTTTCATGTATTCGGCTAATGCATTTTGGTCTTTTCCTAAAGCCTGAATAGCGTTGCCGTATTGAATAGCATCGTCCTCATCCATTGTACCAAACACATGTTTGAGTACAGATCCAACGCCTGCAAACCAAGCAGAACGCTTAATTTTCCGCGTAAGAAGATGTGAAATTGATCCAAAGTCTCTAGAAATATCAGCGAGTCTGACCTCGAGTGGTTGTAATATGTTAATACATTCGGCAAACTCGAAAGCTGTACTTTCATTACACAGTTTGGACGTTATACTAAGAACATGATTAATATTAATTAAATGAGGAGATATGAAGGATATGTCTACAGGAACCACAACACTTAGATGTCCATTGATTACTTTCACCGAACCGATTGGATCGAAGTAGATTCCAGGCCCACTCTCTATTGGTTTTATGATATCAGGAAAACCTTCGCCATTAACACTGCAAGAAAAGTGCGATGGAAGATGATATAACAATTAATTAAGATGTTCTCTGAGCTAGTTTCATTTGATCATAATGGTACTTTACATGTCTTCTGTTTATCAATAAGGATGCATTATTATTGCCGTGTAATTTTATTATTTTATACGGGCCCTTCCAAATAGGAGATAACGCGTTGCCCAAGCGAAGGTGATTTTTTAAGTAGACGTAATCGCCGATTTTGAAATTCACAGAACGTGTGCGGTTGTCATAGTGGGTTTTGGACTTTTCCTTTGATTTTTGAATATTTTCTATGGCTTTACTCCTGGAGAATTTTAGTCGTTGTTGTAACATTCTAACGAATTCATTATAGGTAGGATTTAGATCCTGTTTATAAATGGCATTTGGTATATAAGGTTTACTGCCAAAAACGAGTTCATGTGGAGTAAAATTTGTGGTTGAATGGATGTTGGTGTTGTAAGCCATCATGGCAGTATAAACGAATTTAGACCATCTTGAAGGATCATGATCTATATATGATTTCAAGTACTCCTTTAAGGTGGAGTGGCTACGCTCTAAGGCACCTTGTGTTTGGGGATGGTAAGGAGTCGACCATATCTGTTTGATCTTTAAAAAGGAACATGTTTCTTTAAAAAGTTCGGCTGTAAAATTACTGCCTTGATCGGTAACAATAATTTTCGGTATGCCGAATACTGAGATGAAATGTACGAGACATTCACTCGTTTCTTCGGCAGTTGTAGATCTAATAGGATAGGCTGCGGAGTATTTAGTGAGATCATCTTGTAGTGTGAGAATATATTTTAATTTTGCTAGGCCGGATTCTGGAAGAGGTCCTACTATGTCAAGAAATATCTTTTCAAATGCCATTGAGGCGGTACTAGTAATCTGCATAGGGGCTCTATTCGTTTGTCGCAAGGCTTTATTCGTCTGACACAGCTGACATGCTTTAACATAGTTTTCAATATCTGACCTCATATTTTTCCAGTAATATCTTTCTGATATTCTGTTATACATTCTAGAAGAACCTACATGACCAGCTATTGGTAGGTCATGATTATCTCTAAGTATTTGTTTGATTTCACTCAAAGATGGGTATTGTATACTATTACGGTAGATGTGTACTTCTATGCCCGTGTTATTGAATAAATAGAGGAGCATATTGTATATTTTAATAAAATAGTGGTTATCAAAAGGATTTTTGAAATCTGTTATGGCTATTATTTTGTCATTTTCATTTAAAGATATAATGAATTCATTCCTTAGTATTTTAAGGCTCTCAAAGATATCGGAATAAGAGCACGAATCAAAGTGGTTTATTTTTGTAAATAGGTAATAGTATATTTTATTTTCATGTTGATTTGTAATGAACGAGTTTAGGGTTCTTTCTAGCGTCAAAAAAGTGTCTTTATCGGCGAAATTTGATATGGTCATTTCAACGTATGGAATTGATTCATCCATATCCACGGAGGTAGGTATGACAATATGTTTAATAAGGGGATTTCAATAGACTTTCATTATGTTCCATTATTTTACTATCGAAAGTGTAATTTTTATTGGCAATTATTTTAAGAAATTCGGTATAAGTTTGAGATATTGAAGGTGAATCCTCAATAGCACTAGCAGGATTATAAGGTGAATCGAGACACAGAGGAGGATCATCATGGCGTAAAGGTGAGTCGTCATTAGAATTATTAGTCGTAGGTTATCCTGTGTCAAGCTCATCAAGATTTAAGTCCCTTAAATCGTCAGGCATTTCAATCAAGTCTCTTTGGTTAGGAGTAAGAGGTGGAATAATGTCTGGGTTTAGAAGGTCATCGTGGTCGTAAGAGTCTTCATTATCAGGGAGCGAAGGATTGTCATGGTTAGTTCGAGAAGGTCCTGGGACTGGTTCAGGAGCAAGCGGATTCATAAGTAGAGGATTTTCAGGTGGATATCTAGAAAGAGCATCAGCGGCGTTAAATTTACCCTTTCGGTATATGATTTGGTACTCGTACTCCTCTAATTTAAGTTTGCAATTTGCTGCTTGGATCCTTGTGGTTGAAAAGCCACTTTAGAGGACGGTGGTCTGTAATGATTTGGAAGTGTCTACCATAGAGGTAAGGGCAAAAGGTCTTACAGCCATAAAGGATCGCGAGAAGTTCTTATTCCATGGTGTTATAGTTACACTCACTTTTGTTGAGAGTGCGGGATGCATAAGCTATGGGCTGGTCTTTGCCTATTTCACCCTGAGAAAGTATTGCACTGATAGCATAATTGGATGCATCCGTGGTTAGGATGCAAATAGGTTTGGAAAAGTCTGGATAAATTAATAAAGGTGCTGAAATTAACATTTGTCTCAGAGTATCGAATGCCAGTTGATGTTCGTTTTCCCAAATAAAAGGGACGTCTTTTTTCAAAAGATTTGTTAAAGGTTTGGCCAAGGTCGAGAAGTTTGGTATAAATCTACGATAGTAAGAGACAAATCCTAAAAAGGATTTTATGTCCTTGGCGGATTTCGGAATGGGATAGTGTTGCACGGCTTTTAGCTTTTCCGGATTAGGTTTAACTCCCTGATCCGTGATAGTGTGTCCTAAGTAAGATACTTCCTTGCGTAAAAATTCGCATTTGTCGGGTTGTAGTTTAAGGTTAAAAGAGCGGAGTTTTCGGAAGACAGAGGTTAAATTTTGAATATGAGACCGTAAATCAAAGGAGTAGATGACAATATCATCTAGATACACAAAACATCTTTCCCCTTGAAGACTAGTAAGGACTATTCATAAGTCGTTGGAAAGTCGATGGTGCATTCTTTAAACCAAACGGCATACATGTAAATTCGTAATGTCCCTGAAGTACAGAGAAGGCTGTTTTTTCGGTGTCTTCCGGTTTAACCTTGATTTGTGAAAACCGGAAGCGAGATCAAGGGTGCTAAAATACTTACTATTGCCAAGTTGGTCCAAAATTTCTGAAATATTTGGAATAGGATACGAGTCTCCGATAGTGATGTCGTTTAATTTACGATAATCTATTACGACTCTCCACTTCTTCTCGCCGGAAGCGTCAAGTTTCTTTGGTACCACCCAAATTGGTGATGACCAAGGTGAAGCTGATGGTTTTATTATTCCTTGTTGGAGCATTTTGTCTATTTGTGAATTTACTTCCTTTTTATGACACTCTGGGAAACGATAAGATTTTACATGGATAGGAATTGAGGTTGAGGTTTTTATTTCGTGTTCAACTGTATTGGTATATGTTAATTGGTCGCCAGGAAGGTGGAAAATGTCGGAAAAGTCAGCACAAACGTCGAGTAGTTGTAAGCTTTCTTCCTGGTTTAAGTGAGAAATACGGATATGTTCGAATACTGATTTAGTTCGTAAGTAAGCGTCATTATGGCATTGACTATCGGCATTCGTGTTATGAATATATTGCATTGTCTCAAGTCTAACGTAAGGAACTATTTCTAATTTCAAGTCGGGATCGAAGGAAAGTGCGTGATGAGAGGTATTTACGACGGATATATTTATTCTTGAATTGTCTTTCACCCGAACCACACAATTAGCTATGAGCAAGTTTTCTATCGGATGCTGGTCTAATATTAGTCCCTCGCTGAGTTCAGGGTTTGATACGGTACATTCTATAATTGTTTCAGTTCGAGCAGGGATTACACAAATTGGTTCGTTGAAATGTAAATTTAAAATTATTTTACCAAGTGTTAATTGTTGTTTAGGGTAGTCTATATTTCCGTCCATTTTATTAAACATGTCGTTGCCAATTATACCGTCATAGGGTAAATCTATCCCTTCGACTACGTGGAAATTATGAATTATTGAATCGAGTTGGATAAGTATATGACCTAAAGTGGATTTTGTGCCGGAAGAATCAATTCCTTTGAATTTTACAATGGTTTTCGTAATTTCTGGCATTCTTTCGATACAGGACTTCTTCACCAGACTAAAAGACGCTCCTGTATCAATCAAGAAGGAAAGTGGCTTTGAAGATATAGAAGTAAGTACTCTTATATATGGTAAATATTTGCGAGAGATATTTGATATGCAATTTATTACGGGATCTGACAACGGTTCAGTGGTGGATACTTTGGGCACCGAAGCATTTGGTAAATATTCTTCTTGTGTGGATATAGTATAATTATGTTTTCCAGGATTACGACTTGACCTTGTAGCGGAAGTCGCAGTGTCATTTTCCGATGGATACTGTGTCATGGATACAGTGGATTTATTAATACTATCGGGTAAAGATTTTTCTACCCGGGATATAGAAGGATATAGAAAATAAAAATTATCGTTATTATTATTATTATTAGGATACCTAGGATTAGTCATGCCGGATTTTAGTTTAGGGTGGCCCGACCGACACCTAAACGAGCCATCATTTAGTTTAAAGCTTGATTTGTGACGAAATCGGCGTTGGCTACACCTTCTTCGTTTTCCTCTAATAAGTTAACCCTATTTTGGCTATTTTGCGGCAAATTGAAACGTTTGTTATTAATACAATAACCCTTTTACGGCAATTTTCTAGAACATGACCAGGATTTTTACAGTAACGACAATATTCGGTATAAGCAACGGGACGCGGCTTATGTGGAAAACCGAAATTAGGCCTAAACTCGTGAGTTTTATAATCTGGTTTAGGAAAGGTTCTTGGTCTTAGAGAATTAGGCTCAGTTGCGGAGAAAGATTTTCTATTAACAAATTGCAATATTTTCTCTTCCGAAATAGCAGCGTTAATAGCCTCGTTCAAGGTTTTCGGGGATCGAACCCGAACATTGTTGGATATCCTTGGATGTAACCCAAGGACAAACGTGTTAAGCGCAATATCTTCCATTGCACTTGTCTTACCAGCGAGTTCCATTTTTTTTGGAGTTAGAAAGTGTAATCTCAGTTAGCAAATGGGATAAACATGTTTCCACTCGGAGCGAGTACTGTGTTACGGTCTCATTGGAATACTGTCTACATTCTTGAAGGTCAGTTAATAAGTGCGAGTAACATTTTCTTTCGCCGAATTGTGTTGTCAAGAAATCTTTTAGTTGATCCCAATTGCTAAATTCTTTGATGGAACATGCAGCCTCGGCTCTACCTTGTAATTGGCTTATTATAAATTTAAAAATAATGTGTTTCTGATTAGTTGAGGCGAGGTTGTATGCATTCGAACAATTCGTTATAAATGGTGTGAGTAGGTTCCTAGATCCATCGATTTGATGAATTTTATCAGAACATTTAAGTCAATGGTATCGGATTGAATTTGAATTGGTTTATCTTGAGACATTTTAAATGTTTAGCAGTTCGCGGTGGGTCTAGCGGATGCAATATGAAGAGGTTTTACGAACTTGGACAAGCTACGGCGTTATCGTATCAACGAGTCGGACGACGCTACTCTGTTTATCACTTATAAAAATAACAATATCACGTTACGTCTGGGCTAATACTAAGATTAAATTATGTATAACTTAAGTTTATATTTACGAAACACTTTTATATTTTAATATACACAAACACACTATTTAGGGTTGCTCTTCGCGAATAATTTATCACTGAATCACCGAGTTTAGTATAAGTAAACGAAGATACACTTACATGGATGTACTGCACAGGATACTTAACAGGAATATCATAGTGGTAGTAGTAGCAAGGCCCCTGTGGCCCCTTGGATGTAGCAGGATATAGAAGTGAGCCCGGTGTGACACGAAATTTGCGTAGGATTCGCAGCACGGTACCACTTGTTTCACGATTCGAATGTAACTCGAACGGATATCACTTATTAAGGACGTTAATAGAGTACTGTTATGAACTGTCGGATGCCAAGGATCACAGTTACGATCCCTTTTACGCTGCCACCAATGTTATACGGGTATCCTTAAGGATGTTTTTAAAAAATAAACTTATTTAATTTCACACGAACTTGTATTGAAATAAAACTTAGAGGTAGTGAATACAAATAGTAGAGGCAACCGTGCTCGACGAAGATTGAAACCGGACTGAGGAGAGGGCTAAGCTATCTAGATAGGAAGGCGAAAGTGCTGATGGATATGTAGGAAGAGTTAGCATTTTAGGGAACATCAGGAAACTGTAACAGTTCGCGGCCTGGAGGGCCGCCACCTCGCCTTCCAGGTCGGCCAGACCCGGTGTCGCCGGTCTCGCCGTCACCGCACCTCCCCGACCCCTGCGCCCCCGGCGCGCGGTCGTGACCTTGGGGGGAGGCCTGATAGCGTCACTACCCTCCGAGTCCGATGCGGAGCTGCCACCCTTATGCAGGGGGCACTTCCGATCCCTCGGAGGGGAGCGGGCCTCCTCCCTCTCCCTCCTAACATTTAGGGCCGCCGTGAAAGCCCTCGCCGCAGGATGCAGCTCAGTTCTCTCGGCAGCCCCCCTATCCAACACCACACTGCAGACCCTATCGATGGCCATTCCGGACGACCTACCTCCAGTCACCCCAGACGGCCCAAACGGCTCCGCAGCGCTTTCGCCGCCCTCGATCCCACCTTGGCCGACTTGAGGCCCACTGATCTCCTCGGCGGACGGCTCTTTGGTACCACCCTCGTCCGCCGACATCTCCAAGACCGACCTGGCGTTCACAGATGGCCCTGCGGCACTGCCGCCCTCATCCGTGGACAGCTCGTAGGCCACGTCGGTCTCCGATTCCTCGGACAGCCCCGTCGAGCTGTCGTTCTTAGACGGCAGTGCAGCACCGCTCGTCCTTCGACAGCTCTGCGGCGGTGCCGCCCTCGTCACTGGACAGCCCCGTCGAGCTGTCGCGTCTCCCACGCTTCTTTCGGGATGGCTCTGCGGCTTTCCCGCCCTCGTCCCGCGACGGCCCTGCGGCTGATCCACCCTCGTCGCTCTCCTCTTTTTTTTTATCGACGGCCGGGCAGCACCGGCGTCCACGTTCCGCGACGGCCCTGCGGTGGCTGCGGTCGCACCGCTCTCGTCGCTCGCGGCAGCGGCAGCATCTCCTAGTACCTGCCGCTCCGCCATCCTCCTCCTACGCGTCCTACGCATGTGTCGCGTATCCAGCTTCCCCTTCTTTCTCCTCCTTTTTGGTCTCCCTAGAGCCGATTCTTGTTTCGCCTGGCTCACAGCTGCTGCAGAAATTGCTCCCCACCCATACAATTGGGAGCTGACTGTGCCCGAACTTGGGCGCGACTCCTCGTCGCGCGCAAGCACCGGCACAGCAAGGGACTCCCCGGCCTGGCCGGAACCCTCTGGTGAAGTTATACGTTTGTTAACCTCTGCCATGACGATTTGGAAGTTTAAGTCCTCCTTGACTACTACTCTAACGACTGGACGCTTTTCTTTTTCGCGCGCGCTTCTTAACCCACCAGCCATACATCTCCTCGCCGAGTAGCAAAACTTGAGATTGGGGTGATTTTTTATAGGGGTTTCTTTCCCGCAGTCCGCAGACCCCCGGTCCTGACCCCCCTACTCAGGATTACGGTTTGGGCCTTCCGGGTCTGGCCGCTCGCGAGCGACCGACCCGTCACGCCCCCGGGCCGTGACGCAACCGTCCCTGGCGACGGAGTGCCATGAGACACATCCGCCCCATTGGCCCCGGGCCAAATCCATCGTGCGCTCTGCCTTCAGAGTCGGCACGCGGAGACCCCCCCTCCCGCCGGAATCTTGGCCGTCCAAATGGACGTTTCCAGGGTGCACCACGTGGAGGTGCCCCGGCCTCGCACCCCATTTATGTATAATTGTAAATTGAGCAAACTGTATTTCAATAATAACTAATATAAGTCTATTAGACATTGTCATCATAGTTATGATTGTTTGACATTTAATTCGACCAGAGATTTTAACCGTAAACAAAAGTGTATAAGCGTTGCTAGGCAACACGCTCACACAAACGTGTGTGTGTAGCGATTGCGTTGTAGTGTGCGTAATGCCTTTTTTAATGAATTTAATGCATTTCTAATCAATTATTGCATGAAATTTCAGTCTTATGCACTTCTCCTCATTATATACTTCAGCTATGCCAAATTTCATACTTGTCCATCCACGTAATTTTCGTAAAAAGGGGTACAAAGTTTTTGCTTCACGTATTTATATATAGATAAATAAAATTTGAGTGTCTGTTTTTAATCAAAATAATACGTTTTTTTGCAGGCTCACACGGTTATTTACACGATACCTATGCCTAAAAATATAATATAATAATATGCCTGAAACCGAAGCGAAGTGAGGGAGAGTTGCTAGTCTTAAATACAATCCGCGATGTACAAAAGAGAGATACTGTTATACAATATATAAATGTAGGTGATGTTAAGTACACCGGGTCATCTAGAATTATAAAACTTTAAATATTATCCGATTATTAATATGGTTCATATGTTTAATTACTCTGTTATCAAAAAGTTCAAGGAGCAATAGAAATTTAGCAAAGATTACCTTGACAATGGAGATGTTTTTATTTATATAAACCCTCGGTAACGTTTGATAAGCGACATTCTTAGCGCAAATGCAGTGGTGGCAACATGGCAGACAATTTAATGTGTATTGTTTTCTGTTTCACCATCTCTGTTATGTAAGTACAAATTTATATTTAATTCGAAATCTATACCTCGTGGACGCGTGCGTTGATAACGGATTATCTCTTGGCTTGTCGACATATGGACGTGTATTTTCATTTGCCTTGATACTTTTCAATTGTTTATATGTGAGCCTTTAAAAATCACAATTTTTCTGTTAATGCTTAACATAAATATGAGTAATTTTTTTATCTAGCAGTTAAACACTCATATAACAGCTATTATACTCAGGCCATGATTCAGTTGTTTTTACTGATCAAAACCATTTATTTTTTTTGGAGGAGTGGGCTACGGTCGGCGCACTCCTCGCTCCACTCAGTCCGGGTCGACAGAGGGGAGTGTGCACGCACACCCGTAACCCACCCGTCGTTGGGCTGACCACCGGAGCAGGGTGACTTGTCCTCAGTGGTCGGCCCGACGGCATACCCCCTGAGGAGTACCCTCTCCTCGACTGACGTACCTCCTTTTCAGCGAGACGTCGGTCTTTCCTCGCGCGGTTGGCCTTTCAGCGGCTGACGGACTAATTCCCCGGTCTAGTCACCCGCAGCCTCAGCTAGGGCGGCATCAGGCACAGGTATTCGCGCCTGCGCCGCACCAGTCGCCGGCGGTGGTTCGCGTCCTCGAGGAGACGCTTCTCGCGCACGCGCTCCACTGCCTAAACTGATCAAAACCCTAGATTGGTTATGTGTTGCTTTGGATTGGATGTGTGGAAGTTTCTTGACTGGTATCTAAGATCTACCGAATTATTGTTTAGCTTTTACTACATTTGCCACATCAATCGTTTTCGTTTCAATAACGCTTCTCAATCGGGTTATTTTGTGTTCATGTTTTAGTTTTAAATTCATTACTTAATATTTCACATAATATTAATTTCATTTTGTGCCTCATTTTCGGTTTCTTCGTCAGTTTTATTGCTGATGATGCTGGATGCTTGAATCCAGATTGTAATTTGACGAACTTTTTTTTAAATTAGATACTTTGATTTAAATTTTTAATATAAGTATCATCATTGTCATCATCGCAACCCACATACGTCCCACTATTAGGCTCGGGCCTCCTCCACAACGGGAGGGGTTTGACCTACTCCGTCACCACACGGAAAAATATGGTATAGACTATATAGGTATAGACTGTTTAAATTGTATGATTCGCCATACGATCTTCTATGTGTAAAATCGTTTCAGCTTTCTTTCATTTGACTGCATATATGGCGTAGTGATTAAGATACTGATCAGTGTCGTTGGTTCGAATTCCACGTAGGACAATACTTTCTGCGATCCACAAATTGTTGTTCTTAGTCTAGATGTAATTTGTGTCCGTTAATTATATGTTTGTGAAGTCCCCCGCAACTCAATTATTATTTCCTTAGTGCAGGGTGTTATCTTTAAAAAAAAAAGAATCTAAAATTTGCTTGTTAACTTAACTTGTAAACTTAACGGGTTAAGTGAACATATTCACGTGCAACATACGGTCGTGTCTGTGAAATAGCCATAACAATTTTTTTTTTTGTGTGTGCTTCTGGATATATCTCTGTCCGGACCCATCGTAATCCGACAAATTTAATTACAAAAGATAAACAGGTGGAGTTGAAAGAGATTTATGGGATTTGTGTTCTATGTAATAGAGAAAGTTAAAATGGCTGTAAATAAGAGGATGTACGGATATGAGAAATCTTAATGTAGCATCTCTTTTTTTTATTGCAAATGGTGGCAAACGGGCAAACAGTACACTTGATGGTAAGTGTTGCTGCCGCTCATGGACCTTTACAAGGCCGCTGCCTACCGCGAAGAAAATGAAGGGAGTGTGAATGAGTGCATTGAGGCTCGGTGATATCAAGGGCGCTACCAAAACCCTCCACACGCAAACACCCTCAAAAAGTTGGGCTTAAGATTGATTCTAATAATGGAATTGACACGAACGGTGGAATGGACAGAATCAGTCGAAAATTGTTACAAGGTCCGTACAAGCAAACCGCCCAAAATAAGATCGTGCTCGTTACGCCACAGATCATACTTTTACAGAATCATAATTTCAGCCTATCGCCACCCACTGCTGGACGTACGCCTCCCACATATTACGCCACAATGTGCAGTCCTGTGCCACCTGCATCCAACAATGCACAGCAACGTTCATCAGGTCGTCGGTCAACCTAGTGGGGGACGTCCAAATCTGCGTCGACCGATACATGGTCTCCATTGCCACTTCAGCGTGCTAATTCTTCATGTTTTATACTGTGTACTGTATAGTAAAAAATGAATGGAACGGACAGCGTGTATGTAAAATACATTTGCCATATAATTATTAAACCTGTCTATACAGGTTAATACATTTGCCTACTTATTCTCTGTATAGATACGTATCCAATGTACTAACAAATTAAAAACACAATATGTGGCCATGCCACAACATCTCGTAGGCAGACCGGTACGCGTCTGTAAATGTAGATAAATGTTAGCAATATTCGCTTCCATGAAATATTATATCTCGGCTCTTGATAAGTATTTTAAATACAATACTTAGGGTCACCGCACACGGGCCACACGCGACAGCCACAACCGCCGCCGCGACAAGCTAGAAATGTCCACAAAAATAGTCGAAGCGCCCGACAGCCACTTGAGTCCTGTGGACACTTGCGACCAGTGGCTGCTACCCTTTTTAATAAGCACAAAATAAATGACTCTTTATGAAGAAGGTTTTTATGGTGCTGCTTCTAATAGAAAAGCATCAGCACATTCTTGTGGCGGCCATCGGCGTAAACCATGTGCGGCGAGTCCATATAAAACGTATAAAAACTATAGAAAATTAGCTGACCCAACAGACGTTGTTCTGTTTAAATATAAAAAAAATTGTAAAAGGAGTTCTTCTTTAAATCGATCGCAGCGCCGCCTACCCGGTCCAATTGTGAATCTAAACCATTCTCGAATCCCCTTGAACACACATAAAAATTTTCATCGATATTGGTCCAGCTGTTTAGGAGGAGTTCAGTGACATACACACACACAAGAAATTTATGTATAAAGATATACCAGTGGCGAGGTTTTGTTGTCGTGGTCGGTAGCCCATGTGCGGTGACCCTTAATACGTGACCTGCAAAAGTGAGTTATTGTTATATGATAAATAAATGTAGGTAAAGTTCACCGGGTCATTTATTCGGGTGACGTGACCGGGGATTAGTCCGTCACCCGCCGAGAGGCCGACCGCGTGAGGAAAGACCGACGTCCTCCCCCGCGGGGGGGGGGGGGGCGATGGGAGGGTACTCAAATTGGGGGTATTCCGTCGGGCCGACTACTGATGACAAGTAACCCTGATCCGGTGGTCGGCCCAACGACGAAGGCGTCCTTCATATGAGTTTATGAAAACAATAGTAGTACCTATAGTTAAAAATAAAACGGGCAATCTAACTGATAAAACAAATTATAGGCCTATTTCACTCGCTCCGATTATAGTTAAGGTATTTGACGGTCTGCTTAACACACAGTTAAACAAATACGTTAAACTTCACGATAATCAGTGCGGGTTTCGTCCTCGGCTGTCTACAGAGAGTGCTATACAGTGGCGTAGCATTGGGCGGAGGGGATTGGAAGAAAACTATTTTGTGCAGACACTGGCTGTGAGTCGAACAATTAATTTTTTAAGAAGTTAGCTTTGGCTAGGGCAGCATGAGGCGCAGGTAGTCGCGCCTACGCCGCCCCAGTCGCCGGTGGCGGTTCGCGTCGTCGAGGAGACGCTCCTCGCGTACGCGCTCCGCCGCCTCCTTCCGCGAGACTACTACCTCGCATAAGGCTGCGACCGCGTCTCAGTTCCTGATGCTGTCGAGCATCGCCCTGGCGATGGTCGGCAGCCTCAGGTCGGCGCCGATGATTGCGACGAGTTCACGACGCTGCTCTGCCCAGGCGACACAAACCTCGAGCGTATGCTGCACCGTGTCCTCGTCGCAATCGCAGTGGTGGCAGGACGGTGTACTCTCCCTCCTAACGACCGTGTACAAGTATTTGGCGAAGCATCCATGCCGCGTCAAAACCTGCACCAGTCGGAAGGAGAGCACCCCGTGCCGCCTCTCCAACCACTGCATCAGCACCGGCCGGAAGGCATCCACGGTCTGCACACCGTACTGAGGCCTCTCCAGCCGGATTCCCCAACGGGCAATGACGTCTCGGCGGGCGTCGACGCGCCAGGCGGTGAGTTCCCTTAAAGAGACTACACCGCCCTCCACTCGCAGCCCTGACACCCGCCGATACAAACCGGCAAGCATTTCTGCCTCCAGGTCCCACGGGGGAGTCCCGGTAAACAGGCACGCTGCCTCCGTCGATACCGTGCGGTATTCACATATGGCCCTGACCGCCATGGCCATCTGTGGTCGCCACAGTAGAACCCTGAGTCGGACGGTCAGGGACCCCGCCCACACCGGTGCGCCGTACAGGGCCATCAACCGGATGACCCCCGCGTAAAGCCGTCGATACGTAGCGCTCTGTCTGCCCACGTTCGGCATAAGCCACAATAAGGCGGATGCCGCGCCGACGAGCCGTGGAGCGAGCCTGCGGAAATGCTCCCGGAACCACCAATGCCTGATGCTGATATCAACCGAATTGACGGTGATCGAGACGCCGATGGGAGGGCCCATGCGAAGCCCATGGAACAAGAGGGCCTCCGTCTTATCCAGAACCACCCTCAACCCCAGCGCCCCAATCCGCCTGACGATCTCTTCGGTGCCTAAAGTCGTCAGGCTTGCAGCCTCCTGTAGCGTCCCACCGCGGGCTGTGACGAGCGTGTCATCGACTTAACAAATCACGCCCAGCCCGGGCGAGAGGCTCCCCCTCAACGCCCAGTCGTAGCCGGTGAGTCCGAGGACCGAATAAATGATTTCACTGCGCGTAAGTCGCGAAATGTACAATTTTAGACTGTTTAGACTTTATTAAACATTATTTTTATAGTTATTAATGTTTTAACACAGTCATGTTACTTACACATGTACATGGTTTTGAAAAAGTATTTTTCACTCAATTCTTTCATTTTGTTACCTTTTTTTTACCACACCAATTATTATTTTTACGACGGCAAAAGGACGGCAAATTATGACTCCGCCCCGGGCGATAGTGACTCCCGCTACGCCACTGGTGCTATACTGTGTCTAAAGCATACCGTCAAATATTATACTGATCGTAAAACACCTGTATTCGCGTGCTTCCTTGACTTGTCAAAGGCGTATGATCTGGTGTCATATGACCGTCTGTGGGACAAACTTGGGAGTATAGAACTGCCGCCGGAGCTCATCAGCGTATTCCGTTATTGGTATGCGAACCAGTCCAACTGTGTTCGATGGGGGAGTGCAATGTCTGACATGTATCAGCTTGAATGTGGTGTGAGGAGGGGCGGGCTTACTTCACCAACTTTGCTCAACTTGTACATTAACAATTTGATCGGTGCGCTTAGCAGTCAACAGGTCGACTGTCACATTGATGGGGTATGTGTCAACAATCTAAGTTACGCAGACATGGTGCTGCTGAGCGCTTCGGTTTGCGGCTTAAGAAGGTTGGTTCGAATATGTGAGCAATACGCATGTAGCCATGGACTCGTATATAATGTGAATAAAAGTCAATTCATGGTCTTTCAGACTAGGAGTGCTAGGAGTCCCCAGAGCATACCTCCGGTTCTGCTAAATGGATTTCCTCTCCTGAGAGTCGACCAATTCAAATACTTGGGACATGTGGTCACGGCTGGTCTCAGAGACAATGAAGACATAGAACGTGAGCGGAGGGCCTTGTCTATACGAGCGAACATGATAACCCGCAGGTTTGCGAGGGCTTCTAGGAGTGTGAAGCTGACACTCTTCAGGGCATTCTGTACGTCCCTGTATACTTGCAGCTTGTGGGCTAATTATACAGAAAAAAGCTACTATGCCATCCGCGTACAATACAATAACGCGTTCAGGGCTGTGATGGGGCTGCCCCGGTTTTGCAGTGCCTCGGGCATGTTCGCGGAGGCGCGCGCTGATTGTTTTCATACAACCATGCGCAAGCGGGCGGCTTCCCTAGTGCGCAGGGTACGGGCCAGCTCCAATACTGTGCTGATAATGATCGCCAACCGACTGGACATTGTCAGACATTGTTGCAACAGACATCTGGCGGTACCAGTTCCACAAAGAATAATGATATAAAATGGAATGCTTTTAATTTTAATTAATCTAATTTTGTGTAAAATAATTATGTATTGATTTTGGTATAGGATGTGTTGTTGAAAATAATTTAATTGCATGAATGTAATTGTTTTCGAGTTAAATTCTATTATTGTATAATCAATTTTATTACTGTGATTATTATTCTTATGACATTTATTGTTATTTATGAGTCTTTATGTTGCTTGAAATAAAATGATTATTATTATATTTATTATGTAAAACTTTAAATAGGTATAATCCAACTACAATTAATATAGTTCAAACGTTAACTATTCTGTTATCGAAAAGTTCAAGGACCAATAGAAATTTAGCAAAGATAATGGTAGGGATGGAGATATTTTTATTTATATAAACCCTCGGTAACGTTTGATAAGCCATATTCTTACTGCAGATGCAATAGTGACTACATGCCAGTCAATTTAATATGTAATTTTTTGGTTTTCACCATTTTTGTTATGTAAGTATAAATTTATATTTAACTAGCAACCCGCCCTCGCTTCGCTTCGGTTTTAGTCGTTTTACCCGCGTAGTTCCTGTTCGCGTGGGAATACCGGGATAAAATATAGCCTAGTTTATGCCCTGATATTATAGCTTTCCATTGGTGAAAGAATTTTTAAAATCGGTCCAGCCGTTTCAAAGATTACCCGGAACAAACAGACAGACAGACAGACAGACACAATTTTTTTAATCTGTATTTTAGGCATAGGTGTCGTGCAAATAACCGTGTGAGCATGAAAAAAGCCTATTATTTTGACATTACAAACAGACACTCCAATTTTATTTATTGGTATAGATTCGAAATCTATACCTCGTGGACGCGTGCGTTAATGACAGATTATCTCTTTGCTTCTCGACGTATGGACGTGTATTTTCGTTTTCCTGAATACTTTTCAATTGTTTATATGTGAGCCTATAAGAATGTCAATTTTTTTTTAATGATTCACATAAATATGTGTAGATTTTTTGTTTAGCAGTCAAACACTCATATAACAGCTTTTTAGATAAATACTCAGGCCATGGACCAATTTTATTTACTGACTAGCAACCCGCCCTCGCTTCGCTTCGGTTATAAGTTATAGTCGTTTTACCCGCGTAGTTCCCGTTCCCGTGGGAATACCGGAATAAAATATAACCTAGTTTACGCCCTGATATTATAGCTTTCCATTGGTGAAAGAATTTTTGAAATCGGTCCAGCCGTTTTGAAGATTACCCGGAACAAACAGACAGACAGACAGACAAAAATTTTTTAATTGCTATTTTAGGCATAGGTGTCGTGCAAATAACCGTGTGAGCATGAAAAAAGCCTATTATTTTGACATTACAAACAGACACTCCAATTTTATTTATTGGTATAGATCAAATATAATTAGGTGGCAGAAATGTATAGATGACGAAGGTAAATACTTTTATTAAAGAAATCAGTTTTATGAACAAAAAATGGTTTATATTATCAGTACGAAACGGCAATTTGATACTTTAACCCCTAATATAACCCCGCAGCCGGCGGCTCCAACGCGACGCGGAGCGGGAGGCCTTGCTGTATGAGGGCTACCGCAATGCGCGGTCAGCCTTCAGGCTGGCCGTCCGCTCCGCCAAGGACGTCAGTCGGCAGGAGATGCTGAACGGTCTCGACCGTGACCCCTGGGGACGCCCCTATCGCGCGGTGCTGAATAAGCTCCGCGCGCGGGGCCTTCCCCTCACCGAGACTCTCCAGCCCAGCCTTCTCACCCGGGTCGTCGAGGACCTGTTCCCGCGGCGGGCGGAACACACGCCCACGGTCATGGCTCCGCCAGACACTGACCGGGAGGCCGACGACGACAGTGTTCCGCCCATCACGGAACCTGAGATGGGAGTGGTGGTGGCGCGCATGTGCGCAAAGTCCACCGCCCCCGGGCCCGACGGTGTTCCTAACCGCGTGTTGGGCTTGGTCCTCGACCACCTGGATCCCCGCCTCAGGGAGCTGTTCGACGCGTGTTTAGCGTCCGGACGGTTCCCTGGGTGCTGGAAGGAGGGAAGGCTGGTGCTCCTGCCGAAGCCGGGACGGTCTCCGGGGTCGCCTTCGGCCTACAGGCCTATCGTGCTGCTCGATGACACGGGCAAGCTACTGGAGAGGGTGGTAGCTGCCCGCATCGAGCGGCACCTCGTCGGCACGGGGCCCGATCTGTCGGACGCCCAGTTTGGGTTTAGGAGGGTCCGTTCGACGATCGCGGCTCTGTTGCGCCTGAGGGCCGTGGCGACTGAGGCCGTCACCGGTGGGGGAGTGCTGTTGGCGGTGTCCCTAGACATCGCCAAAGCATTCAATAGTCTGCCATTCAGCTGCATCAGGGAGGCGCTCCGGTATCACGGAGTGCCAGCTTACCTGAGGCGGCTAGTGGCAGACTATTTGGTGGGGCGCAGCGTCCTCTGTACCACCCGAGCAGGGGACGTTGTGCGAACGCCCATGACGTGCGGTGTCCCACAGGGGTCGGTTCTCGGACCCACCCTGTGGAACATCGGCTACGACTGGGCGTTGCGGGGGAGCCTCCCGCCCGGGCTGGGCTTGCTTTGTTACGCTGACGACACGCTCGTTACAGCCCGCGGTGGGACGCTAGAAGAGGCGGTAAGCCTGGCGACCTATGGCACCGAAGAGGTCGTCAGGCGGATCGAGGCGCTGGGGTTGAGGGTCGCCCTGGACAAGACGAAGGCCCTCTTGTTGCATGGGCGCCGTATGAGCCCTCCCATCGGCGTCTCTATCACCGTCCACTCGGTTGACATCAGCATCCGGGCCCATATGAGGTACTTGGGCCTGGTGCTCGACGGGCAATGGTGGTTCCGGGAGCATTTCCGCAGGCTCGCTCCACGGCTCGTCGGCGCGGCGTCCGCCCTATCGTGGCTTATGCCGAACGTGGGCGGACCGAGCGCTACGTGCCGACGGTTGTACACGGGGGTCATCCGGTCGATGGCCCTGTACGGCGCACCGGTGTGGGTGGGGTCCCTGACCGTCCGACTTAGGGCCCTTCTGTGGCGACCACAGAGGGTCATGGCGGTCAGGGCCATCCGCGGATACCGCACGGTGGCAACGGAGGCAGCATGCCTATTGGCCAGGACTCCCCCGTGGGACCTGGAGGCGGAAATGCTCGCCGAGTTGTACCGGTGGGTGTCGGGGGTGCGCGGGGAGGGCGGTGTCGTTTCCTTGAGGGAGCTCACCGCCTGGCGCGTCGACGCCCGCCGAGACGTCATTGCCCTTTGGGCAGTCCGGCTGGAGAGGCCTCGGTTCGGGGTGCGAACTGTGGAGGCCTTCCGGCCGGTGCTGATGCAGTGGTTGGAAAGGCGGCACGGGGTGCTCTCCTTCCGACTAGTGCAGGTGTTGACGGGGCATGGGAGCTTCGCCAAATACCTGCACAGGGTCGTAAGGAGGGAGAGTACACCGTCCTGCCACCACTGCGATTGCGACGAGGACACGGCGCGCCACACGCTCGAGGCCTGCGCGGCTTGGGCAGTGCAGCGCCGTGAACTCGTCGCAATCATCGGTGCCGACCTGACGCTGCCGGCCATCGCTAGGGCGATGGTCGACGCTGCCGGCCATCGCTAGGGCGATGGTCGACAGCATCGGGAATTGGGACGCGGTCGCAGCCTTCTGCGAGACAGTGATCTCGCAGAAGGAGGCGGCGGATCGTCTGCGCGTGGAGCGCAGCCACGATGAGGAGATCCGCCGCCGGCGACTGGGGCGGCGCAGGCGCAACTACCTGCGCCTCATGCTGCCCTAGCCGAGGCCGCGGGTGACGTGTCCGGGGATTAGTCCGTCACCCGCCGAGAGGCCGACCGCGTGAGGAAAGACCGACGTCCTCCCCGAGGGGGGGTCCAAAAGGTGTGTCCAAAAGTGTCCAAAAGGTTTTGAAAGAAAAGAAGAATGCATTCAAATGGAAAGGTGTAAATATTGTCATTTTCCCGATATTTTAAAATGTTTGTTTCAGATTATATATCAATAGCAGTGATGGTTTTCCGCATACCCCGGCTGATGCACAAAAAACGCAATGGAGTATTTTTAAAGCTACTCTTATAAAGCCTGAAATACCAAAATCTCAGAGTTTCAAAATAGACGACTCGCAGCAGAACGTGTTTGTGGGGTATGAACTTTAAACATTACTTCATAATATTCTACATCACACTGTGCGATGACTAAAGTATATTATACAAGAAGAGATAGATTATATTAGACAAGAAGATCCTCTTTATTTGCCCGACTACTGCCCAGCCGAGTATCAGTCGTCAGCGTACCTCTTTATGAACAGTTTTACACTCCTTGGAGTACTGAAAATAGATTAGTGAGTGCCGAAGGAATTCTGCTATGATTATGATTTCGTCTGCGAATCAAAGGCGAGTGATGCATTCGTCGTTGATTTTGATGCCGACTCCGGTCTAGTCTAAGAACTTTCACTACTGGACTGAAAGATTTCAGTCCAGTAGTGAACAGTTTCGGATAGATGATGTCTCCTTATCGCCCAGCTCTCTGCAACTAAATCTAGATTACATACCAGCGTTTCTATACAAACTTCTCTAGTAATAAAATTCTTTAGTATTTCGATGTCGATGTAACATTCAGTCGTTTTGGCACTTTGAAGGAACTGTAGCTCTGCCCAAATTTCAACAAAGTCAATGTATTTCTCATAGTCCAGAAACGCTAAACACAAAGACCGTATATACTTTTCGGTCTTTTGTATAATCTGACATAGCATATGGATGTGATCTATGATACTATAAGCTTTTCGCAATCTGGCTTGTTCAGTCGCCTCGATGTTGTTAAGTTTGAGAATTAGTGCGTATTGACTCTTGAAAACAATTTGTAGACGTGGCTCAGAAGTGAGATTGATTTGTAATTGCTTAAGAGTGTTTTATGGCTCTTTTTAAAAAGCAGCACCGGCGCACTCCTGGTGAATGACTCTGTAACGTCGCCCTCAAGAATGACAGAACTAAATAGCTTGTGTAGGACTTTTAATTCTAGCTTTCCGCCTGACCTCACGAGCTCTGTGCTAACCTGCCATTCTTTAATTGCTTCAGAACCATTTTGAACTCGGTCAAGTTGCTTCTTTCTTAGTTCTTAGGGCTGAGTTAGCTGTAATCTGAGGTCTTGGACAAAACTGACTGAAAAGAACACAACTCCCTATTAAACTTGCTTTCAATTCCAATCACTGTAATTAGACAAAATCGACTTAATACTGTTTCTACATAGATAATTTTATACTCCTTGGAGTACTGAAAGTGGATTAGTTATTTTAACCCTCTATGGAAACGTATGATTTGTTTACAAACAGGTATTACGGTAATCATAACTTAAATTTATATACGAATTTTAATAACTTCTTAAAATTTGAATCAACATTTTGTACCCAATAACATTTTTGACCTTATTTTAATATTTATATATGCACACAGTTGCAACCTCAGGGCTAGCAGTTGGTCGCTTAATCCAATTCTAACTGAAATGTAACAGTATTAAATCGTAACTTTGTTATATGATAGATGGCGTGTTAAATGTTGATAATGCAACTAACAATTTAGTAATGCGATGTAGCTACACACATTGGAGCAATTAGTAAGACGGTTAGAATGGAAATTCAATAAATGTGAGACCTATTTCCATGTGTAGTTATCATTTTTCGCTCAAATATGTCTTTGTAAATAGCTTAACATGTTCATCATTCAATTTTAGTCATTTTCATTGTACAATTATAAGTAAGCGTTGTTAAAATTCAATTTTATTTCAGAGATGAAGATATGATCATTAAAGGTGGGATTGATGGGGAACCTGATACAAACGACGTTATAGTTGTACCAGCATTCACTGAAATTCCAAAGGTAATTATCATTCTTTACTACTACTTATAATAAGTTTTCTTATATTCTACTTCACTTTGATGCAATCCCGTATTTATTTCTTGAGGTGTGCGGTATATTGATTAACCGTGGGACAGTTGTAGGGCTCCTGCACACCAATTAAACATAATGTAATTAAAATTAAGTTATCATATATTGAGTTATATTCTACTATGATAAAACTAAACAAACTATTTTTGTTGCAGTGAACGTTTTTAAGGGAGAATTTGGAAATACTTGACCGCAATCGTTTTGGGTGATGAAATATGGTATGAGGAAACATTATGTCAGGCAGAGATGAAACAGTGTCTCACATGCCTTCGAACATCAGAGCAGAGTAACAATGTATTCTTTTCGCTTTCACAATTTTATGCATATAAATAAATAATAGACACAATGTATGCTAATAAAAGTAATTGATAAATAATTATGTAAGACGTAGATGAAAGTAAATAATTATGAAAGTAATTGATAAATAATTATGTGAGAAGTAATTGATAAAATGTTATATCCATTCATTCGTCATTCGCTGCGTCAGGACGCCTGGCAGATATGAAACGTCGAAATTGTTTTGAATAATAGAATACGACAGGAACTATATGGCATAAAGTATTAATAAAAGATTACGTTTTTTTCCATAAGATGCTGATTTTTATTCAATAAACATTTATTTTCATTATTTTCACTTTGGGCATGTGTTTAGGTTCGAGATTCGATCTCACGCTGTTTGCATGCGACTGGACAACATGCAACTTCAACATTTATGTCATTGTATTGATTAGCTAACACCGAGCACCTAGTTTGCTAAATTTCAATATCATTGGAGCCGTTGCCGAGATTCTGATATATATATCTCAGAAACGGTGGCTCATAGGAAAAAAGTATTGATACATATTTTAATAGATAATTTTATGATCTACAATTTTTGTTTAAGGTACTTTTATGATAAAACTTACCGTTTTGCTGAAAATCGCGAAAAAGTCATTTTCTTGACCTTTGACCTTCAATAAAAAATTTCCATACACGGGAATGATGGGGAACTTTTAAATATTATTTATAATTATGTTTTGAACAATTTTACAGATTTTCAGCTTGTTGGGATTTTATGCACCTTCGAATGTCTAAATTGACCGGACTATTAAGATTTCTTAAATTTTCTAATTTTTGTTACCGTTTTCTTTTTTTTTAAGGTAACGGTCTTTTTTAAAAATTTGAAAACTCAAAAAAAAAGGATGTACGAAATCGGTAAAGTCGTTCTCAAGTGATATTATTGTCCTACCCGAACAGCGCCACCTACCGGGTCCAATTGCAAATCTAAATCATCCTCGAACCCCTTGAACACACACAAAAAATTTCGTCAACATCGGTCTAGCCGTTTAGGAGGAGTTCAGTGACATACACACGTACGCTAGAAATTTATATATAAGATATATATATATATACTAGCAATCCGCCCTCGCTTCGCTTCGGTTATAGGTTATAGTCGTTTTACCCGCGTAGTTCCCGTTCCCGTGGGAATACCGGGATAAAATATAGCCTAGTTTACGCCCTGATATTATAGCTTTCCATTGGTGAAAGAATTTTTGAAATCGGTCCAGCCGTTTTGAAGATTACCCGGAACAAACAGACAGACAGACAGACAAAAAATTTTTTAATTGCTATTTTAGGCATAGGTGTCGTGCAAATAACCGTGTGAGCATGAAAAAAGCCTATTATTTTGACATTACAAACAGACACTCCAATTTTATTTATTGGTATAGATATTTATGTTACCTCATTTTGTCTGTTTATATTGTGCATTACAACAACACATAATATGAACAATTAATATATTACTATCAAGATGTTAATACATTTATGCATAACAAAGATATTAATTTATTGTTTTTATATCTGTAACTTATTATAATAAAATACATAAACTTTTATTAGCATTTCATTTTATTGTACTTACTGATCGACTTATCATTCTATATATTTTTATCTTTGAAGGTGGAGAGATTAAGAGATTCCATGTGGTAACGGGATAAAGAATACATTTCATCACCGCTTAACCGTGGATGTCGTAAAATATGATTATGGGTTATGATATGCGAAAACAGCATTGCAAGAGAAGGTAAATTTAATATAAAATCCAGGAGAAGATCAGGAAACACGCGTATACTGATGTTTTCTTGTCAGTGTAATACCAGACAGTGCGCTTGAGGCAAAGTATTGCTGATTCTGTGGATAACCCAGGTCGAAAGCCAAACTGAGCATCGTTCAGCGTTATGGGCTCACTCAATATACGATCAAGCAAACCAACACTTTCATCACTGTTGTAGCTAATGAAATGGGCCTATAATTAAATGAGTTACATGGATCGCAGGTTTTTTTTTAATTATTGGTACAACAACCGTCTTTACACAATCGTCAAGCAAGAACTAATGTCGTACACGCTATGTATAAAACATAGCGAACACTCTAGGCAAATGAACACCAGCGTTCTGTAGGTGCTCAATAATAATGCCATCATGTCCCGGTGATTTACCTCTGGTCATATTTTTGATTACTAACAACCTCTTCTGCAGTAAAATGTAGTACCTTTTTTTTGGGGGTGGGTTACGGTCGGCGCACTCCTCGCACCACTCCGTCCGGGGCGACAGAGGGGTGTAAGAACGCACAGCCGTAACCCACTCACGACACGTCGCCTTCGTCGTTAGGCCGATCACCGGAGCAGGGTGACTTGATATCAGTAGTCGGCCCGACGGAATACCCCCTTGAGGGGTGCCCTCCCATCGACCGACGTCCCCCTCTCGGGGAGGACGTCGGTTCCTCCCGCGGTCGGCCTCCTAGCGGGTAACGGACTAATTCCCCGGTCCAGTCACCCGCGGCCTTGACTAGGACGGCATCAGGCGCTCCTCGCGCACGCGCTCCACCGTCTCCTTCCGCGAGACTACTGCCTCGCAGAAGGCTGCGACCGCGTCCTAGTTCCTGACGCTGTCGAGCATCGTGCTGGCGATGGTTGGCAGCGTCAGGTCGGCACCGATAATTGCGACGAGTTCACGACGCTGCTCTGCCCAGGCGGCACAAACCTCGAGCGTACGCTGCGCCGTGTCGTTGTGCTGTGGACGTTACTGATAAATGTGTAGATACCTGACATACTACACAGTTGTTCAAAATCAGCACACCTCCAACTCTGATCTGTACAGAATTTTAATAGTTCCTTTCCGAATAATTCAGTAGGACTAGCATTAAAATCACCCAACATAAATACCGCTGAGATGTTAGTACTATCAATAATTACACAAATTTCACTAAGACAATCAGTAAATTCGACTAAATTGTCGGAACTGTTTACTGGCATGTGCACTGAGAACACTAGAAAGAAAGAAAATGCATTTATTCGGCGGAAGACATGCTAAACGTAATTATCATAACAAGAAATAAATAAGTGTTTAATATAAAGGTATGTAAAATAATAATTATAAAAAATATAAAAATAGTGGTCAGTTCATCAGTAACAATAGTTTAGCACAAATGAAACAAAAAGTGTACGACCACAAGAGTCTGAAGGATCAGTAGCAGACTAAAAGCATGATCACAGCAATAGTAGATCACCTTCTTCCTGTTATTTCACATTTTATTAACTTTTCTCTTGAATCTGGCTGTTTCCCATTATTGTGGCGTAAGGCTTATGTGATACCTTTACCTAAAATTTCTAATCCTTCTCTTCCTAATCACTTCCGTCCTATTTCTATTCTTGCCTTTCTCTCTAAGGTTCTGGAGGCTTGCGTGCATAAGCAATTATCTGATTTCATTTTCAAAAATAATGTTTTATGTCAATTCCAGTCCGGCTGCCGACCAGGCCATAGCACAACATCCGCTCTCCTAAAAGTGACTGGCGATATTAGGGCTGGTATGGAGAAAACCAATGTGACGGTTCTAGTCTTGATAGATTTCTCTAACGCCTTCAATACCGTCAGTCATGATATCCTTCTAGCCATCTTATCTCGCTTCCTGATCTCGCCCAACGCACTGGAATGGTTCTCTGCTTATCTTCAGGGGCGTCAGCAGTGTGTCCGCATCGAAGACAGCTTTTCGAATTGGTGCGACCTCAACGCTGGCGTTCCTCAGGGCGGTATTCTCTCTCCTTTGTTATTTTCTATCTTTATTAATCTCATTACTTATAATCTTCAGTGTTCGTATTATCTTTATGCCGATGACTTGCAGCTTTACTATCAAGTGAGTGTGGAAGATATTCTGTCAGCAATTGCCAAGATTAATAGAGACCTAGAAGGTATAAAAAGTTGGTGTTGCCAGTTCCGGTTGACGGTAAACCCTACCAAGTGTCAGGCAATAATTGTGGGTAGTCAGCGTATGATAGGCCGAGTAGACGTTAAATCTCTCCCCTCTATATTGTACGATGGCTCTATTGTACCGCTGTCCCCTGATGTTAAAGACCTTAGCTTATATACTCCACTCTCAATTGGAAAACTCAAGTAACCAGAATAAGTCAGCGAGTCACCTGTAGCTTACGTGCTCTCAATCGGTTGAGACACTTTTTACCGGTTAAAACTAAAACGACGCTTGTCCAAACTTGAATTTTTCCTCTAATTGACTATGGTGATGTGTGTTATTTTGACCTGAATGTAGATCTTCTTAATAAACTAGACCGTCTTCTCAATAACTGCTATGGTATGCAGTGCCTATTGCAAGTTTAGTTAGCATTCAGAACTGTCTACATTTGTTCGACGTTCCAGTGTGAGTACCGCTAGTTCTTCACGCAAACTCTTAACTTCTTCCCTCATGCCTGCTACCTCCTTTCTAAATTTACGTAGCTCTTGAGCTAGGTCCAGGTCGACAGGGTTAGGAATCAGCGAGGGATCACGGGTTACCATTAAGGCCTTAGCCACAGCTTTGTAACTAGGGTACGTAACATCGGCCGCGGTTGTATGTCTGTCGCAGTTATTACATTTTGGTTTTAGTGGCATTATTAGATATAAAATATTTGAACAACATTTGTTTCGAAAAGGCGAAGCAATTAAAATCGATGTCAACACTACCTAGTGGCAAGACGCAGGAAACTACAGCCCGGTATACTGTTCTCACACGATAATTAGTTTTATAAAAAATAGATGGGGTTAATTCAAAAGCTTATAAATAGAACTGTGTTACAGATTGTATTTGCAGTTTTCCGCACTCACCAGAACGATCGCTATCACGGCACACGCCTACACTAATTGGTACTATTATAGTCCTGAAAAATGCACTTGAATTCGGTTTTCGTATTTTTATTCTACAGACTGGGATAGTTAATAGTAATCACAGTTAAACAATTTTGTATTTTTAGATTTTAAATAGTTTTAACACAGTTAAACCACAAGACAACAATGTATGTTATATAATATATCACTGTCAATTACTATGTAAAGAAACCGATCAATATGGAGCAGTGATTTTAGTTATATGAACTTTATAAGCACAGCAGTAAACAAGCGAAAAAGACATCCGTGACGTCATTTGGAGCGAAAAAGACATCTGTGAAGTCACTTCGAACGCACGAACGCACTAGAAACGCATGATCATTCACCACCACCTTAATTGTTACAAGACGCGCACTTGTACACTCTATAACTTGTACTGAACTAAAGACGTCACACCTGTACAAAATTGCTACGCCTCCCCACGGCCTTCCTAATGCGGTGACTTTCGTGGTCGCGTCGATCGATGATTTCCCGGTAAAACTAAAATCAGGATCAACCGTGCCCAGGATCTGAATGTCGTGAGCGAAAAGCCACGTCTCCTGCATCGCCACAATATTTGCTCGCTTACACAACTGCGTCCCATCGGTCGTCGGAGTTATTACAGATAAAATAATAGAACCGATACACGAGCTGTTTGAAACCACGGTTGGCCTCACACCGCTGCAGTCGCTGTTCGCGCTGCACTCGCCCCGTCCCTCCCCACCCGCTCCTGCCACCGCCGAAACCTCCGGCTGTGAGGCCATCGTACGACGTCGGAGCGATGACGTAGCCGTAGGCGCTATAAGGTCACACACATATCAACTCGGAAAGGGATCGTCACCGTATCGCCTCGAGCCGTTCAGTATTATTTGTATGAAACTCCATACTGCAACGCACATTAATCGGAATCGTAACGTAATCGCCTCGCCTCGGAACAGGCTCCGAACCGCGATGCGGTGCGTGGTCAACTTGCAGTTCCCGCGCTTACGGTCGTCGTCCTCGCGCTTACGTCTCCGTACCCGAGCTCACATTTCTTCGTCCACCCTTGCCCCTGTCCCCTTATCTGGTACGAACCAGATCAATCGGCGAGCCGTAAGCGCGGTGTCGCCTAGCCGTAGCCGAGTTGACGTACAGGAGCTGCTGATACGCTTTGGTTACGTGCATACGTTAGGTTGACGCCTGGTTGACGGCGAGGCGAAAGGCAATACGGTTACGATCCCTTTCCAAGTTGATATGTGTGCTGTGACCTTTAATCGGTATAAAGGTAGAAGTGGCCGTACCTCGGTTAAACTAATCATTACTATTTTTCGTAAGTTCAGTATTTATTTCCGACGGTGATATAATTTCCACTGGCATATGTGGCATACCCATCGGGCCACTATCAAAACTAAAACTAATGAGACATGCACCCCTACGAAAATTAATGTTATTAATATACCTACTTGAGTCTTATAGAAGTACCTCAAAGATTCCCTAAATATCTAAAGTGACATCTACATTCATATATGAAAAATATTGTGGGAGGACTATGCTGTTGACAGTCGTGTGTCTACAGCTGCGGGCCGCTCCGTCCGGGGCAGTACCACACTGAGCAGAAAATCGACGTTCGAGTAGTAGCAATTTGTTACTGCGCTTAGTTCGTTGAGCAAATGAGCCGGAAGCCTAACTTTCTGAGGGTGTTTACGTGTAGTAGGTTGTAATTGTTGACGATGATAGTAATGACTACTCATCATCATGATCATTCTCCTTTTATTCCAATTACCTGGTGTCAGCTCAATATGTGTTTTTAATAGAGTAAGATCCCAGGGCCACCAGACGTCACGTATTTTCTGACGAACGAAATGTGGCTGATTGCGTAGTGTTAGTATGTACTAAGAACGCATGCCTACCTGCTAGCTTGCTTCATCGCAGCCCACATTCGTCCCACTGTTGGGCTCGGGCCTCCTCCACAAAGGGAGGGCATTTAACCTACTATACCATGCTGGTCAGGCATGTTGGTATAGGATTTCATTTCGAGTTTTCCTTCTCTTGCACAGATGTTATATGCATATTATATCCCATAGTCGTCTTTTACGACATCCACGGGTAAGATAGGGAGTGGTGAATTGTATTCTTACTCCGTTACCACACGGTAATTTTTAATTGATTTTCTTGGATCGGTCTGTCTTTTTGTAAGAGGTTTTAAAATAGTTGTCTGGTAGACATATATAAAAGAATTTACGTGAAGTTACGTAATTATTTTGGGAGTTTGAAAGCGTCTGCAAAGCAATTCGGCCGACGGAAAGTGTCTGGGAGTATTGGCGACTTATTTTTAAGGATACTGCCTAAAATATACGTAAAAATCAGCTTTGAGAATTTACGTGAGGTACGTATTGTTTTTATGTACCTTGATTACCTGATACCTGAAAATAGGCCGTCTTTTTTTTTTTTTTTTTGTGGGTGGGCTGCGGTCGGCGCGCCTCCGCACCACTCCGTCCGGGGCGACAGAGGGGCTTAAGCACGCAACTCCCGCAACCCACCCGAAAACTACCTCGCCTTCGCCGTTGGGCCGACCACCGGAGCAGGTTTACTTGTCGTCAGTGGTCGGCCCGACGGAATACCCCCTACGCGGGGTACCCTCCCATCGACCGACGTCCCCCCCTCGGGGAGGACGTCGGTCTTTCCTCACGCGGTCGGCCTCTCGGCGGGTGACGGACTAATCCCCGGTCACGTCACCCGCGGCCTCGGCTAGGGCGGCATGAGGCGCAGATAGTTGCGCCTACGCCGCCCCAGTCGCCGGTGGCGGATCTCCTCATCGAGGTTGCGCTCCACGCGCAGACGATCCGCCGCCTCCTTCTGCGAGATCACTGTCTCGCAGAAGGTTGCGACCGCATCCCAATTCCCGACGCTGTCGACCATCGCCCTAGCGATGGCTGGCAGCGTCAGGTCGGCACCGATGATTGCGACGAGTTCACGGCGCTGCACTGCCCAAGCCGCGCAGGCCTCGAGCGTGTGGCGCGCCGTGTCCTCGTCGCAATCGCAGTGGTGGCAGGACGGTGTACTCTCCCTCCTTACGACCCTGTGCAGGTATTTGGCGAAGCTCCCGTGCCCCGTCAACACCTGCACTAGTCGGAAGGAGAGCACTCCGTGCCGCCTTTCCAACCACTGCATCAGCACCGGCCGGAAGGCTTCCACGGTTCGCACCCCGAACCGAGGCCTCTCCAGCCGGACTGCCCAACGGGCAATGACGTCTCGGCGGGCGTCGACGCGCCAGGCGGTGAGCTCCCTTAACGAGATCTCACCGCCCTCCGCTCGCACCCCCGTCACCCGCCGATACAATCCGGCGAGCATTTCCGCCTCCAGGTCCCACGGGGTAGTCCCGGCCAATAGGCACGCTGCCTCCGTCGCCACCGTGCGGTATCCGCGGATGGCCCTGAACGCCATGACCCTCTGTGGTCGCCACAGAAGGGCCCTAAGTCGGACGGTCAAGGACCCCGCCCACACCGGTGCGCCGTACAGGGCCATCGACCCGATGACCCCCGTGTACAGCCGTCGGCACGTAGCGCTCGGTCCGCCCACGTTTGGCATAAGCCACGATAGGGCGGACGCCGGGCCGACGAGCCGCGGAGCGAGCCTGCGGAAATGCTCCCGGAACCACCATTGCCCGTCGAGCACCAGGCCCAAGTACCTCATATGGGCCCGGATGCTGATGTCAACCGATCGGACGGTGATCAAGACGCCGATGGGAGGGCTCATAAGGCGCCCATGGAACAAGAGGGCCTCCGTCTTGTCCAGGGCGACCCTCAACCCCAGCGCCTCGATCCGCCTGACGACCTCTTCGGTGCCATAGGTCGCCAGGTTTACCGCCTCTTCTAGCGTCCCACCGCGGGCTGTGACGAGCGTGTCGTCGGCGTAACAAATCACGCCCAGCCCGGGCGGGAGGCTCCCTCGCAACGCCCAGTCGTAGCCGATGTTCCACAGGGTGGGTCCGAGGACCGACCCCTGTGGGACACCGCACGTCATGGGCGTTCGCACAACGTCCCCTGCTCGGTTGGTACAGAGGACGCTGCGCCCCACCAAATAGTCTGCCACTAGCCGCCTCAGGTAAGCTGGCACTCCGTGATACCGGAGCGCCTCCCTGATGCAGCTGAATGGCAGACTATTGAATGCGTTGGCGATGTCTAGGGACACCGCCAACAGCACTCCCCCACCGGTGACGGCCTCAGTCGCCACGGCCCTCAGGCGCAACAGAGCCGCGATCGTCGAACGACCCCTCCTAAACCCAAACTGGGCGTCCGACAGATCGGGCCCCGTGCCGACGAGGTGCCCCTCGATGCGGGCAGCTACCACCCTCTCCAGTAGCTTGCCCGTGTCATCGAGCAGCACGATAGGCCTGTAGGCCGGCTTCGGCAGGAGCACCAGCCTTCCCTCCTTCCAGCACCCAGGGAACCGTCCGGACGCTAAACACGCGTCGAACAGCTCCCTGAGGTGGGGACCCAGGTGGTCGAGGACCAGGCCCAACACGCGGTTAGGAACACCGTCGGGCCCGGGGGCGGTGGACTTTGCGTACATGCGCGCCACCGCCACTCCCATTTCCGGTTCCGTGATGGGCGGAACACTGTCGTCGTCGGCCTCCTGGTCAGTGTCTGGCAGAGCCATGACCGGGGACGTGTGTTCCGCCCGCCGCGGGAATAGGTCCTCGACGACCCGGGTGAGAAGGCTGGGCTGGAGAGTCTCGGTGAGGGGAAGGCCCCGCGCGCGGAGCTTATTCAGAACCGCGCGATAGGGGCGTCCCCAGGGGTCACGGTCGAGACCATCCAGCATCTCCTGCCGACTGACGTCCTTGGCGGAGCGGACGACCAGCTTGAAGGCCGACCGCGCATTGCAGTAGCCCTCATACAGCAAGGTCTCCCGCTCCGCGTCGCGTTGGCGCCGCCGGCTGCGGGTGTAGGCCCTCCGGGCGCGAATGCACGCGGCCCGGAGATCCGCCAGCTCCCGGGACCACCAGTGGACCGCCCTCCTCGGGGGCGGACGCCGTACCCGGGGCATGACCGCATCGCAGATCTGCGTCAACGCACTGCGAATGCGGCCAGCCCGGCGTCCACCCCGTTCGACTGGTTGGCAGAGGACAGCCGAGACAACAGACGAGTAAACGATGGCTGTCTCCGCCAGCTGGTCCCGGTCTAAGCGACCCACAGCCCATCGCGGGAACGCAGGACGTCCATCCGCCCCGTGACCCCTGCTGGGCGTCGGGATTGCCGGGGAGACCTCCATCCGGATATACCGGTGGTCCGACAAGGTCTCCACCTCCTTCACGACGCGCCAGCTCCCCACGCGTGCGGCAACCTCGGGGCTAGCGAACGAAAGGTCCAGTATCGACCCGCCCCGTTGTCGCACGCACGTATGCACCGAGCCCCTGTTCAGCAAACAGAGGCCCAGTGCCACCGCCCACTCCTCGATCGCCCGTCCTCGGTCATTCGTCCGGGGATACCCCCACGCCACGGACTTGGCGTTGAAGTCCTCCAAGACGAAGACCTGGCGCGATGCCATTCGCCGTAACGAGGCCTCCATGATGGTGAGGGATGCCTCGAAATCGGTCACACTCCAGTTAGGGAAGAGATAGACTCCGAGGAGCGTAATCTCCCCCCAGTCCGCCGCGACGTATCCGACGCCCCTGTCCCTAAGGGTCAGAGGCTACGAAGGCCACGACGTGGAGGCGACGATTGCCACGGTGCCATCGGTGCTACCCAACCAGTTAGGCCGGTCGGGCACCACGTACGGCTCCGCGGCTACGGCTACTCCTATCAACCACTCCGCCATGGCTTGCAGGAACACGTCCTGCGCACCGGCGGTGTGGTTGGGGTTGGCCTGGAGGAGACGAATGGATACGGGGTCCATTAACGGTCCGTATCCATCGTCACCTCCTCCGCGCTGACGGGCGATCGGGCCGCGCTCGGAGCGGGGACTGGCCCGGTCGATGGGCCGTCCCGCCCCTTCGGGGCCGATGCCGGGGGTCTGCAGTCCCCAGAGCCCATGCGGTGTTTGGCAGGCCTATTGCCTGCCGCACACGCGGGGCAGTGGGGCACCGCAGAGCACGATGCCGCCTGGTGTCCGGTCTGACCGCAACGGAAACATAGCCCGCTGCAGTCAAAGCAGTTTTTGTATGTCGGTCGGGTATGCCCGACCGCCATGCATTTGTAACACCTCGCGGGCCGGGGCTCTAGCACGGTTACCCGCGCCGAGCTCCAGCCCACGAGGAGCCTGCCTGAGTCGGCCAATTGCTTGACCGACTCCACCGGACACTGCACCCAGGCAGCATCGACGCCGCCCGGACCAGTGCGGATGGTGCCAATCCGGACGGTGTCCGAGGCACATCCGGTACGCGCCATAATGGCCTCCCGGACGTCCTCCACCGTCACAGAATCGTCCAAGCCCGTCAGGCGCATCTCTGCGCACTTGACAGGCCTGGCGATTCGGACACCATCCTCCGGCCCGAACAGCCCCCTCAGCATCGTGGCCAAACTATCGGCCGTCTTCGCGCCCTCGGCCCCAGGGAACTCGAGTATTCGAGCCCCTGTCCGGGCCTTGCGGGTCCTCGCCTCGACGCTTCCCATGTCGGAGACGTCCAGCTCCCGCCGGGCGCGTTTTAGGACGGCCTCATAGTTGAGGCCCCTCTCAGCCGCCTCGGGCAGCACGGTGATGACCACCGCGGCCGTCTTCGGCGACTTGAGACCCCTGCGCGACCTTTTCGCCTTTCTGCCGGCTCCCGCCTGGGGAGCGGCGGCCACGGCGGCACTCTTGGCCGCCGCTCTCCGCTTCTGGCCGCGTGCCTTCCTGCTCCGCTCAGCCACCTGCCAGCCCTGTTCGAGCCTGGCAGCAGCGCTGAGCGCAGCAGGCGCAGTCGCGGCTTCACCGCCCGGCCTTGGCGGGAGCCGGCACCTTGCCGGCCTTCTTGGCCCCCTTGGGCCCGGCCGCGGCCGCAGCGTAGCTCACCACGCGGCCACCCTGACAGGGCAGCGGGGTGTTGCGGCCGCGTCGCCCCGTCCGTGGCGAGCGGCGGCCGGAGGGGCGGCTCAGGCGAGAGCCTGGCCGCTACGGCGGCGATACGCGCATCCACCATTACCCCTACTCTGGCTAGGATGACGCGTACCGCCGACTCCGACACGCCGTGCACCTCGTCGGGCGGCGGCTCCTCCCCCTTCCGAGGTCTCCCGCGGCCACGAGCCGGCGGAGGGACCACGACGAGGGGAGGAAGCGCCGAGGCCGCGACGGGCGCAGCCGGCGCAGCAGCCGCTACGGGCGCAGCCGACGCAGCAGCCGCGACGGGCACAGCCAGCGCCACGGACGCCGACGACGGGCCTGCCCTCCCCGGCGCAGCCCGTTTTGGTGGCGAGGCCGGCACTGGCGGCGTGGCCGGCGCCAGGCGCGCGAACTGGGCCCGCAGGTCGGCCATCTCCTTGGCCAACCCACGGTTCTCCCGTCGCCCCGCCGATAGCTCCGTCTCCAGCTTGCGGTTGCGTTCCCGCAAGCCGGAGACCTCCTCACTAAGGCGGGCGTTCGCGGCCTGTAGGTCCGCCACCTCGCCACCGTGGCCAGCTGGACCAGGGGTCCCCGATCTCGCTACCACCGCCGATCCGCGACCTCTACGCCCCCTGCGCGTGGTCGGGACCTTGGGAGGAGGCATGACGACGGAACTCCCCTCCGAGTCAGTGTTGGAGCAGCCATCCTCTCGCAGGGGGCGCTTCCAGGGTCTCGGGGTGAGGGCCTCCTCCCTCTTCCTTGCACATGGGGCTGGCGCCTTTGCCGCCTCCCCATCCCTCTCCTTCTCCTTCCTTGGCGACGACGACGGCCTACGTGAACTTTCAACCGACGGCCCGCCCATTACCTCCCTATCCACGGCGAATTCACCGCCCTTGCTCTTTCTCCGATCGACCTGTATCCAGGAGGTGGTGCTGCTCTCGTCGGCGGACTGCTCTGCGGCGCTTCCGCCCACGTCCGTTAGCACCATCTCAGAGGCCGTGTCGGTCTCCAGACCTTTGGATGGCCCTGCGGCAGTGCCGCCCTCATCGCTTGACAGCCTCGTTTCTGAGCTGTCGCCTGCTAATCTTGTGCACGGCTCTGCGGCAATGCCGCCCTCGTGCTGGGACTCGCTGCTGCCGTTCTCCTCGCGCGGCGGCCCTGCAGAGGTCTCCATCCTTTCTTCATCCGACGGCTGGGCAGCAACGCTACCCCCGTCGCGCGACGGCCCTGCAGCAGCAATGCTGCCGCCCTCGTCACGTGCGGCAATGGCTTCAGCCTTTTTCCGCTCCCGCCTCGCCTTAGATGCAGTGGCGCTAATGCGGGCTCGCGCAGCGGTGGAACGCCTCGGCTTCGTCCTCCGGGTCTTCTTCCGCACCTCCTCCTCGTTCCCCTTCCCCCCCTGAGCCACTTGGTGTTGAGCCGGGCTCTCGGCTTCAAGTCTTGCCTTGACTACCACTCTAACGACTGGACGCTCACGCGCTTCTTAACCCACCAGTCATATATCTCCTCGCCGAGTGGCCAAACTTAAGATTGGGGTAATTTTTTATAGGGGTTTTCTTCCCCGCGGTCCGAAGACCTCCGGTCCTGACTCCCCTGCTCAAGATTACGGTTTGGGCCTTCCGGGTCTGGCCGCTCGCGAGCGACCGACCCGTCACGCCCCCGGGCCGTGACACAACCGTCCCTGGCGACGGAGTGCCATGAGGCACATCCGCCCCATTGGCCCCGGGTCAGATCCGCCGTGCGCTCTGTCACCAGAGCCGCACGCGGAGACCCCCCTCTGCCGGAATCTTGGCCGTCCAAATGGACGCGTGACGTCCAAATGGACGTTACCAGGGAGCACCACGAGGAGGTGCTCCGGCCGCGCCCCCCAAAATTGGCCGTCTAAGCAAGCTAGCAGGTAGGCATGCATTCTTAGTACATAAGTAAGTAAGTAAGTACATACTTAACACAACACTACGCAATCAGCTACATTTCGTTCGTCAGAAAATACGTGACGTTTGGTGGCCCTGGGATCTTGGACTACAAAGAAGAGCTCTTAAAGAAATTTTTCAATATGTACTATGAAAGCATAGTACATATTGAAAAATTCTTGGCACTAGTATTATGACCGGCGACCTGCCTGGCTCTAATCCTCATTGAGAATGTAATTGTTGAACAGAGGATATCCGATGGAGTTGGCCCAGGTTGATATAAACCTTTAGCCTTTTTTTGTGATACCCATGAGCACTGTTTGAAGTATTCGGAGCTGCTTCCATGCAATATTATTTGTTGACGTACGTAAGTATCTATACTCTATACAAATGAATAAAATTGGAGTGTCTCTTTGTAATGTATACATCGTGAACAACACCTCTTCGCCAGTGAGCAGCTTGATGACAATGGGCGTAGAAGCATAGAAAGAATCGGTCTGATCGAGACAACCTCGCTAAGGTGCTGACTGATGCGGTCAATCGGGATTCTCAACACTAGCTTGCCTACATCATCTAGAGCAACACGGTGGACCTGTTATCTGTGATTGCCGCTGCCACACATGAGTTTTACGTGGACGAAGTCGCGGGTAAAAGCTAGTGTCCAAATAATAGGCTTTTTTCATGTTGATACGGTTATTTACACGATAACTATGCCTAAAAACCGGTTTAAAAATGTTGTTTGTCTATTTGTTTTGGGTAATCTTCCAAACGGTTGGACCGATTTTAATAATATTTTACTACCAGGTAGTTGTTTATGTAAGGAGTAATAAGTGACTCCTTACATAAACAACTATGGTGGTAATACCGGGATAGAATATAGCCTAAGGGCTATGTTTTATCCCGGTATTGCCACGGGAATGGGGACTGTGCGGATAACCCGACTGAAACCGAAGCGAAGTGAGGGCGAGTTACTAGTTTTAAATATTGTATTTATTTTGCTTAATCCGAGATCTACAAAAGAGAGATACTGTTATACAATATAAAATGTAGTAACACAAGAGCCCGTGAACCCCAGACCTTCGTTATTTTATTAAAGCTGAAAGTTTGGCAGCCCATGCTCCCAACACAGGTATGAATGGCGGTCCATTATGAAGTTTGGGTTACAGTGGCGTTGGCAGATAAAAGTTACTAAATGTGTGTAAAATACCGATCTATTTTCGTCAAATTATAAAACGAGATTTTTATATATTATTACCTTCAGAAATTTATTAAAAATCACGTTACTCATTGCCAGACACTTAACATCGTGGCAACCTCTTGCTAGACACGCAAACACTGTACCATGTTACTAAAGCCCGTGAGAATCAAGCGAGAGATATTAGGCATGTCAAGTGCATGAAAGATGGAGCTGGTAAAGTTTTAATAAAAGATGAGGAAACAAGGCATCGTTGTAAGGAATATTTTGAAAGACTTTATGGAAAGAATTTATGGAGTGGAGAGTTAAAAAATGTGCCTGAGAACATCGATCTGGTAAGAAAAATTACAATAGATGAGGTAAGAAAAGCAGTGACAAGTATGAAAAATGAAAAGTCTGTAGGGCCGAACGGTATACCAGTAGAAGCATGGAAAGTTTTGGGTGAGGATTGATATATGTGGCTGACTCTGTTCTTCAATCAAGAATCCCCAGTGAATGGTGCGGTAGTGCGCTAGTGCTCATTTTTAAAAATAAGGATGCGGTTCGAGACTGCGGCAGTTGTCGGGGAATAAAGCTCATATCACATAGTATGAAAGTGATTGAGAAGCGATTGCGAGAAGAAAGCGAGATCACCCAAAACCAGTTCGATTTTGTGTCGGGCAGCGGAACAACGGATGCCATATTTGCACTACGCTAACTGTGCGAAAAATATCGTGGTTGACCTCGAGAAGGCCTATGACAGAATACCGAGAACAGTTTTGTGGTGGGTACTGAAAAAGAAAAGTGTGCCTGTGAAGTATATTAGGTTAATCTGTGCCATGTACCAACAATCTAGGTCATGCGTAAAATCAGCGGCTGGAGACTCCGACAGGTTAAGTGTGGGAGTGGGTCTGCACCAATGGTCGGCGTTAAGTCCTCACCTCTTTCTGTTGATAATGGACGCATTAACATCGGAGATATAGGGAGAGGCACCCTCGCGCATGCTATTCGCTGATGACATTGTTCTCCTCGGAGAAGAGGACCTTGAGGTACAGAGCATGCTGAAAAAGTGACGCTGTAAATTGAAAAATGTTGACTTGAAAATTAGCAAACCTAAAACAGAATACGTGTTCTGCGATTTCGGTGGTTCTCTTCAATTTTACACTCATATCCTTAGATGAAGTACCTATACCAGTATGCTCGGATTTGAGTTACCTAGGTTCTCTTATCTAAAGCGGATCAGCATGTTAGGCGACAAAAGCGACGAATGAGAAACGATTACATGTAGCGGAGATGCGAATGTTGAGATGGATGCGTGATGTGATGAGAATGGACAAAGTGAGATATGGACACATTAGAGGAAGTATGAAAGTTGCGCCAGTGACGGAAAAGTAAAGAAGTGAACGGCTCACATGGTATGGACATGTAATGAGGCGGGATGAAACTAATGTTGTGAGCAAAGTTTTGGGTATGAATGTGAAGGCTTTAGGGGTAAAGGAAGATGGAGGAAAAGATGGATGAACTGCGTGAGGCATGACGTGGATAGCCTGGGAGTGACGGCAGAGATGACGTCTGATAGGACCGTATGGAAGAAGATGATATATTGCGTCGACCCCAAGTAATTGGAATAAGAGTAAGACGATGATGATGATGACTATAACGTAAGTAGAATTATAATTTCATGAACGTTAAGGGTGTCTGGCAAGGGGTTGCCACGATGTTAAGTGTCTGGCAATGAATAACGTGATTTTTAATAATATTCCGAAGATATTATCAAAAAATCACGCTTTATAATTTGACGACACTAGATCGGTATTTTACACACCTTTAGTACCTTTTATCTGCCAAAGCCACTGTAACCCAAACTTCATAATGGGCCACTGTTCTTACCTGTGTTGGAAGCATGCGCTGACAAACTTGGAGCTTTAATAAAATCACGAAGGTCTGGGATTCACAGGCTCTTAGTCTATAGGTGATGTGAAGTTCACCGGGTTATCTAGAACAATAATACAAAGCATTAAATATTACCCGATTATTAATATGGTTCATACGTTTGACTACTCTGTTATCAAAAGTTCAAGGACCAATAGAAATTTATCAAAGATTACCTTTGCAGTAGAGAAATTTTTACCTATATAAACCCTCGGTAACGTTTGATAAGCCTCGCGGGTTGAGAGCCCTCAGCGCTCACCCACCAGTCCGGGTAAAGTTGTCACAGCCATCTGAGGCTAACGACTAAGTCACACAAAAAAAAAAAAAAAAATATTGATAAGCCACATTCTTAGTCCAAATGCAGTAGTGGCAACATGGCAGTCAATTTAATGTGTATTTTTTTTGTTTTTACCATCTTTGTTATGTAAGTACAAATTTATATTTAATTCGAAATCTATACCTCGTGGATGCGTGCATTAAATAACAGATTCTCTCTTTGCTTGTCGACGTATGGACGTGTGTTTGCATTTACTTAGATTCTTTTCAATTGTTTATAAGTGAGCCTTTAAATCTCCATTTTTTCTTGTTAACAAGATCTCAATTAGTTAACAAGTTAACAAGAAAAAATGGAGATTTAAAGGCTCACTTTTACTCATATTTATATTAAGAAATAACAAAAAAAAATAGGATTAATCCTATTTTTTTTGTTATTTCTTAATATAAATATGAGTAAATTTCTCAGGCCATGGCCCAATTTTTTTTACTGTTCAAAAACCCTAGTTTGGTTATGTGTTGCTCTAGATTAGATCACTTGATTGGGAGATCCATGCTTGCTTTCTTCTTCAATTGGATAGGTATCTCGATTTTATTTTTAATGTAAGTTTAAATTGTATGATCCGTCATTAATTTTTTTCTATGTGCAAAGTCCTTTCATTTGAAATTTGCTTGTTACGTGAACGTATTCACGTACCATAACCATACAAGTACAAAGTCGTATCTATGACACAGCCGTAACCAATTTTCCTATTGTTTTGTGTATGCCTCTGGACACATCTTTGTCCGAATCAGTCTGAATCTAATTGGAACATGCAATAAATTTTATTACAAAAGGTAAACAGCTGAAGTTGAAAAAGATTAATTAGATTTCCCTTCTGTGCAATAGAGAAAGTTAAAGTGACTTTAAATAAGAGGATGTGCAAATATGAGAGAGCTTAATGGCCACATTAAGCTTGATTTTAATAATAGGATACACGAACGACTCAATGCACAAAACTCGTCGAAAATTGTTACAAGGTCCATATGTATATCTATTATTGCTACTCCCACAAAATACGATAAAGATAAAAGTATAAAAGAACATAACCTTTGAAGTTGAAATGTTTAGTGAAAAATTGAACTATGATCATTTCATAATTTCAGCTGTAGCAGCATTCATTCGTTCCATACGGTTTTAATTCAAGTTTTCCTTCTCTTACATAGATGTTATATAGGTATATATATATTCCTTGGTCGTCTTTTACGACATCCCCGCGCAAGATTCATTCGGTTCGCGTGGTAATTTGTATTTTTACTCCGTCACTACGCGAAAAACTGAACTATATCTGTGGTTAACCTGCAACCGCCAGCTATCCAGGCGTTTGCACCTAGATATAATAGATGCAGGTGATATACACGTGCTTGTATAACTTAAATAAGGCCTTGACTTACTGATATAACTTACGCAAGGTCTTGTACGTACTTAAGTTACGTACGTACGTACGTACTTGTGCTATAGTATTGAAAATCATATTATAGCCCAATCGTTATCAAGATGTACCCAACAAAATAAAATATTATCATATTACGTTTGTTTATATAGATTGCCTTTGACCTGTAATGTTTTTAGATAATTCAATATCAGGTTAACCGAGCTTCGCTCGGAGTATTTTTGTAGCATTTATTCAGATATATATTAATAAAAAATAAAAAAATAAATAATGAAAATTATATAAAAAAGTACAAAAAGAGAATAATAATAACACCGAGATTCGATCCGACGGCGATTGTCGCCGATGTCAAAAATAAAATGAAACCTGACTACTTCGCCACTGAGCTATCGTAACTCATGACATTGATGGCAAAATTTGAATTCATATTCTTTTAAAATTTAATATCATTATATTGTCTACCAAAAACACTGACAAAACAACATTTTCTATACATAAAACCTAGCTAGATCGATTTTTTGGGCCCGAATCCTCTAGTATGCCAAGTTTCAACAAAATCGTTGGAGCCGTTTCTGAGATCCTGAATATATATATATTCAGGATCTATATATTTCATATATATATATATATTTCAAGAATTGCTCGTTTAAAGATAATAACGGTTATAAGATAATTAGTCAAATAATAAGTTAGCATTTTAATAATATAATAATGATTTAAAACGGATAATAAAAAATGTGTGGTGACGGGTTAAGATTACATTTGTCGCCACCCCTGTCTTACCCGTGAGAGAAAAATCGACTGAGGAGCCACCAGGAGAGTGGAGAGTAGCTATCTCCTGGCAAACTTATGACATCTTACTGCAATTACCAAGCCACCTGCCAAGCGTGGCGATTACGGCGTTATCTCCTTATGATGAACAAAACAGAAATAGCTTCCAGTCACGGCAGCTGCGGCACCCTGAGGGCTCATTTTGGTGGCGGGCCCATTTTGGTGGCGGCCCCGGTAGCGGTTGAGCCGGGGGTGCGAATAATCTCCAACAGCGATCCGGCTACCAATCAAAACGACCCTTGGCGCTGGTAATGCATAACATTCGGTTATCGAGCTGGAAGAGCCACTGAGCAAAATGTGCTGGCATTGAAGGATTATCAGAAGTATGAAGAGAGGGCAAGGGCACAACAATCTTTCGGTTTGCAAACTTGCTGTTCTACCGGGAGTGTGATCACCCGTCCCAAGGCGGTATAGGGTTTATCGTTCTCAAATCTCTCGTAGATAACGTGAAGAGAGAAGATTGAAAGTGTGTCGACAAGGATAACGTACCTTATACTCAGAATACCAAGAGGTATTGGGAGGTTGAAGGTCATACAGGCATACGCAACGACCTTGGCTTACTCCAACGATGAGATGGAGGCATTTTACGAGAACATCTCGAAAGCCGTACATGCGTCCGTAACCCACTTCAAGGTTGTTATGGGAGATTTTAACGCGAAACTATGCAAAGGGAGTGTTGATGGGATGAGGGTGGGAAAACATGGATATGGCCAGAAAAAACAGAGAGAACAGAAACTGGCTAATTTTCTGGAGAAGAAAAGCCTCTTTATGATGAATTTTTTCTTCAGGAAGCAGTCACAAAAGAAATGAACGTGGCCTCTAGTTTAATAAAAAACAAAATAGACTTCATCTTTTTGGTTAAACGACAGATATTCAATGATGTCTCAGTGATCATTTAAATAACATTTAAACTAGGAGCGACAGGGAGAAGTGATCTCTCGGAAACTGTTCACCACTGCACTGCAAGATGTCTTCAAGCTCTTAGAGTTGACCGGACTCGACATCAACATCAACAGCGAACCTTCGATTTGCAGACGATATCGTCGTTATGGCAGTCCATGGTGCACCTTGGCACCATGCTCATCGATCTCAGCATGGCAGCTCAAATAGGTTTACGAATAAACATGGACAAAACGAAAGTCATGTCAAATGACCACGTGATTCTTGTACCGGTCCTAGTTGGCAATGCGATTCTCCAAGTTGACGATCATTATGTTAATCTAGGACAAACAGTCCAGTTAATTAGATCCAATTCTGAGTAAGAGGACAGCCGACAAATCCAACTCGGTTGGACAGCGATCGGGAAACTTAAGAGGATCTTCTCCTCCAACATACCTCAATATCTGAAAACACATGTCTACGATCAGTGTCTGTTACTAGTGATGACGTTCGGCGTGGAAACCCCGACGACGAAGGCGACGTGTCACGGGTGGGTTACGGGTGTGCGTGATTACGCCCCTCTGTCGCCCCGGACGGAGTTGTGCGAGGAGTGCGCCGACGGTAACAAAAAAAAAACCTCGAAAACCTGGAATTACGCCTCAGGGGACATATAATACTTATCTAGCATTTGGGTAGTTCCCTGGCAACTAGGTCGGATACCGACCTTTTTCTTTTTTTGGTGCCAGACCATGGCACGTCAGAGACCGTCCGACCCATCCGGAGCGACGAAGGGGGTGGCGGATGAGCTTATAACCTGCCGGGCTTGAGAGGCAATCTTCGTCAATGCACCCTAACCGAGGTTGAGGGTGAATTGACAAGGATTATTCGGTGCCCCGCCGAGAGATACACCGCGTGAAGAGCGACTAGGAAGGACCCTTGAACTGGCAATTGCCAGAAAGGTGCCCGGAAACAATAAAAGTAAAGAAAATTTCTCGTGCACTAAATAAAAATATAAGATAAAATTACTATGACAAAGGATCAACGTAGTGGTTGGTCGTCAAATAATGCGGTTGCGGTTAGAAAAAGAGATATGAAACCATTTAAAAAAGTAACTGTCTGTATCATAAGCCGTAAACGGGTATGTAGGGGTGTTGAAATTAACTACAAATAAGTACCTAAAGGAAGTTCCCGGCCACTTGTTTCTTTACGAACCCTCTAAAAATCTTCAATTAAGTTTACTACCGAAATAAATTTCTGAAGGCACACATACCTTCTGAAGGCACATTTACCTGTCAAACATTGAGAACATGTTGTACTTATTTGGGAATATGTTGTACTTATCTGGGAACATCTCGTATAGGGAAATAAAATACTTGTTTTTACTACTTTGCTTGCAATTTCATTACTTTTACTCACATTTTAAACCTTACTCTACTCTCTTCCTTTTAAACCTTACACTACTCGTTAAACTCTTTCATTGGATACACATACTTACGGGGCTATGCAAACAATATGTTACCCACTGTTTTGTTGGCGACCAATCCCTCTCTCACACATTTTTTTTTTTCATTCAATTTATAATTTTATATTATCGCAGAAAATTGATATCTGAATAGCAATTTACGTTACGTTCCCTCGAATTTACATAGGTATACAGGTACGTAGGTATTTATTTTGCTGTGCACCTATTGTTGCTGAACCACAAGCTGCATCTTTCACTTAACCTCATGTAGGCTGCTTGATCTCTGCCACTTAAAGACAATAAATAAAATTATGAGCGTTATCGCATTGATTAAAGGAACTGTTTCTATGAATTCTTATTTACCAGAATATGTAATAAACCATTAATATTTATGTAATTTATGATAAATTTTATTATATTAATGCTAATTCGCCAAATTAAACTATATTTTTACCTATAAATATGCAGTTCTTTCAATAAATATTGTAATGATTTGGGTCTCCATTCATAGTTAGATCACCGACTGTAAAAGCTTCCGTAAGATTTGCAAAGCGACATTATTACTCTAAAGAAATGACAACATGGCAATCAATTCAATGTTTTTTTTTTTATTTTATTGCAAGCAGTGGCAAAGGAGCAAACAGTACACCTGATGGTAAGTGTTGCTGCCGCTCATGGACCTTTACAAGGCCGCTGCCTACCGCGAAGAAAGTGAAGGGAGTGTGAATGCGTGCATTGAGGCTCAGTGATACCAAAGGTACCACCAAAACCCTCCACACGCAAACACCTTCAGAAAGTTGGGCTTCCGGCTCTCTCGCTCACCGAACGAAGCGCAGTAACAAATTGCTACTACTCAGACGTCGATTTTCTACGAGAGCGTGGTACTACCTCGGACGGACCGGCCCGCGGCTGTAGACAGATAACTGTCGACAGTGTGGTCCTACCACTATCCTTATCACATTGGTGCTTATATAAGTTTTTTTTTATTGTAAACGATGGCAAAAGAGCAAACAGCACACCTGATGATAAGTGTTGCTGCCGCTCATGGACCTTTACAAGGCCGCTGCCTACCGCGAAGAAAGTGAAGGGAGTGTCAATGCGTGCATTGAGGCTCAGTGATACCAAAGGTACCACCAAAACCCTCCACACGCAAACACCTTCAGAAAGTTGGGCTTCCGGCTCTCTCGCTCACCGAACGAAGCGCAGTAACAAATTGCTACTACTCAGACGTCGATTTTCTGCGATAGCGTGGTACTACCCCGGACGGACCGGCCCGCGGCTGTAGACAGATAACTGTCGACAGTATGCTACCACTACCCTTATCACATTGGTGCTTATATAAGTTTTTTTTTATTGTAAACGATGGCAAAAGAGCAAACAGCACACCTGATGATAAGTGTTGCTGCCGCTCATGGACCTTTGCAAGGCCGCTGCCTACCGCGAAGAAAGTGAAGGGAGTGTGAATATACTGTGAATGTATGGTGATACTAAAGGCATTACTAAAACACACCACACCCAAATACCCTCAGAAAGTTGAGCTATCGGTTCTCTTGCTAACCGAATGAAGCGTACTAACAAATTGAAATACTACTCGGACGTCGATTTTCGGCGAGAGTGTGGTACTGCCGGATCCAGACGGATCGGCCGGTGGCTGTAGACAGATAACTGTCAACAAAGTAGTCCTACCACTACCACTTCACATTGTTTTATTTCACCATTAAATCCACAGTCAAAAATTCACGATATAGCACGTACATGGTTATTATCATTTGAAACTAAAACGCCCTTTTTCTTTAGGGTTGGGTTACGGTCGGCGCACTCCTCGCACCACTCCGTCCGGGGCGACAGAGGGGCGTAAGCACACACACCCGTAACCCACCCGTGTGACACGTCGCCTTCGTCGTTGGGCCGACCACCGGAGCAAGGTGACTTGACGTCAACTCCCATCAACCGACGCCCACCCCGGTCCTTCCTTACGCGGTCGACCGCTCGGCGGGTGACAGACTAGTTCCCCGGTCACGTCACCCGCCGCCTCGGCTAGGGCGGCATCAGGCGCAGGTAATCGTGCCTGCGCCACTGCAGTCGCTGGCGGTGGGTCGCGTCGTTGAGGAGACGCTCCTCGTGCACGCGCTCCGCCGCCTCCTTCCGCGAGACTACTGCCTCGCAGAAGGCTGCGACCGCGTCCCAGTTCCTGACGCTGTCGAACATCGCCCTGACGATGGTCGGCAGCGTCAGAAATTAAAACGCTCTGAGAATGTCTCGTTCAGCGTTGAAACACGCGTCGAATCTATACCAATAAATAAAATTGGAGTGACTGTTTGTAATGTCAAAATAATAGGCTTTTTTCATGCTCACACGGTTATTTGCACTATACATATGCCTAAAATACACTTTATATTTTTTTTGTCTGTCTGTCTGTCTGTTTGTTCCGGTTAATCTTCAAAACGGCTAGTCCGATTTCAAAAATTATTTCACCAATGGAAAGCTATAATATCAGGGAGTAAACTAGGCTATACTTTATCCCGGTATTCCCACGGGAACGGGGACCGGAACCGAAGCGAAGCGAGGGCGGGTTGCTAGTATAATATATATTTAAAATTCTGCCTTAAATTACAAGTTGTAGTTCTCGAAGGTGGACATGTGCAAAGATAAAACACATTTTTAAATGTTTGTTTCAGATTATATATCGATAGCAGTGACTGTTTTCCTCATGCTCCGGTTGATGCATATCGTCCACAAAAGCAATGGAGTATATTTAAAGCTACACTTATAAAGCCTGAAATACCAAAATCTCAGAGTTTCAAAAGAGACGACTCGCAGCAGAACGTGTATGTGGGGTATGAACTTGAAACATTACTTCACAATATTCTACATCACACTGTGCGATGACTAAAGTATATTATACAAGAAGAGATAGATTATATTAGACAAGAAAATCCTCTTTATTTGCCCGACTGCTGCCCAGCCGAGTATCAGTCGTAAGCGTACCTCTTTATGGACAATTTTACACTTCTTGGAGTACTGAAAGTAGATTAGTCATTTTAACCCTATATGGAAACGTAAGCTTTGTTTACAAACAGCTATTACGGTAATTGTAACTTAAATTTTTATACGAATTCTAATAACTTTATAAAATTTTAATCAACAATTTTTACCTAATAACATTTTTGACCTTATTTTAATAATATATAATATTTATATATCCACACGGGTACAACCTCAGGGCAACTGTTGGTCACTTAATGCAATCATGACTGAATTGTTACAGTATTAAATCATAACATTGTTATTTGATAGATGGCCTGTAAAACGTTCATAATGCGACTCACAATTTAGTTATTTTATGTAGTTACATACATGAGAACAATTAGTTATGCGTTTAGAATAAAAATTCAATAGATCTGAGACCTATTTCCGTGTTTATTAATCATAATTCGCTCGCAGCTGAGTCTTTGTATGTAGCCTAACGCGTTTATCTTTCAATTTTGTAGAACGCCTAATTATACGTTATTAATATTAAATTTTATTTTGTTTCAGAGATGAAGATATGATCATTAAAGGTGGAATTGATGGGGAACCTGATACAAACGATGCTATAATTGTAACAGCATTCAGTGAAATTTTAACGGTAATTATCATCCTTTGTATTATTACTACTTATAATAAGAAAGTTTTCTTATATTCTACTTCACTTTGATGCAATCCCGTATTTATTTCTTCAGGTGTGCGGTATATTGATTAACCGCGGGACAATGGTAGGGTTCTTCTACACCAATTAAACATAATGTAATTAAGATTAAGCTGTCATATATTGAGTTATATTCTGCTATTCAAAAACTAAACATACAATTTTTGTTACAGTGAACTTTTTTAAGGGAGAACTTGGAATTTCTTATCTGCAATCTTTTTGTGTGAAGAAAAGTGGCACCAGTAAACACTGTGTCAGGTAGAGAGGAAGCAGTGTTTTACATGCCTTTGAACATCAGAGCAGAGTAACACATGTGCTCTTTTCGCTTTCATAATTTTATGCATATAAATAAATAATATCTGGTTGACTGAGCTTTGCTCGGTGTAATTTTTTTCGTAAATTGTATTTTTGACGAACTTATATGATGAACGAATGACTTATAATTTTTTTTTTCGTAAATTGTATTTATAGATATATGTATGATTATTAAGATGTATGTATATTAATAAAAAATAAAAATATTGAAAAAAATATCATAAAATATCAAAAATTAAAAAACAGAATAATAATAACAATGAGATTCGATCTTACGCTGTTTGAATACGACTGGACAACTTCCCAACTGAGCTATTGTCACTCTTAATGGCGCCGGCTAAATTAAAATTCCTATTCTAATGACATTTTATGTCATTGTATTGATTAGCTAAAAACATGGACAAAACAACATTTTCTATAAATCCCCTGTATACTAAATTTCATTACAAGTGTTGGAGCCGTTGCTGAGATTCAGATTATGTATATAAATATATACAAGAATTGCTCGTTTAAAGATATAAGATTAGACATAATCTATCCTAACAAAAGTGATTGATAAATAATTAAAATGTTATATCCATTCATTCGTCAGCCCATAGATGTCCACTGCCCTAGCCCTACCCACAAGAGTGCCACTCAGAACGGTCCTATGCCACTTCCATCTAACGGTTCCCCGCGACCTTCAAGATGTCGTTAGTAGTAGTAGTAGTATCTACCTAGTAGGGGGCATACTACGCAGCGTCGTCCGATTCATAGTCACCACTCAAAAATCTTTCTTCCCAAACGGTTAACGATTCGACGAGATGTACCCTACTCATTGCCATTTCAACGTGCTAATTCTTCGCGCTCTGTCGGATATACCCGTACTTCTACAGATTGCCGTATTCCGAATTCTATCACATAGAAAAATACCGAGTATAGTCTGCCCCATAACACGTTGAGTGACTTTGAGATTTTTTTATTAGACAGACTTTTAGAGATCACGTTTCAGTGCCGTATATCATTGTTGGTAACACACACTGGTTATAAACTTCTGTTTTCAAATTTTATCTATACCAATAAATAAAATTGGTGTGTCTGTTTGTAATGTCAAAATAATAGCCTTTTTTCATGCTCATAGGGTTATTTGCACGACACCTATGCCCAAAATAGCAATTAAAAAAATTTTGTCTGTCTGTCTGTTTGTTCCGGGTAATCTTCAAAACGGCTGGATCGATTTCAAAAATTCTTTCACCAATGGAAAGCTATAATATCAGGGCGTAAACTAGGGTATGTTTTATCCCGGTATTTCCACGGGAACGGGAACTACGCGGGTAAAACGACTATAACCTATAACCGAAGCGAAGCGAGGGCGGATTGCTAGTACTATATAAGTTTCACTTCTATTATGTCTTCACGAAATAAAAAACGAAGAAAGCAATAATGCTGGAGCAATATCAGCGGGTGATATATGTCTGGTAAATTGAACTAACACAATGGAATCTTCTAGAAAATTACATTGCGAATTGCAAAAGCGCCTATTAATTTATTAAAAGTCTTAAAATAATAACGTATAGAAGGTTAGTCCGCGCACAAAGATTGAAGCATTTCAATTGGAGCCTAATGGAGCTTACGCTGGAACCGTTCCGTAATGTACAAGGTCGCTGTACTGCATGTACGCACGCAACTATTAAAAAATAAATAGGTAATTATGATAGTTTATGCATTCAAATGGTGTCTGAACATTTTAAAAACATAAAAAGCATATTTACATTATTTTTAAAAGTATTTTGACGATTTATGTTAATAAAAACAAAATTTGATTTCATAATTTGTATAGTGGTGTGCGTGTGTACGTGTGTAATCGTCTGCGCGCAGGTAGTATTTTTGGATTGATGTTTTCGATCGCTCGAAGTACCGACACTATCCTTCCATACGTTATTATTCTAAGTTTAAAGTGTGAAACTTTCACATATATTTGCAGATATTGTAATATATAATTTAACATTGTAATTGGTGTAATTATAATGAGTAAGATATGAATATGGTTACGAATATAGAATACTAGGGTCCAAATTTCATTAATCTAGCTTCAGTAGGTTCGGCTCGGTGTGTTCCTTTATATATATATATATATATATATATATATACTAGCTGACCCAACAAACGTTTTCTATATAAATCTAAAAAAATAGTAAAAGGAATTCTCCTTGAAATCGATCGTAGCCAATCGATCGTAGGGCCCAATTGTGAATCTAAACCATTCTGGAATACCCTTGAACACACACATTTTTTTTTTTCAAAAAATTGCTGCGGACCAAAATTGTAGATCTAAAAATTCTCTACCAAAATAATTCTTATAACTTTTTCTCTAAGAGTCAACAGTTCCGAGATAACGCGATAACACGGTATACATGATATGCAAATGGTTACACGCCACGTGATTGCCCCAATAGGCCTACTCCACAAACTGTTATAATGTAAATTTCAGGGACGATACTTTTCTAAATGCATAATAAATATTGATATTGGTTATTGATGTTAGCTGTGGTTCTGATTAAGAATACTCTGAAAGAAAAATCTGATTAAGAATACAATTCGCCACCTTTTTTCTTACTCATGTATATTATAAAAGACGACTTAAGGATATAATATGCATTTAACATCTATGCAATGGAAGGAAAATTCGAAGAAAAATTCATTTACCCACCTGCCTGACTATAATGATACAGTAAGTCAATTGCCTTCCTATTTTGGTGGAGGTTCAAGCCCTGCAGTGGGACGTATTTGATCCGAGATAATGATGATGATATAAATCTCCAATTATATAATGTGAACCATAGAGCATATCGTAACTTTTTTGTAAAATTCTCTTTGGAATGTATATTTGAATTCATTTTTAATTTATATCTTTTTTAAAATATAGTTCATATTTAAAAAACAAAAAAGAAGTTGTTGAAAATGTTTAGTCAAAACAAACTTATCTTTAGAGAAATTGTAAGGCTGGAACAGTGCTTGACCGAAGGTACGCCCTGACCGTACATCCTGACCGTCAACGCTGATCGTCGGTTGCGAAAATGCATTCAGTGCTACGCTGACTGCGATACGTGTGTACAGTTCAAAAGGAATATGTATCCTTTTGCTATAGATGTCAATGTCAGCCTTATCGTCGAAATCCGGAATTAATTCTTTACAAACTTCTTGCCAAGAACTTATTTTAGCATCACGGTCTTTATAAAATAAATTTATTTTTGCTTTAAGTGTACGTACGCGCCTACAGGCGGTCGCTCCGTCAGCGAAGCACTGAACACATCCATATGATTTTCCAATATATTATAGTACTACTCTATGCATATGATCCATACAATCTGATAGCTCGTCGGTCGACCGATGTACGCGTGACCGACGAGTCGGAGCGACGCGACGGCTCGACCGACCGTACATATAAATCATATCACCCACGTATCGATAACCAGGCCCGCCGTAAGCGGGCGTGCAAGGCGTGCACCGAACGCGGGCGGTACGTCCAGGGAGGCGGTAAATCAAGCGACTCACCACGTAATTCATGTCATAATATTCATCCTACCATAAGTATAATAAATTTCATTGCATGGAAAAAAAACTGACCGATTGGCGTTAACATCGCCATCAATTGCCATCCGTTAAATCTTAGATGCAAACGTTCGTCTGTCAGCAGATTGAACCATATGCTCCTGCTTGATGGCACCCCAAGTATCACGCCATTGAAAAGCAGGACTGGAAGTTAGGGCAATTCCCTTGGAAATGGAAGTACAGCAACTCTACTAATTCTCAGTGGGTAGGTTAGGTACTAGGCACTTGTACACATTCGAAGAGCGTTATGGTGGATAAATAATAACGATGGCACATTGAATTGCAATTATTTTGTTATTAGTTCTTATTGTAATTATTTTGTTAATAGTTTCTGCAAAATTATTGATATTTAAACTTGTGTGATTATACTTCAATCATCCGTCCATGTAAAACATAGCGAGGCAGCCATCGTTCACTCGTGGCTGTCCTCAACGCCCCAGGCGGACGGGGTGGACGCCGAAGCTGGCCGCATTGCTATTACTATGCGTTAACCCAGATTTGCGATACGGCCATGCTCCGTATGCGGTGTCTCCCTTCAAAAAGCGCGGTCTCCTGGTGGTCCCGAGAGTTGACAGATCTCAAGGCCGATTGCGTACACCCGTAGCTAGCGGTACTGTCGCGACGTGGAGCAGGAGGGCCAGCTATATGAGGGTTACCGCAGTGGGTGGTATGCCTTCAGGTTGGCCGTCCGTCTCGTCAAAGACATCAGTCGGCAGGAGATGCTGGACAGTCTTGAGTGTGACCCCTTTTTTTTTCTATGGGTGGGCTATGGTAAGCACACACGCGGTCCATTCTATCCGGGGCGACGAAAGGACGGCGCGTGGGCCCATAACCCACCCGTACCCCCGTCGCACTCATTCTTGGGCCAACCACCAGAGCAGGGTGACTTGTCGTCAGTGATCGGCCCGACGGAATACTCTTTTGGGTACCCTCACCTCTCGTCGTCCCTGTCCCGGGACGTCGATCGCCGTCACGCGGTCAGCCTCTCTGTGGGTGACGGACTAAAATTCCCGGTTCGGACACCCGCGGCCTCGACTAGGGCGGCATTAAGCGCAGGAAGCTAGGGCGGCATCAGGCACACGTAATTAGGGCGGCATCAGGTGCAGGTAGCTAGGGCGGCATCAGGTGCAGTTACTAGGGCGGCATCAGGCGCGAGTGTGACCCCTGGAATCGTTCCTATCGCGCGGCGCTGAGAAAGCTCCGCGCGTGGGCTCTCCAGTCCAGCTTCCTCACTAGGGTCGTCGAGGACCTATTCCCACGGCGGGCGGAGCATACGCCCCCGGTCATGGCTTCGCCGGACAGCGGACCGAAGTGTGCCCAACCGTGTGCTGGCCCTGGACCTCGAGCACCTGGGACCACGTCTCAGGGGCCTGTTCGACATTCCCTGGGTGCTGAAAAGAGGGTACTGGTGCTCCTGCCGAAGCCAGGAGGGTCTCCTGAGTCGACCCCGGCCTACAGGCCCATCGTGCTGCTCAACGATGCAAGTAAGTTGCTGGAGAGGGTTCTGGCCGCCCGCAATTAGCGGCACCGGGCCCAATCTGTCGGACGCCCAATTTGGGTTTAGGAAGGGGTATTCAACGAACGCGGCCTTGCTGCGCCTGAGGACCGTTGTGACTGAGGCTGTCACTGGCGGAGGGGTGCTGTTGGTGGTGTCCCTAGACATCACTAACACATTCAATACTCTGCCATTCAGCTGCATCAAGAAGGCGCTCCGGTATCACGGTCGGTGTCGGTTTACCTGAGGCGGCTGGTGGTGGACTATTTGGAAGGGCGCAGCGTCCTCTATACCAACCGAGTGGGGGACCGCGGTGCGAACGGCCATGACGTACGGTGTCCCACAGGGGTAGGTCCTCGGGCTCAGACTGTGGAACATCAGCTATGGCTGGGCGTTGAGAGGGAGCCTCCTACTCGGGCTGGGCGTAATTTGTTACGCCGACGACACGCTCGTCCTAACCCGGAGGAGGTGGCAAGCCTGGCAACTCTAGGCACCGAGGAAATAGTCAGGTGGATCGAGGCGCTGGGATTGAGGATGGCCCTGGACAAGATGGAGGCCCTCTTGTACCACGGGTCACGTAAGTGCCTTCACATCGGGATCTCGATCACCGTCAATTTGGTGGCGGTGGCGTCTACTACGACACGCTCCACCACCGGCAGATTGGGCGACGTAGGCGCGAGAACCTACGCCTGATGCCGCCCTAGCTAAGGTCGTCCGTGGACGCACTGGGGATTAGTCCGCCACCTGCAGAGAGGCCGGCCGCGTGAGTGACTCCCCGACCGGCGACACTGCAATGTTGCCGGAGCGTCAAAGGGAACGGTAACCCGCCGAGGCGGCCACGGATATCAAGGAATCGTTACCACTGGGGTCGGCCCACTGGCGACGGGGAGCACCACCGCTCGCACCACTCCGTCCGACAGTGGGGCGTAAGCACGCACACCCGCAACCCACCCGAATACCACGTCGCCTTCGTCGTTGGACCAACCACCGGAGCAGGGTTACTTGTTGTCAGTAGTCGGCCCGATGGAATACCCCCTGAGGAGTACCCACCCATCGACTGCCGTCCCCCCTCGGGGAGGACGTCGGTCTTTCCTCGCACGGTCGGCCTCTCGGTGGGTGACGAACTAGTTTCCCGGTCACATCACCCGCGGACTGTTTCCAGCCTAAGAAAATAGTTTAGAATCGGCTCATAATAGTGTTATGAGCTGAGCCTTTTTTGTTCCTCGTTAAAATTAAATTATGTAAGAAGTTCCCTTCTTTAATTAAGTTGTAAATAAAATTACTTTACGGCTTTTATCGCGTTTGTATTTGATTTTTGATTGCCTGACGTTTCGAACACTTTGCAGCGTTCATGGTCACAGGCGGACTAAGATGTCTCACGTCCAACAAGTTATCGTTATCACATTTGTTTTTTAAACTGCCCTTGCTAGAGTTCCGTACCCAAAGGGTAAAAACGCGACCCTATTACTAAGACTTCGCTGTCTGTTCGTCCGTCTGTCACCAGGTTGTCTCTCAAGAACCACGATAGCTAGACAATTGAAATTTTCACATATTATGTATTTTTGTTGCCGCTATAACAACAAATACAAAAAATAAAATAATATAAATATTTAAGGGTGGCTCCCGTACAACAAACGCGATTTTATATAATGGTACGGAACTCTACGTGCACGACTCTGACTCGCACTTAGCCGGGTTTTTTTTATCTTAGTCCGCCCGTGACCATGAACGCTGCAAAGTGTTCGAAAAGGGGAGCAATCAAAAATCAAATACAAACGCGATAAAATTCGTAAACGTCAGAAATCATTATTTAATTATGTATTTATTAGATTTAACGAGAACAGAATAAATGTTTTTTTTTTATTAATTTATGTTAACTAATTTTATTTGTTTATTTTATGTTACAACAATAGGTACATAATATGAACAATTAATATATTATTATCCATTATTATGTTAATACATTTATGCATAACAAAGATGTTAGTTTATTGTTTTTATAAATGTCAACTTATTATAATAAAATACGTAAACTTTTATTAGCATTTCATTTTATTGACCTGACTAACTTATCATCCTATATATTTATTTCTTGGGACGTATATGAGTGATGAAAGATAGGATACCTTGTACTAAAGATTAAATCCCATAATCGTATTAGTACTTTATAAACAGAATCAACGGACCCAAAAACATTATCTCTGATTCATATTGTTTTATTCGGAACTATTTATTCATCATCATCATCATCATTCAGGCCATCGCTGCTGGACGTAAGCTTCTGTCATGCCTCGCCATAAAATGTGATCACGTGCCGCCTGCATCTAACGACGCCCGGCAATCTTCACCAGGTCGTTGGTCCACCTAATGGGGGCGTTCTACACTGCGTCGTCCCATACGTGGTCGTCATTCGTGAACCATTCTTCCCCAGCGGTTGTCGGTTCATCGACCAATGTATCCTGCCTATTGCCACTTGAGCGTTCTAATTCTTCGTGCTATGTTGGTTACATCCGTTTCTTTACAGAATACCGTATTTCGGGTTCTATTTCGCAGGCAAATTCAGAACATAATCCGAGTTAAGTTATGAGGCTCACATTTAAGGACCACGTTTCGGTTCTATAAGTCATCAGTTGTAATTATTTATGAGTTTATTATAATCACTTTAAGTCTTTATATTAACATAAAATACACTAAAATGTGCATTATAGATTTTGATACCGTCCAACTGATGTGCCCAAATTAGTTCATTAGAAAGGCAATAATGCGAAGAATAAAGCTTTACAACCAGCGTGTGTTACTAGCGATGACATACGACACTGAAACGTGGTCTTTAAATGCCGGCCTCATAAAAAGGCTCAAAGCCAAATAACGTCCTATGGAGAGACCCATGCTTAGCATTTCTTTAGGAAGTCTATGTGATAGAATTCTGAACACGAAAATCCGTAGAAGACTTGTGTTAAACGTTAATATAAATATACCAAATTTGTTTTATATATTGAAGTCCTCAAGCGGGATATATCTCCAGTGAGTGGCGGGCATCATCAATTGACACGCTACACCATAGCATCTAAGGGCTTCTTCTTCGGCATCTGTGCAGGTAATTACCAAAGACCCCGTGTCCGATAAATACCTGCACCATCCTAAAAGACAAGTTCCCGTATCTTCTCTCAATCCAGCGGTGATGGTGAGGTGCAATCGCCTCAATGGTCCCACGCCCTGCTACGGGGATCTCTAATTTCTCTTTCCATCGCCTGAATACCTGCCTCTTAGTCCACTTGTTTCGCCTTCCTCAGTCCCCTTGTAAGATATTAGTAATTGGCCTACGCCGCAGCGCAAACCCGGTTGACATCAACTCGCCCTTTGTGCTTTTTGCAGTAATGCCTTATTGGCTGCACTGCAAGGGACTCCACCCAAATGGGAGCATCCCCTATGGATGGACCCATCATACAGTGCCATAGACCGCAAAATATTAGCATTTACTCGCTGGCAGGATGGTCAAGGAGCTCCAGTATTTGGTAGAAGCCTACCTAACGCCGCGGCCGCCTTGGTGAGTGAGAAGATCAGTAAGTTTGTGTTTTATGCCTTGCAATCGAGTAAACTAGATTCAAGTTACGTTGAAGTAGCCTAAATTAAATATAAATTAAAAAATAGCATCTATACCAATAAATAAAATTGGAGTTTCTGTTTGTAATGTCAAAATAATATCCTTTTTTCATGCTCACACGGTTACTTGCACGACACCTATGCCTAAAATAGCAATTAAAATTTTTTTGTCTGTCTGTCTGTTTGTTCCGGGTAATCTTCAAAACGGCTGGACCGATTTCAAAAATTCTTTCACCAATGGAAAGCTATAATATCAGGGCGTAAACTAGGCTATATTTTATCCTGGTATTCCTACGGGAACGGGAACTACGCGGGTAAAACGACTATAACCTATAACCGAAGCGAAGCGAGGGCGGATTGCTAGTTAAAAATAAAATTATGCAGCGAAAACAGGAAAAATACATATATATTTACATTAAGGAGATAACTTGTGATCTATTGAACTTGAACGTTTGATTTGGCTAGTATCCATTTGCTAGTCTTATATTTAGTTAATCAACTTAAGATCTACGTTATATGTTGTTTATTGTTTTTATATTGTAACCCATTATCATTTTACCGTGCTAATTCTTTGGTGCAATAAAAAAAATGGTGGTAAAATAACAATGGGTAGGCCACATCGCTCGTCGAACCGACAACCTTTGAGAAAGCTTCTCGAGTAGCGATCACGAATCGGACGACGCAATAAAGGACGACCTGGGTGAAATGACGATATCTTGAAAGTAGCAGGGAACCGTTGAATGCAAGTGGCACAGCATCGTTTTGACCGCCTATGTCCAACAGTGGACGTCTATTAAAATACAACAAATGATTGCCGATTTGATATTGAGCTACTATTTTAACTGGTTTTCTGACACTAAAGAAGAAATGCAGTACAGTTATTTGAAATTTCTTACCTGTCACTTCTATCAAAATTTAATTCTTCATATATTTGGCAGATTGCTTTGTAAGGTTGAAAGGTTAATGAATTGCGAGGTTCTATTCTACTAAATAATTAATTTGTTGGCTAAAATTGGTATAATCAAATGTTGAGCTTCAATAGAATGAAGTTATTTTCCTTTTGTAAATAATTTAAATATTAAAATTGAAAAAAAATATATAATTATAGGATTTGAAACTATCATGGTTACTTATTTTTCAAGAGATTATGGCTAACAGGATTTATACCACTTAACGTACTGTACGTATTTTATTACTTGGAAGTTTTTAATATTTCGGCGCTTACAAGAGTGTATTAAATTAAATACATATTTATATGTAAATAGCAGTATAAGAAAAATGATTACGTATTTAAAAAATTTCGCGGGTGATCGGACCGGGGAATTGTCCGTCACCCGCAGAGAGGCTGGCCGCGCGACGGCGACCGACGTCCCAGGAAGTCGAGAGGTGAGATTACCCGAAAGGGTATTCCGTCGGGCTGACCACTGACGACAAGTCACATCTGCTCCGGTGGTCGGCCCAACAACGAGGTGACGTGGATACGGGTGGGTTGTGGGCCCGCGCGCCGTCCTTTCATCGCCTCGGACGGACTGGACCGCGCGTGCGCTTACCATGGCCCACTCATAAAAAAAAAACGTATACAAAATTTACTTAAATAAGTAAATTTGAAAATGTTGATTAACCCCCGACACAAACAATTTAAAGTATTACGTTCTCAACAGGAATTATCAATTATCTGTTATTTAACGATTATACTGGCACGCTTGAAGTGCTTAATCGGTATCAGTAATCAGAAATTATACGCCATTACATCATTTTGTAAAAGAGCTGATACTCTTCACGGCTGAACTGATATTAACCAAACATAGCTAAGAACTACCACAAGAAAACTGGTTTTCAAATGAAAAAAGTGCATGAAAATCGGCCCATGCGTTTAAGAGCTATAATGCCACTGACAGTAACAACAGAAAAACGTCAATGTCAAACTTAAAACACCCCTCTATGCGTCGGGCGTAAATAAAAAGATTACATTTTTATGACTGTGGAACATAAACAGAAATGTAGATTTTTTTATCACCAGACATGTGATAGTAAATATAAACAAACGTTTGTTTTGTAGACAGCTTAAACGCGTGAATTTGTTACCATGCATGGTAATAATAATTAATAACTGATAATACCATAGTTTGATAATAATACATAAATAGACTGATAATATATAAAATTAATTCAGTGATTCATTTTATATATAAATTTCTTATGTACGTGTGTATGTCACAGAACTTCTCTTAAATAGCTGGACCGATGTTGATGAAACTTTTTGTGTGTTCAAGAGGATTCGAGGATGGTTTAGATTCACAATTGGACCCGGTCGATGGCACCGCTGTCTATTTCAAGGAGAATTCCTTTTATTTTATTAAAAGAGAACATCGTCGGTTGGGTCAACTAGTTGTATATATAAATATACAATATGTCTCAGTTTCGTTGGAACCGGGCCCGATCTGTCGGACGCCCAGTTCGGGTTTAAGAGGGGTCGTTCGACGATCGTGGCCCTGCTACGCCTGAGGGCCGTGGTGACAGAGGCCGTCACCGGTGGAGGAGTGCTGTTGGCGGTGTCCCTAGACATTGCCAACGCATTCACCAGTCTACCATTCAGCTGCATCAGGGAGGCACTCCGGTATCACTGGGTGCCCGTTTACCTGGAACGGCTGGTGGCAGACTATTTGGAGGGGCGCAGCGTCCTTTACACCAACCGACTAGGGGACGTTGTGCGAACGCCCATGACTTGTGGTGTCCCACAGGGGTCGATCCTCAGTCCCACCCTGTGGAACATCAGCTACGACTGGGCGTTGAGAGGGAGCCTCCCACCCGGACTAGTCGTAATTTGTTACGTCAAGGATACGCTCGTCACAGCCCGTGGTGCGATGCTGAAGGAGGCGGCAAGCCTGGCAACTCTCGGCACTGAGGAGATTGTCAGGTGGATCGAGGCGCTGGGGTTGAGGGTGGCCCTGGACAAGACGGAGGCCCTCTTGTTCCACGGGCTCCGTATGGGTTCTCCAGTCGGCGTCTCGGTCATCGTCAACTCGGTTGACATCAGCATCCGAGCCCACATGAGGTACTTAGGTGCTTGTTACATTGCTGTAATAATAACTCGTGAGTAGGTACTAAACGCAGAGGCTGCACGAACTTCGCTTCGATTACCCCTACCGCGCTGGCCGCTTCGTCACTCACTTCACACCAACGATCGCTTTATCTACTCGGGCGTCCGTTAAAACACTCTCATTATAAATCCTATATTATTCTTCTATATCCAATATTTACTAAATTATTATATATTGTGATAATCCTTTAACCTAAGTAACTATTTGTGGATATTATTATTCTTCTATATCCAATATTTACTAAATTATTATATATTGTGATAATCCTTTAACCTAAGTAACTGTTCGTGGATATTAAAACCCCGCTATAGGGTAAGTTGTGCTTTTATTGGCTTAATAGCTATTATGTAATACAAATAGGTAATCTTAGATCCTGAGCCTTTCCTAGCCAAAGAATAATACTAGCAGCATGTTGATTTTAAATGTAATTAATCTTTTTCTATTGTATAGTAATAGTAGTTTTTAAGCAATCATTTAACGTATACCTACATCATTTGCATATGTAGAATACTAGCAATCCACCCTCGCTTCGCTTCGGTTATAGGTTATAGGTTATAGTCGTTTTACCCGCGTAGTTCCCGTTCCAGTGGGAATACCGGGATAAAATTTAGCCTAGTTTACGCCCTGATATTATAGCTTTCCATTGGTGAAAGAATTTTTGAAATCGGTGCAGCCGTTTTGAAGATTACCCGGAACAAACAGACAGACAGACAGACAAAAATTTTTTAATTGCTATTTTAGGCATAGGTGTCGTGCAAATAACCGTTTGAGCATGAAAAAAGCCTATTATTTTGACATTACAAACAGACACTCCAATTTTATTTATTGGTATAGATTCTTTTCTCTCATATGTTCATATGTAAATGTGTTAAAGTTGTAGTGTATTTCTTTTAATTGTGTTATTTATGTCCTTCCGCTTCGCTATAAACCGTGACTGTCCCGTCTCACCTTGGATTACTGATTTGCAAGCAATCTATGACGGAATCAGTAGCTTCTCGCTTATCGCTGAGTTACAGTCACGGTGATCGTATGGTGAACATATACTCATTGCCCACCCTTAAATGATTACAGGGTTTTAAGATTAGACTTAATTGTCTACCCCCCCGGAGCCGACTTGCAGATCTCCTCATCTTCTTGGCTGCGGTTCTCTACGAGCAACAAGCGTAAGGAGAGTACTGTTTTCTGTTTATTGTCAGTGCAAAGCCTAGGAAATACCAAGAAAGACTAACGACCCCACTCCTCCTCTATTTTTAACTTATTTATACTTTATTTCTACCTTTACTTTACTTATATCTTCTTACTGTGTGGTAGCGGCTTCGAATACTACCAACCCTTGCTTTGCTCGTGGGTGTCGTAAAAGACGACTAAGAGCCCTAGATTGACCCGGCCCAACTCCATCTGGTACCATTTGGGTCAACGATTACATTCCCAAGGAGGGTTGACGTCAGGCAGGCCGGTCATAAAAGTCATTGCCGAAACTTTTTGCAATATGTCAAAACAGATGACATATTGCATCGACCCCAAGTAATTGGGATAAGAGCAAGATGATGATGATGATGACTTTAGTTATATCTTCAATTATTAATTATAATATACTTTACAAATTCTAATTTCTTTTATTTTTATGTTACCTATCCTCAGTGTAACATGCTCGACGGGCATTGGTGGTTTCGAGAGCATTACCGTCGACTTGTCGGCGCGGCGTCCGCCCTTTCTTGGCTCATGCCAAATGTGAGCGGACCCAGCGCTACTTTCGCTTTCAATTTCAATTTGTGAAGATTATAGAAGGGTATATATATATATATATTAGGTCATAGCTCGTAATTAGAATGAATATTACATAAAATACAATAAAATATAAGAGTTATAGTGATTTAGAACATGTGTGTCTAAAAGTCTATGCCTTAAATGTTACATGTTATGAACATACTTGTAGGATACATGTAGAATGTCTACATGTATCCTACGTAAGTCATGGCGAAACGAAACAACGAAGAAACGGCAGCGACTAACGGTCGATGACCTGTCAGCTAGCATTAAGGCAAAGTTTATCTTGCTTATGCGAAAGTAATCATTGACTTATTCAATTTCTAATGAACATTTAACAAAGTACGAATATGTTGCAGATTATGTAATATAGGTGTCATTGATTTGTTTTTGGCATTTAACACAATAGTCTTTCATGGTAAAATTCGTAAGTTTTGATTCTATGTTTTCGGTTAATCAGTTGCGATTTACAAGGTTTGTGTTGTGTGAAGCATAACATAAATATAATATAAAAATAAAATATTTAAAATATAAATTTTGTTGATCCATCGGCACCGGCAGCCAATACAAGGAACAAGTTGCCAGTGGTTAGAGCTACAAGTACAAAGAGAGGAGCTTTCTAACCAATAATACCGCCTTCTGCATCAGACTGTCAATCCAACTAACTAACGCAAGCCTTTTTAGGAGTTGATTGATATTATTACTGTATGCTCCAGATTATTCGTGTGGTGACGGAGTAAAAATTTGATTCGCTACTCCCTTTCTTACCCATGGGTGTCGTAAAAGACGACTAAGAGATATAATACTGCTGCACAGATGGCGTAGTGGTTAAGATAGCGACTTACAGCGCCAGTGTCGGGGGTTCGAATCCCAAGCGGGACAACACATTGTGCGATCCACAAATTGTTGTTCTGAGTCTAGATGTAATTTGTGTCCGTTAATTATGTGTTTGTTAAAGTCCCCCGCAATACAAGGATTATTTCCTTAGTGCAGGGTGTTGTCTCAAATAAATAAATTAAATAAATTAAATATGCATGTAAAGGCCAGAACCTCGAAATAAAACTATGTAGCAATCCGGCTGACCAGCGCGCGGTATAACAGGTCAATATCCCTCGTTATTATGGAGGAGGCTTGAGCTCAGCAGTGGAACATATGTATATGAGCCGAAATGAGATGCTCCAATTATTATCCAAAAGTTCGAGTAATAACGTAAATATTAATTTATATTCTTCTACATTTGTTTAAATTAACTGGAACTTATTTTTTTAGAAAATTATAATTTAAACTAGCTGACCCAACAGACGTTGTTCTGTTCAAATAAAATAAAGGGTCCCTTGAAATCAACAACCACGCCATCAATCGAGTTCAATTGTGAATCTAAACCATTCTCGAATCCCCTTGAATACACACAAAAAATTTCACCTACATCGGTCCAGCCGTTTAGGAGTTTAGTAACATACACACGTATATAAGAAATTTAAATATAAAGATAAAAAGTTGCGCCAGTGACAGAGAAGTTACAAAGCGAACGTTTGACGTCGTATGGTCATATAGTAAAACGGGATGAAAGTTTTAGAAATGAATGTTGAAAGCTTTAGGAGTAAGGGAACTCTAGTAAAGATGAATGGACTGCGTAAAGCATGACCTGCATGGCCAGGGAGTGATCGTAAAGATGAAATCCGATAGGACAGTATCAAATCAAAATTACATAATGTATCAACGTCAAGTATTTGGGATAAGAGCAGATGAAGCGCGTAACTGCTTAGAATCTATCATAATAAAGAAAAACTAATAATAATATTGCCTATGTTGGCAAACTAGTAAGCAGCCCACCTGATGTTATGTCAGCGCTGTTTTTTTTAATCTTTGATATCACTGGACTAAAAAAAAAAAAAAAAAAAAGAAGCTACGCTGCCTACCATTTTATTTTGCGAGCTATGGTTTAGACACATCCCCATTAGGCCGATCGTTGGTGCAACATCTACGAGGCCCTGACGTCCTTAATCAATTCGGTACCATACGCGGCCTACTGTAAGGCGAGTTTGGACCCCGTTTTCTTCGCTTATCGAAGCGGAGATTTCGTAAATCTAAAATGCAATAACCTTCCGTGTGGTGACGGAGTAAGAATACAATTCGCCACTCCTCTTACCCGTGGGTGTCGTAAGAGACGACTAAGGGATATAAGACATATGACATCTATTCAAGAGATGGAAAACTCGAAACAAAACCTATACCAACCTATCTGACCAGCATGGTTTAGTAAGGTCAATTTCCCTTCTATTATGGTGGAGGTTCGATCCTAGCAGTGTGACGTATATGAGTCGAAATGATGAAAAAGCAATAAGTCAAAGTCTGTGATTATAACAACTGTTTCTATGAATTTTTATTTGGCAATTTATAAACCATTCATATTTATAGAAATTATGAAGTACTTTAATATATTAATAAATAATCCGTCAAATTAAACGAGATTTGATCTTGAAATAAGTCTCCCAATATATATTGTAATTATATAGATATTATATCCTTCATGAGGACTTTCAGTATAAAACCCTTGATAAGGTTCGTAGAATAACATTCTTGCTCCAGTTACAGAAGCAGCAACATGGCAACCAGTTTAATGTACAACATTATCGCCCTTACCACCTTGGTGTTTATGTAAGAACCAGTTTAAATTTTTGAGGCTTACGGCCTTACAGTGTCCCATTCGGTTACCTAGACAGCCAATTTTCCATTCTTTGCTTGGTGAATGTGTGGCTATTGACGTTTAAGAATGGGAGGGAAATTCGCCTACTATACCACGCTGGTCGAACATGTTGCTATAAGGTTTATATAAAAGTTGTCTTAGCTTATATAGATGTCTATATATTTTAACATGTTAGTCATCTTTTATGGCACCTGTGGTCAAAAAATGGGGAGAAGTTAATCCGTCACCACACAGAAGATAAATTTTCTTAAAACACAAAAATATCTGAGGTTGAAGGCTCTCGAATCTAGCTTCCATATAGTAAAGGATTATTCCTTTATAAAATGGCCACTATCCCATTCTTTTTCGAGGTATCGTCAAAATCCATTAAGTGTTTAGCAGATATCATTCACAAGGAAAGCTTGCAATATAACTCTACGTCCACCCCTATGGCTAACATATTTTAAGATAATTTTTCACATCTTGAGGAGGGTAGGGATGCAAGCGATTCATCGATGTTTCAGTAAAAAAATCTATGTTGCCATATTCTATGTCCAATAAGTCATAATTATTACACAGATTTACCTCTACCCGCTACAGAATTAGTTATTAAATTTTGATCCACATTTTGATACAAATTTCAATGCCCGTACGAAAAGATTAGCAATAAATGTATATCTTATTCTTTTCATGAGATTCTTATTTCGAAGAAACGTGTGTAAAGCTATTTTTCTATTTTTGTTTCAGATTATACCTTAATATCAGTGATGGTTACCCGCAATTTCCAGCTGATGGATATAACCCACAGAAACAATGGGGTTTATATCTTGCAATACCAAAATCGCAGAATTTCAAACGAGACGACCAGAACGAAAATGTGTTTGTGGGGTATGAACTTTATAATTTCTACTTCTTACTGTTTTATAAGTTCAGAATAAAATTTGTCACCACCCCTTATTATTCCGTAGGGGTCGTACTAACCCAACGCCGAAGGCGACGTGTCACGGGTGGGTTACGGCTGTGCGTGCTTACGCCCCTCTGTCGCCCCGGACGGAGCGGAGCAAGGAGTGCGCCGACCGTAACCCATGCTAAAAAAAAAGAAAGGGTCGTACTAAACTGTAACTCTTCTTGTACTGTACAATTAAATAAAAGAGAAGATGAAGAGATTAAGAGTTTGTTCGTTAGATACTTGCCGAAACAAACATGCCCCTAAAAGATCTGTACCAGCCGGACAGAGAGGACCCCATGCTGTCACTCTATTCACTCCACCAGCAACGGCAGGAGGGTCTCGGCGAACCACACCCAGGAAAGACGTCACTGCGGTGTCACCATGCATCTCTCTCTTTCTTTCTCTCTATCTTTTTTATAATGGCCATACCAATTTTATTTTTATTTATTTCAGAAATAGAAGCATGATCCTATTTGGCGGGAATAGTGGAGAACCTGAAGGTGAAGTTATTACAGTACCTCCTAAAGTATTGAAGGTAATCAACTTCCTACTGTATCATCTCATCATCATGTCAGCCCATACAAGTTCCACTATTCTACAAGTCTCCTCCACAATACTACAAAAAATACTTATTATACCACGTGGACTAGAAGTGTTGATGCAGAGATTTTTGTCGAATTTTCTCTTCTCTTCTTAGTCGTTTCTAACGACATCCTCTAGAAAGATAGTATTACTAAACTAACAAATTACTATTATTTACTAAAAAATGCGTGTGGTAACGGCATAAGAATACAATTCACCACTCCCTATCTTGCCCGTGGATTGCGTAAAAGACGACTAAGGGATATAATACGCATATAACATATATGCAGGAGAAGGAAAACTCAAATTGAAACCCTATACCAACATGTTTGACCAGCAAGTGGGGCGTACGTAGGCTGCGATGAAAAAAAATGCTTCCTAAGAAATAAATTCTTGAGTTGAAGACTTTACAAATCTACAATTAACGATTAAAATAACACAATAATTGTTGTGGAACACACAAAGAACTATCCAGCGTGGATAGAAACCACAAAACCTCATACTTGAGCTCAGTACTTGGAACAAACTATTATATCAATATAACTGTAATTTCAGAAATACGAATCAAATGAAGCAATAATTCCGGAGTATCGTCAGCGAGTGATATATGTCTGGTAAATCGAATTAACACAATAGAATCTTCTAGAAAACGACTTTTTGAAACGAAAAACGGAGAAACGCCTAAATTATTAGCTTATTTAAAGTAACAATCTTTTAAACTATATTTATATAGCCATGCTTTTGTTATTGATGTTATTATAATAAGTAAGATACGCCATATACACGTAACAGATTTAGTATACAGTAACTTATCACCCCTTTCTGCTGGTACTGTAAGGGACAAACTAAGGGATGTAACTAGGGGTTTAATTATGCAAGCAATGAATTTCAGATTGAACTGTTAAGTTACATTTGAAATTTCACTTCATCATCGTCATCCCCTCTATCGCCGTCTACTGCTGGTCGTAGGCCTCCCGCATATTTCGTCAATGCCCGGCAACTTTCATCAAGTCGTCGGTCCACCTAGTGGAGTGGCGTCCTATACTGCCTACAATCTAATTTAATCAGTCTTATTGTTTTTTAGTTAAAATATAAATACAAATGTAAAAGCATAATATTTAAGTACACATTTTCTAATAGATGGCGTGTAAATCGCTGCTGCCGTAAAGATAATAATGTGAGTCACAAATTGGTTATAAAATGTAACTACATACACTGGCCTTATTAATAGGTAAGACGGTTGGTACTGATTTTAAATAGATGTGGGTTAATGTCCTCTTATCGGTCGGGCCGATCACTAAAGACAAAGAACTCTGCGCCGGTGGTCGGCCCAACGACGAAAACGATGTACTACCGGGTGGGTTACGGGGCCACGTGCCACCCCTCTATCACCCCGTACGGGGCCGGGCTGCGTGTGCGGTAACTGTAGCACACCCCATAAAAAAATGTTTAGCAATCATTTGTCGCTCGCAAATAACTTGTTGTTGGTTGGCCAGATTAAAGTTAACTCGGATAACACCGAAGAAATCCCACATGTCAGCTTGTACGAGATCAAAATAGATCCGAAACATTTACAGAACGGAAAGGCACCGAGAGATGTCGGTATTACCACAGAGCTCCTGAGGGCAGGCGGAAAGCTGGTATTAAAAGCCCTACAAAAGCTGTTTAATTATAAAAAACATCCCCAAGTCATAGACCAAGAGTGTGGTGGCGCTATCTATCAAGAAAGGCGATAAAACGCTCTTAAGGAATTATAAACCCATCTCCTTCTTGAGCGACGTGTATAAATTTTTTTCAAGAATCATTACCAAATTACTCGGGTGCAAGCTCTTCGAATTCTAGCCGTCTATACAAACCAGATTCTGAAAAGGTTATAGCACCATAGACCATATCCGCACGCTATGCCGGATTATACAGAAGACTGAGGAGTATAATCGGTCTCTATGTCTAGCGTTTGTTGACTATGAGAAAGCCTTTGATTCTATATTTAAGGAAGAATAATAAAATTAAAAAAAAGCAAATTTAGGTTTAGATACATTGCAAGACGATAGTGACAATAGTATTAGGCTACCTAACTCCTATTGTCTTGTAATGTTGTTTCTTCAGTCTTTCATAAGCAAACAGTATGAACAAATAAGGTATTGTTATTAATTATTATTGTTATTTATTGTATGCATACCAAAGTTATTAATTGTAATTATTCTATTAAGACCTGTTAATTTGTTATAATTAAATACATGAGCTGTTATTAGTATTTTATTTATCGTCCAATATTCATTTAAAAGCATACCACCAAATTATAAATTCTTGTACCACACAAAGGATTTTTTTGGGACAAATCTTAGTGCATTCTTATCACTGTAACTTCTGTAAATCACGGTCCATAATTGTCTTGGTAAGTAGTAGTAAGTATACAACCGTCATCACCCCTTCCTTACCCGTGGGACATAGTAAAAGATGACTAAGGTATGCAAACAGAAAACATGTATGCAAAAGAAAGAAACCTCGAAATAAATTCATATTAAATAAAAATATAGAACTTAAAAAAAGGGAGCCGTCGCTCAGGACGTTTGGCGGATGTGAAGCATTGAAATTATTTTGTACAAATATATATGCATAAAATAACAGATTACGGCAGGAACTAATATAGCATAAAGTGTCAATAAAATATTACGATATGTTTTCTAAAAGATGCTGATTTTTATTATTCAATAAACATTTATTTTCATTAGTATATACTATCGGTATGTGTTTAAATTAATACTTTATTTTGAACTCCCTAGATGGTGTTGTACAAAATTTTAAAACAGGTTATGGTTTCGTTACACAAATATATGTATTCGGATGTTTAAATAATAGACAAAGTGAGACTTTAACACAAAGCGTGGCGTTAACCCCACGAGCTGTTTACGCCACGCCAACGATCAGGTTCACCCTCGCCTATAGATGTTTCACATCAAAACATGTAATATTTATGTTATATTGCCAATTATATTATCTTAGGTGTTATTTAAAATTTAGGACTCGTTAGTAAAAATAAAGATAAATGAATCTGATACAGTTTGAAATGAATTTATTCAAACATCAAGCATCAATATACTATAATCAAATAATAAATGTATTTCTACATAGAACATTAATTTGATAAGAAGAGATTATACAGTTATCGCCTTGTAACTAAGTCTAAACTAACTTATATATAAAATATAAAGAAATGTTTCTACATATGCATTTGTTGTGAATTTATCGTGCTTTGGTCCAGTTATTTGATCACATTTTTATTTATTTATTGTTTCCTTGGCCTGAAACAAGTTAAAAGTATGTTACTATTTTAAAGCTAACGAGTTTGTTCTGCGCAGACTCCTTTGTTATAACAACTACTGACATAACAAAAATGTTAAATTCATGTCATTATCATCATCGCAGCCCACATACGTCCCACTGTTGGGCTCAGGCCTCCTCAACAATAGGAGGGAATTTGACTTACTATACCACGCTGGTCAGACATGTTGGGTTTTATTTCGAGTTTTTCTTCTCTTGCACAGATGTTATGTGCATATTATATCCCATAGTCGTCTTTTACGGCATCCACGGGCAAGATAGGGAGTGGTGAATTGTATTCTTACTCTGTCACCACACGGAAAAATTCATGTATTGTTTAAAGTATTAATAATATTTGTTATTAATTCCATGGCGGTATATAGCTATTTAAAAAATATATATTTTAAGTAGAAATGGACTCGATGCAAGTGAAGCTACTGGCACAGTTAGAAACTGCCATTTATAGTTGGGAGTGATCTGCAAGCTACTTTGGCTGTAGATGTCATAGAAACGGACTAAGAGTTATATGATGGACGGATCATTTCAGATTCCAACAATAATAGAGTATCTAGGCGCTTACGGCACATTATTCTTAACCAAATATTATAATTTCGAAGTACTATTACAAAAAATCTACAAAAAAATATCCTCAATATTGTGAAAATTAGAATAATCGTACTTATCATCATCATCATCACTAACTAATCCAATCTAACGCCAATTTCTTAAGGTTGAACAATATGTATTTTTCTTTCAAAGTCCATATCACAAAAAAAAAACAAAATAATTTATGATCAGCCCTCCTTGTAAATGAAAATATTGATCAAACGACAACAGATCGAGTTGATCGAGGTAAATCTTAATCTCTTAGTCGTCTTTCGCGACCCGCCATATAAATATTCATAGCTGTAATCTTTGAAAAAAATATTTACTTGAATTTAGGAGAGAAACGTCTTCTTCTAACTTCGTTATTCTCCAAGCTATTGGTGTCCACCTAAAAAGATATTAATAAAAAGAAATTAATAACAAACTTTTATTTAAACGCTCTAAAACGAAGAAAAAGTGCTTGTCAAGACTATTCAAACGACTCCAAAAACTCGACGGTTTTATCTTGTTTAGTTTAGGAGTTTCTATAGCCACCTTCCGATATCATCTTGAGACCAGCTTCATGGTACCATATTATTACATTGTCACCGAAGTTAAGTAAACCAAATTTCAACCTAATCTAACAACAGAAAGTGGTTCTAATTTAACTCGCAAGATTTGTCCTATACAAACAGGGCAAGTTAAATAAAAGCTTTTAAAAAAGAATAGAGTAACTAATATGTTATGTTTTTGGACTGCACTTAAAATAGCTGCTGCGATTAAAACATCGATCTACCATCTTTATATAGTAGAACCATTATGTCGATAGATGTTAGGCGCTGGCCGATCTATCCGAGGTAGGTGAGCAGTACCACACTCTCACAGAAAATCGACGTCTGAGGAGCAGCAATTTATTACTGAACTTCGTTTAGTGAGATAGATAGCCTGAAGCCCAACTTTTGAGGATGTTCACGTGTGATGAGTTTTGGACTTTAGTATCCCCGAATCTCATTGCACGCATTCACACTCCTTCACTTTCTGCATGGTAGGCAGTGGCCTAGCAAAGGTCCACGAGGGCCAAGTATCACTGAGCATCAGGTGTGGTGTGTATTGTTTGCTCGTTTGCTTTGCATTTTCTCAAACAGGACAATATTGTTGTATTCAAAAAAACCAATGTTATTTGAAATATGCTATAACAATGTATAATTTTATATAATGACTCTCGTTAATAATTTCATAATATCCTATTTTAGCTTAGAGTATAGAATTTTAGATTATAACTTTTAAGTTATATACGATATAAAATGTATAAATTAATTGTTTATGTAATTATTATGTTGACATTAACAGATAATGTTATAAATGGTTTATGTTGACTTACACTATTACATTGGGGAAGCCTGTAATAATAGATCTAATTGGTAATTTAGTAAATAAATATTTTATTCATTCCAAAAATGTATGCTCTGAGTCCGGACTTAATTTGTGTCCGTTAAATATATGTTTGTTAATTCTTCTGCATTATTCCTTAATGCGAAAAATGAAGTAAAATCTTCTTTAGTATCATTTCAAACTGATAAAAAGTTTGAAATGTGTTTTTAGTTACACTACCAAATTTTCGCGGTTGCAGCCACGTAGTTTTCATTCCCGTAGGTTCACTCATTCATTTTATCTCATATACGTCTCACTGCTAGGTTAGAGCCTCCTCCACTATAGGAGGGAAAATTGACCTGCTATACCACGGTGGTCAGTCATGTTGCTGTAGAGTTTCATATCGACTTGTCCTTCGCCTGCATAGATGTTATATACATAATCGTCTTTTCCAATACCCACAGTTAAAAAAGGGGGTGATGAATTATATTCTTACACCGTCATCATATGTACCACACGGCTAGTAGCCGTGTGGTACATATTTTACTCGCTAATAATATGGCTTACCATTAGTGATGGAATTTTTAAAATCAGTTCAGTGGTTTAGGCGTGAAAACGTAACAAACAAATAAACTCACATTCGCATTTATAATAATCGGATTATTATGTATTTATACGAATCTATTATTGCTTTTTTATCGTTTTATTATTATTATTTGTTATGACCCACGATTTAATATTCAGTAAGTTACCTGAACGGATAATCTCGCCAGGTCCTCTTCCTTGGGAGGTCCATATTCTGAGAAACCAGGTGGTCCATACTCCAAGAAACCTTCAGGTGCCTGTTCTAAAAGTCTGTTAGGAAAAAATAAATAAGTTAACATTAATTTTTTTTAAAAATGAAAGGTTTTAATTTCAATAAAAGATGTTTTTTTCGAGTTCAACTAAATAAAAACCTGTTTTTTTTTTAATTTTTTTTTTTTACTTAATACTCATCATCTCAGCTCATATACGTCGCACTGCTGGGCTCGACCCTCCTCCATAATAGGAGGGAAAAATTTTTTACTACCAAGCTGGTCAAACCGGTTGGTATTATTTCGAATTTTTCAAACCCTCCGGCATATAAAAGGTGGTGATTTATTTTCTTACTTCTTCACCATACGGTAAATACACGTATACATAAATACATGAAAATATGGTAATTTAGGAAGCTTTTAATAAATATATAGTACGTATACGTTTTCCGTATGGTGACAGAGTAAAAAAATTAATAGTGGTAGGACCCCACTGTTGACAGTTGTTTGTCTACAGCCGGGGGCCGTTCTGTCCGGGGTAGTACCACACTAAGCCTAAGTCTGAATAGTAGCAATTTGTTACTATGCTTCTGAGGGTGTTTGCGTGTGGTAGGTTTTAGTTGATGCCTTTAGTATCACCGAATCTCATTGCATCCATTCACACTTCCTTCACTTTGTTCTCGGTAGGCAGCGGCCTATGAGCGGCAGCAACACTTACCATCAGGTGTACTTTGGCACCGTTTACAATAAAAAAAAACACCACCCTTGCCCGTGGGTATCATAAAAGACGACTACGGGATATAATATGCATATAACATCTATGTAAGAGAAGGAAATCTCGAAATAAAACCCTATATCAATACGTCTAACCAGAGTAAATGAGCTGTAATGATGATAATATATACGTCCAAGGAAAAGTTAGTTATAATTTAGTAATTTATTATCAACCATTTTTTATCTTCCAATAGATAATAAGAAATGTTTTATTTTATAAACCTTGATCTTGTATAATTCCGTTACCGAATATTTATTTTTTTATATTTATTTGATGGAGCATAGACTTATGACCTTTAGATTAAATCATTGTTTGAAATAACTCAGCCGATATTACTCTAATTATTGTGCTTAGATCACCTTCAAAATCGGAGGGAATTTGACATACCATGTTTGGACTTGTTGGTATAGGATTTCATGTCAAGATTTCTGGCATAGATGTTTTCTTTATATAATATACCTTAGTTATCTTTTACAATACGAGTAAAATAAGGGGTAATGAATAGTATTCTTACTCCATCACCACACGAAAAGATCATAAACGGATATGATCATTGTAAAATAAAAGATTTATCGAAATAACTTCAACGCACTCTACAGTAGAAACTCGATTAACTAGACTAATTGTTGTCGTTAGGCATTCGAATAATCGAAAATCTGGATAATCGAATGTATGAAAATCCTCCTTTGATTTTGTACATATTGTACATAATTTTATGCGTTTATTAAAAGACGAATATATATCCCGCGCAGCAGGCACGTCAAAGCGGAGTAACAATTACTAAGTAAAACAATAACAAAACGCGTGGGGCAGCGATCCCTCGGGCTGTCGGGCATTGAATATCATCAAACGATCTCTCCGCCGCCCTGTAAAAGCGCGTAAGGCGCCGCTGTGGTTTTAATGGGTATTCCGGTCACACGGTGGCCGGCGAGCCCCACACACTCCTCCGTCTTTCACCAGCGGGGGATGGTGCGTAACTGCATTTCGATGGCGTGAAAAAAAAAGTCATCCCGCGGGATAAGCCATTTCAGACACGTTCATACTTGCATAAATTCGATTTGTAGGTCAAACAGACAAATCGTCCGGTTGGTAGTCCGGCTAATCGCGAATCAGTGTAACTGAGGTCCGGATAATCGAGCTTTTACTGGACATAGCATATTTGTGACTTGAATAAAATTTAATTTATAGTCAATCTTCATTATAAATTATTTGTCTTTGACTCTTACCCCGAAGATTCTTTTGTAGAGCTGATCTCTGCGATATTCTCGATAGCTTGAACCTGAAAATAACATGAAAACGAAAGTTATTAGACTAAAAGTGGGCAATAGGGACCATTAAACTAAAGAAATAATGGATTATTTAGTGGTAGAGCCATGCTGCTTATATATTTTTTAAGTTCCTATAAGATATATTGAAATATCCCTATACGAACCTGATTGACCAGCATGGTATAGTAAGGTCAATTTCCCTCCTATTATGGAGGAGGCTATAGCCCAACAGTGGGATGTTTATGAGCTGAAATGCTGATATTGAAATTACGTAACTACCATTTTAATTATGCATGACATTTTTTTTTTTTTTTGGCGGGCTATCGTCTGCGCAGATGCCGGCCATTCCGTCTGGGGTGACGCAAGGGCAGCATGCCATATCATATCCACCATATTCCTTCCCCTTCACCATTCGACCGGCCACTGATACCGAATCTTGGCGTCCGTAACCAGACCAGCTGTATGATGTGATACCTTGTACTGTTTTTTTAGGTCCAAATAAATAAATTATAATTTTTTGCTGCACATTTGGTGCAGTGGTTAAGATATCGATCTATTATACTAAGTGTCCACGGTCCGATTTCCACGGAGAAAAATACTGTGTGCGATTCACAAATCCTTGTTCTAGAGTCTTAAACGTAATTTGTATCCGTTAACTATATGTACACAGACATATAGGAATTATTACTTTAGTGCAGGTTGCTGTACAATAGCTATACTCTCAAAGAAAATGGACGTCAGAGTAACAGCAATTTGCTACTGCGCTTCGTTCTGTAAGCTAGAGAGCCAAAGGCCGCAATTCCATCTTTGAAATAAGTGACTTGGTTGTACCTCTGGTATTGTAGATATGAATAGGCAATAATTATTAGGTGATATTAATTATCAGGTGGGATGTTTTTGTGGCATAATAATAGAAGGATATCGGCGCGGCGATAACTTCTGAGCGAAAATTTTAGAAGAGAAAAATATCTTCTATTGAGATGGTGGATTATGAGTTTCTGAAGATCTGGGCTAGATCCCTATCTACAAGAAGAAAGACATTGACTTACTATGAATTGCCTACCATGCTAGTCAGACGGGTCGGTATAGGGATTTATTTCGAATTTTCTTCCCTTGAATAGATTATGTGTAAATTATATCCCTTAATCATCTTTTACTACACCCATGGGCAAATTGGGAATTGTATTCTTATACACTGTACAGAATGTTAATATTTGAATCCTAAGTCTATTTTTACTGAATAGTTCAATTATTTAGTATTAAATCTAAGGCATAATTATATTTACCTCAATTGCCTTAACTTCTTTTTCCAAATTGATAATAGTTTCAGCGATATTCTCTACTTGAGAAATCTTTTCTGCTACCACTTCTTTAACAACAGTAGGTAAAATTTCTTGTAATTTAACTTCTTCGATGTTTGATTCTTCGACGGCTGCTGTAGGAACAACTATCTCTTCTGCGATAATTGCTGTTGGTACAACAACTTCTTCTTTCACTACTTCTTTCACTTCCTCTTTCACTTCCTCTTTCACTTCCTCTTTCACTTCTTCTTTCACTTCTTCTTCCACTTCATCTGACACTTCTTCTTTCACTTCTTCAGATAGGACTGGATTGGTGGTTAATTCAACCTCTGTGACAGCTTCAATAGCTAATACTTCGGCTGTAGGTTGTACATCAGATGATTCTGTAGCTTGATCTTCATTTTGAATTGATCCTACTACTACTGATTCAGTAGCAGTTGCTACCTCTTCTACAATTGCAGCCACCTGCTCTGTATTTACTGAAAAAGGTAAAAATGAGATTACCTTATAATTAAAAGTACAAATAAAAATATGGATACTGAGAAAAGAAGAAATCCAAACCAAGGTTATGTAATATGTAGTCTAAAATATGAAAAAAGAAATGAAATAAAAATGCTTTAATCAAAAAAAAAGCAAATGAGCGAACAGAACGAGCAGCATTGTGTTAAATTCGGTTAACTAACCGAAACCTGACAATTATTTTTAACTGTAATCCACTGGTGTTTTTTTATCTTTACTCAAAAGTATAAAGCTCTACAACTTGTGTAGTTCAATTCTCCTTCAATAGTTTACTAGGCAAATATAAATTTCAATAATTGTTAAGGTGGAACATTGTCTTTTTATATGACTTATGATAGTAAACGAGAGGCCCACTTGATCCTAAGTGGTATGCTCATGAAACATTTCAATACCAGGGACACAGTTAACATTTCTTAAATATTAAAACGGCACTGCCATACCTGTAGCTATATTGCTTTCTACAACGGCAGCATCTTCAACTGCAGCTACAGTTTCCTGATTCTTGACTTCGACTAAGAAGGACTGTTCAGTGACAACATCAGGCAGGTTTTGACCTACATTCAAAGAGATTTCGAGCTTAGGAGGTCCATACTCTTTAAGAGTATCAGAGCCAGATGCTTCAGTATCTTCAAAAACTGTCTCCTGAACGGAACTTATGATTGGTTTCTGGAAAAGTTAAATACATACATATAGAACGAATAAAATATGCTCGCCACCCTTTCAAATGTAAATACTTTCCATTGAATTATAGTATCTTCTTGTCATCAAATCATATTAAATCATATAAGGTAGGGTTTACGCAAAAATATATAGGTACATAAAAATAACTACATGTAGTTGGTAAAAAAATATTTTGAAGAGCACAAACAAATGTCTTACTTTTTAAGGTTACCAAAAAACAAAACGATTACAACATATAAATAAAGCAGAATAATGAAATTCTTAACATATAAATCCGTGTAGTAATAGAGTAAGAATACAATTCCCCACTCCCTATCTTGCCCGTGGATGTCGTAAGAGACGACTATGGGATATAATGTTCCCCCGTGGGACCTGGAGGCGGAGATGCTCGCCGGACTATATCGGCGGGTGACGGGGGTGCGAGCGGGGGGCGGTGTGGTCTCGTTAAGGGATCTCACTGCCTGGCGCGTCGACGCCCGCCGAGACGTCATTGCCCGTTGGGAAGTCCGGCTGGAGAGGCTTCGGCTCGAGGTGCGAACTGTGGAGGCCTTCCGGCCGGTGCTGATGCAGTGGTTGGAAAGGCGGCACGGAGTGCTCTCCTTCCGACTGGTGCAGGTTTTGACGGGGCATGGGTGCTTCGCCAAATACCTGCACAGGGTCGTTAGGAGGGAGAGTACACCGTCCTGCCACCACTGCGATTGCGACGAGGACACGGCGCGCCATACGCTCGAGGCCTGCGCGCCTTGGGCAGTGCAGCGCTGTGAACTCATCGCAATCATCGGTACAGACCTGACGCTGCCGGCTATCGCTAGGGCGATGGTCGACAGCGTCGGGAATTGGGCAGCCTTCTGCGAGACAGTGATCTCGTGGAAGGAGGCGGCGGATCGCCTGCGCGAGGAGCGCAGCCTCGACGAGGAGATCTGCCGCCGGCGACTGGGGCGGCGTAGGCGCAACTACCTGCGCCTCATGCCGCCCTAGCCGAGGCCGCGGGTGACGTGACCGGGGATTAGTCTGTCACCCGCCGAGAGGCCGACCGCGTGAGGAAAGACCGACGTCCTCCCCGAGGGGGGGACGTCGGTCGATGGGAGGGAACCCCAATAGGGGGTATTCCGTCGGGCCGACCACTGATGTCAAGTAACCCAGCTCCGGTGGTCGGCCCAACGACGAAGGCGACGTGGTTTTCGGGTGGGTTGCGGGAGTTGCATGCTTAAGCCCCTCTGTCGCCCCGGACGGAGTGGTGCGGAGGCGCGCCGACCGCAGCCCACCCACAAAAAAAAAATGGGATATAATGTGCACATAACATCTGTGCAAGCGAAAGAAACTCGAAATGAAACGTATACCAACATGTCTGACCAGCATGGTATAGTAGGTCAAATTCCCTCCCATTTTGGAGGAGAACCGAGCCCAATAGTGGGACGTATGTGGGCTGCGATGATGATAAATCTCATTATCATCACAGCTCATATACGCCCCACTGCTCAGCTCGCCCCATCTTCATAAGAAAATTTACCTACCATACCGCGTTATACCGTGTATATTCAGACGTGTTGTTATAGGGTTTTGTCTTTTCCCTTTCTTAGATTATTATCTGTATATTTATGATCCCTTAATCGTCTTCTACGACATCCTGGCAAGAAAGGGAGCGGAGAATTGTATTTTACTCCATCATCACCCGAAATCTAATGACGAAGACATGTAATTATAAAAAACTGTCTATCAGAATTTTAGTAAATTATTTACCGCAATTTCTGATGGTAAGTAAAAGGCAGGACCATCAGGTTTCCATCCACTTGGTAGGTAAGGTCCAGAGCCTCGAGCTGACACCGAGACGATAACCAAAAGAACTGCTACGAAAGCCTGTAAAGAAAAAGTGACATTTTGGACCAATACGTCATTATCTGACGATTGGTAGGGTGATGCCCTACCGATGTTCGGTGTTGAACATATGCGTATAGAATGCTATAACGCCATAGTAACTTGGACTGATTAATTGGCTATCGTATTAGGTGTTGTAATTGGTGTTTGGTAGCAATACGACTCCTAAAATACGATTGTTAGCTTCACATAGACATGGGCTAACTCCATCTGATGCCGTTGAATTAATAATGAATTGATAATATATGATAATATAATTGACTGCACAAATGGCGTAGTGGTTAAGATACCGACCTACCGAGCTAATGTCGTGGGTTCGAATCCTACGCGGAATAACACTTTGTATGATCCACAAATAGTTGTTCTGAGTCCGGATACAATTTTTGTCTGTTAGTTATATGTTTGTAAAGTCCCCCGCATGTAAGGATTATTTCCTTAATGCAGTGTTTAGAAAAAAAGGCAAAAAAATAAATTCTACTTTCGACTTACCGCAATCGAGCAAATAATACTACTGAACTAAAAATGTATTTAATTACATTGCTAAGGAGGGAAGACGTCAGAAAAGGGATCGGTCAGGAAACTATTGCCAAAACTTATACAATATCGTATATATTAAGAAGGAAGAAAATTTAATAGAACAAGAGCAAGATGATGGCAAATCTCACCCATCACTTAAGCAGACGTGATAAAAAGAATTTTAACAAAGAAATCGACTTCAAATGGATCAACTTACTTATTTACGCGTTGAAACATGATAAAAATAATTAAAAAAAAACCTCAAAGTGGACCAAATTGAAATAAGAACACACGGGAAGCTTTTAAATAAAAAAAGAATCATCAAAATTGATTCACCCAATCGAAAGTTTTGAGGTAACAAACATAAAAAAATACACTCGAGTTGAAAACCACCTCCTTTTTTGAAGTATGATAAAAATAATAAATAAAATACCTTCATATTGTTCTAAGTTGAGATCTGTCGAAATATTGAATGATGCCAGTTTGAACTATAATCCCATTTTTATACCAAGATAAATCAAATACAATAAGACCTTGATTGATATTGTGAATGCTAATATTTACTGAACGGATTTTGATTGGGCTCTTGGTATTATGCGATTTTAATGTAAAATTAATATGTGATCCAAGGTCAAGAACTTCAAAGTCCTTCCTGTATTTAAAAGTAGTGATAGCTCTAAACTCTATATCTAATGATGATTTAAGAATTTTATTGCGAATATGCTATCCAAGGTCAAAGACTTCAAAATTCTACCCGTATACAAAAGCAGTGATAGTTCTAACCCCTATATGTAGTGATGATTTAAGAATTTTATTGCGAATATGGGATCCAAGGTCAGAGACTTCAAAGTCCTTCCTGTATTCAAAAGCAGTTATAGCTCTAACCTATCTATGTAGTGAGGATTTAAGAATTTTAATACGAATTTGGGATCCAAGGACTTCAAAATTCTTCCCCTGTTCAAAAATAGTGATAGTTCTTATCTCTATATGTAGTAATGATTTAAGAATATGGTTGATTATGTGGGGTACTTATCAAAGTGGCGACCTCCAATGCTGTATGCATTGGGTTTGATCCTCACACAAGACTATATAGATTCATCTAAGGAAATTGTTATTATTTAGCATTATGGCGATAATCAACAGAATAACAAACAGGTTATAGGGGTACACACTGTTCACAGTTGTTTATCTACAGCCGCGGGTCGGTCCGTTCAGGGTAGTACCACATTGAGCAGAAAATCGACGGACGAGTAGTAGCAATTGGTTACTGCGCTTCGTTCAGTGAGGGATGGAGCCGGAAGTCCAATTTTCTGAGAGTCTTTGCATGTGGTAGGTTTTGGTGATGCCTTTAGTATCACCAAAACTCATTGCACGCATTCACACTCCCTTCACTTTCTTCGCGGTAACCAGCGGTTTATCTGAGCCTCTGGTATTGCAAAGGTCCATGAGTGGCAGCAACACTTAACATCAGGTGTGCCGTTTGCTCATTTGCTACCGTTTGCAATGTAAAAAAGGCTCTAGTTCAGCATTGGAACGTATATGAGCTGTGATGATAATCATGATGAGGAAGATTCTATAGCTGTGAGGTATCCGCAGAATAATCATTGGTGAATCATATAAAGAGTTGCCCTCTGTGGAATGTGGAATCTAACCGACAGTACTTGACATCATCATCCTCATCATTTCAGCCCATATAAGTCCCACTGCTGGGCTCGAGCCTTCTCCACAATAAGAGGGAAATTAACCTACTATACCACGCTGCTGATGAATAGGTATCGGTTTTTACTTCGAGGTTTTCTTCTCTCGCATAGATGTTATATGCATATAATCCCTAAGTTGTCCTCTGCAACACCCACAGGCATGAGAGGGAGTGGTGAATTGTATTCTTACTCCGTCACCACACAAGACTTCAATCACATTATAAAATAATAATACTTCAATAATGTTTTCTATCAAACTTAAAATAATATTATCCTTACTAATATTATAAATGCGAAAGTAACTCTGTCTGTCTGTCTGTCTTTCTGTCTGTCTGTCTGTTACGCTTTCACGTCTAAACCACTGAACAGATTTTAATGAAATTTGGTACAGAGATGGACTAAAGCCTTAGAAAGGACATAGGCTACTTTATATCCCGAATAAATTAGTATAAGGGGTTGAAATAGGGGATGACATTTTGTATGGAAATTCGTAATTTTCGATGATAGAAACATGAATCTTTGTATTTAGGCACTTGATAATAAGTAAATAAATATTCGTTCTAGCGTTTTGGAAATTTCACTTACATGGGGATGAAATACAACCCCTAAAACACCAAAAAGCATACAGCCGAAACCACTGGGTCTAGAAACTTATTTTTTTTTACACCGTCGTATTTCTTGGGGTACACGAGTACTAGCAAATTTTTTGGATAATTACCCCCTTAAGGGGGTGAAAAGCGTATAACCTTTCACGTCTAATTCATTGAACCGATTTTGATGAAATTTGGTACAGAGGTGGACTAAAGCCTGAGAAAGGACATAGGCTACTTTTTATCGCGAAAAAATGGGTATAAGGGGTTGAAATAGGGGATGACATTTTGTATGGAAATTCGTCATTTTCAATGTTACAACAATGAATCTTTGTATTTAGGCACTTGATAATAAATAAATAAATATTTGTTTTAGCGTTTTGAAAATTTCCCTTACATGGGGATGAAATTCAACCCCTAAAAGACCAAAAAGCATACAACCGAAACCACTGGGCATAGGAACGTATTTTTTTACACTGTCGTTTTTCTTGGGGTACACGAGCACTAGCAAAGGATTTTTGACAAATCACCCTCTTAAGGGGGTGAAAAGTGTATAGACGATCCTATTGGAGCTAGGAACCTAAAACTTTGTATGCTCTTTCTATTGTTATAAGGGAGCTCTGAGAAATAATTTTTTGAAATTCAACCTCTAAGGGGGTGAAAAATGCATAGCCGAAATCGTTAGACCTAGAAACGTGAAATTTTGTATGAAGTAGACTTTCTTGAGGAAAATGCTCACTAAAAATGAGTTTTTTGCAATTTTAACTCTAAGAGGGTGAAAAGCGTATAAACGAAATCACAGCCTGGGAACGATCGTTTTAGTACACGGTCGGCTTTCTTGGGTTACCCCAAGATTTTCCTTAGTGCTCGCTTACCAAGCGCTATGAAAGAATTTTTGGCAATCTCACCCCTAAGGGGATGAAAAGTGTATAACCTAAAATAATGGTCCTAGGAACGTGAAAGTTCTGTTTGGGGATAAGAGAGCCCTAACAAAAAAATTTTGCAAATAGAATCCCTAAGAGGATGAAAAGTGTATTATAGCCAAAGATACCGGGCCTAGGAATGGGAAATTTTGTGTACTGATCTGTTTTTTGGGGTAAGCGCCCACTAAGAAATAATTTTGGGCAGCCCCAAAGGGGTGAAATGCATATAGTCCAAGACACCCAGCCTATATAACGTCATTATTTTCTATCTATATAACATCTATCTTGCTCTTATCCTAATTACTTTGGGTCGACGCAATATGTTACTCTTCTGCCATCGTAGATATATTGCAAAGGTTCTAGCAACATTTTATGACCGGCTGCCTGGCGGACGATAATGTTGGCCAGACGGCATCACCAATTGGTCCAGGTCGATGTAACTCTTTGTCTTAGTAGTATTTTGCAACACCCACGAACAATGAACGCGTGGTAATATTCCTAGCCGCTACCAGACAGTAAGTTACAATCAAGAAAGTAATCCAATTTTCTATCTCTACAAATAAATAAATTTGAAGCGTCTGTTTGTCTGTCAAATTTTTTTTTTATGCTCACACAATTGGCTGGAGCAACTGTGAGAATTTAGTGATTTTAAAATTATTTCACTAATGGACAGCTATTTTTAAGCGATTAACATATTTAAGCTATTTTTATCCCGATATGCCTACGGGATCGGGCACAATGAAATCGCGGGAATTTAATAGATTTAAAAATTAATTCACGAATGAAAAGCTACATTATCAGTGAAGAACATATAAAGGGCATTTTCATCCCGGTATTTGCCCGGGAACGAGAACTCCGCGAGTGAACCGGAGGATGTTAACCAATTTTTAAAATTCACCAATGGCAAGCTATGTTAACAGCGAGTAACATAGGCAATTTCTATCTCGGATATTTCTATGGGATTTGATTAATATATTTTTTTTCCACCCATGTAAACTTATAATATCAGCGAGTGACATAGGCATTTTTTATCTCGGCATTCACATGGGAATGGGGTCTACGTGGGTGAAATTGTGTGAGGTTGATCGATATTATTGTTTTTTCACCAATGGAAAGCTACATTATCAGGGACTAAGGAAAGCCATATTTCCAAGGGAATCTGAACTACAAGTGTGGAAGTAATATTCAAATGTGAAAGTTAGTGAAAATATTTGGATGTCTGTTACTCAATCACGCGTAAACTATTTAGCAAATTTGGATGAAAATTGACTCATAGAGTATTTCTTAAATTAAGAAAGAGAATACTTTTATGTCGATAATACACTCATTTGCAAAAAAAACGGGCACCTAAGCAATGAACCATTTCAAATGTTAATATTTCTTTGTTTGATAATTATAGGTAGTTTTATCCACACAATTTGCTAAATTAATAAGAAAATAATCGTTTTCATCAGTATTTCATAAAATTTAGATACAATTTATGGGAAATAATGCTAAACCTCGCTAGTAGTGTATATTCGCTAGTAGTGCATATGCTCATGAAGTAAAAATAAAAAAAGTTTTTTTATTTGTTTTTCTTTAATAAAGTAAAAGCAGATAAATGTTTAGTATCGAGTGTGACCCCCTCTAGCTAAAATCACAGCTTGAATTCGTCTGGGCATGCTAGCGAGTATATCCCGGATACTTGCTTGCGGAATACGTTCCCACTCCGCAGTAATCACATTCTTCAGCTCTCTGATGGTCTGCGGAGCCGGGTGTACTGATCTCACACGCCGTTTCAGAACGTCCCAGACATGCTCTATGGGATTGAGGTCGGGACTTCGAGCTGGCCAATCCAAACGACGAATGCCGACCTCTTGCACATACGCATTAACATCGCGGGATCGGTGGGCGCGAGCATTGTCGTCCATAAAAATCGAGTCTTCACCTAGAGCGGCCAATGCGGGTTGTGCATGAGAAATTAGAACTTCCGTTATGTATCGATGCCCAGTCAGTGAGCCGTTTTCAATGAAGACACTCTGTACGATCCATTGAATTTATTCCTGCCCAAAACATAACAGAGCCCCCACCATAAGGTGTGATTTCTTCGAAACATGCCTCTGCAAAGCGTTCTCCTTGTCTTCTTAGCACTCGCCGACGTCGATCTTCACCGAACAGAGATATCCTGGCTTCATCAGAGAACAAAACCCTATTCCAATCGTCTTGAGTCCATGATTCACAATTTCTAGCGAACCTAAGCCTGTGAACTCTGTGCTCACGGAGTAATTTGGGGCCGCGGGCCGGGCGGTGACTGCGTATATTGGCAGCGAGAAGCCTCCTCCTGACCGTCCATAGACTAATATGCACATTTCTTACTTCTTGGAGGTTGTTCTTAAGATCCACATACGAAGATTTGCGATTTCTCAATGCGCGACTCACAAGAAAACGATCATCCCGTGGTTGGGTACATGGTTTTCTTCCAGAACCAGGCCTTCTCTCGACGGAACCAGTCTCCTGATATCGCTGCCAGGTCCTTTGGACTGTCGAGCGACTAACATTTAGCCTCCTAGCCACGAAACATTGGCTGCAACCCTCTTCAAGCAGCGCGATAATTTTGGTAGCTTTTACCACTTTATCTACCATTTTTGATACAGCCAAACAGCATTAAATAAAGCTTTGACAGTCAAGGATATGAAATTAATCGATAAAAACTGAATAAAAGTTATGAAAGTCGATGTTAACTTCTGGAACTTCGCGCCAAAAATGTAGGATAAAAAGGGGTTTTCTGTAAAAATGAACATCAAATGAAAAATTGAATTTAGAACGCACTTTTTTAAATACCACAGCATTTTTAAAACCGGCCAGTAACGTGTACAAACGATTGAAACCTTTTTGGTATTGTATCTTTTTAAATATGAATGAAAATCAAAACCGCCCGTTTTTTTTGCAAATGAGTTTATTATTTGAGATAATAGTTCAATATGCAAATTAGTTTTTACGCGGGCGAAGCTGCGGGTAAATGCTAGTCTAATATATGAATAATGCCGTTTTCCTATCTTGCTCGTGGATGTCGTAAAAACGACTAGGGCATATAATATGCACATAACATCTGTGCAAGAGAAGGAAAACTCGAAATGAAACCTTATACCAACATGTCTAACCAGCATGGTATGGTAGGTGAAATGTCCTCCCATTGGGGACGAGGCCCGACAGCGGGCCTATGTGGGCTGCGATGACGATGATGATGAATAATTGACTTGAAAATTAATATTGATTTCTGGTAATTTATGTTCCATAAAAGAAAGAGGCTATAATTGAATTGCAAATACTTCATCATCATCATCATCATCACAGGTCATATATGTCCCACTGCTGGGCTCGAGCCTCCTCCACAATGAAGGGAGATTAACCTATACTACTACTACTATACCAAGCTTGTCAGACTGGTTGGTAAAGTGTTTTATTTCGAGTTTTTCATCTCTTGCATAGATGTAAGCATATTAAAATCCCTTAATCGTATTTTACGATACGCAAGACCATAGAGGGTCTTGAATTATATTCTTACTCCGTCACTACACGGGAAACACTTGCAGGATGATAATTTCTACTATCCATAATTTGATTTTTTTTTTTTAATCTGGATGTAATTTGTGTCCGTGAATTGTATGTTTATGAGGTCTTACCCAACACAAGGAGTATTTCCTTAGTTGAAGGTGTTGTTATTAAAATAAGGACACTGCATAAAGGTTTATTTCAAAATTATCTTCGGTCAATTAGCTTACTTTATATACCAAGCTGATCATCATCTCAACCCATATAGTCGGTAAGTGCGTACGCGGTCCATTCCCATAACCTACCCGTACCCACGTCGCCTTCGTCGTTGGGCCGACCACCAGTGCCGAGTTCCTTGTCCTCAGTGGTTGGCCCGACGATTCCGGGATGTCGGTTGTCGTCGTGCGGTCAGCCTCTCTGCGGGTGACAGACTAAATTCCCCGGTCCGGTCACCCGCGGCCTCGGCTAGGGCGGCATCAGGCGCAGGTACCCGCCCCTGCTCCGCTTGAGTCGCCGGCGGCGGAACGTGTCACCGAAAGTCATGTTGGGATAGGGTAATATTTCGAGTTTGCCTGCTCTTGCAAAGATGTTGTATGCGTATTATATCCCTTAGTCGTCTTTTACGATATCCACGGGCAAGATGGGTGGTGAGCTGAGGATGGGGGTGGTGAGTTGTATTCTTACTCCGTCACCAAACGTAATTTAATGTTATATCTTTAATATCTTTAAACAAACAATTCTTGTATATATATATTTATATATATATATATATATATATATATATATATATATATATATATATATATATATATATATATATATATATATATATATATATATATATATATATATATATATATATATACCTATATAAATTTTTTTTTTTTCAGGATCTCGGAAACGACTCCAACGATTTTGATGAAACTTGGCATACTAGAGGTTCAGGGGCCAAAAAATCGATCTAGCTAGATTTTATTTATAGAAAATGTTGTTTTGTCGGTGTTTTTAGCAGAACAATACAATGACATTAAATTTTAAAAGAATATGAATTGAAATTTCGCCGTCAACGTCAAGAGTTATAATAACTCAGTTGGGAAGTTGTCCAGTTTTCTTATTGTTTTGTTTTGGCATTCAAACAGCGTGGGATCGAATCTCGGTGTTATTATTATTCTCTTTTTGTAATTTTTGATATTTTTTTCATTATTTTATTTTTTGTTAATATATATTTAAATAAGTTCGGCAAAAATACAACTAAAATATACCGAGCAAAGCTCGGTCAACCAGATTTTATTTATTTTTACTTAAAACTTCTGCACACAAAAATAGGTACATGGCGGACTTAATGCCTTAGGCATTTTCTACCAGTCAACCTGGGGTGGAGCAGAAATGAAATAGGCAGGTACAATGCAATTCGAGCAATGCATTCAGAAATTTGGTTATCCAAACATAACACATTTATATAGACTTATACCTAATACATATAAACAATACATATATACATAGATACATACATAGATATATATACATACATAATTATACATACATAGATATTGTTATATTATTCGCGATAAAATGAGATTAAGTGTCTGATAGCTGTTAGCTGTTATGTCGCCTATCTTATATCCACACGTTTAACGAAAACTTATTGATGAAATTTTAATATTTCCCAATAAAAGTTTCACTTTTTATACCATGAGGTGTACTGTTTGCTCGGTTGCTACCAACGGCAATAAAAAAGTGAGCCGTCGCACAGGACGCCCGACAGATGTGAAACATGGAAATTATTTTGTACAATATATCTTTATATATAAACTAGCAACCCGCTCTCGCTTCGCTTCGGTTTCAGTCGCCTTACTCGCGTAGTTTCCGTTCCCGTTGGTATACTAGGATAAAATATAGCCTATGTTACTCAGGGATACTGTAACATTCTAATGGTGAAAGAATTATCGAAATCCGTCCAGGAGTTTTTGAGTTTATTCGTAAGGAACGTTTCGTCTTTATAATATTAGTGTAGATTACACCCTTATAGGGTGAAAATTAATAAACGCTGAAATACGTCTTTATTTATTTTTACTAAAGAGTATTTTTGGAGAAATTAAAGAAAATCGCTGTAGATTTTTTTTCTCCTTATACAAACTTTGTTATTGAGGTTTACCCCCTAAGGGTTGAATTTCAAAAAATCCTTTCTTATTGAGTTTCTACGTCACGCAAAAAAACTAATGTCAAAATTTCATGTTTCTAGCTTCAGTACTTTCGGCTCTGTGATAAGTCAGTAAACTGACATCTTTGTACCTATTTTACACCCTTAGGGGATGAAAAAGGACAGACGCTGAAATACGTGTTTATTTATTTTTATTAAAGAGTATTTGTGCTTAATTTGAAGACAGTAGCTAAAGATGTTTTTTTCTTTCCATACAAACTTTACCGTTGCGTTTCACCCCCTTAGGGGTGGAATTTCAAAAAATCTTTTCTTGGTGGGTGCCTACGTCACGAAATGAAACTACGGTCCAAATTTCATTTTTCTAGCTTCAGTAGCTTCGGCTCACCCTGTTCCTTTATATGTATATTATTGTTAACGCCCCCGCAACACCCCTTACAGGTGGAATTTCGTAAAATCCGTTCTTAGCTGACCTCTACTCGACGAAAGGAATATTTCTGCCAAATTTCAAGTCTGTACGCCTTATGGTTCCAGAGATATGGTGATGAGTCAATATATCGCTCGCACAACCCGCCTCTCCTATAATGATATATAAATTTCTTGTGTACGAGTGTATGTCATTGAACTCCTCCTAAACGGCTGAACCGATGTTGATGAAATGTTTTGTGTATATTCAAGGTGATTTGAGAATAGTTTAGACGCACAATTGGACCCGGTAGGTGGCATTATTTTATATGAACAGAACAACGTCTGTTGGATCAGCTAGTAGCAGCAGCTATTACCACAGGAACTTATATGGCATAATGTATAAAAAATATTACATATAGAGGCCTCGCCACGGCATGCGTCGCTTTACGCCACGCCCACGATCTGCTTTACCCTCGGCTACAGATGTTTCACATCAAAAAACTAAACATTAGTGATCGGTATTTCAATTACTGCACCATCTGTATAGTTAACTTCGGTGTACTTAGTGAAAAGCAAACTCGTAAAAGCTCGGCAGTCGGTCATTTAAACCACTGGACTATTAATCAATAAAATTATTTGCAATCAGTAAGATTTATTTAATTATGGTGTATCTAGAATTATGGACCAAGGTTAAGTTGATGTTCAATATTTGCCTATCAAAGATATGCTTAATCATATATATATATTTAATAATCGTTTTGCACGCGGTTTTCCTCGCTCTCGTAGTCCAGTTATAATACATTCTACTTAGAATAATAACGTATAGAAGGATAGTGTCGGTACTTCATCGATCAAAAATATGAAGCCAAAAATACTACATGCGCGCAGGCGATTACTCACGTACACACGCACACCACTATACAAATTATGAAATCAAATTTTGTTCTTATTGACAGAAATCGTCGAAATACTTTTAAAAGTAATGTTAATACACTTTTTATGTTTTGCAAATGTGTTGTGACACCATTTGAATGCACAAACCGTCATAATTACATATTTATTTTTAAAGAGTTGCGTAGGTACGTGCAGTACAGTGACCTTGTACACTACGATACCATCCGGCGTAAGCTCCATTAGGCTCCAATCTAAATGCTTCATTTTTTGTACACGGACTCGTCTTCTTACGTTATTATTCTAAGACATTCTATTTATTCACAAATATTCTGTTTGTTGTGACGGCGTCATCATTACCATCATCATCACAGTTCATATACGTCCCACTGCTGGGCCTGAGCGTCTTCCACAATAGGAGGAAATTTGACCTACTTATAGCATGTTTCTTTTTTTTTTTTGGGGTTTGTTGCGGTCGGCGCACTCCTCGCACCACTCCGTCCGGGGCGACAGAGGGGCGTAAGCACGCACACCCGCAACCCACCCGAACACCACGTCGTCTTCGTCGTTGGACCGACCACCGGAGCAGGGTTACTTGTCATGAGTGTGACGGAATACCCCTCTAGTGAGGTACCCTCTCATCAACGTTTGCCCCCTTCGGGGAGGACGTCGGTCTTTCCTCACGCGGTCAGCCTCTCGGCGGGTGACGGACTAATTCCCCGGTCATGTCACCCGCGGCCTCAGCCAGGGAACTTGTAGCATGCTAGTAACAAATGTTGGTATAGGGTTTAATTTCGAGTTTTTCTTCTGTTGCATAGATTTTATATGCATATTATATCCCTTAGTCGTCTTTTACAACACCCACGTGTAAGAGAGTGGCTGGTGTAATATATTCTCACTCTGTCACCAAACGGTTACAAACATACACTATAATTTGATTTATTTATATTTATATTATGTATGTTGAAAAACAAAGATTAATTAGTAAAATCTTTGCCTATTAGAAGCGTGCAAAAAAAACTTGTCTATGGGAGTAGACAAATCGGCTTCAATTATAAGTTATGGCTTTTTATATACACCCTTCATTTTATTGACGTCCAATTTTCTGCATCTATCTACCCCTTAGTTCATTGCAAATCATCCAATAATAACCGATATTTATCTATACCAATAAATAAAATTGTAGTGTCTGTTTGTAATGTCAAAATAATAGGCTTTTTTCATGCTCACACGGTTATTTGCAACGACACCTATGCCTAAAATACAGATTAAAAAAATTTGTTTGTCTGTCTGTCTGTCTTCTTCAAAACGGCTGGACCGATTTCAAAAATTCTTTCACCAATGGAAAGCTATAATATCAGGGCGTAAACTAGGCTATATTTTATCCCGGTATGCCCACAGAAACGGGAACTACACGGGTAAAACGACTATAACCGACGCGAAGCGAGGGCGGATTGCTAGTTACAAATAAAACCGGCTAAGTGCCAGTTGGAGCCGCGCATGAAGGGTTCCGTGCCATTATCTATAAAAAGGGCAAAAAAAATCACGCCCTCCTTAAATATTTATTTTATTTTTAGTATTTGTTGTAGCGGCAACAGAAATACATAATTTGTAAAAATTTCATTTGTCTATCGGGGTTCTTGAGATACCGCCTGGTAACAGACAGACAGCGAAGTCTTAGTAATAGGGTCCCGTTTTTACCCTTTGGGTACGTAACCCTAAAAATGATATAATTTAAAAAAGAAATAATTCTGTGGTGAGGCAATATATATAATACATCCCACGTATATGGGCTGAGATAATAAATCATTTCATGTTTATCTATTCATCATCATCATTTCTGTCTATCGCCATCCACTGCTGGACGTAGGCCTCCCTCATGTTACAACACAGAGTGCAGTCTTGTACCGCCTATCCAACGACGCCCAGCAACTTCCACCAGGTCATCGGTCCACCTAGTGGAAGGGCGTCCTAAACTGTGTCGTCCGATACATAGTCGCCACTCGAGAACCCTTCTTCCCCAGCGGTTGTCACTTTTCTTTTTTATTGCGGATGGTGGCAAACGAGCTGGCAGCCCACCTGATGGTAAGTGATTCTGCCGCACATGGACTTTTGTAATACCAGGGACACAGCCAGGCCATTGCCCACCGTGAAGTAAATGCTCTTCTTAAACCTCGTTTAAAGAAAGACATATCATAGCGCTCGGGAAACACAGCAGCAGGTAGTTCATTCCAGAGCCTGCACGTACGTGGGAGAAATGATCGCTGGAAACGTACAGTTGAAGACCATATCGTTTCCAGGTGAAATGGATGAACCTTGCTGCGGTGTCGAGTGGTACGTAGGTAAAACGGTGACGGTGGTACCAAGTCAAACAGTTCCTCGGAGCACTCCGTCGTCACTCCTCAGCTTCGTCGAGGGGGGCGCCTGCCCATTGCACTTCAACTGCTAATTATTCGTGTTATGTCGGTTATACCCGTATTTCTGCGGCTTTCTGTATTCCAGATTCGATCTCGCAGAGAAACTCCGAGAATAGCCCGCTCCATAGCACCCTAGGCGACTTTGAGATTGAGAAATATAGTATCATATGTCCAATGTGATCCCATTACCTGTAGTTTTCGAATTATCATTAGTAATGCGTGCTACTTCGTTAAATCCTTTTAAAAAATTTCTCTATTTTTTTTATCTGTAATGACCATCGTCTATTAATTCAGTAGATATGCATAAGACTTGTGTAATTATATTTAAATATTCTCTCTCTATATAAAAGACTTAAACGATCCCAGCTGGCCACGAATCTCGATCGTAATGAAAAGTGGTTTACCCTCCCATGATCAAATGCCATGGTGGTTTTCATTGTGGTTTGTTTTAAGTTTTCCTTCTTTTTTTCAAAGGCCCTGCACTGAGGAAGTAATCCTTGTATTGCGGGGGACTTATCAAATACATCATCATCACCTCAGCTTATAAATGTCATATTGTTGGGCTCAGGCCTCCTCCATAAAGGGAATGGAATTGACCTACTATTCATCGCAAGTCAGACGTGTTGTTATAGGGTTTTGTTTCGAGTTTTTCTTCTCTTGCACAGATGTTATATGCTTATTATATCCTTTAGTCATCTTATACACATCCACGGGCATGATAGGAAACGGTGAATTGTATTCTTACTCCATTACCATAGGGAAAACAAATACATAACTGACACAAATTATATCCAGACTCAGAACAACAATTTGTGGATCGCACAAAATGTTGTCCTGCGTGGGATTCGAACCCACGAAACTGACACTGTAGGTCGGTATCTTAACCATTACACCATCTGTGCAATCGATATAGCCACTCAAACGTGGACTTTAAATGTTAGCATCATGATCAAGGTCGATTAGAAAGCTCGGGTTTTCTCTACGTGAAAGCTGGAATTTGAAACTCCATAGAAGGAGCCCTATATCACAAAGTATGACCAAGTGGAAATGACAATGAACAGACCACATTGCGCGATGAATCATCAACAGTTGGGGAAGAAAGCTTCTACAAGTAGCAAAAAATTACTAATCAAACCACGTAGTTTAGGTCAGCCCTTCATCAGCTGATCCTAAAAGTCGCAGGGGATTCTTAGATGCAGGTAGAACTGAACCATTTTAAAATTATATTCTACAGTAAAGATTTATGCCATAATATTGACATCAATAGACTAAAGGGTGAATAGGTAGTAATACATAAAAAAATAAACAAGATTTCTAATAAATATATAATTCAATACATGCCAAACATAAATGAATTTTAATTAATATATACATATATTTCTTTTATATATTGTATTGTCAATTTTGAATAAAAAATAATAAAAATATATATTGAAGTTGTAACTATTAAGTTGTAAAAAATTAAAAAAATAAATAAAAATTGTAGGTTAATATCCGTTTGAACGACCTAAATTCTCGTGTCCACCATTGGCAAAGTTACCACGTTGGCCAAAGTTACCGGCTTGCTGACTACGGAAGTTATTAGCATTACCATCATAACCAGACCTGGCTAGAGCACCAGATTCTTCATAAGAGATTTGAGGTTTGAAGCCTCGCTCATCCGCCTCGTAGCTAACAGTCTGCAAGTTTAAAATATAAACATTAGACTGCGTCAAAATAAAAACAGAAATTCTCTTTGAGTAAGTACATATAAAAACTTTCTTTGTGTCTAACAAAAAAAATCCTCCTAAAAGATGAGCTTGATATTTTGAAAATTGAGCTGGCGCATGGGTGGGTGTTCTTTCCCAATTAAAATACATGGAAAAAAAATATATTCTTTTTCGTTGTACATCGTCCTCAAAAACTCGTACACAGCAAAAAAAAATATATTCTGACGCAGTCTAATAAACATAGATATTTTTTTGTTATTTAACTTCAGCTCATATACGTCCCACTGTTGGGATCGAGCGTCCATCACAATAGGAGGAAAACTGACCTACTATATCACACTGATCAGGAGTGTTGCTATAGAATTTTATTCCGAGTTTTCCTTCTCTTACATAGATGTTATATGCATATTTAACACCTTAATCGTGTTTCACGACACCCACGGGCAAGAAAGAGGGTACTGCATTGTATTCTTACTCCGTCATCACACGGAATTATTATTTAAAGTATGATAATTAGAAATCCATCTTGCAATAACCATCATATCATCATCTTGCTCTTATCCCAATTACTTGGGGTCGACGCAATATGTCATCTGTTTTGACATATTGCAAAAAGTTTCGGCAATGACTTTTATGACCCGCCGCCTGCCTGACGTCAACCCTCCTTGGGAATGTAATCGTTAACCCAAATGGTACCAGATGGAGTTGGTCCGGGTCAATCTAGGGCGATTGACGACTAGGGCGAAAGACGACTAAGAAGTCGTCTTTTACGACACCCACGAGCAAAGCAAGGGTTGGTAGTATTCGAAGCCGCTACCACACAGCAATAACCAAAATACATTTTTTTTTAATTTAAATAGATTTTCCCTTGCAGTGACGAAGTACTATAAGAATACATAAGAATACAATTCACCACCCACTTTTGCCTTAACACTTTACTCTGTCCATGTGTGTTGTAAAGAATGACTAAGAGAAAATTATATGTATGTTATAGGGATACTCGTATTGTTTGTTTTTTATAAATTTAATCTCTACTATGTAACTACACGAACGCACATACGCCAAATTAACCATAATGTTGGGGAAATTTGCGCACAACTTAAAAAGAAAGGTCGTAATTTCTTAAACCGTTAAATTTAACATCTTTTTTTTGCCACGCTATAGAAATGCATTTACGCACTATCCCCCCGCCGGTGATAGACGAGGGGAGTGTGTGTGGGACTCGCCGGCCACATAAGCGACCGGAATACCCACTAAAACCACAGCGGCCCCTTCCACGCTGTTATGGGATGCCGGAGAGATCATCTGATGACATTCTATCCCCGACACCCCAACGCTTGGCCGTCTGGCTACGTCCTGTCATCAATCAGGGTGGTGGGAGGAGCAGCGCGTAACAGCGTCTTCTCCTCCCTGGCCGCCATCGGCGGAGCGAGTCAGCGGACGCAAGCGCCTCGCGTGCCCGCTCCACGGCCTCCTTCCTTGTCATGACAGCCTCACAGAAGGAGGCCATCGACGACCAGCAGCTGTCGCTGCCAAGCATCTTGGAGATGATGGTCGGCAACGACAGGTCTGTTCTTCTCATGTCCGTTGACAGGACGTGGCGCTGAGGCCCCCAGGTGGGGCATACTTCCAGTGTGTGGCGTGCATCGTCAATTGCCGCGCCACACTCATGACATCCTGGGACCTCTTCTCTTCCAATTTTGTGCAGGTACTTACCGCAGACTCCATGTCCGGTAAGCACCTGCATTAAATATAACATCTACCCAAAACATTCGGATCTACAAAAGAAGCCTGCGACCACACAACCTGCCGTATACATCCTCATCACTATTTTGGCGGACCATTGGTATCGATTCCATGACATCGGTTGCTATCTTATTACTCTTTCTAGTGCTCTCAAAGTTCAGGAACTACGCCCTTGCGCGATCGGCCTCTGCACGTGGCAATTTAATCGCCAGTCGCTTAATCAAGTCGCTTAAGTCTAGGTTGAAAGCTAATCATAGGTCTTTTCCAGATTTTGTATTATTTTTAGTGGCGAATATGGCATTATTCTCTTTAAAGAGACCTATCTCCAGGCCTATGGCTTATTCACTACAGGACATAAACTAATCTATAGAGGTGGATGGATCTAATATGTTAGTACATTTTACAAGATGCGAAAATAATCGGCTTCAAAGCTACTAAAAAGAAATCACGTACTTGTTTCCTGCCATCAGGAAGCACGACGTGATATTCTCCTTGCGCCCTTTCCTCTTGGCGCTCCTCATGGTGACCAAAGTCAGTTCCCTCCTGGTAATCATTCACCATGTAACCGAAGTTGTAATTTGCGGGCTCCTATTGAAACCATGAAATATTATAAATTTCAATATATAATTTCATCAGCTCATATGCGTCTTTCTACTGGGCTTGAGCCTCCTTCATAACAGAAAGGAACTTGACCTACCGTAGGTGGTTAAACGTGTTTAGTATAGGGTTTAAGCCGAGTTTTCGCTTCTCATTCATAGATGTTATACATATATTATATGCGGGTGACTGGACCGTGGATTTTAGTTCATCACCCGCGGAGAGGCTGACTTCGCGACGGCGACCCACGTTCACGGGAAGGGGACGTCGATGGGAGAGGGTACCCCCCGTCTCCGTCGGGCCGAACACAAAAGATAAGGAACTCTGCGCCAGTGGTCGGCCCAACGAAGAAGGCGACGTGCGATATCCTTTAGACGTCTTTTATGACATCTACGAGTAAGAGAAACGAGTAGAGGGTGGTGAATGATATTCTAACTTCAACACCACACGGATAGACAAGCATAATCTGCTTATAAATAACTTATTGGTATATTTTTTAGGCGGATGAATTTTTCTAGGATAGTATCCATCAGCCGATGATCCTATCTTCATGGTTAGAGGCCTCCTCGTGAAGGAATAATGCCATAATTGCCACGCATTTTAAACAGTTTAGTAACCGTAATCAATATTAAAAACTTCTCAAGAGTGTACTGTACGAGGCCGCGGGTGACGTGACCGGGGATTAGTCCGTCACCCGCCGAGAGGCCGACCGCGTGAGGAAAGACCGACGTCCTCCCCGAGGGGGGGACGTCGGTAGATGGGAGGGTACCCCGGGTAGGGGGTATTCCATCGGGCCGACCACTGATGACAAGTAACCCTGCTCCAGTGGTCGGCCCAACGACGAAGGCGACGTGGTGTTCGGGTGGGTTGCGGGTGTTGCGTGCTTAAGCCCCTCTGTCGCCCCGGACGGAGTGGTGCGGAAGCGCGTCGACCGCAGCCCACCCAAAAAAAAAATAAAAAAAGTGTACTGTACCCCCTCTGGTAGTGAATCAGCCGATTTGAGAACACATTGTATTCTTAGGCTGTCCCAATTTGGTTATCATACTTACGTACCTAAGCTGATGTACTATATGGAGCTCCAAAAGTTATGTATAAGAAACTGCTTCATGTAGCGAAGATGTGAATATTAAGATGGATGTGCGGTGTGACAAGAATGGATAAAATAAGAAATGACTATATTAGAGATTTCTGTGTGATGACGGAGTAAGAATACTATCGCCTCCCAATCTTGCCTAAAGGCATCGTACGTGGCATAGTAGGTCAATTTCCCTCCTATTATGGAGGAGACTCGAGCCCAACAGTGGGACGATATCAGTTTCGATGTTATTAGAGGTAGTTTAAAAATTGCTCCAGTGACAGAAAAGTTAAAGAATGCACGTTTGATGTTGTATGGTCATGCGATGACACAGGATGAAAGTAATGTTGAGAGGTGAGTTTTAAGTATGAATGTAGAGCCAGGCTTTAGAGATAAGGAAAAGGACTATAGAAGAGATGGATGAATTGCGCGATGAATATGGATAGACAAGGACTGACCATAGAGATGATGATCGATAGGACTGAGTGGAAGTGGAGGAAATATTACGTCGACCCCAAATGATTGGAATAAATATAGGATAATGATACCCACACTGATCTAAATAGGAAGGTGCTTGAAACAGATTTCCATCTGATGTAAATTCAAGTTCCATGTGTGGTGATCATTTTGCGTTCGCAAATATTTTTTTATATAATTTATATTATATCAATAATTTTGGTAAGTCGTAAAAAAGGATTAAAGGAACATGAATAGTTGTTATCATTGCAAAGGAGTGGTGAAATCAAAATGAAACCATATCGGTTTGGTTATTATGATATAGTTGGATAATTCCTTTTTATCGAGGAAGAGGTATTTTAAGAAGAACCGCTCCTTCAGCCTATTAAACAATCCACATCCACTGTTGTGTATAGACCACTCCAAGGGCGGGCATATGTCACAATAACCACGCTTCATAAGTAAATTGGAGAATTTTGCTGGAGAAGGTGAAAAAAGCCCCTCTTTCTTGCCAATAAGTAGGCGAGGAATAACGAAAGGTTTTAGCGGGTTGGATTTAATTGCAACTGAACTATCGCAAAATCCTGCTGCACATTTTGTGAAGTGGTACTTATAACGGGTTCCCTTCGTAGTTGGGTAGTTCTAGTACCCATTCTCCTGATAATCCAAGTGATTGGTTGTTATCCACCGAGATTAAGGAATCAGTACAGCCAGGTCAGCTCAATGGCAATCGGGAGGGAATATGGTAGATTAAGAGGCCACACAGTGGCTTTTCATGGTCTCGAGTGAATTGGCTAGGATGTTTTCAGATCATAATAGGGCAATAAACATGTAGGACGGGGCCCTAGGTGGACTGATGAGAACTTAATAACCGCAGGAGACCATTAGATGCAAGTTGTATAGGACCGTTCTGAGTAACATTCTCGTGCGAAGGCTTAAGTACAGCAATGGAGGTCTATGAGCTGATGGATGAATGAAATGCTTAAGGCCAATGTGGGCTAAATTACCACAAAAACCATAAAAATTATAATCATCTTACAGAGTTAATATCTTCCAGCGCATTTCTGGCAAAGCTTGCACCATTGGCCCCGTAACCGCCTGCCTCTTCGTTGCCAAATCGACCAGCTGCATGATTTCCAGAATGACTTGATCTAAATAAAACAAATGAGTCAAATTTCTATCACACAAAGGAATGTTTAAATATTTAGGCATCATTTAAAATTAAAATATGGCTGCAAGAAGGACAGGGTGGTCTAAATACTACTTCTTCTGCCTATTATTGTCAGGTTTATTGAATCCTACCCATATTCTACACAAGTAGGATTCCATAGTATGATTTGAAACCACTTTGTGCGATCCAAGTATGAGTTTTGACGTAATTTGTGTCCGTTAATTATATGTTTGTTAAGTCCTCCGTTATTTCTTAAAGCGCGTATTTTTTCTTATTTGAAGATGGCGGATGGCATACTATAGGGAAGGTCTACTTTCAGCAGTGGACGGTGAAAGGCAAAACAAAGTTCAATATTCTTTTAAATCTGTTTGTATTCTACATTTTATACTATTTTAAATTGAAGCTATTAAACAAAGAAAAATTTGAATTTGAACATAAAAAAGGCAATAGCCTGCCCTATGGAAATAAACTTTATATTTCATTATCATCATCATCACAGCGAGTAGTGGAATGTATATAACGTTCCACGTCATGGCTTTAGCCTCCTTCACAATAGAAGGTAGATTGATTTAAAAACTGGCTAAGTGCGAGTCGGGCGTCGCGTACGTAGCGTTCCGTACCATCTATAAAAATCGCGTATGTTCTATTATGGAAGCCCACCTTAAATATTTATTTTATGTTGTTTTTAGTACTACTTGTTGTTATAGCGGCAACAGAAATACACAACTTGCAAAAAATTCAATTGTCTAGCTATCGCGGTTCTTGAGGTACAGCCTGGTGACAGACAGACGGACGGACAGACAGTCTTAGTAATAGGGTCCCGTTGTTACCCTTCGGATACGGAACCCTAATATAAGCTGGTCAGACGTATTGGTATAAGGTTTGATTAAGAGATTCGAGTTTTCAGCATATAGTTAACACACAAAAATTTGTGGATCGCAAAAGTATTGTTCTGAGTATGAATCGAACCTCCATCCCACTTGGCACAATGGATTAGTATTTTAACCATCTGTGACGTCACATAGTAGGTCACGAAAAATCTGATGAATACATATGTAAGTACTTACCTTCCAAAAGCATTCACATTAGGATTAAAAGCCCCGTGGTTAAGTCCACCGTGTGCGCCTGGAGCACCTTCTAAAGTGCGGGCAGCAACTATCTGAGGAGAGAAGTTCTGACTCGATAGACCAGCAGGTCCCTGGGGATAACCCGATCCAGCACGAGAGTTTGTCGGAGGCGGCAGATAGCTGAAAAGAAGAGAAAGAAGATAAATATTATCATGACGAAGTATCATCATCGTTACTATCGCAGCTCATATACGGGCCATTGCAAGGCTCCAGCGTCCTCCACAATAGGAGAGACATTGACCTACTATACCGCCCTGGTCAGATCGTTTGGTATTGGATTTTATTTCGAATTTTACTTTTTGGCATAGTTGTTATATGCTTATTATAATACCTTCATAGTTTTTTACGACATCCACGGGTAAAAAAGGAGTGATGAATTGTATTCTTACACCGTCACCACAGAAATATTAAACTACATAATTTCTTTTTTTTGCTGTGGCAGACGAGTAAACAGCACACCTGATGGTAAGTGTTGCTGCCACTCATGGATCTTTGCAATATACTTATAACTTGAATCCATCCATACAGCCTTTCGTCGTCGAAGTTGGAGACATAGAAACATAATCGCCACATTTAAGACACGGGTAAACGATCACAATTACACGTAAACATTTTAGTCACCTTTTACGACACCCACAACCAATACAAGGGTTGCTATTAGTTGTACCCATTACCACAACCTTTTTTACTGTTCAATTTTTCATATTCTATTTACAGTAAGATGATCACCTGTTTGAAGGAGGCAGTTCAGCGCAAGCGAACGCTACCAGAAGAGTTGAGGCAATGATTGTCTGAAAGCATAACATAAATTTATGATATTAAGCGATCTTTTTACTGACGCTAATTATAGCCTCTATTTTAAGCTAAAACCAATCACACTGAAAAAAAAAACATCATTGTGATTGGTTAAATAATTTGAAAGGTAAAATAAAAAAATTAAATGCAGCATAGAAGTTCATGGAAGTCGAATCTGATTTTCCTTCTCTTGCCTGATGCCATTGATCTATATTTACATTGATATATTGCAACTTAACTTATACAAAAATGAAAACAAAAGAAAGGACGAGATAATTCGTAGAGTGTCTCACGGACATATCCACAAAATACAAGATATCTCACTGTTGGCAGTGAACGTGTCAAATATATAGAAATGTGTCTACAACTATGTCAATTTCTAATGTTTACGAAAATATTACACATTCTAAATAACGTCACACTGTGGCAGCCCGTGATCATGAACACTGAAAAGTGTTTGAAACGTTGGATAATATCAAAAAACATATACAAACACGATAAAATCTGCAAAAAAAGTTTCATTTATAATACATCAATTTCTTTTAATTTTATTTGTTGACTTCCGACACTAAGTATTAAATCCTTGAATCGAGGAGAACTTTACAGACACAAAACGTAGTAGCCACAAACTACTAGTAGTAGCTAATGATCACATTTTTTTCACGTCAAAAAGAGTTATTTGAACAATTCTACCATTAGTTTTTGTGTCAGAGGGATAATTGCAGAAAAAGGTGAAAATATAAAATTAAAAATTTAAAAAGGAAACAAGAACATGTTTCTATAAGTACAACAAATGATCACTTATGCTTTGGTTGCAAAAACGGGACAGTTTGGTACGGCTGAGAGCAACGGGATAGACTTGTTGGACGTGAGACATCTTAGTCCGCCCGTGACAATGAAAACTGCAGTGTTCGAAACGTCGGGCAATCAAAAATCAAATACAAACGCGATAAAATCCGTAAAGTAGTTTTATTTTAAATGTGTAATACTCGCGTAAATATCAGAAATCATTAATACAAAAAATTGTTATCTTGACAATTGAACCTGTAATATTTAGCCAGAGAAAATCATAGATCTAAAAATAGTCTAAAAATAGGGGATTAGTCCGTCACCCGCCGAGAGGCCGATCGCGTGAGGAAAGACCGACGTCCTCCCCGAGGGGGAACATCGGTCTTTCCTCACTGATGACAAGTTAACTCTGCTCTGGTGGTCGGCCCAACGACGAAGGCGACGTGGTTTTCGGGTGGGTTGCGGGAGTTGCGTGCTTAAGCCCCTCTGTCGCCCCGGACGGAGTGGTGCGGAGGCGCGCCGACCGCAGCCCACCCACAAAAAAAAAAAAAAGATCTAAAAATATAGATCTAACTACACTTATGCATCCTATCCCCTATTTAATTAACTTAATGAATCATAAAAAAAAAATAATAAATTCTGCTATTAACGAATTAGTAGAAAATTAAAATATATTTATAAAACACCTAACATTGTCACAAATTAAAAATTCACATTTAACACTGTTTCACGAAAAATATTATGCTCTATTTTTTTTCAACTTCATTTTTTTCAACATCAAACTTTTTTAATATGTAATACCTTCATGTTGCAAGGAGTATTGTGAGTGGAGATATGGTACTGATGTGGTGTCGTCAATACCTTTTATACTTAGTCTCGTTTAATAGCAGGGGATGAAAAATTGACACTCATTAGCAATATAAAAGATGAGCTTTCAAGGTGTTAAGTCTAGATTATAGAATGGCGTGGAATCGTGTTGATTCAAAATTTATTGCCAGTACAAATATTTAAAATTACATAGCGTGGATTACGTTTCATTGATATTAATGCCATTTTTCAAATGAATTAGATTTGAATATTTAAAAATGAAATTATTTATTACTTTTATATATAAATAAAATAAATAAATTACCATATTTTATTAAATACTTGATTACTGTATTTTTTGCATGTGGTGACGGTATAAGAATAGAAATCAGAACCTTTTTTTTTGCCCGTGAATTTCGTAAAAGACTACTACCAGCGCGTCTGACTAGCGTAGTATGGTAATATCTGTTTGCGCTTGTAATCACCAGACTATACATGGGTATGATTAATCACGGGAATTATTTATCGCTGAGATCTTCGGAGGAGTGAGAGAGTGTACGTTAGGATCACCTGTAATGAACTTTATATAACCGTAGATACCTAAACGCATTTCTCGTGTGATGATAGTAAGAATACAATTCACCACTCCTATAGTAGATGAATTTCCCTCTTATCGGGGAGAAGGCTCAATCCCAGCAATGGGACGTGTACGAGCTGAGATAAAACTCACACGTATACTGGAAAGCTGACCCAATTCGTGATGCATTTTCTAATGTTTATTCCGCATAAATGCTGAATAATTCCTTATTCGTTACATATAATACCCATCATCATCCTACTCTGATCCCAATTGCTTGGGATCGATGTAATATGTATATTGCACAAGTTATAGGTAATATTTTTATGACCTTTTATGTCCTTTAAGCCTGCGTGACGTCAATCCTCCTCTGGAATTTAATTATGGACTAGTCAACAGATATAGTTGGCACAGGTCGATATTGAGCCCTTAGTTGTCTTTTACCTATTAATAATAAGGGTTGGTAATATTCATAACCCACAACACATACATAATACTGTAATTTCTTAGTTATATGTTTGTAAAGTCCCCCGCCATACAAGCATTATTTCCTTAGTGCTGGGTGCTGTATTTAAAAAAAAAACTAACAAGTTGAAAGAGAAGTGATATAACACGTGGCGATTCCTTCCGAGTTATATAATATAAGGATGGTATTCCTTATACATCATCAATAGCCTTTCGCCGTCTGCTCTTCCGCAGAAAGAGACAATGATATTGATTTTCTTATCCCATCACCGCATGTGTTTTTTACAAAATCAATTAAGTACAATTTCTGTGTGTTCACGGAGTAAGAACAGAATTCACCAACCCCTATTTTATAATATCTATAACGGCAAAACACTCACGTACTGAAATCGATTACGTTGACCCCGGTTTCGAGCATATCCGATGCTCATCATCAGGGTGAGTGCGCAGTGGCGTCTGCGAGGCCCCGGCGTGCACTGATCGACGTAATCGATCTCAGTACGTGAGCGTTTTGCCGTTAAAGATATTATAATATGTATCAATCTCACGATAATTTCAATACTAAAACCCCAATCTTGTTCGTAGGTGTCGTAAAAGACGACGTAAGGATTTAAAATGCAGATAACATCGATGCAATAGAAGAAAACTCACACAAAAAAGCCATGCCAACACATCTGACCAGCGCGGTATAGATGGTTAATACCCTCTCGCGAAGGAGGAGGCCCGAGTGCAACATATATGGGCTGAGATAAAAAATCGATTATTATATTATCAGTGTTGGTCATTAATCAATTACATTTATATCAACTATGTTTATGTTATAATTTTTTTTATTGCCAACGGTGGCAAACGAGCATGCAGCACACCTGATGGTAAGTGACGCTGCCACACATAGACCTTGCAATACCAGGTGCACAGCCAGGCCGTTGCCTACCGTGAAGAAAATATCCTTCTTAAACCTCGTTCAAAGAAGCACATGTCATAGCGCTCGGGAAACACAGCAGCAGGTAGTTCATTCCAGAGCTTGCTGGAAACGTTTGGAAATTCATTGATATTATTATCTATCTATCTATCAGTCCTCCACTGCTGGACATAGGCCTCCCCACGAGAATGCCACTCAGAACACACATGGATTCAACGGTTCCCTGTAACTTTCAAGATGTCGTCAGTCCATCTAGTAGGAGGTGATATTATTAATATATATAATATTAACTATCCGATAGAAAAATTAATTGGAATCAATTTGATAACAGTTATAATTAAACTCAATTGAATTAATATATGTACATTTCAATTAAATTACATTTTTATTTATTTATATTTTGTTGATATTTATCAGTTTTCCGTTTGTTGACGATATATCATCATTCATCATTTTATACTGTGGTACATTTTATACCGTGGCTGATGGTAGATGACTATGTGCAATCATCTACCACCAGTCACGGGCCGGTTCATCCAGGGTGATACCACACTCCCGCAGAAAATCAATGTCTAGCAATTTTTTACTGCACTTAATTCAGTGAGCGATAGAGCTAGATGCTCAACTTTCTGAGGGTATTTGCGTATGGTGGGTTTTGGTGATGTCTTTAGTATCATCAAATATTGCACACATTCAAACTCCCTTCACTTTAGGCAGTGGCCTAGCAAACGTCTATAACCGGCAGGATCACTTACCATCAGGTGTGCGGTTGGTCGATTGCCACCAACAGCAATAAAAAAAATCATATAAGTATTCTTTCTTAAAATTTACTGAAGCAATAAAACTTTAAATAAAAATATCTTTTATCTACTCTAAGGTTTTCTCTGTCCAACTATATCGTAACTCAAGGATGTATCCACGACATGACGCTTCCTAAAACTTAACACGCACTTACATAGGTGACCTTACTCTTAATTAGAAACAATTGTTCGTGTTACGTCACCAAGGATATGCTTTGCGTTGACAAGCTTTTTTATAAACTTTATTATATTGTTTAGTTCGTATCTTCAATTTCTGTCTGCACGGTGACAAAGTATAGATACATTCCCAACCCTTCTATATCGTGGTTATAATTAAAAATATCTGGTTGACCGAGCTTTGCTCGTTATATTTTTGTTGTATTTTGCCGAACTTATTTAAATATATATTAATAAAAAATAAAAATAAAATAATGAAAAATTATCAAAAATTACAAAAAGAGAATAATAATAACACCGAGATTCGATCCCACGCTGTTTGAATGCCAAAACAAAACAAAAAGAAAACTGGACAACTTCCCAACTGAGCTATTACAACTCTTGACGTTGACGGGGAAATTTGAATCCATATTCTTTTAAAATTGAATGTCATTGTATTGTTTTGCTAAAAACACCGACAAAACAATATTTTCTATAAATAAAACCTAGCTAGAACGATTTTTGGTCCCGAAACCTCTAGTATGCCAAATTTCATCAAAATCGTTGGAGCCGTTGCCGAGATCCTGAATATATATACAAAAATTGCTCGTTTAAAGATATAAGATTTATTAAGGAATACTCCGGTAGTGACGGAGTAAAAACATAATTCACCACTCTCTTTCTTGCCCATGGGTGTCATATATAAGATGACTAATAATATGCATATAACATCTGTGTAAGAGAAGGAAAACTGGAAAGAAAACCCTATACCAACACGTCTGACCAGCGTAATATAGTAGTTCAAAGGTCTCCTCCACAGTGAGAGTGAAATTGACATACCACGTTGGTCAGGCGTATTGGCATAGAGTTTTATGTCGATTTTTCTTTCTCTTGCATTAGTGTTATCTGCATATCATACCCCTTAGTCGTCTTTTACGACACGTGAGCAAGAGAAGGGGTGATGAATTGTATTCTTATTCCGCCATCATAGGGATAACATATATACTATCTGCTGTATAATTACCAGTTGTAGTGTTTCTCGAGCGCAATCTTATATTCTTGTATATATTTATATATGTATATAGAGGGTTGGCGTCGTGCTGCATCACTATCAATTGCGGTCACACATCGTAATGGGATAAAGTAATACTTCGGATGGCTAGTTTTTAGACTATCCTAACGTTAACACAATTTTCTATAATAACTAATGATTACGTATGCCAACGGATAAATTAAGAGATTGGGAAACGCGGTGAATTTGAACACAACCTGGCAGCAACGATGACCGATCGCCCTCGAGGCTCGCTCTAAAGTGAATATTCAACGGACCGCTCTCAATAACGAAAGCTCGGTATTATTTCAAACGTTAACGGTCAAACGACAAACATCAAAAATCATTGCCAACGTTGTATCGAACACACCCAAGTATAATACTTGAGGCTTTCGTAATCGATTGATTCTTAAAAACTATTAAGATATGATGGACATTTATATTCAGTATCTCGGAAACGCATCCAACGATTTTCATGAAATTTGGCATACTAGAGGTTTCGGGGCCAAAAAATCGATCTAGCTAGGTTTTATTTATAGAAAATGTTGTTTTGTCGATGTTTTTAGCTAATCAATACAATTTTAATATAATTCATGAAATTTGGCATACTAGAGGTTTCGGGGCCAAAAAATCGATCTAGCTAGGTTTTATTTATAGAAAATGTTGTTTTGTCGATGTTTTTAGCTAATCAATACAATTTTAATATAATCTATACTATACTAGCAGACCCGGCCACGCGTTGCTGTGGCTAGTGTTTTTGTTATATTACATTTTATTAAACTATTTAAGTGGAACTGTAGGAGAACATCTGTCACGGAGGTCGTCATATTTTTTTACAAATGGCATCTATGTAAAAAAGCAAGTTAAAGTCGTATATGACACGTTTGTAGGTTTGACATAGCAGCGCCATCTATTAATTAATTACTCAATCCAGTCAACAGATATCGCCATCTGTTAAAATCGTTTGGAGTTAACAAATAATTGTGAATGTCAAATAATAGACAAATAACTTGCAATAAAATAATATTGCGACTATAAATTAAGATGTAAGCTATCCTATCTTTCAAGTTGGATCAAACTGTACACGGTGTGGTTAGGAGCCCATCGCGGACAAACAACGTGACACGTAATTTATATATATGTCGCAGCGTCACTACCTTTGGCGCCATATCTTAATAGTTTTTAAGAATCAATCGATTATGGAAACGTCAAGTATTATACTTGGGTGTTTTTGATACAACGTTGGCAATGATTTTTGATGTTTGTCGTTTGACCGTTAATGTTTGAAATAATACCGAGCTTTCTCTATTGAGAGCGGTCCGTTGAATACTCAGTTGAGTGCGAGACACGAAAGCGATCGGTCGTTGTTGCTGCCGTGTTGTATCAAATTCACCGCGTTTCCCTAACGTATAAGTTAGCTGTCGGTATTCGTGTAATTAGTGGTTATGATAGAAAAGTGTTAAGGCTAATTGTTGAATACAGCTTAAAAGTAGCCATCCGAAGTATTATTTTATCCCCTCGCGATGTGTGACCGACCTGATAGTGATACTGCACGGCACCGCCCCCAGCCCCCGATATCAGGAGTGGGATGAGAAATACCACCCCACGTGTTTCGTATAGTGACGTCAGTGATGAATAGTGGCCGCATCCTATTAGAACATCAGAGTGAAAATTTTGTGATGCTTATTCGTGTTAAAAACACGCCATCTTCGTCGACGGATTTGCGACTGCCCGATCCGATCGCTCGGATGTGGACGTACGTGCATGGATTTCGACGGCGACGCTGTGTATTAGTGATGAAAATCGACTTGGCTCGCAGCTTATGGTTGCTTTAAGCCATGCTTTGAACGGACACGCGTCTATGTGGCAGTCAACAGTGTCTTTTCCTGGGAAAACTTGGAACAATTTCAAGGAGTTCTTTATATAAAGGTACGATTGTCCTGAATTTACTGCCTCTTTATTAAACTTGAGCGAAAGCAAGCTTAAAGAAAATGAATGCCTACTACATCATGGGGAGTGCTCTGAGGTACTGTTTGACTTGGTACCACTGTAAACGTTTTACCAACGTACCATTCGATACCACAGCCGGGTTTATTTATTTCACCTGGAAACGTTATGGTCTTCAACTGTACATTTCCAGCGACTATTTATCCCACGTACGTGTAGGCTCTGGAATGAACTACCTGCTGCTGTGTTTTCCGAGTGCTATAACATATCCCTCTCTTAAACGAGGTTTAAGAAGGACAACAACATACCAACATGTCTGACCAGCACGGTGTAGTGGGTTAGGTTCCCTCCCATTGTGGGGGAGGCCCGAGCTCAACAGTGCGGCGTTTGTGGGCTGCGATGATGATGATGATGATGACTACCCGCAATCAGTTATAGTAGGAGCTCAAAGCTGTTTCATTTCTCAAACGAAATTCCCTTGTTAGTGAACATATGGTGTGAAAAAAAAATGTGTATTCATGATAATCGTTCTCCTCTAAAGTATTTTTACTGTGACCAACTGGGCCACGAGTTAATAGATTGTCTCTCCAAGCCTGGTGCCTGTAGGCGGCCGGACGAGCGTTCGAGTTTACAACCTAACAACCACTCGAAGACGATAACATCGCCTGCACCGAAACCTGCAACTACCTGCTGCCGCTGTCGAGGCCAGGGTTACTATGCATCCAACTGCCCGCAACGAAGCAACCAATGACGGGAGCAACAGTAGAGGTGCAGCGAAAGAGTAACGAGTTGACTTGTGCATCGTGAATTGCCTAGAGGAACACTACGCCATAACGGTGAGCAGTTATCATTTCATTGGGGTTCTGATGTCATGTACTCTTTGATTCGGAATCGGTTGCTGCGAAGCTCAGTGGCAAAAGGTTTAACGACCGTGTAGCTTGTGGTTGGAATAGGTCGGACTTCTGTGTATTCTACAATACAGATTTTAGTAATGGTTGACAGCGATGATATTACCTTAGAAATTCTTGTTCACGTTTTGACTGACCTTCTATTATGATAGTTTATGAGGTTCTTAAAAAAGGCTTAGCAATTTAAATGTCTGCTAACTAGTTCGTTTCTTTTGGAAATCTCATGTTATCTACTAAAGTGAGCTTCAATCTGATGATGGTAACACCATTGATATTAACACCATTAATACTGATGAGACCAAAAGATAATGAAGGGGTTATACCTTCGGAAGCGAGTGTAGTACGCAAATAGCTCAGTATCCGTGCACCTTCGCGCTGGCCGTGGGTGCTGATCTTTAGTCTAACCCGCGTCTAGTGTGGAGACGCAAATGTGTTGTATGGTTTGAAGTGGGTACTGGATGGAAGTCCCACTTGCGTGCCGGATGGAGGCAATAGACAGAGGTGTCGAGTATTGCATACTGGACTCGATTTCTGATGAAAATTTATTATTATAATCTGATTAAAATGAGCGTTGCGAATCAAATAATGCTGCCTTAAGCTCGAGGATTTTAATTGCCTGATTTCTGAGACCCCGGATAGTGAGTTGACATTACAGTGACTTTTTTTGGTATCTCTCATTGCGCAGAGAGTGCGTAAAATTTGATAAATTCACGAAAGAACTTGTTAAGGTATCAGACGCCGCAAGGTTGTCATGTGTTGATAGACTATCAGACGCCAGGGATTGGTTGTCTGGAGTCTGGAAATGAGATTGACTATCGGACGCCGGATGAAGGTTGTCCTGAGTCTTGGTTAGATGCCATATGGTGGTTGTCTTGATAGCCTTACTAGTTGTGAATGCATTTCTGTCTTGATTGGAATTATATCTAGTGCTGTTTGACGGATAGGATCACTTAGTGTGGTTAAACTGTAATTTCGAGATAGTAGCTATGAACAGCTTTTAATTGTGACAATGTTGTTATAAGTGATGAAGATTACTTCTTGAAAAGTAAAATTAAGTTTTTTATAACCGGTCAGGTTGGCCGAGCGTGTAAAAAAGCATTTACTGTGCGAGGATTTCTCTTGTTTCAGGTCCATCACACGAGGACGTATGATTTGTCAGGAAGGCCGTGTCGCAGCGTCACTACCTCTGGCGCCATATCTTAATAGTTTTTAAGAATCAATCGATTACGGAAACGTCAATACATGGGTGTTTTTGATACAACGTTGGCAATGATTTTTGATGTTTGTCATTTGACCGTTAACGTTTGAAATAATACCGAGCTTTCTCTATGGAGAGCGGTACGTTGAATACTCAGTTGAGTGCAAGACACGAAAGCGATCGGTCGTTGTTGCTGCCGTATTGTATCAAATTCACCGCGTTTCCCTAACGTGAAGTATTATTTTATCTCCTAGCAATACGTGACGGACCTGATAGTGATATAGCACGGCACCGCCCCCACCCCGCGATATATACATATTAAGATATGAAAATTGTGGATAATGGCACCTTAATATCAGGTGGGATTCGTAAAAAAGAATTCAGGAGCATCAATGTAGTGGGTAACAGCACTCTTGTAGGCAACTTCTGAGACTTCTAACTGTAATCTCCAACTAGCCAAGGCATGCTTGGCTAGTTGGAGATTGCAGTTACTTTATAATACTTCGTAGTAAGCCTTACGTTTAATCAACCAAAAGATACATCTAGAGATTAATAATAATCATCATTTCAGCTCGTATACGTCCCTTTGTTGGGCTCGGGCCTCCTCCACAATGGGAGCGAATTTGACCTACTATACCATGCTGATGAGACATGTTGGTATAGGGTTTCATTTCGAGTTTTCATTCTCTTGCACAGATGTTATGTGCATATTATATCCCATAGTCGCCTTTTACGACATCCACGAGCAAGATAGGGAGTAGTGAATTGTATTCTTATTCCGTCACCACATGGATAATCATCATCATCATCTCAGCCCATATACGTCCCACTGTTGGGCTCGGGCCTCCTCCATAATGGAAGGGTAATTGACCTACTATACCACGCTGGTCAGACGTGCTGGTATAGGGTTTTATTTCGAGTTTTCCTTCTCTCGCATAGATGTTATATGCGTTTTATATCCCTTAGTCGTCTCGTACGATCACCCACGGGTAAGATAGGGGGTGGTGAATTGTATTCTTACTCCGTCACCACACGGACATGGATAATAATACATTAAAATTCAACTACTATCAGAACATCAGCTTATAAGTCAACAGTCAATTCAGTAGTTAAAACTTGTTGAGTGATCTAACTCAACTTGGCTAGACTAGGGCCGTCGCTGTGAGAAGGGACTAACAGCTGTTCGTCGTACGCCTCGTTGACAGATTGAACTTCAGCCGAGCTACGCCACATTGCGCATGCGCATCCATATATTCATATTTTCTTCGTACATTTCAAATAATCGCTGCAATTGCGACAATCATTGTCAGTTTTTTAGGATTCCGTACCCAAATGGTAAAAACGGGACCCTATTACTAAGACTTCGCTGTCTGTCCGCCCGTCTGTCTGTCACCAGGCAGACAGCTAGACAGTTAAAATTTTTACAAACTGTTGCTGTTGCTGCTATAACAACAAATACTAAAAACAAAATAAATATTTAAGGAGGGCTACCATACAACAAACATGATTTCTATAGATAATGGTACGGAACCCTACGTGCGTGACTCCGACTTGCACTTATTAAGAACTTATTGTACCTATTAGCATACAGTATTTTTTTTTTGGGGTGGGTTACGGTCGGCGTACTCCTCGCTCCACTCTGTCCGGGGCGACAGAGGGACGTAACCACGCACACCCGTAACCCGCCCGTATAGCACGTCGCCTTCCTCGTTGGGTCGACTACCGGTGCAGAGTTCCCTGACTTCAGTGTTCGACCCGACGGCATACAGTATAGTGATGTTTTACATCCCTCCATTACTAGGAGTAGGAACGCCATCATACAGGTCTAATTCCACTGTTAGTATTCTTAATTTTTCCGTGTGGTGACGGAGTAAGAATACAATTCACCATACCCTATCCCCTCGGGGAGGACGTCGGTCTTTCCTCACGCGTTCGGCCTCTCGGCGGGTCCCGTCACCCGCAGCCTACTGTATTCTTACTTCGTCACCGCTTGAATATAATAATAAAAACTCTTGTTCTACAGAAATTAATACCAATAGAAGGGGAAAATAATAATAGCATACGACTATATTCATGCAATTAAAATAATTTATTTAATTAAATATTATATATAGAAAGACCGTAATGATGTTTAATTCTCATTGATGATACAAGGACGTCCTTGTATCTTTAGTAAGGTCCATCACCAGACCTTGCCAAGTCTGACGCATTATCGTCGTATCCACCAGACCGGCCAAGATCAGCAGGCTCCACAGAGATCCTGGGCTTGAAGCCTCGCTCATCCGCCTCGTATTCCACCACCTGGAATTAAAATATTGTCATAGTATTTATTAACACAATATTCACAATGTTACCATACCTAAGACTTCTCAGTTCAACTCATATACGTCCCAATGCTGGGCTCGAGCCTCCTCCACGATAGGAGGAAAATTGACCTGCTATACTACGCTAGTCGTGTTGTTATAGGGTTATAATTCAGGTTAACCTTCTCATACATAGATGCTATACGCATATTTAATGCCTTAGTCGTCTTTTACGATACACACGGGCAAAAGAGGGGATGGTGAATTTTATTCTTACTTCGTCACCAGACGTAAAACCTCAGACTTGTAGTCTATACCTAGATATTTCATTTCATATATTCAATTATTATATTTAACCTCGTAAGTCCTTTGTTTTATTAACAGCAGCAGTCCTATCTGGCGGCTGTTCTTTACCAAGTACAAACTAAGAATAATGCATCAGACCGAGATAAAGATATGTCAATTTTAGGCATTTTTTGAAGTGAGGGACCGTTGTATCCATTTTTTACGGTATATTTGTGATGTATAGTACCGTTTTAAGAAGGAGATAATTATAAATATTTTGTATTTGTGTGAGTACTTAAAGGATTTACTATATATAAAACAACTAGCTGACCCAACAGACGTTGTTCTGTTCAAATAAAGCGCCACCTACCGGGTCCAATTGTGAATCTAAACCATTCTCTCTCTTGAGTACACACAAATTACTTACTCTATCCAGTCAACAGATATCGCCATCTGTTAAAATCGTTTGGAGTTCACAGATAATTGTGAATGTCAAATAATAGATAAATAATTTGCAATAAAATAATATTGCGACTATAAATTAAGATGTAAGTTATCCTATGTTTCAAGTTGGAGTTAACTGCACACGGTGTGCAAATTTGATTAAAATCGGTTAAGTAGTTTAGGAGTCCATCGCGGACAAACATCGTGACAGGAGATTTATATATATTAAGAAGATTAAGATATAAAAATGTTGTATAATAATATACAATATATAAGAAGCAATGCAATTTGTACTTGGATAAGTGCATCAAGTAGTTACTCCATCTATGTAGTCCAAATGTCAGGTCTGAACTGCTATCATTAATTTATACTTGTACAAGTACGCGGGGACTTACGAGGAAAATCGTTCTTTTCTTAAATTTTTAATGTGACTAACCTGCTTATTACCATCAGGCAGAACGACATAGTAGATGCCTTCAGCTTTGTTATCCAGCCTCGTCTCTGCATGACCGAAGTCACTTCCAGACTTGTAATCATTCACTTTATAGTTGAAGTTATAATTGGCAGGCTCCTACAAAAAGTCATTAATATAATGTTGTCTTTAAATTTTAATCTATATATATAAAAATGAATGTTTGCCTGTATGTCCTTTATAGAATCGTAAACTATGCATTTGATTATGTGATGATCTTCAGCAAAGTGTTGTGTATGAGTCCACGCAGGTTTCTGAGTTGGTACGATCTAACCTGGTGGAACCGGTAGGTAGCGTGGTGGTCGATTTCAAGAAGAATTCCATTTACTATTTTTTAGATTTAAACAAAACAACCTCTGTTGGGTCAGCTGGTTTTTAATAAACAAGATCACTGAGTTTTTGGCACAGCTTCTCAGTAGCGGTTGCCTTCCAATGCGTTCGTAGGTTATTGGATTAACTTAAGTTAAAATATTAAAATTGATAATATATCAGTACCTTTGCGGACTTATACAAAAGAAATGATTATGACTTTGATTTTAAAATAGAAGGTGAATTTGAAAATCCATCGGTAAGAGAGAGGGTAGTGATTTGTATTCTTTCTCTGTCACTATACAGATAGAAAAAGTAGTCTATATATTCACGGCATAATAATAAATTACATCACAGCACCTGATTAAGGTCTTCGAGGGAGTCTCTGGCATAAGAATACCCTTGGTCGGAGAGATTGCTGTATTGATCAGGGACACCATATTCTTCTGATGGTACGAAATCACGTGGTACACCATAAGTGTCTGATGGGACCGACCTGAAACTGAAGTAATATAAATTAGTAGTTTCTAACACGCTTTTTTTGTACGTATATATATTAATATCAGGTTGACCGAGCTTCGCTCGGAGTATTTTTGTAGCATTTATTCAGATATATATTAATAAAAAATAAAAAAATAAATAATGAAAATTATATAAAAAAATACAAAAAGAGAATAATAATAACACCGAGATTCGATCCGACGCCGTTTGTCGCCGATGTTAAAAATAAAATGAAACCTGACTACTTCGCCACTGAGCTATCGTAACTCATGACATTGATGGCAAAATTTGAATTCATATTCTTTTAAAATTTAATGTCATTATATTGTCTGCCAAAAACACTGACAAAACAACATTTTCTATACATAAAACCTAGCTAGATCGATTTTTTGGGCCCGAATCCTCTAGTATGCCAAGTTTCAACAAAATCGTTGGAGCCGTTTCAAATATCCTGAATATATATATATATATACATAGGCATATATCATATATACATAAGCACATACATACGTATGTGCCTATGTAACGGCAATTTCAAAATGGTTTTTACCCCCTTCAAAACGTTGAATGGGTCTCGAAGTTTGACATATTTATCGAGGACCAATGACAATTCAATATTTTTAACAGTTAGTCCCAGGATTTTCAGAATTAGCGATGTTTTAGTATCTCATATCCTGTATTGTGTTTGCGCCGTGACCAAGATGGAAAACTACCAGGCGCGCCGTTTACCTATTTCCCGGATATGTTACCAACTTTGAATAAGATAAAATTTTTGGAAAGAAAACCTGAGAACCGGCTATCTCATTCAAGGAAGGCAACAGGCTCTCAAATTAAGCATGTTATTATTTTATAATTTTATGTATTTCCTCTTTAACTAATTGTAAGTCATAGGCAGCACGCCTAAATCTCTTATCCAGAAATCAAACCTATTATCTTACACTCATCAGCTGCATGCGTGTGACATTAGAGAATTAATGGTGTTTCTTCTTAGTAAGAGTTATAATTTTGGTATTTTGATTGTGTGATAGGGGTGTTCCGAGCATCAGCTTTATATTCAAATGAATACTTTTTACTAGGTAGCCTTTGTAAAGTTTTGCAAATTTGAAGAAAATTTTAGAAGATTGTCTTAATATACTAATTTTTTTTTTAAATTAACGAGACATGATTTCATTCTTCAAGAAAAATTTAGCAACAAACCTGGTATGCGCAGGTTGAAGGGCGATATCAGTATTCTTCTGACTAGTTTCATAACCGGACGGGACTCCATATTCCTGAGAAAGATCTCTGGTATTCGTGGTTGGAATTTCATAGGTATCTGATAAGTCTTGTTGGTTTGGTGCAGTGTATGTCTGAGATAAAGCTGAAGACTTTTGGAAATAGGAATCAGAATTCTTTGGCACTCCATAACTGGTTGAAAGCGATTGGGACCTGAATTGCGTGGATCCTTTAGAAGAACGTCTGTTACTTGAAACAAATGATTTTGCAGTACTCTGAGGAGTTGTGTAGCTTTGTTGAAATTTATCAAACCTAGCTGAAGGCGCCCCATAATCTTGAGATAAGGAGGCTTCCAAGTTACGACTGGAAGGTAGCCCGTATTTCTGGGAAGGTGTTAGGCCGAAATTCCTCTGAGCAGGAACTCCATATTCCTCTGAAGGAGTACGGAATTCAGGTGTACCGTATTGATTTGCAGGAGTTCTCGTATCATCAGCCATTAAAAATTGGCCACCGTGAGCTGGACCATTTCTGACTACAGGTACGCTGTATGCATTTGAAGGCGCCGAACGCTCGCTGGAAACTCCGTATTCAGTTGAAAGACCTCTGGAAGCTGGCGAATAAGATGATGAGCTCCTTACATTAGGTAGACCATATTCTTGAGATAAACCACTGCGCTTAGAAGATCTGTCATCTTGATACAGTCCGGCTTTTGCACTATCAGTCCTAACGTTTGGGGGACCATATTCAGTTGTGAGAGCATTCCGAGAGGCTCCAGAGTTTGAAGCTGGTAGGCCGTATTCTTGGGAGGGAGATCTTTGAAAGCTATGACTGTGGTCATGATTGAAATCTGAGGTGTAGCTGTCGCTGAAATCAAATTTTTTTTTTTAGTTTTGATTATATTTTACAGAAAAATTAAAAATATCGTAATGCGTTTAATTATTAACACTTAAGCATTATTACTGATTTCCTTATCTTATTGACCCATATGTCTCCTACTGTTGAGGATTATTGCAACGTTCACTGTACTTTTTAGCTTAGAATATTTATCTATTCTTAATTTTTTATTTATTATGTTGCAGGTTTCTCAAAATAAAACCTTTCTTCCTTCACAATAGAAAGTAAACTAGGCAATTAGATTGAGTATTTTCAATATGCCTTGCAATAATGTCATCTTAATTAATACAATCATATACACGATGACATTTATGTCGTCTTACAAAAGCAGGTCAATGGATACTTTATCCAGTATCTACTATTCATTCGTACAATTAAAAGGTTAAAAACAAATTTTACTAGAATATTTTTTAATAAAAGTTATTATAAATAATTACTTATTAAAATACTAAGGAAACAACATGTATCGAGCGTATCGAGGTATTCAACACAGCTGATGTAGTATGTAGGAATGTAGGTACTACGACCGCTTGACCGCGGCGCCAATCGGGCATCGAAAAGGATATCTGTTAGGTATCTAGCATAGGGAATTACGCTTTGTAAAAGCCGTCCACGTGGACTTCGTGTCTCTGATTGGCTAACGAAATGCCGCATGATTACTTTTATTTAAAATGTAAACATGATAAACATACTGTTACAAAATATTAACTTTATTTTATTTTATTATTTTTTTATAACTGCCACTATTGAACATTTAAATATGTTAGATATGTTTCTTTGGTCGGATACTTTTATGGTTTTTTCTTTTGTAAGACGATAAAAAAGTCACCGTGTATCTTACTCGTCAACCAACCTTCCTAAATGGATGAACTATAGGCCAGATGGCGTAAACTCGGTCAGTATGCGGCATTATCTACATATATTAACTAAATTTGGCCGATATTCACAATACTTATACTCTTAAATAATCACGGCAAATATTCATTTAAATTATATTAAAACTTTAATATGACAAACGTTAAAAATAAGCTAATTAAAACTATTTTGTTACTATTAACAGATTGTCATTATACTATTTGTCTACAACTAATTCATGCTTTTATTCAAATATATCATATGTTTAAAATAAAGGCCTCAATTAGAGTCTTTAGCACGATTCACGAAATACAAACTTACCCAACAGGTGGCTCAGCGATTGCAAGCGATAAAATACACAGCAGAGTTATAAGCATCTGAAAAATTAAGGTATTTATCACTTCTATAGTTTACAATTTAAATGGATAAACTATAAGTAGTTACGATAGAGAAATATAGAACTATTTAGTATGAATGGAGTAACCTTATTCAAATTCAAATTATTATGCATAAACCCCGAGAGGGCACTTACATATTGTCAGGTTTACAATTGCCAAAAAAAATATACTAATACAACCACCGGATCGGAACGCGACCGCTACTGAGAAGATCCGGCAAGAAACTCAGCGAGCTTGTCTATAATTTTCATTTTTTTTCTTCTTACTAGATATAAATTGTGTACAACAAGTTTTGTAAGAACTAGATCCAGTGTGATGCCCTTCGAACCACAAGATACGTAATATAATTCAAACGATTATGGCTGGACCAGGTCCCACAAGCACCACCGGATCACGAGTTAACTACTAGAGCCGCCATCTCCCCCACTCCCGCCACTCCCCTTATAATTCTTTCATCTATCCATCAGTCATCTATCAAACTTTAGATGGCCACTATTGGTTATGTGAACCGCGCAACTTTGTTTCCGTCACATAAGAGAAAAAAAGATTAGAAAGAGTGTGGCGTAAGTACCAACAACTTTCAGCGCAAGCAATAGAAGCGCTCAAAAGAAATTGCTATTTCATTTTCATGTATCATTTTCAAATGCAATTTATTTAAAACTTACCTCCATAGTATTAATCGAAATGAGTACTGAATCTCGAATGGTAACATCTTTACAATTTCTACTATATATACCGTTCAAAATACAATAGCTTTCTCAAGACCAACATTAGTTTGCCTTTGTAAAAATTTTAACGTTACAATTTCGACTTTAATGCCTTAAGTTAAAAATACAGAGAGGTCAAAGAAACTTTTGTTAAGTTTGTTTTTGATATCATTGTGGATTGATAGCGCAGGCGTGTTAGTTTATGTATCAAAGAGTCATTCCATTCACCAAGTCATTTAATTTAGTTCTTGGTCAGGGACTTTGATGTTATAATACTAATGTCCATCGATATATTTATTGTTAAGCAAGCGTAATATAAACTCATTTGCAAAAAAAACGGGCACCTAAGCAATGAACCATTTCAAATGTTAATATTTCTTTGTTTGATAATTATAGGTAGTTTTATCCACACAATTTGCTAAATTGATAAGAAAATAATCGTTTTCATCAGTATTTCATAAAATTTAGATACAATTTATGGGAAATAATGCTAAACCTCGCTAGTAGTGTATATTCGCTAGTAGTGCATATGCTCATGAAGTAAAAATAAAAAAGTTTTTTTGTTTGTTTTTCTTTAATAAAGTAAAAGCAGATAAATGTTTAGTATCGAGTGTGACCCCCTCTAGCTAAAATCACAGCTTGAATTCGTCTGGGCATGCTAGCGAGTATATCCCGGATACTTGCTTGCGGAATACGTTCCCACTCCGCAGTAATCACATTCTTCAGCTCTCTGATGGTCTGCGGAGCCGGGTGTACTGATCTCACACGCCGTTTCAGAACGTCCCAGATATGCTCTATGGGATTGAGGTCGGGACTTCGAGCTGGCCAATCCAAACGACGAATGCCGACCTCTTGCACATACGCATTAACATCGCGGGATCGGTGGGCGCGAGCATTGTCGTCCATAAAAATCGAGTCTTCACCTAGAGCGGCCAATGCGGGTTGTGCATGAGAAATTAGAACTTCCGTTATGTATCGATGCCCAGTCAGTGAGCCGTTTTCAATGAAGACTAACTCTGTACGATCCATTGAATTTATTCCTGCCCAAAACATAACAGAGCCCCCATCATAAGGTGTGATTTCTTCGAAACATGCCTCTGCAAAGCGTTCTCCTTGTCTTCTTAGCACTCGCCGACGTCGATCTTCACCGAACAGAGATATCCTGGCTTCATCAGAGAACAAAACCCTATTCCAATCGTCTTGAGTCCATGATTCACAATTTCTAGCGAACCTAAGCCTGTGAACTCTGTGCTCACGGAGTAATTTGGGGCCGCGGGCCGGGCGGTGACTGCGTATATTGGCAGCGAGAAGCCTCCTCCTGACCGTCCATAGACTAATATGCACATTTCTTACTTCTTGGAGGTTGTTCTTAAGATCCACATACGAAGATTTGCGATTTCTCAATGCGCGACTCACAAGAAAACGATCATCCCGTGGTTGGGTACATGGTTTTCTTCCAGAACCAGGCCTTCTCTCGACGGAACCAGTCTCCTGATATCGCTGCCAGGTCCTTTGGACTGTCGAGCGACTAACATTTAGCCTCCTAGCCACGAAACATTGGCTGCAACCCTCTTCAAGCAGCGCGATAATTTTGGTAGCTTTTACCACTTTATCTACCATTTTTGATACAGCCAAACAGCATTAAATAAAGCTTTGACAGTCAAGGATATGAAATTAATCGATAAAAATTGAATAAAAGTTATGAAAGTCGATGTTAACTTCTGGAACTTCGCGCCAAAAATGTAGGATAAAAAGGGGTTTTCTGTAAAAATGAACATCAAATGAAAAATTGAATTTAGAACGTACTTTTTTAAATACCACAGCATTTTTAAAACCGGCCAGTAACGTGTACAAACGATTGAAACCTTTTTGGTATTGTATCTTTTTAAATATGAATGAAAATCAAAACCGCCCGTTTTTTTTGCAAATGAGTTTATTTTGAAATTAAACTGAAAAAAAAAACATCATTCAACTGTGTCCTCATACTATGATCGAGGCCTCTTTGACATTGAGAGGAAAATTAACCTATCATACCATGCTGGTATCCGTGTGGTGACGGAGAATACAATTCACCACCCCCTCTCTTGCCCGTGGATGTCGTAAATGACGACTAAGGGATATAATATGAATATCTATGCAAAAGATGGAAAACTCGAAATGAAACCTTATACCAACACAACTGACCAGCGCGGTACGGTAGGTCAATTTCCCTCCACTGTGGAGGAAGCTCGAACCCAACAGTGGAACGTATATGAGCTGTGATGCTGACAATAGGCCAACCCAGTATAAGGTTTTTTTTTAGTTTTCCTTCTCTTACGTAAAAGACGACTATGGGATGTAATATGCACATAACATCTGTGCAAGAGAAGGAAATCTCGAAATGAAAACTTATACCAACATGTTTAACCTGCTGGTATAGTAGATCAAATTCCCTCTCATTATGGAGGAGGCCCGACCCCAACAATGGAACGTATGTGGGCCGCGATGATGATGATTATCAATGCAAGAGAGGGAATTCTTGAAAACAAAATACTCTATACGATCTCGCCTGACCAGCGTAGGCCATTTTCCTTCCCATTGTATAGGAGGTCTAAGCCCAGCAATGGGACGTATACAAGCTAAGATGAAATTTAAAAGTTTTTATCTCTCTTAGAATAATAACGTATAGAAGGTAAGTTCGCGCACAAAAAGTGAAGCATTTCAATTGGAGCCTAATGGAGCTTACGCCGGAACCGTTCCGTAATGTACAAGTCATTGTACTGCACATACATACGCAACTCTTAAAAAATAAATAGGTAATTATGATGGTTTGTGCATTCAAATGGTGTTCATAACACATTTGAAAAACTTAAAAAGGTTTTTAACATTACTTTTAAAAGCATTTTGACGATTTATGTTAATGAAACAAAATTTGATTTCATAATTTATATAGTGGTGTGCGTGTATACGTGTGTAATCGTCTGCGCGTCATTAGTATCTTTAGATTCATGTTTCGAACGTTCGAAGTATTGACACTATCCTTCTATACGTTATTATTCTAAGTTATCTCTATTGTTTTTTTTTGGGGCGGGCCATGGTCAGTGCACTCGCCTCCCGGCTCCGTTCGGGGTGACGAAGGAGGCGCGCAGCCCCATAGCCCATCGTAGCTACTCTCCTTCTTCGTTGGGCCGACCACTGTTACTGGGTTCCTTGTCCTACGTGGCTGGCCCGAAAATTTATAGGCTTTTTTTTTGGGGGGGTGGGTTACGGTCGGCGCATTCCTCGCACCACTCCGTCCGGAGTGACAGAGGGGCGTAAGCACGCACACCCGTAACCCACCCACAACACGTGGCCTTTGTTGTTGGGCCGACCACCGGAGCAGGATGACTTGACATCAGTGGTCAGCCCGACGGAATACCCCCTTGAGGGGTACCCTCCCATCAACCGACGTCCCCCTTTCGGGGAGGACATCGGTCTTACCTCACGCGAAAATTTATAGGCTTAAGTAATCGTAGCACGCAAAATGTCTACTGTGAAATTTTGCAATTGATTTTTAAGAAGGCGTTTCGAAACATTCGTCGTCATCATCATCATTTCAGCTCATATACGTCCCACTGCTGGGCTCGAGTACCCTCCACAATAAGAGGGCAATTGACCTTCCTATAACACGCTGGTCAAACAGGTTGATATAGAGTTTTTTTCGATTTTGCCATCTCTTGTATAGATGTTATATGCGTATTATATCCCTTAGTCGTTTTTTACGACACCCACGGGCAAGATAGGGTGGTGAATTGTATTTTTATTCCTTCACCACACGGCACACATTATCAACATTATAGTAAAAATATCATTATAATCTGCCATCCCATTTTTTTTACCCGTGGATATTGTATACGACAACTGGGAATATAGTATGCAAATAACACCTACATAAGAAAAGAACTCGAAAAAAACTCTACATCGCATATCTGACCTGCATAATACGTAACTTTTTCTCCTATTGTAGTGGAAGCCAGATGTCTGCAGTGCGACGTATAATATAAGCCCAGTTCATATTATGAACTGACATGATGACTTACGAACATTCCCTTCGCCTATTTTCATCGACTAATAAACATAGGTCATAGGATGTTATATGCATATTACATCCCTTAGTCGTCTTTTGCGACCCCCACGTGCAAGACAGGTGGTGAATTGTATTGTTACTCAGCCACCACATAGAGGCTTCCTCTTCATACTGATCATAAAACTGACTAAACTATCTGGCGATAGAAGTTCTGTGGTCTGCGGAGGTTTTTAGTGTTGTAAAATTTACAGAATAATCAAATTTTTATAAAATATTTTTTTATTTACAGAATAAATAATGTTAGCCATTTTCTGGATGATCTCTCTGCCGAATTTTACGACTAAATCTGTAAGACATTATGTTCTTAACCCGTCATCATACGGAAGAAAAAATTGTTGTTCGTTTAGTAGCTATATTTTACTAATATTGCTCTATGGTGAAGGAGTACCGCTGGGCTGGCCATGGACGACAAGAAACTGTGTACCGGTGGTCGGCCCAATGGCAAAGGAGAGGAAATACGGTGAGTTATGGGAGAGCTGCCCTTTCGTTACCCCGGACGGGAGGGACAGCGTATGCGCTACCCATAGCCTACCAAAAAAAAAATTGTGACGGAATAAGAATAAATGTCGAAAAAGAATGTCGTTAAAATCAACTGAAGGATATAATATGCATGAGAAGAAAAACGCAAAAAAAAATCCTAAACCAACCCGACTGAACAACATGGTACAGTAGGTCAGTTTCCCTTCCATTGTGGACGAGGCTCTAGCCTAGCAGTGGAAATATAAATGAGCTGCTAATATGTTTATGATATGACTATAATGTTATTTATTTTTTCACACTATGAATAAAAATATGTCATGATTAATAATTCTACTTTTGCAGAATGTCTTCGTTACAATGCTGCTAAGAGTCTTCTGAAGAATGTGACATTGGCAAATGGAAACGATGCCAATTCCAATCCCTAGCAGAAGCGGAAAAGAAAAAAAAAGAGTCTTTTTCGTACTGATACAATTAGTCCAAATTGCTATGTGATATTTAATGGAGGGTTGAAATCAAGCAGCCGCCCGATCATAAAACTATTTACACTGAATACGATAATAGAAGAGTACATATTTCGTCGACTCCAAGTAATTGGGCAAAGAGCAGGTTGATCAAGTCGGCTGGTAGTTTGGGGATAGGGATTAAGTTTGATTTACCTCTGTAACATTATTTTCTATAAACATAGTAATGGCCTGCTTTATAAATATTTTTTATATATCTTTATTGAAATGAATACTTCTATAGAGAGGTTTGGATGGAAAATACATTCATGTAAGTCGTAATGTCAATTGAACTATATCTATGCCGATAGGTATTAAAACTAGATAAAAGTAAATAGTTTTAATTTAAGATCACACAATTTGAATACGAGGGCTATCTATTATACCATGCTGGTCAGATGGGTAGGTATAGTTTTTTTTTTCATTGTAAACGGTGGCAAACCAGCAAACAGTACACCTGATGTTATGTGTTGCTGCCGCTCATGAACCTTTGCTAGGCCGCTGCCTACCGCAAACAAAGTGATGGGAGTATGAACGCGTGCAATGATATATGAGTGATATTAAAGGCATCAACAAAACCCTCACGCACGCAAACACCCTCAGAAAATTGGGCTGCTAGCTCTCTCGCTCACCGAACGAAGCACAGTAACAACTTCCTACTACCACTAAACCTACCACTAAAGGGTTTAATTTCGAGTTTATCTTATCTTGCATTATTTGTATATAATATCCCTTAGTCGGCTTTTACAAAGATACAAAGATATTTATTGCAGAAACTGTGTTTTACATGGATGTTTACAAAATTTTGGTATCAACAGCTGACCCAATCGGGCATTGCAATAATCGTTAATTCTATAATTTATTAATACATATTAAAATAGGTAATCGGTAAATCTTTATATAACATTATATACTGAAATTACTACATTTTCTTGGCAAAGTTTTCTTTTAAATCATAAAATACATTTTCAATCAGCCATTTTTTTAAAGTGTTTTTGAAAAATTTATCTTCAAGTTTTTTTACATGACTATACTCGTTCCAACCATTTATTTTACTTTTGGCAGGTCGAATTCTGATCAATTAGTGTTGTACCAATGTATTACGGATACTATGTTTTGTAATAATCGATTTTAGTCAGGAAGAACTTTTAATCGATTTAACACGGATATTTTATTTTTGCTTAAATACATATTTCATATTATTTAAAAACTTCACTTCTGTAAATATATTTGTTATTTGGGCACATTAATTTTTGCATACCCACTAATTCAGTCCTCCCAAAATATTTTACTTTGTACTTTGCAAAATAAAAAATAACTACTTTATGAAGCATTTTTCCATTAAGCGGGGTCCGCTGCTCCAAACTTTACTTAGAGACAATGGCGCCCTCGTCTGCGGTAGTAAATCACTAATTTTCTCATCCAGCCTACCCCTTTTTTTTTAAGCCGAATTGGCAACACTGAACGGCGCGCCGACGACGCCATTTTGTTGTGTTGTCTGTCACTCGCAACAAGACTCCCGTGCTAGTCACATTTCTGTTCGCTGAGTGCTCTTTCATATTTTTCATACGCTGTGTTGAGTATTTATATTCCAGGTTGTTTTATTTCATGTTATAGGTATGATGAGAAGATTTTTATATCTCCCTGATACAATTTTAACGTGTTGTCTATTACAACAATTCAAAACTCAGTTGTCAGCTGACTTAACTGCAAATAAGTGTAATCGATTATTTGCGATTCATTAGTTTGCACCGAATACTTTTGATCCTGTCACTAGATGCGATAGAACGTAACTTTTTTGTAACGGAAATGAATTATCACTTAAATTTTATGAATAGAGCTATTTACGGCATATTAATGTATTTAGTGGGTAATAATTAAGATATATAAATATTATTGGGCAGTTTATATATTTCTCTGTTCACTCGTTTCAAAGTTAATAATTGCGTATAATGAAACAGTTACGTCCTAAAGCATGTGTCAAAAGTAAAATAAATGGTTGGAACGAGTATAAGTAAATGGTTGTAGACCTTTATAGCAGAAATATATGCACTTTTATAAAAAATTGTATTTTTTATTCTTGGAACATTTAAATTGTACCTATATTGTATATTATATATATATATATTGTAATTAAACTTTTTTAACGAAACTTTTTGCAATATGTCAAAACAGGTGACATATTGCGTCGACCCCAAGTAATTGGGATAAGAGCAAGGTGATGATGATGATATTGTAATTATACCTATATTACAACGGTAGTAAAAAGGAATTCGTACTCTTATCACCACACAAAAAATACAGTTATATGAGTAAGTGCACGTAATAAATTCTCTACTAATGTTTAGAATTATTTGTAAGAATCAACTATTTACACTTTAATGAAATTACATAAATTACATATTGTCTCCGTGTGGTGATGACGTAAAAGTAACAAATGTATTTTGCCACAGATTCTTTTATCATAATTATCGTAAAAATCGGCCAAGTGCTACTAGCGAAAGGTTACCATTGCCTAGGTAAACAACAGTACACAAATTTCAAATTCTAACCTGCATCTGTTACTATTTACTGATATCCAGCAAAAAATGACGTTTTTGTGTGGAAGCCTTGTATATTTATTTTATTTTAATTTTATTATTTATTATTAAAGTAAAAATACAATTGAGTATTTTGTGAATATGATATTATATTATTGTATATGCTGTTGTCATTACTTGACTTGACATGACTTGTTGTCGATATTGAGCAAAAAAGGCAAAAAAATCACGTTTGTTGTATGGGAGCCAATATTTATTTTATTTTGTTTTTATATCGGCAACAGAAATACATAATTTTAAAATTTCAACTGTCTAGCTATCGCGGTTCTTGAGATGCAGCCTGGTGACCGACAGACGGACGGACAGACAGCGAAGTCTTAGTAAATACGGTCCCGTTTCTTACCCTTTGGGTACAGAACCCTAAAAACGACTAAGGAGTTATTGCAAAAGATGGCAAACTTAATATAAATTTTGTATCAAGCTGCTTAAACAGCTGTTCGTCAGTTTCAGAAAGTCGGTTTCCCTCCAATTCATGACGTTAGTGGCTAATAATAGGAGGTAAAAAAGCTAAAAAGATATTATTTTGCAAGAATATCAAATCTATGTACAAAAAAAAGAACTGGAGTAGAATAAAGCGTCGCTTTTATTTAAAATATCACAAGGACAATTTTATTCTTTGCTAAAACATTACATTTAAAGCTTATAACTATGAGGTACACTTTTTTTTACATTTTTATTTTGCTACATAAAATAAATAATTACAGATCATTTTATAAACATTTCCAATAGCATAGCCATATTTTATTTACATTTATTTTACAGACAGTATAAGAAGTTAATTAGGCGTAAGAGATGGCAGGTTCACAATAATAGGCTGCATTTCATTGATTTATTGATATAAATATGATCTTGAGGTTCTTGATTTGAATCCTGAGTCGTGGAAAAACATTGATAAAGTTTCCGTAATTGCTTGTGTTTTGAAAATGATTAGCAACAAACTTAAATTTTTTAATTATGCCCGATGAATTACAACAGGTTTATTTAAAAAACGTATAGTTTAATGTGTGAATATTTACACCTATTAGTGACTACTTAGGGAATAACAACCCGTTTAAATCAGCCAATGGATAGGAAAACGTTCAACTATGACAAGCGCAGAAGACTATTATCAAGGATACCATCTTTACTGCTACTCCGCCCACATAAGTCCCACTATTGGATTCGAGCATCCTCCATAATGGGAAAGAAATTGAGTGACTATACCACGCTGGTCAGACGTGTTGGTATAGGGTTTTATGTCAAGTTTTACTTCTCTTGCATAGATGTTATCTTCATAATAATCCTTTAGTCGTCTTATACGACACCCACGTGTAATATATTGATTCTTAACTTTTTGATTCTAACGATAAATTGTATTCTTACTCCATATTTTAGGAGATTTATATATAAATCTCCTAAAATACTTAACTTGTCTTGCTTAGTCCATCTTGGGACATGTGGTAGACATCCTTTTTTAAGATAGAAAAGTGATTTATGATTGATGGTGCGAAGATAAAGCGGTTGATTTCTGAATAGAAAAAATAGTTTTATTGTATCATCATCATCATTTCAGCTCATATACGTCCTACTATTGGGCTCGAGCCTCCTCCACAATAGGAGGGAAATTGACCTTACTATACCTTACTGGTCAGACAGGGTGGTATAGGGTTATGCTTCGAGTTTTCCTTCTTTTGCATAGGTGTATGTATTATTGTATATTTGTGCTAAGAAATAAGCTTTAGTATCTTGAAGAACTTTGAAAAGATATAATAATAGATATGAACAGTAGCCAGTCTTAGAACAACCTTTTAAGAGTCGTATAAAGAAATTTCACACATTGTTAATATTAATAGCCATGAGGATTCGATTTCCATATTTTTTATGTGATTATGTCTACGATAATGAAGTATCAATACAAAGTTTAGAAAAAAATAGTAAGAAATAGAAAATATAACCTCGTCAGTCATCAATCATGAATCAACATAGACTAGTAATCTTTACCAACTATCGAACTTGGCTGATTTCATTCTCCTTTTTTAAAGACAACACGCCGCACTAAGGAAATAATCCTTGTATTGCGGGGGACTTTACAAACATATATGTAATTAACGAACACAAATTACATCCAGACTCAGAACAACAATTTCTGGATCGCACAAAGTGTTGTCCTGCGGGGGATTTGAACCCGCTGCACTGGCCGATATCTTAACCACAACGCCATCTGTCCAGTCAAACAAAAAGTCTTCTTTAAACAACGAACGAAGATTTTTTCTTTAGTGCATAATATTATGCCTTTTCAAATCAATAAAAGAAAATATCAATAGATATAACAGAATCAATAGATATGACGAGATAAGAACAGTTTTAACCAACCCTGTCTTCCTCGAAAGAGTCATAAAAAGCGGCTGGGGGGTCCACCAGCGCTCTCGTAAGAAACGTATAACCGTGATCACCAAGTCGCCAAGCTTGTCAACTGTGATAATAATCTCATAGAAGAAGGACCATTTGATTCTGGTAGATATTTCTATGGAAGAGATCTACATCCAGTAGTGAACAAATGAAGGCTAAAGAGTAGAGAAACCTTAAGATGTTTGAAGATATTTCAATCAACCCCAATAGTAACTTTGATGCGAATACAATATTGATAATAGAAGAACGCCTAAAATAACTTCTTATTTGCTAGTGAAGTAAGTCTTTAGTAAGGTCCATCGCCAGATCTTGCTAAGTCAGATGCATTATCATCATATCCACCAGAGCGGCTCAAATCAGCAGGCTCCACAGAGATCCTGGGCTTGAAGCCTCGCTCATCCGCCTCGTATTCCACCACCTAGAAATGATGTTTTATTATAAGATTTCTGTGCTTATACTTTTCTTATAGTGGTCTATTTATTTATATTTATTATTTTAAGCTGTGCGGCTGCGAATACTACCGTTTACATTTTATATCGGTGGACCATTCCTTGTGATGATGGATTAAGAATATAATTCATCACTCCCTATCTTGCCCGTATATGTCTTAAAATATGACCAAGGGATATAATATGCACTATAGCATTTATGCAAGAGAAGGAGAATTAGAAATAAAATCCTATACCAACATGTCTGATCAGCATAGTATAATAGGTCAATTACCCTCCTATTGCGGAGCAGGCTCGAGCTCAGCAGTGGGACGTACGAGTATATGAGTTGAGACGGACCAACTTCATTTAATGTCATCTAACAAACAAATACATTCCTAAGATGGTTTGACTTCAGGCAGGCGGCTGATCATAAAATTATTGGCAATACTTTTGAAATATGTACAAAAAGAAAAAAGTAGATGTAAAGAACAATATATTATTATTATTCTGTTCTAATCCAATTATTTAGGATGAAAGTAATATGTATCTTCCATCGTGTATATTTGAAAAGGCGGGCAAATTTCTAATAGTTTTATGACCAGCCGCCCTAATGACGTCAACCCTTGCTTGGGAATGTAATTATTCACCAGACAGCATTAAATCGAGCTGGCTTAGGTGATTATAAAGCTATTAGTAGGTCTTTAAGGACATTCTCGAGCAATGTAAGCAAAGTAATAGTAGCCATTATGGTAACAATAAAAAAAGGATATTATGACGCAATACTTAAAGGTCATTGTCTCATTCTTCTCATCATTCATCATCATGATTTCAGCTTATACAAATCCCACTGTTGAGTTCGAGCCTCCTCCTCAATAGAAGGGAAATTAACCTACTATACCAGGCTGGTCAGACTATATTGGTATAGAGTTTTATTTCAAGTTATTCATCTCTTGTATAGAGGTTATATGCATATTTAATCTCTTAGATCCCTCTTCCTTTTACGACAGCCACGGGCAAGAGATGGGGTGATGAATAAAATTTTTACTCCTTCACCACACGGAAAATGATTCTCATCCTAATCTTATTGTAAATACTTGGCGTCGACTGAATATATACCTACTTTTCTTTCATAGATACAAATTGCTAAAGTTATTTTTGAATTTTTATGACACTTTTTATGACTGGCCGCTTGTCTGACGTTAACCTTTCATAGAAATGTAAATATCAATCGGCATCAACTCTAGCTGGCCCTGGACTACGTTAAGTTTATGGTCGGCTTTTACGACACCCATCTACAATGTAAGGTTTGATAGTATTCGTAGCAACTAAAATACTGTTGTGTAAGTATATGTAAAAAAGGTTATTTAAGTTTTTTTTAAATTTGACTAACCTGCTTAGTACCATCAGGCAAAACGACAAAGTAGGTGCCTTCAGCTTTATTATCCTGCCGTGTCTCCGTGTGACCGAAGTCACTTCCAGTCTCGTAGTCATTCACTTTGTAAGCGAAATCGTAGTTAGCAGGTTCCTGAAACGAAAAAAAATTACAACTATAATAACAACACGAGTCGTTGATGTCTTTTGTTTGTTGTTGACACTTTTTAAGAATTCTGGTATTTTGTCTGAAAAATACGAATTAGGTCCTATCAAATTAGAAAAATCTACAAACAAAATATATCTCTATTGCGGACTAGAGAAGAAGAGCATAAAAATTCGAAGTAAAACCTATATTCCAAAACATCTGACTAGCGTGGTATGGCAGGTCAATCTCTCTCCCACAGAGGAGGAGGCTAGGCCCAACAGTAGGACGTATGTGTACAGTGATGGTGATATTGATGATGATTGCAGACGATGATGCAAGCGATTATGGTAATATATGCCCAATATATTGCCATAATCGCTTAATAATTATTATTGACCCAAATTTCACATTTTGTTGTATTTCACTTTAGAAAAAGGAAAAAAATTAAGTTCAATTCCAATCATCATCTCAGCGATGACCCAATGCTGGTCTAGAGCCTTCTCCACAATAGGAGAGAAAATCACCTACTACAACACTCTACTCACTCTACTCAGACGGATCGATATAGGGTTTTATTACGAGTTTTCCTTCTCTTGCATAGATATTATCTGCACAATACAATCTATTTGCCGTCTACATGGAAAAATGAGATTTACCACTTTTTCTCACTCCTTCACTATATAGAATCCCTATTTCAACACACATGCTAATAAGCCTTTTATTTTACAGAAGTCAACATGCACCCAGACGCAGAATAATCATTTGTTGATACTACAAAGAATCATCTTGCATGAGAATCGAAGTCACGGCACTCAACAACGTCACTTCTTAGATCAGAAATAATTAAATACAGTGTCTCCTTCATACCTGGTTAAGTACCTCATTGAGGGCATTCCTTGCATAAGAATAACCCTGATCAGAGAGGCTATCGTACTGATTTGGAACTCCATATTGTTCTGACGGCATGTAATCGCGGGCTGAAGGCGCTCCATACGTATCTGATGGCGAAGACCTGAAAATAAAATTAAAATTTGTGCATATTTAAACACATTTTTCGAAAAGCTACCTTCTAATCAGATACCGATCGTAATCCAGGACGAACGGAGAACAGATAAAAAACTAAAAACTTGTGGTACGCCCAGGGTATTATTTATAAGTGAATTTCTGGTATTATGATGACGGATTTCCTATGTGGGGGTTAAAAATGCATAATCACTATCACGTTTCTGGGAGTGCAATAAGGACAGCAGCGCTTCTTGGAAACTTTTAGCCGCTACTTCAATCACCAAACCACTTACCAAGCATGGTCATTATAGTAATAACCTCATTTAGGGAGTCTTAAGCCCAAAAATGGATGGCAACAAGTTAATATATGGATGTAACAATATCTTGGACATCTAATATGTATGCAACTTCTATAAGAACATTTCAAATAAAATACAATTTCACAATGGTCTTTTATTCATTAAAGTTGAGTCGGTTAAGATTTTATTGGAGTAATTCTTATTTTATTAGTAAATGTGCTAGTATACCTGGCAGCAGCAGTATAAGATGATGCAATGGCGTTGGTCTTCTGATTAGCAGCGTAATTGGATGGGGCACCATACTTTTGAGATATATCCCTGGCGTTTGGCACTCCATATGTATTTGACAAGCTTTTCTGGCTTGGTGCTCCATATGTCTGAGATAAAGCCTTGGCACTTTGGGAATAAGAACCAGAATTCCTCGTTGCTGGAGTTCCATAGCTAGTGGAAATAGTACGTGATCCAAACCCTTGGGCAGACCCTTTTGGATAACCCGAGTTGCTTGACCCAAAGGATGATCCAAAGGATTTTGCAGTGTTCCGAGGAGTTGTGTGGCTTTGAAAGTTCCCAGTTCTTGCCGAAGGAGCACCGTATTCTTGGGATAAAGTTTGCGAGGTACGACTGGTTGGTATACTATATTGCTGAGATGGAGTACGTCCAAAACTACTTGAAGTAGGTGCTCCATATTCCTCAGAAGGAGTGCGAAATTCTGGGGTACCATATAGACTTCCAGGAGTCCTTGCAATATTAGATCGTGAAGATGCAGTACCATGTGACGCACTATTTCTAGCTGTAGGTGCACCGTAAATTTGTGAAGGTGTCGTGCGTCCACTAGGAACACCATATTTATTTGAAAGACCTCTTGAAGATGCTGAATATGAAGATAAACTCCTAGCATTAGGGGGACCATACTCTTGAGATAAACCACTGCGGACATTAGGGGCTCCATAGTTTTGAGATAGTCCAGATTTTGAACTAGTAGTTCTCGCATTTGGAGTTCCATATTCCGTGGATAGAGCATTCCTGGCAGTTCCAAAAGACGCAGCTGGTGGTCCGTATTCTTGAGAGAGAGAGTTTTGGGAGTCATGGTTGTGGTCATGATCGTGACTTGATAGCGCTGATGCATAACTGTCGCTGAAAGTCAAAATATGCAATGTTAAATTTTAGAATTTAATTACTCTTTTTTTAAGAATAAAATAAATCATTATTAACAAAAAAGTTAGTAGGACGATTGGAATGGATTTCCCATAGGAGTGGGTTTGAATATCAGTTTGGCATTTATTTTTCACTAATAAAATATTTTTATAAGAAATAAAAGTACCCTTACCCAACTGGTGGCTCAGCTAATGCAATTGATATAATACATATCAGGGGTATAAACATCTGAAATAAATTAAACATTACGTTTATACAATAAAGATATTATCTGACTTCTAAGACTGCTACAGAAGAGTATATATAAAAAAAATAATTATTATTTGTAAAGAAAGCGCCTTCAATAATGTAGACAATGTAGATAAATTATTAGAATTTGTTGATTTTTCAAAAACCTGCTGTACGATTTCGATAAAATTTTCATTGGACCATTTGGGAAGTATGCCCTTTCTAACAAAAAAGAATTATCAAAATCGTTTCATAAACGACGAAGTTATCCACGAACAAAAATAAAAAAAGGATATATACGGTCGAATTGAGAAACTTCCTTCTTTTTTGAAGTCGCTTAAAAAAGAGTGTGATGAATTGTATTTTTGCTCCATGATTACACGTAAAAAAAATATGACAGGTTTAAAATATAAGATGCCTTTAATTTCATACGAATGTTGTAAAAGCCAGCATTTCCGTGTGGTGAGAATACAATTCACCACTCCCTATCCTACCCGTTGATGTCGTAAAAGATGACTAAGGGATCTAATATGCACGTAAGATCTGTGCAAGAGAAGGAAAACTCGAAATGAAACCCTGTACCAACATGTCTGACCAGCATGATGGTCGAAAAAAAAATTATGGAAGAGGCCCAAGCCTAACAGTGGGACGTATATGGGCTGCGATGATGATGACGATGATGAAAAATCAGCTGAGAAATCACCAGAAGGATAACCTTTAGTACTTTCCTGGAAAGCTTATAACACTAACAATGATTATCAAATCACAAATTTCTGTGTGGTAGCGGCTTCGAATACTACCAACCCTTGCTTTGCTCGTGGGTGTCGTAAAAGACGACTAAGAGCCCTAGATTGACCCGGACCAACTCCATCTGGTACCATTTGGGTCAACGATTACATTCCCAAGGAGGGTTGACGTCAGGCAGGCGGCCGGTCATAAAAGTCATTGCCGAAACTTTTTGCAATATGTCAAAACAGATGACATATTGCGTCGACCCCAAGTAATTGGGATAAGAGCAAGATGATGATGAATGATTATCAAATCATCTACCAAGCCTTTCGAATATCGCATTATTCCAACCTTGTCTACTATTCTCCAGTCCAGTGAGCCGCGGTCTCGGCTAGCCATCATTATTCCACCTTGGGGATCCTATGCCCTATAGTGGACTCAATAGCCCCACTGAATTATGGTATAATCTAGACTTACCTTCATGATTGTTGCTCTCAAATTGTTAATTTATCTGTAACAAAATAATATTTTTTAGAATTCCATGTTTTCCACTATTACTCTGCATAAGTTCTGTTTTAAAAAAAACTAAATCAATATCGGATTATCCATTTTAGAGCTACGATATTAAAGAAACCCTTTTTTTAATATAAAAAAGCTACAATTAGATCCCCCACTTGGTTTAGTACTTAATAAACATACGGTTGCTGGTAAAATTTATGTTTTTTTTTTTTTGTGTGTGGGCTGCGGTCGGCGCGCCTCCGCACCACTCCGTCCGGGGCGACAGAGGGGCTTAAGCACGCAACTCCCGCAACCCACCCGAAAACCACGTCGCCTTCGTCGTTGGGCCGACCACCGGAGCAGAGTTAACTTGTCGTCAGTGGTCGGCCCGACGGAATACCCCCTACTAGGGGTTCCCTCTCATCGACCGACGTCCCCCCCTCGGGGAGGAAAAATTAATCTGTTTGATAGGAGATATTGTAAATGGAAAAACAAGTTTTAGTATTTTTGTAATTTTCCTCGATTGTTTTATTATCAAGCTCATAGTTTATGATTATTTTTTAATTGTTGTTGGTAGCAAACAGCAGCAGCACACTTGTTGGTAAGTAATACTGCCGCTTATGGTCCTGTACTAGGCTACTGTGTGAAGTGAAGACTCATCAAAAGCCACCACACATAAAAATCCTCAGTAAGTTGGGCTGCCGGTGTTCTCGCTCACCGAACCAAGTGCAGTAACAAATTGCTATTACTCAGACGTCGATTTTCTGTGAGAATATGATACTACCCCGGACGAACCGACCTGCGGCGATGGACGGACGACTATCGATCATATAAATTATGCCAGATTAACAGCAATAGACTCAGTATATATTTATTTCAACTCACACACTTCCTACCGTTTGGTTCGAATCTCCTCGTCTAGTAAAATTTAACCGCAGATAACGTAGTTATCTAAGTGGCAGTTAATACAGAGTACCATGGGATTGACCACACATATTTGTTTTCTGATATCATTTGTGTTAATTGTATATTTTTAAAGTTTGCTGAATGAATTAATTATTAAATACGAAGTGTTCAGAAAATTTGGCAACCCTGACTTAAACCTTACCGCAACACGCACGAGCCCGTCATGATGCATGCATAGTTCATAATGTTAAGCTTTTTGTAAAACTATTCATTCTCTTACTACCGCTGTAACGAAGCACATTAAAATTTTATCCTCTGCACAACGCAAATTTTTATTAATTTACCAATTAGCTAAACTAGAATTCCACAAGTCAATTATCCATTTACATGGTCCTGGATCGAGCTGGATTACCGAGTTTATGGAATTATTCAAATAAGAAGAGTTTTGTGGAATATAAGGATTGGAATACGTGAGTCGAGGCAAGGTGTAAAGGTCAAATGGTCAAAATATTAATTATTATACTGTTAATTGCCATAATTTCCACCCATCACTATAGGTTAGCTAATAATAAGGTAAAAGCTGTGTAATAAATAAGAATGTCCGCAGAAAAAGAATTAATAAAGAAAAGAGGTAGTTATAAAGGCCGCATAACAGCTTTTTCTACTTATTTAAATTCGTTAAATATTTCTTCGTTGAGCCCTACCGACATCACTGAGTTGGAATTGCGTATAGGTAAGATAAAGTCTTTATATGATCAATTCGACGAAGTACAGATAAAGCTCGAATGCACAGTTGATAATTTAGATGCTCAGCTGTCCGAGAGAAATGACTTTGAGTCGTCTTATTACAAACTTCTCGCAAAGGGTCAGGAAATATTAAATAAATATTCTGCGGAAAGGGATAGCATGAGTGTAGCAAGTAATTGCAGTAAACAAAATATTGTTAAATTGCCCATTATTCAATTGCCTAAATTTGGTGGCTCCTACGAACACTGGCTCGAGTTTCACGACACCTTTTCTAGCCTAATTCATTGTAACGGTGAGATTGACAATATTAATAAATTTCACTATTTAAGAGCCTCATTAGAAGGGACAGCTGCGGTAGTTATTAAATCAATCGAATTTTCTGCAAAAAATTATGAGATTGCGTGGAACCTTCTGTGTGATAGATTCAACAACAAACGGTTGTTAATACATAATCATGTTTCAGCATTACTAAACATTGAACCAATCATGAAAGAGTCGTCAATTAATATCAAACGTCTAATTGATACATTAAATAAGAATTTACGAGCGTTGGAATCTCTTGGGGAACCAGTTACGCACTGGGATACTCTTCTTATCCATATCATCTCTAGTAAATTAGACTCAAAAACATTCCGTGAGTGGGAAGAGTACAAAGGTCACATGAGTAAGGATGACACTATTACACTAGAATATTTTAACACTCTGTTACGTAACCGAGCTGATTTATGCGAAACGCTTGAATTATCCCGTAATTCCAATCAAGGGCACGGCAATTTACCCTCTAAACATCACAAATATAAATCCATGGTTTCTATACAGAACAGTAGCCATAGTCGTAGTACGGATTCAGTACAGTCAATTAATTCGTGTCCTATGTGTAATAGTTATGAACATAACCTAAACACTTGTTCACAATTCATAGCACTAGATAATAAAGCACGAATGCAATTATTACCGACATTTAAGGTTTGCTTTAATTGTTTTAATACAGGTCACTTTGCAAATCGTTGTAAAAGACAGGGTTGTAAGGTTTGTAAAAGTAAACATCATACAATGATCCATATAAATGATTTTACTCGTAAGTGTAATACTGCACCATTACAAACTGATTGCATCGCTAATAATATGCAGCCAGATGCACCTGTATCTAATTCGGTCGCATTATTATCCAACCTGACGTTAACTGCGAGCGTAGATAACTCCAGTCGCGCCGATAGTGCACAACATGTGTTATTGTCAACGGCAATGATTAAGATACGCGGCAGAAATCACCGAGAGTACACCGCACGTGCTGTGCTCGACAGTGGCAGTACGTCATGTTTAATTACGGAAAGGATGTTTAAAAAATTAAATGTGCCTCCTATTGATACAAATAAATCTGGGTTAGGTATAAATAATATAAGTACAAATATTCAAAAGAGTTGTGATTTGACTATTAGGTCCTTAAATAATTATTATTCGAATAATATAAGATGTTTTGTTCTGCCGTCAATAACCGAGTCTTCCTAGCGGCAACATTAATTTATCGAGGCTTAATATACCGTCAAACATTTTGTTAGCCGATCCTAGTTTTCATTCACCGGCCGATATAGACTTAATTATTGGTGCCGATATTTTTTGGGACATTTTAGGCACTCAAAAGATATATTTAGGGAAAGCTAAACCAATTTTATACGAAAGCAAGTTAGGATGGTTAGTTTCCGGTCCGATATATAATGATTATTTTATGCAGTCGACAAATAAAATTAAATGTAACTATGCAAATATCAATTTTAATGATTCTTCTAATTTTGATTATAATTCACAAACTAACGGTCGCGTTTTGGCCGCTAGAGGAAGTCTGTCCTAAGTATTACTTATTCTAAAGAAGAACGCATATGTGACAAACCTTATTTTAAAAATCAATTCGATTATTCGATGGGCATTTTTGCGTAAAAATACCCTCAAAAATAGTAATATTAAATATCATTATTTATTAGGGAATTCTTTGTTTCCTCTCATTGGAGCGTATAAGTAAGGCTGAATCTACCCTAGGTAAGCTGTATACTGACTTCATGTCAGACTATAAATTATTAGGGCATATGTCGGAATGTACACACTTTAGATCAGATTCACATTATATACGTCATCATAGTCTTGTGAGAAATCAGTTCTACCACATAAGTTAAGGACTGTGTTTAACACCAGTAGTCCTACCACTTTAGGAATTTAGCTGAATTATATTCAGATGGTAGGATCGCAGGTGCAAGATAACTTATTATCTATAATCATCGCTTCAGACTACTTATGCTAAATATTTTAGTGACGGATATGGAGAAATATACCGACAGGTAGTGGTACATCCCGACGATAGTCACTGTCAACAAATTTTGTGGCGTTTTAATTCAGTGCACACCTTAAAAACTTGTGTTATACACTATCATTTACCGACATTATTAGTAGTTTACCAATGTTAAACGAACTTTGTGTGCCACGGCATGTTATTTGCCATAACAGATACGTCTGAGCGTACGGTGCATATTTATACATATCTACGTAATATTAATACTTCAGGCGATTGTATAGTTAGGTTATTATTAGTAAAAACCCGTATTAAGATTGGCGCCTTAATAGGTATTTGTCTTATGAAAAAGCGATTAATACGCTTAATGTTAAGGTTAAATTTAACCTTTTAGACAAATTTAACTATTGTTTGAGTAGGTTAACAATGCTACCTAATAAATTACGACCATTTGTGCGTAATAAGGTCGCAGAGATTCTAGCAAAGGATTAATGATCTCACTTAGCGACATTTTAAACTATTTGAAATCAGTTAATCATATACCGCGCACATTTGCCTGTCTATTCAATCCCTTGATATATGGTGATCAGACCTACCATTTTAAACTTACTTTCATCTTACTGGGCTATAAGCATTATTAATAATTTACCCGACACGTGGGAAGTTACTTTGCAAGTAAATTATTCGAGAAGACCATATCTATAGGTCTGATTAATTTTGATCGGTTTGCCGATTTTTCAAGATTAAACCGTACAGTCGCGTACATTGTACGATTCATTAAACATTGCAAACGTCATTCATTCACTAATACGTATTTAATGCACCACGAGTTACATCTTTATAGTTAATTATTGAAATATATCTCAATCTGAATCTTTTCCTGAATATAATTTATTGTTAATTAAAATTAATATTAATAATTAAGTTATGCCGAAAAAGAGTCCTTTACTTAAAATTAGCATGTTTAAGATCAGCACAATATTATACGTGTAGAAGGACGTTTAGAAAATTCAGATTATTATTATTATGATAAAAAACATTAATTTACAGTCCACACATCGTTTCACTAAATTATTATTTATTTATAAACATAAAGCTTTAAGCATGCAGGCACTCAGCTGTTGTTAGCATCAATTTAAGAGAGGTATTGGCTCTTAGGTAGTCGCAATTTGGCAAAAAAGTGTTACCACCAATGTATACGCTGTAGTCGTTTAAAGGCACAGGTAGTTGAGCTACTGATGGGAAATCTACCTCAAAAACATATTTCATCGGCAGGTTATCCTTTTAACTACGTAGGCGTCGATTATGCTGAACCTCTAGCAGCTATCAGTTATTTTAATTTATTTTGCCACTAAAGCTTTCCAGTTAGAATTGGTTGACGATTTAACGAGTCACAATTTTATTTTAGCGTTGCGATGTTTCATTTAACGTCATGGTAAACCGCAGGATATTTATTCTGATAATGGGACTTCTTTCGTAGGTGCATATAATGAGCTATCTAAATTTTTAAAGAGCAATTACAACTCACTAGGTGAAAGTTTGGCCAACGAAGAAATACAGTTCCATTTTATTCCGGCGTATTCGCCACATATTGGAGGATTCTGGAAAGCCGGTGTCAAGTCATCAATAAATATCATTTAGTTAGAGTGTTGGGAAATTGTCATCTTACTTACAAGGAGTTGAACACTACCTTGAATCAAATTGAGACCATATTAAACTCTCGACCTCTCACACCAATTTCATCCGACCCTAATGATTTGACACATCTAACTCCTGGTCATTTCGTCATCGGACGATCAATTACGGCGCTGTCAGAACCCAGCATGAATAATGCTCATACAACCTGCTCACATGCTTGCAACGCATTGGACAACTTCATCACTTTGGCTTCGATGTCAAAGATGGCACAGAATATGTTGCCGAACTGCAACAACGTACTAAGTGGTGAGTGAAGTGAGATTCTCTAAATTTAAACTGCTTGGTTGTTGAGAAGGAGGAGAATATTCCACCATTGAAGTGGCGTCTAGAACGAGTCATTGCAGGTCACCCTGATTGTGATGGGATTAACAGAGTTGCTGACGGAGTGATACGATGAGTTCTCAGCAAGATTTACATTGTTTTGTTTTGAAAGACAAGCTTTCAAAGTCGGGCGGTATGTTCAGAAAATTTGGCAACCCTGACTTAAACCTTACCGCAACACGCACGAGCCCGTCATGATGCATGCATAGTTTATAATGTTAAGCTTTTTGTAAAACTATTCATTCTCTTACTACCGCTGTAACGAAGCACATTAAAATTTTATCCTCTGCACAACGCAAATTTTTATTAATTTACCAATTAGCTAAACTAGAATTCCACAAGTCAATTATCCATTTACACGAAGCTATTTAAATAAAACAAAACTGCATGTTTTAATATGTAGGCGCGCAAGAAGTATTTCTATAGATTATAGCTACTTTAATAGGAAGAGACAACAAGAGAAAAAGTTTTTATTCTAATTAAACTATACTTATTCATAATATGACCATTATTTCTTTTTGTTACGAGAACGCACGCTTACAGAAAATACTAAAAACATGATTAAACATCGTTTTTAAATTAACAAATCGACTGTTGAGTTAATATTTTTTAGTTTTACATACTTTCTGTGTGCCGAATAAGAATACAATTCACAAATTAATCCCCATCTTGCCCGTCAATGTCGTAAAAGACGATTAAGGCATATATTGGGTACATAATATCTATGCGAAAGAAGGAAAACTCGAAATAACACCGTATGTAACCTGTCTGACCAGCATGGCAATTTGGAGAGGATATGAGTTGAGATGATGCCAAAACGAATGGTGAAAAACAAATTCAATTTTATCAAGTTTATTTAGTGCAAAATCGCTTTGAATTGCTACAAGAATATCAGTGACTAACTTAGAAACACATTTCGAAATTGACCAGGAATAGATATGTACCCCAATCTAGTTCTATGATTATAAAAGTCACACTTCAAAAATAATACAATATAATCAACTAACCTAACAGACGTTGTTCTGTTCAAATCTAAAGCAATAGTAAAATGGATTCTCCTTAAAATTGATCATTCTAATTATTAATCTACATCATTCTCATATCCAACAGCCACAAAAATCATCAAAATCGTTCCAGCCGTTTAGAAGGAGTTCAATTACAAACACACGAACAGAAGATTTATATATATGTAGATTACTTATGTACTTACCCGATTGATATGACTCTGAATGAGCACAGAACTACGAATGGTATCGTCTTCATACCTTCAGTTATTTATACCGTCCAAATTCACAATACCTTTCTATAAAACAAGTTACGTTTTCATCTATATAGCTAATGATAAATCAAATTTGAACTGTATCACCTTGTGATAAGAGTTGAATGAATTTTTCAATATGTTTGCGAATGGTCTATTGTTGATTGATAGTACGTACATATATATGTAATGTCGTTTGAATGAATTGATTATTTGAATATTGTACCTTCATCTTTTTCCATTTGGTGATGGATTAAGAATACAATTCACCACTCCCTATCTGTAGAAGTCGTAAAAGATGACTAAGGATATAATATGCATATAACATCTATGCAAGACAAGGAAAACTCGGAACAAATCCCTATACCAACCTATCTGACCAGCATGTCAATTTCCCTCCTATTGTGGAGGAGGCTCGAACTCAGCAATGGGATTAGCACTTAACACTGCCTCGTATCTAGGTTTTTACATAGTAAAATTACTTTAGCCGTGACTTATAGAGTAACAACTTAAATCTTTTTTCGGAGGAAAGTAACAGTTCACAGAAGTGACGTTCTTATTATATTATGAGCACACGAATTACTTATATATTAATAAATAATATTTAATCAAACATTATATACTAATGTTATAGTAGTAATAAAATAATAATAATTTAGTTAGTTAATTGTAGACATCTGTAAAATGGCGTCTTTGATATTTTAAATTTGGAAGCGTAATAATTATGGCTCTTGTTTTTCTTTTTTTAAATTTATTGTCATCTGTCATGATGTCAAAAGATTTATTTTCTTTTCGTTGCCGTCAAAAATCTGACCATTAACAGTTGCCATAGTACTATTGAAGGTGACAATTTGACTCACTGACGGACAATGTCTAATTAGAAGAAACGAATTATTTTTAACGAAAATTATAACTCGACACTGGCAATAATAGCTCGAAGTAGCTGATTGCCAAGACAAAAAAGAAGAAGAAAAGATTTACTTCAACCGCTTGTCATTATTATGCGCTCTTTACTTTTTTTATGCATCACCCTGCACTGGGAATTAATCCTCGTACTTCATAATTATGATGATCAACTCACCATTAAAGAAATGGGCAGTAACGGTCTCATAAAAAACGTATAAAATTAACTACTAGCTTTTACGATATCTCTGTATAGTGACGGAGTAAGAATACAATTCGCCACCCTCTTTCTTACCCGTGGATGTAGTATAAGACATCTGAGACATATAATATGCATTAGACTAATTACGTTAATTTATTAAGAGAGCTTTTTTGTAGGGAATTTAATTTCCTTCAAAGATATGAAATGGAAAAATTTTAAAATTCATGATGTCCGAATTTTGTGTGAAAAATTCAGTAGCTGTTCAAAAATCGATAATCATAATGATGCACCTCTTAATATTAATATTAAGGGCTCAAGTTTTCAGAATAATTTTCTTTTGTCATCATGAACAATATTTTCACAGTACCGTTAATAAAAAAAATTGTTTGTTTTTTTGTCCCTGTCTAATATGCATATAACATCTTTGCAAGAGAAGGAAATTTTGAAATAAAACCTCTATAACAACATGTCTGACCAATCTGCTTTAGCAGGTCAATTTCCCTTCCATTGTAGAACTCGAGCCTTTTTATTTGGGGTGGGCTATGGTCAGCATACATACTGCTCGGTTCCGTTCGAGGCGACAGAGGGGCGGCGTGCGGCCCCATAACTCACCATTGTTCGTTGCCTTCGTCATTGGGCCGACCACCGGTTCCTTGTCCTCCGTGGTCGACCCGATGTAACTCGAGTCTAGCAGTGGATCATATATCACTTGTAATGATGATGGACTACGATCACCATATAATCCCCAAACGTAGTGATAATGATAGTACCGGTCCTTCATAAGAGAGCCTATATTAACAAAAGATGTTAAGAGGTTGATGCATGCATGAATTTACATATTTTTCCAGTGCGTGATTCGTACGTGTCGCAAAAGATGACTGCGGAATATAATATGCATATAACATCACTGAAACATAAAGAAATCTCTTAATAACATCCTATGCTAACAGAACTGGGAATTTTGGAAGCAAATTATTCTATTTTAAACTAGTACCTTCACCATTTTATCAATGTTGGACCTCAAACTCTGACTTTGAACAAATAGCTCACCACATCCTTTAGAAGTGCATTCTCTGGCGTAACAAGCAGAACCACATGTTAGTCTGCAAATCACGTCTGGGATAATATACTAAACGGACTTTGAAGCAACTCGAGAAAATTGCCGTGCGTTGACCAATCCTAAAGCTGACATTTAGGTCCCTTATACTATGTTAATTCTGAGATGCTATAGTGCTGTGCTTCACGTAGTTGTACATCCCTTTATTTACTGGCAGCCTACTTTGCTTCATATCTCCCACTTTGCATAGGAGAGAAATGGAATCTTTCCAACTCCTCCTGTTTTTCTTTTCTAATGAAAAATGTTGCGGGTTCCAAGGCAATTAAAAGCGGGACTTTCTGAGGGTCAAACCTCAGTGTCTTGCACGGAGACCATTGTGAATCCTGGCTCACAGGAGTTTAGTGTTGGGAATGTGTGGTGGAATTAGTGCCTTAAGAAAAAAAGTAGTAGTAGTTTTTTTATTATTGTTGGTGGCAGATGAGCAAGCAGAACAAATAATGGTAGGTGATACTGGCGCTAATGAGTCTCTGCAACACCAGGGGCATAGCTAGACAGTTGCCCACAGTAAAAAAAGTGCTCTTATTAAACCTCGTTTAAAAAAGGATATGTCATGGCACTCGGGCAATACAGCAGCAGATTCATTTCAGATCTTGCACGTACATACGTAGGAAAAATGATCGCTGAAAACGTACAGTTGTAGAAAATAACGTTGTCGAGGGAATAGATGAACCCTGCTACTATGTCAAGCAGTAGGTTGGTAAAACAATGACGGTGGTACCAAGTCAAACAGTTCCTTAGAGCAATTCCCTAAAGAGTCAGTTTCTCTCCTATTTTGGAGGAGGTACAAGCGCATCAGCGGTAGGGATGTGACTTGGAGGGAAAATAATCGATTTTTTTAAACAATCGATTTTTTGTTCATTTTTTGTTCTTTAAAATAAATCGATTATAAAAAAACGATTTTTTCTGCCAACAGGATTATGATGACCTTTTTTTTAGGAAATCTGGCAGTGAATAATCGATTAATTTCGATTTAATTTTGAATAATAAAAAATCGATTAATAATCGATATTTATTATTTTGATAATCAATTATAAAAATCGATTATTAATCGATTATTTTTTTGTAATAATCGATTATTATAAAAATCGGTTATTTTTTCACATCCCTAATCAGCGGGTGTTATGTAAGCGGAGACGATGAGATAAGAACTACTTATGTTCTCTCTCAACCCATAGAAGTCCCATTGTTAAGCTCGGGCCTCTTCCACAACGGGAGGGAACTTGGCCTATTATACTATGCTGGTCAGATGTATTTGCATAGGGTTTTATGTGGTATCTTCCCTCCCTTGTATAGATGTTTTCTGTATCATCATCATCATCGCAGCCCACACACGTCCCAATGTTGGGCTCGAGCCTCCTCCAAAATGGGAGGGATTTAAACCTACTATACCATGCTGGTCAGACATCTTGGTATAGGGTTTCATTTCAAGTTTTGCTTCTCTTGCACAGATGTTATGTGAATATTACATCCCTTTTTTTTGCGGGTAGGTTACAGCGAGGTCAGCGCACTCCTCGCTCCGCTCCGTCCGGGGCGACAGAGGGGCGTAAGCACGCACACCCGTAACCCACCCGTATAGCACGTCGCCTTCGTCGTTGGGTCGACGATCGGTGCAGAGTTCCTTGACTTCAGTGGTCGACCCGACATTTTTTACATCCCATAGTCGTTGTTTACGATCCACGGGCAAGATAGGGAGTGGTGAATTGTATTCTTACTCCATTACATTTGTCTACGTATCATACATGTGGTGACGGAGCAAGAATACAATTCACCGCTCCCTATCTTGCCCGTGGATGTCGTAAAAGACGACTATGGAATATAATATGCACATAACATCTGTGCAAGAGAAGGAAAACTCGATACAAAAACCTATATCGACATGTCTGACCAGCATGGTATAGTAAGTCAAATTCCCTGCCATTGTGGAGGAGGCCCGAGCCCAGCAATGGGACGTATGTGGGCTGCGATGATGATGATGATACATATCATAAATTAAATTAGAAAAGAAAATTTATTATCATTTCAGCCCACTGCAGGGCTCGGTACTCCTTCTGAGTAGGAGCGAAATTGACCTATATCACGCTGGGTTCTTACATTCTTCGTTCTTACATAGTTATTATATGCGTGTTATATTCCTTAGTCGCCTTTTACGACACCTACGGGCACTATAGTAGGTCAATCAAATTCTTTCTATCTATACAAAGGGTGATGAAATGACTGCACAGGCGGCGTAGTGGTTAAAATACCGACCTACAGTGACGGTGTCGGGGGTTCGAATCCGACGCAGAAAAACATTTTGTGTGATTCACAAATTATTGTTCAGAGTCTGGATATAATTTGTGTCCGTTAGTTTTTAATGTCTCCCGTAATACAAGAATTATTTCCTTAGTACAAGGATCTGCTTTTTAGAAAAAAAAAAGACAGTAATTGTTAGAGCTGTTTTCAAGATTCTAACTATATATATATACTAGCTGACCCAACAGACGTTGTTCTATTCAAATCTAAAAACAAGGAATTCTCCTTGAAATCTATCGCAGCGCCACCTATTGGTTCCAATTGTTAATCTAAAGCCAAAAAAAAGTCCACCTAATTGGTCCTGCCGATTAGAAGGACTTCAATTACAAACACACGATTAGAAGATTAATATATATAACGATACTAGTAACCCGCCCTCGCTTCGCTTAGGTATCAGTCGCCTTACCCGCGGCGTTCCCCTTCCGGTGGGAATACCGAGATAAAATATAGCCTATGTTACTCCCTGATATTATAGCTTTACATTGATGAAAGAATTTTTGAAATCGGTTTCGTGGTTTAAAAGTGAAAGCGTAACAAACAAACATACTTTTGCATTTATAATATTAGTAAAAATACAAGAATTGTTCGCGTTAAATGTGTTAGATTAGTCGGTCACCATACGGCATGTCAATTTATTTGCCAAACCCACAACAGTAACCATAAACCCAATTCGAGCATCTCACGAATTCTATGAACGTTCAATGCCGATATATGAGAAACCAATCTCGCCTTGCATAGTGATACTGTCAACACTTAAAATATATCGAATTTCATCATATATATTTCATGCTAAATAAATCACACAAATATGGGACTTACGATAATATATATCGTATCTATCTTGTATTTGCGTATGTATGTATCTTTGGTATGTATTATATATTTTTGTATATACCTATTTATCTACGAAAAATGTATTTTCTTTTCCATTTTATAACAAGATAACTATCTCGGAACATGCACCTACCTTTTTTCATCACTGCATCACCTATGGTTGACTGGTAGAGAATGCCTCTGGCATTAAGTCCGCCATTGTACTCGTTGCATGAAGATTAATAAATAAATAAATAAAAATACAGTCTCTCTTTTTATTTTATTTTTTATAATTCTGAGGAATATATCCTTGTGTAGATCTTACGCGGGAACGTTAAAGCGTCATATGGTCGTCTTGTATTATATTTATTTTATTTAGGAAAATAAACAGTCACAGTATGAGCTAAATGGACATGATAAAGACTCTTTCATGGGGAGTACTCTGAGGAACTATTTGACTTGGTTCCACCGTCACCATTCTACCAACATACCATTCGACATCGTAGCAGGGTTCATCCATATCATCTGGAAAAGTTATGGTCTTTAACTGTACGTTTCCAGCGATCCTTTCTCTCAAGTACATGCAGTAATTAACTACCTGCTGCTGTATTTTCCGTGCAGACACTGGAGTGAACTGCTGCTGTGTTTCCCGAGCGCTATGACATGTCCTTCTTTAAACAACGTTTAAGAAGAGCATTTTCTTCACGGCAGGCTTTGCCCTAGCTGTGCCACTGGTAATGAAAAAGTCCATGTGCAGCGTTATCACTTACCAATAGGTGTGCTGCCTACTCGTTTGACACCATTGGTAATAAAATAAATGTTACCAATAATAGCATTTACCATATGATACTCAAACAAGCCATCCATCCAAATACGAGTATGTAATCAGCAGATAATTAAAAACTCAAAATTTTCATAGTTATGAATATTCATCATCGTCTCGGCTCATATGTCCCCCTGCTGGGCTCGAGCCTTCTCCATAATAGGAGGGCAATTGACCTTACTATACCATGCTGGTCAGACAGCTTGGTATAGGGTTTTATTTCGAATTTTCCTTCTCTTGCACAGATCTAATGTGCATATTATATCCCATAGTCTTCTTTTACGACATCCACGTGCAAGATAGGGAGTGGTGAATTGTATTCTTACTCCGTCACCACACGGACAATATCTTATTATTATAAGGTGACATGTTAAATAGTTTATTTTTAATAATTTTTCCGTGTGGTGACGAAGTAAGAATACTTTTCACTACCACCTTGATATAGAGTTTAATTTGAAGTTTGCCTTCTTCATGTATTAATGTTTTATGCATATTATATCCCTCAATCGTCTTTTACGACACCCAAGAACAATGCAAGGGTTGGTAACGTTCAGGATCATCGTCAGACGGAGAATGTTTTATAATAATCAAATCAATTAATAGTTGACGAAATCTCTTACAACTCAACCGTTGTACCTTTATAAAGGCAGGTGGTACAGTCAATTAAGGGCAAGGCCGTTCCTGATTACGGAGATAATGTTACACAGGCAAACAAAAGCACTGAACGAACGGCGACCATCAAACAAATGACAATTTATTGCGCTGAGAACAACTTGTCAATTCTTTTGTATCGTATTTGAATACTTGTACTAGCTTTCAATTTATTTGAATGCATTCATGGTTCCGTGGTTTATATCGCGACTTTAAATAATAGTGTCGTCGGTTCGATAATCATGTAGAAAATAATGTCTGAACACAGATTAGTGTTCTGTGTATTGTTCTTAGTGTATATCTTAGTCCACCCGTGACCATGAACGCTGTAAAGTGTTCGAAACGTCGGGTAATCAAAAATCAAATACAAACGCGATAAAATCCGTAGTTTTATTTAAAATGTATAATACTCGCGTAAACATCAGAAATCATTATTGTTCTTAGTGTGTTATTCAAATCAATCAAATCAAATCAAAATAATTTATTTTTCAGAATATTGTCATATTAGTTAGTATTATCTAAAATAAAGTTTCAAATACTCTACCGTTGCCGGTGTACAAATATTACGGGTTGTTTAGTAGATAAATCGAAACAGAAAACAGTCAAACAAAAAGAAATATTAATAATTTGAAATGCAATGTCATGGGTTGCGATAAAATAGAAATCAATTATTGTCCATAAAATACAGGATGATCTCTGTGACAGTTGTCCCTAGTGCTGTCACACTTACGATAAAGTCCGTAGTTTTTTATCGATAAAACTTTTTATTTTTATAATTGTGATTTTCTATTATAATTAAAATACAATTAATGAAAATCTTTTTGAATTTATTTCAAACAAAAATTGTTTTTTGACTGTTTTAATTATTCAGAAGGAGTACAATCAAGGTCTAGGTCACTATTATCGTCATCACTGGAGCGTTCCTGCTAGCACATTTATAATTTTTTGCCAAATAGGGACAGTTGTTAGATCAATCAATCAATTACGACTTATCGTTAATTACGTTTTATCTATACCAATAAATAAAATTGGAGTGTCTGTTTGTAATGTCAAAATAATAGGCTTTTTTCATGCTCACACGGTTATTTGCACGACACCTATGCCTAAAATAGCAATTAAAAAAATTTTGTCTGTCTGTCTGTCTGTCTGTCTGTTTGTTCCGGGTAATCTTCAAAACGGCTGGACCGATTTCGAAAATTCTTTCACCAATGGAAAGATAAAATATCGGGGCGTAAACTAGGCTATATTTTATCCCGATATTCCCACGGGAACGAGAACTACGCGGGTAAAACGACTATAATCTATAACCGAAGCGAAGCGAGGGCGGGTTGCTAGTAAATAAATATGTCTAGTTTATTGACAATAATGGGTACATAATATTATCATTTACTCTGAGACGAAAAGTAATTTTTTAATGTTTAATTAATTCAATTTATGTATTTTATTATGTAACTGTCTGTTTTAATTAAAATATATACAACATAAAAAATATGTTGAAAGTTTTATATAGGTACTGTATTGGGTTTATTTCTTTTATGAATAATTTAAAAAAGATCGGTTATCGATTTACGTATATCGACTATCCCATCTCGTTTTTATTTTCAGGCCAGTATGAACTTGTTCGTGCGTAAGCGTCATTTATGTATTAAATGTTTACTAGTCATTTCAGTACTTACGAGGTACATTTTAGACATGAATATTAATATTTTTATATTTATAATATATTGCAATTCAGTTGCAATAAAACTGGCACGAAAAGAACGAAAATATATTTGATACAAAATGAAATTGTAAACATGTCGCTCGTTCAAACTTACTTCGTTGGTTTCGTTGACATCTGTCACAGAGATCAAGCTATATTTTATGGACTATAATATGTCAAAGTAATAATATATAAAAACATTTTTAAATAACATTATTAAAGTTTGTCATCCATAAATTCGTTGAGTAATAACACTTATTCTTTAAGAAATTAATAATTGCACATTTAAATTTGCTTAAACACAGCTCTTTAAAAGAGTCTGGCAGTTTATTATATACGCATATTGCCATAGAGTAGACATTCTCACTAAATAAATTTGTACCTACTATATGTCAGCGGCTTCAAAAGCTACCAACCCTTTACTCGTTGGCGCCAGAAAGACGAGTGAGAGCTTTACATTATCTCGTCAACAATTACATTCCCAAGGAAGGGTGTTGTCTTAATTGGAACTGATTGAACAGAACGCACCATGGTCTCCGTATAAGACACCGCGGTTTGAACATCGAGAAGTCCTAGAAAACAAGTTTAATTGTCTTGGGACCCATAATAAATTTATCTAGAAAATATAAAAATGGGAGTTGGTAAGTTTCCACTGCTATCCTATGTAAAGCGGGAGACATGAAGCAAAAATGGCTAATAAGCCAATAGATTAGAGGATGCACAACAAGTGCAGCACCACGGATTGAACAGAGATAAAGGGATTGGAGGGCTTATGTCAGACAGGCGATGGCTCATAATTAGGGATTTGACCTAGAGGAAAAATAATCGATTTTTAAATAATCGATTTTTCTCCCAACAGGATTGTGACATTTTTTTTTTAGGAAATGTGAGCCTTTTTTTCTAATATACAATAAAACAATCACGATGACCTTTTTTTTCTTTTTTAGGAAATCTGGCCGTGAATAATCGATTAATTTCGAATAGTAAAAAATCGATTAATAATCGATTTTATTGTTTTGATAATTTTAAATCGATTACTTTTCACATCCCTACTCATAATATTATTGCCATTATTTTTTTACAATATGTAAAATGGAATGGAGTATATACTGCATTGAGTTGTGAAAAGAGCAGGATAATGATTCTCCGTTTGATAATGTGTTAATCTTTAGATCACAATGTGTCATCATTATCATCGCAGCCCACTTATTCTGATTAAATAAAATAACGCCACCTACCGGGTCCAATTGTAAATCTAAACCATTCTCGATTCTCCTAGAACACACACAAAAAATTCATCAACATCGGTCCAGCCGTTCCACAATTACTTTATTAGGTCGTCCTGATGAGCCAGCAGGCAAGCAAAGAATGCTGAAATTCTGTTATCCTACTCCATTGTCAAATCATACTCATCAACATCATCATTTCGACTTATACGTCTCTCTGCTGGACCCTTAGTTCTTGTCGATTATGCATTCCATTTTGATACTCAGTAGAATCTCTTACATAGAAATTATGTGTTTACATATTTTATTCACTGCAATTAAGCTAAAAATCTTTAACTTTCAATAAATTCTCAAACTTGATGAGCTCCAAGTTGCAAGAATTCACATTTCACATCCAGCCGTCAAAAATAACACCCAAGAATCAAATATAGCAGATATATCAATAAAAAAGGTAGTCGCTAAAGATTTAAAATTAAATAGACATTTTTTATTGTACATTTTATATCTAAAACTAGCTGACCCAACAGACGTTGTTCTGTTCAAATAAAGCGCCACCTACCGGGTCCAATTGTAAATCTAAACCATTCTCGAATCCTCTTGAACATACAAATTACTTACTCAATCCAGGAAACAGATATCGCCATCTGTCAAAATCGTTTGGAGTTAACAGATAATTGTGAATGTCAAATAATAGACAAATAATTTGCAATAAAATAACATTGCGACTATAAATTAAGATGTAAGCTATCCTATCTTTCAAGTTGGATCAAACTGCACACGGTGTGTAAATTTGATTAAAATCGGTTAAGTAGTTTAGGAGTCCATTGCGGACAAACAACGTGACACGTAATTTATATATATTAAGAAGATAAGACAAATTTACATTACAAATCTATGTACATCACTACATAGTATAAAACAAAGTCGCTTTCTCTGTCCCCATGTCCCTATGTATGCTTAAATCTTCAAAACTACGGAACGGATTTTGGTGCTGTTTTTTTTAATAGATAGAGTGATTGAAGAGGAAGGTTTATATGTATAATAACATCCATTAAATAGTGGAGAAATACTGCTGTTTTTGAGATTTCTAATGTGATGTCGTAAACAATTACATTTTTCCGCTTATATTGCAAACGCAGGCTGAACCCTACGAGATTTATCAAAATAATGTACTAAGTATTGTACACATTGAAAAAGACTACAGAAAACTCCGCGATGGTATATGTCTATCTCTTATGGATATTCCACAATAACATTTTTTTGTCATTTACTTTTTACGATAAATAATGGCTAATTTTCGAAGCGATTTTAACCAATATAGTATTAATCCTTATCCAATTAAATACCTTAAATACGTTGTAGATTTAATATAGATCTATATGGCCCTTTACAGCATATGATTTAAATGAATATTTTCGAAGATATTACAGATTTAAAAATTGCGGGATGTAGCGTTGGTGTGTCACTCGGCTCGGCACAACAGAGCCAGAGACTTTTTCAAAGTAACTGCGTTCTCAAAATCTAATAAACCAAACTAAAAAGTAAAAAATAAATTATAGTTTAAAAAACTAAAAAAAAAACACTCTTTTAAAATTTATTGAATTAGAAAATTAAAAATAAAACTGTAGTAATAATCAATTGAAAAATTGATGTTATTGTACAAAAAGCGTGGGGGCTTGATTTTAACTGTTGTTAATATTTTATAAATAGTTTATTATCTGTAAGTATCTGTATCTGAAGTTATTATCACAAGCACCCCACGTGTTTTGCTCAATAATATCAATTTTTCAATTGATTACTTCAGTTTCATTTTAAATTTCTTAATTCAATCAATTTTAAAATCGTGTTTTTTAGTTTTTTAAACTATAATTTATTATATACAACGTTCACAGTTTTTCTGTAGTGTATTTAATATCAGCATTGCACCCGTGCAAAGCCGGGACGGGTCGCTAGTATATTAATAAAAGTTCATCTGTTTTCATTTACGATAGTATTTATTTATAAACAGAGTTAATTCTTATACAATAGTATCGAACTTTCCAAAAATGAGTTGGATTCGACGGTTTTTCGTATTTCGTCCAGAAATGTAAAGATCAAATGATAAAGTTGCTGAATCTACCATTTATCATTCATCTCACTCATCATCATCATTTCAGCTCATATACGTCCCACTGTTGGGCTCCTCCACAATAGGAGGGAAGTTGACCTTACTATACCATGCTGGTCAGACAGGTATAGGGTTTTATTTCGAATTTTCCTTCTCTTGCATGGATATTATATGCGTATGATCCCTTAGTCGACTTTTACGACATCCACGGGCAAGAGAGGGAGTGGTAACTTGTATTCTTACTCCGTAACCACACGAAAAGTCGTCATCTCACTCATTAAACTATAATCTAAATAAATAAATAAACTTAAGTGTCTGTTAGTAATGTTGTAAATAATAAAAGATTTTTTCCTGCTCGTGCGATAGATTTTTACACGATACATATGCCTAACCAGATTAAAAAAATTCTACATGTCTCTCTGTCAGTTTGTGCCGGGTAATACCAAACGGCTGGACCGATTTTAATACTATTTTATTGCTATATTTTTTTGCTACTTTTCCTCTCAAGAAACTCTTATAAAATTTTTCTCAGCCTGGGAATCGAGCCCGAGGCCTCATGGACTATAATCGCGTATTATAATATCATAAAAGATATTGGAAATTTTAAAATACGGGGACAAGGCAACTGAAAGCGAAGCGAGGTCAGATTGTTAGTTATAAATATGGAAATGGATATCCTTAATATTATAAAAGTGGTAGTTCGAGGTATTACAAAGGTAAACCAGTAGCTTTATCATAAACCTTTAAAGAAGCATCAACGTGGAAACCAAACCTAACAGTCTCCAATGTAGTAATCTCATTCTTGATACCACCACTTTTCATTACATTTTGAATCGGTGGACCCCAAAAATGGTGGCCGTTCAATGCTTTCTTGTAATTCACAGCCAAATTGCCTCTTAATGATGCTGTATGAACAACTTCTATTTCCAAATAGCCGGCATTTGCAGAAAGAACAGCTGTCACAGCTTGTCCAGGTTTCAGTTCAGTTTCCATTCCACTATTTGTACCAATATTTACTGTTTCCGACTTCTCCTCGCTCACACCCCAAGTAGTAGAAAAAGAAAGCCCTGTAGTACCTTCAACTTTTGCGAAGACTACATTTATATTATAGGTAATCTCTTGAGATACCGTAAATTCCTTACTTTTCGACCAACTCGTGGTCAAAGTGTTCTCTACGGAATGTGATATTCCTGTATTCACTTTTATCGTTTGATTTGACAAATTCTGAAAGTCTTGAGACAACACTACAACTGGTTGCTTCGATATGCCTGTGACTCTCGCCGATTTTATTGCTAAAACTCTGGATACCTGTTCCCATTTATATGTTTTATATAAATCATCCCAAGGAGTAGGACTCTTAAGATAAATATTACTTGCTCGCTTTCCATAATGTTGTTTTAAAGCATCTTCTAAATGTGCCTTATCTACCTTGAATAATTTAACATCTTCATCTGTTATTACATCAACTTCGATACCTGAATATGATATCGTTACGTTATTATTATTATCAACATTCACTTCAATTGATATTTTTGCTGTCACTATTTTTATTAAAGCTATTAACACGAAAAAATTAATAGCCATATCAATAAATCCAAATTTGACAACTGCCTAGCTGTTAATATTTATTAAAACTAAATCATTGATGAACTCTCAATTTTTACAATGAGTAACAGATAATGATTTGACCTGTGATCTTATTTGATATGACTGTTGACTAGTTCTTAAATCTTTATCGTTTATTTCTTTTTATTAAGAATCATTGTATAAAAATTGTTATTAATTATATATTTTTTCTATATCTATATTTTTATCTATATCGTATAGAGACGGTAAATTTTTTATCCACATTGATGTTAGGCAGGGAATTTAATACATTTAGGTGACCCGTTTCATTTAATGAGAATTTTAATGCTACAGATTTTTTAACAACAAGAAATTAAACTCAAAAGACAAACAAACAATATAAAATTATTCAGAGTATCTAAAATTAACCGTTTCCATTTACAACTTATTATAATTAATCGACATCAAGTATTAAGAGATAAAAAGGGTCAAGACCAAGACATTCAGTTGACACAAACAGCTTCATTAATCATACTTATTTATAATTACTTCGTTTCACGATTTGGTAGCTAAAAGGCATATGCGAAATTCATAAAATAATTAATAAAATAGACTAAAAATGCCCAATACATTTTGTAACGTTAAGTGATTTTAAAGTGAATAAATACTATCATATAGATTTTGATTGTGTACTGAAAAATGCAATGATCGTAGATAAATAATTAGGTAACATAAATAGCATAATACTATTAAAATACATATGTGTTTAATAAAATAATCTTAATGAGCAGGAATTAAACATGATTATCTTTTTAATCTTTAACTCATTGGCATTAATTCAAGCAAAAATAACAGTGACTATAAATTTATCACCAAATAAAAGTGATATTATTGTAAAATATTCGGGCAATGATTATAAAATAGTAACACCATCAGAACTTCACCTTTTTAATGTAACCACAGAAAATTTAAAGAAAGGAATGAAGATTGAAATGGGTAAAGCGCCAGATGATATATTTTTAAATGATCCCACCTATTACGGAAACATATTTAAGAAGTTCAGATGGGAACCCGTTAAGCGAAGACTTACAGTAAGTAATGCTAAAATCGTTGATGTTTTAAATGAAGATATAGTTTTAAAATCACAAGTTTATATAAATAATACTACGATGAGCTTGGAATCCAAAAGGAGTCTTTACGAGACAATTGAAAATACAGCACGGTCTTCCTGGTACATAGGCGGTTTGCCTAATGACTATATTGTCTGCAATATAGATCTAAACTTTGGATACGGACATTTTAAATATGAAAATAAATGGAGAAATGATACTTTACATGCCACTAGAATGTCTACAGGAGTGACCAAAAAAGGTTTAATAGAAATAAAATCATATGGCGCTGTGGAGGCAAAATTATTTGCAACGAAAACAATTGTGCTTATCGAACTAGAATATACAGCAAATTTAATTGGTGCTGCTGTAGCAAATTATGCAAGACTCTACGGTAAATATCATTTTTGGGCACCGTCGATACAAAGTATAATGAAAGCTGCTGGAATGAAAAATGAAATAAAAACCAAAGAATTAATAGTGATCAGATGCTTTTTAAATCCAAGATTGGACATGTACGATATGTTTACTAATGAAATAATGGAACCGCCTAGGCCAAAACCACCTCTAATAAGAATATTGCATAATAATAATACTAATCGTTATTTATATTTTCAAATAAAAAAACCAAAGAAAACAAAGAAGATAAACCGGCTAAATGCGAGTCGGGGTCGCGCATGAAGGGTTCCGTAGCATTATCTATAAAAAGCGTCAAAAATCACTTTTGTTGTATGAGAGTACCCCCCCCCCCCCCCCCCTAAATATTTATTTAATTTTATTATTTATTATTAAAGTAAAAATATAACTGAGTATTTTGTGAATTTTCCAAAAGAATACCTGTTGCCATTATCGCTATCGAGCAAAAATAAACAAAAAATGACATTTTTTGTATGGGAGGCTCCCTTAAATTTTATTTTAGTTTGTTTTTAGTATTTGTTGTTATAGCGGCAACAGAAATACATAATTTGTAAAAATTTTAATAGTCTAGCTATCGCGGTTCTTGAGGTACAAGCCTGGTGACAGACAGACGAAGGGCCAGACATAAAGTTTTAGTAATAAGGTCCCGTTTTTACCCTTTGGGTACGGATCCCTAAGAAAGGAGCTTTATTTGGAAAGACATCACAAATTTAAATCATATCTATAACTTATAATTGAACTAAATGTGTGATTTGGAAAGAAATAAATGGTGTTTAAAATAAATTGTGCCAACATGGAAGATATTATTACTTTATTTTATTATACTTTTATTCCTCAGATTCTGAGCCAATACAATCCCATTATAGTGCACGTGCCTCCTACATAATGCAAGCTAAATTAACTTACTATACCACGCTGCTAAATCTTGTGGCAAGTACAAAGTTTTATTTGAAGTTTTTTATCTTTTACAAAGAGTTATCTGCTTACGTTTCTCAGACAAGTACAATAAAGAAATGACGCATTGTGTGTTATGCCCTATGTCTGAACTTGGAAAGATTTATTTTGATTTAAAATAATCCAATAAATACAAACGCCAAGTCGCACTATCTTAACACATTGAACACCATGGGGGTCACCATGTGGGCCTCACTTATCTAGTATTTGGAGCCAGCATAAAGTCGTTTGTTTCTAAAATTTTAATGATATTTTTTATTGCTTTAGGGGCCTTAAAATATGGTGAATCACCGAAAAAATTAATTTGTGACCTTATTTTGCTTAAAGTCGCCCCTGGTTCGCGGCCATATGGTCCACCCACGGCTCCAACTGAACAACTGTATGTCGGCTAGATGGTATCCCCCAAGGCCTAAATGGAAAACTGTAAAATCAGGCCTGCGTTACGTGTTAGGAACTGAAGTATTAATGGGTGCGACGGTGTCATTGAATTTGCAGTGTGACCTGTTTTCAGCATTCATTAGATACAAACATAACTTGTATCAAAACGCCAATTATATATACAAAAACTGACTAAATATCAGGTTTTGATTTCAACTTCTTGATAAATGGCACCTTTTGGCGCTCACGTACACTCGTGCTAAAGTGTTGTGAATATAATTTAATAGTGAATTGTGGATATAGAGACTAAAGACGTGAAGAATATGATAACTCGATAGTGCCACCAATAGCTCCTAATTTTAGCTTATTGCCATTACAAAAAAAAAAAGATGAAGACGAAGACTATAATAGCAAAAAGGGGCCAATAAGACTTAATTTACTTCAGAAAATTTTAATAATATAGCTGTTGTCATAAAACTTTCGAACTATTCGTGCTACGTTCCACTAAGCGACTATAACTTCTTTTTAGTGGTAAGCTATGAACTAGGGATGGCGATCTTTCTGAAAAAGATCGATTCTTGAATCGATTTGAATCGTCGTCCAAAGAATCTATTCACAATAAAATTGAGGTCTGAAGGATCGATCCCCGATTAATCGATCTATCGATCTTTTCTTTTGCGTTTTGTTCCAATTCTATACGAAGTATTTTTTCTGGCGGGATAGTGATGACCTTTTTTTTTTAGGAAATCTGGAGAGAGTAATGTCTTACAATAATATAGATATGAATCGATTGAAAACGGAACACTAGTATCGAAGAATCGCTTTTAAAGTATGGGGTACCTTTCTTCTAGTAGGATTGTGATGAGGTTTTTTTTATAGGACATCTGAAAGTGTCTCATATCTTATCTTAGTATCGAATGGACAGAAAAAAATCAAATGTCGATTTTCAAGGAAGAAAGATCGATTCACTGAATCGATTCAGTACAATATATCGATTTAAAAATCGACCTTTTGGACCTGAAAAATCGATTCTTCGATCTCAGATCGCCATCCCTACTATGAACTGGATTCACCCCGCCCAACCTGTCCCGTGCGACGGATGGATGGTTTGCGGCCCTATAACCTATCGTATTGCCTCCCATCGCCATTTAGCCGACCACTGGTACCGATTCTATGATATTCGTGGCCAGCCCGGAAGCATCTATAACCCTGAAAGTACACCTTTATCCATGCCACATGATGATCACAGTTAATGCGATAGCGGCGAAAAATGGCTTCATTGTTTCTAATGACGTCATTGTCTTTGCTCACGCAGCACTCACAGCAAAGAATCCAAGGGTAAGTCGTCGTGTTTGCGCAAAAATTTGCCCCAATATTTTAAAATTAAAAAGTTGGCAGAAAGATAATTGGATGAGAGCTTAATTTTTCCAAGGAGATAGTCGGCGACCACGGCATAAGATACTACTACTTTATAATACAACTACTTATTACTTTATAATATTACTTTATAATAAACTAGCAACCCGCCCTCGCTTCGCTTCGGTTTCAGTCGCCTTACCCGCGTGGTGCCCATTCCCGTGGGAATACCGGGATAAAATATAGTCTATGTTACTCCCTGATATTATAGCTTTTCGTTGGTGAAAGAATTTTTGAAATCGGTTCGGTGGTTTAAGCGTGAAAGCGTAACAAACAAACAAACTTACTTTCGCGTTTATAGTATTAGTAAGGATAGGTTCATTAAAATTTTGTTTTATACACTCATTTGCAAAAAAAACGGGCGGTTTTGATTTTCATTCATATTTAAAAAGATACAATACCAAAAAGGTTTCAATCGTTTGTACACGTTACTGGCCGGTTTTAAAAATGCTGTGGTATTTAAAAAAGTACGTTCTAAATTCAATTTTTCATTTGATGTTCATTTTTACAGAAAACCCCTTTTTATCCTACATTTTTGGCGCGAAGTTCCAGAAGTTAACATCGACTTTCATAACTTTTATTCAATTTTTATCGATTAATTTCATATCCTTGACTGTCAAAGCTTTATTTAATGCTGTTTGGCTGTATCAAAAATGGTAGATAAAGTGGTAAAAGCTACCAAAATTATCGCGCTGCTTGAAGAGGGTTGCAGCCAATGTTTCGTGGCTAGGAGGCTAAATGTTAGTCGCTCGACAGTCCAAAGGACCTGGCAGCGATATCAGGAGACTGGTTCCGTCGAGAGAAGGCCTGGTTCTGGAAGAAAACCATGTACCCAACCACGGGATGATCGTTTTCTTGTGAGTCGCGCATTGAGAAATCGCAAATCTTCGTATGTGGATCTTAAGAACAACCTCCAAGAAGTAAGAAATGTGCATATTAGTCTATGGACGGTCAGGAGGAGGCTTCTCGCTGCCAATATACGCAGTCACCGCCCGGCCCGCGGCCCCAAATTACTCCGTGAGCACAGAGTTCACAGGCTTAGGTTCGCTAGAAATTGTGAATCATGGACTCAAGACGATTGGAATAGGGTTTTGTTCTCTGATGAAGCCAGGATATCTCTGTTCGGTGAAGATCGACGTCGGCGAGTGCTAAGAAGACAAGGAGAACGCTTTGCAGAGGCATGTTTCGAAGAAATCACACCTTATGGTGGGGGCTCTGTTATGTTTTGGGCAGGAATAAATTCAATGGATCGTACAGAGTTAGTCTTCATTGAAAACGGCTCACTGACTGGGCATCGATACATAACGGAAGTTCTAATTTCTCATGCACAACCCGCATTGGCCGCTCTAGGTGAAGACTCGATTTTTATGGACGACAATGCTCGCGCCCACCGATCCCGCGATGTTAATGCGTATGTGCAAGAGGTCGGCATTCGTCGTTTGGATTGGCCAGCTCGAAGTCCCGACCTCAATCCCATAGAGCATGTCTGGGACGTTCTGAAACGGCGTGTGAGATCAGTACACCCGGCTCCGCAGACCATCAGAGAGCTGAAGAATGTGATTACTGCGGAGTGGGAACGTATTCCGCAAGCAAGTATCCGGGATATACTCGCTAGCATGCCCAGACGAATTCAAGCTGTGATTTTAGCTAGAGGGGGTCACACTCGATACTAAACATTTATCTGCTTTTACTTTATTAAAGAAAAACAAACAAAAAAACTTTTTTATTTTTACTTCATGAGCATATGCACTACTAGCGAATATACACTACTAGCGAGGTTTAGCATTATTTCCCATAAATTGTATCTAAATTTTATGAAATACTGATGAAAACGATTATTTTCTTATTAATTTAGCAAATTGTGTGGATAAAACTACCTATAATTATCAAACAAAGAAATATTAACATTTGAAATGGTTCATTGCTTAGGTGCCCGTTTTTTTTGCAAATGAGTTTATTAAACTAGCTGACCCAACAGACGTTCTGTTTGTTCTCTTCAAATCTAAAAAAAATAGTAAACCTAATTCTCCTTAAAATCGATCGCAGCGCCACCTGCATGTTCCAATTATTAATCTAAACCATTCTCGTATCCATCGGAACAGCCACAAAAAATCATAAAAAACGGTTCAGTCGTTTAGAAGGAGTTTAATAACAAACACACGAACAGAAGATTTATATATGAAAAGATAAAAATAACCAACGCTATTTATAATTTTCATTTCTAATTATCAGTTTCTTCATGTCAGTAATGGTCCGTCAGTAAGTCAAATTGTCGCCTTCAACAGTGTAATGGCCACTGTTAAGGGTATCTGCTTGCGAATTTTGGTGGAAACAAAAAGGTATCTTTAGAAGTTTTATATCATATTGACTACACCTCAGCAGTTCTGTCGCTATATATTACATAAAATGCCATCAAAATTATTTAATACTAGCAACCCGCCCTCGCTTCGCTTCGGTTATAGTCGTTTTACCCGCGTAGTTCCCGTTCTCGTTGGAATACCGGGATAAAATATAGCCTAGTTTACGCCCTAATATTATAGCTTTCCATTGGTGAAAGAATTTTTTAAATCGGTCCAGCCGTTTTGAAGATTACCCGGAAGAAACAGACAGACAGACAAAAATTTTTTAATCGCTATTTTAGGCATAGGTGTCGTGCAAATAACCGTGTGAGCATGAAAAAAGTCTATTATTTTGACATTACAAACAGACACTCCAATTTTATTTATTGGTATAGACTAGCTGACCCGGCGAACTTCGTACCGCCTTTTCTTCGTAATTATTTTGTTTTAGTATTTATCAGTTTAGCTTTAGTATTATCCGTGCGGTGACGGAGTAAGAATTCACCACCCGTGTGTATCGTAAAAGACGACTAAGTGATATAGTATGCATATAATATTTATGCAAGAGAAGGAAAACTCGGAACAAAACCCTATACCAACACGTCTGACCGGCGTGGTATAGTACCTAGGTCGATTTCCCTCCCATAGTGGAGGAGGCCCGAACCCAACAGTGGGACGTGTATGGGTTGGGACTATGATGATGATTTATCAGCCTCCTACAAATGGCTTAAAGTTGCGGATTAAGGAAATATAATACTCTCCGTAAATTCAATCCAGTTAGATTATCAATAATACCATTATATTGACATGTTTGTGGCCGAGGCCGGAGACCGTCCCACCTTCGGCACGAGCCTCTCCTCCTTCCAATGTCCAGGGAAATGTCCAAACACTATTTAAGCGTTATACAGATCCGTGAGATGTTGTACCAGGTGCTCAAGGACCAGCACTCATCAGGAGATACTCGAGAGTGTCGAACGTGACTCCTGGAGTCGTCCTTATTGTGCGGCACTAAGTAGAGATTTCACTTCTGTTCCATGGATGTTGAAAGAAGGGGAGGCTGGTACTCCTGCCAAAGCTGGGGCGGTCTCCGGACTCTGCCTCAAACGTATCAATATAATGGAATTATTGATAATCCAACTGAATTGAATTTACGGAAAGTGTTTCGGGTTTCATGTCGAATTTTCCTTCTCTTGCACAGATGTTATGTGCATAATATATCCCTTAGTCGTCTTTTACGACATCCACGGGCAAGATAGGCAGTGGTGAATTGTATTCTAACTCCGTCACCAAACGGAAAATATTTTTCCTTAGTCCACAACTTTACACTATTTGTGGGAGACTGATAAATCATCATCATCATCATCTCAGCCCATACACGTCCAACTGTTGGGCTCGCACCTCCTCCACTATGAGAGGGAAATCGACCTACCATACCACGCTGGTCAGACGTGTCAATATAGGGTTTTGTTTCGAGTTTCTCTTGCATAGATATTATATGCATATTATATCCCCTAGTCGTTTTATACGACACCCACGGGTGGTGAATTGCATTCTAGCTATTTAATCTACCGCCTTTTTTATCGATTCCAATACCTTTCTTTGTCTAGATCTGCATGTAATTATGCCAAAATGCGGAACCGACGGGACGAACATCAAATGTTTTACAGGTAATGGTACGAGATCCGACTGCAGGATCACTACGTTCATCGCGTACATAATCAAACTCAGATTCTTACATACATTTATGATTAGGAGAATACATTGATAACAGGCTGCCAGTCAATAAGTGGCCGCAAGTAATTTTAATTAAATTTTTGTTAATAAATTTTTGGAACAAAATTACGTTCACTTGTTTTTTAAATAAAATATCATCCACATCATAGCAATGTATGTAAAGAATTCGAAAATCGATGGGTGCCATTGCACATTTGGCCGCAACTACTTGGCAGCCAGGTCTAATCAGGTAATGCTTTGGAGTATTTCTACGTTCATGACGTACACACTCGGTGTTAATGTCAAATAAAAGCTATTTTTTTTTTAAATATGATGATATATGGCTGCCTGTAAACAAATGGCCGCAAGTTAGGGCTGCCAGCTGTTAAACATTCAAGGTAAATTAGATCATCAAGATAAACTGAAAGAGATTTAGCGCGTAATACCACTTGTTAAAAGAGGATGGCGTGTGCCAGCTGTGAGAGTATTTAAAACCATTGCGATTTGACATTTACTCTAAAATTGTAATTAATATTCTGGAAATAAATGAAAATAAGAAAATATTCATTATATAATAAAAAAAAATTGTTTATTTAGCTCAGATGCAGAATAATTTCTTGAGTCAAGAATTTAATCTCTTAACCCTAACATATCATTTTATTCAAAAGGGTTCTCTGGATTCAAGATTAACTCTCTCAAATCAAGTTAAATATCTTATCAGTATGTATTGTATTTGTTGTATTGGAAGGCCGGTATCATTTGAAATAATGTCACAATCACTTGTCATAACTACTTTATTTCACAAATTAATGTAATTAAAAATCACTTTTAATAGTCCGATTATTTGTTTTTATAATAAAGATAGCCGTTAGTAAACGTGTGAACCGAGTTACGGGATTAGCCGCGGTTGATTTATCGCGGAGATTTTTGAGGGGATGTAAGAAGCCGCTATACCATTAGTGGGATCGGATGTGTCACGGCAGAGCTGAAATAGAGGCGGGAGGAGCACTGTTTCATGTATTGCCTGATCGGTCGGCAATCTTAGATCTATGTGAAGATCCACATTGCGCATGATCCACGGTGCTCCCGTCGCTCGGCGAATGAACTTATTCTGTAATGTTTATAAACTATGTAGTCTGTATGGCGTCGCTTGTGTAAACACTACACTGGCAAACATCATGATTGGCCGTATACAAGCGGAGTATAATCTAATTATTTTACGAAGAGATAGCTTGGACTTGGCGTGTACCAAGTCACGGTAATATTATCAATCAGTAATCCAACTTCATACAAACGGATGAAACGCGAGCTATACCTACGCGCCTCGATCTCGGCATGCGCTCGGCATGCAGACAGTCGCGACTGTGCTGCAGTGACGAACGAACGGTGTGTTATTTTTTTAACAATAACTGCGCGAATTTTTCACTAAAATACATAATTATACACATATTTAATATGACAAGTAGGGTATATTGTGTTGTTTTTGGTTGCATGAATTCGTCAATAACGAATCCAGAGATAACTTTTTTTAGATTACTTGCAAACTCTGAAATCTTACATATTATAAAATAATTTTACTTACTAGTAGGTAAGTACATAATGTGTGTCGTTTTAATGTATAAGTATTTTCTTTTATCTCCCGAAAAAAAGTTGTCTGGATTAATAAATAAAGTGAATAAAGTGATTGACACGAGTGAAATAGATAGTTTAGGCGGTTCATGAATCATGTTACGGTAGGTACGCTTGTGTTAAAACTCATAATGTGTTTTGTTTTGTTAGTTTATATAATTCAAAGTAAAGACGGGGTATTTTATTATTAATAATAATAGATGTTTATTGTACTGCGTGTATGAATAGTACTAGAAAAAAATAATTTGACCGTCTGTCTGTCACTAGATAATTTAAATTTATAGACCGATTTGTTATTTAAACATAAACATGTTTTTTTTTTAATTAAAACTACCAATCAAAAATCAACACACATTGGCAACACGCACAAGTTGTGTAGCCATCTTGACACTAAGTCGCGGACTCGCCTTATGTGAGGTCCTAAGGTCAATCGTTTGTCTAAGGTCACACCTAGATATTTGACCTCCCTTGTTCAGGGTATGGGTTGGTCAAGCATCTTGATCTGTGGGGTCCCTTCGACTTTTTTTTTGTGTGTGTATAGCTGTTGGTCGCAGATGACCTTGACAGCTTAACGCGGTCAATGGGTGAGCGCTGATGGCTCTCAACCCGGTATCCCTTCAACTAGCAAACTTTGCCTTTTATACTGTTTTCGTGGTGGGCAGACTGGTAACGTCATATAACGCAAATACTGTTTATTTACCGATACCAATGGTCGCACCGTTATATTCATTATTTAATGTTTTTTAGCTTTTCTCTTTCATTTGTTTATTATAAGTACAATATTGATATATTTATTAACTAATATTTAATCTCAAATTAATAACTGTATTAACGAACTGAAATAAAAACTAATATTTTTTCAAATATTATATATATATATATAGTATGCTGTGTGGTAGTGGCTTCGAATACTACCAACCCTTGCTTTGCTCGTGGGTGTCGTAAAAGACGACTAAGAGCCCTAGATTGACCCGGACCAACTCCATCTGGTACCATTTGGGTCAACGATTACATTCCCAAGGAGGGTTGACGTCAGGCAAGCGGCCGGTCATAAAAGTTATTGCCGAAACTTTTTGCAATATGTCAAAACAGATGACATATTGCGTCGACCCCAAGTAATTGGGGTAAGAGCAAGATGATGATGATATATATAGTATCTTTTCTGTTATAAAAGAAAGAAATAATCATAATTCTATTCTTCATGAATACACTTTTTTCATTTTTACTTGATCAACAAACATTTTTTTATTATATAATGAATATTTTCTTATTTTAATTTTTTTCCAGAATATTAATTACAGTTTTGGAGAAAATGTCAAATCGCAATGGGTTTATATACTCTCACAGCTGGCACACGCCATCCTCTTTTAACAAATGGTGTTACGCACTAAATATCTTTCAGTTTATCTTGATAATCTAATTTACCTTGAATGTTTAACAGCTGGCAGCCCTAACTTGTGGCCATTTGTTTACAGGCAGCCATATATCATCATATTTAAAAAAAACGCGCAAATCACTATGCAAATTATGAAATCAAATTTTGTTTTTATTTACATAAATCGTCGAAATACTTTTAAAAGTAATGTTAAAAACCGTCATAGTTACCTATATATTTTTTAGGAGTTGCATACGTACGTGCAGTATAATGACTTGTACATTACGGAACGGTTCCGGCGTAAGCTCCATTAGGCTCCAATTGAAATGCCTCACTTTTTATGCGTGAACTTACCTTCTATACGTTATTATTCTAAGCCTAACACGTTAAAACACTAAGGTTTTGAATATAATACAAGAATACCACATGACATTGCCAGATTCCCGCCAAAATCTCTAAAACCAAATATACCTACATGAGCACTGCGTTCCGTGTAGGGACTAATCGATACTAACGAGTACTCATATGATATCGATGCTATCCATTCGATACTACTACTAGTAGTACATAACGCTAACATTCGATATCCAGTACAAGTATCGAATTGGCAGGTATCGTAACTGAATTGGGCGGAGAGCTCGATTTACTTTCGTTTATGTTCGGTGTTTAAGTATGAAATAATATCTTCAGGACATAGAATTAAACAACGTGGGGGGCGGGGCCGGAGCACCTCCACGTGGTGCTCCCTGGAAACGTCCATTTGGACGTCACGCGTCCATTTGGACGGCCAAGATTCCGGCAGGCGGGGGTCTCCGCTTGCGGCTCTGATGGCAGAGCGCACGACGGATCTGACCCGGGGCCAATGGGGTGGATGTGCCTCATGGCACTCCGTCGCCAGAGACGGTGGCGTCACGGCCCGGGGGCGTGACGGGTCGGTCGCTCGCGAGCGGCCAGACCCGGAAGGCCCAAACCGAAACCCTGAGTGTGACTGCGGCTGAAGCTCAGGACCGGGGGTCTTCGGACCGCGGGGAAGAAAACCCCTATAAAAATCACCCCAATCTTGAGTTTGGCCACTCGGCGAGGAGATGTATGGCTGGCGGGTTAAGAAGCGCGCGAGCGTCCAGTCGTTAGAGTGGTAGTCAAGGCAAGACTTAAAAATGTTCCAAGAATTGCAGATATTAAAACGAGCGTAGCTACTCCAGAGGGTCCCGGCCAAGCCGGGGAATCCCTCACTGTGCCGGTGTCTGAGCGCGAGATGCGCACAAACACCGGCACGGTCAGTCTACGATCGTATGGGAGGGAGACAATCGCTGCTGTAGTTGCCGAGAGCCTGGCAAAACACCCGGAGGCTCCGAAGGTGAGGAAGAAGCAGAAGAGGAGAAAGCTGATCGCCACCACCGTACACTCCAACATGGTGCGTGCGCGAAAGCAGGCGGCTAAGAAGGAGGCGGCGCGGCAGGCGCAACTAGCTGCCGCCGCGGCCGCGAGCGACGAGGGCGGTGTGTCCGCAGCCACCGCAGAGCCGTCGCAGAAAATGGACGCCGATACTGCCCGGCTGTCAGGCGGAGAGGAGAGCGACGAGGGCGGATCAGCCGCAGGACCGTCGCGGGACGAGGGCGGGAAAGCCGCAGAGCCGTCACCAAAGAGGCGCGGAGGAAGGAACAGCTCGACGGGGCTGTCGAGCCACGAGGGCGGCACCGCCGCAGAGCCGTCGCAGGACGAGAGCGGCGGTGCTGCAGGGCCGTCCAAACCAATGCGCAGAATAGACAGCTCGACGGGGCTGTCTGACAAATCCGGGAGCGACATCGCCTATATGCTGTCGACCGACGAGGGCGGCAGTGCCGCAGGCCCGTCGGAAGAGGAGACCGACATGGCCTCGAATATGTCGGCGGACGAGGGCGACAATACCACAGAGCCGTCTACCGACGTAAACACCATCCAACGGCTGCAGGTCGACCGGAGGAGGGACAAGGGCGGCGGATGCGCGGGTCCGTCCGAAGTTGGTAGAGTTGGTAGGAGTAGGGAAGGCAGGCTGTCAGTTGAGGAGAGTTTGGTTAGGCCGTCGTCCAGGAGGAAGGAGATAGGTAGGAGAGAGAAGAAGCAGACAGGTAGGGGGGCTGCCGAGGAGGCTCTAACGGCAGCCCCAAGTGTAAAGGAGAGGGAGGAGGCCCCCCGCCCGAGCGTCCGGAAGCGCCCCCTGCAAAAGGGTGGCGACGCGAGCTCCGACTCGGACGGGAGTTTCATCGTGCCTCCTCCCAAGGTCTCGACCACGCGCCGTGGGCGCAGGGGTAGGGGATCGGCGGTGGCGGCGAGGCCGGGAACCCCAGGTCCGGCCGGCCAGAGCGGCGAGGTTGCGGCCCTGCAGGCCGCGAATGCCCGCCTCAGTAAGGAGATTTCCGGCCTGCGGGAGCTCAACCGGAAGCTCGAGTCGGAGCTGTCGGTGGTGCGGAAGGAGAACCGCGGGTTGGCCAAAGACGTAGCTGACCTGCGGTCTCAATTCGCACTATTAGTGCCAGCCGCACCGCCGACGCCGGCCTCGCCGGCGAAACGGGCTGCGCCGGAGAGGGCGGGCCCGTCGACTGCGCCCGTGGCGCCGCCTGCGCCTGTGGTGCCTGCCGCGCTGGTTGCGCCCACCGCGCCGACCGTGGGCGCCGCCAAGAAGCGTGGCGGGCCCCAAAAGGAGGCAGAGCTGCTTCCCGTGGTGCACGGCGTGCCGGAGGCGTCGATGCGCGTCATCTTTGCTAAGCTTGAGCTTATGCTGGATGCGTGCATCAAGGCTTTGGTGGATCGCCTTCCGCCCGAGCCACCCCTCCGGCCGCCGCTCGCCACGGATAGAGCGAGGCGGCCGCAAGTGTCGGCTCCCACCCCGCTGCCCTGTCAGGGTGGCCGCGTGGTGAGCCACGCTGTGGCCGCCGCTGGGCCCAAGGGGGCCAAGAAGGCCGGCAAGGTGCCGGCTCCCGCCAAGGCCGGACCGCGGCCGGCGCCAGCGACTGCATCGCAGGCGCCGGCCAGCGCACCCGCGACCGCTCCTGCTGCGCTCAGCGCTGCTGCCAGGCTCGAACAGGGCTGGCAGGTGGCTGAGCGGGGCAGGAAGGCACGCGGCCAGAAGCGGCGAGCAGCGGCCAAGAGTGCCGCCGTGGCTGTCGCTCCCCAGGCGGGAGCCGGCAGAAAGGGGAAAAGGTCGCGCAGGGGCCTCAAGTTGCCAAAGACGGCCGCGGTGGTCATCACCGTGCTGCCTGAGGCGGCTGAGAGGGGCCTCAACTATGAGGCCGTCCTAAAACGCGCCCGGCGGGAGCTGGACGTCTCCGACATCGGAGGCGTCGAGGCTAGGACCCGCAAGGCCCGGACAGGGGCTCGAATCCTCGAGTTCCCTGGGGCCGAATGCACAAAAACGGCCGATAGTGTGGCTTCGAAGCTGCAGGGGCTGTTCGGGCCAGAGGATGGCGTCCGAATCGCCAGGCCTGTCAAGTGCGCAGAGATGCGCCTGACGGGCTTGGACGATTCCGTGACGGTGGAGGACGTCCGGGACGCCATTATGGCGCGTACCGGATGTTCCTTGGACACCGTCTGGATTGCAACCATCCGCCCTGGTCCGGGCGGCGTCGGTGCTGTCTGGGTGCAGTGCCCAGTGGAGTCGGTCAAGCAATTGGCCGACTCAGGCAGGCTGCTCGTGGGCTGGAGTTCAGCGCGGGTAACCATGCTGGAGCCCCGGCCCGCGAGGTGTTACAAATGCATGGCGGTCGGGCATACCCAACCGACATGCAAAAACTGCTTTGCCTGCAGCGGGCTATGCTTCCGTTGCGGTCAAACTGGACACCAGGCGGCATCGTGCTCTGCGGTGCCCCACTGCCCCGCGTGTGCGGCAGGCAATAGGCCTGCCAAACACCGCATGGGCTCTGGGGACTGCAGACCCCCGGCATCGGCCCCAAAGGGGCGGGGCGGCCCATCGACCGGGCCAGCCCCCGCTCCGAGCGCGACCCGATCGCCCGTTAGCGCGGAGGAGGTGACGATGGATACGGACCGTTAATGGACCCCGTATCCATCCGTCTCCTCCAAGCCAATCTCAACCACTCCGCCGGTGCGCAGGACGTTTTCCTGCAAGCCATGGCGGAGTGGTTGATAGGAGTAGCCGTAGCCGCGGAGCCGTACGCGGTGCCCGACCGGCCAAATTGGCTGGGCAGCACCGACGGTACCGTGGCAATCGTCGCCTCCACGTCGTGGCCTTCGTCGCCTCTGATCCTTAGGGATAGGGGCGTCGGATACGTCGCGGCGGACTGGGGAGAGATTACGCTCCTCGGAGTATATCTCTCCCCTGCCTAGAGAGCGGCTGATTTCGGGGTCTCCCTTACCATCTTGGGAGCCTCGTTACGGCGATTGGCACCGCGCCAGGTGATCGTATTGGGGGACTTCAACGCCAAGTCCGTGGCGTGGGGGTCCTCCCGTACGGACGACCGAGGACGGGCGGTCGAGGATTGAGCGGCGGCACTGGGCCTCTGTTTGCTGAACAGAGGCTCGGTGCATACATGCGCGCGACCTCAGGGCAGGTCGATAGTGGACCTTTCGTTCGCTAGCCCTGAGGTCGCCGCACGCGTGGGGAGCTGGTGCGTCGAGGAGTAGGTTGAGACCTTGTCGGACCACCGGTATATCCGGATGGAGGTCTCCCTGACAATCCCGGCGCCCGGCAGGGGTCACGGGGGGGCGGTAGGGCGTCCTGCGTTCCCGCGATGGGCTGTGGGTCGCTTAGACCGGGACCTGCTGGCGGAGGCAGCCATCGTTCACTCGTGGCTGTCCTCTGCCAACCAGTTGGACGGGGTGGACGCCGAGGCTGGCCGCATCCGCAGTGCGTTGACGCAGATCTGCGATGCGGCCATGCCCCGGGTACGGCGTCTGCCCCCGAGGAGGGCTGTCCACTGGTGGTCCCGGGAGTTGGCGGATCGCCGGGCCGCGTGTATTCGCGCCCGGAGGGCCTACACCCGCAGCCGGCGGCGCAATCGCAGCGCGGAACTGGAGGGCCAGCTTTACGAGGGCTACCGCAATGCGCGGTCGGCCTTCAGGCTGGCCGTCCGTTCCGCCAACGACGCCAGTCGGCGGGAGATGCTGTAGAGTCTCGACCGTGACCCCTGGAGTCGCCCCTATGGCGCGGCGCTGAGTAAGCTCCGCGCACGGGGCCCGCCCCTCACCGAGACTCTCCAGCCCAGCCTCCTCACCCGGGTCGTCGAGGACCTGTTCCCACGACGGGCGGAACACACGCCCCCGGTCATGGCGCCGCCAGACAATGACCGGGAGGGCGATGGTGGCAGTGTTCCGCCCATCACGGAACCGGAGATGGGGGCGGCGGTGGCGCGCATGCGCGGAAATTCCACCGCCCCCGGGCCCGACAGTATTCCAAACCGTGTGTTGGCCCTGGTCCTCGACCATCTGGGTCTCCACCTCAGGGAGCTGTTCGACGCGTGTTTAGCGTCCGGGCATTTCCCTAGGTGCTGGAAGGAGGGGAGGCTGGTTCTCCTGCCGAAGCCGGGACGGCCTCCGGAGTCACCATCAGCCTACAGGCCTATCGTGCTGCTCGATGATATGGGCAAGCTACTGGAGAGGGTAGTAGCTGCCCACATCGAGCGGCACCTCGTCGGCACGGGGCCCGATCTGTCGGACGCCCAGTTTGGGTTTAGGAGAGGTCGTTCGATGATCGAGGCCCTGTGCGCTCCGTTACCACGGAGTGCCAGCTTACCTGAAGCGGCTGGTGGCAGACTATTTGGAGGGGCGCAGCGTCCTCTACGCCAACCGAGTAGGGGACGTTGTGCGAACGCCCATGACGTGCGGTGTTCCGCAGGGGTGGATCCTCAGACCCACCCTGTGGAACATCGGCTACGACTGGGCGTTGCGGGGGAGCCTCCCACCCGGGCTGGGCGTGATTTGTTACGCCGACGACACGCTCGTCACAGCCCGCGGTGGGACGCTACAAGAGGCGGTAAGCCTGGCGACCTCAGGCACCGAAGAGGTCGTCAAGCGGATCGAGGCGCTGGGGTTGAGGGTGGCTCTGGACAAGACGGAGGCCCTCTTGTTCCATGGGCCCCGTATGGACTCTCCCATCGGCGTCTCGATTACCGTCAATTCGGTTGGGATCAGCATCCAGGCCCATATGAGGTACTTGGGCCTGGTGCTCGACGGGCGATGGTAGTTTCGGGAGCATTTCCGCAGGCTCGTCCCGCGGCTCGTCGGCGTGGCGTCCGCCCTACAATGGCTGATGCCGAATGTGGGCGGACCGAGCGCGGCATGTCGACAGCTTTACGCGGGGGTCATCTGGTCGATGGCCCTGTACGGCGCACCGGTGTGGGCGGGATCCATGACCGCCCGACTTAGGGCCCTTCTGTGGCATCCACAGAAGGTCATGGCGGTCAGGATCATCCGCGGGTACCGCACGGTGGCGACGGAGGCGGCGTGCCTATTGGCCGGGACTCCCCCGTGGGACCTGGAGGCGGAAATGCTCGCCGACTTGTATCGGCGGGTGTCGGGGGTGCGCGGGGAGGGCGGTGTTGTTTCCTTGAAGGAGTTCACCGCCTGGCGCGTCGACGCCCGCCGGGATGTCATCGCCCGTTGGGCAGACCGGCTGGAAAGGCCTCGATACGGTGTTTGAACCGTGGAGGCCTTCCGGCCGGTGCTGATGCAGGGGTTGGAAAGGCGGCACGGGGTGCTCTCCTTTCGACTCGTACAGGTCTTGACGGGGCATGGATGCTTCGGCAAGTACCTGTACAGGGTCGCTAGGAGGGCGAGAACTCCGTCCTGCCACCACTGCGATTGCGACGAGGACACGGCGTAGCATACGCTCGAGGTCTGTGTCGCTTGGGCAGAGCCACGTCGTGAACTCGTCGCAATCATCGGTGCCGACCTGACGCTGCCGACCATCGCTAGGGAGATGCTCGGCAGCATCAGGAACTGGGACGCAGTCGCATCCTTCTGCGAGGCAGTTATCTCGCAGAAGGAGGCGACGGGACGCGAACGCGAGGAGCACAGCCTCGACGAAGCGACCCGCCGCCAGCGACTGGGGCGGCGCAGGCGGGATTACCTGCGTGCAATGCCGCCCTAGCCGAGGCCGCGGGTGACGTGACTGGGGATTAGTCCGTCACCCGCTGAGAGGCCGACCGGGTGAGGAAAGACCGACGTCCTCCGCGAGGGGGGAACGTCGGTCGATGGGAGGGTAGGGGATATTCCGTCGGGCCGGCCACTGATGACAAGTAACCCTGCTCCAGTGGTCGGCCCAACGACGAAGGCGACGTGGTCTTCGGGTGGGTTGCGGGAGTTGCGTGCTTAAGCCCCTCTGGCGCCCCGGACGGAGTGGTGCGGAGGCACGCCGACCGCAGCCCACCCAAAAAAAAAAAAAGAATTAAGCAACGTTACTGAAGAACGTTGCTACTGAGGAAGCAAGATAATCGACACATAGACTCTACCAAGATACCTTCATTGCAGTTTGATAATAATATCATACGATACGATATTAAAGTACACAATTATCAGTGTACCTACAGAGATATACATATTCAAGTTTGAAAAGCTGTAGTCACGCGTTGTTATGTTATGGTATGATGTTGCTTGTCTTATCCAATAAAGCTTGTAAATTTATTTCATTTTGGCCACGTTTCTGTGTCCAGTAGACCGCACAGCTACTTTGGCAGCAGTCATGAGCTCTTTAGTACTGCAAGCTTAGAATAATAACATATAGAAGGTAAGTTCACGCACAAAAAGTGAGGCATTTCAATTGGAGCCTAATGGAGCTTACACCGGAACCGTTCCGTAATGTACAAGTCATTGTACTGCACGAACGTACGCAACTCTTAAAATATAAATAGGTAATTATGACGGTTTGTGCATTCAAATGGTGTGACAACGCATTTGAAAAATATAAAAAGATTATTAACATTACTTTTAAAGGTAATTCGACGATTTATGTTTATAAAAACAAAATGTGATTTCATAATTTGTATAGTGGTGTGCGTGTGTACGTGTTTAATCGTCTGCGCGCCATTAGTATTTTTAGATTCAAATTTTGAAAGTTCGAAGTATTGACACTATCCTTCTATACGTTATTATTCTAAGACTGCGTGATTGTATAAAATTTTCCACCCTACGTTTCAAATTCACTGATTTTCTTACGGTCGAGTTTGTACTAGAGCTGACCGTCTATAGTACTATTTAGTTTGTGGTCCGTTCTGAACCAAGTTCGGTCGTCTGTCTGTTACTTTTAACGACCCATAAAGTTTCGATTAAAAGTATCAATACCTGAATGGTGTCGTTTCACCCCTATTAGGTATAGTTCCCTATTATAGTTTGGTATAACATCATTATGTTGTTTTTCGTTCTTACGACCCGAATGCTCGGACTGAATATTGCAATGCATGGCAGGTTTCTATCCGTTCGGAAATAGCAAGAACGTGTGCGTCTTTTTGAACATTATCCATACAAGTGAAACATTCATGTTTTCTAATCTGAATTCCTAATAAGGAAACAGTACGTGTGTGTCCAACCTAATAGTAGGACGCGTAAAGGCCCTATCACCCAACGTCGATAGGTAAAATATAATATATTATTTAAGTACATATGTAAAACAGTATAAAATTTGATAAAAATTGATTCGTTATTAACGATTCAACGTTCAACAGATTCGTCTCTTTCCCCAAGCGACTAACTTTTCGTTTGAAGCTACCAAAATTCGATATAATGTTGGCACCGCTGCCCTTTGTTATTTTAATTTGTCACACGAAATTACAACTGTCAAACTAATCGAAAGCAGAGTTGCCAACGTAGGCGATTTGTTGCCATTTAGGCTACTCGGGAAGCAAATTGGCGACGAAAAATTATGAAAGGCGACTGGTCGCCTTTTAGGCTACTTGCTCGACATAGTCTTTGAATAAAGTATACGAATGAATCACGACACAAATAATCACAAATAGATAAAAAATAATACTCACTTAAACTTATTTTACATAATATTAATCGCAGTCTTTATAAGACTATTTCACGCAGTCTTTATTTATTAATTCTTCGTTCTTTATTAATCGCAGTCTTTATAAGACTGCGATTAATAACTAAAAAGAGCGTGTGTACAAAGTACGCATGGCAGAAGTGAAACTTCTTAATCCTTCATCCTTCATCATGCATCCTTTATCCTTTAACTCATACTCTCACCGGCTGAATCCTATACATTTATGTGTTTATGTCTCTATGGACTCGCTTTTTCATTTCATCGAGTTTAAAATCACAACGATTCTAAAGAAGTTTCACTTCAAAAAGAAAATTAGTCACATTTTGTTAGTTTTTGGGGAATAATAGCTTGAAACCTAAATCATTTGACAGCTCCTTAGTTAAAGATTCATGATAAGAAAAAATAATGGACATAAATATTTCTTCTTATATCGTTGCTCATAGCTCTACGCGCAGCATCGATCGTGTGTCAAAAGTTTTGAAAACGTGTAGGAAAGCCTCTTGAAAACGTACAATTACACATATTAAAGTGTTCTGCAATTATAAAGAATATTGCAGAATCAGCTATCCTTAAAGAATTGTTAGAAGTGGATAATCAGTTATTAGATGAATCCACCGATATAACAACAGAAAGATGTACCTATGGCATATTATATTCGATACTAGAATTCAAAATTGGCAAATTTGTTGTTGATTTTTTAGGCTTTCAAGAAATATTTGAAGCAGCAACGCACGCTTTGTATACATCGTTTATCGATATAGGTTTAAACAATAAAAATCTGATCGCAATAGGAACTGATGCAGCTAGCTTTGTTGCAAACATCCCCTCTTTTCACTCTTTTACAAGCAGACATATCCTATTTGCAGCTATTGAAGTGTGTATGCACTCCTTCAGCTTATGTCCATTCAAAGTATGCACTTAATTACCGTCTTGCCTTGAAAACTTTTGGCGTTTTGGGCTATTTTAGGCTACCTCGACGCAAATTCGGCTACATTGGACTACTTAAGGTGAGAAAAATGGCGACATTAGGTTCCGAGTCGTTGGCAACACTGGTCGAAAGTCAAATCATCAAATGTCGTCAAAAGTAGGGATGAGCGATATTAGTAAAATATCGATATTGAAATCGATATTGATACCGATAGCCAAATATCGATAAGTCGATATTATCGGACACAAAATATCGATATTTTGTAATATCGATATTTTATAATATCGAAAGTAAAGGAAAGAAAATTCTCTAGACAAATTTTGACGAGCTTTTTTTTTAGGAAATTTGTCTGGATGTATTAAGATACAGCGGGACTTACGACGAAATAAAATCCTCCGGACAAATTTTGATGAGCTTATTTTTTTTTTTAAGAAATTTGTCCAGATGCCTAGGAATCACACATTTTATCAAAATTATGTTATTAATAATTTTTCATTTCATTGCAAAAGCGACATCGATATCGTATTAATAATATCGATATCGTGTTCATAATATCGATATGGCGATATTTTATAGTTACAAATATCGATATTGAAATATCGATATTTCGGCGGCTAATATCGATATTTCAACAATATCGATTAATATCGCACATCCCTAGTCAAAAGCATAAATTATAAAGTGTTGTAGTAGTCAAGAGTACAAAGGTTTGGTAGATGAATTGCATTCCTTTCCTCCTATATTATTTATTAATTTGACGATAATATTAACACAAATTAAATTACAAATGTATAACAATATATTCGTGTAGCATAGTCAGTCTTTAATCTATTTTTTATAATTCTTTTCATGTAGACGTTCATGTTTTATTTTTATTTAAATCATTTTGCGAGAATTTTCTTAATCAAGACTAGTGTTTTATTGATTAATTACTCTCACTTGGCTACATACATTTTATAATCATGGTAGAAACCGTCGGACTATTAATATGTGTGCCTCTATATCTATTTGGGTAAGTAACTAAGTATTTCATTACTATTTATATAGTACGTAGTAATAATATACAATTGGGACTCAAATTCGCTATGTATCCTTCACATTTATTTATTTTTTTAATGTCCTTTTTTATTTTATTATTATTCTAAATTCACACATACGAGCCGATTTTAAATAATTTATTTTAAAGATATTTTTATAAACATTATTTGATTATTTTGACTATAAAATTTAGACTAGCAGAAATATAAGTTTTACAGTTTAGCTTTTTATATGTTAAGAGAAAGTTCATACATAATATTATTTAGGTCATATTAACTTTTGAATGAATTACTCAATTTTGTTCTAATTTTTCACCTCTGCCAGTTTGGGGTTGGTTTATATTATTGTGACCTTCAACTATAACTGTGGTAAATAAATAATACATTGAATTCAAATTATTCCATCATCATCATCGTCGCAGCCCACATACGTCCCACTGTTGGGCTTGGCCTCCTCCACAATGGGAGGGAATTTGACCTACTATACCATGCTGGTCAGACATGTTGATATAGGGTTTCATTTCAAGTTTTCCATCTCTTGCACAGATCTTATGTACATATTACATTCCTTAGTTGTCTTTTACGACATCCACGGGCAAGATAGGGAGTGGTGAATTGTATTCTTACTCTGTCACCACACAACAAATTATACATTCACAATCACACATTCACAATCACACATTCAAATTATTACACAAGAATATTTATAAAAAATTATGGTATTACATTGGATTTGCTATTCAAGTTCTGTGGTGATGTCGGTGATTGAATAATACTACAATTTATCATCTCCATTCTTGTCTATGGCTTGTCTATATAAAGATGACTAAGGATTTAAATATACATATAACATCTATGAAAGAGAAAGAAAACTTGAAATTAAACCCAGTACCAACAAGGTTTAATGGATCAACTTTCTTTCTATTGTCGAGGAGGATTGAGTGCAACGGTGGGACGTATATGAGCTGAAATTAATAATGGTATTAGAAACAAGATCGTTATCATCATCTTGCTCTTATCTCAATTACTTGGGGTCAATGCAATAATGTCATCTTCTTCCATACGGTCCTATCAGACGTCATCTCTGCAGTCACTCCTAGGCTATCCATGTCATGCCTCACGCAGTCCATCCATCTTTTCCTCGGTCTTCCTTTAACCCTAAAGCCTGCAACATTCATACCCAAAACTTTTCTATTATTATTAGTAACAGTGCAAATAATAATCCAACTATTTTTTTAAACCAGGCTGTTATGAAGATTAGGGTATTTTCTGCAAAATATTTTACCTATTCATATTAAAACAATATCCATGTGGTGAAGGAGTATGAATATAGTTTACCACCCTTTCAAGTGCTCGGAATTGTCGTTAAAGATGACTATGGAATATGCAGATAATATCACTGCTTGAGAACTTGACAATAAAAGCCATTTAACCAATGTTGTATATTAGATCAATTGCTTTCCAAAAAAGGATTAAATATGCTATAACATCTATGCAAGAGAAGGTAAATTCAAAATAATTATATTCTGCAAAAAAAAGCCTTCAATAATGTAGACAATGTAGATATTTTTTTAGATTTTTGTTGATTTTTCAAAAACCGCTTGTCCGATTTTGATAAAATGTTCGTGGGACCCTTTGGAAAGTATACCCTTTCCAACAAAAAAAGAGTCATCAAAATCGGTTTATAAACAATGAAGTTATCCACGAACAAACATAAGCATATATATGGTCAAATTGAGAAACCTTCTCTTTTTTTGAAGTCTGATAATAAAACCATGTCTGACCAGCATGGTATAGTAGTCCAATTTACCTCGCATTTAGGAAGAGGCTCCAGCCCAAGCATGAGATGTTTATGAACTGTGATATTGATGATGAAAATAAATTTTATTTGCCTCTAATTAATACATGCAAATTTTCTGTGTGGTGACAGAGTAAGAATACAATTCACCACTCCCTATCTTGCCCGTGGATGTTGTAAAAGACGTAAGGGATATATTAATATGCATATTACGTCTATACAAGAGAAGGAAAATTCGAAATAAAACCCTATACCAATACGTCTGACCAGCATGATATAGTAGGTCAATTACCCTCCTAATTAGGAGGAGGCTCGAGCCCAGCAGTGGGACGTATATGAGCTGAAATGATGATGATGAATACATGTAAATCATATCATTTCGCCTTAATTACCAAAGACTAAGTATAATTCATTATCAATTGCTTTTATCAGCTTATCACAAACATCCTATTATTTTTTTACAAAAGATATTAACTGTATCCAGGGCTGGGCAAAATACATGATTTGATTTAATTAAAATACAAATTACAAAATACTCTCCTCTTGCAGGTATTTAAAATACGAAATACAAAATATTTCTAAATTGTGTTATTTTATGGGTGGGCTATGGTAAGCGCACACGCTGTCCATTCCGTCTGGAGCGACGAAAGGACGGCGCGCAAGCCCATAACCCACCCGTACCCACGTCACCTTCGTCGTTGGACCGACCACCAGTTCCGAGTTCCCTGTCCTCAGTGATCGGCCCGCCGGCATACCCTTTCGGGTACCCTCACCTCTCGACGTCCCTGTCCCGGGACGTCGGTCGCCGTCACGCGGTGAGCTTCTCTGCGGGTGCCGGACTAAAGTCCCTGGTCCGGTCACCCGCGGCCTCGGCTAGGGCGATATCAAGCGCAGGTACTCGCACCTGCGCCGCCCGAGTAGCCAGCGGCGGAACGTGTCACCGAAGAGGAGTTCCTCGCACGCAGGATCCGCTGCCTCCTTCCGTGCGATGAAGGCCTCACAGAAGGTGGCGACCGCGTCCCAGTTCCTGACGCTGCCAAGCATCCCTAGCGATGGTCGGCAGCGTCAGGTCGGCTCCGATGATTGCGACGTTTTCACGGCGCTGCTCTGCCCACGCGGCACACACCTCGAGCGTGTGCTGCGCCGTATCCTCGTCGTAATCGCAGTGGTGGCAGGACGGTGTGCTCTCCCTCCTAACGATCTTGTGCAGGTACCTGATGAAGCTACCGTGCCTCGTCAGTACCTGCACCAGTCGGAAGGAAAGCACCTCGTGCGTCCGCTTCAACCACTCCATCAGCACCGGCCAGAAGCCCTCGACGGTCCTAACACCGTACCGAGGCTTCTCCAGCTGGACTGCCCAACGGGCAATGACGCCTCAGCGGGCGTGGACCCGCCAGGCGGACACACATTCTTTTAACGTTCTTTTTGCTAAGAGAGAGTCTCCCACCCGGGCGTAATTTGTTACGCCGACGACACGCTCGTCACAGCCCTTGGTGGGACGCTGGACAGGCGGCCTGGAGGGCGAGAGGACTGGCAACTCTCAGCACCAAGACGATTGTCAGGGAGATCTAGCCGCTGGGGTTGAGGGTGACCCTGGACAAGACAGAGGCCCTCTTGTTCCACGGGCGTATGGGTCCTCCCAACGGCGTCTCGATCATCAAGACGGTTGACATCAGCGTTCGGGCCCATATGAGGTACATACTTGAGCCTAGTGTTCAACCTTGGCGGTTCCGGGAGCATTTCCGTCGACTTGCTCCGCGACTTGTCGGCGCGGCGTCTGCCCTCTCTTGGCAAATGCCAAAAGTGGGCCAGCGCAGCGTGTCGACGGTCGTACGCGGGGCTCATCCGGTCGATGGTCCTGCACGGCGCTCCTGTGTGGGCGGGTCCCTGACCATCCGTCTTAGGGTTATCCTGTAGCGTCCACAGGGAGCCATGGCGGTCAGGGCCATACGCCGATACCGCACGGTGGCGACGGAGACAGCGTGCCTGTCGGCCGGGACTGCCGGAACTCACGGAAGGAGGCGGCGGATCGTGTGCGTGAAGAACGCCTCCACGACCACACGGTCCGCCACCGGCGACTCCTGATGCTGCCCTAGCCGAGGCCGCGGGTGAGTGGTATGGAGATTTTAGTCTGTCACCCGCAGAGAGGCTAACCGCGCGACGGCGACCGATGTCCCGGCTAAGGGACTTCGAGAGGAGAGGTTACACTCTTAGGGTATTCCGTCGAGCCGACCACGGAGACAAGGAACTCGGTAGCTGTGGTTGGTCCAACGACGGAGACGACGTGCTACGGTGGGTTATGGGGCCGCTCCTCTGTCGCTCCGGATAGAGCCGGGCGGCAGGTGCGGTGACCATAACCCAACCAAAAAAAAAAAACGTTCATTTTGGTAAACAACACATTTTATAACTAGGTTGGGAGCATTGATACCAATATGACTCTGTTTATTTCAAAGGACAGTTTAAATAACTAAAGTTTTTTTTAAGACAACACCCTGCACGAAGTTAATAATCCTTGTATTGCGGGGCATTTTACAAATATATTTAACGGACACAAATTACATCCACACTTAAAACAACAATTTATGGATCGTATAAAGTGTTGTCCTACGTGGGATTCGAACCCGTCGCACTGGCATTGTAGGTCGGTATCATAACCACTACGCTATCTATGCAGTCAAAATCTATTCCATTGTTATAGAATAGGAGTAAAATGCACCAAATTGCAATCCTGCAGCCAGTCTATAGTAACAATTGTCGCCGTGAATCTAACCCAAAGCTGTTTCAATACTCCGATGAATTCGTACAAGTATTTGTGTAAAGATGTATTTTCAAGCCCTAAGTAGTTAAAATACAAACTACAAAATACCCCAACGTTAGGTATTTGAAATACCAATTACAATTTACATTTTTAGGACGTAATTGAAATGCAAATACTAAATACGTATTTGTATTTCAATTACGTATTTTAAATACAAGTAATTTAAATACTGCCCAGCCCTGACTGTATCATACTAATTGTGTTACTAAGATATTATATTATCTCCAGACAAGCCACAGTGGTTAATGAATGAACACAAATCAACTTGATAGAGATAAGAAGGTAATACAATAGAGACAAAGTCCAACCTTCCTTCAACTCCAATGGTTAAGACAGAGATTTGTGACTTAACTTGCTAAAATATGGCTATAATAGTTATAGAATACCTAAGATTTATTATCATCTGAGCCTATATATAGGTCCACTGTTGGCTTGGCTTCCTTCACAATGGAAGAAAACTTGACAAAGGGTAATAGTTATGCTCACTATAAAGGCCTGTTTGGGGTAGCTACGAGGAGCGGATCACTCCCTTCCTTTCCACCTCTCAACCACAATGGTTGAGGGGATTGATGGCTGCTGATCGGGTGCCGCTTGCGGGATCTGCTCTACCTATAATCGTTTTCATTATATTTGAGAATTATATTACATACTAGCAACCCGCCCTCGCTTCCTTTCATTGTGGTTGAGGGGAGTGATGGCTGCTCTACTGGTTAACTCGTGATCGGGTGCCGCTTGCAAGATTTGCTCTAGCCATAATCGTTTTCATTATATTTGAGCCTTTGACCTCAAACAAACAGACAGACGGACAGACAAAAAATTTGTGTATAACATTGTGAAAAATTAAAAGAAAAATTAAAGCTGGAGTTATTAATAGGCACCTGTAATTTTATTTTTGGAGCATTTCACGTCAAGCGGACAACCAAAAAAAGTGAGGTCGTGCGTGAATTTTTTTTTATATTCTGGTTAGTTATATTTCTAGTAGACGTGGATGTGTACACACATTTTTTTCGTATGATGCTTTATTGCTGAGTTATGAGCTTTTGAAAATTTACTACGAATGAAGTCATGAATTTTTGGATTCTTATTATCTGCATCAATTAATTTGTAAAAAAAAAACTAAAAAGTTTTGTTTCTTATAGTTAAAAAGTTGAGGTTTTTAATTTTTTTGTCGAATTCTATATTTAAATTTTTTACTTATACTAAACCGAAAGTGAAAATTTCTAATCCATATTTCAGTAACTTCGACACTTTTTTTTAATATTTTACCTTAAACCCCACTGCTAAACTTGATCTTCCTCCTCATAGGCAATTAACTCATATAAATTAACCTACTGTACTAGACTGCTTAGAAAGGTTGGTAAGGGAGAGAGTTACTAGACCTATTTTTAATTTAACTAATATATAAAGTACAAATGTCTATTAGATATTGTCATCATAATTACGATTATTTGATATTCGGTTTGACCAGAGATATTAATCGTAAATATTTATTTAGTAATCTGTCCCGTAAACAAAAGTGTATACGCATGTGTGCGTGCATGTGTAGCGATTGCGTTGTAGTGTGCGTAATGCCTTTTTTAATGAATTTAATGTATTTCTAATCCATTATTATATGAAATTTCAGTTTTATGCACTTCTCCTTATTATATACTTCAACTGTGCCAAATTTCATACTTGTCCATCCACATAATTTTCGTAAAAAGGGGTACAAAGTTTTTGCTTCACGTATTTATATATAGATTGCCTTAAGCCCACGTTTTTCAGCGTATTGAAAGTGTAAAAGAGTTCAGCTTATGAAAAAAAAAGTGCTCGGATTTTAATAAATTCGGTATCATTCGACGGAGATAATTTCGCTGATTCCGAATATGTATATAACTCAATATCACTCTAGATGTCGCTTAAACCAAATAGCTTTTCACCCCTCGATATAACATAAATATTTGCGAGAGAAGGAAAGTTCGAAAGAAAATCATATACCATCTGACTAGCATGGTATTTTTCAGCGGACCGCCCATAGCCATGAACGCTGAAGTATGCTCGAAATAATCAAAAATATACAAGCGCAGTAAAATCCGTTATAATCGTTTAATTTATACTGCGTAATACTCGCATAAACATCAGAAGTCATATCAAAAACTTTATTTTTTATATATCCAATTTTTATATATCCGTGCTAGCAACCCGCCCTCGCTTCGCTTAGGGTTCAGTCGCCTTACCCGCGTAGCTGCCGTTCCCGTGGGAATAAGGATTAATATCCTATGCGTCTAAATAACTTTTAAATTATCACGTTATAATGTGGCCATTTTCTTAAACATTAAAATGGGTTTTGTACGTTATCCGTAAAAGATAAGACATATGCTATCGCGAACTTTTTTGTAGATCTATAAAAGATACACAATTCTACCATACATTGTTTTGATATATCTCCAACGGATCAGACAACGTTTTCGATAAAAGCTTCCGGGAGGCTTGACTTTTTCTGACCTCTTCGAGAATTATCGTCATATTTCAACCAATTTATACAAATGATTGATGTATTATACATAAAAACCTTCCCCGTGAACCACTCCGTCATTTGATAAAAACCGCATGAAAATCTATTCAGTAGTGTTTGAGTTCATCGCGTTCAGACAGACAGACAGAGGCGGCCGGAGACTTTCCAGTATAACGTATCAAAATAACTGTTTCCTGTATTAATATCTTAAACTTAGGATATCTCTTAAGATAAACAATTAGTTTATCGGGTCGACCACTGAAGTCAAGGAACTCTGCACTGGTGGTCGGCCCAACGACGAAGGCGACGTGCTATGGTGGGTTACGGGACCGCGCGCCACCCCTCTGTCCCCTCGGACGCAGCCGGGCGGCGGGAGCGCTGACCGCAGCCCAACCCAAAAAAAAGATAAACAATATGTTATTGTAATGCGACCATATTCTTTTTTCTGTGGTGATGGATTAAGAATACAATTCTCCGCGCCCCTTTTCTACCCGTGGGTGTCGTAAAAGACGACGAAAGGATATAGTACCCATATCGCACCTTTAATTCAATACCTGTTGCAATACTCTTTTTAATGCCATATAATTGCTGAGCACTGAATTTACACATTGCTTCAATTTATATATTTTAACTAGCTGACCCAACAGACGTTGTTCTGTTCAAATAAAGCGCCACCTACCGGGTCCAATTGTGAATTTAAACCATTCTCGAATCTCATTGAGCACACACAAATTACTTAAATTACTTAAATCCAGTCAACAGATATCGCCATCTGTTAGAATCTTTTGGAGTTAACAGATAATTGTGACTGTCAATTAATTATAGACAAATAATTTGTAATAAAATAATATTGCGACTATAAATTAAGATGTAAGTTATCCTATGTTTCAAGTTGGAGCAAACTGCACACGGTGTGCAAATTTGATTAAAATCGGTTAAGTAGTTTAGGAGTCTATCGCGGACAAACATCGTGACAGGAGATTTATATATATTATTAAGATTTCACTTACCTTTTTAATTTTTTTCGAAAATGTGTACATCACTAATATTTTAAATTGTAATCACTAATTAATAATAATTAAAATGAAAAAAAAATGTGTTTTAATAGGAATAATAGTTGTTAATAAAATATAAATAAAATACAATTATTCCTGAAACGATTACTTACTATACTCTTATTTATATTATTTAATATTTGTCATAAATCTTTAAATAGCTCTCCTGTAAAATTTGTTTATTTAGGATAGTAACGGTATTGGATTAAAGGTGCGATATAACATCTACAAAACCCTATATCAACCTGTCTGACCAGCATGGTATAGTAAGGTTATTTGCCCTCTTATTGTAGAGGAGGCTCGAGCCCAACAGTGGGACGTATAAGAGCTGAAATGATAATTATGACAGTGAAATGAGCCGCCGATCGCGTTCAATTACGAAGTCGATATTGGGACATAAATTGCTTAACTAATGTTAACCTTATCGTATGACAGTTAAATAGAATTACATCATTGTTGCTCCAATTACTGGCTTATCAAGTATTTTTTCCGCCAGCTACACATATCTTCTAATTAAGTAACTGTTTGAAATAACAATTATTTTGTACAATAAATCATACAAGTATTTCTATGTGGTGACGGAGTAAGAATACTATTCATCACCCTATCTTTTGCCCGTGGATGTTGTAATAGACGATTAAGGGATTAAATCTATACCAATAAATAAAATTGGAGTGTCTGTTTGTAATTTCAAAATAATAGGCTTTTTTCAGGCTCACACGGTTATTCGCACGACACCTATGCCTAAAATACAGAATAAAAAAATTTTGTCTGTCTTTCTGTCTGTGTTTGTTCCGGGTAATCTTCAAAACAGCTGGACCGATTTCAAAAATTCTTTCACCAATGGAAAGGTATATCAGGGAGTAACCTAGGCTATATTTTATCTCGGTATTCCCACGGGAACGGGAATTACGCGGGTAAAACGACTAAAACCAAAGCGAAGCGAGGGCGGGTTGCTAGTATACATATAATATCTGTGCAAGAGAAGGAAAACTCGAAATGTAACCCTATACCAATATGTCTGACCAGCATGGTATAGTAGGTCAAATTCCCTCTCATTGTGGAGGAGGCCCGAGCCCAATAGTGGGACGTATGTGGACTGCGATGATGATGATAATATATATGTAAGAGAAGGAAAACTCGAAACAAAAACCTATATAAACACGTCTGACCAGCGTGGTATAGTAGGTCACTGTCCCTCCCGTAGTGGGCTCGGCCCAACCGTGGAACGTGTATGGTGTATGAAACATCAGAATTCAATATTGTGACCTTTGTATTTTTTTTTTTCAGATTGTTCTTCCTAGGGACGTCGATAACTTGTGGTTTGATAGTATTTCATGTCGCCATCGTGCCTATTATATTTAAATATTCAAAGGCTTTTAGAAGAAATTTAGTTTTTATTAATTTTAGTAAGTAATTAATTATGATTTGTAAACACCGATTAATGTAACGTTATTGCGATTTACATTAACCGGTGTTTTCTTCTATTCAGTTTATCTAGGACAACGTAAGAGAAGGAACCAACTCATCACACTAGCGTGGTATTCACTTTTTTTTTATTTATCCGGCAGCTTACAGCTACTACACGCCTTCCGTGTCGTGACGGAGTAAGAATACAATTCACCACTCCCTATCTTGCCCGTGGATGTTGTAAGAGACGACTAAGGGATTAAATATACGTATAATATATCTGTGCAAGAGAAGGAAAACTCGAAATGAAACCCTATATCAACATGTCTGACCAGCATGGTATAATAGGTCAAATTCCCTCCCATTGTAGAGGCCCGAGCCCAACAGTGGGACGTATGTGGGCTGCAATGATGTTGATGTTGAATACACGCTTAATAATGTATTCTAACAAAGGCCAATTACAAATTTTCAAATTTAGCGTACAATCTATACCAATAAATAAAATTGGAGTGTTTGTAATGTCAAAATAATAGGCTTTTTTCATGCTCACACGGTTATTTGCACGACACCTATACCTAAAATAGCAATTAAAAAATTTTTGTCTGTCTGTTTGTGCCGGGTAATCTTCAAAACGGCTGGACCGATTTCAAAAATTCTTTCACCAATGGCAAGCTATAATATCAGGGCGTAAACTAGGCTATATTTTATCCCGGTATTCCCACGGGAACGGGAACTACGCGGGTAAAACGACTATAACCTATAACCGAAGCGAAGCGAGGGCGGATTGCTAGTAAACAATAAATTGATAAAAGTCTGCAAATGATAAATTATAATTGCAAAAATGTGCAATATGCTTAAAAATTAACTGAAGTAAAGTTATCTGAACAAAAATATGCAATTACTTATGTTATCTCCTAAGTTACTACATTTCAGAAAAGAAATCGTTGGTTAAAACATTTTATACCAGCAACCCGCCCTCGCTTCGCTTCGATTTCAGTCGCCTTAACTGCGACGTAGTTCCCGTTCCCGTGGGCATACCGGGATAAAATATAGCCTATGTTACTCCCTGATATCATAGCTTTCCATTGGTGAAAGAATTTTTGAAATCGGTTCTGTGGTTTAAGCGTGAAAGCGTAACAAACAAACATCCTTACTTTCACATTTATTTTTAGTAAGGAATGTAACGTGTATTGCCTAAGACGATGACCGAACAACGCCTGTTGGATCAACTACTAATCAAACTGACTGACTGATATTGTTTTTTTCTAGTACAATGGCCGATAAATGTAGATTTTGACGAACCGTCCGCATCAGGCATCGATGGAGCTCGCAACCTCAGCATAGAATACCATTCAAAGATCGATAATTGTGAAGTTAAAATCGGTAAGTATTTTCTTTTTAATGTCATTATGCTCATTTACACTGTGCTGTGTGGTAGCGGCTTCGAATACCACCAACCCTTGCTTTGCTCGTGGGTGTCGTAAAAGACGACTAAGAGCCCTAGATTGACCCGGACCAACTCCATCTGGTACCATTTGGGTCAACGATTACATTCCCAAGGTGGGTTAACATCAGGCAGGTGGCCGGTCATAAAAGTCATTGCCGAAACTTTTTGCAATATGTCAAAACAGATGACATATTGCGTCGACCCCAAGTAATTGGGATAAGAGCAAGATGATGATGATGCTCATTTACACGACTCCGCTCCAAAACCGCTCCTGCACAATACCGCCTAAAACGGAGATGATTACTCCACGCGCGCCGGCACCTGGCAAGCTACCCGCTTCCAGCTGTCAGGCAACTAGTTGTCGTCACGCATATAGCTAGCAGTCAACTACCGCTACCGCGCACCGGCCGTTTTTCTTTTTTGCGACAAGTGTGTTCGGTTTTCATTGAAATAACTCGCAAGAGGCGGTGTTAAATAAAATTTAAAATTACAAGTATGTGTGTTACATTTACAGTAGAAAACACAGGTGAATCTAAACACAGGTCTCTGACCAGTGTGTGTTACCAGTGATGACTTACGGCACGGAAACGTGGTCCTTAAATGTAGGCCTCATATCAAGGCTCAAAGTCGCTCAGCGTGCTATGGAGCGGGCTATGCTCGGGATTTCTCTGCGAGATAGAATCCGGAATACGGAAATCCGCAGAAGAACGGGTGTAACCGACATAGCACGAAGAATTAGCACGCTGAAGTGGCAATGAGCAGGCCACATCGCTCGACGAACCGACAACCGCTGGGGAAGAAAGGTTCTCGAGTGGCGACCACGTATCGGACGACCCAGTGTAGGACGCCCCCCACTAGGTGGACCGATGACCTAGTGAAAGTAGCTGGGCGTCGTTGGATGCAGGCGGCACAGGACCGCTCATTGTGGCGCAACATGAGGGAGGCCTACGTCCAGCAGTGGACGGCGATAGGCTGAAATGATGATGATGATGATGATGATGATGAATGATATACAGTAGAACCCTTTTAATACGATCACGTTTAATACGATTTCCCGCATAATACGCCATTTTGCGTCAGTCCCAGCAACTTGAGATATGTTTTCGTACATTTCTTAACGCTTAATACGATCGTCATCCCGTTTAATACGCCAACACGTGCCACTCAAATACACATATTACCCCTTGCGGCAGCGGCCAGCGACTGTCGAGCGATCCTAAGTGATAATGACCGAGAAGAAGATGAGTCAACTCCGATTTTGTCACACGCCGAGGCACTATCAGCAGCTAATGATTTAAGACGCTATGTAACTTCTTTGAATCAAAGCGAAGACGCACTGCGAAAATTAAATTACGTTGAAAATCTTGTAATTGCTAATGCCTCAAAATCTTTTTGTCAAACTAAAATAAGTGATTACTTTATGTAACGTAATAATAATAAACAACATTTTTTTTTTATATTTTAAATATTTTTTATTTTTTAATATTTAAAAATGTATCTAGTAGTAAGTATATTAAATAAAGAAAATAAACAAATTTTATTTAGGTATTTTTTAAATATTAAATTCAATATGTAGGTATTTAAAATAATAATTAGGTTATAATGAATAATAATGGCTCGTTTTTCCCTTTCCGGCATAATACGCTTTCCCGCCTAAGACGCGTTTTTGGTCGGATCCCTAGGAAATCGTCTTAAACGGGTTTTACTGTATATCGCTTTAAGTAGGTAGTCTAATTAATATGTATAACTATAAATAATACTAGCAACCCGCCCTCGCTTCGCTTCGGTTATAGGTTATAGTCGTTTTACCCGCGTAGTTCCTGTTCCCGTGGGAATACCGAGATAAAATATAGTCTAGTTTACGCCCTGATATTATAGCTTTCCATTGGTGAAAGAATTTTTGAAATCGGTCCAGCCGTTTTGAAGATTACCCGGAACAAACAGACAGACAGACCGACAGACAAAAATTTTTTTTATTGCTATTTTAGGCATAGATGTCGTGCAAATAACCGTGTGGGCATGAAAAAAGCCTATTATTTTGACATTACAAACAGACACTCCAATTTTATTTATTGGTATAGATATGTAACACATAAAATTTATGATAAGTGCTATATATTGCCTTGGGTGTTACTTAAAATGATGGTGATGTTGTTGTAAATAGACACTAAGCAATTATTAATTAGGATCATTGAAAATTATCTAAGAAAACTCTAGAACACCTTTCTTTTTGAACACCCTGCACTGATGGAATAATCCTTGTATCGCGGGGGACTTTACAAACTTATAATTAACGGACACAAATTACATCCAGACTCAGAACAACAATTTGTAGATCGCACAAAGTATTGTCCTGCGCAGGATTGGAACCCACAACACTGGTAGTGGTACCGTAGGCCGTTATCTTAACCACTGCGCCATCTGTGCAGTCATTAAAGTTCACAGGGATTTCTAACCCTTCTTTTTGCACTACTCAACATTTGGAATAGTGTTCTACTTTTTAGACATTTTTAGGGTTCCGTCCCCCAAGGTAAAAACGGGACCCTAATACTACGACTTCGCTGTCTGTCCGTCCGTCTGTCTGTCGCCAGGCTGTATCTCAAGAACCGTGATAGCTAAGCAATTGAAATTTTTACAAATTATGTATATCTGTTGCCGTTATAACAACAAATACTAAAAACAAAATAAATATTCAAGGGGGGCTCCCATACAACAAATCCTTTTCTGCTCGATATCGATAATGGCAACTGGTAAGCACTTGAAATATTCATAAAATACTCAGTTATATATTTACTTTAATAATAAATAATAAAATAAAATATAAGTGCTGTGTGGTAGCGGCTTCGAATACTACTAACCCTTGCTTTGCTCGTGGGTGTCGTAAAAGACGACTAAGAGCCCTACATTGACCCGGACCAACTCCATCTGGTACCATTTGGGTCATCGATTACATTCCCAAGGAGGGTTGACGTCAGGCAGGCGGCCGGTCATAAAAGTCATAGCCGAAACTTTTTGCAATATGTCAAAATAGATGACATATTGCGGCGACCCCAAGTAATTGGGATAAGAGCAAGATGATGATGAATAAAATAAAATATAAATTTAAGGGGTGATCCCATACAAAACCGCCATTTAGTGCCATTTTTATAGATAATGGTACGGAACCCTTCGTGCGCGACTCCGTCTCGTACTTAGCCGGTTTTCTTTTCTTTTCAGGTATGTGGCACATATTACCGGAAACAGTATATGAAAGATTAAAAGATAATATTAAACCTCCATGTGATAAAGAAGAATTAAATAGGATATTTGATGAGGAGTTAGCCACGACCAGCTCTCCTATTATATTATATTGTCATGGTAAGAATTCTTCTACTTCTGTTTAGAGTTTTGGCAATAGTTGTCATTTTCGTTGTAAATTTATTATCCTAAGTTAATTTTATACTTACAAGGAGACCCTCAGACGTGTGGGTCGGGGATTTCCATGATTTTTGGTGGGGTGGTAGAGGGGGCCGGAGGGTATCACAACTACCAGATATTAGGGTCAACTGGGCCCTCGTTAAAAAGATTTTAAGCGTCAAAGTTGGATGTAATTTACTCGTAGGTACTAGAGAAATTAGCATTCGAATCGCAAGCTAGTGATAGCCTCGTGGTAACGTCGCTCGCCTGCGGAATCTATGGTCTCGGGTTCGAGACCCGAGTTTGTTTTTTTAAATTATCACAATATTGTGCAAAATTAGTTTTTTTTTATAATTTTACGCAGAATTATAAATTATTTTTCTTTTTTCACGACCTCGTTTTTCTCGGAGGGGACTCGCGCAGCGATAAAATGTAGGCGGTGCTTTGTGATTTGTGTGCTTTTACGAGGAATTCCATCCAAAAATTTGTAAGGATGATAAGAATGTATTAAAAATGTACATTTATACGATAAATATAAATATTGACTTTTTCACAATTTTATAATTATTTATTTTCGCTCCGTAATACCTCAATTTTCATATTGAAGAGATGATACATGGGAGAGAGCGAGAAAAGGAGGATATCGTGAAAAAAAGCAAAATAATTTATAATTCTGCATAAAATTATGAAAAAAACAAATTTTACACAATATTGTGATAATTTAAAAGAAAATAAGTCGTCGGGTCTCGAACCCGAGACCATAGATCCCGCAGGCGAGCGCATTACCACGAGGCTACCATTAACTTCGATTCAGGTGCGAATTTTTCTAGTACATAAATTACCCATCCAACTTTGACCCTTAATATCTTTTTAATGAGGGCCCAGTTGACCCTAATATCTGGTAGTTGTGATAGCCTCGAGTCCCTCTACCACCCCACCCAAAAATCATTAAAATCCCCGACCCACACGTCTGAGGGTCTCCTTGTTAGTCATTGCCTGTCAGTAAATCTTTTCTTTCTTTTTATCGCTGTTGATGGCAAACGAGCAAACAGTACACCTGATGGTAAGTGTTGTTGTCGCTCATGGACCTTTGCTAGGCCGCTGCCTACCGTGAAGAAAGTGAAGGGAGTGCGACTGAGTGCAATGAGGTTGGGTGAAACTAAAGATATCACCAAAACCCACCACACGCAAACACCTTCGAAAAGTTGGACTCCCAGCTCTCTCGCTTACCGACCGCAGTAACAAATTGCTACTCCTCTAACGTCGATTTTCTGCGAGAGTGTGGTACTACTCCGGGCGGACTGGCCCGCGGCTGTAGACAGAAAAGTGTCAACAGTATGGTTGTACCAATGAAAAAGTCGTCTGCCATACAGCACTTTTACTTAATGTTTACAACAGTTTAGCAGTTTTTCAGCTTTATACTATATATAATTTTTAACAAAAAATAAAAACCGACTTCAAATAGTAAACTAAAAACGTTAAAATTGCCTATAAAATTTTAAGAATTCCACGAATTTCTCAAGGATACCATCATCAGATTCTGACCCGATGACTATGGGACCACCTGTAAAGTATATTCTATCAAACAAAAAAAGAATTTTGCAAATCGGTCCAGGCGTCTTCGAGTAATCGGTGAACACATAAAAAAAAAGAGATTCCGACGAATTGAGAACCTCCTCTTGTTTTTGAAGTCAGTTAAAAATTCCATCAAAATAGCATAAAGCATGAATAAAATACTCTGAATATTTATTTACACAACAATACATTTTGTAGCATTGCAATACAGAGATCAATAAAACTTAGGGCAACGTGACATACGGCTACGACCTTGCTCGGAACGTTGTTACGTTCAATATTGTCTTTTTACTTTTAGAGCGCATTTTTTTCATAATCGAATTTTCTAAACTTAATTTTATACTTCATCATATGTCAGTAAGTACAACTAGTAAATCAATGTCACCTTACTGCAAAATTTTCTATAGCAATTTTGACAGAAAATGAAAAGTGGTAGGACCACACTGTCGACAGTTATCTGTCTACAGCCGTGGGCCGGTTCGTCCGGGGCAGTACCACGCGCTCGCAGAAAATCGACGTCTGAGTAGTAGCAATTTGTTACTGCGCTTCGTTCGGTGAGCGAGAGAGCCGGAAGCCCAACTTTCTGAGGGTGTTTACGTGTGGAGGGTTTTGGTGGTGCCTTTGGTATCACCGAGCCTCAATGCACGCATTCACACTCCCTTTTCACTTTCTTCGCGGTAGGCAGCGGCCCTGTAAAGGTCTATGAGCGGCAGCAAGACTTACCATCAGGTGTACTGTTTGCTCGTTTGCCATAGCTTGCAATAAAAAAAACTTAGAGAACCGTTATTATATATTTATTTTGTAGTTTCTCTGCTTTACATTATATAAAAATGTAAAGCAGAGAAAACTGTTTAACTTTTTAAAAATATATTTGTTTTGCATATATTGTTGCTTCGGCGACTTGATTGTACGGCTCCATCAGAATATCAGCGGTGTAGTATCATATTTACTGTACCATAAGCTGAGACGGGCACCATATTTTGGCCTCACATATTCCACTCCTTGTTTTTAGTTAGTAGTTCTTATTTCTTTCATTGGTGTCTATATTGTGTGAGGTTTACAAAATAAAATTTCTTTTTTTCTATAAAATTCAATCTAAATAGCATAAAACATTAATAAAACACCGAAGATTTATTTACACAACAATACATTTCTTAGTATTGCAATACAGAAAACAGCGTTGGATAAAGATAAGGCCAAGGTGGCATACGACTGCACCAATGATCTGAACATCGCTATGTTGGATATTGTTCTTTCTGTAGCTAACATTGAGAAAAAAAACAGAGAGGTTTCGATTTGACTGTAGTATATTTTTTTTAAAGATCCCTGCACTAAGGTCCTTCCATTACGGGGGACTTTACAAGCATGTAAATTAACGGACACGAATTACATCTAGACTCCGAACAACAATTTGTGGATCGCACAAAGAGTTGTCCTATGTGGGATTCGAACCTACTGCCGCGGTAGGTCTATATCTGTGCAGTCAATATTTCCTTCTTTATGATATACTAGCAACCCGCCCTCGCTTCGCTTCAGTTTCAGTCGCCTTACCCGTGGCGTAGTTCCCGTTCCCGTGGGAATACCGGGATAAAAGCCTATGTTACTCCCTGATATTATAGCTTTCCATTGGTGAAAGAATTTTTGAAATCGGTTCAGTAGTTTAAGCGTGAAAGCATAACAAACAAACATCCTTACTTTCGCATAATATTAAGAAGGATACAAATGATTTAGATTTTTTCTGGGAAGAGGGTATCTCAAGGGCTAAGTGCGAAGTGTTGTCTTTAAGAAAGAAAAAAGAGCGTGTGTACAAAGTAAACATGGCAGAAGTGAAACTTAACCTTTATCATCCTTTATCTCATTCTCTCGCCGGTTGAATCCTATACATTTACGTATTTGTGTCTCTATGGACTTGCTTTTTCGTTTCATCGAGTTTGAAATCACAACGATTCTAAAAAAGTTTCGCTTCAAAAAACATTTTTTTGCTATTTTTCCACATGTGTTAGAGGGAAAGACTTTTTATGCAACATATAGATTTAAAGAAGCCTAGGATCTTTTTATTTTGATCCGACGTCCCGGGAGGAGCGTTAGGAAGGGAGGGTACTTGAAAGGCATCCCGCCGGGCCGGCCATGGATGACAAGGAACATGGTACCAGTGGACGGGCCAATGGCGAACGAGAAGAAAATACGGTTCGGGGTACCCGCCTTTCGTCATCCCGGACGGAGCGGACGGCGTATACGCCGACCATAGCCTACCAAAGAAAAAGAATGGATCTTATTGATGATAAAGTTGATGAAGTAACTATTTCATTTCAGGCAATTCAAATTCACGAGTGGCCAATCATAGGATACAATTATACCAGTTCTTTCAAAAAATGGACTTTCATACTATAACGTTTGATTATAGAGGTAGGTAATATTTTTTTGCTGCTCTAGTAGTTAACTCGTGATCGGATGCCGCTTGTGAGATCTGGTCCAGCCGTAACCCTTTAAGGGGAACGCACACTTGTCCGAGCCGAACAAGTCGAACGAAACGAATATTAGAATTTTGTATAGAAATCGTCTTCCAGATTCAGACGATTCGACGCAGTCTAAGTGTGCGAGGTTTCATGAGATTTCATATACAGAATTCTAAAATTCGTTTCGTTCGATGCGTTCGGCTCGGATAAGTGTGAGTTCACCTTTAGTAGTCTTTTACGGCACCCATGGGCAAGAGAGGGGGCGGTGAATTGTATTCTTACTCCGTCAACACATGGATGTTTTTTTTTTGTATTCATTCTTCATTTCGGCTCATTTACGTCCCACTACTGGGCTCGAGCCTCGTCCATAATAGGAGGGAAATTGACCTTACTATACTGTTTTATTTCCTGTTTTTCTTTTCTTGCATAGATATCTACACATCATACCTCTTAGTCGTCTTTTACGACACCCACGGGCAAGATAGGGAGGCGGTGAATTCTACTGTTACTCCGTCACCACGCGGATGTTTCTTTTTTATAAAAAAAGAGCTTAATGTAAAAAAAAATACTATCTCGTTAAGGTTCTTGTCGGATTTTCTCCGGTTGCAGCCGCGGTTCAATCCGGTGATAGATTATTAGATAAATTTGGAACAAATTTGACAATTGATCCTCGCGGGGTTTTAAAATATAATTTATTTGGTTTTCAGGATACGGTGATTCCACAAATTTGAAGCCAACAGAAGCTGGCGTTGTGGAAGATGCCCTGGTTGTTTACGAATGGCTTAATTCTATAGTGGGGAAATATACGAAGCCGCCGATATTTGTGTGGGGACATTCTTTAGGTAAGTTAGTGTATGCTTGATACCGCAATAGCCAACACCATAGATGGGTGGACGAAGATATTTATCTAGAAGGGGCAAAATATTGCCACATTTAACAGACGGAAGAAGACTAAGCTATTCTGATCATCATCATTATCACAGCTCATATACGTCCCACTGCTGGGCTTGAGCCCCCTCCATAATGGGAGGAAACTACCATATACCACGCCCCTCAGGTGGGTTGATAGGGTTTTATTTCGAGTTTTTTCTTTTCTTACAAAGATACTATCTGCATATTGTAATCTCTTAGTCGTCTTTTACGACACCCACGGGCAAGAGAAAGAATGGTGAATTGTTTTCTTACTCCGTCACCATACGGAATTATTAGCTACTCCAAATAATAGTAAATACTGCAACTGATTCGATCGAAGCGTGCTTTTATAATAAACTCGTCATCATCGTAGCCCACATACGTCCCACTGTTGGGCTCGGTCTTCCTCCACAATGGGAGCGAATTTAACCTACTATACCATGCTGATTAGACATGTTTCATTTCGAGTTTTACTTCTCTTGCACAGATGTTTTATGCATATTATATCCCTTGGTCAAGATAAGGAGTGGTGGATTGTATTCTTATTCGGTCACCACACGAAAATATAATAAACTACTTCAACTTATTTTTCATTAATAAGTAATATTAAATTAAATAATACGAAATTTCTATTCCAAGAATAATTATGAATCCAAAATGGTGTTTACAAAAATTCTTTATATCATTTGGCATAACTATAAAATGTATCGATCATTCTTTTATGTTTACGTGAGTATTATATATTGTAAATAAAATTATTTTACGGATTTTATCGCATTTGATTTTTGATTGCCCGAGAATCTGCCCGTCGCCATGAACGCTCTACAGAGTTCGAAACGTCGGGCAATCAATAATCAAATACAAACGCGATAAAATCCGTAAAATAGTTTAATTTACAATATATCAATGATTGAATGCCGTGTGGTGACGGAGTAAGAATACAATTCACCACTCCCTATGTTGGCCGTGGATGTCGTAAAAGACGACTATGGGATTGTAGTATGCATACAACATCGACGCGAGAGAGGAAAAACTCGAAATAAAACCCTACGCCTGACCAGGGTCATATAGTAGATCAATTTCCCTCCAGTCGTGAAGGAGGCTCAAGTCCAACAGTGGGACATATATGGGCTATGATGATGATGATGAATTTATTAGAGACAAAAACAATTACACATTACAGTATTGATCTTAATGTACTAACATTATTAAATTAACATAAATATAACTACCACCTCTGTCCCCGGTTTAACAAAAGACGTAATTAATGATGATAAAAGAAATACTACACGGAGCAAGACGGACTATTTGCTCCGAAAAAGAAACAAACAAAACCTTAGAGCAAAAGTTTAATGAATAATAGTTCCAAAAAACTAAAAAAATACGCTTTTAAAGAAAATCCTACCAAAAAAATAGAAAATAAATTTTTAAAAATTTGAATTGAGAATAGTGTATATAAGAAAAAAATATTTTTTTAAAAAGCGTTTTTTATAATAAAATTATATTTATTGCAAAAAAAGTTTTTTTTACAGTTTTTAGTTGGATTTTCGCTAATCCTGATTACCCTAGTAAGGATAACGGGTCAAACTGTTTAAAATATTGAATTGTCATCGGTCCTTAATAAGTATGCCAAATTTCGAGTTAATCCGACGTTTTGAAGGGGATCAAAATTATGTTTAAAGATTCCGTTACATACTAACATACATACGTCTGAAGCTAATAATAGCGTATTAAAAATAAAAGGAAGGAAAAAACAAAAGATAAAAAAACGACTAAGTACGAGTCGGAGTCGTGCACAAAGTGTTCCATACCATCTATATTCTATACCAATAAATAAAATTGGAGTGTCTGTTTATAATGTCAAGATAATAGGCTTTTTTCATGCTCACACGGTTATTTGCACGACACCTATGCCTAAAATACAGATTAAAAAATTTTTGTCTGTCTATCTGTCTGTTTGTTCCGGGTAATCTTCAAAACGGCTGGACCGATTTCAAAAATTCTTTCACCAATGGAAAGCTATAATATCAGGGCGTAAACTACGCTATGTTTTATCCCGGTATTCCCACGGGAACGTGAACTACACGGGTAAAACGACTATAACCGAAGCGAAGCGAGGGCGGGTTGCTAGTCTATACCAATAAATAAAATTGGAGTGTCTGTTTGTAATGGCAAAATAATAGGCTTTTTTCATGCTCACACTGTTATTTGCACGACACCTATGCCTAAAATAGCAATAGGCATGATGACTAATTTTGAAAAACTGTTTTATAATATTCTTAAATAACTACTATTACCAAAAAAAATATTATTTTTGCAATAACTACGGTTTCTTTAGAAATAAATACTATTTTAATTAAATTCATTTAAATTAGCGCCAAAACGGTGCCTAGTGTCATGGCGTCTGCTTGTGACGTCACGTCTATTCACTTGAGTTGTACACGTAAGGGAGTTAAAGCAAAAAAACTGATATATTTTATTTAGACATGAATTCGACAGTCTATAAGTGGTGTGCGGATCCTCAATGTGTTAATACGTAATTAAAAACAGTTAACAAACTGTTTGTTTATGTGCCACACAATAAAACAATAAGATATGAGTGGCTTAATCTCGCACGGCGAGATCCAAAGGCCATAAATTTAAATAAATAATTATAAAAAATAAATAGGAGACTATTTATTTCTGTGAAGATAGTTTTGACGTAAGTAATTACTTTATAATTATATATATAATTAATTAATATATATAATTAATTAATATATATAATTAATTAATATATATAATTACTTTCCACGTGGTGACGGAGTAAGAATACAATTGACACCCCCTAATCTTACCCGTGGGTGATCGTACGAGATGACTAAGGGACATAAAACGCATATAACACCTATGCGAGAGAAGGTAAACTCGAAATAAAACCCTATACCAACACGTCTGACCAGCGTGGTATAATAGTAGGTCAATTCCTTCTCTTATGGAGGAAGCCCGAGCCTAACAGTGGGACGTGTATGGGCTGAGATGATGATGATGAATTACTTTATATCGTATATTTTATTTGGTGTGTAACTTTATTTAACTGCAGTTTAATACCAAGTTTACAAAAGCATTATTTAAACAACATAACCTCTAACATCTCAAGCGGTATTATTTTTAAATAGATTTTAAATTATTGGTGTTGGAAAATTATTAAATCAGTATTTTACTTACGTCGTAGTTTTAATATTTCTAAATTCTGCTGAACAGAAGTCTTTGTTTGATGCTAGTTTGGGAGAGTACCCAGCATTAACAAATCAACTCTAGGCAAATTAGAGCTGTTTGCCTTGGTGAATCCTTCTTCCATGACTTACATTTTTAGTAAGAACACAAAAGCAAGCAAGAGATCAATAAAAATCACGAAATACTCTTTAAATGCGAGTTAAAACAATTAATAAGTGTAACGATCGTAGAGTTTCGTACAGAATTTGCGATGATAATGCCAGGTGTACATAGGAGTGACGTAACTCAATTTGATTGGTGTTTAGCTGAGCATGGCGGACTTGTGTATTTTGTAGTTTTATTTTATTAAATAAATTAATAATCTTACCTTATAAAAGAAAATAAATATTTATTTCAAGATATATTCTTTGAGTTGCAGTAGATAAACACATTATTTTAGTGATTTTTAGTTATTGTCATCATGCCCATTAAAAAATTTTTGTCTGTCTGTCTGTTTGTTCCGGGTAATCTTCAAAACGGCTGGACCAATTTCAAAAATTCTTTCACCAATGGAAAGCTATAATATCAAGGCGTAAACTAGGCTATATTTTATCCCGGTATTCCCACGGGAACGGGAACTACGCGGTTAAAACGACTATAACCTATAACCGAAGCGAAGCGAGGGTGGGTCGCTAGTTATCTATAATATCGAGCAAAAATAGGCAAAAAAAATGTGTTTTTGTATGGGAGTCCCCCTTAAATATTTATAGAGTATTTTGTGAATATTTCAAGTGCCTACCTGTTGCCATTAACGATATAGAGCAAAAAAGGGCAAAAAAAATCTCATTTGTTATACGGGAGCCCCCTTAATATTTATTTTATTTTGATGGTAGTATTTGTTGTTATAGCGGCAACAGAAATACATAATCTGTAAAAAAATCAACTGTCTACCTATCGCGGTTCTTGAGATACAGCCTGGTGACAGACAGACGGACGGACAGACAGCGGAGTCTTAGTAATAATGTCCCGAATTTTCCCTTTGGGTACAGCACCCTAAAAAAAAGAAAAAGTAAAAATATAAAAATCGACTTCAAACAGTAAACTAAAAACGTAAAATTGCCTATAAAATTTTAAGAATTCCACCAAGAATTCCTATCATACAAAAAAAGAATTTTGCAAATCGGTCCAGGCGTCTTTGAGTAATCGGTGAACATACATAAAAAAAAAGATTCCTACGAATTGAGAACCTCCTCCTTTTTTGAAGTCGGTTAAAAAGTGGATAAAAACAGTGAAGCGATATGTGGCAAAGGGACGGGTGGCCTACCACTTTCTTACTAGAAAAGGAGGGTGGAATTATACTGAAAGTATGCTTATTCTTCCAGGAACAGCTATCTCCTCCCATTTGCTTGGTAACCTACAAGAGTTATCTATGACACTATTAGAGAGGAATACTCCGTTATCTCTACCCAATGGACTTATATTGGAGGCGCCGTTCAATAACTTAGCCGATGAAGTGGCTAAAATTCCTTTTTCTAAGGTAATTTTATTTCTCATATATTTTTTAAGTGAAACTTCCTTAGAATCTTTGTGATTTCAAACTCGATGAAACGAAAAAGCGAGTCCATAAAGACACAAACACGTAAATGTATAGGATTCAGCCGGCGAGAGAATGAGATAAAGGATGAAGCATGAAGGATAAAGGCGTTTCACATCTAATATGCGTACTTTGTACACACTCTTTTTTTAGGGTGCCGTACTCAAAGGGTAAAAACGGGACCCTATTACTAAGACTTCGCTGTCTGTTCGTCCGTCTGTCTGTCACCAGGCTGTATCTCAAAAACCGCGACAACTAGACAGTAGTTATGTTGTGGCTTAGTGGACTGTATGGGGCACCTTATGCCAGCAACACAACGACGTGGGCTTGCCGAAGGACTAGCGTGAAGCCAATCCCACTAGTGGAACTGATTCCCACAAAATGAGGGTTTGTTCGGGACAGGTGAGGAGTAAGCGGAGAACTTACCTCGTCTTTCCTGTGCTTTGGTGGAGCTGCAAACTTGCCGGGTTGAAGGTGGTGTTCACGACGAACTAGGTTGGGCTGAATGCGGGCACTGAATTTATGGTCTATTTAATTTCACTATTACGGTATAGTCTATACACTTGCGTGCGGGTAGGCTGACCAGCGTGGTAAGCTTTTCGCTGTCTTTGACTGAGGAACGGTAACCGCGGGCGCCGACAAAGGAAAACGTCACGAGAATGTTAAAATGGCGGTTAGACGTCGGCGCATGACGTCTACCGAATCTAGGCGGAATTAACCGGCTTCACACGACACGTCGCGGTTGGCGCGAACACAGTTGAAACTTTTACAAATTATGTATTTCTGTTGCCGCTATAACAACAAATACTTAAAATAAAATTAATATTCACGGGAGGCTTTTTTCATGGGTGGGCTGTGGTAAGCGCACACACGGTCTATTCCATCCAGGGCGACGAAAGGACGGCGCGCGGGCCCATAACCCACCCGTACCCACGTCGCCTTCGTCGTTGGACCGACCACCGGCGCAGGGTGACTTATCATCAGTGGTCGGCCCGGAGGGAGGCTCCCATACAATAAACGCGATTTTTTTTTTATTGATAATGGTACGGCACCCTACTTGTGCGACTCCGACTCGCACTTAGCCGGTTTTAAAAGTGATTTTGGTTAATGATAATAGGCTTGTCTATTGCTCGACCTGTTATATGAGATCTATGATTATATCCCAGCCTTTTCTCTGTGGTGACGGAGAAAAAATACAGCTCATCTCCCCCAGTCTTGCTCGTGGGTGTCGTAAAAGACCACTAAGGGATGTAGGTATATATGGTAGACTAGCAGCGCCCTGCGGTTTCACCCGCAGTTCCTCTTCCCGCGGGAATATCGGGCTAAATTATAGCTTTTATTTTTTTTTTATTATTGCAAACGGTGGCAAACGAGCAAACAGTACACCTGATGGTAAGTGTTGCTGCCGCTCATGGACCTTTACAAGGCCGCTGCCTACCGCGAAGAAAGTGAAGGGAGTGTGAATGCGTGCATTGAGGCTCGGTGATACCACGGGCACCACCAAAACCCTCCACACGCAAACACCCTCAGAAAGTTGGGCTTCCGGATCTCTCGCTCACCGAACGAACCGCAGTAACAAATCGCTACTACTCAGACGTCGATTTTCTGCGAGAGTGTGGTACTGCCCCGGACGGACCGGCCCGCGGCTGTAGACAGATAACTGTCGACAGTGTGGTCCTACCTTCCTTGAATAGCTTATGTGTTATTCTGATATGTAAGCTATATTATGGTGAAGTTTAATCAAAATCCATTCAGTAGTTTTTGCGTGAAAGAGCAACAAACATCCTCACATACTCACAAACTTTCGCGTTTATAATATTAGTAGGAAGGATAGTAGGATATGCTAAAAAGGGAAAACTTGAAATAGAATTCTGTACCAACCTGTCTGACCAGCGTCGTATAGTAAGTCAATTTGCCTACCATTGTGGCGGTCACTTGAAGGTTAATTGCCCTCTTTTTGTGGATGAGCCTCGAGCCCAGTAATGGAGCGTATATGAGCTGCAATGATGATAAGTGATCGTGATATATGTGAAAGAAGGAAAACTCGAAATAACTACTTATATATCAACACTTCAGCATTTAGAAATTAACTTAAAATTTCCTTCCTGTTGTGAGGAGGCTGAAACGTAAATGAACTTAGATGATGATGATGATGATAATGATAATGATGATTATCACAGCGGTCTTTCTTCCAACACATTTTTGATGTGAAACATCTATAAGCAAGGGTAAACCTGCTCGTTGGCGTGGCGTAAACAGTCCGCGGCGACGCACCGCCACGCTATATGCATATAACAGCTATGCAAGAAATAAAAAACTCAAAATTAGAACGCTACACCAACTAGTAAGGCATAGTAGGTCAATTGCCTTCCTAGTACTCAGGAGGCTCAAGCCCAGCAGTGGGACGTAGAACGTAGTTGAGCTAAAGTGGTATGATATTCCAAAAAATATTTATACTTACAGCTGGTAACATGGTTGCCGTACTTCGAAGCCACCTTTGTTGCACCGTTCCGTACTAATAAGGAGCAAACCTTCAAGACAGATGAACATTTGAGTAAGCAGAAGAAACTACCGGTGCTGATATTGCATGCCAAGGATGATGTCATTGTGCCTTTCATCGTTGGCGTCAAGGTGAGTCTTTATATTCCAAGTGGTGAAGAGATAATAGCAGACCATATGGTGGTATGGATATTCTCCGTGTGGTGACGGAGTAAGAATACTATTCACCACTCCCTATCTTGCCTGTGGATGTCGTACAAGACTACTATGGGATATAATATGCACATAACATCTGTCCAAGAGAAGGAAAACTCGATACAAACCCTGTATCAACATGTCTGACCAGCATGGTATAGTAGGTCAAATTCCCTCCCATTGTGGAGGAGGCCCGAGCCCAACAGTGGGATGTATGTGGGCTGCGATGATGATGATGATATGGTGATAGATTTTTTAGTGGTAGGACCACACCGTTGACAGTTATCTGTCTACAGCCGCGGGCCGGTCCGTTCGGTGTAGTACCACGCTGAGCAGAAAATCGACGTCTGAGTAGGGATGTGCGATATTTATCGATATTGTTGAAATATCGATATTAGCCGCCGAAATATCGATATTTCAATATCGATATTTATAACTATAAAATATCGCCATATCGATATTATGAACACGATCTCGATATTATTAATACGATATCGATGTCGCTTTTGCAATGAAATGAAAAATTATTAATAACATAATTTTGATAAAATGTGTGATATTTGCTCAAATTTGCTCAAATTCGAGCTGCGATTAGATTTAGGATTGGAATCGAGATTCAAGAATAAGCACACAGGTCTCGTTTTTCGTTCATGAATCAGTTATGAAAAATATATCTTTTCAAATATATTATTATACTAGCAACGCGCACTCTCTCCGCTTTGGTTTCCGTCGCCTTACCGGCATAGTTCCTGTTCCCGTGGGAATACCGAGAAAAATGTACCTAACCTAAGTTCCTAGTTTCTAGATTAATTTGCTTATATTTTTTTAAATATATGTTAAAAATTATCTCTTACCTTTAGAAAAAAAATCTTAAAATACATATTCTAGATAGTAGGTATCGAATGAAAGGGCTTAACTAGTAAAATATACTATTATTTCAAAGCCAAGATGGCTGCCACCACAAAATGGTGCATTACATTTTTTAAGTTTTGTTTTATTTGAATCTGTGGAATTAAATCATTTTTTTTTATAAATCTCGTGAAATGCTTAATTATATTTTACAGTTGTTTAGAAGTATACAAAGTTCCCGTAAAGAAGACGATGCCAAAGTACAATTACACGCCATTACTAAGGACGAACGCTTGGGACATTCATATATATGTAATTATAAGAATTTGGACATAATTATTAGGTGAGAAATATTTTTTTTATTATTTCCTTGTGCTGATAGTATAAGTTTACAATTCACCACCCCATAAAAAGATAAGGGATAATAAATGCAGTTAATATTCTATGCAAGAGAAGTAAAAGTCGAAATAAAATCATATATCAACACTTTCGACCAGCATGGTGTAGTAGGTCAATTTCCTTCCTTTCCGTTAAAAATTTGTACGACGTGTTATGTAGCCACACTCCGCCCTTTCCTCACCCCAGAAGCCATGAATTTCGTGTATGCTAACCATATCCCAACCAAAAAAAAAGGCTGTTATACCCTAATTTTTACTTACCCTTAATTTAATTGATTGAATTAGGCGATACATAGCAGCAATCCATTTAATTTTAATTTTAAAAATGGAAGGAAAGGAGGGAAGAGAGACTCTCCACTTTCCCACAGTAATCAATATACCGCATTCCACAATAGAAGGAGTACGGGATAGGATTACTTTGATTGGTCACACAGCTTTGATTGGTCACACAGCTTTAATTGGTCACACAGCTTTGATTGGTCACACAGCTTTGATCGGTCACACAGCTTTAATTGGTCACACAGCTTTAATTGGTCACACAGCTTAATCGACGATCACACAGCTTCGTCACAGAGCCTTGTCACACAGTTTTAATCGGTGACACACAGCTTTGATCTTGATTTTACCCTTAATATTTCTCTACATGATAAAATCCGGAATACGGAAATCCGTAATAGAACGGTAACCGACATTGCCCGCAGGATTAGCACGTTGAAATGGCAATGGGCAGGCCACATCGCTCGTCGAACCGACAACCGTTGGGTAAGAAAGGTTCTTGAGTGGCGACCATGAATCGGACGGCGCAGCGTAGGACGACCCCCCACTAGGTGGACTGATGACATTCTCAAAGTCGCAAGGAACTGTTGGATGCAAGTGGCGCAGGACCGTTCCGAATGGCATTCTCGTGGGGAGGCCTATGTCCAGCAGTGGATGTCTGTAGGCTGATGGATGGATGAACCCTAATTTTCCTTCTCAATAATGCAATATGAAGTAACTTTTTCCGTGTGGTGACAGAGTAAGAATGCAATTCACCACTCCCTATCTTGCTTGTGGATATCGTAAAAGACAAATAAGGGATATAACATCTATGCAAGAATTCAAATTCAAATACTTTATTATGCATAAACCCCGCGGGGGCACTTACATATGGTCACTTTTTTACATTTTTACCTTACACTACTACCGGATCGGAACGCGACCGCACTGAGAAGATCCGGCAAGAAACTCAGTGGGCTTGTCTTCTTTTTTATTCATTTACTATTTTTTTTTTTTAATAAGATAATATACAACAACATGTCTATTAATAGCTCCAGTGTGATGCCTTTCGAATCATCATACAATACAGTTATTAAATATAACGAAAAAGTACCATGGCTGGACCAGATCCCGCAAGCGGCACCCGATCACGAGTTAACCACTAGAGCAGCCATCACTCCCCTCAACCACAATGGAGGGAAGGGAGTGACCCGCTCCTCGTAGCTACCGCAAGCAGACCCTTCAGTGAGCATGACCAATACCATGGGCCACAAACATAAAACACAGATTAAACAACAAATTCGTTTGGCAAAACACGCTACGCTTTACAATTATATTAACAGCAACAGAATAAACATGTATGTAACACCTTTTGAAATAATGAGAAAATGCCTGAATGAGGAGCTGCTCATAACCAGTCTGTATTATCATCAAGATAATCCGAGATTTTATAATAACCTTTTCTACAAAATCTACTCTTGATTGCTTTTTTAAACTTTTTAACTGGCATATCTCGAATATTAATAGGTAATTTGTTGTAGAAGCGTATACATTGCCCCATGAAGGATCTGTTAACTCGTTGAAGACGAGTACTGTGTACAACTAATTTATCCTTATTCCGAGTATTTACATGATGAATGTCACTATATTTTTCAAAGTTACCGATATTTTTCTTTACATAAAATACATTTTCGTATATATATTGAGATATAACAGTCAGAATATTTATCTCTTTAAATTTCTCTCTTAGTGACACTCTTGGGCCTAAATTATATATCGCGCGGACCGCCCTTTTTTGTAGAATAAAAATTCTATTCAATTCCGCGGAGCAGCCCCAAAGTAATATGCCGTATGACATGAGACTATGAAAGTATGCGAAATAAGAGAAGGAAAATTCGAAACAAAACCCGATACCAACACATCTCACCAGCGTGGTATGGTCAATTTCACTCCCATTAGGAAGGAGGCCTGAGCCCAACATTTGGGACATATACAGGGTGTATCAGGTTATGGGGCAACTGGTTAAAAGGGAGCTAGGCAATGGTGGTAGGAAACTATGAAAAAAATTTGAACGAAAAATATCGATTCGTTAAGGAATTAGAGACATGTAAAGTTTTCAATTTTGTCATCGTTTTTTCGTGTAAAACTGATTGAAATGTATAAAGTCAATGATACTTAATACGCAACATATTCATACTTTGTTAAATGTTCATTAGAAATTGAATAAATCAATGATTACATTCACATAAGCAAAACAAACTTCGCTTTAAAACAGCTGATCGGCCTATGGCCGTCGACCGCTCGCGCGATCGTAGGTACAACCTACGATGTCATTGAAACGTTTGCAATTCAAGGTATGAATGAATGAAATTATGCTGGTGAAGCTTTACATGCCTGCATGTATTCTGTCTGTACATGCCTACATAATACGTAACATTTAAGGCATAGACTCTGAGACACATTTTTTTGAAATCACTATAACTTTTATGTTATATTGTTTTTTGTGTAATGTACATTCTAATTACGATCTATGACCGTTAAACTACAACATACTCGAACAGTTGCCCCATAACCTGATACACCTGTATAGGCTGATGATGAATATATACATATATTACTCAATCTTGTAGCATCACCAGGAAAATAATGGTGATAGTCTGTCACAAAATATAAGTAAAAATCAATAAATGTATGTCGAACAATTAATTTTAATAACTTCAGGGATGTATTTTTCATGTAGGACGGAGTAAGAATACAATTCACCACCCCCTATCTTGCCCGTGGGTGTATAGGTTGATAAGGTCTATTGCTTATTGGGTGATTTAAGTTAAACTGGCAATACGTCTATTTCTTTTGAATATTTTATTTGCACTAAGATTAATATAACACTGTAGTTAGAATTAGGGCTTCCAATACCGCAGCCTGAATTCAATCTCCGTATTTGCGGGATTACGAATTTTCAATCCCGCGGGATCTCGGTATTTGCGGGATACCGCATATTGAAAATAGCCACATTTATATAAAGCAAATAAAACAATGAATTAATCAACTCCACATTTATTTACGTATATATTACTATTAATATGACATCAATCAAATTACAACGTTTATTTGTAACAAAAATGAAGGAGTTAATCAACCAACTACACATTTATTAAAGTACTAGCAACCCGCCCTCGCTTCGCTTCGGTTATAGGTTATAGTCGTTTTACCCGCGTAGTTCCCGTTCCCGTGGGAATACCGGGATAAAATATAGCCTAGTTTACGCCCTGATATTATAGCTTTCCATTGGTGAAAGAATTTTTGAAATCGGTCCAGCCGTTTTGGAGATTACCCGGAACAAACAGACAGACAAAAATTTTTTAAATGCTATTTTAGGCATAGGTATCGTGCAAATAACCGTGTGAGCATGAAAAAAGCCTATTATTTTGACATTACAAACAGACACTCCAATTTTATTTATTGGTATAGATTAGTATGAGATTAATAAAATTACTCCGTTTATTTATCACAAAAACCCTATGAATTATCAACTAACTCCATATTTATTTAAGTATTACTACTAGTATGAGATCAATCAAATTACACTGTTTTTTTTCTTCACAAAAAACAGTAACAAATGCTGAATAAAAAACAAATCAAAATAAATCTTAAAAAATTACACAAATAAAATTAATTAAATCAATATAAAAAAGCGTCTTTAAACTGTAAATTTACATTGGATATGTTACTGTTTGAGACAGGGAGTTTATTAAGTTGGTGGTTACATGCACCCTTTTTTTCAGTCCCGCAAATCCCGCGAATCCCGCGTCCGTAATCTCGCATCATGCGGGATTGTAAAATGGCGCGGAATCCCGCCATACCGGGATCCCGGTAACCGGGGTGTGAAGCCCTAGTTAGAACAGTGGACTGTATGTGTGTGTATGTGTGAGTGAGCGAGTGCAGTATATCTCTGGGTGTGTTTACATGTAGATTCTTATTTCAAAACAAATTACTTAGGTTTTGCGTAGACAGTGGGTGTGATTAAAGGGAAAAAGGGATATAATATGCATATAACATCTATGCAAGAGAAGTAAAATTCTAAACAAAACCCGATCCCAACGCGTCTGACCATCGTGGTATGGTCAATTTCTCTCCCATAGTGTAGGAGGCCCGAGCCCAACAGTGGGACATGTATGGATTGAGATAATGATGATCGATGGATAGATAAATCTAATTAAACGGTTGTTTTATTTTTCAGAAAATTCATCATGGACAATAAATAAGGAATTACCAAAGACTACCATTTATATTTTTATAGACTCCTTGTCCCCAAAGGGGTGGGCAGGTAGTCCATTTTCAAACCAAACTTGATATTTGATCGTAGTGGTTATATAGCATTTTTTTCTTAACCGGGATACGTTCCCAATCTCTCGAGATATGGACCAATGAGGCAGCTATTTATAAACAGAAATAAAATTCTTTTTACGGATTTGATCGCGTTTGTATTAGATTTTTGATTACCCGACGTTTCGACCACTTTACAGCGTTTATGATCACGGATAAGATGTCTCACATCCAACAAGTCATCGTTATTAAAAAGATTTATATCTACCCGCTACAGAATTAGTTATTAAATTTTTACCCACATTTTACTAAAAAAATATTACCAGTACAAAAAGAAAATTTTTATTGTTTTTGATCAGTAAGTATTAAACATTAAATTTATAGAATACTGTTCACTACCTCCTATCTTACCCATGGGTGTCGTAAAAGACGACTAAGGGAATAATATTCAGATAATATCGCTGCAAGAGAAGGAAAATTCGAAATGGATGAAGCCTGAGCCCAACAGTGGGACGTAAATGGGCTGAAATGAAATTTATAGTAGCAATAAATTTGTATCATAATGTTGGTCAAAATTTAATAACTAATTCAATAGCGGGTAGTTATAAATCTCTGTTATAATGATGACTTGTTGGACGTGAGACATTTTAGTCTGCCCGTGATCATGAACGCTGTAAAATTTTAGAAACGTCGGGCAATCAAATACAAATGCTATAAAATCCGTACCCGGTTCTGTCTAGAAGCTGGTCCTTACAACTCTCACGGAGAAGTAAGGGGTGGCGACAAAATTTGGTATAATTAGCCAAATTTTCATTTACCTAATTTTTATAATTGTTATCTATGTACATTTCATATAGTCCTTCTAAACGGCTGGGACCGTATTAGATGAACTTTTTTTTTTGGACTCTCAAGGTTTTTAGTTATACTTGGACCCAGTAATGGGTGCTACGATCGAGTTACAGGGATTTTTATTTTTAAATATTTTTTTATTTGTATAACTGCAGTCAATATTTTGATGTAATAAAAAAAACTAGATAGTATGTCGTATGCCATAGAAGTGAAACTTTTTTATTCATTATCAATCAGCCTATCACGGTCCACCGCTGGACGTAATCGTGTTTCGCCACAAAGTGTGGTCCTGTGCCGCCTGCATACAATGACGCACAGCTATGTAAACCAGTTGGTCGATCCACTTTTTATTACAGCCATCTATAGCTAACAACAAAGTCCCATAATAAAAAGAGAACATGGTCGCTGTCATGAGCACTGCCGACAGAAGTGAAAACTTAAAAGTGCGAACAAACCCGACTTCTAAAAAAAGAGGAGGTTCTCAATTCAGATGTTTGTATTTTTTATGTTTGTTCGCGCATACCTCCGTCGCTTACCAACCGATTTGAAAATTCTTTTTTGTTGGAAAGGTTATAGGTTCCCAAATGGTCTCATGTAAATTTTATCGAAATCAGTCAAGCGGTTTTTGAAAATACAACAAAAATTTAAAAACTTATCTACTTCCCAACTTTGATACACTTATTTGGTGTTTGATATCTATCGTCACATATCTAGTGACATTGCATCTCTACAGATGTCGCACCTTTATTCCAATACCGTCACTATCATTAATAAGCAAATTTTACAGGAGAGCTATTTAAAGATTTATGACAAATATTAAATAATATAAATAAGAGTATAGTAAGTAATCGTTTCAGGAATAATTGTATTTTATTTATATTTTATTAACAACTATTATTCCTATTAAAACACATTTCTTTTTATTTTAATTATTATTATTTAGTGGATGTAAATAATTTAAAATATACGTGACGTACACATTTTCGAAAGAAAATTAAAAAGTTAAGTGAAATTAAAATATATAAATTGAAGCAATGTGTAAATTCAGTGCTCAGCAAATAGATGGCATTAAAAACAGTTTACGATATAGTGTTATCGTTAACACGTATAGACTACGTATGTATATATATGTAGCGTGGCGTTTTATCGCCACGAACTGCTACGCCATGCCATAATCAGGTTTAGCGCATATTCCGTCATATAGCGTGACGTCGTATCGCTACGAGCTGTTTACGCCACGCCAACGATCAGGTTCACCCTCGGCTATCGATGTTTCACATTAAAAGTGGCCCATCAGAATTTCGATGCAATAAAAAAGTTTAACTTGAACTAATGACGTCAATCTGTCAGTGAAGGAATCGATTTTGCATTTATGCTGCATTTAATTGTTGTATTAATTTATAAGTTAAATAAATGTTATTTTATAAATTTGTGTTATTCATTTGTGATTCTCCGTGTGGTGAAGTAAGAATACAATTCACCACCCTCTATCTTGCCCGTGGGTGTCGTAAAAGACGATTTAAGGGATATAATATGCATATAACATCAATGCAAGAGAATGAAAACTCGTAATAATACCTACCCTATACCAACATGTCTGACCAGCGTGGTAGGTCAATTTCCCTCCTATTGTGGAGGAGGCTCGAGCCCAACAGTGGGACGTTTATGAGCTGAGATGATGATGATAAGAAACAAAGCAAAACGACAATCAAATTTGTCAAAAATGCATTTTTGATGGAAGTTACACTAGCCATCAGGTATGCTGTGCTGTTTACAATAAAAATAAATTAGAACCCGGTCGGTGGACCTATCATCAATTTCAAGGGATTATGTTTATATTATTTTTCTATTTTGTACGAAATAAGGTTAACCAAGTGAGAACAAAAATTGAATACCTAAAGTCAACTTTTCAAAATTTACTATAGCAAAATCCCTATCAGTTAGGGATGTGACTTGGAGGGAAAATAATCGATTAATTAAAAATAAATAATCGATTTTTTCTTCCAACAGGATTATGATGACCTTTTTTTTAGGAAATGTGAACTTTATTTTTTAATTTAGTATGAAACACTGCACGCAGTATCGTGATGACCTTTTTTTTAGGAAATCTGGCAGTGAAATAATTAATTTTAATATAAAAATAATCGATTTTTCTTATTATTTTGATAATCGAATATAAAAATCGATTATTACAAAAAACTAATCGATTATTTTTTCACATCCCTACCATCAGTCTTGACGGGAGTCTCAAAATGTAGTGTCCGCAAAAAACTGGTTTTGGCTGATAATCGAGCCGAAACTGAAACTGAATTGGTGAGATTTCGCGCTGCACTAGTAGGTACATGCTCGGTGCTCGAGGCGAGGGAGACGAAGTGTCATTTTACCGTGCTCCTAGTCATCTCACAATTTTAGTTTTTTCATTTGTGCCTGCGCGTCGCGAATTTCGTAGTTTAAGGTAATCATTTCAAAACAGGTATATTTTATTTCGCTATTTAGGTGATGTAGTTCATAAATTATCTAGAACATTTTTTGTCTTTGCAATTATTTAGAAATAAGGCAAACATAGTGGCTTATCACCTAGATTTATTATAAATCGAAATTATTTCGTTTTTATAGTTAAGTTTTGTAAGTTCATTTTATGTTTATATTTAGTAAAGAGTAAAAACTGAGAGATTATGACAGACTAGTTATTTTTCTTCCCATAAAAATATTGGACTTATAATCTGCTCAGAAGTTTAGGTTTCTACCTGAAGCCGAAATTCGGTTTCAGCCGACAAAAGTAGTTTCGGTCGGACACTATCAAAATGACGCAACAGTATACAAAAGACACCCATTGTGCAGAATTTTATTATCATTTGAACGAAGAGAAAGCACGATTTGAGAAGATAAAGGATTACCTTACTGGGATAAAGATTTCTAGAAGGAGACGTGGATTATTAGGACAAATGTTAACATACGTGTTCGGAGTCAACGATGAAGTATACAGAAGTATTGACTCATTGAGTAGCAATCAACAAGAACTTATAAACGCCGCCAATCATCAAACAAACATAATGATATCTACAGTATCCGCTGTAAACCAAACCGAGGAGCGGATTAAGAAAAAGTTAGAAAATTTGAAAAAAAAGTTAAATGAAGCTATAGCATTCATGTACGATAACGACGTATGGTATAAGATGGTAGACGCTAACAATGTGAAAATACAAGTAATACAAACGTATCAATTAGCGAGCAATTACATAACAGAGATTATTCACTATTACAACGGGTTACTTGAGATATACCTAAATAACGCATCAATATACACGATTTTGAGTCCTAAATACGCTAATGATATAATACAAACAACCAATCAAAAGTTACCTGGAACCTTAAGGATAATTCAGGATCAATTAATACAGACTAACATGGAAATAAATGCAACACATATAAACGTATTTGTGTACTATCCTATTCATGACATAAGAAAATATACGCTAATACACATAATGTTCTTTTGAATGCTTGTCAATCCCAAGAGCATTCATAGGCTTCGACTATAACAATGAACGATACTTTGAATTAAGTAATGTATAAAATAAGAATAAAATGTAAAAGCGCTACAGCGCTTTTACATTTTATTCATTACTAGCAACCCGCCCTCGCTTCGCTTCGGTTTCAGTCGCCTTACCCGCGGCGTAGTTCCCGTTTGCGTGGGAATATCGGGAAAAAATATAACCTATGTTACTCCCTGATATTATAGCTTTCCATTGGTGAAAGAATTTTTGAAATCGGTTCGGTGGTTTAAGCGTGAAAACGTAACAAACAAACAAACATCCTTACTTTCGCATTTATAATATTATAGTAAGGATTTTAGTGTTTTACAGTATTATACTGAATAGTTTTACTGATGTTTTATGTAAAATAATGCGGATAAAATGCTGAAATGTAGTGAATATAATATAATAGAAAATTTCGTGCATTTTCATATTCTGCCAAAAATCCAAAAGGCTTTGATTGAAATGATCTGATTGTCAGCACCTAGTCAATGGTAACTACTATGTCTGAAGACTAAAGACGTGAAGAATATTAGGTATAACTCAACGCTGGCACCAATAGCGATTTGTAGTTCACAAATTATTATTTCGCCTCATGCCGTCCTAGCCGAGGCCGCGGGTGGCGTGACCGGGGAATTAGTCCGTCACCCGCCGAGAGGCCGACCGCGTGAGGAAATCCCCTCGGGGAGGACGTCGGTCGATAGGAGGGTACCCCACTAGGGGGTATTCCGTCGGGCCGACCACTGATGACAAGTAACCCTGCTCCAACGACAAAGGTGACGTGGTGATCGGGTGGGTTGCGGGTGTGCGTGCTTACTCCCCTCTGTCGCCCCGGACGGAGTGGTGCGAGGAGCGCGCGGACTGCGACCCACCGCAAAAAAAAATCTCTTATTATATATTATACTAGCAACCCGCCCTCGCTTCGCTTCGGTTATAGGTTATAGTCGTTTTACCCGCGTAGTTCCCGTTCCCGTGGGAATACCGGGATAAAATATAGCCTAGTTTACGCCCTGATATTATAGCTTTCCATTGGTGAAAGAATTTTTGAAATCGGTCCTGCCGTTTTGAAGATTACCCGGAACAAACAGACAGACAGACAAAAAATTTTTAATTGCTATTTTAGGCATTGGTGTCGTGCAAATGCATAGTGCAAGGCATATGTATAGTGCAAATAACCGTGTGAGCATGAAAAAAGCCTATTATTTTGACATTACAAACAGACACTCCAATTTTATTTATTGGTATAGATGAGCTAAGAGCTTATTATATGAGCTCATAATGCTCCAAATTTTCATATGCTAATTGCCATTACAAAAAAAGAAAAAAAGCACTATCAAAATGACATCGAAAATGTCATAAAATCACGAAGCGTATACCATGAAATAAATATGAAAATGTCATAAATAAGCACATAAATTTAAAAAATGCCCAAAAAATATTATACAACTAAAGTTACGCATAGAACAGCTCTATTTCAATATGGTTATAGAGTAAGTGAGAGTTTATTTAATATCTACCTAACAGACCATCACAGTCCACTGCTGGGCATGCCATTCGAGGAAGGATAGTGTAATATTCATTTCCAGTTACTATGATCGTCATCCACAGATTGGTATTGACTCATCATCATCATTTCAGCCTATCGCCGTCCACTGCTGGACGCAACTGACCCCCCCCCCCCATACCCCTGCTCCCCCTTGGCGACGCCCTTGCCTACCACTTTCGCGGCATATCAACTTCTGAGTAGCAGCAATTTGTTACTGCATCTCATTCGGTGAGCGAAAGAGCCGAAAGCCTTGCTGTGGGTATTTGCGTGTGGTAGGTTTTGGTCATAGCTGTTATGTGGGCTGAAATTATGAAATAGTTCTAGATTGGTAAGCGCCACTTACCTACACTTACCTACATCTAACGGTTCCCTGCGACTTTGAGAATATCGTCAGTCCTCCGAGTGTGGGGTCGTCCTACACTACGCCGTCCGATTCGTGGTCTCCACTCAAGAACCTTTCTGCCCCAACGGTTGTCGATTCAACGAGCAATGTGGCCTGCCCATTGCCATTTCAACGTGCTAATTCCGCGGGCTATGTCGGTTACACCCGTTCCTCTACGGATTGCCGTGTTTCGGAATTTATCACGTACAGAAATACCGAGCATAGCCCTCTACATAGCACGCTGAACGACTTCGAGCTTTTTTACGAGGCCGACATTTAGAGACCACGTTTCAGTGCCGTAAGTCATCGCTGGTAACATACTGGTTTATTGTTTTGGTGTTATATGTATAAGGTATCCCTTAGTTGTCTCTTAAAATGGATTACCACAAACAAAAAAGAGGGTGGTGAATTGTATTTTTGCTCCTTCGTTACACGGAAAATAATGCCTCCGTGTCAAGAATTAGAAACAAATTTTATGCTAATAGAAGACGGCACAGATAACGTAGTGGTTAAGATACCGACCTACAGGGACAGCGTGGTGGGGTGGTCGGTGTTTCGGAGCGGATGCGTAGTACCCGCATTCAGAAATTTGTTCCAATACCAGCTTTTCACCAGGTAGTGCAACAATCTCGGGCGGAAAAATTTGATAAGGCTGATAACCATGTACAGTTAGTAGAAGAATAGCTGGTTCGTTTTAAAAAATTAGGTAGTAATATGAGTATGAAATTACACTATCTTAATAATCATCTAGCGCAATTTCAACACAACGTTTTTAGTGAAGCACAAGGAAAACGTTTTCACCAAGACATAAACGATGGAACATAGATATCAAGGAAGGTGTGATACCCATATGATGGCTGGCCATTGCTGGTCCACGTCAGTCTTATTCTGGAAAATCATTTGAAAGGCAATTTCTTGATGTTTAATACCAAGACAAAAATACTTTTTCTGAAAACTGTATTTTTATATCTCGGGAATTAGAGCTGATAGAAAAAACCGGTAACATTTTTGTTATCACCATGTAAGACATACTTAAAATCAGGTCTAAAATCCCCGGCACCAAAATCATTGTAGGCTTGTGTTATTGTCTCGAGTCTGGATATAATTTCTGTCCGTTAATTATATGTTTGTAAAGTCCCCCGCGATACAAGGATTATTTATTATTTCCTTAGTGTATGGTATTGTCTTTAAAAAAAGAGTCTGTGTTTTGTACACAGACTCTTTTTTTTGTACGCATAACACAAGTGAAACAAAAAAAAATATAGATATACGTCATCCATCCTTCATCCTTTATCTCATTCTCTCGGCGGCTGAATCCTATACATTTACGTATTTATATCTCTATGGACTCGCTTTTTCGCTTCATCGAGTTTGAAATCACAACGATTCTAAAGAAGTTTCACTTCAAAAATTACAGAACAATATTACTAACAGGCGCGTCACTGACCGCCAGTATCTTTGTCTTACAAGTAGCTGTACTGCCTCTAGTTTTTAAGTATAGCAGAACATTGCAGAGGAAGATGGTATTTTCTAACTGTAGTGAGTATTTTCACGGTATATTAATTTTTAACTCCTCATAAATATACATAATAAAATAAGGCATAATTATTGCCAAAGCTTACTTGCTCGTAGGAGATATAAACACCGACTAAGGGTCTTATCAGGAGTCAGCCCATGTCTAATATTGGACTGCATAAGTTTGAATGTTGAAACAATAATTTGTTTGCAAAGATGGCGTGTTGGTCAGTGTCATAAATTCAATTCCTATGCAGGAGATTACTTTGTTTCCCCGCCGGGCTGGCCACGATAAGGAATTTGTTACCAGTAGCCGGCCCAGTGATAAAGGTGAGGGACTATGCTGGGGTTTATGGGGCTGCGCGCCGCCCTTTCGTCGCCCCAGACGGAATGGACCACCCAACAAAAAGAACATTGGGTACTTTACTTAATACACAAATATTTGTTCCGAGTTTAAATGTATTTTATGTGCGTTAATTATATGTTTGTCAAATCCTACGCAATACAAGAATTATTTCTTTTGTGCTGGAGGCCCACTGCTGGATTCGAAGAGGAAATTGACCTTACTATACCATGCTGATCAAACAGATTGGTATAGGGTTTTGTTTCGAGTTTTTCTTTTCTTGCATAGATGTTATATGCGTATTATATCCTTTAGTCGTCTTTTACGACATCCACGGGTAAGATAAGGAGTGGTGAATTGTATTCTTATTCCGTCACCACACGGAGAGTTATATGAATAATAATAATGCAATAATCTTGTCTACTTTCAGTAAATTATCCCCGCAATTTGGATTATGAGAACCCATCCAGTTGCAATATAGTTGGTGGTAGAAACTTTTGTATTGAATTTGAATCCAAGACCGACAATTGTCATATTAAACTTGGTAATTTTTCATCATTATTCTTCCTCTTATTACCCGACTACGGTAAAATCAAAGAAGGGTTATGATTTTGACAGGCTATGTATGTTTGTCATCTGTTCCTTTGTAACGCCTCAAATACTAATTGGAACCGGACAAATGAGGTACAGTTAGAAGCATCTTGATTGATAGGCGATATGACTTGACACTGAATCTAATGTGGCGGCCTCTAGTGCTCATAAAGTATTGCGTTTAAAAAATTATTTGAGATAAATATGCCGTGTTTGGTATCATTGCAAAAGGCGTTACTTGTACATTTCAAAAAATATACCTATATATTACTAGCTGACTCAACAGACGTAGTTCTATTCAAATAAGCGCCACCTACCGGATCCAATTGTGAATCTAAACCATTCTCGAATCCCCTTGAACACAAAAAGTTTCATAAACATCGGTCTAGCCGTCTTGGAGGAGTTCAGTGACATACCTACACACGTACACAATAAATTTATATACCTATAAAGATTAGCATTTACTCGTGATTTCGGCAACCCATATTGCGATATATTTATTGACGTATTAAATTACATAAAAAATAAGTTACATCAAATAAGCATCTCGGTGAAGGTCGTTGTATAGCGGGATCTTAGACCATTACATTACACTTTACATTGTTAAAGTTTTGGCAATAGTTTTATGACCGGCTGTCTGCCTGACGTCAACTCTGCTTGGGAATGTAATTGAAGAATATTTAGAATTACCAGCGCCCTACAGTTTTATCCGCATAATTCTCCTTCCCGTGGGAATATCGAGATAAATTATAGCCTATGTGTTATTCTGATATGTAAGCTATATTATTATGAAGTTTCATTAAAATCCATTCAGTAGTTTTTGGGTGAAAGAGCAACAATTATCCTCACAAACTTTCACGTTTATAATATTAGTTGGATAGTTGACTTCTTGCCCAAAATGAAAAGATGAGTTTTCCGTCCTATACAAAATACTAATAATGATTTTGATTTTTTTTTATATCATCAGGTGCATGGCATATAGTTCCATGTTCAATGTGTTCTGATGTGTTTGGAATTAAAGACTATTTGAAGGTAGACTCTAAACTCCATGATCAGCTAAAGAAAACACAAAACCCTATAGTGTTGTATTGTCACGGTGAGTACAAAAAATTCATGTTTCATGCGATCTAAAAATTGTCCATCATTTTTTTTGCGGGCTATGTTCCGGACACACCCCGTCCAATTCTTCCGAAGAATTGGGCGGGGTGTGTCCGGAACATAGCTCTTCTGAAATGAATGAGTGACGTGTGACCCCATTACCCACCGCATCCTTTCTCCCCATTGTCACCGGGCTGACCATCAGCACCGACTCCCCGACCTCCGCTCCGTGGCCGGCCCAGCGGGCCATCCATTCAGGCACCGCCGGCCCCTTCGAATGATATAAAAATAGTTCATCCTGCCATTTACAAAGAATTCTTCTGTGGATGTAATTTCTATTCGTTAATAGATTGTTTCTTCTATCTAGATGTGTGTAAGAATATAATTTATCATAAGCCTTTCTTGTCTGTGGGTATTGTAAAAGATCATTTAGGGATATGTAGGTAAATAACATATAGATGCAAGAGAAGGAAATCTCGAAATATAATTATTTATCAACCCATTTAAAACGCGTGGAAAAATCTATTAGACTCCTTTTGTGGAGAAATCGCAACCCCCTCATTGGTATTGAGATGGTAATAATAATAAATATAAGATTTTTTTTTTGAGTTTACACAAACGCGCCTTGGAAGATTTATGTAGCAAGTAACGCGGAAATTCAACATGTAATCTTATATAACTTGGCGTTTCTGGTGATTTGCTACCGCAATTGGCGATTGGTGATACGTTGTACTACTCGTACACGCGTAATGACTCGTAAATACTATATTATCATCGGATTACCGAATTTTTTTGTTATCTTATTAAGATGTTCCTTTAATTTGAAACAAATTTTTCATTCGATTTATTTTCTTTTTATTTTAAGATCCAACCAGCCATTTCCATTTCAACTCATACACGTCTCACTGCTGGGCTCATGCCTCCTCCATAACAAGAGGGAAATTTACTGTATCATACTGATCAGAAGTGTGGGTTCATATCAAGTTTTCCTTCTCTTGTTGTTATATGCATATTGTATCTCTTAATCTAGTAGTAGGACCACACTGTCGACAGTTGTCTGTCTACAGCCGCGGGCCGGTCCGTCCGGGGTAGTACCACATTGAGCAGAAAATCGACGTATGAGTAGTAGTAATTTGTTACTGTGCTTCATTCGGTGAGCGAGAGAGTCGAAGCCCAACTAAATAAACATTAGATAAACCCGCTGAGTTTCGTGCCGGATCTTCTCAGTGTGATCGCGTTCCGATCCGGTGGTAATTTAAGGTAAAATGTAAAAAAATACAATATGTTAGTGCCCCCTCAGGGTTTATGCATAATAAATGATTTTAATTTGAATTCTGTTATTTAAGCAAGTTTTACACATTATAAATAAAACTATTTTTAAGGATTTTACCATGTTTGTATTTGATTCTTGACTGTCTGAGGTTTGAATATCTTTCAGCGTTTCACGGTCGTTTTGTAATAATGATGAGTTGTTGGACGTGAGACATCTTAGTAAGCCCGTGACCATGAACGCTGTAAAGTGTTCGAAACGTCGGGCAATCATAAATCAAATACAAACGCTATAAAGTCTATAAAAAGAGAGCCGTAGCTGAGGACATCCGGCAGATGTGAAACATCGAAATTATTTTGTACAAGTATACCCATATGCATAAAAGAACAGATTACGACAGGAACTAACATGGCGTAAAGTATTAATAAAATATTACGATTTTTTTTCCAGAAAATGATTTTTAATCAATAACCATTAAATTTATTATTATTCACTATAGGTTTGTGTTTAGGTTAGTAATTTATTTTCAGGTCACTAGATGGCGTTGTAAAAAAGTCTAAAACAGGTTATGGTTTCCTTACACAAATGTATGCAAGCGTGGCGTTAACGCCACGTCAATGATCAGGTTCACCCTCGCCTATAGATGTTTCACATGAAAATAATTTTATTTACAATTTGAATTTAAAGATGTGATGAACTATATACACGCGGAGTTATATTAAAATATTGTTCTTTAATACGTGCAGGCAACTCGAATCATCGGGCATCACCCCATCGTCTGCAAATATACAAACTGTTTCAGGAGTTAAACTTCCACGTGATTACTTTTGATTATCGAGGTAATATTTATCCTTTCATTATTTTTTTATTTCATCCTTATCATCGCAGCCCACATACGTCCCGCTCTTGGGCTCGGACCTCCTCCACAGTGGGAAGGGAATTTTGACCTACTATATCACATTAGTGAGACGAATTGCATAGATGTTATATGCATATTTAATCCTATAGTCGTCCTTTACGACACTCATGGGCAAGGTAGGTGAATTGCATTCTTACTCTGTCACCCTGCAGAGAATCCGTATTCGTCCCACTATTTAGCAATGGCTTCCTTCAGATGAGGGAAATTAACCATTTTTTTTATTTACAACCGGTGGCAATCAAGCAAACAGACAAGTAGTAGCAATTTGTTACTGCACTTCGTTCGGTGAGCAAGAGAGCCGGCACCCCAACATTGTGAGGGTGTTTGCGTGTGGAGGGTTTTAGAGATGCATTTAGTATCTGAATCTCATTCCACGCATTCACACTCCCTTCACTTTCTTCGCGGTAGGCAGCGACCTTGCAAAGGTCTATGAGTGGCAGCAACCATCAGGTGTACTATTTGCTCGTTTGTCACCGTTTGCAATACAAAAAAGGCTAATTTTCTGCTCAGAGTGGTACTACCCCGCACGGACCGGCCCGCGGCTGTAGAATAGACAACTGTCAACAGTGCAGTCCTACCACTATTACCTACGCCATGTTGGTTAATTGGGGTGAAATTGATTAAACTTTCTGTGTGGTGACGGAGTAAGAATACATTTCACCACCCCCTCTTTACGGGTTTCGTGAAAGACAACTAAGGGATATAATATGCATATAGAAAAATAAAAACTGGAAACAAAACTCTATGTCAACATATCTGATCGGCGTGGTATGGTTGGGAAATTTCCCTCCCATAATGGAGGAGACTTGAACCCCCTTTTTTTGGGGTGGGCTATGATTATCCCAACTGCCATCCGGCTCCGTCTGGAGCGACGCTCGGCCCCATAACCCACCGTAGCTCGTCGCCTTCGTCATTGGTTCGACCACCAGTACCGAGTGCTTAGTCCTCCGTAGTCGGCCCGACGGAATGCCCTGCGGGGATACCCTCTCAGGCTGGGATGTATATGAGCTGAGTGAGATGGTGATGATGATGAAGGTTCATTTCGAATTTATCATCTTCTACAATATCGTTGGCTATATTTAATATTTCAAAGGTTATGGTGATTCTACTCGCATCAGGCCTACGGGGCGTGGTGTGGTAGAAGATTTGCTGGCGATGTATGGATGGCTTCAAGATTCTTTGGACTCGGAGAATAGACCTCTAGTGATTATATGGGGCCATTCACTTGGTACTGTATTACTTTTGATTTTTTTTAAACGCACTAAGGAAATATTCCTTGTATTGCGGGTGACTACGGGTACAACAATATAATTACTTTTTTGCTTCATGTCTCCCGCTTTGCATAGGAGGGAAGTGGAATCTTTCCAATTCCTTCTGTTTTTCTTTTTCACGCAAAGTGATTAAAAGCGTTTCCCGGGACTTCCCGAAGGTCAAATCTCGGTGTCTTATACGGAGACCATTGTGGATACTGGCTTACAGGAGTTACAGTGGTGGGAAAGTGTGGTGGGATTAGTTTCAAACATATAATTAACGGACACAAGTTACAAGTCCAGACGGAACAACAATTTGTGTATCGCACAAAGCTTGCCCTACGTGGGATTCGAACCTGTAACACTGGCATTGTGGGTCAGTATTTTAACCACTATGCCATCTGTGCAATCAACCTTTTTTTTTTATTGCCGATGGTAGCAAAAGTGCAAGCAGCACCTAATGTTAAGTGATACTGCTGCACATGGACCTTTGCAATACCAAGGGTACACTTAGGCCGTTGCCTATTGTGAAACTGGATCGGTTATAAAAGAATATCTTACGTAGTGACGGGTTTAAAATGCAATTAATATTAAACCCTTATTATACCTTGGTACTCGTGAAAAGCAAAAGTCCCGGGATTGATTCGCATGCAAAACACTATTTGGTTTTATAATTTTTATATGGATTTAATCTCGTCTCATATACGTCCCACTGCTGGGCTCGAGTCTCCTCCACAATAGGAAGAAAATTGACACACTATATAGACCACGCTGGTCAAACGGCTTAGTATGGGGTTTTATACCGAGTTTACCTTCTCTTGCATAGATGTTATATGCATATTATATCCCTTAGTTGTCTTTTACGACACCCTTGGGCAAGAGAGGAGGTGCTGATTTGTATTCTCAGTCACCACATGGAAGACGATTTTCACGGCCAATTATTTTTTCTGTTATTCTTACATTTATCAACATATGGACTTTTACTCTTATATAAAAATTCACACAATAGCTTGGAAGACAGATTAGAAATTATAATTTCTAATCTGTCTATAGTTCTATAGTTCTATACCTACCAACTATAGTTGATACTAGCGACCCGCCCTCGCTTCGCTTCGGTTTTAGTCGTTTTACCCGCGTAGTTCCCGTTCCCGTGGGAATACCGGGATAAAATATAGCCTAGTTTACGCCTTGATATTATAGCTTTCCATTGGTGAAAGACTTTTTTAAATCGGTCCAGCTGTTTTGAAGATTACCCGGAACAAACAGACAGACAGACAAAAATTTTTTAATCTGTATTTTAGGCATAGGTATCGTGCAAATAACCGTGTGAGCATGATAAAAGTCTATTATTTTGACATTACAAACAGACACTCCAATTTTATTTATTGGTATAGATTGTAAGTTTCCTATACGATTTTAGCTTGCTATTCATTCCTTTATTGATCCCTCAGTTTTTACCACTCCTACGGGTAATTAACCAATTGTGGGTATAATGATCACTGATATTTACGCGAGTACTGCACATTTTAAATAAAACTATTTTACGGATATATGTATTTGATTTTTTAATTGCCCCACGTTTCGAATATTTTACAGCGTTCATGGATACCGGCGGACTAAGATATCTCACGTCCGTAATAAGTCATCGTTATTACAAAGATTTAGGTATAATTATCTACCCGCTACAGAAGTTAATTTAGCCAGGGCCGGATTATCCATAAGGAGGATTAGGCAATTGCCTAGGGACCCCGCACTGACTAGGGGCCCCGAACATGTACCAAGAAAAAAACATTTAATGGAAAAACCTATTTTAAAAATTTGATGATTGATTTGATAAAATACTTTCTCCATATTATTTCTTTTTTTTATTGCTGATGGTGGCAAAAGGGATAATAGCACACCTTTTTTTTTTTTTTGTGGATGGGCTGCGGTCGGCGCGCCTCCGCACCACTCCGTCCGGGGCGACAGACGGGCTTAAGCACGCAACTCCCGCAACCCTCCCGAAAACCACGTCGCCTTCGTCGTTGGGCCGACCACCGGAGCAGGGTTACTTGACATCAGTGGTCGGCCCGACGGAATACCCCCTATTGGGGTACCCTCCCAGCGACCGACGTCCCCCCCTCGGGGAGGACGTCGGTCTTTCCTCACGCGGTCGGCCTCTCGGCGGGTGACGGACTAATACCCGGTCTCGTCACCCGCAAAGAATAGCACACCTGATGGTAAATGATACTGCTGCTCCTAAATCTTGGACCATGGACACGAGAATCACATTCTCTAGGGCCCCAGATAGGGTTAATCCGGCCCTGAATTTAGCATCTAATTATTTAATTTTATTAATTTGGCACCTAATAATTTAGCATCATGCCCTCTGAGTTTTCTTGCCGGCTTTTTCTCAGTGATGTCGCGTTCCGATCCTATGGTAGTACACTAGATTTATTAGGTTTAAATTAATAAATTGTCATAATATTTACTACAAATTTAATGTTTAACTAACCATAAACGATATATTTGTTTCATATAGAATTATTTTTCTCTTGGCAATAAATTTGTACGAAAATGTGTGTCAAAATTTAATAACTATCTTAATCGTTTTGATTGATTGATTGATAATTTATTTGCAGAATATGGGTTAACAATAAAATCAATAATACAATAAGTTCAATACCATATCTAACTGTCATCGGTATGCAAATTATATAGTCCATTAATGTTATTTAATATAAAAGGTACAGCAGTAGCAGCGAATATGTCAGCACATCTGTCACAGCTGTGCAGCGATAACGGCCGTCCGGAACTGCCAAAACCTGATGCTGTAGTATTGGAAGCTCCATTTAATAATCTGATGGATGAAATCGAAAGTCATCCTTTCTCTAAGGTAATCATTTAAAATGTAAAAGAGGCTCGAGCCCGCCAATAGGATATACAGGGTGTATCAGGTTATGGGGCAACTGGTCAAACGGGAACTAGATAATGGTGGGAGGAACCCCTGAAAAAATTTTGAAATAAAAATATCGATTCGTTAATGAATTAGAGACATGTAAATTTTCAATCTTGTCAGCACTTTTTCGTGTAAATCTGATTGAAATGTATAAAATCAATGATACTTAAACTGCAACGCATTCGTAGTTTGTTAAATGTTCATTAGAAATTGAATAAATCAATGATTACGTTCGCATAAGCAAGACAAACTTCGTTTTGAATCAGCTGATTGGTCGATGACCGTTGACGAGTCGCCTTTGTACCTAAGTACCATTGAAGTGTTCGCGCAAATTAAACCTATTTATACCCACTGACGAAGCTCTACATGCCTACATGTGTCCTGTCTGTACATGCCTACATAATATGTAACATTTAAGGCACAGACTCTTAGACACCTATTTTTGTAATCACTTTAACTTTTATGTTTGATTGTTTTTTGTATAATATACATTCTAATTACGATCTATGACCATTAAACTACAACATACTCGAACAGTTGCCCCATAACCTGATACATCTGTATATGAACTAATTCTTCTTTTTTTACTATCAGCTGGTATCCTGGCTTCCATACTATAAGGAATATTTTGTAAAGCCGTACATGGGCTCTTCGGAGTATGCTTTCAATACAGACCAGTACCTCAGTGGAGTGCCAAATCTACCCATCCTAATATTACATTCGAAGGGCGACAAGGTTGTACCATTCGCTTTGGCTGTGAAGGTAAAGTATTTTGACTATTGGTAATGCTCACTGAAAGTTCTGCTTGCGGTTGCTACGAGGAGCGGGTTTCTCCCTTCCCGCCATTGTGGTCGAGGAGAGTGATCGCTGCTCTAGTGGTTAACTCGTGATCGGGTGCCGCTTGCGGTAATCTTTTGCATTATATTTGAGAATTGTATTATATCGTGGTTCGAAGAGCATCACACTGAATCTATTAATAGGCATGTTGCTACATATATGTATGTAATATTATTTAGAATTTTTTTTAAATAAATAAAAACTTGACAAACCCTCTAAGTTTCTTGCTGGATCTTCTCAGTACGGTAGTGTTCCATTCATAAAATGTAAAAAAAATATGACGTAAGTGCCTCCTCGGGGTTTATGCGTAATAAATGATTTGATTTTCTGTGTGGTGACGGAGTAAAAATACAATTCACCGCTCCCTATCTTGCTGGTGGATGTCGTAAAAGACGATTAAGGGATATAGATATATTATCTATGCACATAACATCTGTCCAAGAAAAGGAAAACTCGAAATGAAACCCAATACCAAAATGCCTAACCAGCATGGTATAGTAGGTCAAGTTCCCATTGTGAAGGAGACCCGAGCCCAGCAGTGGAACGTATATGAACTGCGATGCGATGAAATGATTTGCAATTGGCTAAGAACCCAGATATGGCACACATAGTTTTTGAAAGACTAAATGTGAGCCTTTGAGTACCACTCAATGTATAATAAGTCAATGCCAGCCATGGTCATAGGGAGTTCATGGGGAGTGCTCTGAGGAACTGCTTGACTTAGTACTGCCATCACCGTTTTACCAACGTACCACTCGACACCACGGCAGGGTTCATCCATTTCACCGGGAAACGTTACGGTCTTCAACTGCTCGTTTCCAGCGATCATTTCCCCCACGTTCGTGCTGGCTCTGGAATAAACTATCTGTTGATGTGTTGCCCGAGCGCTATGACATGTCCTTCTTTAAACGAGGTTTAAGAGGAGCATTTTTCTAACGATAGGCAAAGGCCTAGCTATGCCCCTGATATTGCAGAGGTCCATGTGCGACAGGATCACTTACCATCAGGTGTGCTGCTTGCTCGTTTGCCACCATTGGCAATAAAAAGAGCATATTCTACATGACCCATTTTTTACTCCTCTTTAACCCCATAAAGTGCATACCCTACGTGCATAACCATGCGCACTATACGCCAAAGGCCCAATTTTGTTTAAACATAGCAGTTGCATGATTTAACGTGTTTATCAGCTCCATGAAGAAATATCAGCAAACAGAGGTCCTAATGATGCACCGCTGGTGTTCCACGCATTTGAAAGAGGTCTGGGACTTGGTCATAATAACTTGTGTGAAGCACCGGAGTTGAAGGGTGTCATTGAGTAAGTATGGCTTAACGTAATACAATCCAGAATACGGAAATGCTCTATGCAGAACGAGTGTAGCCAATTTAGCACGAAGAATTAACAATCTGAAGTAGTAATGTGCGGGTCACACCCATTGATGAATCCACATCCATGAGGGAAGAAAGGTTCTCGAGTGGCGACCACGAATTGGATGACGCAGCATAGAATGACAACCAGGTGGACCAAAGACACCTTGAAAGTTGCAGGGAGCCGTTGGATGCAAATGGCATAGGACCATTCTGAGTGGCATTCGCGTGGAGATGTCTATATTATACAAGACGTCTATAGGCTGATGAATAGATGGAATGTCTTTTGTGACTGAGAGTGATTTAATGATTATTCTAAAATGGAGTTCTCTCCAATCACCGCTTTTCCCACGGTTCACCAATATATAGCAGAACATATTCTGCGGTAAATTACAAATTGGAGTGTGGTGATGGAATAATAATACAATTCATCATTCCTATTTTGCTCGTGGGTGTTGTAAAAGATGACTGAGGAATATAATACGCAAATAACAACTATGGAAGAGAAGAAAAACTTGAAACAAAACCCTATACCAACATGTCTGACCAGCATCGTATCGTATAGAAAATTGCCCTTCTATTGTAAGGTAGACCCGAGCCCAATGTCACGTATATGAGCCGAGATGACAATGATGAAGTTCTGGAGGCTGTCCCTCACGGAGGATTAGGAAAACTTACTTATATCTTATTCCATTTTGATATTATCCGATATTCCTTCCTTACTAGTGATGGGCAGTATCACTCTCCACCTTCACACACCTTTCTTCACTCTATTTTAAAATTCTGGTCGAAGTGTCGACTTGCATATATATTGTCTACATCTTTATTATTAGGGATGTGACTTGGAGGGAAAATAATCGATTTTTTTCTTTAAAATAAATCGATTAATAAATAATCGATTTTGTCTTTAAAATAAATCGATTATAAAATATTCGATTAATTAAAAATACATAATTGATTACGAAATAATCGATTTTTTGTCCCAACAGGATTATGATGACTTTTTTTTAGGAAATCTGGCAGTGAAACAATCGATTAATTTTAATATAAAAAAATCGATTTTTTTATTATTTTAATAATCGATTATAAAATCGATTTTTTTATTATTTTAATAATCGATTATAAAAATATCGATTATTATGAAATCGATTATTTTTCACATCCCTATTTATTATCCGCTTCTATTACGATACTCACGAGCAGAAGAGAAGATGCTGAATTGTATTCTCACTCTGTTATCAGAAGGAATACACGTTTTATTTATACAATTTACTTTTCAGAGATTTCCTAAGACTGGTGAAGAGCAGACGGTCGTTATAACAACACTAACATTACAAAAATGTCGTCATCATCATCATTCTGCCTCTTATCCTAATTACTTGGAGTCGACTCTATATGTAATCTTCTTCCTTACAACTTCATCAGTCATCGTTTCTGTGATCATTCCTTGTCTATCCATATTATGCTTGGCACACCCATCCATGGTTTTGGTCTTCCCTTACACCTAAAGCTTTCAGTATTCATACTTAAAACTTTCCTCACAATTTTTGGTACTTTCTGCCCGTTTCATCTTCTGCCAATATCAAGTGGTATTGGCAGAAGGCCTCAATCCTTAATTTTCTGTCACTGGCGCAGCTTTCAAAGTTCTTTTAATACTTTCATTCCTTACTTCAAGCCCTTCTCATCTGTAAACTTTTTATGACTAAAATTTGTATGAAATAAAAAATAAAAATGTTTAACATTTTACTATATATTGTTTTATTCTGTTGAATTGACCTACTATAGCACGCTAGTCAGACATGTCGGTGGGTTTTATTTCGATTTTACCCTCTGTTCTATAGAAGTTATCTGCTTATCCTATCTCTAAGTCGTCTTTAGGATACCCACGGGCGAGGTAGGGGGAACTGTTTTTTTTACTCCATCACCACACGATAACCTATTAGCCTAATCTGAAGAAGATATATGCTTAAATGTAGGATTTATTAGACTGAAAAGAAATACACAGTTCGTTTAATATCAAAGAGGTTTTACAACAGGAAATGAATAACATTCCCATACAAATAATACAAAATAGTTTAGTAACCTTTGTTACAATGTTACGAGTTATGGGTCAAAACCACAGATTAAGGCGATAAATATATCTACTATAACCTTTTTTGCTTAAAGTCAGGTGTTTTGATGTTTGCAATTTTGTGTGAGAGAGGACAAGGTCAAACAAGGTCGTATATTTTCATTATTATTGATACTTGTTTTGATTTTTTTAGATATGTATAAAGATTTCTTCGTCGTTTTCCGTGTGGTGACGGAAATCTATGCAAAAGAAGGAAACCTCGAAATAAAACCCTATACCAACTTGTCTGACCAGCATGTATAGTAAGCCAATTTCCCTCCTATAGTGGAAGAGGTTCGAGGCACGCAGTAAGACGTATATGAGCCGAAATGATGTATAATATTAAGAATAATAACGGATAACGAAGCCGCGGTTAAAAATCTAGTTTCATATACAATTTATAGCAAATTATATTCATTACATTAAACCACCTGTTATTAAAATAAAATCAATTCTTATACATAAACCAACCCATATGTCCACTTCAAACTATATCAAAGCAGATGACGTCACAAAATGTTCTATTGAAGAATGTTTTATCCCTTTCTAACCTCGTTACTTTAATTTGTACCTCTCGCTCGCACAACAGAACGAGGATCTCTTAAATTTTCGTTTATTATGACCCTTTATATAGTGGTATAAATTTTTTGAAGTACGGACATGTGGTCACGAATCTCAAAGACTGAGAACCGTTAAGCATATTATGACGGATTCATCATTTCAGCTCATATATATGGGCGCATATCGCCCCCTATCGGCAATATTTGTAAATTGTTGATGTATGTGTTATCAATTATAGTTATAAACATGTTTGAAATATTTGCAACTAATATTTAAATAATTATTTGTAGTAACAACACTGCTATTTACCATGCTATGATATTTAAGACACTTTTTGAATGTATTTCCAGAAATCTTTGATTTAATTGTTTAAATATTTATATAATTGATCAAATTAAAATCAATTAGAATTAATGTAATTATTTGTAACCATATTTAGTTGTTTTTACACAATAAAGATTGCAATTTATTTCTAGTTAGAGCGCCATCTGTTGAACAATACATGAGAACAATATTTCCTTTAATTACATTAATGTAAATTGTGTAAAATTTACTATTTGGAATTATGTTAAATGCATTAGAATATTTATCATTATTATTTAGCTATATTCCGATAGTTAAAATAGTTGTTTTATTTGTTTGTTATAAAAAGTAATTGTAGTTACTAAGACTAGACCGTTTCTTTGTAAACCGGAGGCTATAAAAACATTGTAAGATTAGAATGGAACACACCGGGTTGAGAGCCTTCCGCTCCGGGTTGAGAGCCTTCCGCTCGCCCATTGCCCGCGTTAAGCTGTCAAGGTCATCTGCGACCAACAGCTAAACACTCACAAAAAAAAAAAAAAAAAAAATAGAATGGAACACAGTTGTACTTCACTCACTTCTCCAGCAAGAACTCCTAATAAATACAGTGATTATATACTCGATATTTTAATATGGACAACCTAATTCCTGGCGCAACGCCGACATATACGTCCCACTGTTGGGCTCGATCCTTATTTGTAATAGGAGGGCTATTAACCTACTATATCATACTGGTTGGTGTAAGGTCTTGTTTCGAGTTTACCTTCTCTTCTATAGATATTATATGCATATTATATCCCTTAGTCGTCATTACGACATCTATGGGTAAGAAAGGGCGTGGTGAATGGTATTCTCACTCCGTCATCACACGGAAATTTATATCTATTAACAAGCTAACCCAACTGACGTTGTTCTGTTCAAATAAAATACATAAAAGACACTCTCCTTGAAATCGACAGCAGCGTCACTTACCGGGTCTAATTGTAATCTAAACCGTTATCGAATCCTCTTGAACACAAACAAAAAGTTACATCAACAGCTTGTCCCTGGATGTCATAAAAGACGACTAAGCGATATAATATTGGTATATGATATGTGCAAGAAAAAGGAAAACTCCACATGAAACCCTATACCAACATTATTGACCAGCATGATAGGTCAATTTCCCTCTTATTACGAAGGGGGCTCGAGCCCAGCAGTGGGACATATATGAGCTGAGACGACGATTTAATTAAAACTGTATTGCTAAGAAACTCAAATTTTTGTGTAGTATCCAATAGGTCCAAAATGATGAAAATGTTTACCCTTGCTTTAGAAGCGTGTAATTGTTGAAGTGGGTACATGTGGCGAGTGATGCAGGGGTGAAGATACTAGTATAGAAGAATGTTACTGGCAACCCGTGGAGTAATTGCCGTCTAGTGGCTTTTGGAGTTTAGATATGGGATGTTATGACCGATTTATCGATATCGAAAACTCAAGGAATCGGTTGCAAAGGTCAAATTGACTGCACAGATGGCGAAGCGGTTAAGATAACGATCTACCATGCCAGTGTCGCAGGTTCGAATCCCACGCAGGACAACACTTTTTTGGATCCACATATTGTTATTCTGAATGTAATTTATGTCCGTTAAATTATATGTTTCTAAAGACCACCACAATACAAGGATTATTGCTTTAGTGCCGGATGTTGTCTTTAAAAAAAGTCCGCATGGTAATGGGTAGGTAATATGATAAACTAGGCCTCACGCCGCCATACCAATGACCAGACTGTCAAAAGTAATCCAAAAATATAGAATTCTGAGCAACAAAACAGACTTCAAAACAATTTAGTCAACAAAATCTTTTTTATTGACTGTTGGTGGTAAACGAGCAAGCAACACACCTGATGGTAAGTGATACTGTCGCTCATTCACCTTTGCGAGGCCTCTGCCACCTCCGCAATATGAGACAAATTAACCTACTGGTACAGTAGCGTTGGTCAGACGTGTTGGCATAGAGTTTTACGTCAAGTTGTCCTTCTCTTGCATAAATATTATATCCCTGAATCGTCTTTACGACAACTACGAGCAAAATAGGGGGTGAATTATATTCTTACTCCGTCACCACACGGCCATGTAGGTAGGTATACGAATAAAATATTGTTATCATCATCGTCATCTCAGCCCATATACGTCCCACTGTTGGGCTCAGGCCTCCTCCATAATGGAAGGGAATTTGACCTATTATATCATGCTGGTCAGACATATTGGTATAGGATTACGTGTTTTTCTTCTCTTGTACAGATGTTATGTGCATATTATATCCCTTAGTAGACTTTTACGACATCCACGGGCAAGATAAGCGGTAGTGAATTGTATTCTTACTCAGTCACCACACGGAAAATTATATTTTTATATAGAAATAAAACTATATTACAGATTTTATCGCGTTGGTCACGGGCCAACCATGAACGCTGTAAAGTGTTCGAAACGTCGGGCAATCAAATATCAAATACAAACGCGAAAAAATCCAAGAAGCAGTTTTATTTACAATGTGTAATACTCGCGTAGACATCAGCAAATATTTTTAACTAGCAGCGGCCTGAGGTTTCACCCGTAGTTCCTGTTCCCGTGGGAATATCGGGATAAATTATAGCCAATGTATTATTCTGATATGTAAGCTATATTATTGTACAGTTTCATAAAAATCCATTCATGAAAGAGCAACAAACATATTCACATTCTCACATACAAACTTTCGCGTTTATAATATTAGTAGGATTTTTATTTATCGATAAATTTAAACACATCACTAGATATAAGCGAGGGGTGAAATTTAATATTCATAATAGCAGTGGGTAGCCATTTCGCGGTCGCCGCAGGGTACATGTTATAAGTAAAACGTATATACGAAACAAATGTTTAGATTTTGAGTTTATTTTGAAACTGCTTCTTTAGTATAAGTTTGCTTTATAAAATGTTGCTAGATTTCTTTATATCCTGAATTCAATTCCTGGTTAATATCTCAGCGTTTTTCGTGTGGTGACGGAGTAAGAATACAATTCACCACCCCCTATCTTACCCGTGGGTGTCTTAAAAGACGACTAAGGGATATATTACGCATATGACATCTATGCAAGAGAAGGAAAACTCGAACAAAAACGAACCTGTCTGACCACCATGGTACAGTAAGGTCAATTTCCCTCCTATTGGAGTGGGCTCGAGCCCAGCAACAGGACGTATATGAGCCGAGATGATGAGATGATGATCTCACCCCAAATACGTCCTACTGTTAGGCTCGGGGCTCCTCCACTATGGGAGGCAAATTGACCTACCATACTACGCTGGTCAGACAGGGTTTTATTCCGAGTTATTCTTCTCTTGCATAGATATTATATTCATATTATATCCCACTTTTCATGTGGTGACGAAGGAAGAATACGATTCAACACTCCCTATCTTGTCTGTGGATGTCGTAAAATACTACTATGGGATATAATATGGACATACTATCTGTACAAGAGAAGGAAAAATGCCGCTGCATTTTACATCATTCGCCGAGAAATCGTTCACAGTCACGGCAGTACGTCTGTGGAATGAACTTCCGCTAGATATAAAACGTTCAAAGACACTAGCCACATTTAAAATAAAGCTTAAAAATTATTATCTAGAATTGATCAGTTAGTATTTGCTATATAGGTACCTTATGATATAACCTAAATTCTGTTCATTACTTTAATAAACTTCACATTTTGAACTACTAACCGTGTTAGTAGTTCAAATATATTAGGTATATTTATTTTACATATATGTATGTATATGTATATACTTATATGTGTTTGTATGTATATATCGTATGTATGTGTTATTTATATATTATATACATAGTTAACCAGTACACCTACAACTACCGCTCTTTCCTTACATGTTTCCATCCAAAGGTTGCCTGGTAGAAATCGCTTTTAGCGATAAGGCCGCCCATTGTACTTTCTCCGCTTAGAATTATTATTGTAAATGTGTTAACATAGGTGTGCAATAAAGTATAAATAAATAAATAAAACTTGAAATGAAACCCTATATCAACATGTGGAATCAATATGGTATAGTAGGTCAAATTCCCTCCCATTGTGGAGAAGGCCTGAACCCAACAGTGGGATGTATGTGGGCTGACGTATCCCTTAGTCGCCTTTTACTGCATCGACTGGCAAGATAGGGAGTCTGAATTGTGTTCTTACTCCTTTATCAGGTGGGAATAGATTGAGTTACGATAGCTCAGTTGGGAAGTTGACCGGTTCTAATTTTACGACAGGACGTGACCCGACGGCCTTGCGTAGGAGTGCCGGGGATCGAATGTCACTAGACGATCTCGCCGGCACTCCGCAAAAGTGCGGATGGGACCGCTGTTGGTTTTAGTGGGTATTCCGGTTGCATAGGTGACCGGCGAGTCCCACACACCCCCCTCGTCTGTTACCGGCGGGGGGCAGTGCGTAAATTGTATTTCCACAGCGTTAAAAAAAAAGGTTGGAATAGATTCTTAATATCCTTAATTTAAATTCAGAATAATATTTGAGGCTCATTTACTTACTGCTGGTCTCGAGCCTACTCCACAATAAGAAATAAACTAAACTTAAATCATAAAAATATTGTACTTTCATAGTTTTTAACAAAAGGAAAACCGACTTCAAACAGTAAACTAAAAAGCAATAAAAAAACGTTAAAATTGCCTATAAAATTCTAAGAATTCCACCAATTTCTCAAGGATACCATCATCAGATCCTGACCTGGGCAGTTTACCCTATCAAACAAAAAATAATTTTGCAAATCGGTCCAGGCGTCTTTGAGTAATCGGTGAACATACATAAAAAAAAGATTCCGACGAATTGAGAACCTCCTCCTTTTTTTGAAGTCGGTTAAAAATACTTGAATCTGAACAATTCATCAATCTGTGTGGTGACGGAGTAATAATAGAATTCCACTGCTGGGCTTGAGTCTTCTCCATAACAAGAGGAAAATTTACTTGGTGTCCCAAGCTGGTGGCGGATTGATATAGAGTATTTCAAGTTTTCCTTCTCTTGCATAGATGTTATATGCGTAGTACATCCCTTAATCGTCTTTTACGACATCCACGACAGGAAAGAGAGTGGCAAATTGTATTCTTAATTCGCAATTTTGGAGAAGGCCCGAGGTCAAAAATAACGTGACTATTCCTCATGGGCTAGTCCTGTTTTCATATTTTATAGGTACCTTTGTCCCCAGCCGTAATAAAAATACTAACTTTCGTAACCAACATTTTTCTTTATCATCACCGCAGCCTACTTACATCCCACTGTTGGGCTCGGGCCTCCTTCATAATGGGAGGGTATTTGACCTACTATACCATGCTGGTCAGACATGTTGGTATAGGGTTTCATTTCGAGTTTCCCATCTCTATTTTCTTTTTTTTTTTATTGCAAGCAGTGGCAAACGAGCAAGCAGTACACCTGATGGTAAGTGTTGCTGCCGCTCATGGACCTTTACAAGGCCGTTGTCTACCGCGAAGAAAGCGAAGGGAGTGTGAATGCGTGCATTGAGGCTCGGTGATACCAAGGGCACCACCAAAACCCTCCACACGCAAACACCCTCAGAAAGTTGGGCTTCCGGCTCTCTCGTTCACCGAACGAAGCGCAATAACAAATTGCTACTACTCAGACGTCGATTTTCTGCTCAGTGTGGTACTACCCCGGACGGACCGGCCCACGGCTGAAGACAGATAACTGTCGACAGTGTGATCCTACCACTATAAAAATCTCTTGCACAGATGTTGCTCAAATAAACCATCCAAATAGGTTGCTTAAGATTTATATTATTTAAACATCTATACCAATAAATAAAATTGGAGTGTCTGTTTGTAATGTCAAAATAATAGACTTTTTTCATGCTCATACGGTTATTTAGACTATATATGTATATATATGCCTAAAAGTCATTTTATATTTTTTGTCTGCCTGTCTGTCTGTTTGTTCCGGGTAATCTTCAAAACGGCTGGACCGATTTCAAAAATTCTCAGAAGATACCCTTAACAGTGGCCATTACACTGTTGAAAGTGACACTTTTACTGACGGACCGTTACTGACATGAAGAAAATGATAACTTGAAAAGATAATAATAACTCGACACTGGCAAAAATGGCTCGTATTAGTAGCTGATTGCCAAGACAAAAAAAGAAGAAGATGTTATATGCATATTATATCCCTCAGTCGTATTTTACGACATCCACGGGCAAGAGCGGTAGGGACCGGTGAATTTAATTTTATCGTTACCACACTGAATGTTTTTGACGTGACAACGTCTAATAAATCGATGAACGCTGGCTGCATGCACGAAAAAGTGTCCCGTTACGCTCATTGTTCCGTTACGCTGATTCAATTTTATTCATAAAAGTATGCAGTCGTTTCATCAATGTTTTGTTATGACGTTGTCACGTTAAATTATCGTCCGTAAACCGACTTTACAGACCACCATGTTTATTTTTTTTAGCTATTTCTGTAATATGACGTAAAAAAAATTGATACGTTAGCAAACCATAACCTTACCATAGTCTGATCAAACAAATAATAATACCTTATACAAACATATACTAAATGCCTACTGAATGCACATTTGGTGTTGTTGTTAAGATACTGAACTACTGTGCCAGTGTCACGAGTTCGAATCTCGGACAACAATTTGTGCGATCCATAAATTGTTGTTCAGTGTCTGGGTGTAAATTGTACGTTAATTTGTAAAGTCCTCCGTAATACAAGGATTATTTCCTTACTTCAGGGTGCTGTCTATACTAATATTATAAAGAGGAAAGACTTCTTTGTTTGTATTGAATAGGCTCGGAAACTACTGGACCGATTTCAAAAATTGTTTTACTAATGGAAAGCTATAATATCAGGGAATAACATAGGCTATATTTTATCCCAGTATTCCCACGGGAACGGGCACTACGCGGGTAAGACGTCTGGGGGGGAGGGGGTCGAGTCAAATCTCATCTAATCTTACGTTGGAGAGAGGGGGGGTCTCGGCAAATATCACGCAATTTTTTTCTGATTGAAACAAAAAAAATTGTTAAATTTTTATTACATTTATAATTAAACTCTCAGCAATATTGATTACTAGTCTTAACTAGTCGTAAATAAAAGCACGAAGCAATTTTTTTTTCTTTTTACAATAACAATCCAGCGCGTTTACGCAAGAAGCCCACATTTTGAAAAATCTCACGTGAGATTGGGGGATGGGGGAGGGGGTTGAATAAAATCTCACTACATCTCACCAGGGGGAGAGGGAGGGACAGAAAATTTAAAAAAACACCTCACAAGGGGGCGTCCATAGACGCCCCCTTAATAAAAGAAAATCACAGCTACAAATATTTTTAATGAATTTAATACGTTTGATAACAAAATTGTTGTAGTTGTAGTAACTTAACCTAACGTATCTATAAGCCTACAACTATATTTATCCACTTCAATGGCAAACTATTCCGTGTGATGATTAAGAATATAGTAGGTATACCTAGGTACGCAAGGATTACCCACGCATACTTTTCTTTTTTTGGGAGTGGGTTACGGTTGGCGAAGTTCTCGCGCCACTCCATCTAGGGCGATAGAGGGGCGTACCTAAGCACGCACACCCGTAACCCACCCGTAACACGTCGCCTTCGTCGTTGGGCCGACTACCGGAGCAGGGTGACTTGTCGTCAGTGGTCGGCCCGACGGAATACCCCTGAGGAGTGCCCTCTCCTCAACCGACGTCAACTCCGGGAGGACGTCGGTGTTTCCTCGCGCGGTCGGCCTCTCAGCGGGTGACGGACTAATTCCCCGGTCCAGTCACCCGCTGCGTCGGCTAGGGCGGCATCAGGCGCAGATAATCGCGCCTGCGCCGCAACCCACGCATGTTTAAGTAAACGTCCGATTAGAGTTTATTTGAAGTCAATTAAAAGGTTTTCTCGTGACAAATTACTCGAAACGTCGGATAATTAAAAATCAAATACAAACTTGATAAAATCCACAATTTCTTTTTTAATTTGAATGTGTAATACCTACTCGCGTAAAAATCAGAAATCATTTAATTAAAAAGGACAAAAAAAAATAAAAGTTCTATTTCTCCGAAACTAACGAAATGATAAGTAATAAATTAGAAATTACCTACTAGATAAATTACTGACTATTTAAGCATCTAGATAAATACCTATCCATAGATAATTATCATTCGTAGAACATTTAACGAAATAGAAAGTTTGTCTACCTATAGGTAGGTACTTAGTTAAAACTAGCAGTCCGCTCCCGCTTCGGATCGGTATCAGTCACCTTGCTCCTTTAATTTTTTTTTTGTTATGGCATACGATGGCAAACAAGCAAACAGTAGGTACACCTGATGGTAAGTGATACTGCTCATGGATTTTTGCTATGCCGCTGCCTACCATGAAGAAAGTGAAGGGTGTGTGAATGCAATGAGGTTCGATGATACTAAAGGCATCATCAAAACCACACACAAAGACCCTCAGAAAGTTGAGCTTCCGGCTCTCTCGCTCACCGAACGAAGCGCAGTAACAAATTGCTACTACTCAGACGTCGATTTTCTGCTCAGTGTGGTACTACCCCGGACGGACCGGCCCGCGGCTGTCAACAGTGTGGTCCTACCACTATTCAATATCTTATAAAATAATACGATACTATGAGGCCTCGGGTTCGATTCCACCGGGCAAAAATTTATAGAGATTTCTTTAGAGGAAAAATAGCCAAAGTTACTCTCTATATAAACAGGTACCCGGTAGTAAAATATTATTAAAATCGATAAAGCCGTTTGGAAGATTACGCAGAATAAATAAACGTACAGACAGATAGAGATGCAGACAAAATTTTTTTAAAGTGGTTTTTAAGCACAATTATCGTGCAAATAACCGTGCGAGCATGAATTATCTGGACATTACAAACATTATTCGTGTGGTGACGGAGTAAGAATACAGTTCACCACTCCCTATCTTGCCCGAGTATGTCGTAAAAGACGACTAAGGGATGTAATACGCAAACAATATCTATGCAAGAGAAGGAAAACTCGATACAAAACACTATGCCCACACGTCTGACTAGAGCAGTATGATAGATCAATTTCCCATTAATTGTACAGGAGGCCCGAGCCCAGCAGTGGAACTTATACCTATGGGCTGACATGATGATTACAAACAGATAGTTCATTTTTATATATTTGTATAGATACCTACGAACTAAAGATCATTACTATTAAACGTATCCCCACTATAATCCTTATCTGTATCTCCCCCCTTTTCTATAAATCATAAATACACCATTATTTATTACCGATACAATTTCACCCATCCACCTTGTTTATTTTCAAACCTACCTATGTAATAATAAAAATAATTCGAGCAAAAAAAAGGTACAACACATCTTGGGCCTGTTCTTCTTTAAATAAAACAAAAGACATCACAAAGACACGGGCAGTAAAACAATCGAGTGTTTATCGATATATAAATGTCGCATCACTACGTATTCGATATTTAAATTTGAATTTTATCGAATAGAAATAAAGTTGTGTTTGATTTCGAATATAGAACGCGTTGTAACGGTTTTGTAACGGTCGAAATGAAAGTGGTTACATATTTATAAAATGGAATCGATTTTTAAATGAGCCAATGGTGGTGCTTGTTTGTGGGGGGCGGGGTGAGTTAAGCTCCACCCAACTTTGACTGTCGGATGAACGTCTTGAAGTGCTTTTCTGCTCATTCGCTTCGCGTCCGCCGACGCGTGCGGTTGTATGAAATTTGTTACTGTTTTAGAATATTTCTATGAATAATTCTTTGATAAGATATTATACTAAAATATGAAATGCAGTACACATAGTGGTCTGAACAGCTTCCTATCATATTGATTGTTTCGTGGATTCGTGTCTTATTTTTTCAGTCCACTATTTATTATTCTGAGATCAAGTCCAAAACATGTTCGTTGATTAAAAGTACCTACCGAGCTTTCTGTCCCCATATTTTTTTGATTCTGCTGGAATGAAAAATATACTAAAGCTTCGCACAATTTGCAATTTAAGCAGCTGTCATTATTTTTACGGTCAAAATTAAACTCTTGCCCGTTGACGTAAAAGATGACTAAGGAACCTAATATGAATCATCATCATTGTCATTTTGGCTCATATAGGTACGTCCCATTATTAGCTCCTCTGTACCTAATAAAAGGGATATCGACTATACCACGCTGGTCAGACAGATTGTTCTAATGTTTTATTTCGAGCTTTCCTTCTGTTACATAGACGTTATATAGGTAGATAAACGCATGTTATTAGTTTAGTATTGGTAGGACCACACAGTCGACAGTTGTCTGTCTACAGCCTCGGGCCGGTCCGTCCGGAGTAGTACCACACTGAGCAGAAAATCGACGATATATAGGTATATTTACCTATATACCTATATATCCCTTAGTCATCTTTTACGACATTCACGGTCGTTTTTTGACGTGACAACGTCTAATAAATCGATGAACGCTGGCTGCATGCATGAAAAAGTCCCGTTACGCTCATTGTCCCGTTGCGCTCATTGTCCCGTTACGCTGATTGATGTTACATATTATAATACGGTTTATTAATAAGATAACCGTATTATAATTTTAAAATATTTATCAATTAAATTGTAGATTTCATTTCACTCCTTCTTTGTATCCATACAGAATAATGAAATGATATATGAATTCAATAAAAATGATTAAATTTTGTTCATAAAAGTATGCAGTCATTTCATCAATGTTTTGTTATGACGTTGTCGCGTTAAACTATCGTCCGTAAACCGACTTTACAGACAACCACGCTCTTACCCGGTTTTTTTTGGGTGAGCTATGGTAAGCGCATGCGCGGTCCATTCCGTCCGGGGTGACGAAAGGACGTCGCGCGGGGCCATTACCCACCCGTACCCACGTCGCCTTCGTCGTTGTGCCGACCGACCACCAGTGGCGAGTTCCGTCATGATCACGTTAGAATACCCTTTCGGATACCCTCACCTCTTGACGTCCCTGTCCCGGGACGTTGGTCGCCGTCGCACACAACATTCACGGTTAAAATAGGAAGTGATGAATTCTTACTCCGTCACCACACGGAAATAATATGCATATTCAAATTAAATCCTATAACAACCCATCTGACCAATTTGGTAGACCAATTTTCCTCCTATCCTAGACTCTAACCCAATAATGGAAAGTATATGAGCTGTGATGGCGTATGTATTCTTCTTATGGTGCCGTGATAAAAATACAATCGTTGCCACCACCTTCTTGCTTGTGGAAGTCAAAGAGAATCATCATTCCATTATAATTGCGGGTTATAGGTATACCTTGCACTGCTGGATTCAAGCCCACTCCATAATAGGAGGGAAATTTACTATACCATGCTGGTCAGACAGGTTGATATAAGGATGTGTTTCAAGTTTTCCATCTCTTGCATAAATGTCATATGCGTAATATACCTATCCCTTGGTTAGCTTTTACGATATCCACGGCTAAGAGAGGAGGTGGTGAATTGTATTCTTACTCCATCACCACACGGAAAAGAATGCCATCCATCCATCAGCCTACAGACGTAGGTACACTGCTGGACATAGGCCTTCCCACGAGAATGTCACTTGGAACGGTCCTGCGCCACATGCATCCAACGGGTCCCTGCGACTTTGAGAATGTCGTCAGTTCACCTAGTGGGAGGTCGTCCTACGCTGCGCCGTCCGATTCGTGGTCGCCATTCGAGAACCTTTCTTCCCCAACGATTGTCGGTTCGACGAGCGATGTGGCCTGCCCATTACCATTTCAACATGCTAATTCTGCCGGTTATGTCGGTTAGGTACACCCGGTTCTTCTATGGTGTTCCGGCTTTTATCACGTAGAGAAATACCGAGCACAGCCCTCTCCATAGCACGTTGAGTGACTTTGAGTTTTTTATGAGGCCGACATTTAGAGACCACGTTTCAGTGCCGTAAGTCATCGCTTGTAGCACACACTGGTTTCCGTAGGCAAATTCAATGTACTTCGTACCATCCGGTAATCACTCCCAGTTTGGATCCTACTTATCACAGAGACATCATTGAATTTTTTTTTTATTGCAAGCAGTGGCAAACGAGTAAACAGTACACCTGATGGTAAGTGTTGCTGCCGCTCATTGACCTTTACAAGGCTGCTGCCTACCGCGAAGAAAGTGAAGGGAGTGTGAATGCGTGCATTGAGGCTCGGTGATACCAAAGGCACCACCAAAACCCTCCACACGCGAAAACCCTCAGAAAGTTGGGCTTCCGGCTCTCTCGCTCACCGAACGAAGCGCAGTAACAAATTGCTACTACTCAGACGTCGATTTTCTGCGAGAGCGTGGTACTACCCCGGACGGACCGGACCGCGGCTGTAGATAGACAACTGTCGACAGTGTGGTCCTACCACTGGTAATTGTATTGTAACAAAGGAATATTTGTTGTTTGTCCGACAAGATGAAGTCTATCTCGTTTTTAGTGGAACCATCGGGACCAATCCACGTCCACTTCCTTTGTAGCCGCTTTTTGAAGAAGGAATTCGTCATAAAGAGGCCTTCCTTCTCCAAAAAAAATCTACTAGTTTTTGACTCCTTTTGTTCCTCTGGGAAAAGAATAGCTGAAGGAAAATCGGCAGCAGCCCAACTCTCCTGCCAAGCATGTTGATTACAGCATTATCCCCTCATTCCTGAGGGGAGGTCTACGTCCATTAGTGTAGTGGACGACGAAAAGCCGAATGATGATGAACGTAAGATACTTTAGATGTTATATACATATTATAATTTCTTAGAGATCTTCTACGTCACCTACGGGTAAGGAGGCCAAGGGCCTTGACCAGTGGGCCTACTCATGAATCTCGATTCCATTCCTAAATCCAATCGCAGCTCGAATATGAGCAAATTTGGTACTCTTGAAACTGGACACTAAAGCACGATTTTTTTTTTATGGGTGGGCTATGGTAAGCGCACGCGCTCTCCCTTCCGTCCGGGGTGATGAAAGGACGGCAGGCGGGCCCATAACCCACCCGTACCCACGTCACCTCGTTGTTGGGCCGACCACCGGAGCAGAGGTGACTTATCGTCAGTGGTCGGCCCAACGGAATACCCTTTCGGGTACCCTCACCTCTCGACGACCTGGGACGTCGGTCGCCGTCGCGCGGTCAGCCTCTCTGCGGGTGACGGACAATTCCCCGGTCCGATCACCCGCGACCTCGGCTAGGGCGGCATTAGGCGCAGATACTCGCACCTGCGCCGCCCGAGTCGCCGGTGGCGGAACGTGTCGCCGAAGAGGAGCTCTACGCACACACGATCCGCCGCCTCCTTCCGTGAGATTACGGCCTCACAGAAGGCGGCGACACTAGAGCATGATTGGAATCAAATTTGGTGGATTTTTTTTTAAACTAAATGAATTCGACTCTCGTCCAATAATTCAAATATTTGCTACTCCCGACGTGATTTTGACGTAGTTTAAAATCGTTAATGTTGCACAATTTCAAGAAAGCGTCTTTGTTGGTGATCGAGTTCGATAACGTTATTAATTTAAAGTAAGAAAATACGGCACATTTGGTGAAAATAACAACGGTGAACGCGAAGAATTCATTCTCGATTTTGTTCAAGAGTACCAAATATAAGTTTGGTGAGATTGGAATTAAATCGGATTCGAAATTAGAATTGATTTCAAGAGTAGGCCCACTGTTTGGGATTCGAGAATGGTTTAGATTCACAGTTGGATCCGGTTGGTGGCGCTGCTGTCGATTTCAAGGAGAATTCATTTTTATTCGAACAGAGCAACGTCTGTCGGGTCAGCTAGTAATAACATAAATTTACGTCTGGTGACGGAGTAAAAATACAATTCACCACCACCCAAACCCTCAACCAAAGGCTTACCCTTTGGTTGAGGGTTTGGTCCTCTCTTCGTCCTCCGACATATGGGTTGGTAAAACGTCTAAGCGATATAATATGCATTTAATATCTATGCAACAAAAGGACAATTCGAAGCAAAACCCTATGCCAACACGTCTGGCCAGCTGGTTACCTACCTATATGACCTGTCGCTGCCGATCGTTATCGCAAAGATGCTCGGCAGTGACAGGTGCTGGTCGTCGATGGCCTCATTTTGCGAGGCCGTCATATCAGGAAGGAAGTGGCGGAGGGGGAACGCGAGGCGCTTGTCTCTGCTGACCCGCTTCGTCGCCGGCGACCCGGGAGGAAGAGACGACAATATGCGCACCTACCCCCATCGCCCTGAATAATGACGACAGAACGTGGTCAGACGGCCATGCGTTGGAGTGTCGAGGATTGAATGTCATCAGACGATCTCGCCGGCACCAAGTAAAAGCGCGGAACGGGGCGCTGTGGTTTTAGTGGGTATTCCGGCCGCGGTTGTAGCCGGTGAGTCCCACACCCTGCTCTAAGGAAATAATCCTTGTATTGCGGGGGACTTTACAAACATATAATTAACGGACACAAATTACATCCAGACTCAGAACAACAATTTGTGGATCGCACAAAGTGTTGTCCCGCGTGGGTTTCGAACCCCCGACACCGGCGCTGTAGGTTATCGCTATCTTAACCACTACGCCATCTGTGCAGTCGTATTATACCTAAATAACAGGAATATGATAAACATAATTTAAAATTGCCATGACTTTTGATAAATTCACGACGCCTCGTCAACATGTCCGTTGATTTTATCTAATTAAATTTACATAAACAGTTTATGATAATATGAAAGTAATTATACAATATTCTTGGCGGTTTATTAATTTTAACCGTGTTTTGACTTCCAGTACTTTTTTATAATATCTACTTAAAAGTGCTAATTTGAACGAAGTTCCTTATCGTAAAATATAGGCTTGGCGGCTGGAGGCTATGCGAAAAAAAGTGTAAGATTTATCCGTCACGACGTATGCTATTGAGATCCGCTTGTAGGATCTGGTCCAGACATAGTCGTTTGAATTTTATTACGTACTAGCAACCCGCCCTCGCTTCGGTTTCAGTCGTCTTTCCTGCGTAGTTCCCGTTCCCGTGGGAATACTGGGATAAAATATAGCCTAGCTTACGCCTTGATATTACAGCTTTCCATTGGTGAAATAATTTTTGAAATCGGTCCAGCCGTTTTGAATATTACCCGGATCAAACAGACAGCCAAAAAAATATAAAGTGTATTTTAGGCATAAGTATAGTGCATATAACCGTGTGAACATAAAAAAAGGCCTAATATTTTGACATTACAAACAGACACTCCAATTTTATTTATTGGTATAGATTTTGTGGTACGAAGGGCACACACAATTTAATATCTCATCATCATCATCGCAGCCCTCATACGTCCCACTGTAGAGCTTGGGCCTCCTCCATAATGGAAGGGAATTTGACCTACTATACCATGCTGGTCAGACATGTTGGTATTCTTTTATTTTTTTTTTTTTTTTGTTGGGAGGGTTATGGTAAGCGCACGCGCGGTCCTGTCCGTCCGGGGCGATGAAAGGACGGCGCGCGGGCCCATAACCCACCCGTATCCACGTCACCTCGTTGGTGGGCCGACCACCGGAGCAGATGTGACTTGTCATCAGTGGTCGGCCCGACGGAATACCCTTTCGGGTAACCTCACCTCTCGATGTACTGAGACGTCGGTCGCCATCGCGCGGTCAGCCTCTATGCGGGTGACGGATAATTCCCCGGTCCGATCACCCGCGGCCTCGGCTAAGGCGGCATTAGGCGCAGGCGCCGCAAATGATACAAAATGATACCGACATGTTGGTATAGGGTTTCATTTCGAGTTTTCCTTCTCTTGCACAGATGTTATGTGCATATTATATCCCATAGTCGTCTTTTACGACATCCACGGGCAAGATAGGGAGTGGTGAATTGTATTCTTACTGCGTCACCACTCGGCAAATTTTATATCTAGTACCTAGTAATAAAAATAATAGACAAGCCCGCTGAGTTTTTTATAGGAACTTCTCAGTAGCGGTCGCGTTCCAATCTGGTGGTAGTTTATATTTTTTTTTGGATAATTTAATTTTGTAAACTTGACAATATGTAAGTGCCCTCTCGGGGTTAATTCATAATAAATGTTTTGAATTTGAAATTTGAATTGGCTGTGCCCAAAGGTAGCTTATTTGTTCAATGTAGCCAAGTTCGTACTGGCTGCACCGGCATAGTTGATACACGGCATACACGTCGACTGTCTCTTGCTGTATTGTATGTAGTTGTATAGGTACTTAGGTTTACGTAGGCAACAAAACACGTGCTGTAATTACTTTGCGAATTGTTTGAAAACATTTTTGTTAGTTGACAAAAATATGTTAATTACGAAATTGCCTACCATTCCTTCAATTCATTATTATTTAAATTATTATATTATAACTTAAATTATTAACTAATAACATAATACATGTATCAATAATAATATACTACAAAAAGGAATTTCGTTCTAACTGAATGTTTTACGATACCCTCGTATTACTTTTTTCAATTATTTCTCTAACTTTTTGAAATTGTCCGCCAGTAAGTTAGTTTTCGCCTTCAACTATGTTATAGCTTTTTTTTTTGGGAGGAATGTTATAGCTACTAAGTATTAATGGCGTCGTTTGAGAATTTTTATGTAAACAATGTATGTGAAACACTTTTTTATCATAATCATTACAGCCAGTGGCTTTTACGCCATATACCTATTACATAAAATGGCATCACAATGATTTAATATAATTGCTTTCTTCTTTCTTTCTTTTTTGTTTTGGCAATAAGCTACTAATACGAGCCATTTTTCTCAGTGTTGCGAGTTATAATTTTCCTTACAAATTATTAGCTTCTTTTAATTAGTCATTGTCCGTCAGTCAAATTGTCGCCTTGAACAGTGTTAAGGCCATGCCTAACAGTGCCTAACAGTGGCTAACGCTTAGAAGAATAATAACGTATAGAAGGTAAGTTCACGCACAAAAAGTGAGGCATTTCAATTGGAGCCTAATGGAGCTTACTCCGGAACCGTTCCGTAATGTACAAGTCATTGTACTGCACGAATGTACGCAACTCTTAAAAAATAAATAGGTAATTATGAAGGTTTGTGCATTAAAATGGTATCACAACACATTTGAAAACAGAAAGGTTTTTAACATTACTTTTAAAAGTATTTCGACGATTTATGTTAATAAAAACAAAATTTGATTTCATAATTTGTATAGTGGTTTCCGTGTGTACGTGTGTAATCGTCTGCCCGCCATTAGTATTTTTAGATTAAAATTCTTAAAGTTCGAAGTACTGATTATCACTATCCTTCTATACGTTATTATTCTAAGGGCTAACGGTATTTTTTGAGATTTTTAGTGGAAACAAAAGGGCATGTAAAGCACTATTATATATTCACATATTATATATTCACCATACCCCAGCAGTTCCTCCGTCACATATTACATAAAATGTCATCAAAATTATTTAATATAACACGTTAAAACACTAAGATATTAATTATAATGCAAGAACACCACATGACACTTCGACATTCCCGCCAAAAAACTTGTTATTGTGGCTTTGGTAACATAAGTGCGCTACCATTCTGCCAATGTCCATTGAGTAATTGTAAACTCAATTGAAGACTAAACAGAAATCGAAATATGTCAATCTATTGGAATGCCAGATTCCAGCAGATTGACATATTAAACCGATATAATCCATGGAAACGACCGATTAAAATCGTAGCAAATTAGTATGAAAATCTCTGGGTTATTTGATTTTCAAGTTTTGTATGAACCTTTTAGTTTCGCTTATAAAGGCTTTGTTTGTCTCCATGTCATTTGGCAGTTTGCTTTAATATTTTTCCATTCAGCCTCTCCGTGTTGTGACAGAATAAAACCACTATTCATCACTCCCTTGCCGGGATGTCTTAAAAGACGACTAAGGGATAATAATATGCATATAACAACAAAGATGGAAAGCTCTAAACAAAACCCTATACCAACCCGCCTGAATGTGGCATAGTTGGTCAATTGCCTTCCCATTACGAAAAGGCTCAAGACCAGCAGTAAGACATATATAAGCGGTGATGTTGATGATGAGTTAGCCTATAGTCCCACTATCGGGTATGGCAAACCTTAATGGAAAATAGATCTACTTTTTTTTTGTGGGTGGGCTGCGGTCGGCGCGCCTCCGCACCACTCCGTCCGGGGCAACAGAGGGGCTTGAGCACGAAACTCCCGCAACCCACCCAAAAACCACGTCGCCTTCGTCGTTGGGCTGACCACCGGAGCAGGGTTACATCAGTGTTGACATCAGGTTGACATCAGTGGTCGTCCCGACGGAATACCCCCTATTGGGGTACCTTCCCATCGACCGACGTCCCCCCATCGGGGAGGACGTCGGTCTTTCCTCACGCGGTCGGCCTCTCGGCTAGGGCGGCATGAGGCGCAGGTAATTGCGCCTACGCCGCCCCAGCCGCCGGCGGCGGATCTCCTCATCAAGGCTGCGCTCCTCGCGCAGGCGATCCGCCGCCTCCTTCCGCGAGATCACTGTCTCGCAGAAGGCTGCGACCGCGTCCCAATTTCCGACGCTGTCGACCATCGCCCTAGCGATAGCCGGCAGCGTCAGGTCTGCACCGATGATTGCGACGAGTTCACAGCGCTGCACTGCCCAAGCCGCGTAGGCCTCGAGCGTATGGCGCGCCGTGTCCTCGTCGCAATCGCAGCGGTGGCAGGACGGTGTACTCTCCCTCCTAACGACCTTGTGCAGGTATTTGGCGAAGCACCCATGCCCCGTCAAAATCTGCACCAGTCGGAAGGAGAGCACCCCGTGCCGCCTTTGTGAGGTTCAAACTTCAGTGTCTTAAACGGAGACCATTGTGGATCCTGGCTTGCAGGAGTTACAGTGGTGGGAATGTGTGGTGGGATTAGTCCCAAAAAAAAAGGTCATACAATAGCTATCATTTCTCCCTTTCTTGTGGTGATATTAGCTTATTACAGTCCTTTCCGTGTGGTGACGGAGTAAGAATACAATTCGGCACTTCCTATCTTGACCGTGGATGTCGTAGAAGACGACTATGGAATATAATATGCACATAACATCTGTGCAAGAGAAGGAAAACTTGGATAAAACCCTATAACAACAGGTCTGTCCAGCGTGGTATAGTAGGTCAAATTCCCTCCCATTGTGGAGAAGGCCCGAGCCCAACAGTGGGACGTATATGGGCTACAATGATGATGACGGTCCTTGTTCATCTTTTAGTACACTTACTTGAAAGGAATGTGCATGTTTTTCTTTTCGTTGATTTTCTTTACACTGATTACAAGATGGATACCTTCTCTTGAAAAAGTACACATGTAGGATAGAAAGCTAGTAAATAAATAGGATATTTTTATGGGACTAATTCTACCACACATTCTCATCCCTATATCTCTTGTAAGCCAGAATCCACAATAGTCTCCGTATAAGACTCCGATTTGGCCCTCAGGAAGTCCCGGGAAATGCTTTTAATTGTCTTAGGACCCGTAACAAATCTATACCAATAAATAAAATTGCAGTGTCTGTTTGTAATGTCAAAATAATAGGCTTGTTTCATGCTCACACGGTTATTTGCACGACACCTATGCCTAAAATACAGATTAAAAAATTTTTGTCTGTCTGTCTGTTTGTTCCGGGTAATCTTCAAAACGGCTGGACCGATTTCAAAAATTCTTTCACCAATGGAAAGCTATAATATCAGGGCGTAAACTAGGCTATATTTTATCCCGGTATTCCCACGGGAACGGGAACTACGCGGGTTAAACATCTAAAACCGAAGCGAAGCGAGGGCGGGTTGCTAGTTTGTAATAAATGAGATAGTATATAATCATTATGTGTTACTAGGCGTAACCGTATTTTCCGCATGGTGACTGAGTAAGAATACAATTCACTACCCCTTTTCTTGTCAATGGGTGTCGTAAAAGACAATTAGAGGATTATAAAATGCAGACAACAACTATACAAGAGTAGGAAAACTCGAAATAAAATCTCGAAATTGCAACCAGTCTAACTAGCGTGGTATAGTAGGTCAATTTCCCTCTCACCTTGGTAAACACTCGAGCCCTGCAGTGTTACGCTTACGTATATGAGCTGGGATGCAGGTATAAGTTGTTACCTATGCCACCCATCAATTTCCAAGAACCACGTAGTGCAACTTAACTTCAATAATAGACTATAAAAATATCTAAAATCCGCTACATAAAAATCTTCGTGTCCACTTGCTCACGGAATGTGTATGGCCGTAAGTATTTTTTTTTCTCTTCATTCGAATTTTAAATATTCAAATCGAATCACCCAAATTAAGTAGCCATAAACGGAATCAGCTTCCAAATTTGAATATTTCATTCTTGTACGACGCGCGCGCTTTGATTTGTGCTGTTGCTTTGTTTGTGTGAGTGCGGTAGTGTTGGGCTCATATCGATATCTGCAAGTCATTGATACCTGTTTTTTTTTTGTTTAAATGAAGCTTACTCATTATCCTATACCTACATCCTATTGTTGGGTAATTGACCTGTGATAGCACCTGACTAACAAGTCAAACGGGTTAGCATTCGGTATTTATTTCAGGTGTTGTTTGTTTCGCAATGATATTCTCTCTCTTAGTCATCTTTTACTGCCGCTTTTAGGGGACAGGCTATGAAGTTTTAAAACATTATTATTGAAAGGAATTTTTAATCCCGTGTATTTTCAAAATACCTTTTGTCCCTATTACCTGTGGACATAGGTAAAGTTAGGTATATAATGATCTAAATTGCATTATTAAATCTAACTTCTTATTCTAACTTTTGTCATGGATTGTTATGTCGCATTGAAGATAACCACTTAATTAAATGTTCTTTTAGAAAAATTGTCTATTAATCGCTAAATATTCGTTGTTTGTGCATAATAATATAATTCAACATGTCGAGTGGCCTGGTAGTAAGACAACTTTAATTATAATCATCAGCATTGCAGCCTATCGCCGTCCACTGCTAGACGTAGGCCTCGCTCATGTTACGCCACAAAGTGCGGTCCTGTGCCGCCTGCATCCAACGACGCCCAGCAATTTTCACCAGGTCGTCGGTAGCGGCGGGGCGTCCTACACTGCGTCGTCCGATACGTGGTCGCCACTCGAGAATCTTTCTTCCCCAGCGGTTGTCGGACAACTTCAATAAAAAGAGAATATTAACCCGAAGTTTTTATTTATTTACATAATAGATCAACGCTATACTATATATATAATTCACAATAGGCGTTACAAGCTAATCATCCACTTCATTATCACATTACATAACTATTACTTATCCAAAAAATCGATATCGACATACTGTCTTAAAAAATATAACATCACTAAACCTTTTGTCGCAACACGCCGCGCGTTGATAAGGAAACATTTTAAATTAGTTGTAAAAAGAGTAAAAAATATTGTAATATATACATATTTTTAAATTTTTTTTATTTGTATTTTGTCGAACAAAACGGGTAGCCGCTACCATACGATATAAATTATATCATTTTTCACTGCGACATCCCTAACCGTGATAAAAAATGACGTTCCATTCAACGTTCCGAAGTTTGAAAAAGTTTTGCCGCGCTTTTTATACGCGTTTCCGGGCGGCGAGATTCCATTATTGAACTTTATCGAACGTGTCTTTAAGGATTATTATTATGTTAATTATACATTGATTCTTTCTGTTGAGATCTGTTGTACGTTTGTAAGAGTAACAGGCAATGGAGTGGAATAAGTTTATAGTTTGCGTTTGTATCGAATTTTGGAGAGTGAGGGTCACGTCGGCTTTTTTATAGTTTTCATCTTTATGTTAGTTTTGTACCGTACTGTTTTAGGCGAGGTGCAACTGACTCTAGACGGATTTTTTATGATAACAAAAAAAAAAGAGAGTGTGTACAAAGTACGCATATCAAAAGTGAAACTCCTTTATCCCTTATCCTTTATCCTTCATCCTTCATCCCTCCTTCCTCCATCCTTCTGGAGGTGTTTAGCTGGTGCATACTGTGGTTTAGATTTTGAGACTTCAGTACGCATCTCTTAGCTTACAGAGTTATGTTTGTAATAAAATTAATTGTAAAAACAGCGTGAGGCAATTTGCCTTTAGGAATTCTGTTTTAGAGGTTGTCTTTTAAATTTTTATCCGCTATCTCTGTGTAATGAAAAGTTCTGGAAAGAAAGAGCTTAATCGACTATTAGGAGCGTTGCGTACTTAGACGTATTCATAACACACTTTAAACAATCATAGTTTAACTAACTAACTACGTCATTCAAAAGGGATTGGTGAATTATTAAAATCTATCCATCAGCCCGCAGACATCCACATAGGTCTCCCCACGAGAATGCCAGATGTAACGGCCCGGTGCCACTTGCAACTAACGGTTCCCTGTGACTTTCAGGATGTCGTCAGTCCACCTAGTAAGGGCTGGTCCTATGCGACAGCATTCGTGGTAGAGAACTTTTCTTCCCCAAAGGTTATCGGTTCGACGAGCGATACGGCTTGCCATTTTAACATACTAATTCTTTTGGCTATATAGGTAACCCCCGTTCTTCTACGGAATTCCCTATTCTGAATTCTATCACAAAGAAATACCGAGCATAGCCCTCTCCATAGTACGTTAAGCGACGTTGACCCTCTTTATGAGGTTGACAATTAGAGATCACGTTTTAGTGCCATATGTCACCACTGGTAACACACAATAGATAAACCTTTGCTTTCAGACACTGTGGCATATTGGACAACAAGATCCTCTGTTTCCCAAATAATTAAAATGTTACCCTATAATAAAAAAGTTCACAGGGTGTGTCTTTACGACACACTCTGTCCAGATTTTTAAGCAAACTGGACCAAGATTTGAAAAAACATCCTTTTTATCGACTTCGATCGAAAAAAAGGAGGAGTGTCTCAATTCGTTTCTTTTTTTACCTCAGATTATTTTTTTAGGTGAAATTCTTATTTGATTCTTTTGCTGGGTACTATTTGATAGCTTATCTTTGCGATGCAGTCCTATACTAATTTGATCAAGATTTGATCATTAGTTTTTAAGTTATCCTCAATAATACATATCTGCTTGACTAAATAGTTTTGAAGTTGATATTTTTTTGTTAAAGTTTTGTATTTTTACCTATTTTATCGCATTTGTTTTTGATTTTATACAATTTGTTTGTTAAAATTCAAGTATTGTTATGACGTTAAGAACAATTTCAAAGCGGTAAAATTCACAAGAGTACTGACTCCCCGCTAACAGTTAAACCAAGCTTTACCGTTCATAATGATATTTATAATTATGTCAAAATTTAATGAAAAATACGAGCCATGAACTGGTATGTAATAGGTCAACATGTTTGTGTTACAAGTTTAATTTTGTTGCTTCACGCTTGCTGAATTATGTGGTGGACAGAGATTGAAAGTGTTTGGACCTTCAAGGTATTGTTGTCACATCAAAACTAGTTTAAAAACAACCGTTTAGTATTGACCTTAGTGCGTTAATTTATAAAGAAATTTTTTATCATCATCTCAGGCAATGTAAGTCCCACAATTGGGCTCGGACCTCCTTAGAAATGTAAAGGAAATTGAGCTATTACACCATCCTGGTCAAATGTGTTGGCATAGGTTATTATTTCAAGTTTTCCTTCTCTTGTATAAAAGTTATCGAATATCATGTTTTTTTTTTTTGCCAAGGGTGATAAACGAGCAAGCAGCACACCTTATGGTAAGTGATTTTGCCGCACATGTACCTTTGCAATACCAGGGGCACAGCTAGGCCGTTGCCTACCGTGAAGAAAATGCTCTTCTTAAACCTCGTTTAAAGAAGGACATGACATAGCACTTGGGAAACACAGCAGCAGGTAGTTTATTCCAGAGCTTGCACGTTCGTGAAGAAATGATTGCTGGAAACGTACAGTTGAAGACCGTAACGTTTACAGGTGAAATGGAGAAACCGGTGCTGTGTATAGATCCCGTAGTCGTCTTTTACGACTATTGCAAGTAGCCTTTACTCATCATTAGCCTGCTCTTATTCTTAATTAAGTCGATGCAACATGTATTCATCTGCTTGCGGTAGCTATGTGGGGTGGGTCGCTCCCTTCCCTCTGATTTGGTTGAGGAGAGTGATGGCTGCTCTAGTGGTTGGCTCGTGATCGGGTGCTGCTTGCGGGATCTGGTCCAGCCATATTTTCTTTCTTTCTTTAATTTTTATTTTGTATTGTACCAAATTATGAAAGTTTATACATGTATACAATTTCGAAGGGCATCACACTGGAGCTAATACCATATATGTTGTACGAAGCATAAAATTATGTATATTTAAAAGATTAAAGAAAAAAATTACTGCCCGCTGAGTTTCTTGCCGGATCTTCTCAGTTTCTGGCCGCGTGCCGATCCGGTGGTAGATTATTGTATTGTGTTCAAACGTGTAATTTGACAATATGTAAATGCCCTTAAGGGGCCTATGCAGAATAAATGATTTGATTTGATTGTCATTGTCATATCAGTCCACTGTTAGGCTCGAGCTTCCTCTACAATACGAGAGAAATTGACCTACTATACCGCTCTAGTCAAACGGTTTAGTATAGAGTTTGACTTTCGAGTTTTTCTCTTTCTACCGTAGATGTTACATATATGTTGTATCGATTAGTCGTCTTTAACGACATCCACGGACAAGATAAAGAGTGGTAAATTGTATTCTTACTCCATCGCCACACGGAAAATACTTAAAACTTTAATAGTAGGTATATATAGCAAAAGATTTTGCTGTGTGGTAGCGGCTTCGAATACTACCAACCCTTGCTTTGCTCGTGGGTGTCGTAAAAGACGACTAAGAGCCTTAGATTGACCCGGACCAACTCCATCTGGTACCATTTGGGTCAACGATTACATTCCCAAGGAGGGTTGACGTCAGACAGGCGGCCGGTCATAAAAGTCATTGCCGAAACCTTTTGCAATATGTCAAAACAGATGACATATTGCGTCGACCCCAAGTAATTGGGATAAGAGCAAGATGATGATGATGATGATGATATAGCAAAAGATTTTGCAATCATTTTATTATCGATCGTCTGTTTAACGTTAACCCTCGTTTGTACTTGATTTTTTATTGCCCAATATTTCGAACGCTTTACAGCGGTCCTGCTCACGAGCGACTCTTAGTCTTCTTTTAAGACACTCGCGAGCAATGTAAGGTAGTGTTCTTAGCCGCCACTATACAGTAGATATATAAGTCAAGTAGTTACTGAGTGTCTAATTATAAACTCATTTGCAAAAAAAACGGGCGGTTTTGATTTTCATTCATATTTAAAAAGATACAATACCAAAAAGGTTTCAATCGTTTGTACACGTTACTGGCCGGTTTTAAAAATGCTGTGGTATTTAAAAAAGTACGTTCTAAATTCAATTTTTCATTTGATGTTCATTTTTACAGAAAACCCCTTTTTATCCTACATTTTTGGCGCGAAGTTCCAGAAGTTAACATCGACTTTCATAACTTTTATTCAATTTTTATCGATTAATTTCATATCCTTGACTGTCAAAGCTTTATTTAATGCTGTTTGGCTGTATCAAAAATGGTAGATAAAGTGGTAAAAGCTACCAAAATTATCGCGCTGCTTGAAGAGGGTTGCAGCCAATGTTTCGTGGCTAGGAGGCTAAATGTTAGTCGCTCGACAGTCCAAAGGACCTGGCAGCGATATCAGGAGACTGGTTCCGTCGAGAGAAGGCCTGGTTCTGGAAGAAAACCATGCACCCAACCACGGGATGATCGTTTTCTTGTGAGTCGCGCATTGAGAAATCGCAAATCTTCGTATGTTGATCTTAAGAACAACCTCCAAGAAGTAAGAAATGTGCATATTAGTCTATGGGCGGTCAGGAGGAAGCTTCTCGCTGCCAATATACGCAGTCACCGCCCGGCCCGCGGCCCCAAATTACTCCGTGAGCACAGAGTTCACAGGCTTAGGTTCGCTAGAAATTGTGAATCATGGACTCAAGACGATTGGAATAGGGTTTTGTTCTCTGATGAAGCCAGGATATCTCTGTTCGGTGAAGATCGACGTCAGCGAGTGCTAAGAAGACAAGGAGAACGCTTTGCAGAGGCATGTTTCGAAGAAATCACACCTTATGGTGGGGGCTCTGTTATGTTTTGGGCAGGAATAAATTCAATGGATCGTACAGAGTTAGTCTTCATTGAAAACGGCTCACTGACTGGGCATCGATACATAACGGAAGTTCTAATTTCTCATGCACAACCCGCATTGGCCGCTCTAGGTGAAGACTCGATTTTTATGGACGACAATGCTCGCGCCCACCGATCCCGCGATGTTAATGCGTATGTGCAAGAGGTCGGCATTCGTCGTTTGGATTGGCCAGCTCGAAGTCCCGACCTCAATCCCATAGAGCATGTCTGGGACGTTCTAAAACGGCGTGTGAGATCAGTACACTCGGCTCCGCAGACCATCAGAGAGCTGAAGAATGTGATTACTGCGGAGTGGGAACGTATTCCGCAAGCAAGTATCCGGGATATACTCGCTAGCATGCCCAGACGAATTCAAGCTGTGATTTTAGCTAGAGGGGGTCACACTCGATACTAAACATTTATCTGCTTTTACTTTATTAAAGAAAAACAAACAAAAAAACTTTTTTATTTTTACTTCATGAGCATATGCACTACTAGCGAATATACACTACTAGCGAGGTTTAGCATTATTTCCCATAAATTGTATCTAAATTTTATGAAATACTGATGAAAACGATTATTTTCTTATTAATTTAGCAAATTGTGTGGATAAAACTACCTATAATTATCAAACAAAGAAATATTAACATTTGAAATGGTTCATTGCTTAGGTGCCCGTTTTTTTTGCAAATGAGTGTATATATACAGTGGATTTCATTAATAACGACCTCGGTTGTAACGACTTTTCGGTTATAGCGACGTCGAACTTGCGTCCCTAGAATTTAAAGTATACTTTCGTAGAAAATGCATTCGGTTATAGCAACTCCGGATATAATGCCTAATTCGGTAATACAGACTTGTTTTTATTAACTATTTGGGACAGATACCTAGAAATTCCTTTCGGATGTTGCGACTGAGTTGACAAGGGCACAAAGTCTCATTCATAAGCTTTAACTATTAAGCTTTCTTATCCTTTGTTTATATTCGCAGATGATCAAATGCTTTGTTTGTGTGTAGCGTTACTTAGCATATGCGCAATGTTAAAATTATGAATCAGTTACGTAGCTATTTCCAGTGAGTAAACAGTGTTTCTTAAACTTGTGAAAATCGCTCCTGGACCTACATTTACTGTTAAAGAAAAACTGCTTTCTTATAGAGACCTCCGGATATAGCGACGACATTAGAGTGGTCCCTTCGCCCTTAAGCTATGTTAAATCCGTGGTGCTATACTGCTGCGCTTCACGTACTTGTACATCCTATTGTTTACTAGCTTATTAGCCAATTTTGCTTTATGTCTCCCGCTTTGCATAGGAGAGAAGTGGAATATTTCCAACACCTCCTGTTTTTCTTTTCTAATCAAATTTGAGTGGTTCAAGACAATTAAAAGCGTTTGCTGGGCCTTTTTGAGGATCATAACTCGGTGTCTTATACGGAGACCATTGTGGCCCATTAGATCCCGGTTTACAGGAGTTACTGTGGTGGTAATGTGTGGTGGCATTAATCCCATTAAAAAAATATTTATTGCCCGTGGGTGAATCAAATTAATTTATTAAGATAAGATACTTTTTATTTGTGAAAACATGTGTAGATAAGGTCTTAAACAATAATATAATTAACATGATGCAACATGTTTTGCCATTGTAGGCGTACAAATTGAAATAAACTGAAATTAAAAATAAAATAATAATAATAAATGTCTAGGTCACATATACTTAAGTTACTTACTCACTTAAGTTCACACAAAAAATGAAATTGTCGTTGGTCAATAATAATATAAGTAAGATACATTCATATATTCTCATCATTTAAAAATTCTTGAATACTGATCTTGAACAATGATAAATTTATTAATTTTAACACTCTTGGTTCAAAGAGTCCTTCACATAGGAGGAATCTTTGAACGTAATTCTCACCTCTTTCTAAGCATCGGGTTAAGTTGAAAGTTTTCACATTTATCATGAATCGAAGACAATGCAATAATTTAAATAGTTTGTCCCCAAACAAGATTAGCGGTTTTTTATATTATTGACGGAGATTTTGGCACGACTCAATAGATGTCGCTATCCCTATATTCTACATCGCACGTATTAAGTTTGGATGTTTAAAAACGGTATTTTTTTTAATTACCTATTTTACTTTTATTATTAATGTTACAACAGCTGGCCATAAAATATAGCCGTTATTATAAAATCACCATAATGGCCCACCTACCTGTCGAGCCTATTCCACAATAGGAGTGATATTAACCTACAATACCTAGGTAGTCTGGCGAGTTGGTATAGGGTTCATTTCAAGTTTTCCATCTCTTGTATAGATATTATCTACATATTATATCTCTTAGACGTTTTTTACGAAACCCACGGACAAAATGAATTGTATTCTTACTCTGTCACCGCATAGATTATTGCAATCTAAAGAGAGAAAAATTATATAAAGTCACTTTTTAAATATTCATAGTTTGAATCTATAGGTATATTAATACTTGAAGCGTAAACTTTGTACCCCTTTTTACGAAAATTACGTAAATGGACATGTATGAAATTTGGCACAGTTGAAGTATATAATGAGGAGAAGTGCATAAAACTGAAATTTCATATAATAATGGATTAGAAATACATTAAATTCATTAAAAAAGGCATTACGCACACTACAACGCAATCGCTACACAAACACACGCACCCATGCGAGCGCTTATACACTTTTGTTTACGGTTAAAATCTCTGGTCAAACCGAATGTCAAATAATCATAATTATGATGACAATGTCTAATAGGCATTTGTACTAAACACACACAAAAAGTACTAAACTTTATATATTAGTTATTAGTGAAATACAGCTTGCTTCCTTTACAATTATACATAAATAAAATTAAAAGAAAATTGTGTAGCAGAAAAATTCATTAAAATTAATTATGGGCGAATTTCGACCACACGGCGACCACTATATGTACAAATATTAAAAATTTATTTTTTCTACTTAAAAAAAAAATTGAACGATTACTAGGAGCACGTTAAAATCAGTTAAAATGTATAAATAACGCGGCGGAACATAAATTCGTATGGCCACAACGAACTGAAAAGTTTAAAAAATAAAAGAAATTTTAAACTTGGAACACTTTGGTGCGATCGCGCGCACTAAAGAAAGCTGTGGATATACCAATTAAAAAACTGATACAAGTATGTAGTTTTTATTTCTCTTACCAAAGCTTTCAATAAATGAAAATAAAAAAGTTAAAAATAAAACATTAAAAATACGCTTTTGTTGATAACTGAACTAAAAAGTGCGATGCAGAAAATAGAGATGGCGACATTTTGCGAATTACACCAAAATCTTCGGCAAGGTTATAATAAAACTCTTAATGCTATAAAAATAATGTGACGAACAATATCAATTATTATATTGCTCCTTGATTATCATCATCGGGCTTTGATAAGTATGTCATCTCGGCTCATATACGTCCCACTGCTAGGCTCGAGCCTTCTCCATAATACGCAGGATATTGACCTACTATACCGCGCTTGTGAGACGGCTTGGTTTGGTATTTTATTTCGAGTTTTTCTTGTCTGCATATTATATCCCTCCGTCGTCTTTTACGACATCTACGGCCAAAATAAAGTGTAATGAATTATATTGTGTTTGTCCGTGTGGTGACGGAGAAAAATACAATTTACCACTCGCTTTCTTGCCCGTGAATGTCGTAGAAGACGACTAAGGAATATAATGCGCTCATGACACTATGGAAGAGAAGGAAAACTTATAGTAAAACCCTATACCAACCTGTCTGACCAGCATGGTATAGTAAGGTCAATTTGCCTCCTATTGTAGAGGAGGCTCGAGCCCAAGAGTGGGATGTATATGACAAGATGATGATTTCATTTTTAATCTGACAGATATTTCGAATACTTTCCAACGTTCAGTTATTGGAGGACTAAACTCTCTTATGTCCAACGTCGGTAACATTGTTTTTAGAGAACTTTATAGGTACCTATAAAAAATAAATATATCCTCATCATCTTGCTCTTATCCCAATTAGAGTCGACTGAATGTGTACTTTTCTTTAATAATATTTATAGCAAAAATTATTGCCAATAGTTTTATGATCGGCCTGTCTGACGTCAGCCCTCTTTGGGAATGTAATTATTGGCCAAACGATATCAGACAGAGTTGGTCTTGGTCTATTTAAAGCTCTTGATCGTATTTTACGAAAACGAAAAACTTGAAACAGAACCCTATGCCAACACGTCAGACCAGCGTTGTATTGTAGGTCAATTTTCTTCAAATAGTGGAGGAGACCCGAGCCCAACAGTGCATATATAGGCTAAGAAGAGATGAGATGACATTGAGTTCCCACTTCCTCCATATTACTAACTAATTACATACTAATTACCCTCCTAGGGTAATTGACCTGCCATATCACGCTGGATAGGCGGGTTGCTACAGCATTTTTTATCGAATTTTCACCCTCTTGCAAAGATGCCTATCACAACTCTAATTCGGATTTTACGATAACCACTTGCAAGATATTGGGTTGTGAATTGTTTTCTTACTCCGTCACCATACGGGTGATTTATTTTAAATACTGTAGTAATAATGATGATGTTAAGTACCAAGTATCAAGTTCAGAAGTTCATCGTTTTATTAATTACAGTTATCCACTGCTAACTGGCTCTGATAAAAATAGTAGTTACCAAATAGTTAGCTATAAAGTAACACTAGCATAACTAAGAAGTTTTTTTCGCTAACCATAGAGAAATATAAGGATTTATCTGAGTATTGAATACCGACTAAAGTTAATTATGTACGAAATAAACGAAAAATCTTATTACAATACTGTGTCATAACTTGAAAACTTGTTTTCCGCTTTGCGTTTTTTATATATTTATTTAATATAATTATATAAAATAGCGTAGTTTTTTTCGTTAGTTATCTTCAAAAGCATAATTTGATCTCTCTATTTAAAATTTGTAATTTTTCTATACCTACTAAAACTCGTATTTCATAGGTTGCATAGTCTCAAACCAATGTTATATAAGTTAGTTTTTATAATAATTTATTATTAACGCTAAGTTTTTCACACTCTAATACGAAAATGTATAAATTCACTTGTTTTAAGACTGCTATAGGTAGGTATGTATTGTAAACTAGCTCTGCTAGTGGTTGTACTTGTGTGAATTATTTCATCAATCCAGTCATCGCCAACGCCATCTACTGCTGGATGTAGGCCTCCCTCATGTTACGTCACAAAGTGAGGTCCTGTGCCGCCTGCATCCAACGACGTCCACCAACTTTCACCAGGTCGTCGGTCCACCTAGTGGGGGTCTCCTACACTGCGTCGTCCGATACGTGGTCACTACTCGAGAATCTGCCTTCCCCAGCGGTTGTTGGTTCGTCGAGCAATGTGGCCTGCCCATTGCCACTTCAGCGTGCTAATTCTTCGTGCTATATCGGTTACACTCGTTCTTCTGAGGATTTCCGTATTTCGGGTTGTATCTCGCAGAGAAATTCCAAGCATAACAAGGTCTATAGCTGAGCTACTTTTAACTTGATTATGAGGCCTACATGTGTGGATTACTTATTTAATGCAAATAATTTGTTTGAATACCCATCTAGTCCGATGACATTAATAATAAGTGATATCAATATTAATAATATCCATAATATATCAATCAGAAATTTTGTTATCTCACCAGTTGCTACGATAACAGTGACTGCTCGGTATTAGATATACTAGCTGACCCGGCGAACTTCGTAACGCTATAATTTTTTTCGTAAATATATTTTCGTCATTTGCATTTTGTTATTAAATATCAAATGCGTTTTTTTATACTACGTTTCATAGTGATTTGTTTTCTGTTTGACATTTTATGTCACGTCACACGGGAACGCTATCGAACGGGATAAAAGAGTTATTGGCGAAATCTTGTAAACACCATTAAAAAAGAAACGGGATAAAAAGTATCATATGTCCGTCTCCTGGTTCTAAGCTACCTACCCACCAATTTTCAGCCAAATCTGTACGTCACCGTTCTTGAGTTATAAATAGTGTAACTAACACGACTTTCTTTTATATATATAGACTAGCAACCCGCCCTCGCTTCGCTTCGGTTATAGGTTATAGTCGTTTTACCCGGGTAGTTCCCGTTCCCGTGGGAATACCGGGATAAAATATAGCCTAGTTTACGCCCTGATATTATAGCTTTCCATTGGTGAAAGAATTTTTGAAATCGGTCCAGCCGTTTTGAAGATTACCCGGAACAAACAGACAGACAGACAAAATTTTTTTAATTGCTATTTTAGGCATAGGTGTCGTGCAAATAACCGTATGAGCATGAAAAAAGTCTATTATTTTGACATTACAAACAGACACTCCAATTTTATTTATTGGTATAGATTTTACTCGATTTGCTAATAATAATAGACTGCTTTGCTCCTATTTGTTGCTATAGCTCTTATGTAGCTAATAATCCTTCTCAATAAACATGCTATCAAGTCCAGATGCTAGTATCTCTAATGACATAAGTACGAGTATTCAATTATTGATTGTGAAACACAAAGTTCTATTTTTGGACTGAACGAATATTTTAGTTATCTAATAATGACTTAACTGCATAAATGTCTTAGGGGTCTAAGTAACATTCAACGCTGGAGGTCGGGCCTTCAATTCTCGAACAGAGTAGTTCTTTGTTTAATATACAAATTACTGTTGCGTGGTTTGTGTCCGTATGTTTGTCAAGATCTCTGGTACACAAGGATGTATTTCATAACTCGGGTTGCTTATAAAAAAAAACTTGGTTATACATTCTCGCAAGTAATCTGGAGTAATGTTAGTTGAAAACCTAATTAAATAGAACTCATCTCAATCATTATCGATACGTTAAATTTGTCTCTACGAAATTGACGTACTATACTAGGCTGGTCAAACGGGTTAACATTGGGTTTTATTTCGAGTTTTCCTTTTCTGGTATAGATTGCATATTCATATTACTTATATCCCTTAGTCATCTTTTACGACCCCCACGGGTAAGAAAGAGGTGATGAATTAGACTCTTACTCCACCACCACACGGAAACGTATCAAATTCAAATTCAAATTCAAATTATTTTATTATGCATAAACCCTGAGAGGGCACTTACATATTGTCAGGTTTACAATTTCCAAAAAAAATATACTACCACCGGGTCGGAACGCGACCGCTACTGAGAAGATCCGGCAAGAAACTCAGCGGGCTTGTCATTATTTTTAATTATTTTTTTTTCTTCTTATCAATATCAAAATATCTATAACTAGCAACCCGCCCTCGCTTCGCTGCGGTTATAATCGTTTTACCCGCGTAGTTCTCGTTCCCGTGGGCATACCGGGATAAAATATAACCTAGTTTACGCCCTGATATTACTATAGCTTTCCATTGGTGAAAGAATTTTTGAAATCGGTTCAGCCGTTTTGAAGATTACCCGGCACAAACAGACAGACAGACAGACAAAATTTTTTTAATCGCTATTTTAGGCATAGGTGTCGTGCAAATAACCGTGTGAGCATGAAATAGCCTATTATTTTGACATTACAAACAGACACTCCAATTTTATTTATTAGTATAGATAAAAGGTTTCTTTAGCAGTATTACTTCTGCTTCAATCAAAGATAAAATCTATAAATAATCAAAACTGCAGATATAGATTGTGATACATTTCATTTGTAACGATCTTGTACAGCTTCCGTTTAAGATGCTTATCGATGATAAGACAACATGTTATTGTATAAAAACATTTGTTAACATATCTAGACATGGATTCATTAGATTTTTTTGCAATACTGATAAATATGCATTCTTATCAAACATAATCTGGTACCGTATTTTTATGACGTCAAAACAGGAGACTTGAATAACGGCTTATTCAATGATTTCTAATGTTTACTTGACTATTACACATTATAAATAAAACTGTTTTTATGAATTTTATCACAATATCTAACATAGAACATGTCATAGATATTACAGAGTTTTATATTTACCCACTACAGAATTAGCAACTAATTAGTAACTTGTTGGACGTGAAACATCATAGTCCACCCAGTGAAAAGTGTTCGAAACTTCGGCTAATCAAAAACATCAAATACTAACGCAATAAAATCCGTAAAAATGGTCTTATACTTTTTATAAAACACACGTAAGTAAACATACAATATAAGTAAAAAAAAGCAAGTATGAGGACAAATTCTTGCAGGAATAGTTATATGCAGGAATAGCAAGACTATATGGACTTAAAATTTAAAAGAAAAAAGCAAGATCCCGCCCATATCAGTATAATATATGACTACTATTTATGCTCTGTTTGCAAAGACAGTACGACTAGGAACACCAGAACAGATTACTACACTCAGAGATTACTCGAAAACCGGAAGTATGTATTGCATTAGTTATACATAAAATCAAAAGAGGCTTAATACAACAGAAAAAAAAGGAAAGAAAATACCTTTATTTGTTTTCACAATAAAAAAATACTAAATACATAAAATTAACAAAATACGCAAATAATAAAAGTAAAAACAAAATGGAATTAGGCTCCATTTATTTCATTTTTTTTTACTTAACTTACCTGCCTACATTACTGCCCTCCTGAACACAAAACAAAAACGTAAAAACAGCTTATTTTTCTGTTTATTTTATTTACTACCTACTTTCATATTATACTGCAGCGAGAATCGGAGATCGTTTCAAAACCAACCTTCGATAGGAATAGTATTCGTAATGGAAACGAGAGACGGAATACGTTGGTTGTAATAATAGATTCAAACATTTGGAAGCGGCAATCTTGAAACGTTCCGTCAACCTGGCCAAGGAGTGCCGGGTAATAACTAGCCAGCGTGATCTTGTCGCGTATTTGACAAAGTGTATTTGACATTACATTCAAAACTTAGCTTATCTTTTATATCTAATCTATCAAGAAAATAAGAAGGGTTTGATTATCAATACGTAGATTCAGTTACTTGAGAGCAGTATAAATAATATTGCGCGTGGCGATAGATTAGTAATACAAATATCATCATTCTGCTCAAGGGTGTCGTAAAGGTGATTAAGAGATATAATCATTATCATTATCATCTTTCAGACTTTCGACACCCATTGATGGACTTAGGTCCCCCTAATACTCTGTCGGTCTTTTGAGAGGATAATGGAGTAATTGCTACGCTTGGGGGTTGGCGATCGCAGTGAGGTAATACGTTTCCTGCGAGATAGTTGCTGCCCACTCTCCTGGTTAGCCGATTTTTATGATACCCATAGGCAAGTAAGTGGTGACGACAATTGTATTCACATCCTGTCGCCAAAGGAGAAGAAATAAAACCCTATAGTAAATAATCCGGCCAGCGTATAGTAGATCAATTAACCTCTTGTTCTAGAGGAGGCTTGAGCCCAGCAGTAGGACGTCTATAAGGTGAGATGATAAAGATTTATATTGCGATTTGTTATGTATTTAGTAACACCTTGCACCAAGGAATAAATGTTTATTTCATGAAGGATATTATAAACATACAATTAGCGTACTCAGATTTAATCTGAGAACAATCACTCAGAACAATCATTTGTGGATCCCATAAAAAAATTGTATAAGTAGGTACATGGGGATCGAATCCACTACACTCAATCGTATAGTTCTAGTTCTTATTTATATGCCTGATCATTTATATCGTCTGTACCTATATATCTTGCCTGCGGATGATCGTAAAATACGATTAAGCCATCACATAAAATGTTGGCAGGTGAAAGAAACGTTGAAATAAAAACTACATCAACCCGAGGTATGTCCAAAGGAGTAAATATAGTAGATCAATTTCTTACCCTGTATAAAAGAAGCTCGAGCCCAACAGTGGGATGTATATAAGTTAAGATGATGATGCTCGTTAACCGACTCTAGACAATCTGAAGTGCAGATATATTTTTTAAATTAATTGAATATTCCAGTCAAAAAAATAGATTATCCATATTATTCTTGCTTCATTAACTGGACAACCATTGACATTTACTATCAGTGGACCCTAAAACCAGTAAGTCATAAGTACTAAAACATATAAAATATACTATATCATAAGTATGGTGCGATAAAGTTTAAATTTTATTAACGAATCCCACGGATATGAGACCTTTGAGACAGGTGTGAATCTTATGACATTTGAAGTAAGCGCGCACGGTGTTCGAAATTTAAATTTGGTTTGGTGGCCAGTATCGAAAATAATATTCTGTGAAAACTACTTTCTAAGTTATTTCTTGTTATTGTTGGTAATTAAAATTTAAATATTATGTTAGCATATTATTTTAAAAGGTGTAAAAATCTAATAAAAAAAAACGGTGTAAATGTCATCGATCCATAACATCTTTGCTATAAGAAATGTGATGAAATGGTTATTAAACTTCTTATTAATGTTTTTTAGAAAATACATATGTATGTTAATTACTCATCATTATAATTTCCTTAGTATAACATTGAAAATAATGAGTTTATTTGATATAATATGTCCAATGTGTGTCCAAGATAACACACATTGGACATATTATATCAAATAAAATGTCTACCTATATATGCTTCCGTGTGATGACAGAGTAAGAATACAATTCACCACTCCTTATCTTTCCCGTGAATGTTGTAAAAGACGACTAAGGGATATAATATGCATATGAAATCTGTGCAAGAGAAGGAAACTTGAAATAATATCCTATACCAATATGACTGACCTAGGTTAGATACCAAGATGTTTGAGCTAGACTTGAAAAATATTATTATCTGCGTATTGTAATCTCTTAGTCGTCTTTTACGATAGCCAGAAGCAAGAAAGAGGTGGGTGAATTGTATTCTGATTCACTCTCCACGCAGATAGCCTAATACCATATTATAAATTATTTCCAAGTAGAACATCTAGCTACCGATAGAAATAATTATTTACGATATTTTTACAACAATACTCTTGGGTACACTTACTATCGTAATACCCCAATTGTCATTAACAAAAACATAATTACATTTTAGTGGAATACAAAAACTTTTAAAGAGTAACATTTAAAAATGGAAAGACAAATACTTGTTTTTTTTTTCATAACCAAGTCGCCCACGGAGTGCTAATTGTCAACTAGCTTTGCTAATCCTTTTTTTTTAAAACAGTGTGAATTTAATACAGGTAAAAGTGTTGTCTTTTTAATATTTTATTTGTAAATGGCTCCCAAAAGTGGTTTTCGAGTGACAGCCTGTCTAAGAATATTATTTTTGAATGAGTTTTAAAGCGATAGCATTGTTTAGTATTTAACAAATAGTATAAAATTAGCTTTTTAATATACTCTAATTATGCGGGTAAATAGATCTCAGATTTTCATCATCATCATCTGATGATGATGATGACGTCCCACTGTTGGGCTCGGGCCTCCTCCACAGTGGGAGGGAATTGTACCTACTATACCATGCTGGTGAGAAATGTTGGTATTTTTTTTATGGGTGGGCTATGGTAAGCGCACGCGCAGTCCAGTCCGTCCGGGGCGATGAAAGGACAGCGCGCAGGCCCGTAACCCATCCGTACCCACGTCACCTCGTTGTTGGGCCGACCAGCGGAGCAGATGTGACTTGTCGTCACGTCAGTGGTGAGACATGTTGGTATAGGGTTTCATTTCGAGTTTTCCTTCTCCTGCACAGATGTTAAGTGCATATTATACTCCTTAGTCGTCTTTTACGACATCCACGGGCAAGATAGGGAATGGTGAATTGTATTCTTACTCCGTCACCACACAGATACTCTGTTACCACTCAGATTTTAGTTGCTAAGAAACCCTGCGCTTGGCATTACCTGATTTCTTTTCTAATGCGTTTAAGGTAAGTGATAGTGTCGCCATGAGCGACACCTTTGCTAGACCACTGTCTACCTAAAGACTGTCAGAAAATGAAGAATGCTTGTAATGAGGTTCGGTGATGCTGAAACGCAAACAACCTTATAAACTTGGGCTTCCGACTCTCTATTACCGATCGAAGCGTAGTAACAAATTGCTACTACTCAGACGTCGATTTTCTGCTCAGTATGTTACTGCCTCGGACGGACCGGCCCTCGTCTATACAAACGTCTTTTAACAGCGTGGTCCTATAAGATGATCATTCTGTTCTTATCGGAATTGCCTGAGGTCTTCCATTATGGTGTTTATCCATAGTGCAATACGCACTAGCATACGCAAAAGTTATTGACAATTGTTTTGTGATCAGCTACCTTTTTGTAGTCAATCTTCTTTAAGAATGTAATTGTTGGCCAGATAGCTATCAGATTGAATTGGCCCAGGACGATATAAAGCTATTAAATATCTTTTAACAACCTCCCGAGGATTATGGTAGTATTCGTCGCCACTATCACTCAGCCACCATACTTAACCGTCAAATACCTAGAAAATAATAAACGAAGATACTACGTGCTAATGCTAAGAGAAATCAAGCTATTTTTGGAAACTTTTTCTGAATTATATATTCATCATCATCATCGCAGCCCACATACATCCCACTGTTGGGCTCGACCCTCTCCTCCACAATAGGAGGGCAACTGACCTTTTTGTGTCAGTTCGTCTATTCGTCGTTTATCAAATAATAACATATTAATATCAGCAGTGAACAATATACCTAAAATTTAAATTTAAAACCACAAACACGTATCCGTATACATAAAGCTTAATCGTTTTATTTTTTAATTAAAAAAATGTGTTTGCCTTCACACGTAATGTCCGTTGCAATAATACGATATGATATGCTATAAAAAAGCGCATTACATTTTTAATGCCAATAGACTCATTATCATCCTGGTCTAATACCAATTAGGTACTTAGGGTCGGCTTTTCATAGTTTGACCATATATATCTCACTGTAACACCTCAAAACAAGGCTCAAAGTCGCTCATCGTGCTATGGAGCGGGCTATGCTCGGGATTTCTCTGCGAGATAGAATCCGGAATACAGAAATCTTCAGAAGAACGGATATAACCAACATAGCACGTAGAATTAGCACGCTAAAGTGGCAATGGGCAGGCTACATCGCTCGACGAACCGACAACCACTGGAGAAGAAAGGTTCTCGAGTGGCGACCACGTATCGGGCGACGCAGTGTAGGACGATAAATAAAATAGTCCGCCCGTGACCATGAACGCTACAAAGTGTGCGAAACGTCGGGCAATCAAAAATGAAGTACAACGCGATAAAATCCATAAAGTAGTTTAATTTACAATATGTAATACTTACTCACGTAAACATCAGAAATCATTTAATCGTCTTTTACATCCACGGGTAAGATTACTCTGTGTTAATTTAAAATATTTTTTTTTTGCGTAAATTACCTTGTTAATTTAATTCGCACTCGTTAATTCGAATTTTTTTTTTATGAGAGTTAGGTGTGTCACAAGCCTCACGCTTAGGTAGGTCGATCGTGCCTCTCTATCTCTAGTTCCGGGCTCTCGCTTACACGCTCAACTCAGGCGGAACGTGACAATTTTTCGTGGGGTTTCGACGTTCATCGATTTATAAAATATTATCAGGTCAAAAAAATAACACTGTTATTCATGCGACTTATTTTCATGTAACAAAAGTATAGTAACATCTTATAATAATAACGTATAGAAGGATAGTGTCGGTACTTAAACGTTCAAAATATGAAGCCAAAAATACTACATGCGTGCAGGCGATTAGACACGTACACACGCACACCACTATACAAACCACGAAGTCGAATTTTGTTTTTATTAACATAAATCGTCGAAATACTTTTAAAAGTAATGTTAATACACTTTTTATGTTTTTCAAATATGTTGTGACACCATTTGAATGCACAAACAGTCATAATTACATATTTATTTTTTAAGAGTAGCGTACGTACGTGCAGTACAGTGACCTTGTACACTATGGAACGGTTCCGTCGTAAGCTCCATTAGGCTCCATTTTTTGTGCGCGGGCTTACCTTCTATATGTTATTATTCTAAGAGTAACATTATGCATAAAGCTAATTGAACCGAGATTAACAATGATCGCGTTCAACGACATTAATATTGGAAGAAGTTACGTTATACAAAAATAAATGTCTTTATTAGGTAGTCGTTGTAAACAAAACCCAGGTGTTTAATGATAATATCTAATGGTCTATTAAATGCTTAGTTATAATTTTATACTACGACCCATTAATTTTAATTATATCAGGGCTGTGTTACATTGAGTTAAATTTTGGCGGGTAACTTTGTTATTGCATAGATAATATATGCAATTTTTTTTTAGTTAAAGCGTATGATAATCTGTTGTGATAATAAATTGAATGTAGACTGTATGTTGTCGGTTTTTTTGCGATTAGAGGTAGTTGCGTAGTTGCAAGCCGTTCTTCCGTTCGCCCCGGACGATTCAAGTGGGTTGTATCTAAATTGTCGTTTTGATAAGAAAAAAAGAGGTTAAAGAAATTAAATGTTATATGTAAACTAATTTACGCAATGAATTATCTATATAAACTTATACATGGCTTGTATAACGGGGTATTTTTATTGTATGGTAACGGCCCAGACGCTTCCGCATGGTCAGGAGTAAGAATACAATTTACTCTCACATATATACACTCTCTATCCTGCCCGTAGATACCGTAAACGACGACTAAGGGATATAATATGCATATAATATCCCATATTATTCTGCTAGTAGTAGGTACTACCTAGTAGTAATTTGTATATTTAATCACTCAGCTGCCTTTTACTATATCCACGGGCAAGATAGGGGGGTGGCAAATTGGATTCTAACTCCGTCGCCCACTCTGTATAAGATAAAACTATTTTTTTAATGTGCCAAGTGTAACCGATGAAATCTCACTTCAAATACTTGAATAGCAACTCTAAATTGTAGCCCAATAAAACTATAAAGCCAATAAAACTAAAAAGTTTCGAGGCCTCACAACACGATACCCTAATTGATATGGCGGTCATAAATTGTGTTAAGATCGGCTACCGAATAACAAAATATTATATCGTTAAAGGATTATAAATAGATAGATAGATTATAGGTATACCAATGAGATCAGGTACTAAAGATATAAAGATTTAAAAATTTTTTAAAGACAATAACGCGCTAAGAAAAAATTCTTGTGTCACCTCTATTCTTTTTATTCTTTAGTGTTAATACGTCTGCTAATCTATGGAACCTGAAATTTTGGCGGGAATAAGCAAGTGTCACATTGTGATCTTAAATTATGTTTATTTAATTATAGTGTTATGATGTTAATATTTTTGCTGATAACTTATAAAATATAATTGAGATAATTCCGCGTGATCGCGTATCGAGTAAAAAAACCGTAACTTGGTTTTAAACTACTTTACGGATTTCATAGAGTTGATATTTGATTTTTGATTGCCCGACGTTTCGAACACTTTCTAACGTTCATGGTCACGGGTGATGGTCATGGTTAGCCCGTTCGTAAAGTAGTTTTATTTAAAATGTGTAATACTCACGTTAACATCAAAAATCATTAAGTAACTTGGTTTTCAAGCACCACTCCTTTTTTGGCCCTGGGTGTCTTAAAATGACGACTAAGGTCTTAGAATAATAACGTATAGAAGGATAGTGTCGCTACTTCCAACGTTCGAAACATGAATCCAAAAATACTACATGCGCGCAGACAATTACACACGTACCCACGCACACCACTATACAAAATATGAAATCAAATTTTGTTTTTATTAATATAAATCGTCGAAATAATTTTAAAAAACCTTTTTAAGTTTTTCAAATGTGTTGTGACACCATTTGAATGCACAAACCGTCATAATTACCTATTTATTTTTTAAGAGTTGCGTACGTACGTGCAGTACAGTGACCTTGTACACTGTGGGGGTTCCGGCGTAAGCTCCATTAGGCTCCAATTGAAATGCTTCACTTTTTGTGCGCGAACTTACCTTCTATACGTTGTTATTCTAAGGACTAAGGTATTATTATTTGCAGATTACATGTATGTCTGCCGTGTGGTAACGGAGTAAGAATAGAATTGTATTCTTACTCCGTTGTATAATCAATTGTATTCTCACCCACGGATAAGATAGGGAGGGGTGGTGAATTCACCACCCCCTATCCGTGGGTGACCGTACGAGACGACTAAGGGATATAAAACGCATATAACATCTATGCGAGAGAAGGAAAACTCGAAATGAAACCCTATACCAACACGTCTGACCAGCGTGGTATAGTAAATCAATTACCCTTCCATTATGGAGGAGGCTCGAGCTCAACAGTGGGACGTATATGGGCTGAGATGATAATGATTACATGTATGCAAGAGGGGGAAATCTTGAAACAAAATGCCGTACCAACCCGTTTAAAACAGTCATATGATCTTTCCACTCCCAATTTGGGGGAAGGTCGAGCCTACCAGTGGGACGTATATGTTGGAATGATCTATCTTAAATATAAATTTCTAGCGTACGTGTGTATATCACTGAACTCCTCCTAAACGGCTGGACCGATGCTGACGAAATTTTGTATGTGTATTCAATGGGAATCGAGGATGGTTTAGATTCACAATTTGACCCGGTAGGTGGCGCTGTTCGGGCAGGACAATAACATAACTTGATAACGACTTCACCAATTTCGTCCAACTTTTTTTTTTAAGTTTTCTAATACTTTGAAAATGACTTTTACGGAAAAAAAAATTAAGAAAGTTGCGCAGAAAATTAGAAAATTTAAGAAAACTTAACGACTATATAAACTTTTTTAATGTAACCTTTTTTCGACTATATAAACTTTTCTATCTTTATATATATAAATCTTCTGTTCGTATGTTTGTAAATGAACTCCTTCTAAGTGGCTGGACCGATTTTGATGTTTTTTTAGCTATTCCGATGGATATGTTTAGATTAATAATTGGAACCGGTAGGTGGCGCTGCGATCGATTTCAAGGAGAATTCCTTTCTATTTTTTAGACTAGAACAGAACAACGTCTGTTGGGTCGGCTAGTCTACTCTAATTTTTATTGATAGCTATTGTTGATTGCACAGATAGCGTAGTGGTTAAGATACCAACCTACCATGCTAGTGTCGTGGTTTCGAATCCCCTGTGTACAATTGATTTACAATCATCTCATTATTTCGGCTCATAGATGTCCCACAGCTGGGCTGTAGACCACTGGAAGGAAATTGATCTTACTAGCATGCTGGTGAAACATTTTGGTGCTGGACGTCGATGGCCTCTTTCTGTAAGGAGGTCATCACACGGAAGGAGTCCGCGGAGTGGGAACGCGAAGCACTTGCGTCCGCTGACTCGCTCCACCGGCGGCGAGTAGGGAGGAGGAGGCGCCGATATGCGCATCTCCTCCCGCCGCTTTGATTGACGACAGGACGTGGCCAGACAGCCTTGCGTAGGGGTGTCGTGGATCAAATGTCAAAAGATGACCTTTCCGGCACCACGTAAAAACTGAAGGGACCGCTGTGGTTTTAGTGGGTATTCCGGAAGCATAGCCGGCGAGTCCCACACTCCCCCTCGTCTGACACCGGCGGGGATAGTGCATAAATTGCATTTCCACAGCGAAAAAAAAAAAAAAAGGTTGGTTTGGAGGTTTGTTTCTTGTCCTTCTATTTTAAAAGAGATTCGAGCCCAGTAGTTGGAATTATCTGAACTAGGATGATAAATTTACATATGTAGCCCTTTTTTCTCTCGTGGATGTCATAATAGAAGAGTAAGGGATATGAACAGGTAATATCATCGAAACATAAGGTATATTTTTTTTTTGGGGGTGGGTTACGGTCGGCGCACTGCTCGCACCACTCCGTCCGGCGCGACAGAGGGGCGTAAGCACGCACACCCGTATACCCGATTTTAAAAATTCTTTCACCAATGGAAAGCTATAATATCAGGGAGTAAACTAGGCTATATTTTATCCCGGTATTCCCACGGGAACGGAAACTACGCAGGAAAGATCGAAACCGAAGCGAAGGGAGGGCGGGTTGCTAGTTTGAAATAAAACCTTATACATACCAAATCGTCTGGCTTGTGTGATATATCTAATATTCGTACTTATGATTTCTGATGTTTACGCGAGTATTACACATTTTAAATAAAACTACTGATTTTATCGCGTTTGTATTTGATTTTTGATTGCCCGACGTTTCGAACACTGCAGCGTTCATGGTCATGGGCGGATTAAGATGTCTCACGTCCAACAATAAAAATGAATAAACAGCAATTGTCAATTTTTACCTTCTAAGGGTGTAAAATCTACATTTAATATTATAAAGAGGAAACGTATTTTTGTATGTTTGTTACGAATGAACTCAAAAACTACTGGACGGAGTTCGATAATTCTTTCATCATTAGAATCCCACATTATCCCTAACTAACATAGGCTATATTTATCCCGCTATTCCCAGGGGAACGAGAACTACGCGGGTAAGGCGACTGAAACCGAAGCGAAGTGAGGGCAGGTTGCTAGTAGTACCTAATATATTTCTGTCTCATTCTTTGCCGGCTTCATCCTACACATTTTTGTATTTGTGTCTCATAGCTGTCGTTTTTTCCGTTGCATCCGGTTTGAAATCACAACGATTCTAAAGAAGTTTCACTTCAAAAAAAAATCTCATCTCGGCTCATATAAGTCTCACTGTTGGGCTTAAGCCTCCTCCATCTGCGCCTAATGCCGCCTTAGCCGAGGCCGCGGGTGATCGGACCGGGGAATTGTCCGTCACCCGCAGAGAGGCTGATCGCGCGACGACGTCCGACGTCCCAGGACGTCGAGAGGTGAGGGTACCCGAAAGGGTATTCCGTCGGGCCGACCACTGACGACAAGTCACCCTGCTCCGGTGGTCGGCCCAACAACGAGGTGACGTGGGTACGGGTGGGTTATGGGTCCGCGCGCCGTCCTTTCATCGCCCCGGACGGAATGGACTGCGCGTGCGCTTACCATAGCCCACCCATAAAAAAAAAGCCTCCTCCATACTAGAAGAGGCATTGTCCTATACCATGCTGATCAGACAGACTTGGTACAGGGTTTTATTTCAAGCTTTCTTTCTCTTGCATAGATGTTATATGCATATTTAATCACTTAATCTTTTACGACAACGATTAAGATAGGGAATGATGAATTGTTTTCTTACTCCGTCACCACACGGATAATATAATATCAATCAATCTGCTGTTTATAAAATTTATATATATGTATGTGTGTATGTATGTGTGTACTAGGAACCCGTCTTCGCTTCGCTTCGGTTTTAGTCGTTTTACCCGCGTAGTTCCCGTTCCCGTGGGAATACCGGGATAAAATATAGCCTAGGTTACTCCCTGATAATATAGCTTTCCATTGGTGAAAGAATATTTTTTGAAATCGGTCCAGCCGTTTTTAAGATTATCCGGAACAAACAGACAGACAGACAAAAAAAAATATAAAATGTATTTTAGGCATAGGTATCGTGCAAATAACCGTGTGAGCATGAAAAAAGTCTATTATTTTGACATTACAAACAGACACTCCAATTTTATTTATTGCTATAGATGTATGTATCTATATGTGTATTGTTTGCTTGTATCTTTCACCAATAGAAAGCTATAATATCAGGGCGTAAACTAGGCTATATTTTATCCCGGTATTCCCACGGGAACGGGAACTACGCGGGTAAAACGACTATAACCTATAACCGAAGCGAAGCGAGGGCGGGTTGCTAGTTAGGTATAAGATTATATAAATTTGCCATATTTATATAACCAAATTTCAGAAAATATTGCTCATATTGCATTGCACCTGCCTAATTTATTTCTGCTCCACCCTAGGTCGACTGGCAGAAAATGCCTAAGGCAGTCCGCCTTGTACCTTTGTGTGCAAAAGTTTTAAATAAATAAATAATAAAAGCCTATCATTTATATGAGCTCATCATCATAATCATCACTGCCGTTATCCCAATTACTTGGAGTCGACTCAATATATACTCTTTCATAGAATATATTGCAAGTTTTGGTTATAGTTTTATTATTAACCGCCTATCGACAGGCGGCCGGTCATAACATTAACCTCCTTAGGCACATAATCGTTGACCAGATTTCAGATCAATTTGGTCCACTTTTTTTTTTTATTGCAAGCAGTGGCAAACCAGCAAACAGTACACTAATGTTAAGTGTTGCTGCCGCTCATGGACCTTTACAAGGCCGCTGCCTACCGCGAAGAAAGTGAAGGGAGTGTGAATGCGTGCATTGAGGCTCGATGATACCAAAGGCACCCGAACATCCTCAGAAAGTTGGGCTAGATATAAAAGTCTTAATTGTCTTTTCATCCACAAGCAATGTCAAAGTTGGTGGTATTTTTAGCCGCTGCCACACAGAACAAGGCTCTAAAAAGGAAATGTCCGTGTGGTGACAGAGTAAAAATACAATTCATCACACCCCCTCTTTTTTTTGGGGGGTGGATTACGGTCGGCGCATTCCTCGCACCACTCCGTCCGGGGCGACAGAGAGGCGTAAGCACGCACACCCGTAACCCACCCGCGACACTTCGCCTTCGTCGTTGGGCCGACCACTGGAGCAGGGTGACTTGACGTCAGAGGTCGACGGAATACCCCCTGAGGAGTACCCTCTCCTCGACCGACGTCCCGCCCTCGGGGAGGACGTCCGTCTTTCCTCACGATCACACTCCCTCTTGCCCGTGGGTTAGGTAAAAGACGATTAAGCGATATCTTGTGCATATAACAACTGTAATGCAAGACAAGGAGAACTCTGAATAAAACTCTATACCGACCCGCCTGACCAGCGTGGTATAGTAGGTCAATTTCTCTCCCAATATAGAGGAGGCTCAAGCCCAGTAGTGGGACCATCTGAACCAATATATGACACATTGTTGGACTCTGCAACATTAGAACGAATATTAACCTACCACGCTGGTCAGGCGTGCCTGCCGGTGTTTCATTTCGAGTCTTCCTTCTCTTGCATGGATGTTATATGCATATTATATCTTTTAGTCATTTTATACGACACCGATAGCCAAAAGAGAGGGTGGTGAATTGTATTCTTACTCCGTCACTACACGCGCAAAATAATTAATGCGCCGAACTTATATAAATAAGGACTTCTGTATAATTAAATTTACACGGAATTAACGTAGAACAATATACACGTGTTGACAGAAGCGCGCAGACATTATGGACAAAGTACCAAAGCAAAACAATAGCCATCATTATAACAAAACAGTAGAAAGGACCACCAACATAATAATAAATTATGCACAGGTAATAAAAAAAAAACTGTCGCCAAATAGATAATAAACAGAAATATCTGTTTTCCCCGTTTTTTTTTTACCTGAAAATACTTGAGGGGTGGGGTTGGGACGCGCGGGGCGATGCGATGCGGCAGTTTGCTTCCAACCGCGATAGTGCTCGTGTCGATGCGCGCCGCAGTCATCGAAAAGGCCTAAGTACACAACGAACATACATTTTCGGACATAAAACCCTCGATTTAAACGTCCCTGTGATAAGATAGAAGTCTCAATCGCGTCTCACTCGTGCCGTGTTATCGATTGGATAATTAATACAATATAATATAAAATTTCATAGTGAATTAACAAGTTTCACAGTCAGTGCGTTTAACAGTTGAAAGTTTGGATTTTGACGCGAAAAGGTGAGTATTTTTTGTTTGCTTTTTTTCCAGTATTTTCGTATGTTACGTCGGAAACGTCAGTCAGTTGCGTGTCAAGTGTTTTTTTATTAAAGAAGATACAAAGTACTTAACCGCTTAATTTTTTTATTACTTACGAGTCATTAACCTATTATAATTAAGTTAAATACCCACCTAATTAAAGCTTAAATATATTTAAAATTTACTACTACAATTACCCTCGTTGATAATAATTAATTCACGTTCTAAAATTTGAACATTAATTTAGTACATCGACCAGAGACATTTTCTTTTTTTTGTATTCGCTTTTAAATTACAGTGTCAACAGAATAAGAATTAAAAGTAAATAAAATCTATAAAATTGGATAAGTAGCGTGTTAATTTAGGCCTATCTATCAAAGCGATAACATGCCATATAGCTACTATCACCTATCTATGATTAATATTTGTAGAATTAAGAATTACGAAAGAATATTTATTGATTGCGTATTAGGTGAGTTTAAAATCAAAGAGCAAACAAACTACGAATTTCATGTCAATTGTAATCTATTTTTGATATCACCATATTGTTCTATTAACTATTTTTAACGATTAATCGTGTAACAAAGTTTGATATAGAAAATCTTTGTTATGAAAAATATAGTTGCTTTTATTTATCTACTTGTCTATTACCTATAACATTTCTCTAATAATTGCTATATAGATATGTAATCCTGTTATTTAAGAAAAAATATGCTAGGTTATACATTTTATAAATCATTATTAAAATTGTATTCTAACCTAAAATTGGACTAGCCAGAGTAGACGTACATTCACCGTAAACTGGTTAAAAAAAAAGATTCTTTGCATAACAATTTTTACACATATTACAATCCTTTTAATGGTTCTGATATCCAGACTATTAAATATTTATTTTATACTGCGAGCCTAGTAAGATTTATTTGTGATCTAAAGAGGAATAAATATCCTCCGCTTAGTTACATATAGGCGTTCATCATCATCATCATCATCACAGCTCATATACGCCCCACTGTTGGGCTCGAGCTTTCTCCACAATAGGAGGGCAATTGGCCTTACTATACCATGCAGCCAGGTTAGTATAGGGTTGATTCAAGTTATCCATCTCTTGCCTAGATGTCATCTGCATATAATCCCTTAGTCGTCTTCTACAGCATTCACTGACAAGATAGGAAGCAGTGAATTTTTTTAAAAATACTTAAAAAGTAATGCATTGATACCTTGCTGTTTATAATCTCTATTTTCAAACTTCAATAATGAATATTACGTCGGTAATGATCAAAATATGTTTTTAATGTTACGAAAATTAACGTGCATGACATCGCGTGTTTTGGTCATAAAGAATTAAAAATAAAAAGCGTTTAAGAACACCTTTCTTTTTTTTTTTCAATGAAATATACTCGTATTTAATCATAGACTATGCTTGTATGAATTATGCAGTTAATTTTCGCAACCCTATTGCAATGTTTGCGTGTTATTTTTTAATAATAAATTCGATTTTAATGATAAACCATCGAATCGACGAACTGTTAAAATGTCGTAATTTTTCTTACAATTTTAAATATGTTTATGATAGCTATTAATCTGATAAACATATTTAGTTGATAACTATGATTCAAGTGTTTAAACGTCGATGGATTAATAGGCAAAGCAATCAATAAACTGCCACGCAAATACCTCTCGGACCCAATCCTTCAATAAAGATTGAAAGGTTCATTATAAATAAAATTATTTGTACGGATTTTATCGCGATTGCCCGACGTTTAGAACACTTTTCAGCGTTCATGGTCCAGCGGACTTGGACACACGAACACACTGACAGTCCGTCCGTGATCGTGAATGCCGAAAAATGTTCGAAGAATACAAACATGATAAAATCCATAAAAATGGTTTTATTTAAATAATAATTATTATGATTATTATGTATCTCCTATGTTCACGGGTATCTTCCAAGGGAAGATGGCTTTCCTATAAATCTTGTGATACATTTTTCTATTTTATCAAAAGAATTTAGGGAGCCATATAATGTTCCTCCGAGGTTTGCGTTAGTCTTATGGTGAGATAACGACTGGCCCAGAGGATTATTATAATTATTATTATTAGTTTTATGTAATATTCGCGTAAACATCATATTCAAAGGTTCAATTAACTCTTATCTTTTCATAGTTAGTTATAATAATAAAAAAGTATATCTATCATCATCATCATCATCATCATCGCAGCCCACATACATCCCACTGTTGGGCTCGGGCCTCCTCCACAATGGAAGGGCATTTGACCTACTATACCATGCTGGTCAGACATGTTGGTATAGGGTTTCATTTCGAGTTTTCCTTCTCTTGCACAGATGTTATGTGCCTATTATATCCCATAGTCGTCTTGTACGACATCCACGGGCAAGATAGGGAGTGGTGAATTATATTGTTACTCCGTCACCACACGGATAATATAATAATAAGTATATCTCTATGCTTAATTAGTATATTAAATCGAGTATTGTAAAATATTAAGTATAATTAAGATTCTCGGTAAAACATTCTCGAACTATCTAATATCTCTTGGAGACATTAAGCCGTCGGTCCTGGCTGTCATAGCGATCTGTGACAATCTGGACAATTTGTGCCTTCAAACGTCATGGCATTTGGTGTAATCCTGGAGCATTATTTATCCTTTGGGTTGTGAAAATCAAATGACAGTTTTGCTCTTAAAAACCATATTCTGATGAATATTAACTGGATTACAAAGCCTTTTTATTTTGGTGAACTATGGTCAGCGTACTCCGCTCCGTCTGGGGTGGCGAAAGGTAGAAGCGTGGCCCCATAACCCAGTGTATTTCCTGTCCTTCGCCATTGGGCCGACCATCGGTACGGAGTTCCTTGGCGTCCATAGCCAGCCCGGTAGATTACAAAGCCTACAGTTTTTGTATAATACTGAAATAATTTCTATACTGTGAACATCCCTGCTTTTAAATGAATCTATACCAATAAATAAAATTGGAGTGTCTGTTTGTAAGGTCAAAATAATAGGCTTTTTTCATGCTCACACGGTTATTTGCACGACACCTATGCCTAAAATACAGATTAAAAAATTTTTGTCTGTCTGTCTGTTTGTTCCGGGTAATCTTCAAAACGGCTGGACCGATTTCAAAAATTCTTTCACCAGTGGAAAGCTATAATATCAGGGCGTAAACTAGGCTATTATTAACTATTTTATCCCGGTATTCCCACGGGAACGGGAACTACGCGGGTAAAACGACTAAAACTGAAGCGAAGCGAGGGCGGGTTGCTAATAAGTAATATACCTAAGTATATAATAATAATTTAAACTGTAAATAGAACACATCAACTAAATTGGCCGGCGGTAAGCCATTTTCCTTCTATTGTGGAAGAAGCGTTTTGTTATTTTTTTTAGCAATCGAGCTTATGGATCTTTGCTAGGCCGCTGAAGAAAGTAAACGGAGTGTGAATGCGGGCAATGAGGTTTGGTGATATTAAAAGCATCACTACACGCAAACGCGCTCAAAAAGTTGGGCTTCCAACTCTCTTGCTCACTGAACGAAGCGCAGTAACAAATTGCTACTACTCAAGAGGTGGATTTTCTGCTCAGTGTGGTACTACCCCGGACGGACCGGCCCGCAGCTGTAGACAGACAACTGTCGACAGTGTGGTCCTACCACTCACTAAAGTTAATAATCTGATGCCGTCTACCAGTTCCAAATGTCGTGCTTGATAGGTGCTTGACAGATTTTATAAATCACCTAATAAAATGTAGGCCTAAACTAGAATTCTAGTACCCTGTTCTATATTCACACCATTTACTTAATGTAATCAATTCTCATTTTTCGTTTTTAACAAAAACAAAACTGTCATAAGCTTCTATAAAAATATATTCAATTTGCCTTAGCCGTTATAATAAATCTAATAATTTATTTATATCGAAAATATCCGGACCGCCCCACGCCCCAAAATAATACCAACCCAAGTATTATAACCAACCGCCCCTACTTGACAATCATTCATTCATTCGTTTGACAATTGAGGGATACGGTCATACGGGTAATGCAAGGGTGCTACTCTATTGTCACATAAATTAATCTGTGATATAGAAAAAAATATATATTTTGAATTTGGAATATCATGAATGAGGCAAGGTGTAGTTAGATGCCTATTTATGTACATTCATTCATCGTTTCTCTATCCTCGTATTGTCTATGCACAGATGGAAAGCTAATTATATTAATATATTTACTTAGTTATTGAGTTATAAAGGAGTCAAAAATGGCTGCAAATGGTTTATGACGTTACTAATAAGGCCTAATTTTATTTACAGCAAAACGGGAGCCTTGAAAAAATGGCCCGTTTTTTTTGTATCAGAACCAGACTCTAAATAAAATTATAAAATGAAGAGCTAAAACCAAATTGCCGAAATAAGTAAAACTATTTACTGAAAACATGTAACAAATCAAGAATACGTTGCTATTAGTATAACAAATGATTACTTGTACCTACTCTTACCTACTCTTCTACCTACCCAAAACGGGACATTTCCGTACGATTTGACAACGGAACAGGCAGTGTGCCTACTCTTGAAATCAGTTCTAATTTCGAATCCGATTCAATTCCAATATAACCAAACTTAGGGTAAAACACTACAATACGCCCCACTTTTACATGATGCTCAATAAAATAAATTCTCGACGTTTTTCAATCACATATTTAATAAAAACGAAATAACTGGTATTTAAACTACCAAATGGTATTTGAGTTTGGTAACTTTTCCTTATACAGTAACCAAAAAGTTTTTTTTTTTTTAATCTTATGTGGGGCGTTTTGTAACGGTGGGTGTTGATAATACGCCTCACGTCTATTACAAAATGCCCCACTTTTATTATTACAAAAATATAATCAATTTGATAAATACAATTTAACATAAGTATTAAATATTTAACAAACAGTGTTCAAAATTATTTTGAGATCAATTTCTTCACCTTCATAATCACTTTTGTACGGCAACTTTGCGTTTCATAATACTTATTTCTTTTTTGTCTTCCTAGGCTTATTGACAGCTTGACGTTTAGCTATTTTACCACAAACGTTGCAAAGAGGATTATACATGGTACAAAACTCGTGCATCCAAGATAAACATGATGAACATTTTATCCAATCTTCTTTAGAAGTCGTGCAGTAATAATTTTCTGTACATTCAATGCACCTGTTCTCTTCATCAGAAATATCCTCGTTCGATGGGCTCTTATAATTTTCTTCATCATTATCACTCTCTGATGATGAAGATGAAATAGTCATTTTCTTTTTTCTCGATTTTCCTTTTTTACCCTCCTTTGTTACTTTATTTTTTTCGCATGTCTTCGTCACAACAACCTTCTTTCTCTTTTCAATCGCTTTCCTCTTTTGTATATTTTCTGGAGATGTCAAAACAAGAGCCCTTTGCTTTTTCTTTAACACCATTGCTGGTCATTTAGGTATGGGATGAATGTTCGTCAAAACTTTTGTAGGTGTTTCTACTATAAATTCTGAGTGCAGTTCTCGACCTTTTTGAGGTGTTTTTTCAGATGCAGGAACAGTAACTTGTACAACATTATCTGTAATCATATTTTCTTTGTTATAGGTAGATTCACTTTCTGGACCCATATGTTTTTCAGTTATTGCCACTGCCGAAGCTGTTGGTTCGGTTCCTGCACGATAGTTGTCAATGTTGTGTACTTTTGAATAACTGGCACCTAATTCATTAACATTACTATTTCCTTGATTAATATCTATGAGATCGTGTTCTCGCAACGTATCTGAGAGTGAAAAATAATGTTCTGGTATGGCATTTGGATCATATGGGTAGATTCCACAGGACTTTACTGACAGTTAAACCAAATATTACCTGCTTGTTGAGTATCTTTTGAGAATGGATTCTTAATGCTAAGTTTTTGAGCTAACTGGAAGGCCATTTCTTTGACATCCTTACGGTCAGGTGCAAAGCCAACCTTTTCCAGTTTTTTTATATGAGCTACTAATTTTTTCTCGTGCTCTTGTGAAAAAACGGGCGGTCTCCCGAGTGGTACTTTGGGTTTCCCTGTTAGCATATGTCGTCTAAGGGTTCTTGAAGGGATATTGTAAGCCCTGGAGGCCTCATTGACTCCCATCTCCTTATTGCTCACCTTTTGCATAGCCTCATTTAAGTCCCCGTCAGACCAAGAAGCCCGCAAGGTTTTCCTTTCGTAATTACGCGGCATCTGAAAAAATAAAAGAAAACTGATTTTACAAGTTGTCTAGATGATGGGGCGTATTGTACTATAATGAAATGGCCGTTTTGTAAATTTATAATTATAAAACGCCCCGGCCATGAAATGGATATTATTGAAGTTCATTCACTGAAACCAATATAACAAATAATAGGTAATTTAAAGCTAAACACATATTACCAAGCAATATCTGCATTAAAAAAATATTGTCTTATGTAGAGGAATTTGTATAGTACTCACCGCAAACTGTTTCAAAGCACTTAATAAAGATTTTGAATTTTTTTCTTAACAAATCGCAATTATCACACCTAACTGGCAGCTAAATTGATGGACGACTGTCGCGGTGCCGTACATGTCGCTACATGTTTGATATCTGTATTAGTGTGTGTGTAACCACTGTGGGGCGTATTGTCAACTGGGGCGTATTGTAGCGTTTTACCCTATAGTTGGTACTCTTAAACAAAATCGAGAATGAATTCTTCGCATTTGCCGTTGTTATTTTGACCAAATGTGCCGCATTTTATTATTGGAACGAAGTTCCTTACGGCAGGCTTGGAGGAGATAGGGATTTTGCTGCGCGACTGAACTGAAAAAAGTGTGATAGTTAAACCGTAAGAAAAAGTGCGTGGAATAAAACCGTTAAATGAGACGAAATTGTTTTGACCGCCGTATCTCAAAAACTATAAGTGCTAGACCATTTTTGATAGAAATTTTCACCCCTCTTGCACCCTACATTGCCGCCCGGACTACCCCTACCCCCCATTAGAAACTTCCCTCCCCCTCCCTTATTTTGATGTCAAACATCGTTCAACCTACAATTGTTTTGACCGCCGTATCTCAAAAACTATAAGTGCTAGACCATTTTGATAGAAATTTTGACCCTCCTTGCACCCTACATTGCCGCCCGGACTACCCCTACCCCCCATTAGAAACTGCCCTCTCCCCCTTTTTTGATGTGAAACATCGTTCAAACCCCAAACTGCCATAAATCAGTCATCTTTGACCGCAGGAACTCCGGATTTTTGACAAACCTCATAGAATTTCAGTAGAACCGATTTAATACTAAAAAACCTAAATTTCAAGAGCCTACACTCAATAGTTTAGTCACAATAAATTTTATAATTAGAAACTAACAATGTTCGAAACAAGGACACCAACTAAAAGAGCCCTGAATTTTGATTTTTTTTTTGCAAATTGTGTGGATTCTACATTAGCCGAAGGAACTGCGTTCCTACCTGGTGTCCCACGACACCACATTTCTTTTTTAAATTAATAACGTTACCGAACTCGATCACTATAAAGACCCTTTCTAGAAATTGTGCAACATTAACGATTTTAAACTACGTCAAAATCACGTCGGGACTTAGGGAGTAGCAAATATTTGACTTAATCGACGAGAGTCGAATTCATTTATTTAAAAAAGAAACCACCGAATTTGATTACAATTGCACGCTAGTGTCGCTTTCAAGAATACCAAATTGCTCAAATTAGTAGGTATTCAAAATAATAATATAATAAATAATAATGGCACGTTTTTCCTTTCCCGCTTAGTACGCTTGCCCGCCTAAGACGCGTTTTGGTCAGGTCCCTGCAAAATCGTCTTAAACGGGTTTTACTGTATTTCTTCTCAGTATTCTTATGCCTTCACCACACGTACAGATCTACGTTATTTTGAACGTAACGTACGTTTTCTTTGAAATACAGCCCGTCTGCTTATGCCCTCTGATGGTTTTTTACGATATCCGCAAGAAAACTTACCTATACAGTTAATTCATCACCAAATAATTCAGCTTGTAATATGACTTATCCACTTCCATTAGCCACCTAGGCATTCCATAATCGCCACGTTTCTCGAATAGTTTGGCGATAATAGTTAACGTAATGATTCTCAGGAGATTGATGCCGTATTTTTATCGTCATCATTCGACCGATTTTTACACCTCGCACGGCATATAAGGAAACTTCATGTATTAGGAAATTCAGTAGATGTAATCATCATTATTTTCCGTATGGTGACGGAGTAAGAATGCAATGCACCGTCCTCTCTCTTTCGCCATGGGTGTAGTAGAAAACGACTAAGGAATATTATAGGGTGCATATAATATCTTTGCAAGAGAAGGAAAGATCGAAACAAAACACTATAACAACACGTCTGACCATCATAGCATAATAAACTCATTTGCAAAAAAAACGGGCGGTTTTGATTTTCATTCATATTTAAAAAGATACAATACCAAAAAGGTTTCAATCGTTTGTACACGTTACTGACCGGTTTTAAAAATGCTGTGGTATTTAAAAAAGTACGTTCTAAATTCAATTTTTCATTTGATGTTCATTTTTACAGAAAACCCCTTTTTATCCTACATTTTTGGCGCGAAGTTCCAGAAGTTAACATCGACTTTCATAACTTTTATTCAATTTTTATCGATTAATTTCATATCCTTGACTGTCAAAGCTTTATTTAATGCTGTTTGGCTGTATCAAAAATGGTAGATAAAGTGGTAAAAGCTACCAAAATTATCGCGCTGCTTGAAGAGGGTTGCAGCCAATGTTTCGTGGCTAGGAGGCTAAATGTTAGTCGCTCGACAGTCCAAAGGACATGGCAGCGATATCAGGAGACTGGTTCCGTCGAGAGAAGGCCTGGTTCTGGAAGAAAACCATGTACCCAACCACGGGATGATCGTTTTCTTGTGAGTCGCGCATTGAGAAATCGCAAATCTTCGTATGTGGATCTTAAGAACAACCTCCAAGAAGTAAGAAATGTGCATATTAGTCTATGGACGGTCAGGAGGAGGCTTCTCGCTGCCAATATACGCAGTCACCGCCCGGCCCGCGGCCCCAAATTACTCCGTGAGCACAGAGTTCACAGGCTTAGGTTCGCTAGAAATTGTGAATCATGGACTCAAGACGATTGGAATAGGGTTTTGTTCTCTGATGAAGCCAGGATATCTCTGTTCGGTGAAGATCGACGTCGGCGAGTGCTAAGAAGACAAGGAGAACGCTTTGCAGAGGCATGTTTCGAAGAAATCACACCTTATGGTGGGGGCTCTGTTATGTTTTGGGCAGGAATAAATTCAATGGATCGTACAGAGTTAGTCTTCATTGAAAACGGCTCACTGACTGGGCATCGATACATAACGGAAGTTCTAATTTCTCATGCACAACCCGCATTGGCCGCTCTAGGTGAAGACTCGATTTTTATGGACGACAATGCTCGCGCCCACCGATCCCGCGATGTTAATGCGTATGTGCAAGAGGTCGGCATTCGTCGTTTGGATTGGCCAGCTCGAAGTCCCGACCTCAATCCCATAGAGCATGTCTGGGACGTTCTGAAACGGCGTGTGAGATCAGTACACCCGGCTCCGCAGACCATCAGAGAGCTGAAGAATGTGATTACTGCGGAGTGGGAACGTATTCCGCAAGCAAGTATCCGGGATATACTCGCTAGCATGCCCAGACGAATTCAAGCTGTGATTTTAGCTAGAGGGGGTCACACTCGATACTAAACATTTATCTGCTTTTACTTTATTAAAGAAAAACAAACAAAAAAACTTTTTTATTTTTACTTCATGAGCATATGCACTACTAGCGAATATACACTACTAGCGAGGTTTAGCATTATTTCCCATAAATTGTATCTAAATTTTATGAAATACTGATGAAAACCATTATTTTCTTATTAATTTAGCAAATTGTGTGGATAAAACTACCTATAATTATCAAACAAAGAAATATTAACATTTGAAATGGTTCATTGCTTAGGTGCCCGTTTTTTTTGCAAATGAGTGTATATGTGTAAGAATGTAATTAATTTTGAATATTTTGCATACATGTATTTAAATATGTATTCATATACTAGCTAACGCAACAGATGTTGTTCTGTTCAAATAAAGCGCCACCTACTGGGTCCAATTGTGAATCTAAACCGTTCTCGAATCGTCCTTGAACACACACAAAAATTTGTTCAACATCAGTCAGCCGTTTAGGAGGAGTTCAGTGACATACACAAGAAATTTATATATAAAGTTATACAGTTAACTCGTCCAAATCAAATAGATTAATCATTCATCATTTCAGCCCATATACGTCCCACTGTTGGGCTCGGGCCTCCTCCATAACGGAAGGGTAATTGACCTACTAAACCACGCTGGTCAGACGTGTTGGTATAGGGTTTTATTTCGAGTTTTCCTTCTCTCGCATAGATGTTATATGCGTTTTATATCCCTTAGTCGTCTCGTACGATCACCCACGGGTAAGATAGGGGGTGGTGAATTGTATTCTTACTCCGTCACCACACGGAAGTAGATTAGGTAATATCTAATTGGCGATATTTTATGAATCAAATAGATTAGGTAATATCTAATTGGCGATATTTTTATGAATTTCTGCATTTTACTGCATGTAATTGATTTATCAGCATCAATTTTCAAATAATATGCGTATAATATAGGTACCCGATACAGGCACCTACTAAAATATTGTCCCCTAAAGTACTCTGTACCTCTCTCTATACAGGGAGCGTTTCTCATCCCTTTCGGGCGTAACGCTTATAAGCCACGCCTACCCTGATTTATTACTCTGAACAACCCCTAAAGAGGGTGAACGAACAATTTTGATACTCTATTATCTACTTGTATCTTTATACATAATTATTTTCGTTTTTATCTATTTATATTTTTTAAGACAAGACATTCTCTGTGTAATGAAATAAGAATACAATTAATCCCAATGTTACGGACAGATTGGAGTCGCTGGAGCAGCGGAGAGACTTTGGGTCGCTCTGTGTACTCTACCGACTCTTTCACGGGGCGTGCTCCGAGGAACTGTTTGACTTGGTACCACCGTCACCATTCTACCAACGTACCACTCGACATCGTAGCAGGGTTTTCACCTGGAAACGTTATGGTCTTCAACTGTACGTTTCCAGCAATCATTTCTCCCACGTACGTGCAAGCTCTGGAATGAACTACCTGCTGCTGTGTTTCCCGAGCGCTATGACATGTCCTTCTTTAAACGAGGTTTAAGATGAGTATTTCCTTCACGGTAGGCAGCGGCCTGGCTGTGCCCCTGGTATTGTAAAGGTCCATGTGCAGCAGTTTCACTTACCATCAGGTGTGCTGCTTGCTCATTTGCCACCGTTGGCAATAAAAAAAAAAAATTACCATTCATTATCTTGCCCGTGGATGTCGTAAAAGACAACTAAGAGATATAATATGTATATAACATCTGTGCAAGAGAAGGAAATCTCGAAATAAATCCCTATATCAACATGTCTGACCAGCATGGTATAGTAGGTCAATTTCCCTTCTATTGCGGAGGAGTCTCAAGCCCAAAATTGGGACGTGTGTAAGCTGAAACGAAGACAAGATATCATGGCAAGGAATGTCTCGTTAATAAAATATTTTTTTTTTTTAATGTGTCATCCATCATCCTTATTCACTGTTAGACATAGGTCTCCCACGACAATACATGTGGCATTGTAGCAACTTTAGGAGAATTTAGGCATAATCGCCACGCTTCGCAGACGTTGGCGATCGTAGTAGGTGTTAATTTTTCCAGGAGATAGCTGCTGTTCACTCTCCTGGTGAGACCCTTACCCGATTCTTACGGGCAAGTAAGGGGTGACGATAATAATATTCTATTCCGTCGCCATACGGGGATTTTTGAATAATATATTTAAATATAGTTTCGGTAAAATTCTGCCCTATCTCTGTGCTGTACTGCTACGCTTATTTTAGCTGTCTTCACTCTTATTTATTAGTCAATATTCATCTAAATGTGATATATGTACTAGCAACCCGCCCTCGCTTCGCTTCGGTTATAGGTTATAGTCGTTTTACCCGCGTAGTTCCCGTTCCCGTGGGAATACCGCGATAAAATATAGCCTAGTTTACGCCCTGATATTATAGCTTTCCATTGGTGAAAGAATTTTTGAAATCGGTCCAGCCGTTTTGAAGATTACCCGGAACAAACAGACAGACAGACAAAAATTTTTAATTGCTATTTTAGGCATAGGTGTCGTGCAAATAACCGTGTGAGCATGAAAAAAGCCTATTATTTTGACATTACAAACAGACACTCCAATTTTATTTATTGGTATAGATTTAATCCCTTGGTCTTCTTTTACGATAGGTACCTACTCAGGGATAATAGAAAGGGTGGTGAACTGTAGCCTTACTCCGTCACCACAAGGAAAACGATAGCTATACCATGCTGCTCTTACCCTAATTATTTGGAGTCGACACAATTTATATGAACCTATGGGCCTACTCCTGAAATCAATTGTAATTTCGAATCCGATTCAATTCTAATCTCACCAAACTTATATTTGGTACTTTTGAACAAAATCGAGAATGAATTCTTCGCGGTTTGTTATTTTCACTAAATGTGCGGTATTTTCTTACTTTAAATTAATAACGTTATCGAACTCGATCACCACAAGGACGCTTTCTTGAAATTGTGCAACATTAACGATTTTAAACTACGTCAAAATGACGTCGGGACTTAGGGAGTAGCAAATATTTGACTTAATCGACGAGAGTCTCGAATTCATTTAGTTTAAAAAAAATCCACCGAATTTGATTTCAATCGCGCGCTAGGGTCGCTTTCAAGAGTAGGTACCAAAGCTCAAATTCGACCTGCGATTGGATTTAGGATTGGAATCGAGATTCAAGAGTAGGCACACTGCTCTTCTATAGTACATATTGCAATGTTATTGTCAATAGTTTCATGACCGGCCGTCTGCTTGACGTCTGCCTTAACTCTCCTTGGGAATGTTATTATTGACCAGACAGCATCAGATAGATGGCCGATATAAAGCTCTTAGGCTCCTTTTTTATCTGAGAAAGGCACAAACGCCTGATGATAAGTGATGCTGCCGCTCATGGTCATTTACAAGGCCGCTGCTTACCGTGATGAAAATGAAGGGACTGTGAATGCCTGCAATGAGATTGGGTGATACTAAAGGTATCACCAAAAAACACAAACAGCTTCAGAATGTTGGGCTGCCGGCCCTCGCGCTCACCGAACGAAACGCAGTAACAAATTGCTACTACTCGGAGGTCGATTTTCTGCTCAGTGTGGTACTATCCCGGACGGCCCAGCCCGCGGCTGTAGACACAAAACTATCAACAGTATGCTCCTACTGCTATACGAAGTAAATTATTTTCTTTTAAATTCGTATCCTAACCATTATATTGCCATTGACTGCACAGATGGCGTAGTGGTTAAGATTCGCGACCTACATTGCCAGTGTCGGGGGTTCGAATCCCACGCAGGACAACACTTTGTGCGATCCACAAATTGTTGTTCTGAGTCTGGATGTAATTTGTGTCCGTTAATTATATGTTTGTAAAGTCCCCCGCAATACAAGGATTATTTCCTTAGTGCAGGGTGTTGTCTTAAAATAAAAAAAAAAAAATTATATCAATGTTCCACATCTGACCACGAATATGAACAATCAGCACATCACATTCTCTGAGAGTGCGATCTCTGGCGTAACGAGAACGAACTTATGCAGACAGTTTGTTAGTCTGGTCTGGGAGTAGTTTACTATATGGATCTTGTAGTAACTCGAGCAAATTACCGTGCGTTTAGACGTTTCTGCCATAGGTACCTACTATAGCAATCAATCTTAAGGCTAACATACCTATAGGCCCCGTTAAGCTTTGCCGTATTCGTGGTAGTGTATTGTTGCACTTATCGTAGCTGTACACCCCTTTATTGGCTGATTAGTCAATTTGCTTCTGTTGCCCGCTTTGGAGGGAAGTGGAAGCATTCTTATCCAACTCCTATTTAACTTTTCTAATTAAATTTATTGCGGGTCATAATTAAAATCACTGGGACTGCCTGAGGGTCACACCTCGATGTGATCTATGGACCAGGCTTTTAGAACCAGGGCATGGCCTATAAGAGTTACAATGGTAGAAATGTGTCGCAGGATTAGTAAATCTTAGTCCTCTTTAATAATAACCAGAAGCAATATAGATATAGTATCAGTAGCTACAACATAGCATATTAATCGATACCAGAGAATAGGAATAACTCAATCATTATCTATTGCAACAAAAACGTTAAATGTTAAACAAAACAAAAATAATCACTTGTACTTAATGATCCGTATCGGTCCTAATTGGCATCACAAACAAACATCCATAGACACACGATTTTATTTTTACCGTAATTACCCGACTGTTTAGGGGTGGCAACCCTACCATAGACAAGCAAACAGAGGCTAATTGGCGATGCACTTTGAATCTAATCACAGATTACGCTAGTTAGGGGCTGATTTATAAAGTTAGATGTTCATTTGGATGATTTTATTATTATATAACTTGCGTTTTTAAATATCAACATCGTCATCTCCGGCTTATACACGTACTGCCGGCTCAAGATTATATAGGAGGGAAATTGACCTACCGCGATGGTCAATCGGGTTCATCATTTCAGCCTATCGCCGTCCACTGCTGGACATAGACCTCCCTCATGTTACGCCACAGAGTGCAGTCCTGTGCTGCCTGCATCCAACGACGCCCAGCAACTTTCACCAGGTCGTCGGTCCACCAGTTGGGGGGCGTCCTACACTGCGTCGTCCGATACGTGGTCGCTCGAGAACCTTTCTGCCCCAGCGGTTGTCGCTTCGTCGAGCGATATAGCCTGCCCATTGCCACTTCAGCGTGCTAATTCTTCGTACTATGCCGGTTACACCCGTTCTTCTGCGGATTTCCGTATGCCGGATTCTATCTCGTAGAGAAATCCCGAGCATAGCGCGCTACATAGCACGCTGAGCGACTTTGAGCCTTGTTATGAGGCCTAAAATCGGGTTGGTATAGGGTTTTATTTCGTTTTTCATTCAAATCAAATCATTTATTCTTCATAGGCCCCTTGAGGGCACTTACATATTGTCAAAGATATTATCATTCTCTTGGATAGAAGTTATATACATATTAGGTATATCCGTCAATCCTCTTTTACGACAACTACGGGCAAGATAGGGAGTGGTGAATTGTATTTTTACTACTACACGTATTTTTGAATATGATTATATTATGCACAATCGTTTGTGTAGTGACGGAGTAAGAATACAATTCACCATCTTTCATGGCTCTAGGTTTCGGGAAAGACTAATAAAGGCATATGCAGATAACATCAATACACAAATACGATTAAATTTATAAGATTTAGATGTTAATTGGTGATTGCTTAATACAGAAGCTGGGCTGAATGCAACGTTTGCGTTGCCCGGAAGGTTTGGGCGGGATGTATAAGACCATAGAATGTGACAATGTTTATGGTATTACACCACAAGAGAAATAAATTCAAAATATAACATTACACCAACTCATCTTTTAAACGTATTAGGAATATTAACTCAATTGTCCTTATTTAATAGAAAAAGTATATATCCTGTAGAACCGTTGATTTCCAAAATAAAAAAAGTAAACGTTAATTAATAAAAAAAACAATAGACCGAAAATCTATGTATGTAACACAAGCCTATTATTTACGTAATAATCTAGAAACTATTACTCTGTATTTTGTATTAAGCGATTTTGTTTAACGAACTGTGTTACATATGAAAGCATCGGTTATTGTGGTTTTTATTAAGCTCGGTTTAGTTTGCTTACAATTATTCGAATATTAGTTTATATGAATAACATATAGAAATAATTGGCTGTTACCAAACGGTATTTATTATTATGTTAAAATGTTAAAGGCTACTAATTAATGTCGTGCTTGATAGACATTTTGATTGCGTGTCGGCAAACAAGTAATGGCGTTGTGGTAATGGCGGGAAAATGCTTTTTTTATTATCGTTCTTTTTTTAAAATTGATTTCATAGTGAATTATTTTTTTAATTAAGATTTTAGAATTAAGTTTATGAAATTAATAAGATTTTTGTTCGTCTCTTTTAGTTTTTGTTTGATATTCCTTATTATTGACACTGTTGAATGAATTTTGATTTTGCCATTTTTGAATCGTGGATGTTTGTCTCCGTTTTTTTTTATTGCTAACGGTGGTAAACGAGCAAACAGTACACTTGATGGTAAGTGTAGCTGCCGCTCAGAAAGGCAGGCCGCTGCCTACCTCAAAGAAAGTGAAGGGAGTGTGAATGCGTGCTATGAGATTCAGTAATACTAAAGGCATCACTAAAACCCATCACACAAAAACCTCAGAAAGTTGCGCTTCTGGCTCTCTCGCTCACCGAACGAAGCGCAGTAAACAACCTAACCAAACCTCTATCCCGGACGGACCGGCCCGCGGCTGTAGACAGACAACTGTCAACAGTATAGTCTTACCACTATAAAAACCGTTTGAATTCAGAGTTATCGCCGAAACGGCTGATATGATTACAATGAGTCTTTTACTTGCAGATTTGGCTATAGTTTTATGACCGGCTGCCTGTTGTCGTCAACCCTCCTTAAGAATTTAATAGTTGACCTGGCGGCATCAGATAGAATTGGCTCAGTTCGAAATAAAGCCCTTAGTCGTCTTTTACGACATCTTCGAGTAAGAAAGGAGGTAGTGAATTGTATTCTTAGTCCGTCACCACACGGAAAAACCTTGTCTAATATGTGGAGATATGATTTCTACCCGCCATAGATTCAAAATGGCGGATGCTCATTTTTATAGTGCTATAACAGATATAGCGCTCTAAAAAAATTATATAATCAAATAAAATAAAATAATCTAATATTAGATAGTAGCCATTGTGTGACCACAGCGGCAGGTGTAATTTAATTTTTAAATTATAAAAAACGAAAACTATGTTACATTATGAATAATTATCAAACCGTTTTTATTTATGTGTATTTACAGAAACAATCATCTGTACTTTCTGATTTTACTTTTTTTTGTACTGGCAATCGGGATAATATGAGCGCATTGTTGCCAGAGTCGAATTATAATTTTGACCAGAGAGGTATAGTGGGTCAGTTTCCACTTTTCATCATATTATTCACTACACCACAGCAATTTACTCCGCAATACATTAAATAAAATGAGATAAATATTATTTAATATAACACGTTAAATTATTTAAGGTTATAATTGGATTATTATTCTTTGACATGAAAGCGGGAACATGAAAGTGTCCTATGGTCGCTTTCATGTTCCCGCCAAAACGACTGGCAGTTTTCTGCCGACAGTCCGGCTCTGCCGAGATCAAAATATTTGATAACTCTAATAGACACTACTCTATTTAAATTTTTGCACCTAAAGTGCTAAACCTATTTCAAAAACTATTTTATTGGTTGTAATCTAGAATACCAGAGAGTAACATAAATTTTGTCCTTGTAATACCAGAGCGATAGGAACTAGGTAGTTGTAACTGCTCGAATTTGCTAGACGTCATCGTCATTTCAGCCCATACAAGTTCCACTTGGGGCGCTCGCCTCCTCCACGATAGAAGGTAAATTAACCTAAACCGCGCTGGTCAGACGTGATGACATAGGATATTATGTCGACTCTTTAAACTCTAACATAGACATTATCTGCACATTATAACCCTTAGTCATTTTTTACGACACCCATGGGTAAAAGAGGGGGTGGTGAACTGTATTCTTACTCCATCACCACACGGAATGCTAATAATTATAATAATTTGCCAAGAATAAACAAGGCAGTACAGGTTAGTACCTTTGCCAAATCCTAATTATGACATTAGGATTTATATGAAACTAGCAAATTAGTGCGATAAAACATAGCCTAAGTTACTCCTTCTATAGACAGCTACGTGGTAGTAAAATGTAATCAAAATTAGTCCAGCCGTTTTGAAGATTACAAACAGATAAATAAAAAAAGAGCATGTGTACGTGTGTACAAAGTACACATGGCAGAAGTGAAACTTCTTTGTCCCTTATCCTTCATCCTTTATCTCATTCTCTCGCCGGCTGAATCCTATACATTTACGTGTTTCTATCTCTATGTACTTCGTCTATGTACGCTTTTTCGTTTCATCGAGTTTGAAATCACAACGATTCTAAAGAAGTGTCACTTCAAAAAGGCATAGACATCGTGCAAATTACCGTACAAGCATGAAAATGGCCACTATTTTGACATTAGAAACACACCCTTCACTTTCATTTATTGGTGCAGATAGAAAAACAATAATAAGAATTAAAAAATAATATATTAAAATAAATAAATCAATAAATGATAATCAAATCACGTGCACGTATACATAAAACCTAATCAAATTACCTTTAGATATTTTTTTTGTAATTAGATTAGCCAAAATAACCATCAATCCACAATTTTATCTACATCCTGACACATGCGATATTATCGTTACAGTTACATACCCGTTATCTGAACATTGATATCGATAATTTCGGTAATTACAGATAAAAACAAATACTGCATCGATTTTATTTCATTAGCAAACATTACACGCGTAATTCTCTATTATTGCCAGATTAAAAACAGTTTATTTTTTGATATTTAGATTATAATATCGGCTTGAACTTTGTCTTTGATGAACATATTTAGATATATACTGACTGACCCCAACAGACGTTGTCCTGCTCAAATAAAATAAAAGGAATGATATCGATAGCAGGGCCACCTACCGGGTTCAATTCTGAATCTAATCCATTCTCGAATCCCCTTGAACACACAAAAAAAATTATCAACATCTGTCCAGCCGTTCAGGAGTTCAGTGACAACATACACACGTACACAAGAAATATTAATAAAAAGATGAAGTATGTACCTAATGAAGATATTAAAAATTAAAAACAGAATAATAATAACACTGAGATTCGATCTCAGGCTGTTTGAATGCGACTGGACAACTGTCCAACTGACGGCTAAATTCACATTCCTATTTTAATGACATTTTATTGATTAGCCGAAAACACCGACAAGACGACATTATCTCCCGAGGGGGGGACGTCGGTCGATGGGAGGGTACCCCAATAGGGGGTATTCCGTCGGGCCGACCACTGACGACAAGTTAACGCTGCTCCAGTGGTCGGCCCAATGACGAAGGCGACGTGGTTTTCGGGTGGGTCGCGGGAGTTGCGTGCTTAAGCCCCTCTGTCGCCCCGGACGGAGTGGTGCGGAGGCGCGCCGACTGCGACCCACCCACAAAAAAAAAAAAAGACGACATTATCTATAAATAAAACCTAGATGAATTTATCACACCCCTAAAACCTCTTGCCTACCAAATTTCATGGAAATCGTTGGTGCCCTTACCGGGATTCTAAAAATATAGAAATATGTAGTGCTAACTATATATACTACCTATAAGTAATACCTATATGTAGAGAAAGATACAAGAATTACTCGTTTAAAGATATAAGATACGATGCGATAAGATGTATCTTTAATTTTTTTTTTATAGACACAGATTATGTTTTAAAGTGTATTAATACAGATTTATATTATTTAAGTTGTATGAATGATTTCTATTGATATATTTATCAAATATAATATGGTTTTATAGTTAATAATTTACGTTTGTTGGCGTAATAAGAATAGAGTCCGCCCGTGGTCATGAACGCTGCAAAGTGTTCGAAACGTCGGACAATCCAAAATCAAATAGAAACGCTATAAAATCCGTAAAGTAGTTTTATTTACAACTAGCAACCCGCCCTCGCTTCACTTCGGTTTCAGTCGCTTGAACCCGCGTAGTTCCCGTTCCTGCGGGAATACCGGGATAAAATATAGCCTATGTTACTCCCTGATATTATAGCTTTCCATTGGTGAAAGAATTTTTGAAATCGGTTCGGTGAATTAAGCGTGAAAGCGTTACAAACAAACAAACATCCTTACTTTCGCATTTATAATATTAGTATGGATAGTAAGAATACAATTCACCCCCTATCTTACCCGTGGGTGTCCTAAAAGACGACTAAAGAATATTTTTTCCATATAATAACTGTGCAAGAGAAGGAAAACTTAAAATAAAACCCTATACCAACTCGTCTGTCCAGGTAGGTGGGTTAATTTCTCTCTCATTGTGGAGGAGGCTCGAGCTGATTGTAAGACAATTAAAAGCTTTACATTAACCTGGACCAACTCCATAAGAATAATTGACGGCAAGCAGCCGGCCGGTCATAAGCTATTGCCAAAAGTTCTACATATAGATAAGGAGTGGAAAAAGAGTAGATACAGTCGACGTTTTAGAATACCCTAAGGCAAGAAATGGGGTGGTGGATTGTATTCTTACTCCGTCAATACACGGAATTGTGGATCGATGTTGGACCGATTACGAAAATCTATACCAATACTAATATTATAAAGAGGAAAGATATGTATGCAAGTATATTTGTAACGAATTGGCTCCGAAACCACTGGACCGATTTCAACAAAAATTCTTTCTTCAATGGCAAACTACAATATCACGGAGTAACATATATTTCATCACGGTATTCCCACGGGAACAGGAACTACGCGGGTAAGGCGACTGAAACAAAAGCGAAGCGAGGGAGAGTTGTTAGTGTAGAATATAACCCAAAGCTCAGTCGCTCAACGTGCTATGGAGCGGACTATGCTCGGGATTTCTCTGCGAGATAGAATCCGAAATACGGAAATCCGCAGAAGAACGGATGTAAGCGACATAGGACGAAGAATTTGCACGCTGAAAGTGTAATGGGCAGGCCACATCGCTCGACAAACCGACAACCGCTGGGGAAGAAAGGTTCTCGAGTGGCGACCACGTATCCAGTGTACGCTCCCCACTAGTTGAAACGACGACCTGGCGAATGTTGCTGGACGTTGTTGTATGCAGGCGGCACAAGACCGCGGTGTAACATGTGGGAGGCCGAGGTCCAGCAGTGGACGGTGATAGAGTGAAATAATGATGAAAATATAACCCGCCAAAAAAGACCTAAGAAGTTATTGAAAAACCAAATCCTTCAAACATTATTCGTTCGTTATCTTTAGTTGATAACAATTCATGTACCTATATTATATCTTGAAATAAATAAATTAGAAACATCTAATCTTCATTTAGGTATGTTGTATCGATAACTATCATAGTATTTTGTAATGCTACCGACAAATATTGGGTATATGTTTTTAGTAGAGGTCGATTTATCAATCATAGAGATAATAAATATTCATAATACGAAATATTATGTTATGCTATACAAATGCTAAGTCTAGGGACGGAGTATGAATACAAATCGCTACTATCTTGTTCTAGAATGTCGTAAAATACGACTAAGGGATATACCTAATGTCTGATCACTGACGACAAGTCACCCTGCACCGGTGGTCGGTCCAACGACGAAGGCGACGTGTCATGGGTGGGTTACGGGGCCGCGCGCCCCCGACATCTTATATCTTTAAACGAGCAATTCTTGTAAATATATATATTTTCAGGATCTCGGAAACGGCTCCAACGATTTTGTTGAAACTTGGCATACTAGAGGATTCGGGCCCAAAAAATCGATCTAGCTAGGTTTTATGTATAGAAAATGTTGTTTTGTCAGTGTTTTTGGCAGACAATATAATGACATTTAATTTTAAAAGAATATGAATTCAAATTTTGCCATCAATGTCATGAGTTACGATAGCTCAGTGGCGAAGTAGTCAGGTTTCATTTTATTTTTGACATCGGCGACAAACGGCGTCGGATCGAATCTCGGTGTTATTATTATTCTCTTTTTGTAATTGTTTATATAATTTTCATTATTTATTTTTTTATTTTTTATTAATATAAATATATCTAAATAAATGCTACAAAAATACTCCGAGTGAAGCTCGGTCAACCTGATATTAATATATAATGCATATAACATCTGTCCAAGAGATGGAAAAATTGAAATGAAATCATATACTAACATGTCCGACCAGCGTGGTATAGTTGGTCAATTTCTCTCCTATTGGGGAGGAGATTCGAGCCCAGCTGGGAGAGATGTATGAGCTGAGACGATTTAAAGTTCAAATTCAAATCCTTTATTATGCATAAATCCCGCGGGGCACTTACATATGGTCACTTTTTTACATTTTACCTTACATTACTACCGGATCGGAACGCGACCGCACTGAAAAGATCCGGCAAGAAACTCAGTGGGCTTGTCTTTTTTTATTCATTTACTATTTTTTTAAATAAGATCATATACAACAACATGTCTATTAATAGCTCCAGTGTGATGCCTTTCGAACCATCATACAATACATTATTAAATATAACGAAAAAGTACCATGGCTGGACCAGATCCCGCAAGCAGCACCCGATCACGAGTTAACCACTAGAGCAGCCATCACTCTCCTCAACCACAATGGAGGGAAGGGAGTGACCCGCTCCTCATAGCTACCGCAAGCAGACCCTTCAGTGAGCATGACCAATACCATGTGCCACAAACATAAAACACAGATTAAATAACAAATTCGTTTGACAAAACACGCTACGCTTTACAATTATATTAACAACAACAGAATAAACATGTATGTAACACCTTTTGAAATAATGAGAAAATGCCTGAATGAGGAGCTGCTCATAACCAGTCTGTATTATCATCAAGATAATCCGAGATTTTATAATAACCTTTTCTACAAAATCTACTCTTGATTGCTTTTTTGAACTTATTGACTGCCATATCTCGAATATTAATAGGTAATTTGTTGTAGAAGCGTATACATTGCCTCCATGAAAGATCTGTTAACTCGTTGAAGACGAGTACTATGTACAACTAATTTATCCTTATTCCGAGTATTTACATGATGAATGTCACTATATTTTTCAAAGTAACCGATATTTTTCTTTTATATAATACATTTTCGTATATATATTGAAATATAACAGTCAGAATATTTATCTCTTTAAATTTCTCTCTTAGTGACACTCTTGGGCCTAAATTATATATCGCGCGGACCGCCCTTTTTTGTAGAATAAAAATTCTATTCAATTCCGCGGAGCAACCCCAAAGTAATATGCCGTATGACATGAGACTATGAAAGTATGCGAAATAAACTAATCTGGCTGTTTCAACATCGGTTAACGCGCAAATTTTTTTTACCGCATAAGCCGCTGAGCTGAGCCTATTTGACAGTTTCTCAATATGAGGCCCCCATTGGAGTCTATTATCTATAGTGATGCCTAAAAAGGTGGTTGATTCCACAAGTTCATATATATCCATCGAATTGTATCTAATTTCCGGTACATTAATTTTATATTTTAACAATACATATTACGACACATATAAAAAATAATATAACAATAAAATTATCGATAAGCACATGTTTAATTTCTAAGAAAAATTACTTATCTAACCTTGTATGTAAATTTTGTTAAGGTTTGTTATTATCAAGCTTAAGCTATGTTTGTTTGTATAGTAACAGAAAATCCAAACCATTTCAGCCCATTGTTGGGCTCGGGCCTCCTCTACAATTGAAGGAAAATTGACCTACTTTATCGCACTGGTCAGATGTGTTTATATCGAGTTTACATTCTGTTGCATAGATGTCATCAATATATCCTTTAGTCTTCAACCACGGGAAAGAGACGGAATGATAAACTGTATAATGTCCTGTACTTATTTAGTCATCATACGAAAAAATATAGGTACTTAATAAATTCATCGTCATCATCTCAGCCCATATACGTCCCACTGTTGGGCTCGGGACTCCTCCATAATGGAAGGGTAATTGATCTACTATACCACGCTGGTCAGACGTGTTGGTATAGGGCTTTATGTCGAGTTTTCCTTCTCTCGCATAGATGTTATATGCGTTTTATATCCCTTAGTCGTCTTGTATGATCACCCACGAGTAAGATAGGGTGTGGTGAATTGTATTCTTACTCCGTCACCACACGGAAACCCTAATAAATTAAATCAAACTATTTATTATGTATAATAGCATAAACCATATACTTACATCATCATCATCATCTTGCTCTTATCCCAATTACTTGGGGTCGACGCAATATGTCATCTGTTTTGACATATTGCAAAAAGTTTCGGCAATGACTTTTATGACCAGCCGCCTCCTGACGTCAACCCTCCTTGGGAATGTAATCGTTGACCCAAATGGTACCAGATGGAGTTGGTCCGGGTCAATCTAGGGCTCTTAGTCGTCTTTTACGACACCCACGAGCAAAGCAAGGGTTGGTAGTATTCGAAGCCGCTACCACACAGCATATAAACCATATATGTACTTACATGTTGTTTTATTTTTTTTAATTTTGCAAACTTTTGTTTAGTTTCATCTGTTCCGTTGTCTGTAATCAAATCTTGCGAGTTAAATTTGATCCACTTCCCGGATTCTGATTGAGCTGAAATTTTGCATGCATGTATAAATTGGATAACAATGCAATATTATTGTGACATAGAGCTGATCTGACGATGGACCTGGGAGCGGGCCATAGGAACTCCGTAATTTAACGACGCAACCCCAAGTTTGGGCTAATTTGATTCGTCTTGACGAGTACTTTGATACTATATGGTAACCAGGGTCTGATGATAGATCTGGATTTTTAATTTTCCAGTTTAAATAATAAAAGCTTAGTTTTAAAAAATGTTTTTATCTTTAATTATTTTTAAATTAATCTTATAATCTAACACCAGATCTGTAACAAGCTGACAAGATCAGGCAAGAAATTTAGCGGGCTCGTAACTTTTAAGTTACTAATATTGTGTAATACTCGCGTAAGAATTAGAAATTATTATTAGTTACTTCTTTCTAATAGAATTGTGTAATACATGTTTCGTTTCAGCTCATAAACGTCCCACTGCTGGGCTCGAGCCTCCTCCATAAAGGAAAAAATTGACCTAATATCATCATCATCGTCGTCGTTTCAGTCTACCCCGGCCGGATCGGCCCGCGGCTGTAGATAACTGTCAACAGTGTTATCCTCCCACTATTTATCGAAAACTAGTGGTCGCGAGTGGTCGAAATTCGGCCATAATTCATTTAAATGAATTTTTCTGCTACACCATTTTCATTGTATTATATATAAGTAGGTATAATTGTATATTAAGCAAGCTGTATTTCACTAATAACTAAAATATAAATACAAATAGTTATTAGACATTGTAATCACAATTATGATTGTTTGACATTCAGTTCTACCAGAGATTTTAAACGTAAACAAAAGTGTATAAACGTGTGTGAGTGTGTGTAGCGATTGCATTAGTGTGCGTAACGCCTTTTTTAAGGAATTCAATGTATTTCTAATTCATTATTATATCAGATTTTAGTTTTATGCACTTCTCCTAAATATATTTGTCAACTGTGCCAAATTTTATATTTGTCCATCTCCATGATTTTCGTAAAAACGGGTACAAAGTTTTTGCTTCGCGTATTAATAATATATAGATAGGTATCTGATGTGTCCACATCCATGCTCAGTCAGGCTTAAGCCTCCACCACAATGGGAGGGAAATTGACCTACCTACTATACCATGCTGGTCAAACGGATTGGTATTTATTTCGAAGTTATCTTCCCCTGCATATATCTGCATATTATAATCATCGTCTTGTACGGCATCCACGAACAAGATAGGGAGTGGTGAATTGTATTCTTACCCCGTCACTGTATGCCACATCTATATTAATATCTAAAGCTGAAGAGTTTGCTTTTTGGAACGCGCTAAGAGCGCCTTCAAATTTGCCGCAAAGTGTCGCGCGGCTGCAGCGCTGCAGCCGCGCTGCTATCGCTAGGTTTAAGAATCATAGTGTAGTACATAGTTTCACGATGGACTCTGACGAAGAAACTCTGCTCTACTTGTACAAAAAATAAGTGCGCGCATCACTAGGCGATCGATGAACTGATGGGTGCAGTGCTGCAACCGCGCGTTGTTTATTTATATAGATTTACAAAGTAGCGCGGCCGCAGCGCTGCAGACGCGCTGCCACCGCGCGGCACTTTAAGGCAAATTTGAAGACGCTATAAGGTGGTATCCTGTGTGAGCGACGAATACGACGCGACACTGCGAACACGACGAACGCGATCAAACCAATGACATGCCTGCTTGCGGCCTATGTGACAGTTTGCGACGAGACGCGACATCAAGCGTGCTTGTTTTGAAAACGAACTGACGCGACATCACGAACTACAGAATTGTTGATTCAGAAGCGATTATATTTGTTTTCATTCTGGGGTTTTTACGGTATTTTTTTAAGTCTGTACTCTAAATATGATCTTTCTAACAAAATTGTAGTGTACTTGTCCATGATTCGAGAAGTAATAACCAAAATCACATAGAACACTTGTCGCTTGTAGCATCGCGCCGCGCTGCGTCGTGTCGCGTCGTATTTGTCGTTCAAGCAGGATTCTCAGTAAATTCAGCAACTACTGGTCTGATTTGAAAAATGCTTTCAGTGTTACATAGCCCATTTATCGAGGCAAGCTATAGGCTAATGAAGAATGTCTCAAAATCCTTTTTTTTTCCCTTTTGAGAGCTTCCGCTGCATAAACGGCTGAATTTTCGCAAAAATTATGTGTGGCAGAATCGTATTATTAAAAAATATTTTCACCTTTTCAACAAAGTCTTAGGTTAAAGTTAGTGTTAGCCCAAAGTATCTATATCACGCAGGCAAAGTCGCGAGCAAAAGCTAGTGTGTAGATAAAAGCAATTCTTTACTTCCATAAGCGATAAATACGTTTAATTAATATTAAAAGTTAGTTTTATGTTAATATTAAAACACTTTCCGTTTTGATATGCACATTTGCGGAACAGAGAGCAGGTGTAAATAGCCCTAACCGCCCAAATTTATGTTGGTCAGCATTCGTTTAAGGGGACCCCATAAGAAACTGGTTTAAGATCACCATGTATGCGCGACTAATTTGTTGGTTTTAGGTTTCTTTTTAACCGACCACAATATAAAACTAGAAGGTTCTCAATTCGAATATTTATTATTTTTGATGGGAAACATCTATAGGCGAGGGTAAACCTGATCGTAGGCGTAAACATGCCGTGGCATAAAGCGACGCATGCCGTGGCGAGGTCTCGCCACGCTCTATGATAGTAAGTGTAGTTTCGACCAATTGTCACGTTAATATCGTCAAAGGCATCGAATATAACTATTATATTATTACAGAAATCACTGATTAAAAGAATTGAGTTATCACAATTTGAAATATGTTAGAATTTTTAATCTATACCAATAAATAAAATTAGAGTGTCTGTTTGTAATGTCAAAAATAATAGGCTTATTTCATGCTCACACGGTTATTTGCACGACAGGTGTCGTGCAAATAATGCCTAAAATACAGATTAAAAAATTTTTTATCTGTCTGTCTGTTTGTGCCGGGTAATCTTCAAAACGGCTGGACCGATTTCAAAAATTCTTTCACCAATGGTAAGCTATAATATCAGGGAGTAACCTAGGCTAGGGATATTTTATGCCGATATTCCCACGGGAACGGGAACTACGCGGGTAAAACAACTAAAACCGAAGCGAAGCGAAGGCGGGTTGCTAGTTCTTGTATATAATGAAAATAAATGTTTATTATACTCGTTCCAACCATTTATTTTACTTTTGGCAGGTCGAATTCTGATCAATTAGTGTTGTACCAATGTATTACGGATACTATGTTTTGTAATAATCGATTTTAGTCAGGAAGAACTTTTAATCGATTTAACACGGATATTTTATTTTTGCTTAAATACATATTTCATATTATTTAAAAACTTCACTTCTGTAAATATATTTGTTATTTGGGCACATTAATTTTTGCATACCCACTAATTCAGTCCTCCCAAAATATTTTACTTTGTACTTTGCAAAATAAAAAATAACTACTTTATGAAGCATTTTTCCATTAAGCGGGGTCCGCTGCTCCAAACTTTACTTAGAGACAATGGCGCCCTCGTCTGCGGTAGTAAATCACTAATTTTCTCATCCAGCCTACCCCCTTTTTTTAAGCCGAATTGGCAACACTGAACGGCGCGCCGGCGACGCCATTTTGTTGTGTTGTCTGTCACTCGCAACAAGACTCCCGTGCTAGTCACATTTCTGTTCGCTGAGTGCTCTTTCATATTTTTCATACGCTGTGTTGAGTATTTATATTCCACCGTATTGATTTCATTGTTCTTACTTTGATTGAGTTGAGCGTATCGTTCCTCCCAGTAAGATTTTACTTGCAAAATGCCGAAAGGTATGGTGCTTAAAAGACAATCCAGAGAGTTAGTGCTGCGGCTTCGTGAATTTTTTGAAAAGGAAAGCCGCAATGGCGGATTCCTTATACCAGTAACCCAAGTTAGAGACCGTGTTGCAGCAGCATTAGGTATTAGTGCTCCAACGGTGGCGAAAATCACTAAAGAAGCCTATGGTAGTAGTGGTATTGAACAGAACAAGCTATCTACGCCTAAGAAAAAACGTCAGCCCCGTAAAGTGACAGCAATTGACAGTTTTGATACTGATGCTATTCGTCGTCATATATACAATTATTACACAAGCAAAGAGATTCCTACTTTGAAAAAATTAGTAGCGTCTCTACGAAATTGTGGCTTGTTTCGTGGTCAAAAATCTTCTTTGTCAAAGGTGCTGCACCAAATCGGGTTCTTGTATAAGAAATCCGACAAAAGAAAAATTTTAATGGTACGTCGTGATATAGCCTTGTCTCGCTGTGAATTTTTAAGACAAGCGAAGAAAATAGAAGACTGGTCGAATGTCGTTTTCACAGATGAAACTTGGCTCAATGCCAATCATTCCATACCAAAAGGTTGGACTGACGATACTGCTGCTTCTACTTCTGCAGTGCCAATGGGGAAAGGTGAACGCCTCATCATTTGCCATGCGGGAACTACAAAGGGATTTGTACCAGACGCTCTGTTAGCGTTCAAATAAAAAAAAACAGGAGACTATCATGAGGAGATGAATGCGGACGTGTATGAAAAGTGGTTCAGAGAAATGCTTACATCACTTGAAGAGCCATCAACAATATTTATTGATAATGCACCCTATCACTCTCGCCAAATTAATAAAATGCCAACACAGGCCAACAAAAAACACGAGATTATAAACTGGCTTCGTGATAATGGGGAAGATGTGGACGAATCCCTACTAAAAGTAGAATTACTTAAAATATTAAAAAGTAAAAAGCAGCCAAAACGATATCTCATCGACGAAATGGCAGCAGAATATGGGCATGTTGTAATCAGAATTCCTCCGTACCACTGTCAATATAATCCAATTGAAATGATCTGGGCACAAGTCAAAGGACACGCCGCAAGAAACAATGCAACTCCTCCTTTCACAGCAAATAAAATGCTTGAACTTTTAAAAAACGCATGTGCTAGTGTGACGCCTGAAAACTGGGCGAGTGTCGTCAACAAGACAAAAAATATAATATTCTCTGATTGGGATCGGGAAATTGAATTTGACAACATACCTACACAAGAGTTAATAATAAACACTGCAGATGATTCAAGCGACGATTCGAGTTCGTATGAAGAATCCGACGATTCGTTATAATAAAATAATATTAAAATATTTTGGTTGTTTTATTTCATGTTATAGGTATGATGAGAAGATTTTTATATCTCCCTGATACAATTTTAACGTGTTGTCTATTACAACAATTCAAAACTCAGTTGTCAGCTGACTTAACTGCAAATAAGTGTAATCGATTATTTGCGATTCATTAGTTTGCACCGAATACTTTTGATCCTGTCACTAGATGCGATAGAACGTAACTTTTTTTATAACGGAAATGAATTATCACTTAAATTTTATGAATAGAGCTATTTACGGCATATTAATGTATTTAGTGGGTAATAATTAAGATATATAAATATTATTGGGCAGTTTATATATTTCTCTGTTCACTCGTTTCAAAGTTAATAATTGCGTATAATGAAACAGTTACGTCCTAAAGCATGTGTCAAAAGTAAAATAAATGGTTGGAACGAGTATAAATCATTCACCATCAACCATGATTTCTGGAAAAAAAATGTAATATTTTATCTATACCAATAAATAAAATTGGAGTGTCTGTTTGTAATGTCAAAATAATAGGCTTTTTTCATGCTCACACGGTTATTTGCACGACACCTATGCCTAAAATAGCAATTAAAAAATTTTTGTCTGTCTGTCTGTCTGTTTGTTCCGGGTAATCTTCAAAACGGCTGGACCGATATCAAAAATTCTTTCACCAATGGAAAGCTATAATATCAGGGCGTAAACTAGGCTATATTTTATCCCGGTATTCCCACAGGAACGGGAACTACGCGGGTAAAACGACTATAACCTATAACCGAAGCGAAGCGAGGGCGAGTTGCTAGTTATACATAAAATCCAGCAACCCGCCCTCGCTTCGCTTCGGTTATAGGTTATAGTCGTTTTACCCGCGTAGTTCCCGTTCCCGTGGGAATACCGGGATAAAATATAGCCGAGTTTACGCCCTGATATTATAGCTTTCCATTAGTGAAAGAATTTTTGAAATCGGTCCAGCCGTTTTGAAGATTACCCGGAACAAACAGACAGACAGACAAAAATTTTTTAATTGCTATTTTAGGCATAGGTGTCGTGCAAATAACCGTGTGAGCATGAAAAAAGCCTATTATTTTGACATTACAAACAGACACTCCAATTTTATTTATTGGTATAGATATATATACCAGGTGTTAGCAGAATATTAGCGCTATTTAATTAGCATGAGCTGAGCCAATAGACTTTTTTGTTCGTCGTTAAATTTACATTATTGATGTAAGACGTCTATAGGCGAAGGTAGACCTGATCGTTGGCGTGGCGTTAACACCACGCTTGGATATCTGTTTTCGAATTTTGTACAACGCCATCTAGTGAGCTCAAAATAAATTATTAACCTAAACACATTCCTATAGTGTATACTAATGAAAATAAATGTTTATTGAATAAAATTCATCATTTTCTGGAAAAAAATCGTAATATTTTATTAATACTTTATGACATATTAGTTCCTGTCGTAATCTATTCTTTTATGCATATATACTTGTACAAAATAATTTCGATGTTTCACATCTGCCAGGCGTCCTGAGCGACGCGTTCCTTATTTACGTAAGGAGCACTTTTCTTTAGTTATGTTTGTGTTTTTTTTAATTAGACAACACCGTGGATCAGTCACTGATATCAAAGAATACTTATGGTCAGCCTAAGACGATGGGGAGGGAATATAGTAGGTTATGCGGAAGCCGTCCCGGGCAAATTGGGCGGGTTGTGTCCAGACCACAGCATCCAAATCAGCGACCCCAAAAAATAAATTGAGATAAGAGCAAGATGATGACGACGAAATAGGCCTCCTATATCTTTTTTTTTTTAGATGGGCTATAGTCAGCGCCTCCGTCGTCCAGCCAGACAAAAGTATGTTTGATTTCAGACTAAACAACGAAGTCGACACATCAGATAATTTCGATCTTACCATTGAATTACTACAGCGTAAATAATTCAATACGAACTCGATCATGATACGTTATCATTGATAAGCGTTATCATATGTTTTTTTTAAACAATTTCCACTTATTACGTTCAACTCCTTGAGTCTTGATTATATTTTGAAGGTAGGCAGATCTTGTTGATAAATATTATATCTGCTTGTAAGGCTACTGCTCTTTATTTTGTTTTATTTAAGCATATAATGTGTTTTTAGAATTTATGCGGTAGGAGTTCCTCTTCAGGAGGCACTGTTGACAGTTTTATATCTACAGCCGCGAGCTGCTCCGTCCGAGGTAGTACCACACTCTCGCAGAAAATCGACGTTTGAGTAGTAGCAATTTGTTACTGCGCTTCGTTCGGTGAACGAGAGAGCTAATTCTGAGGGTGATTGTGTTTGATGGGTTTTAGTAATGACGTGCACGCATTCACACTTCCTTCACGGTAGCCAGCGGGCCTATCAAGGGTCCATGAGCGTAGGGATGTGACCTGGATGGAATATAATCGATTTTTAAATAATCGATTTTTTGTTTGTTAAAATAAATCGATTATAAAATTATCGATGTAAAAAAAATTGATTTTAAAATGATCGATTTTTTTGTTTTTTTTTTAGGAAATGTATGTAAGCTTTATTTTGTAATATAGTATGAAAACACACCTGAAACAATCCCAAGGACCTTTTTTTTAGGGAATCTGGCCATGAATAATCGCTTAATTTCGAATAGTAAAAATCGATTAATAATCGATTTTTCTCATTTTCATAATCGATTTTGAAAATCGATTATTACAAAAAAATAATCGATTAATAATCAATTTTTCTAAAAACCGATTATTTTTTCACATGCCTACATGAGCGGACTATCAGTTACGAGTAGGCATGCTACTTGTTCATTTGCCACCAACAATAATAAAAAGTGTGTACTTATGTACGCACGTAAGAAGTTACACCCACATCGTTGTCGTAACAAGACAAAAATCTTTGTAAAATTTTATCCTTCGCATTGTCGGACGTTTGTTGAAAAGACGTTACTAATCGAAAAAAAAAAGGTATTTAATACATTTTCTTTTTTTGGGTGGGCCGCGGTCGGCGCACTCCTCGCACCACTCCGTCCGGGGCGACAGAGGGGCGTAAGCACGCAACACTCGCAACCCACCCGAAAACCACGTCGCCTTCGTCGTTGGGCCGACCACCGGAGCAGGGTTACTTGTCATCAGTGGTCGGCCCGACGGAATACCCCCTACGTGGGGTACCCTCCCATCGATCGACGTCCCCCTCTCGGGGAGGACGTCGGTCTTTCGTCACGCGGTCGGCCTCTCGGCGGGTGACGGACTAATCCCCGGTCACGTCACCCGCGGCCTCGGCTAGGGCGGCATGAGGCGCAGGTATTCGCGCCTACGCCGCCCCAGTCTCCGGCGGCGGATCGCCTCATCGAGGCTGCGCTCCTCGCGCAGGCGATCCGCCGCCTCCTTCCGCGAGATCACTGTCTCGCAGAAGGCTGCGACCGCGTCCCAAGTATTTAATACATTGAATGTTATATTATAACGCATCTAGTTGACATTTGTGACGATGTACGTGCGCATCCTAAAAAAATTATGACCAGCTAACTTCTGGCGGGTTTTTCATAACGGTGAGCGCGCGTATCGTAAAAATTTCATCATCCTCATCATCATTTCAGCTCATATACGTTCTGTTGTTGGGCTAGAGCCTCCTCCACAATAGAAGGGAAATTGACCTTACTATACCATGCTGGTCAGACAGGTTAGTATAGGGTTTTATTTCGAGGTTTTCTTCTCTTTATGTATGTTTTATGTTATACTAGCAACCCGCCCTTATTTCGCTTCGATTTCAGTCGCCTTACCCGCGTAGGTCTCATTCCCGTGAGATTACCTGGATAAAATAGCTTATATAGCTTTCTATCGGTCAAAGAATTTTTTAAATCGGTTCGGTGGTTTAAGCGTGAAACCGTAACAAACAAACTTACTTTCGCATTTATAATATTAAAGATGCGTAAAAATTTACTCTCATAATGTTTTCCTAACGCGCCAATCGCAGTATAACTTCACCGCACGGAAGTATGCCATAACAAGCTATTAAAAAAGTAAACAAACTATAATATCATTACTCTATGTTTATTTAAACATGGCGCCACAAATATTACAATTCATTATTATGTATTTGAACTTGAATCAGTCACGATTTCTTCATCAATCTTTTTGTAAATTTAGATAATCTTAAAACTTTAGTTGCACTGCAGTTTATTACAATTGTAGTCCATTGAAAGATATGCTATAATTTATATCATGGATAACATCTAACCGATCAGCTTATCGACGTCTGCTGCTCGATATACCTCATCATTATCGCAGCCCACATATATCCCAATGTTGGGACGGGCCTCCTCCACAATAGGAGGGAATTTGACTTATACCGCGCTGGTTAGACGTCTTAGTATAGTGTTTCATTTCCAGTTTTACTTCTCTAGCACAGATGTTATGTGCATATTATATCCCTTAGTTGTTTTTTACGACATACGGGTAAAACTGGGAATTGTATTCTTACTTCGTTACCACACGAAATTATACTTTACAAATGGACAATGTTATAATTGTCACACAGGGTAAGCAAAATTGGTAATAGAAGAAAGCTGTTCTTTTATATTTCTTCAGCTAATTTTTATGACTAACTTAAAGATCGATTCAGAAATGTAAGCAGATAACATCACTTGCAGAAAAAGTTGCAATAAAATTCTATGCCAAACCATCTTGTATGGCGTGATGTAATACTAATTTCCCTCCCTGACCTTTGTGACGTAAATCATCATCATCTCAGCCTATATATCTCCCACTGTTGGGCTCAGGCCTTCTCCATAATGGGCAGAGAATTGACCTACTATTCCTCGCTGGACATGTTGGAATAGGGCTTTATTACAAATTTTCCTTATCTTTCACAAGTGTTATATGGTTATTATATCCCATAGTCGTCTTTTACGACATCCACGGGCAACATAGGGTATGGGGAATTGTATTCTTACTCCGTCACCATAGGAAGTAGGTAGGTGTGACGTAAATGAGCTCAGAAAATTTATATATCTGTGGCTAATTATCATAATTATCATCTAGCTCTTATCTCTATTATATGAGGTCGACGCAATGTGTGTCTTCCTGAATCAGTAAATATTCCAAAATTTATTGGAAATAGTTAATAATTCCTTGTCGTTCGTGGCCAGGCCGGCGGTATACGCTTTCTGGTACTCTCCCTCCCTAACGCCCGTTCCCAGACGTCGGTCGCCTTCGCGCGTTCAATCTCTGCGGGTGACTGATTATTCCCCGGCCTAATCACCCGTGGCCTCGGCTAGGGCCGTATCAGGCGCAATGACTAAAGAAGTTGTAGGCAAAAGCTAGTCTTTAATAGCTATAAAACATATCTATGTCTGTATAACACAATCTTTAAACGAATCAAGAATAACTTACGTAAAGCAAGTAAGCACGGTCAACGTAATCACATTATGATTATTATAAGTTTGTCTGTGTACAACCTATAGGCGTATAACGACCATTATCAATTATCTATCTGAGATTACAGATAGACTTAGAATAATAACGTATAGAAGGTAAGTTCGCGCACAAAAAGTGAAGCATTTCAATTGGAGCCTAATGGAGCTTACGCCGGAACCGTTCCGTAATGTCGTTGTACTACATGTATGTACGCAACTCTTAAAAAATAAATAGGTAATTATGATGATTTGTGGACTCAAATGCTGTCACAACACATTTGAAAAACTTAAAAAGGTTTTTAACATTACTTAGTATTTCGACGATTTATGTTAATAAAAACAAAATTTGATTTCATAATTTGTATAGCGGTGTGCGTGTGTACGTGTTTAATCGTCTGCGCGCATGTAGTGTTTTTAGATTCATTTTTCGAACGTTCGAAGTACCGACACTATCCTTCTATACGTTATTATTCTAAGCAGATAGAATACTATCATATAGTTATCCGTGTGGTGACAAAGTAAGAATACATTTCACACACACACACACACACACACACACCTCACCCCCCCCCCCCCCTTTCCCTTGCCCGTGGATGTTGTAAAAGATGACTAAGAGATATGATATGCATATAACATCTATGCAAGAGAAGAAAAACTCGAAACAAAACCCTGACCAGCATGGTATAGTAGACCAATTTCACTTCCATAATTAAAGTAGCCCCGAGCCTAATAGTGGGACGGAGATGGGCTGAGATGGAGATGGACTATCATATAGTAACAACTACCCTATAGTAATAACTTGGTAGAGGTATCGGGGAGGGACGGTACCCGAAAGGGTATTTTGCGGGGCTGACTATGAACGGAGGCTCGAGCCCAGCAGTGGAACGTATATGAGCTGAAATGAATGATGAATTATATCCCTTATTCGTCTTGTACGACATCCACGGGCAAGACAGGGGCTAGTGAACTGTATTCTTACTTCGTCACCACAAGGTAACTTATTATATTATTTTTTATTTTTTTTTATTATACACTTTATTGTAGGTACACCAGAAATTAATACAAAAGAGCTATATACAGGGTGTATCAGGTTATGGGGCAACTGGTCAAAAGGGGGCTAGGCAATGGTGGTAGGAACCCATAAAAAAAATTTGAACGAAAAATATTGATTCGTTTAGAAATTAGAGACATGTAAAGTTTTCAATTTTGTCATCGTTTTTTCGTATAAATCTGATTAAAATGTATAAAGTCAATGATACTTAATACGCAACATATTCATACTTTGTTAAATATTCATTAGAAATTGAAGAAATCAATGATTACGTTCACATAAGCAAAACAAACTTCGCTTTAAAACAGCTGATCGGCCTATGAGCGTTGACCGCTTGCCGGTGTACCTATCTACATGTCATTGAGGCGTTTGCGCAATTCTAGGTATAAATGAATGAAATTATACTGTCGAAGTTTTACATGCCTACATGTATTTTGTCTGTACATGCCTACATAATACGTAACATTTAAGGCATAGACTCTTAAGACACATTTTTTTGAAATCACTATAACTTTTATGTTATATTGTTTTTTGTGTTATGTACATTCTAATTACAATCTATGACCGTTAAACTACAACATACACGAACAGTTGTCCCATAACCTGACTCACTCTGTATAATAGACACAGTACAATGGGCGGCCTTATCGCTATAAGCAATTTCTTCCAGGCGACCTTTGGATGGAATTAACGTAGGAAAAGAAGGTAGTTGTTGGTGTAGCCAATAAAATAATGAAACATATGATAAATTATAGATTAATAAATAATTTAAACATAAATATGTATGACACATACACACATATATATAAATACAATTAAATAGACTTACTTAAATATTTATAACTAGCAACCCGCCCTCGCTTCGCTTCGGTTATAGGTTATAGTCGTTTTACCCGCGTAGTTCCCGTTCCCGTGGGAATACCGGGATAAAATATAGCCTAGTTTACGCCCTGATATTATAGCTTTCCATTGGTGAAAGAGTTTTTGAAATCAGTCCAGCCGTTTTGAAGATTACCCGGAACAAACAGACAGAAAGACAAAAATTTTTTAATTGCTATTTTAGGCATAGGTGTCGTGCAAATAACCGTGTGAGCATGAAAAAAGCCTATTATTTTGACATTACAAACAGACACTCCAATTTTATTTATTGGTATAGATAAAACTAGCAACCCGCCCTCGCTTCGCTTTGGTTTCAGTTGCTTTACCCGCGGCGTAGTTCCCGTTCCTGTGGGAATACCGGAATAAAATATAGCCTATGTTACTCCCTGATACTATAGCTTTCCATTGATGAAAGAATTTTTGAAATCGGGTCGGTGGTTTAAGCGTGAAAGCGTTACAAACAAACAAACATCCTTACATTCGCATTTATAATATTAGTATGGATATACAGTAGAATCCGGATATAGCGACCTTTAAGGGACCGGCGATACTATGTCGTACTAGCCGGATGACGTACAAAACGGTAGGATTATTTCTTAAGTACATAAGTACCTAACCTACGAATACATAATTATGTACACGCCAAACTCCTTCGCGAGGGTTACATTTGATTCACCGCCTTCTAATCGGTGTAATATTGCACTTTTTCTTCAATTGTAAAACACTTTCGCTTCACAGAACTCATTTTGTCGAGCTTTAAGAACTTTTCATAACATGTGACAAACACTAACTGTAATTTACGCGCGCCAATAAGGAAAGGTGAAGCGCGCGGGGCGGGATGAAGTTGGGCCGCCGAAGTATTGGTGCGTAGGTTGTATAAACAAAACATTGCGCGTCGTTTTAACCGGACTTATTAATCACAAAAATGGTCGCTATAAGCAATTTGTCGTTTAAACCGGAGTCGCACTAAACGGTTATATTTTCTAAGTACCTAACTATGAAACCTAACTTGAGTAAACATTATCGTCGTTAAAAACGGTTAGTCGTTATAAGCGAAGTTGTTATATATGAATTCTACTGTACTAAATACATAATTCAATAATATAGGAAATAATATATAGAATGTAAGTAATCAGTGACTAGCAATTTAAGTTTTACAGTCACATATACCAGATTTTACAGTCTTACCACATCAAACGAAGAATATTTTATCAATATCTAAATCGCTTTAGGCTATCACATAAAACCATAAGGTCGTCGAGGTATACAAGACAACGAATATAATCTTTAGCTATTCATTGTAAATAAACCAATATTCACGCTCACCTAATTGGGTACAGAGTACACTGACTCAGCAATAACCTTTGTAGCTACCGTACTACGCTACGCTAACGATATGTATTTTTTTTTTATATTTTTTTTTGTATGAGCTTTCAAGAATATCCCTAGTGTTGTATTGCTGTGCTTTTCGTAGATATACATACTCTTATTTTTTTTAAAGACTAGCTGCTAGGTAGACTGACGACATCTTAAAAGTAGCAGGGAACCGTTAGATGCTAGTGGCACAGGACCGTTCAGAGTGGTATTCTCGTGGGGAGGCCTATGTCCAACAATGGACGAGAAAATGGATGGATGAATAGGATGAATATCCTGCCTGGGTAACTCGCCGGCCTGGCCACGGAAGTCAAGGACTCGATACCAGTGGTCGATCCAATGATGAAGGAGAGGTCCTACGGTGGGTCATGGAGCCGCGCTCCGCCTGTTCAGCACCCCGGATGGAACGGACTGCGTGCAGTCAGACCATGGTCTGCCTAAAATGATTGTGTTTTACGACACCAACGTGCAAGAAAAGGGCTTGTGAATTGTTTCTTACGTTGTAACTACATTATTAATCGATTTAAAGCTTTGATTTAGTTAAAAATATAACTTCTTGATAAATGATCACTAGATAAGATATGGGTAGATAATCTATGTGGTACCTACCGAGTAAGAATATAATTAACCGCCCCCCACTCTTGCCCGTGAATGTCGTAAAAGACAGCTATAGGATATATTAACATCGATGCAAGAGAACTTCATACAAAACCCTGTGCCAACATATCTGACCAGCGTGGCAGAGCAAGTCAGTTTCTCTCGCATTATGAATGTTCGAATCTAACATTTGGATTTATATAGTTCTGAGATGAGATGGGACAAAATCATTAACAAGGCTAAAATTACTCAATGTAGAGCGCTTTTTAAAGAAACTCTTAAATGATAATAATTATAATTTTAGACAACCTATCTAGTCTCGTTTCGCGAGATTTCGCAAATGAAAATTTTGGAGGAGAAAAAAATCGTAAATGGAATTGTCCTTGCATTCGATCTCAACGCCAGCTACCGGTTCCAACTATTGATCGAAACCATTCTCATATCCATCGGCACAGCCACAAGAAAATCATCAAATTCGGTCCAGGTTGAACCTCTAACAATAAAATTGGCGTTCATTTTGAAGGGTACCAACACAAAAAAAAAATATATAAACAATAACAGCCGCCATTTTGACGACCATAAACAATCGTTGATTTTTTACGCGAGGCAGATGTTCGAGCACATAATGCCTATGTATTAATGTAACTAGCTAGACAATGACAGCGTTACGTTCACCCCCAGGGTTGCAGGCACATCCCTTTACAAAATTTCGACACCCGTTCTATAATAATAGTAATAATTAAAGCGGTTGGTGATTTTTAGAAATGCAAGTTTTGCATTGACAGACAATAAGAATAGATAAATAAGGTATACCTAATATGACCATATTTTTTTACGTCGGAACTGTATTCCTTGAATAACAGTTCTGTTAACTTTTGTGTCGGAACGGGATGCTAGCAGCACCACCACAGCTCATATATGCCCCACCCACTGCTGGGTTGGGACTTCTCTCTTCTGCTCTCCAATGGGAGAGCAATTAATTACTACTACCACACTGGTCAAGCGGGTTGGTATAGGGTTTCATTTTGAGTTTTTTTCCTTCTCTTGCACAGATCTTATGTGCATTTTATATCCCTTAGTCGTCTTTTTTGGATTCAATAGGGAGAGTGGAGAATTATATTATTAATCCGTTACCACACATCTAACTCATGTATTTTCAAAGACTTGGCTTTTATAGCATTTTTTATTTTGGCAAATTTTAAATGTATTGCTACTATTGTGTAATCGAATTACCCAGATTTTAATTTTCATTTGACCAGCTGTAATTTGATTGCAACCTGTTTAACCGCCTAGGGCGACGGAAGGCCTGCAAGGAGTCTCATAATCTACCCTTTCTCTTCTCCCTCTGTTGGGCTGGTTTAACTAATGCCGTAATTTGATAGCACTTGTATGTCTTTGAGGAAATAAACCCAATTTGCTGATATCTATGTATGGTAAAGGCACCACGAAAACCCACCACACACAAACACTCTCTCGCTCATCGAATGAAGTGCAGTAACAAATTGCTAATAATCAGACGTTGATTTTGTGCGTGAGTATGATAGGTACCGCGGACAAATGGGTCCGCGTCTGTGGACAGGCGACTAAAATCTTATCTAACATATTTCAGAAAAATAAACTTGTTAAAAAACATATATCTTACATACCACTATTGCCCATAGACTAATGTGACCAGACAGTCCTGTTTGCTGGGCTGCCTGGTTCGTTGCCCCAGAGCCGGAGGTAACAAAAAAGTCCCGATTTACCAAACAGACGTGACTGGTTTTTATATTTCATATTTTTATACTAATACTGTTATTTTTACCTATTTCTGCAAGGCTATTGGTGTGCCCTTTTCTTTGCTATTCAGTTCAAATATTTATTTCTTACAGCAAGTTTCCAAAAATATAATTTTGACGTTATGCAAACGCCTCGTTTTGACGTAGGAAACGGTCACATTACCATAGATACAAAAAGTTATCTATTAGATTAGATAGATAATTAGTATGATAAATAAAACCCAATCGCTCATAATTTTATTAGCCTGCATTAAATAAATTCATTCATAAATACCTACCTGTCTAAAATCCTCCCACGGTACCGCACACGATGCCAAATTAAAATAGCTTCAATACATTCTTTTATTTCTGAACATAATGTTACAATTTTATTTGTTGGTATCACGTTCACATTGATATAAACTTACTCTATAAACGCACTTTTGTACACTTCTATTTTATAAGTCACGTCGTAAACGCATTAATTAAAATGCGTAGGTTGGCACGCCTGTATTGAGTTGCCAATATTTAATTATTTATTTGAAACTATTGTAAGTCGAATGTGTGATAAAAAAAACGAAGAAAGAGATGGATGGATCTGAGAGGTTACCTATTTGTCGAATAGGATGTATTACATACATTTATTTATTACATATATTATTTAGAGATTTGTTCCTATATATATAAGTTAGTAAAGTCGCCAGCGACGGTTGTCTAGCTATAAAATGTATAGGTATCTGGTCGATGGCCCTGTACGGCGCACCGGTGTGAACGACGTCCCTGACCGTCCGACTCAAGGCTACTCTGTGGCGACCACAGAGAGCCATGGCGGTCAGGGCCATTCGCGGGTACCGCACGGTGGCGACGGGGGCAGCGTGCCTGTTGGCCGGAACGCTCCCGTGGGACCTGGAGGCGGAAATGCTCGCCGATTTGTATCGGCGGGTGTCGGGGGTGCGAGCGGAGGGCGGTGTGGTCTCTTTAAGAGAGCTCACCGCCTGGCGCGTGGTCGCCTGCCGAGACGTCATTGCCCGTTGGGCAGTCCGGCTGGAGAGGCCTCGATACGGTGTCTGGACCGTGGAGGCCTTCCGGCCGGTGCTGATGCAGTGGCTAAAACGGCGGCACGGGGTGATTTCCTTCCGACTGGTGCAGGTCTTGACGGGGCATGGATGCTTCGGCAAGTACCTGTACACGGTCGCGAGGAGGGAGAGCACACCGTCCTGCCACCACTGCGACGAGGACACGGTGCAGCATACGCTCGACGTTTGTGCCGCCTGGGCAGTGCACCGTCTTGAACTCGTCGCAGTCATAGGTGCCGACCTGACGCTGCTGACAATTGCTAGGGCAATGCTCGATAGCGTCAGGAACTGGGACGCGGTTGTAGCCTTCTGCGAGGCAGTGATCTCGCAGAAGGAGGCCGCGGGTCGCGCGCGCGAGGGGCTCAGCCTCGACGAAGCGTCCCGCCGCCGGTGAGGGTCGCCCGCCGACGCGCCGCGCGACTACCTGCGCGTCATGACGATCTAGTCGAGGCCGCGGGTGACGTGACCGGGGAGTTAGTCCATCACCCGCCGAGAGGCCGACCGCGTAAGGAAAGACCGACGTCCTCCCCGAGGGTGGGACGTCGATCGACGAGAGGGTACCCCAAGTAGGGGTATTCCACCGGACCGATCACTGATGACAAGTAACCCTGCTCCAGTGGTCGGCCCAACGACGAAGATGACGTGGTGTTCGGGTGGGTTGCGGATGTGCGTGCTTGCGCCCCTCTGTCGCCCCGGACGAAGTGGTGCGAGGAGCGCGTCGACCGCAGCCCACCCCAAAAAAAAAGCTATAAAATGTATCCTTAGGGCTCCGTATAGGGCCGACCATGGAGGACAAGAAACTCGGTAATGGTGGTCGGCCCAACGACGAAGGAGAGGAGACAGTGGGTTATGGGGCTGCACGACGTCCCTCCGTCGCCTCGAACGGAGCTGGGCAGCGAGTGCGCTGACTATAACCCATCCCCAAAAAAGGGATCCGTTTTGTTTTCTTTTGAGAAACAATATAATTAATTCCATAAATTTCAATTCTAAATACACCTATAAAATATAAAAAAGGGATTTAGGTATGTGTACTTAACTAGGTATGTCATCTCAGCTTCTCTAGATTCCACTGTTGGGCTCGAGCCTCCTTTACAACGTGAGGGAAATTGACCTATTATACCACGCTGGCTGGGGTTTATATCGGAGATTTTTTTCAAGATTTTTGGCATAAATATCAACTGCGTATTCTGATCGTTTAGTCGTGTTTTGCGACACCCACGGGTATGAGAGGGGATGGTGAATTGTATTCTTACTCCGTCACAATACGTTTCACATTTTATATTCCCCACAAATAACAATTGAGTCGCTTTAAAAATGACAACATTATAATTTAATACGACAATAACAAATTACAAAAACCATTATCCAACAACTACGAAACATAACCCAGGTCTTTTAGCAAATAACTTGGGTATTTTATTTACAATCTAGGTTTTCAAATAAAACCTTATCCGTGCACGTGCGTTTTTAACGAAACAACTCACTTATAACTGTCTCTTTCACTCCTATTACGATGATTTTAATACTAGTAACCACGCCTTACACCCTACTGTGTCTATCTTTTTCTATCGCATATAAACAGGTTTGTTTTCTCGCTCGCACGCGACTATCGATTCACTGCCGTCACCAGTTTGTTTACCCGAACAAATTACATAGCTATATTTATTGCGATAGGCTGTAATAACTTCTGTTGAACTATACTTGGTGGGGTTATATGTAATTTTGTTTGCACAAGAATGTCGGTGAATTTCTTGGGTATTTTCTTTAGGAGCAAGATCTTGCTTAAAATATCTTTTATATGTAGTACCTATACAGATTAAAGGAATATTTGATGGCTATAATATTATTCAGAATATAATATTATTTAATACCTACAAATTTATCTAATACCTAGGTACCTACTTATACCGTAGGTAGGTAGGTACAGTAGGTCTTTTCAACCCCACATAAGTTCCATTATGAAGGAGCTGGTCAGCCGTGCAAAATGTTTTATCTTTTTTTTTTGTGCAAGCGATGGCAAATGAGTAAACAGAACACCTGATGGTAACTGTTGCTGCCGCTCATGGACTTTTGTCGCAATCTACCGTAAAGAAAGTGAAGGGAGTGTGAATGCATGTAATGAGGTACGGTGATATTAAAGGCATCACTAAGATTCACAACACGCAAACATCCTCAAAAAGTTGGGCTTCCGGCTCTTTCGCTCACCGAACGAAGCGCAGTAACAAATTATTACTACTCAGACGTCGATTTTCTGCTCAGTGTGGTACTACCCCGGACGGACCGGCCCGCGGCTGTAGACAAACAACTGTCAACAGTGTGGTCCTACTACTAACAAACTGTCGAGTTATTCTTATCTTGCTAGATGTTGACCCAACAACGAAGGACAAGGAACTCGGTACCGATGGTCGGTCCACCGACGAAGGCAACGAGCTACGGTGGGTTATGAGGCCGCGCGCCGCCTTTTCATCGCCCCGGACGGAACTGGAAGGCGAGCGCGCTGACCATAGCCCACCGCAAAAAAAAAAAAACAAATCTTGCAAGATGTTATATGCACATCAAATAACATCTTGGCTAGATTTGTTTTTTTTTTACACCTTACCTTAGACATCTTTTACGACACCCACGAGCAAAAAAGGGGCTGTTGAATTGTATTCTTACTCCGTCACCACACGGAGTGATTGATTAATGGTGATTCATCATCAGACAATAAATATCTTATTCGTCTTTTACGACACCCACTGATAAGGTAGATAGGTAAGGGGTGGCGAATTAGCACCTATTGAAAATTCTTAATCTGTTACCAGACGAACGAAAAAAATTTAATAAGTACTACCACGGTCGGACTGACCGTGACCATGAATGCTGCAAGATGTTCGAAACGTCGGGCAATCAAAAATCAAATACAAACGCGACAAAATCCGTAGTTTTATTTATTTATAATACTACATCTATAAAACTAACCACCGTAATACATTTACAATATTGACTGCAGAAATTAAAAGCACTCAGCAAAATTATTTTAATCAATTGGCAACACTGATCGCTAGTAACAATGGCGGCACGTGCGTGGCCATTCCCGCCAAAATTACAATAGAGTAAAATATTAAACGTATATTATGAATAAATGATACGTATTTGAATGGGAAACCTTATGGTATTAAGATTTCAATCACGATAATGCATGTATTATTAATTTTGGTTTAGTTTTGGATATTGATAGGAGAATAAATTGATTAGAAATATCATATTGAAGTTATAGTTCCTTTGGCGTATTAGGGAAAACGAAGAAAGTAAATTTTCTAGCGCACACATCGTTACGAAAAACCGTCACCCTGAAGTTAGCTAGTCCACATTTTAACAATGCCCACATACAGCGTCACAAACATCAACTAGGTAAATAATGCGTTATAATAAAACTTTCAATCTTAGAATAATAACGTATAGAAGGTAATTTCGCGCACAAAAAGTGAAGCATTTCAATTGGAGCCTAATGGACCTTACACTGGAACCGTTCCGTAATGTACAAGTCACTGTACTGCACGTACGTACGCAACTCTTAAAAAATAAATATGTAATTATGATTGTTTGTGCATTCAAATGGTGTCATAACACATTTGTAAAACTTAAAAAGGTTTTTAACATTACTTTTAAAAGTATTTCGGCAATGTATGTTAATAAAAACAAAATTTGATTTCATAATTTGTATAGTGATGTCCGTGTGTACGTGTGTAATCGTCTGCGCGCCATTAGTATTTTTAGATTCATGTTTCGAACTTTCGAAGTATTGACACTATCCTTCTATACGTTATTATTCTAAGCTTTCAATATATTAAATACCTCTTTTTAGGGTTCCGTACCCAAAGGGTAAAAACGGGACCCTATTACTGAGACTTCGCTGTCCGTCCGCCCGTCTGTCACCAGGCTGTATATCAAGAACGGTGATAGCTAGACAGTTGAAATTTTCACAGATGATGTATTTCTATTGCCGCTATAACAACAAATACTAATACAATTTAGATAGTGGTAGGACCACACTATCGACAGTTATCTGTCTACAGCCGCAGGCAGGTCCGTCTGGGGCAGTACCACGCTCTCACAGAAAATCGACGTCTGAGTAGTAGCAATTTGTTACTGCGCTTCGTTCGGTGAGTGAGAGAGCCGGAAGCCCAACTTTCTGAGGGTGTTTGCGTGTGGAGGGTTATGGTGGTGCCTTTGGTATTACCGAGCCCCAATGCACGCATTCACACTCACTTCACTTTCTTCGCGGTAGGCAGCGGCCTTGTAAAGGTCCATGAGCGGCAGCAACACTTACCATCAGGTGTACTGTTTGCTCGTTTGCCAGTGGTTGCATTAAAAAAAAATACTTGAAATTAAAATAAATATTTAAGGAGGCTCCCATACAAAAAACTTGATTTTTTACCGTTTCTTGCTCGATACTAATATCGGTGACAGGTAGACGCTTTAACTATTCACAGAATATTTAGTTTTATGTTCTCTTTAAATATAATTAATTAAAATAAATAATTAAGGGAGCTGCCATACAATGAAAGAGGTTTTTTTTATAGATAATGGTACGGAACCCTTCGTGCGCGACTCGACTCGCACTTATTATTATATTATTAGTGTCGTCTTTTCTACAAACGTAGGATAAAGCGAAGGATAAAATTTTTAGAATAATTTTTATCTTGCTACTCCAAAGTATAAATTCTTACGTGGCGTACATAACACCCGCACTTATTTTAAAAACAATTATAAGACATTAACTATTATATATTAAGAGTATGTTATCGTCCAATATTGTTTGTCAGAGTGTCTGAAAACAAAGATTTATAACCAGCGTATGTTGCCATTGATGACTTACGGCACTGAAACGTGGTCTTTAAATGTTGCCGTCATAAAAAGGCTAAAAAATCGATCAACGTACTATGGAGAGGGCTCGGTATTTCTCTATGTGATAGAATCCGGAATACGGAAATCCGTACAAGAACGGGTGCAGCGAACATAGCCCGTAGAATTAGCACGTTGAAATGCCAATGGGCAAGCCATTTCACTCGTCCAACCGATAACCGTTGGGCAAAAGAGATTCTTTAGTGGCGACCACAAATCGGACGACGCAGCGTAGGCAAATCCCTTACTAGGTGGACTGACATTTTAAAAACTGCAGGGAATCGTTGGATGCAAGTGGCACAGAACCGTTGGATGCAAGTGGCAAAAAACCGTTCCGAGTGACATTATTATATATAGTTAAGGTTGGCAACAGGATAATACGACTGTCCTCAGCGCTCACCCAACAGTAAAATTTTTTAGCCATCTACGGATAACAACTAATAACTATAGTTAAACAAAAAAAAAAACAGAAAAACTCAGAGCTTTGTTGCATACCTAAAAACTATGCAGGGCTAGTTCTCAGCAAACCGCTTTCGTTCGAAATATTCGACAAAAAGTAATCTATACCAATAAATAAAATTGGAATGTCTGTTTGTAATGTTAAAATAATAGGCTTTTTTTATGCACACACGGTTATTTACACGACACCTATGCCTAAAATAGCAATTAAAGAATTTTTGTCTGCCTGTCTGTTTGTTCCGGGTAATATTCAAAACGGCTGGATCGATTTCAAAAATTCTTTCACCAATGGAAAGCTATAATATCAGGGTGTAAACTAGGCTATATTTTATCCCGGTATTCCCACGGGAACGGGAACTACGCGGGTAAATGACTATAACCTATAAGCGAAGCGAGGGCGGATTGCTAGTTAGCAATAAGAATACCGCTATATGGTAGGAACTATAAATACCTACTAATAATCGTTATATTACTCGTGGGTGTCGTAAAAGACGGCTAAGAGCTTTCTACAGACCAGCTCCATTTGATGCCGCCTGGTTAACAATTTCCCAAAGAGGATTGATGCCAGACGAGCGGCATATCATAGAACTATTTAATGCATATTGCACCTAGGTAGGTACTATTAAAGAACATGTAATATTGAATCGACCCTAGATAATTGGGGTAAGAGTAGGGTCACCATCATCTCGGCTTATACCCATTGTTGGGCTCAAGCCTCCCCCGCAATAGGAGAGAAATTGACCTTACTATACCATGCTAGTCACATTGGTATAGGGTTTTGTTTCTAGTTTGCCATATCTTGGCATAGATGTCATATGCTCATTAGTCGTTGCTACTGTAGGTAATGATGAATTTTCTTCATAATATTTTATTTATTTTTATTTTTTATTTATTTAAGACAACACCCTGCACTAAGGAAATAAGCCTTGTATTGCGGGGGACTTTATAAACATATAATTAACGGACACAAATTACATCCAGACTCGGAACAACAATTTGTGGATCGCACAAAGTGTTGTCCCGCGTGGGATTCGAACCTCCGACACTGCCGCTGTAGGTCGCTATCTTAACCACTTCGCCTTCGTAATATTAAATCATTCTAGGTGAATTAACGCCCCATACAAACCTACCTATAGAAACTTTACTTAAAAAATCATAACCAAACTATAAATACAAAAGTAGGCGCGTAAAATAAATATTAGTTTCTAGCAAAGCAATATTTACGACAACAAAACGTCAAATTAGCAGTTGTAACCGCCCAGGGATACAAAAAAAAAATCACATACTACTCGTGCGACCGTATCAGAGCCCTATTTGAGAGCGCCATTAGTGGCTCCCCGGGGACTCCGCCCTTCGGGGTGCCGCAATTACTGAGATAACAGCGGTAGCCGCATCTTTGCCTTTTCAATAGCCGTTCTGCGGTCCGTTATTAATTTACGCACATGTTCAAAAAAATTTATATTTAATAATAACATTTATCTGTGAGGTGACGGAGTAAAAATGCAATTCAACAACCCCTTTCCTAGGCGTGTACGTCGTAAAAGACGATATGCAGATAACAGAATAGAAAAAGAAGGAATACTGAACATGAAACCCTGTGCCAATTCGCCTGACTAGCATGGTATAGCAGCTCAATTTACCTACCATTGTGAAGGAAAACGGGACGTATATTAATGAAGATGAAGAAAGCACTTTCTTCACGGCAGGCAGCGGCCTAGCTGTGGCCCTGGTATTGCAAAGGTATGCTGTTTGCTCGTACCACCAGAGCAATAAAAAAAAAGACGACCAAAAGTTTTAGAGTTGAGGCAAACTTCATCTAAAGCCGTCTAGGTATAATTTGTGCCCATTAAATTACCTATATGTTTGTAAAGTCTTCCGCATTAAAATGTTTATTTGTTTAGTGCTGGGTGTTGTTTAAAAAAATCGGCCAAGTGTGAGTCGGACTCGAGCACGAAGGGTTCCGTACCATTGACTATGTAAACAGGTGCCTCCCTATTGCCATTGATATTGAGCAAAAAAATCAAGTTTGTTGTATGGGAGCCCCCTTAAATATTTATTTTAATTTATTTTTAGTATTTGTTGTTATAGCGGCAACAGAAATACATCATCTGTGAAAATTTCATCTGTCTAGCTATCACCGTTCTTGAGATACAGCCTGGTGACAGACGGACAGACGGACAGTGAAGTCTCAGTAATATGGTCCCGTTTTTATCCTTTGGGTATCCGTCACCATAAAAATATGATATTCTCCCTTTTCACAAAGAGAATGGACGGCATCACTCTCCTTTGAAACTTATAAGCGCAGTCTCGTTGAGAAGGGTTACCTTTATCCGTGTGGTGACGGAGTAAGAATTCAATTCACCACCCCTTACTCATGGGTGTAGTAAAAAACGAGTAAGGTATATAATATGCATATAAATAACATTTATGCATTTGTATTATCATCATCATCGCAGCCCGCATACGTCCCACTGTTGGGCTCTGGCCTCCTTCATAATGGAAGAGAATTTGACCTACTATGCTATGCTGGTCAGACATGTTGGTATAGGGTTTCATTCCAAGTTTTCCTTCTCTTGCACAGACGTTATGTGTATATTATATCCCTTAGTCGTCTTTTACGACATCCACGGGCAAGATAGGGAGTGGTGAATTGTATTCTTACTCCGTCACCATACAGAAATTTGTATACAAAATGTTTAATTAGCACTTCGATATTTTTTCAAAATATAAGCAAAATACTATATCTCAACCCCCTATCAATGTGATTCTATGCGAAAATCAACTGAAAATATTACCAGCATACAAAATGCCATTAAAAATCTGAATCACATCGCAAGTTGCTATATGCAAAAATAACTTGGGGTCTTCATACACCCTATTCAATTTATTCGCAAGTTGAACATGCAATGAGCGTATCAAGTTACGTCTCTAGAGACAAACGAATGATTTGCTCCCGTTTTTGTAATGTTGGCAGCGAAATGAACAGAAAACAATTAAATACTATGCAACATTTGTTTATAGATTTCAAATTATCTTTGTTTATTACAATTAAAACATATTATTTTTGATGTTTACGCGAGTGTTACACATTATAAATAAAATTTATTTTTATGGATTATATCGCGTTTGTACCTATTTGATTGCCCGACGTTTCAAACCCTTTTCATGGTCACGGGTTAGTCAGCTCGTAAAAATAGTTTTGTACATAAAGATAAGTATTTTGTATTATAAATAATGTTATTTTTACTAGACTAAATAACATACTAAAAAAAAGTTCCTGACTAACGAGGTCTAAGTTAATTTCTTTCCCAGAGTCCAGGAGGCTGGAGCCCAGTAATGCGATGTATATGAGCTAGGATGATGATGATATTATAAAATTATACATACACAATAAAGTTTCATATCAATACGATTAATGTGAGCTATTTGTTGCTTCTATTTTTGTTAATTACAGTTGAAAATAATAAAAGAGAATTATCAAGATAACTTCCACCTAGATCTCTCATTTCTAGGTTTTAACATTTTAAATTAAAAATTAATGTCTCAGTTATCTATTTAATACGCCAAATAATAGCGTTTTTTAATGTTACCATATCCAAAACATATCATTGACATAAGCTTTTAATATTTCAAATTATTAAAAGTAACAATAGGAAATTTTGAAATTCGTAATATAGACGTTCCAATTACAAATATTAATTCAAATATGGAATGTTTAGCAACTGTCATGGCAGACAATAGACGACGTCCAACCGTCGCTCTAAAGCCCGTGTCCAATAACAATTTACTTTTTTTTTATGTTTGTGAGCATGGAATAAATATTTGAGGCTACCGTAACATCTTTCCATCAGTTTGCGTGTCAAATTAAAATATTTCCTGAATAAAATCTTGATCGAGGCTTCGTTTTGGATTTCACTATTTATGAGCAGATATTTATCAAGTGGATATGGAGATATCAATTAGTTGAAATATGTTTTTCTTCTACATTTTTTTTAAGTTATTTGGATTTGGCTCTATTTGTTTTTGGAGTTAGAATAGAATTGTGCGGGTCTTACTTTGCCGCGAGTGTCGTTAAAATGACTAAGATGCAAAACAAGAAAACCTCTAAATAAAGCTTATACCAATTCTTCCGACCAAAGTGGTAATATGCCAATTTCCCTCACAATATGGTCAGTGGGGGCGTTAGGGAACCCGTACCCAATACCTAATCGAACATACAAATATATATTGAAGAAAAATCATTCTTCAAAATGGCAGTAACGAGAAATCAGATTACTATAGGGCAAATAGTTACAGTAATAATTCAATGTATATATGTTGTTCTGAAATTAAGTTGCGTGGTGGCGGCTACAAATACTATCAACTCTTATATTGCTCGTGTGTGTCATAAATAACGACTAAAAGTTTTTCATCGACTTATGCCAACATCATAATGTAACGTCAAAATAATAGAAATTTTCAAGCTCACACGGTTTTCTTCTCAGAAAAACTATAAAGTTTTACCTGGCCCGGGACCCGAGGCCTTTAGTATCTTAGGAGATATGGGAGATCCTATGGGAGATTTCAAATACAAGGGAAAGAGAGCTGAAACCAAATTAAAGCGAGTGTAGGTCGCTAGCATTAACTAAAGAAAGAAAGATAAAATATTAAGTTTTGATAATTAATAGCACGCTGAAGTGGCAATGGGCAGGCCACATCGCTCGACGAACCGACAACCGCTGGGGAAGAAAGGTTCTCGAGTGGCGACCACGCATCGGACGACGCAGTGTAGGACGCCCCCCCACTAGGTGGCCCGACGACGGCAGGCGGCACAGGACCACACATTGTGGCGCAACATGATGGAGGCCTACGTCCAGCAGTGGACGGCAATAGGCTGAAATGATGATGAAATGATGATGATAATCAATTAGTTTGGTCCGTTAGAACCCTAAGATGGAAACCTCAATGTGGTTGTTATTACATTATTCATAATGAAATTCTTAGTACGGCATTTAAATCTGAAACTGTTCGAATCGAAAAAGTTTGATTAACAGACTTTCTTTTAAGTAAAGGATAAACCTAATAACGCGCGACCTGGATATGAATCCAGTTCCTTCACGCAGTCGCAGTCTTATATTGCTAAACTAACGAAGCAACCCATCTAAATTATGGAAATAGAATTATGGGTTAAATTTCTAACCAAATCAACATTTTGTATTAGGAGATAACCACATCAAAAGTGCCGAAAACTATTGTGGCCACAACAAATAGTTACTTGGAAAAAAAATCATGTCGCCCATTGAAATAGTTAATAGTGTGTTCCGATGCGCAAAATTTGTCACAATGGCTGCTTCTGGCGGGCAATTATCACGCACAGAATTAACGTCTTTGTCATAATATGGTCTGGGTTTGCGTCCCAGCTTGGTGTTGTGGCATGCGGGTAGGCACACAACATTATTACAAAATGGTTGTAATATTTGCATTGTCTGAATACAGAAAGCTTTTCTTTGCAGCAATGATTGCTGATACTTTGAGTTTTAATGATTTTATTTAAAATTTTTGAATTATTTACGTTAAGAATACTGTTATAGTCGATCATATTTATTATACCAGCAAGAAATATAAATATATTTATGGCTGTTGGTTGTAAACGAGCAAACAGCACACCTTAACGCCGCTCATGGACCTTTTGCTACCGTGAAGAAAGTGAAGGAAATGTGAATGCGTGCAATGGGTTTCGGCGATACTATGTCATTAGGAAAACCCAGCACACGCACTACCCATAGATAGATAGGTTTTAAGCTCTCTCGCTCACCGAATGAAGTGCAATAACAAATTGTACTACTATTCAGGTGTCAGATATATATGTATATTAGACAAATTAATATGTATTTTCTCATATTAGGCTGTCTTTGTCACACAATAGGTTTAATAGAACCTGTTGGCAACATAAAATATATCTAGCATGTAGTCAAATTTGCATATAATAATATGGCGAAAGCATTGTCAATTAATTATATATTGTAACAGGCATTATAAATGTAAGAACTACAAATCTAAATAAATTACTGAAATAACTCATTCCGTTTTTCTTAAATATCTATGGCTATTTGACCCCTCCCGCGCGATTCTCAATTTGTCACTTTGACAGCCAGCGCTGCCAACTGCACAAACAGTAGGGCGCGAATGTTTGTTTTCTTTCGCACAATATGTACGCTGTTTGCACTGTTATTATTTATTGCTTTTATACGCCTTGATAAATAAATTTACAGAGATTGACACCGTATATTTTCGAAACACTTTTGTTTGGTTTATTCGGGATGACAGAAGGCAATATTAACACATTTTAAAGCATGCAAAAATTATTTAGCAGTATAGCATAGGTTTTTCATGTGGTGACGGTCTTCCTATTTTGCCCGTGGATGTCGTAAAAGACGATTAAGCGATATGATACGCATATAACATTTATGCAAGAGAATGAAAACTCGAAACAAAACTCTATACAATTCTGTCTGGCCAGTATACCTACCATATAAGTAAGGTTAATTTCCCTCCTATTGTGGAGGAGGCTTGAGCCCAGCAGTGGGTTATGTGTGAGGCGAATGATGATGGTAGCGTAGGTATCTATGTTTTCTTCATGTATCGTTTAAATTGTAAATTAGGAATACTTACAATTCCAGCATTGATTTTTTTATCACTTTTATTGCCAGATGTATTACCATGTTACACGACTCGCTACTTAAATAGTATAACAAGTTTAAGTGGTCCATAGACATACCATTGCTGGGCTCGGACATTTTCCGCAATGGGAGGGAATTTCACTTACTATACCACACTGGTTAGGGTCTTATTTCGAGTGTTCCTTCTTTTACATAGATGTTAAATGTAAATATTATCCCTTAGTCGTCTTTTGCGACAACGATAGAAAGATTTGTATTTGAGAATTGTATTCTTACTCCGTCACCACACAGAAAAGTGGACCACTAATGAGACTAATTACTAATTTGTGCATTTTGTTTTATCGATCTATTAAAATCTAATCCGTATGAAGTAAAAAGATAATGGTCACAATTTCTTGTTATCTCATAGGTGATTATAAAAGACGACCAAGGCACTGAGGCAGATAACATTACTGCAAAACAAACCCAATACCAACCTGTCTAACCAGCGTGGTCCAGTAGCTCAATAATCCTCTAACTGTGGAGGAGGCTCTCATGGTCAGTAGTGGGTAGTATACATATTAGCTGAGCTAATAATGATGACGTTTAAAATTATTGTAAATAGGTAGATTTTGTTAAATAAGGAAATTCATAATAGACTTGTGTAATAAATGATTTATAATAAAATACCTTATCAGAAAGCAATATCATCAGGATCAGGATAATCATAAATCCAGCTCGCTACAAATTTCTTCAGCCCGTAGACGTCCACTGCTGGACATAGGCCTCCCCACGAGAATGCCACTCCGAACGGTCCTGTGCCAATTGCATCCAATGGTTCCTTGTGACTTTCAAAGATATCAGTCCACTTATTAGCAGGTCATCCTACGCTGCATCATCCGATGCACGGTCGCCACTGGAGAACCTTTCTTTCCCAACGATTATCGTTTCGAATCTCTAATATCTTTGCCTTATTTTACAGCGACTATAAGTTTAATCACTATTTTTAATGATAACAGTTCCAGTAATTTTTGTTTTATTTTATTAAAAAAAACGCCTCACCAGGGAAATAATCATTGTATTTGTGTAATTCAACGGACACAAATTACATCCAGACTCGGAACAACAATCTGTGGATGGCACAAAGTGTTGTATGGTATTCCAACCCGCGACACTGTTACTGTAGGTCGGTATCTTAACCACTATGCCATCTGTGCAGTCAGTACCAACTCGTTGGTGTCATATAAAAATAAGAATTTAATAGAGCTGGGCCAACTCCATCCGTCGCCGATGCCGTCTGGTCAACAAGGAAGGTTGACGTCAGGCAGATCATAAAACTAACATATTGCTAAAACTTTTGTAATATGTAGATACCATGAAAGAAGTCGACCTCAAGAAATCGGAATAAGAGCAGAAAGACGATGACTTGTTTCATTTAAAGTACCAAATGTTTGGATAGAAACCCAAAATGTATTCACTTTTACTTTGAAATTATACAATAGAATGTCTCTATAAGAGTTGTTTCGACACCCTATGCGAAGAAAAGACACTTTTTACTTTCCAAGATACAAGTAATTGTCAAAAAATCGTTGACGTGAAAATACTACAGAACCGCCGACTTTTAGAACTGAAAATCTTATACAAAATCCACATTTAGTTATACAATTGAACACCTTTCAAGGGTTTTGACGGCAACCTACCCATTTAAGCGGAAATCCTTTGCAATTTTTTATTATGAGAATTATGCCAATTTTATACCTTAATTCTTGCTAAATAGAGTTGCATTTGAAATAGAATGTAATGGGTTATCTCGGCTAGTATCTTGGAGCTTAGGATAATCTTTTGTTGATAGATTCTGTGGTACAGACACTGTGGGTTCTGGGAAACGTTGGCGGTAGGCACTGAAAGTGACAATGTTTTTTTTTTACTTTTGTCTACCTTTTTTAAATACCCTAAAATTTCTGAGTAACTTTTATTTATTATATAATAAGTGTCATTTTTTTATATATACGTATTGAATGAGCTGCTCATTTTTAAAGTAAAAGTGTCACCCTGCATGGGGGATTTCAATAATAATAATCATCATCATATCAACTCATGTGTCCCGCTACTGGGTTCGAACCTCGTACCTAATAGAAGGAAAATGCCGCCGTCGGTACCCCCGTCACAGTTTTACCAACGTACCACTCGACACCGTAGTAGATCCGTTTCACCTGGAAACGTTATGGTCTTCAACTGTACGATTATTTCTACCACGTACGTGCAGGCTCTGTAACGAACTATCTGCTGCTGTGTTTCCGGAGCGCTATGATATGTCATCCTTCTTTAGGTTTAAGTATTTTAGTAAGTATTAAGAGTATTTACCTCACGGTAGGCCACGGCCAGGCTATGCACTTGGCATTGCAAAGTTCAATGTGCGGCAGTATCAATCACCATCAGGTTTGAAGCTTGCTCATTTGCCACCATTGAGAATAAAAAGAAAAAGAAGAAAATTCGAAATAAAACCCTATAACAACATTTCTGACTAGCGTGGTATAGTAAACCAATTTCTTATTGAGGAGCAGGCTCGAGCCCAACAGGATGTCTATAAGCTAATATGATGATGATCTAGTAATAAGAAGACCTTGTACTAAAAAGAATTGCTTAGAAACGCATAGTATGTGTCCACAGACATCACAAAACACAATAAAAAATCTTAATTCAATCACACCCTTAAAATATTTCTTACAATTACACAACATATCATGCTCGGCATTTTTCTCATCTCGAATGTCATCACTTTGATATGCCTCGTCATTTTTTTTCTTTCAACATAAAGGCTACACGTGATAGCCCCTCAATTTAGCGTAGGGATCTCAGGTAATGCGGCAAAAAAAAAAATAAACGTGACAAAATGTCAGTAAACATGTACCTACTACACCTTTGCCAACATCAGAAAAAAAATCCGATACAAGACTGACAATGCAATTTTTTTTTGAGACGTTCGATTTACGAATTTCTCTCTTCTCTGATCTGCCAGTATTTTAATGAATGAATATTTTATTTTGTGAAATATATATTTAGCTGCTTGGATACCTAGCGAACTAAATTTTTATCACTGTGGCAGTAGTTTATATAAAAAAATATATTATCTTGCATACAAATAAATAAAATTGATACTAATAGACACTATTTGTAATGTCAAAATAATAGAAGTTTCTTCATTCTCACACGGTGATTTACACCATACTGATGCCTAAAAACCAGTTTAAATGTTTTTTGTCTGTCTTGGTTAACGCCTGCTCGTAGGTTTTTTAAAAGACTAAGATGTTAAGATGACATCTATGCAAGAAATATACAATTCGAAATAAAATCCTAAATAGGTAAATGTAGTGCAGTAGTTTTCATCTTATTTTGGAGAAAGCTCGAACCCAACAGTGAGACGTTATGAGTTGAAATGATAATGATATATTTTATAGGCAGGTATTGATAGTACAAAATCAAATAACGTTTCATACCGTAATATTTTTTTCCATCTATTCAAAATCTAAAACAACTTTTAATTTTCGATAATTCAACGGCGAAGCGCGGCGAATGGAATGCCATTCAAAATAATTTAGAAGGCGTTCCACGTGTTTGACTTTCAAACATTCAGTGTTGCAATAACGCAGAAAATTCACCATTGTTAAGGGTAATTGTAAAATAATTGTAGCAAAAAATGATTTGAAGTTATTTATAATTGAAATAGACGCGCGTTGCTGTTTACATGAATGTATGAGCCGTAAATAATTGCTGCGTTTAATGTTCAGTTGTGCGAATAAATTGTAGATCTATTGACTCATCATATTCCAATTTATTAAGAGTTAGTAAAAAATCTAGCATTATAGAAGCATAAAATCACTAAAAAATGGCTATTGTGACGTACTGCGTTTGACGTTTATATCTCTAAGAACTGCATTTAATTATTATCTGTAGTAATGCCAGTATAGCTCTTCCAATAATCTAATATTAATATATAATCTCTTTTGTTCCAGACAGCAAAAAAATGCAACATTACCTAGAGTGATTAACAAGAACGCATTGAAAAATAGCAAAAATGTCAACAATACACACACGAAAGAGGCTAATGCGGTGACTAATTACGTGTGCTTATAAAAAGAGTAAAAATCCAAGATGGCGTTGCTGACGAATTCGGCGTCAGCGACTGGCCCGACGGCCGGTGGTCCGACGGCTCCACAAGCGCATTCGGCCACGCCATTGCACCATTATTTCCACTATTTGAAGCAACCGTCGCCGTTAGCTCAGAATCCTTACGCCCATCACTCGTCAGCTCATCATATGGGTATGGGTCCTGGTCCTCTAAGTGGACTTGGCCCGTTTGGGCTGACGCCACATGGCCTAGAAGCTGTTGGATTTCCTCAAGGTAAGTTTTTTGTATGCTAATTACTGTACTAATCCTCTAAGATATAAAGAATCTCTTAAATAATAGAGAGGTATGAATTTATTAACTAATAAACATCTGCGTAATGAAGATCTTTTAACGACGTCATTTCAGTTCATCGATCAGCTCTATGGTGTACTTCTGTATCTTAATTAATAAATATAGGTAATTATGTATACTGGATTTCGGTTAAGGTAAAAAGCTCTACAAAATAATGAACAGCAGAAAACAAACCAAAGAAAAATATTATAAAATAAAAAGTAATGGCGAATTTTTGGATGCTTGCTACAAATTACGCAGAGAATATTTCAAATTATTATTTTTCAAAGATTATTTCACCCACGATTACTTCTAACAACCTACAATATAATTTTCTTAATAATCACATGAAAGAAATATTAAATATTTGTCGTACGCGGTTTGTTGTTCATAATGAAATTTACAAATAAAACATTTTAAGATTTATTCTCAACCATTATTGTCATTAAAAATAAAACAGTATTCAAATGAATTACAAAATTTTATCACGAAACACAAAACAACCGAATACAGTGACAAGCGAAACCGTAGCGAAAACAACAGCCTCGAGCGTTGCATAATTTACGAAGCAAGAAGACATCCTTGTGAAATAATCAAAACAGGCCCTCCACCACCCTCATAAGCCGCTTATACACCCGTTTGTGTTGCCATGCTACCCCTTAAAATGTGGGAGAAATGGGAAGTCGCCTGTTAGTTCACTTTAATTAGTAGCAAGTTTGAATTTTGATGTTGGTAGCATAGAACGTATTGTGTTTTTAGAACCCTTTTTCATTTATTGATAACATTAAGAACTGTGCCTACATAAACATTAAACGTCCATTAGCGTCAACTATGGTTCTCCTATCTGAATGATAGGTTAGTTAAAACAATCATCCCGTCTTTGTATGAGGGTCGATTCAATTTACAAGTACGATTATTTTTTACGTTGTTTATTCTTCGTTTGACTACTTCTATTCGTATCGTATCTGCCTATATCATCATAATCTCAGCCTTCAAAAGTTCCATTATTGGACTAGACCTTCTTCATCTATACCAATAAATAAAATTGGAGTGTCTGTTTGTAATGTCAAAATAATAGACTTTTTTCATGCTCACACGGTTATTTGCACGACCCCTATGCCTAAAATAGCAATTAAAAATTTTTGTCTGTCTGTCTGTTTGTTTTCTGTGTGGTGACGGAGTAAGAATACAATTCACCACCCCCTATCTTACCCGTGAGTGATCGTACGAGACGACTAAGGGATATAAAATGCAAATAACATCTATGTGAGAGAAGGAAAACTCGAAATAAAACCCTATACCAACACGTCTGACCAGCGCGGTATAGTAGGTCAATTACCCTTCCATTATGGAGGAGGCCCGAGCCCAACAATGGGACGTATATGGGCTGAGATGATGTCTGTTTGTTCCGGGTAATCTTCAAAACGGCTGGACCGATTTCAAAAATTCTTTCACCAATGGAAAGCTATAATATCAGGGCGTAAACTAGGCTATATTTTATCCCGGTATTCCCACGGGAACGGGAACTACGCGTGTAAAACGACTATAACCTATAACCGAAGCGAAGCGAGGGCGGATTGCTAGTAATAGGATAAAATTTGACCTACTATACTGCGCTACGTGGTGACAGAGTAAGAATATAATTCATCGCCCTCTCTCATACCCGTGGGTGTCGTAAGATGACTAAGGGATATGATGTGCAGATAAGATCTATGGAAAAGACGGGCAACTCGACATAAAACTTTATGCCAACGCATCTGACCAGTACGTCGATTTCCCTCCCATTGTGGAGGAGGCCCTAGCCCATCAATGGGACGTATGTGGGCTGATAAGATGAATTCAAATTCAAATACTTTATTATGCATAAACCCCACGGGGGCACACACACCACATATGGTCACTTTTTTACATTTTACCTTACACTACTACCGGATCGGAACGCGACCGCACTGAGAAGATCCGGCAAGAAACTCAGTGGGCTTGTCTTCTTTTTTATTCATTTACTATTTTTTTAAATAAGATAATATACAAAAACATGTCTATTAATAGCTCCAGTGTGATGCCTTTCGAACCATCATACAATACATTTATTAAATATAACGAAAAAGTACCATGGCTGGACCAGATCCCGCAAGCGGCACCCGATCACGAGTTAACCGCTAGAGCAGCCATCACTCCCCTCAACGACAATGGAGGGAAGGGAGTGACCCGCTCCTCGTAGCTACCGCAAGCAGACCCTTCAGTGAGCATAACCAATACCATGGGCCACAAACATAAAACACAAATTAAATAACAAATTCGTTTGGCAAAATCCGTGCTGGTCCGACGTGTTGATATAGGGTTTAATGTTGAATGTTCCTTCTTTTCCATAGATGTTATCCCCATATCATATCCCTTAATCGTCTTTTACTACACCTACCAGCAACAGAGCGGATGGTGAATTGTATTCTTACTCCGACACCACACGGAGAAGCCAGATCAGTATATATATGTAATTTTTTATGCACGTATTTCTTATCTACGAGTACGTGCTGTGTGGAAGCAGCTACGAATATTACCAACACTTAATTTGCTCATGGATGTTGTAATAAACGGTTAAAGGGTTATAACATACAGACATACAAGAGAAGGCAATGAAACCCTATATGAACTCGCCTACCTGGTATCATCTCAGCCCATTTACGTCCCACTGTTGAGCTCAGATATCCACTCCACTATGTGAAGAATACTACATATCTATATATAAGTACTAGCTGATCCAACAGACGTTGTTCTGTTCAAATAAAGCGCCACCTACCGGGTCCAATTGTGAATCTAAACCATTCTCGAATCCCCTTGAGCACACACAAATGACTTAATCCAGTCAACAGATATCGCCATCTGTTAAAATCGTTTGGAGTTAACAGATAATTCATCATCATCATCATCTTGCTCTTATCCCAATTACTTGGGGTCGACGCAATATGTCATCTGTTTTGACATATTGCAAAAAGTTTCGGCAATGACTTTTATGACCGGCCGCCTGCCTGACGTCAACCCTCCTTGGGAATGTAATCGTTGACCCAAATGGTACCAGATGGAGTTGGTCCGGGTCAATCTAAGGCTCTTAGTCGTCTTTTACGACACCCACGAGCAAAGCAAGGGTTGGTAGTATTCGAAGCCGCTACCACACAGCTATTACATACAGCACACAGTTAACAGATAATTGTGAATGTCAAATAATAGACAAATAATTTGCAATAAAATAATATTGCGACTATAAATTAAGATGTAAGCTATCCTATCTTTCAAGTTGGATCAAACTGCCCACGGTGTGCAAATTTGATTAAAATCGGTTAAGTAGTTTAGGGAGTCCATCGCGGACAAACAACGTGACACGTAATTTATATATATTAAGATTCTATATCATCTTGATCAAACGTGTTGGCATAGAGCTTTGTTTAGAGATTTCCTTCTTTTTCATAGATATTTTATACATATTGTATCTCCTAGAGGCCTTTTACGGAACCCACGGACAAGAGAGGGGGGGATGAATTGTATTTTCACTTTTTCTTAGTAATTATTATTTTATAACTATTGTATTAATATCATCATCATCATCATCGGAGTCCACTTACGTCCCACAATGCTCGGGCCTCCTCCACAAAGGGAGGGAATTCGACTTACTATACCATGCTGGTCAGACATTTTGGTATAGGGTTTCATTTCAAATTGTCCTTCTTTTGCACAGATGTTATGTGCATCTTATATCCCTTAGTCATTTTTTACGACATCCACGGGCAAGATAGGGAGTGGTGAATTGTATTCTTACTCCGTCACCACACGGATATTATATTAATATACCTTTTATTATTATTTATCCTAACGGACAGTTATCGTTAGGACAATAGTTACAAGATACTGAACTATATATAACGGTAGGCGCTTCGCAGAAAACAAACTGAGGATATTCTATACCAACGTGGGTGGAACAATGGAGGTGAAATCAAAGCTCAATTGTGTAGGAGTTACCTTACACTTATAAGTATACAGTCGAGACATTGCTTGATGGTTTAAACTAGGTATGTTATGGTATAAACTAGGTATAAAGTTTCGAATCTGGATATGTAATTATATCGGACTAGCAGCTCCCTTTGGTTTCATCCGCAGTTCCTTTTCCCGTGGGAATATCGGGATAAATTATAGCCTATGTGTTATTCTAATATGTTAGCTGAATAATTGTGAAGTTTCATCAAAATCCATTCAATAGTTTTTGCGTGAAAGAGCAACAAACACCTTCACATCCTCACATACAAACTTTAGCGTTTATAAGATTAGTAGGATTAAATTATCCGACAGTTCGGATTGTGGACGTGGCGGAGTGGCACGTGCATGTCCTTTAGTCGTCTTTTACGACATCCACGAGCAAGATAGGGAGTGGTGAATTGTATTCTTACTCCGTCACCACACGGAGAAATAAATTATCTACTAAGAATTAATATTCTTCATGATTTCAACCTATTTATTAGGTTCTATTATTAGGCTCCAGCCTCCTCCATTATGAGAGGGAAATTGATCTTCAATACTATGCTAACCAGACGCGTTGGTATAGCGTTTTGTGTCGAGTTTATAGTGGTAGGATCACACTGTCGACAGCTATCTGTCTACAGCCGCGGGCCGGTCCGTCCGGGGCAGTACCACACTCTCGCAGAAAATCGACGTCTGAGTAGTAGCAATTTGTTACTGCGCTTCGTTCGGTGAGCGAGAGAGCCGGAAGCCCAACTTTCTGAGGGTGTTTGCGTGTGGAGGGTTATGGTAGTGCCTTTGGTATCACCGAGCCTCAATGCACGCATTCACACTCCCTTCACTTTCTTCGCGGTGGGCAGCCGCCTTGTAAAGGTCCATGAGCGCCAGCAACACTTACCATCAGGTGTACTGTTTGCTCGTTTGATACCGTTTGCAATAAAAAAAAAAATTTCCTTCTCTTGTAATGGTCTTACGTGCATATTATATCCCTAAGCCCTCTTTTACGACATCCATGCGTAAAAAGGGGGTTGCTGAATTGTATTCTTACTCCGTTATGACAAGGATCACCTGTAGTATATGTCGAAACCCAACCTTCTAGTTCATACATAATAAGTCATCAATATGATTTTAAATCAATTTTTTTTTCAAACCCAAAAAATCTACCGGCATGGCCCTTTATGAATGTATTTATCTCGACTACCAAAAAAAAAAATCTGACCACCTCCGGTGCTTTTGTGACCAAACATGGTATTTTTGAAAACCCTCTTCCTCCCCGAACAAGTTACGTGTTGTACGTTCCCTAATAGACGTCGATGGGTTGAAGGATGACTCATCATCATCATTTCAGCTCATATAGTCCCCCTGTTGGGCTCGAGCCTCCTCCATAATAGGAGAGAAATTGACCTTACTATAACCCTGCGGGTCAGACAGGTTGGTTTTGCATAGATGTTATATGCTCACTATATAATCCCTTAGTCGTCTTTTGTGACAGGCACTGGTAAGATAGGGAGTGGGGAATTGTATTCTTATTTCTTCACTAAACGTAATGAAAACTTATTATTTAGGTAAATAAATTTAAGGCGCCTAAATAGGTATTTTTACCGGTTATTTACACCATACATCAAATTCTTATTGAGAAATTATATTGTATCGCGCCATTTAATTAAAAAGTATATTTTTATTCAACTGAACAATTAAAAAACTGGCAATCATGATTAAAATAATAAAAAAAAATTGAATAAATGAAAACGAACGACATTCCTAATTCAAAAAGCGGGGGACTCTTAAAATCCGGATTATCTGCCCATCGCCGTGTTTCATTTCTTAGTAGTAACGTTTTTAGCAATGGCAACTCGGAATCGTCGTAAATAGAAAATTTGGATAAATATTAAAATATTTTAATTTGTTATTCCTTTTTTCTAAGCTCCAATAGGTCTGTTAGGCACAGGCCACCTCCACAGTACGTGAGAAATCAACCTACTATTCCACGCTTTTCAAATGCGTTGACATAAGACTGTCAATATTGTCTTCTCTTGTAAGTTATCATATCCCTTAGTCGTCTTTTACGACACCCAGGGGCAAGAAATGAGATGATAAATTGTTTTCTGCCGTCATCACACGGAATACAATCTTTTAAAATGTTTCAACCGTATAATAAACAGAATCTTTATGAATTATTGCTAGCCAAAAAAAATGTATAGATGTTTGATTAGCAATGAAATAACATTAATATAGCCTGTATCAGGTTATAGGGCAACTGGTCAAACGGGAGTTAGGTCATGGTGGGAAAAACCTATGAAAAAACTTTGAAACAAAAATATTGATTCGTTAATGAATTAGAGACATGTAAAGTTTTCAATTTTGTCATCGCTTTTTCGTGTAAATCTGATTGAAATGTATAAAGTCAATGATACTTACCTAATCTGCAACATATTCGTACTTTGTTAAATGTTCATTAGAAATTGAATAAATCAATGATTACGTTCGCGTAAGAAAGACGAACCTCGCTTTTTTATTTTTTTTATTTCTTAAATTTAAGGAGCTTGGTCAAGTTCATTTGCTCCATTAGATCTTCCACATAGTAAACCTTAAAACTAAAACTGATGTTGGGCTCAGCATTCAGACCGTATCTCACCTATAGTAAGACACGATCTCAACACTGTGCGCGGCGAACCTCGCTTTAAATCAGCAGATCGACCGATGATCGTTGACGAGTCGCCTTTGTACCTACGTTACCATTGAAGCGTTCGCGCAAATAATAACTATTTATACTGTGGAAGCTTTACATGCCTACATGTGTCCTATCTGTACATGCCTACATTATTATGTAGACATGTACAGATAAGACATTAATACGTAACATTTAAGGCACAGACCCTTAGACACACATTTTTGTAATCACTATAGGTAACTTTCATGTTTTATTGTTTTTTGTGTAATATACATTGTAATTACAATCTATGAGCGTTAAACTACAACGTACTCGAACAGTTGCCTCCATAACTTGATACACTCTTTTTTTCCTATTATGTACCTAATTATCCCAAAAAGTCCGTTGCTAATAATGTGGAAGATTTTATTATCAAACACTGTTAGCGTCTGAGTAGTAGCAATTTGTTACTGCACTTCGTTCGGTGAGCGAGAGAGACAGAAGCCCAAGATCTGAGTGTGTTTGCGTGTAATGGGTTTTGGTGATGGCTTTAGTATCATCGTACCTCATTGCACGCATTCACACTACCTTAATTTTCTTCATAGCGACCTAGCAAATGTCCATGGTAGCAAACAATTCTCCGGTTATAGGTACTACCCCGGACTCGGCAAGCGCTTGTAGTAGAAGCAGGGCAGTTTGCATATTGACGTAGATAAACCTCTCGAATACATCTCTAAATATCTAGATAAAAAATATTCCAATGAAATAAGATCTTTAGAAGTCGATTTATTTCGACATGTTTACCATCTCCGACAAATTTTTCATCAATATATACATTTTTCCAGATAAATAACTCGTACATCTGAAAAAGATATTTAAAAAAGTATGTCAGGTACATTATGGTTAGTGATGGCTTGTGAAAAAAATGCGATTCCTAATCCTTAAAAGGGTTATTACAGGGAAAAGTTGACGTTATTTTTAGATTGTACCTCACGTTAAAAATGTGTTCAGGTATTATTTTTTTGTATATTTTGTTGAAAAATGTTTTTATAGGTTTTTGTGTAATTTCTAAGAACTTTACTGTTGAAAAAAAGGACAAATAAGTAGTTTTTTTTATTTTTTTAAGGTCTGTTACTGTTGATTCTTGATGGCTTGTTCTATACTATACTCGTTCCAACCATTTATTTTACTTTTGGCAGGTCGAATTCTGATCAATTAGTGTTGTACCAATGTATTACGGATACTATGTTTTGTAATAATCGATTTTAGTCAGGAAGAACTTTTAATCGATTTAACACGGATATTTTATTTTTGCTTAAATACATATTTCATATTATTTAAAAACTTTACTTCTGTAAATATATTTGTTATTTGGGCACATTAATTTTTGCATACCCACTAATTCAGTCCTCCCAAAATATTTTACTTTGTACTTTGCAAAATAAAAAATAACTACTTTATGAAGCATTTTTCCATTAAGCGGGGTCCGCTGCTCCAAACTTTACTTAGAGACAATGGCGCCCTCGTCTGCGGTAGGTAGTACATCACTAATTTTCTCATCCAGCCTACCCCTTTTTTTTTAAGCCGAATTGGCAACACTGAACGGCGCGCCGGCGACGCCATTTTGTTGTGTTGTCTGTCACTCGCAACAAGACTCCCGTGCTAGTCACATTTCTGTTCGCCGAGTGCTCTTTCATATTTTTCATACGCTGTGTTGAGTATTTATATTCCACCGTATTGATTTCATTGTTCTTACTTTGATTGAGTTGAGCGTATCGTTCCTCCCAGTAAGATTTTACTTGCAAAATGCCGAAAGGTATGGTGCTTAAAGGACAATCCAGAGAGTTAGTGCTGCGGCTTCGTGAATTTTTTGAAAAGGAAAGCCGCAATGGCGGATTCCTTATACCAGTAACCCAAGTTAGAGACCGTGTTGCAGCAGCATTAGGTATTAGTGCTCCAACGGTGGCGAAAATCACTAAAGAAGCCTATGGTAGTAGTGGTATTGAACAGAACAAGCTATCTACGCCTAAGAAAAAACGTCAGCCCCGTAAAGTGACAGCAATTGACAGTTTTGATACTGATGCTATTCGTCGTCATATATACAATTATTACACAAGCAAAGAGATTCCTACTTTGAAAAAATTAGTAGCGTCTCTACGAAATTGTGGCTTGAAACAAGCCACAATTTCGTAGAGACGGCTTGTTTCGTGGTCAAAAATCTTCTTTGTCAAAGGTGCTGCTCCAAATCGGGTTCTTGTATAAGAAATCCGACAAAAGAAAAATTTTAATGGAACGTCGTGATATAGCCTTGTCTCGCTGTGAATTTTTAAGACAAGCGAAGAAAATAGAAGACTGGTCGAATGTCGTTTTCACAGATGAAACTTGGCTCAATGCCAATCATTCCATACCAAAAGGTTGGACTGACGATACTGCTGCTTCTACTTCTGCAGTGCCAATGGGGAAAGGTGAACGCCTCATCATTTGCCATGCGGGAACTACAAAGGGATTTGTACCAGACGCTCTGTTAGCGTTCAAATAAAAAAAAACAGGAGACTATCATGAGGAGATGAATGCGGACGTGTATGAAAAGTGGTTCAGAGAAATACTTACATCACTTGAAGAGCCATCAACAATATTTATTGATAATGCACCCTATCACTCTCGCCAAATTAATAAAATGCCAACACAGGCCAACAAAAAACACGAGATTATAAACTGGCTTCGTGATAATGAGGAAGATGTGGACGAATCCCTACTAAAAGTAGAATTACTTTAAATATTAAAAAGTAAAAAGCAGCCAAAACGATATGTCATCGACGAAATGGCAGCAGAATATGGGCATGTTGTAATCAGAATTCCTCCGTACCACTGTCAATATAATCCAATTGAAATGATCTGGGCACAAGTCAAAGGACACGCCGCAAGAAACAATACAACTCCTCCTTTCACAGCAAATAAAATGCTTGAACTTTTAAAAAACGCATGTGCTAGTGTGACGCCTGAAAACTGGGCGAGTGTCGTCAACAAGACAAAAAATATAATATTCTCTGATTGGGATCGGGAAATTGAATTTGACAACATACCTACACAAGAGTTAATAATAAACACTGCAGATGATTCAAGCGACGATTCGAGTTCGTATGAAGAATCCGACGATTCGTTATAATAAAATAATATTAAAATATTTTGGTTGTTTTATTTCATGTTATAGGTATGATGAGAAGATTTTTATATCTCCCTGATACAATTTTAACGTGTTGTCTATTACAACAATTCGAAACTCAGTTGTCAGCTGACTTAACTGCAAATAAGTGTAATCGATTATTTGCGATTCATTAGTTTGCACCGAATACTTTTGATCCTGTCACTAGATGCAATAGAACGTAACTTTTTTTATAACGGAAATGAATTATCACTTAAATTTTATGAATAGAGCTATTTACGGCATATTAATGTATTTAGTGGGTAATAATTAAGATATATAAATATTATTGGGCAGTTTATATATTTCTCTGTTCACTCGTTTCAAAGTTCATAATTGCGTATAATGAAACAGTTACGTCCTAAAGCATGTGTCAAAAGTAAAATAAATGGTTGGAACGAGTATAAGTGGCACAAAGCTAAATCTTTTTAAATTAAACCCAAAACCTAAAAAAATAAATCCTTGTGAGTGAAGATCTAAATCTTATCAGTCTTTTAAATATCAGGTCATATACGTCCCATTGGTGGACATGGTCACTTCCCTCGGTGAGGGAAATTAGCCTATAAACACCACTATCTAATTAGTGGATGAGACGGGTTCGCTTGGTTTTATATATTTTTTATTTGTTAGATCTTTTTTTTTTTTTTTTTGTGGGTGGGCCGCGGTCTGCGCGCCGTCCAGGGCGACAGAGGGGCTTAAGCACGCAACTCCCGCGACCCACCCGAAAACCACGTCGCCTTCGTCGTTGGGCCGACCACTGGAGCAGCGTTAACTTGTCGTCAATGGTCGGCCTGACGGAATACCCCCTATTGGGGTACCCTCCCATCGACCGACGTCCCCCCCTCGGGGAGGACGTCGGTCTTTCCTCACGCGGTCGGCCTCTCGGCGGGTGACGGACTAATCCCCGGTCACGTCACCCGCGGCCTCGGCTAGGGCGGCATGAGGCGCAGATAGTTGCGCTTGCGCCGCCCCAGTCGCCGGCGGCGGATCTCCTCATCGAGGCTGCGCTCCTCACGCAGGCGATCCGCCGCCTCCTTCCGCGAGATCACTGTCTCGCAGAAGGCTGCGACCGCGTCCCAATTCCCGACGCTGTCGACCATCGCCCTAGCGATAGCCGGCAGCGTCAGGTCTGTACCGATGATTGCGACGAGTTCACAGCGCTGCACTGCCCAAGCCCCGCAGGCCTCGAGCGTATGGCGCGCCGTGTCCTCGTCGCAATCGCAGTGGTGGCAGGACGGTGTACTCTCCCTCCTAACGACCTTGTGCAGGTATTTGGCGAAGCACCCATGCCCCGTCAAAACCTGCACCAGTCGGAAGGAGAGCACCCCGTGCCGCCTCTCCAACCACTGCATCAGCACCGGCCGGAAGGCCTCCACGGTTCGCACCCCGAACCGAGGCCTCTCCAGCCGGACTGCCCAACGGGCGATGACGTCTCGGCGGGCGTCGACGCGCCAGGCGGTGAGATCCCTTAACGAGACCACACCGCCCCCCGCTCGCACCCCCGTCACCCGCCGATATAGTCCGGCGAGCATCTCCGCCTCCAGGTCCCACGGGGGTATTTGTTAGATCTAGAAAATCATTTGTTTTGCAATGATTTTTTTCTTTTTGTTGATGTTTGGAAGAGACTCTTGTGAGACAAGTTACTTTAAAAATTGGCCAAGTACGAGTCGGACTCGCACACGAAGGGTTCCGTACCATTGACTAGATAAACAAGTGCCTCCCTATTTCCATTATCGATATTGAGCAAAAAAAAAAAAAAATTAAGATTGTTGTATGGGAGGCCCCCCTTAAATATTTATTTTATTTTTAGTATTTGTTGTTATAGCGGCAATAAAATAAAAGTGCTGTGTGGTAGCGGCTTCGAATACTACCAACCCTTGCTTTGCTCGTGGGTGTCGTAAAAGACGTCTAAGAGCCCTAGATTGACCCGGACCAACTCCATCTGGTACCATTTGGGTCAACGATTACATTCCCAAGGAGGGTTGACGTCAGGCAGGCGTCCGGTCATAAAAGTCATTGCCGAAACTTTTTGCAATATGTCAAAACAGATGACATATTGCGTCGACCCCAAGTAATTGGGATAAGAGCAAGATGATGATGATGATGTTGTTATAGCGGCAACAGAAATACATCATCTGTGAAAATTTCAACTGTCTAGCTATCACCGTTCTTGAGATACAGTCTGATGACAGACGGACGGACAGACAGCGAAGTCTCAGTAATAGGGTCCCGTTTTTACCCTTTGGGTACGGAACCCTAAAAACGAATTATCTAACCTAACAGAAATATATTTAGTACATTTATAGGTTATAGAGGCACTTGGCTATATTTTTTAATTTATAAAATAAGTAAACGTAGTTATCAACTCGCAATTTTTTAAACGCAATATACGATTAATATACGAATAAAATTAATCCGAGTTCCCATTTTAATCCTTATTTCTCTCATTCACTCTTCCGATCATTCATCTAACGCTGTCTCTCTCAAACCATAGTCATAACGACGGCAGCTGGGCATTCGCTTTTTAATTTTTTTTTCATTGTATCGCTTTTATTGGCATAGGTACCCTTACAGTTTTCGGGACAGTTGCTTTTTTAATCTTTTGGCGGGCATAATTAATTTGCTTTTTTTTAAACTCCGTTATTGAAAGCCGGATGTATTGATATATATCTTTGAATGTGTATGTTTAAAGGAACTTCATTGAACCGGATGACCATTTGAGTAATTTTTCCGCATGACAGGACGCAATGTCTTGGATTCAAACCTAAACAGTACGACAAATTGTTTAAGAGACTTATTAACCTCTATAAGACATTACTATATTGACACCATTATTATGGTAGATATGTATTTCTACATAAAACACTTTTAAGTTAAACTTACGAAGACAGTATCTCTTACGTTACGTCGTCAAAAGATCAGTTCGATAGAAATAAGACCTATAGTTTGTCGAGTAAGGATTAGATGCCTGAAAGCGTAACCCTAAGGAGCATTAAAATCTTTTATCATGTCAAGTCTTCTGTCACTTGAGAGTTAATAAATTTATCATCATAATTACAAGTTATATACATCCCACTGGGCTCGAACCTCCACAATAAGAGGGTTTACCTACTATATCACGCTGGTTTTCTTTCTCTTGCATAGATATTATCTGCATATTATAGTTCCTTAGTCTTCTTTTACAACACCCACATACAAAAAAGGGGGGTGACGAATTGTATTCTTACTCCGTCACCACATGTCATTATTTCTTACTAGCAACCCGCTCTCGCTTCGCTTTCAGTCGCCTTACCCGCGTAGTTACCGTTCCTGTGGGAATATCGGGATAAAATATAGCTTAAGTTACTCCCTAATATTATAGCTTTCCATTGGTGGAAGTATTTTTGAAATCGATTCAGTGGTTTAAGCGTGAAAGCGTAACAAACAAACTTATTTTCGCGTTTATAATTTATAATATTAGTAAGGATACTTACGTGAAATAAATAACAACTATATATGAATGTCACCTATGTACCGTCCCAAGGGTACTCCTAACCTCGGTATAGAAACAAATGCGAGACACTTGTAATAAATACACGTAGGATTTGTCGCTTAGAAGGTTTCAACGATCAATAAGTCGACTAAAGTAGCAGTTACATTGGTTTGTTATCTATAGACATAGATACCTTATAATTTACTTCTACAACTATTAAATGTGTTCTTCTTAAAGCGTTATATGCATAAGTTTCCTCTATTATGACAGAAAAAATTACATATGCTAATCGAGCCGACCGTGGCGGGACGCCCTTTCTTGAGTGCGGGTGTCGTAAGAGACGATCAATGGTTATAATAATCATCATTTCAGCCTATATACGTCCCACTGCTGGGCTCAATTCTCATCCAAATATACTATACCACGCTGGTCAGAATAAATATTATGCGAGATATATCCCTTGGATATCTTTTACAATAGGCATGGGTTAAATAGTAGATGGTAATGAAGAGTATTCTAAATTGGTCACCACACGGAAATAATAAACAGATAAATTCGATGAAAGAGAAGGAAAACTTTCTACTTCGTTTTACCATGAAGTGCCGTTACTCATCTTACCTTTATAACTAAGAATGTACAAATGAAATAAAATGTCGGAGTGGAATCGAATCTATAACGCACGGCCTTCTTACTAAACCGGTATTTAACCCACCAAATCATCTGTGGAATCAAATATGTATATATATATTTAAAACTACTAAATTTCTTTCGAAAAAACAGCCTACTAAATCGGCTTCAAGTCTGCCAAACCATGTGTTCAAGCAAATTAGCTATATATTTTTTTAACCTACTTCAAGATTTTTGAAAAAAGTTTGACCACGTCCAATACTCGGTCGGTATTCAGAATCGATCAATATATAGGGCACTGGGTCACATACAGAAGCCATATAAATACAAGGTCTTTATACTTCCGAAACGCTTGTAACCTATTCCAGTTAAATGATGCCACGGTTAATTAGAAAGTTTGCCGGCTCGAAGGACCAATCAAAAGTGAATAATAACAGAGTGAATAATCCTTGTGTGTCGGATGACATTACATAAATATAATTCATCATCATCATCATCTTAGCTCACATAATCTCACTGTTGGGCTCGGGCCTCGTCCACAATGGGAGGGAAATTGACCTGTTATACCGCCCTGGTCAGACCTATTGGCATAAGATTTTATGTCAAATTTTCAAAATCTTTTGCCATATCTATTATTGCAACCAATCCTAAAACTCACATAGCCCCTTTAGCTCTGTTAAATCCGTGGTGCTTTACTGCTGTGCTTCACGTAATTATGCATCCCCTTATTTACTGGCTTATTAGTCTACTTTGCTTTGCATAGGAGGGAAGTGGAATCTTTCCAACTCATCCTGTTTTTCTTTTCGAATTAAATTTGTTGCGGGTCCCAAGACAGTTAAAAGCGTTTCCCGGGACTTCCTGAGAGTCAAGCCTCAGTGTCTTACACGGTGTCCATTGTGAATCCTAGCTTACAGGAGTTTCAATGGTGGGAATGTGTGATGGGATTAGTTCTCTTACCTAGATGGTATCTGCATATCCTTTAGTAGTCGTTTACGACATCCACGGGCAAGTGAAGGGTTGGTGAATTGTATTCTTACTCCATCACCACGGAATAACCGATATGCCACGAAGATTAAATGGTTATAGAGTTTTATTGCCAGTTTTTTGTCTGCATGATGTGGCTGTAACTGCTTACGATATGTACCAGTAAGCTTTTACACACACACGCTCACGTGAATGAAAAGTGTTTATAGTTATACTAGCAAACCGCCCTCGCTTCACTTCGGTTTCAATCGCCTTACCCGCGTAGTTCCCGTTCCCGTGGGAATACTAGGATAAAATATAACCTATGTTACTAGCTACTACTAGCTTTCCATTAGTGAAAGAATTTTTGAAATCGGTTCGATGGTATAAGCGTGAAAGTGTAGCCAACAAATAAACAAACAAACTTACTTTCGCATTTATAATATGTATTAGTTTTTTTATTTGTGGGTTGGCTGCGGTCGACGTGCCTCCGCACCACTCCGTCCGGGGCGACAGAGGGGCTTAAGCACGCAACTCCCGCAACCCACCCGAAAACCACCTCGCCTTCGTCGTTGGGCCGACCACCGGAGCAGGTTTACTTGACATCAGTGGTCGGCCCGACGGAATACCCCCTATTGGGGTACCCTCCCATTGACCGACGTCCCCCCCTCGGGGAGGACGTCGGTCTTTCCTCACGCGGTCGGCCTCTCGGCGGGTGACGGACTAATCCCCGGTCACGTCACCCACGGCCTCGGCTAGGGCGGCATGAGGCACAGGTAGTTGCGCCTACGCCGCCCCAGTCGCCGGCGGCGGATCTCCTCATCGAGGCTGCGCTCCTCGCGCAGGCGATCCGCCGCCTCCTTCCGCGAGATCACTGTCTCGCAGAAGGCTACGACCGTGTCCCAATTCCCGACGCTGTCGACCATCGCCCTAGCGATAGCCGGCAGCGTCAGGTCTGTACCGATGATTGCGACGAGTTCACAGCGCTGCACTGCCCAAGCCGCACAGGCCTTGAGCGTATGGCGCGCCGTGTCCTCGTCGCAATCGCAGTGGTAGCAGGACGGTGTACTCTCCCTCCTAACGACCTTGTGCAGGTATTTGGCGAAGCACCCATGCCCCGTCAAAACCTGCACCAGTCGGAAGGAGAGCACCCCGTGCCGCCTCTCCAACCACTGCATCAGCACCGGCCGGAAGGTCTCCACGGTTCGCACCCCGAACCGAGGCCTCTCCAGCCGGACTGTCCAACGGGCAATGACGTCTCGGCGGGCGTCGACGCGCCAGGTGGTGAGCTCCCTTAACGAGATCACACCGCCCTCCGCTCGCACCCCCGTCACCCGCCGATACAATCTGGCGAGCATTTCCGCCTCCAGGTCCCACGGGGGAGTCCCGGCCAATAGGCACGCTGCCTCCGTCGCCACCGTGCGGTATCCGCGGATGGCCCTGACCGCCATGACCCTCTGTGGTCGCCACAGAAGGGCCCTAAGTCGGACGGTCAAGGACCCCGCCCACACCGGTGCGCCGTACAGGGCCATCGACCGGATGACCCCCGCGTACAGCCGTCGGCACGTAGCGCTCGGTCCGCCCACGTTCGGCATAAGCCACGATAGGACGGACGCCGCGCCGACGAGCCGTGAAGCGAGCCTGCGGAAATGCTCCCGGAACCACCATCGCCCGTCGAGCACCAGGCTCAAGTACCTCATATGGGCCCGGATCCTGATGTCAACCGAGTGGACGGTGATCGAGACGCCGATGGGAGGGCTCATATGGCGCCCATGGAACAAGAGGGCCTCCGTCTTGTCCAGGGCGACCCTCAACCCCAGCGCCTCGATCCGCCTGACGACCTCTTCGGTACCAGAGGTCGCCAGCCTTACCGCCTCTTCTAGCGTCCCACCGCGGGCTGTGACGAGCGTGTCGTTGGCGTAACAAATCACGCCCAGCCCGGGCTGGAGGCTCCCCCGCAACGCCCAGTCGTAGCCGATGTTCCACAGGGTGGGTCTGAGGCCCCTTGTGGGACACCGCACGTCATGGGCGTTCGATAATATGTATTAGTAAGGATTCCTTTGCTATTGCTTGGAATTACTCGGGCTTTAAATAAGATTTTCTTGACGCTGTTTATATTTTCGTTAAGTTGTACTACCTCGTTGATACTTATGTAGGTATTCCTACTATGACGTCGCATGTTCGACTCCTGACAAAAGACAAATAAACTTTAGTCAGGTTTTCTACAGATTGTCTAAGATAAAACCCTTAAAAACAACAATCTGGCCATGGACGTCAAGGACTTGGTATCAGTGGTTGGGCCAATGGCGACAGGGGAGGGAATACTACGGGTTATGGGGCCGCGCGCCGCCCTTACATCAACCGGGATGGAAGGATAGGGGAGCAGCATAACCTGCCAAAAAAGAAAGAAAATACACTAAAACAGTAACTGCACCTAAAGAATTTTTCCGTGTGGTAACGGAGTAAGAATACAATTTAGCACACCCTATCTCGCCTGTGACTAAGGGATATAATACGCGTGTAACATCTATGCAAGAGAAGGAAAACTCTAAACAAATTCCTATACCAACCTGTTTGATCAGCATTGTATAGTTAGGTCTACTTCCCTCCTATTGTGGAGCAGGCTCGAGCCCAACAATGGCACATGTATGAGCTGTAAAGTCAATTACTCTCCTATAATGGAGGAAGCTTGAGCCCAGCAGTGGGACGTATATGAATTGTGATAATAAAATAATCTTTGCATGTGGTGACGGAGTAAGAATACAATTCAGCACTCCCTATCTTGCCCGTGGGTGTCGTAAGAGACGACTAAGGGATATAATATGCATATAATATCTATGCAAGAGAAGAAAAACTCGAAACAAATATCAATCTGTCTGACCAGCATGGTATAGTAGGTCAATTTCTCTCCTATTATGGAGGAGGCTCGAGCCCAACAGTGGGACGTAAATGAGCTAGTGAAAGAATCTACAATTAATTTTAAAAATAAATCAATTTTATAATTAAATTACACATTAATCTTACGATTACATTTATAATCTGGGATTATGTTTTTGATAAGTGTTATCACAATTAAAAAAAAAACCATTATCTATGTTACAAATCAATGGTAGCTAATTACTTGTAAATGATAAATTATTTTTGGTTATTATCAATAATATTATATTTAAAAGGAGTTTTAAAAAAGCATACTCTTTACGGTAGGCAACGGCCTAGCTGTGCCCATGGTGTTGCAAAGGTCCATGAACGGCATTTCCGTGTTATGACGGAGTAAAAATACAATTCACCACTCCCTATCTTGTGCTGTGTGGTAGCGGCTTCGAATACTACCAACCCTTGCTTTGCTCGTAGGTGTCGTAAAAGACGACTAAGAGCCCTAGATTGACCCGGACCAACTCCATCTTGTACCATTTGGGTCAACGAATACATTCCCAAGGAGGGTTGACGTCAGGTAGGCGGCCGGTCATAAAAGTCATTGCCGAAACTTTTTGCAATATGTCAAAACAGATGACATATTGCGTCGACCCCAAGTAATTGGGATAAGAGCAAGACGATGATGATGACTCCCTATCTTGCACGTGAATGACGTAAAAGACGATTAAGGAATATAATACGCATATAACATCTATATAAGAGAAGGAAAGCTCGAAATAAAACCCCATACCAACCTGTCTGACCAGCATTGTATAGTTAGGTCTACTTCACTCCTATTGTGGAGCAGGCTCGAGCCCAACAATGACACATGTATGAGCTGAAATGATGAGGTTGATCTGCGGCAGTATCACTTACCATTAGCTGTGCTGCTTGCTCATTTGCTACCATTGGTGATAAAAAAAAAACGTGAAAAGCGTTAAATAATATTTTCACTGTTTTTTTTTGAGGTGTGGGTTGCGGTCGGCGCGCTCCTCGCACCACTCCGTCCGGGGCGACAGAGGGGCGTAAGCACGCAACCCACCCACGCTGCACGTCGCCTTCGTCGTTGGGCCGACCACCGGAGCAGGGTTACTTGTCATCAGTGGTCGGCCCGACGGAATACCCCCTATTTGGGGTACCCTCCCATCGACCGACGTCCCAATCGGGGAAGACGTCGGTCTTTCCTCACGCGGTCGGCCTTTCAGCGGGTGACGGACTAATTCCCCGATCACGTCACCCGCGATATTTTCACTGACGACGGAGTGAGAATACAATTCGCCACAGCCTATCTTGCCCGTGGGTGTCGTAAAAGACGACTAAGGTATATAATGGGCATTTAACATTTATGCAAGAGAATGAAAATTCGAAATAAAACCCTATAGCAATACCTATATCTGTAAGTCAATTTCCCCCATTCTGAAGGAGGCCCGAGCCCAACAGTGGGCTGGGATGATGATGAGACATATTTTACGATATCCACGGGTAAGATGGTATGGTGAATTGTATTCTTACTCTGTCACCACACGGAATATTTAATATCGTACAATAAAACCCTGGTGTATTTCGTGTATAAAACGGGTACCATTTAGTAAGTTCCTTCACACTGAGAGCGAGCGTTGTCACCGAGACCAGTTAAATTAACTATCATATTTTAAACTAGCAATCCGCCCTCGCTTCGCTTCGGATTCAGTCGCCTTACGCGCGTAGTTCCCGTTCCCGTGGGAATACCGGGATAAAATATAGCCTATGTTACTCCCTGATATTATAGCTTTCCAATGGTGAAAGAATTTTTAAAATCGGTCCAGTACTTTTTGAGTTTATTCGTTACATACAAACTTACAAATTTTACCTCTTTATAATATTAGTATAGATAAAACGCCATATTGGAATTTATAGAGATGTTTATACCTCCCTTAAATTGTACTCCACTAGATCACACTGGCACATATAGCGTATTAGTTAAGATATTTCTATAGTGTAGTTTCTTATAAAAAAAAAAAAGAAAAAGCAGACATGAGGACTTTCGACAGAAGTGAAACTGATGACTGTGAACAAACAAACAAGTTGTTATTATATTTATGTTGTATATTTAAATTAATTGTGTGATTTTAAATTAAAATTTGAAAAATATAACTTTTTGTATTTATCTAATGTTGACATATATCGGCACAGATATAGTAGCATTGACGTAGCTACACATAAATAGTATGAGCGTTAACATGTCACGTGACCATCTCGATGATGATCCAACAGCGTCTGAACAGTGCGGCATATTAAATGAATTTCTCTACGATTGCGACTTACACTTATATTGACCTACTAGCAACCCGCCCTCGCTTCGCTTCGGTTATAGGTTATAGTCGTTTTACCCGCGTAGTTCCCATTCCCGTGGGAATACCGGGATAAAATATAGCCTAGTTTACGCCCTGATATTATAGCTTTCCATTGGTGAAAGAATTTTTGAAATCGGTCCAGCCGTTTTGAAGATTACCCGGAGAAAACAGACAGACAGACAAAAAATTTTTTAATTGCTATTTTAGGCATAGGTGTTGTTCGGTACCAAACATTTTTATATTAGTTCAATAATTAAATCCATGTAGGGTAGTTCTGTTTTTTGTGGTTCGCGGTTGGCTCGGAGCCGGCCGCCACTTGCACTTTCACTTTCACTTTGGTGCGCGGATGGCACGGGGCCGGCGCGTCGGCCGGCCCCGGGGTCGTTTTGTTTCCGCCCTTTTTGGGACTAAAGCTGGACTTTTGGTTCGCGGATGGCACGGGGCCGTCGCGTCGGCCGGCCCCGGGGTCGTTTTGTTTCCGCCCTTTTGGTTACTGCACTTTTTTTCACTTTCGCTTTGTTCGCGGATCGACTTGCGTTGGAAGTAACGGTCGCGTACGCACATATTTTGTAATTGCTATGTCTTTTGTGGACTAAAGCCGTGAAATCGTGGTATTTGTAATATTGCGCGCCACCCTTTGTTTTGTGTACCGCTTATGTACGCGAGTTAATTAGAATTAAGTATATATTTGTGAACATTAAATTGTGTGTACGAGTAGCAAGCCTGGGTCCTTGAAGTGTACGAGGCCGTTGTCATCACCGCGCTTTTGGATACAAGCTAAGTAACCCCTCAGTTAGTTTCTATTTGTCTGGCCAGACCGAACGCTGAGTTAGGTTACGTTATAGCTACCTCCGCGGTATCTACTCGTAAGTGTTAAAATCTGTTCTTGTACTATCATTTAGGAGAACTTAAAATAGCCTTGCGTAATCGCAAGCCAATGTTATTACCCATTTGGTATCCCTCACTGGCCTGGTGTTCCCTTCCACTGCGCATCCTAGGTCAGTAGGGAACGGTAATGAACATACTTTCTGGTAGCAGAGCGTGGTTCTAGTGAATCTAGTAATTTTGTTTGGTATTGATATCTACAAGTGCCCGTGTTGAAAAATAAATCGATATATAATTACTTGAATTTTACGTATTACGGCCCAGTTTAATAAATAGTCTGGTGTATAAAGATACACATTAAATATTTGTGTGATTGATCATTTGTGTACTTATTGTTATTAGTTATTAAAAATATCATATAAATAAGTTCACTGCAACATTTGAAATTTTGAATATCATTGTTTACTTAATGTGCCACAGAGTAATAAAATAATTTGCGTAGTACATTGTGCCACAGAGTAGTGCAGTCTCGTGATTGAATGAACGAATGAATTGAACTGTATAGACAATTAGTTTAATATTATTTTGCGTTTTGTTTATGGTACTTATACAGACAAATATTAACGTTTCCCTTTGCGCAATAATTTAATTGTTGTTCAATTTTGTAATTTGTATTTTTTGATTGTTGTTTCAATTGGTTGATTTATTTAGTTGATTATATATATATTTTTTTTGTTGTTGGAATTTAATTATTTTATTCGATTATTATGGCTGCTTTTGCTAGCGCTAAGGACTCGGCAGGTAAGCTGCGCTCTGAGTTGAGATGGTTCTCGACTGCAACCGCCTTGGTTGATAGGTCTGATCGAAATGAGTCTCTCCTGGATAGGTACAGCAAATTGGATACGCGCTTACAATTTGTTGATGATGTGTACCGTAACTTCAACACAAAAATTTTAGATATTTCTGATGAAGATTACCCACAAACGTATCGTGACTTGGTACACGCGGATTATGACCAGATCATGGATTATGCAGATCGAATCTCACAGCGTGCTAGGGAAATTTCCGCGTCGAAAAGGGGTGAGTCTCCCGCGTCTAGGGATGTGAAACCTTCTACGTCGGGCTTATTGAGTAAACTGCCCACTTTGGACCTGCCGCGTTTTGATGGTCGTTTGGACCAATGGCTAGGTTTCATAAACTTGTTTGAGAGCTTAGTCCACGCGCGTTCTGACTTAGGTTCCGCTCAAAAATTGGCCTACCTGTTCTCCGTGTTGGAAGGTGAGGCGAGAGGTTTAGTTCAGCACCTGGAGATCAATGATGGAAACTACCTAGTGGCACGTAACCTTCTCATAAAGCGTTACCAAAATAAGCGTTGCCTGGCAGATACACACATTGGTCAGCTCTTGGGTCTGCCAGTGGTATCTAGGGTCTCGGCTTTAAGGTCCGACTTATTGAACCCATTGATGATTGCGATCAACGCACTGGAAAGGTTAGACCTTCCGGTGAGCACTTGGTCATATATGCTGGTGCATATTGTTTTGAAAAAGCTTCCTGCGGAACTTAGGGCTCGTTTCGAGCAAAAATATGGAGGGGATGATGCAACTCACTTGCCTGCTTTTGATGACCTTAAGAAGTTTTTGGAAGACGAGTGTAGGATGGTAGACATGACGGTCGTTGACAGGTCATTTGGTCAACAGTTGCCGCGGTCATCGGCTCCGACCCGCAATCACGCCTTTAGAAGGCCAGAGGTTCGTCACCCACCACGTTTTGCTGCTGTACAGTCGCGACCTGAGTGCACCTATTGCAAGTCCCCGAGTCATAAAGTTGCCAGTTGCTCAGATTTTACTGCGCTGCACGTGGCCTCGCGTAGGCGTTTGGCTAAGGCTCGAGGTTGGTGCTTTTCTTGCTTGGGAAACCATTTCCAGCGCGATTGCCCTAATCCTCGCCCATGTACATACTGCGGAGGCCAGCATTTGAAACTTCTTTGTGCGAATAATAATGGGATTGGTCGTGAACATGAACGTCAAGGCTCACCTACGGGTAGTTATGAGCGAAGGCACCGGTATGAAAACCGCAGTTCGAGACCTAGTCGCTCACCCCCGCGCGTCGTAGATTCTGCCGCAGCGAGGCGCCCACAAGGTCAATGCTCGCCGTCATCGGAAGCCCGTGGCAAGAGTGATAACCACGATTCGCGCCCGTATCGTCACGGGCGGGTACCTACCTTTGATGACGCTTCCCGTGAACATGAGAATCACCCGCTGCCTAGACGACATTAGGAACACGGCGCCTCCCCCCGTCATGCACCACCCCCGTTTGAAACCGTACTCCTACCCACTGCTTCTGTAAGGGTCTGGGGACGGACAGGTGCCTCTGTTGTGGTCCGGGCAATTCTGGACACAGGCTCTCAGGGGTGTATAGCGTCTTCTTGGTTGGTGGGGCAGGTACGCCTAAGTATGCGTGATTTTCCTCATGTCACTAGAGGTGTTGGCAACGCAGTTGTGGCCAATGTTGAAGGCCAAGTATTATGTGCGTTCTCTCCTATAAACTCGTCAAGCCCATTGTTTGAGTGTTCAGCCATTGTTATGAACAATATTTTGGGCACCCATCCGGAGAAGCAGTTGTCTCCGTATGCTATTGGTTTAGCGTCGGGTTTGAACTTGGCAGACCCCAAATTTGGTATACCTGGATCGGTCGATTTGTTGCTAGGCGCCGATGTTCTGGGAAACATATTCTTGGGTAGCATTCAGGTCATGCAACCAGGAGGCATGGTAGCCATCCCGACCATATTTGGCTCTGCACTGATGGGACCGGTCCTCACGGATACCCGTCTTGACATTGGCTTGATGGTAGGCTCTGCTCTCTCTGATGCGGTTCAGAGGTTTTGGGAAGTGGAAGAACCACCACAGGCTCCGCGCACTGATCCGGAGCATGAGGAGTGCGAATTGTTTTACCAAAACAATACGAGTCGCCTACGTACTGGTCAGATTATGACTCGATTGCCGTTTCTCGCCGTACGGCCACCACTTGGCACCTCGCGGCCTGCTGCTGAGAAACGACTATTGGCTATGGAGCGCCGAATGGCTCGAGATGCTCTCCTAAAGGAGAAATACATTGATTTTATGCGTGAATATGAGGAGTTGGGACACATGTCTGTGTCGAAATTAGATTGGCAAACAGTGGATCACTTCTTTCTACCGCATCATGCTGTAATTAAGGCATCAAATGGCAAATTGCGTACAGTATTCGATGGTTCTGCGCAAACTTCAACGCGTGTATCGTTGAACAATTGTTTGTATGCTGGTCCTAAATTGATCAAGGATCTCTGTGACGTCATCACTCGGTTTCGTCGACATCAGGTTGTATTTGTGGCTGACATAAGGATGATGTTCAGACAGACGATTATTCACCCGGATGACCGTCGGTATCAGTTGATTCTATGGCGTGAAAGCCCCCAGGATCCCATGGTTGTTTATGAGCTCAATACAAACACGTACGGGTTAAAGTCAAGCCCCTATTTGGCTATACGGTCTCTGTGGGAGCTCGCGGACCTGGAGCGCTTAAAGTTTCCTCGCGCAGCCGCGATTTTGAAAGAGGATTTGTATGTCGATGACATTTGTACTGGTGGACCCTCTGAGAAAGAGGCCATCCTTCTACGGGATGAATTGATAGGCATCTTAGCCACCGCGGGCTATGAGTTACGGAAGTGGATATCCAACTCACCTGCGCTTTTGAAGGGACTTCCGGATGAACATCAGCAAGATCCGCATTTGTTCGAGAATATCGAGAACCCTGCTATGATGACTGTTCTCGGCATTCAGTATAAACCAGCCCCAGACATATTCACTTACAATGTTGACTTAGAGTTGCCGCGCATTTGGACTAAGCGTTTGGTGCTTTCCACGGTTGCAAGAACATTTGATCCAAATGGTTGGATATGTCCCGTCATATTTTGGGCTAAATGCTTTTTACAAAGGCTTTGGATGGCAGGACTAGGCTGGGACGAACCTCTTCGGGGAGCTTTGATGGAAGACTGGACCAAATTTGTATCCTCACTTCCTGCGATCAATGAGGTATCGATCCCTCGTTCTATGCTTCCTCCAGGAAAGTACCAGGCAACTCTGCATGGTTTCTCGGACGCCTCTGAACGGGGTTACGCCACTTGTGTATATTTGCGTACGGTGGGTTCTGACAGCCAAGTGAAGATCTCACTGGTCATGGCGAAGAGCAAGGTGGCACCCCTACGGACTGCTTTGACAATCCCTAAACTTGAATTGGCAGGGGCTACTCTGCTTGTGCGTCTTCTTAATCACGTGTCGAATTTGTTGCGTCATACTGTGAACATTAGCACCACTTACGCGTGGACTGACAGCCAAATTGTTTTGTGCTGGTTAAAGGCTTCAGTTCACACCTTAGAGGTATTTGTAGCGAACCGAGTCTCCCAAATTCAGAAATCTGAGACTCCCTTGATTTGGAGGCATGTGCCTGGTGAGCTTAACCCAGCTGATTGTGCATCTCGGGGTTGTACATCCCCCGCCTTGGTAACGCACTCCCTTTGGTGGGGACCGGAATGGTTATTACGCTCAGAGTCTGAATGGCCACTGACGCCGGTTTTGGACGTAGGTCCGTTGCCTGGATTGCGACTGCTCGCTGTTGAGAGGCGTGCTTGCGTATTCGATCCAAATGTCTTATTGAATCGGTATAGCTCCCTCGATAAATTAGTAAGTGTAACAGCTTGGATTAAGCGCTTCTATTACAACTGTAAGCACTTACGGAACAAAAAATTAGAGGCTTTTCTATCACCACAGGAACGACAGGAGGCTTTTTGCCATTGGATACGTGTGGTACAGGATACATATTTTGAAAGGGAGATTGAAATTTTGAAAGCTGGTAAGGCTAAACTAACAGGAACCTTGCGTATGTTGAGCCCCTTTTTGGACAACACGGGTGTCTTACGTGTTGGAGGTCGCCTCAGAAACTCTAGTCTACCCTACGGTAGTCGGCACCCTATATTGTTACCCAAGCAAGGTCATTTTGTGCAATTGTTGGTGACGGACCGTCACATTAGAAATTCTCACGCTGGCTGTAACGCCTTATTAGCCATATTGCAGCGAGAATTTTGGATTTTGTCTGCTCGAAGAACGATTCGCAGTGTGGTATTTCGTTGCATGCCTTGTTACAGGCTGAAGGCTAGTACCATGCAACCTTTGATGGGTGACCTCCCTTCTGATCGTGTCAGAGAATCGAGGCCGTTCGCCGGTGTAGGCACCGACTTTGCAGGTCCTTTTTTGGTTAAGACTTCAACTCTACGAAACAGTAAAACAGTCAAGGCCTATTTGTGTGTCTTCGTATGTCTGTCAACTAAAGCGGCGCACCTTGAATTAGTGTCATCCCTCTCCACCGAGGCATTTGTTGCGACACTTGATAGATTTGTTTCAAGGAGAGGACTGCCTTCTTTGATACGTTCGGACTGTGGCACAAATTTTAAGGGAACCAATAATTATTTGAAAGATGTACATGATTTTTTAGCCAGCAATCACACAAATATTGGTAATAAACTAACCAGTCGTAGTATAACCTGGAAATTTAGTCCGGCAGCATGCCCACATTGGGGTGGTATTTTCGAAGCCGCAGTTAAGGTTGCTAAAGCACATTTGCGACGAGTTATTGGTGAGTCTGTACTCACATTTGAAGAACTCGCAACTGTGTTTTGTAAGATAGAGGCCGTAATGAACTCGCGACCGTTGTGTCCGATCTCTTCAGACCCGAGTGACTTGGAGGTTCTCACACCGGGTCATTTTTTGATTGGTCAGCCACTTAATGCTTTGCCTGAGTACCCCTTTGTTGATGTGAGACCAAGTCGTCTCTCGCGGTTTGAGTTGGTCCAACAGCTTACTCAAAGCTTTTGGAAGCGTTGGAGCTTAGAATATCTTCATGTTCTCCAGCAGCGCGTTAAGTGGACTGACAAGACTAATCCACCTCGAGTTGGTGACCTCGTTTTGATAAAAGATACCAATTTGCCGCCACTGTGCTGGCGTCGCGGCCGAATTTTAAATTTAGTATATGGCGCAGATAATGTGCCTCGTTTTGCTGAGGTTCAGGTGGACGGTTCGGTACTGAAGAGAGCGGTAGCAACATTGTCCCGTTTACCAATTGATTAGCGGCCAGGTAGACCTGTCCGAGGCGGGTAGATGTTCGGTACCAAACATTTTTATATTAGTTCAATAATTAAATCCATGTAGGGTAGTTCTGTTTTTTGTGGTTCGCGGTTGGCTCGGAGCCGGCCGCCACTTGCACTTTCACTTTCACTTTGGTGCGCGGATGGCACGGGGCCGGCGCGTCGGCCGGCCCCGGGGTCGTTTTGTTTCCGCCCTTTTTGGGACTAAAGCTGGACTTTTGGTTCGCGGATGGCACGGGGCCGTCGCGTCGGCCGGCCCCGGGGTCGTTTTGTTTCCGCCCTTTTGGTTACTGCACTTTTTTTCACTTTCGCTTTGTTCGCGGATCGACTTGCGTTGGAAGTAACGGTCGCGTACGCACATATTTTGTAATTGCTATGTCTTTTGTGGACTAAAGCCGTGAAATCGTGGTATTTGTAATATTGCGCGCCACCCTTTGTTTTGTGTACCGCTTATGTACGCGAGTTAATTAGAATTAAGTATATATTTGTGAACATTAAATTGTGTGTACGAGTAGCAAGCCTGGGTCCTTGAAGTGTACGAGGCCGTTGTCATCACCGCGCTTTTGGATACAAGCTAAGTAACCCCTCAGTTAGTTTCTATTTGTCTGGCCAGACCGAACGCTGAGTTAGGTTACGTTATAGCTACCTCCGCGGTATCTACTCGTAAGTGTTAAAATCTGTTCTTGTACTATCATTTAGGAGAACTTAAAATAGCCTTGCGTAATCGCAAGCCAATGTTATTACCCATTTGGTATCCCTCACTGGCCTGGTGTTCCCTTCCACTGCGCATCCTAGGTCAGTAGGGAACGGTAATGAACAGGTGTCGTGCAAATAACCGTGTGAGCATGAAAAAAGCCTATTATTTTGACATTACAAACAGACACTCCAATTTTATTTATTGGTATAGATAGGAAGAAAAATTCGTTACAACTGAACAGATTTACCATCCTCTCGTCTTGAACTATTCTTATTTCTAAAGTTACTTATAGTGGCTTTGTTATAAATTTAATTAAGTGTTATATTTTACCAATTAACTACATATTTATGTCCTGTGTATAAAAAAATTGGTTCAAACTATATATCTGTTTAATAAATGTTTAAATTGTGTATGCGTCTCTAGATATAGAAGAATGTAAAGACTGCACTCAGCTGGCCGCTTGTAGTTACAGGAAATTAAATTAACTCTTATTAGAAAAGCGGATTATTTAGAACATATTTTCTAGAAAAAATAAACAATTTCACTAACTACAAAACGAATAATATCCTTTATTTTGAAATAACTTAATACAAACAAAACCTGTTGTTTTAATTTATATTAACCATCATATGTAAAGTTTTAAGCCATGCAATTTGGGTAAAAATGGCATGCAATAAATTTGACTCGAGCAATATCACATCCTGTAGAGAAACTCACAACAGTTAGTCACAGTTTAATTGATACTTATCCACTGAATTACATCTTATTGAAGTGAAACCTCTTTAGAATCGTTGTGATTTCAAACTTGATGAAACGAAAAAGCGAGTCCATAGAGACAAAAACACGTAAATGTATAGGATTCAGCCGGCGTGAGATAAAGAATGAAGGATAAAAGAGTTTCACTTCTGATATGCGTACTTTGTACACACACACTCTTTTTTTTTATTGCAAACAGTGGCAAACAGTACACCTGATGGTAAGTGTTGCTGCCGCTCATGGACCTTTACAAGGCCGCTGCCTACCGCGAAGAAAGCGAAGGGAGTGTGAATGCGTGCATTGAGGCTCGGTGATACCAAGGACACCACCAAAACCCTCCACACGCAATCACCCTCAGGAAGTTGGGCTTCCGGCTCTCTCGCTCACCGAACGAAGCGCAGTAACAAATTGCTACTACTCAGACGTCGATTTTCTGCGAGAGCTTGGTACTGCCCCGGACGGACCGGCCCGCGGCTGTAGACAGATAACTGTCGACAGTGTGGTCCTACCACTCCTCTTTTTTTTTTCATTTAAACAAAACTAAATCTTAGAAAGTTGGGATTCCGCCAAGTGCAGTAACAAATTGCTACTACTCAGACGTCGACTTTCTACGAGAGTGTGGTGCTACCCCGGCTGTAGACAGGACCGCGGCTATAAACAGACGACTGTCGACAGTATGTTCCTACCACATCAAAATATGTGTCTTTTAGTAGATCGATATCCCTCCCATTGTGAAGAAAGCTCGAACCCAGCGGTTGAATCTATAAGAGCTGTGATGAATTCTTCTCGTTAATGTTTATTTTATATTAAACCTGCTGATGCTGATGTGTACTGGCAATAACGATTCTATCCAATGTTTTAAATTGTTGTTCTGAGTCTGGATGTAATTTGTGTCCGTTAATTATATGTTTGTAAAGTCCCCCGCAATACAAGGATTATTTCCTTAGTGCAGGGTGTTGTCTTAAATAAATAAAAAAAAAAAAAAACAGGCCTACACTAAAAGCTAGTAGAGTTTGGAAAAAATACTGGTCACAAATCTATTATCTATTGACTGTAATAAGCTTATTATCGCTTGGCGATAAGGAAACACGATCTACCTATAAGTGCTGTAGAAAGATTTAACCTTAACCTAACTTTTTTAATCTTAATATTATGAGAATTCTGAAAATAAATTTATATTTTTTGAAGAAAAGATGTATAATCTTTTGTCGCGTTATAGAAAAACCTGAGATTAAATTTTTACGTTGCCCGCGCTGTCACGGAAAACTGACACCCTGAAGGTAGCTAATTAACATTTTTACGATGCACGCGCACACTATCACAAATGTCAACTAGATAACGCGAAGGTTAAAATTCTTAGAAAGATCTAGGTGCGTACATAACCCACAGACCTTTTTTAAAATATTAGTTAATCTAGCTATAATTAATTTAAATCCTATTATAGTCTAAAAATATTTTCTAAAAAAAAAACTTGCTAAAGATGCTTTCTAAGTCTCAATTTTTTAAATCAAATGATTTACTATCATTACTTTATCTTGCAGAAATATTTCATTGGTTTCATTTTTGTTTCTACAAATTGGATTGATATCTTTACATATTATTCCTAAAAGGTTTTATTTACTAACATTTTCTTCCATAACTCAATAACACTAATATTTGACACATTATTTTGTGGATTATTTTCTCATGGAATTACAAAAAATAAGTAGATCATCATCATCTTGCTCTTATCCCAATTACTTGGGGTCGACGCAATATGTCATCTGTTTTGACATATTGCAAAAAGTTTCGGCAATGACTTTTATGACCGGCCGTCTGCCTGACGTCAACCCTCCTTGGGAATGTAATCGTTGACCCAAATGGTACCAGATGGAGTTGGTCCGGGTCAATCTAGGGCTCTTAGTCGTCTTTTACGGCGCCCACGAGCAAAGCAAGGGTTGGTAGTATTCGAAGCCGCTACCACACAGCACATATTGAAATTAACTATACCGCGTTAATCAGACGTGTTAGTATAGGGTTTTAATTCAAGTCTTTCATCTCTCACATAAATGTTATTTGAATATTCAATCCCTTAGCCGCCTTTTACGGCACCCACGGGCAACAGATGGTATGGCAAATTGTACTCTTATTCCGTCACCACACGGAAATCTCCTGTTAAAATTAACTATTTGATTAATTACAACGTATCTTTTAACGAATAAACTTTTATATACCTATATATATATATACATAATTGTATTTTTAACATAACCATTTATAGAAGTAATATGTCTGCGTATACATATTGGAAAATATAAAACTTGACATTCCAATTGTGCCATTAGAAATTCAATACTATTTTATAAATTTAATTCCTTTATACGATGAAGGCGTATGAGATTTTGGATTATATAATGTAAAGAAAAAAAGCGATAAAAACATTGACATTTTCTACTAGTTGAAGCGAGTTCCATCGAAAATAGTTGTATTAGAATTAGCATATCTTTATAAAATTTTACTGCCGTCTTACGCGTATAAAAAAAATATTGTCACACCAAAATGATAGGTGGTCACATATCATCAGCTCCAATTACGGGCTAAAAGTTATAAATAATATTAAATTTATCATTTATGAATTCCGATGCGGCGAGCAGCTACCGGCGGCGGCCCTTTGACGCACCGCCATCTTGCCGACGCCATGTTTGTTTTGTTTTTTTTTTAGAGTTCCGTGCAGCAAACGTTAATATTTTACGATTAATAAAAGAGTCAGATGAAGATTTGTAGAAGTATTGTCGAAATATCTATTTTATAATTTAAGCCTTAGGAAAGTTGTTGGTGCCTTCCATAATGTGTGAATTCATCTTGCTCGTGACCTTAACTCAATACGATTTCATATCATATCGATGGCTCCTAAGTATAGTGAGTCAACTAACATTTTGAGGTATTTTAACTTTTTTGATGAAATGATAAATAAATAACCTTATTTATCAATCCGGGTCATAAAAATAAAAAAAAAAAATCATTGCAGAAAATCATTGAAGCTTTTTCACCTGTGGAAGCTCATTACACCCGCAAAGATAGAAATCGTAAATATTTGGATGGATCCTTGTCGTTTCCTAAGATGTTTGATCTCTATAAAGAATGGTTTGATTTCGTTAACTATTTAAATGTCCAATGAATCACGTCGTAATCAATACAAAAACTTAAAAATCCTAGAACAAGAATTTGAAAAAATGTAAACATTTTATCTTTGACACGCTCCCCTGTAAAATTGGAATTTTTAGATGACTCACTATTCGTAGGAGCCATCGATATGACTACACAGATAGCATAGTAGTTAAGATACCGATCTATCATGCCAGTATCGTGGTTTCAAATCCCACACAAGATAATAGTTTGTGCGCTCCACAAATCGTTGTTCCGAGTCTGGATGTAATTTGTCTCCCTTAGTTATATGTTTGTAAAGTTTTTTATCGTCCGTGGCCCGTCCTCGACATTACCTTAACGCTCCTCCCGGAACGTCGATCGCTTTCACAGCCTCTTTGCGGGTGACGGACTATTCCCCGGCCCAGTCACCCGCGGCCTCGGCTTGGGAGGCATCAGGCGCAGATACACACGCCTACAACGGCCGCATCGACGGCTGTAGACCGTGTGGCCGTAAAGGAGTTCCTCTCGCGTACGCTCCAATGCCTCCTTCCATGAGATCCTTTTTTAAAGATAACACCCTGCACTAAGAAAATGATCATTGTGTTGCGAGGGACTTACATATAACTAACACACACAAATTACATCCAGACTCAGAACAACAGTTTTTATATCGCACAAAGTGTTGTCCTGCGTGGGATTCGAAGCCGTGACACTGGGATTGTAGGTTTATCTTAACCACTACGCCATCTGTGCAGTGTAATTTTAATGTGGCCGTTATCGCATAAATATCTAACCTAATAACGAAAGGGAATCAAACCTATAACACTCAACATAGAATAGACTACGACGAAAAGAGACTAAGTGAACATGTGGTAAAACACTGTTGACGGTTGTCTGTCTACAGCCGCGGGCCGATCCGTCCGGGGTAGTACCACACTGAGCAGAAAACCGACGTCTGAGTAGTAGCAATTTGTTACTGCGCTTCGTTTGGTGAGCGAGAGAGCTAGAAACCCAACTTGGAGGGTGTTTGCATGTGGTGGGTTTCAGTGACGCCTTTAGTATCGCTGAACCTCATTGCACGCATTCGCACTTTCTTCACAGTAGGCAGCCTTGCAAAGGTCCCTGGTCCATGTGTTCATGACCAAGATGTGAACCATTTTCATCATGTCAATGCACTCGATAGATGGCGTTGTCGTCGAGTTAGATCGCGGTATAGTTGCATTGCAGCAAACATAATATGTAATGTTTTGTTTTTTTTTTTAATAATACGGGTTGAGAGCCCTCAGCGCTCACCCACCAGTCCGGGTAAAGTTGTCACAGCCATCTGAGGCTAACAACTATGTCACAAGAAAAAAAAAAAAAAAAATAATAAAAAGGGGAAGAATAGAGGGTTGAGGATCAAGACGATGCCTTAGCCTCCTACTTGCACTCTTTCCACATATATCAACCATAGATCAAAATACAGTGGTTTTATTTAGTACATTCTGCTTGTATTCCCTGAACCAGCTTAGTTCAACCCAGATCAACTGCCTATTTGTTCGGTAGTAATTACCATGAGCAACAGCAACATACTATCACTAGACCTGTCCCAAACAGCGCTCGACTTCAGACACAAATTCAACCCTTCTTTCCTGTAACAAACTACATTTTTGAGGGTATTCGCGTGTAGTAGATTTTGGTGATGCCTTTAGTTTCACCGAACCTTGCACGCATTCATACTCCCTTCACTTTCTTCACGATAAGCAGCGGCCTAATAAAAGACGACAGCAACACTTACCATCAGGTGTACTGTTTGCTCGTTTGCCACCATTTGCAATAAAAAACATATCTTTAGAAGTAATTCATCGTCATCATCTCAGCTCATATCAATTCTACTATCAGGCTCAAGCCTCCTCCACAATAGGAGGAAAATTGACCTACTACACCTAACTCGTTAGAAGGGTTGGTATAGATTTTTGTTTCTAGTATTCCTTCTCTTGTATAGATACTATTTGCACATTTTATCCCTTAGTCGTCTGTTACAACATCCACAGGGGATGGTGAATTGTTTTCTTACGCCGTCACCACACGGATATCATCATCGTCGTCATTATCTCAACCTACATACGTCCTACTGTTGGGCTCGGGCCTCCTCCACAGTGGGAGGGAATATGACCTACCATACCCTGCTAGTCAGACGTGTTGATATTTTTTTGGGGTGGGCTACGGACAGCACACCCGCACCTGCTCCGTTCGGGGCGACAGAAGGACGGCGCGCGGGCCCATAACCCACCCGTACCCACGTCGCCTTCGTCGTTGGGCCGACCACCGGTGCAGAGTTCCTTACTTTAGTGGTCGACGCGACTCTCCTATCGACGTCCCCCCGGGTCGACGATCGTCGGCGCGAAGCAGACGTGTTGGCATATGGTTTTATTTCGAGATTGCCTTCTCTTGCATAGATGTTATATATCCCTTAGTCGACTTTTATAAAACCAAGATGGCGAATTGTATTCTTATTCTGTCACCACAAGAAAATCAATTAAATTATAATTATCTACGGAACCATATAACCCGTATCTCTGACTCGACTATTTTTTTTTTTTGTTAATGAAGCTTAATGCAATGCTCTTGTCACCGTCACAGATTAATCTGTGTATCGCCGATGATGAAAATGAAATGTAAAAATTTCGCTACCATAAATGATAAGCGCCATGATTACTTTGAAATCAGTGGATGGAGTAGACATTTTAAAATTGTTTTACTGTTTATTAGATAAACAAGCCTCCTCCATAATGGGAGGGAAACTGACCTACGCACCATGCTATTATCTACTAGCCGCCGCAGGCTGGCTGGGTAGCCAGACGAACATATGACGTTGTATGGGAGCCCGCACACAGACAGCTCTTGGCTGCGGCAGCTATTACAACGCGCCTGTTGCACGGCAGCCCATTGTCTACGCGTAGCCAGAGCGAGTGTTGCCGAATGTACAATATGTACATATGTGGCTGCCGTCAGTCTCCGCTCCACGCACTTGTTGTAACAACCAGACGCATTTTGTGTTCCGAAACTTTTACACAAAATGACTTTCGGTACAAAGAAATTCATTCGGGCAATAGAAAACCGTAAAGCAAATTAGGATGTGTATGATGTTTTTTACGACATAAATAAAAAATTATAATTTCTTCCACGTCCATATTGCTGGACGAAACGATCACAAATGGCCGTCGATTGGTTTCTATAACTGGCTGCGCAGATATTCTGGCTGCCGCAGCCAGAGCGCGGGGGGCCTAAGAATACAATTCACTAACCCCCTCTCTTGCCCGTGGATGTCGTAATACGACTAACGGATTTAATATGCATATAATATCCATATAATAGAAAGAAAACTCTGTTTCCATCTGACGTCCTCGTCACGTCCTCGACGAAGAGGACGACAATATCACACTCGCTCAACAAAGAGCCTACACGGCCCGCGAGGCCTTAACAAATAAATATCCGCGGTTCCGCCCTCGCCGTCGAGGTGCGAAACCGCGCCGCGCAAAAGTCACGACTAAAAACGTGGGCACGCCCACTTTGCCTCCAGCGACGCCCCAAGCCGAGGTCCGTTCCCCACAGGGGGAGCCCTTGGGCGATGTCGCTTAGCATACTTTTCTCCGGGTTGAGAGCCCTCAGCGCTCACCCATAGTCCGCGTCAAGCTGTCATGGCCATCTGCGGCCAACAGCTGTTCAACACACAAAAAAAAAAAGAAAAACTAGTTTTGTTTCGAGTTCACATCATCATAGCTCATATACCCATTACTGGGCTGGAGCCTCCTACATATTGCGAGGGAAATTAATCTACTATACCACGCTGATCAAGCGGGTTGATTTAGGGTTTTATTTCCAGATTTCCTTCTCTTGCATTGTTGTTATATGCACAAGAAATACCTTTTGCGACGCCCACGGGTAAGAGAGAGGGTGGTGTTTCATTTAAAATCAGTCAGTTGCTTTAACCGTTTTAGAGCATTAAAAAAAAAAGTAATGTCAAAAGGAAATTCATCCCAAATGTTAACCCTCCAATAATTTCCGAACGAAAAGAAAAACATTACAACTTTAACCGTGTGAAAACCGACACTTGGGTCTTTTGTAGCCCCCACAGATTTCGAGGGTTAATTCATTTGTCCCCAACAGCGGGGAAATCTGCACTTGATTTGACAACATTGTCCTTTGTTTTGCATAATTTAAAAGGCAAACACCCGTTCTAATGTTTTAGAAACAAGATTCTGTTTCGCTTTATAAATTATAAAAGTTTTATAAATTTATTAAAAGATAGCATAACATTTTCTTGACGGTTCTTACTCAGCGTGGCCGCGTTCCGATCCGGTGGTAGTTTATTTGATTTGTTAGGTTTAAATTAACAAATTGTCATAATAATTAACACAAATTTAATGTTTAATAATTACTAACCACAAACAATATAATTTTTTCATATTCCTAGGTAGGTAGCTACCTAGAATAATTTTCTTCTTGTACTGGCAATAAATTTGTACCAAAATGCGGGTCAAAATTTAATAACTAAATTCTGTAGCAAGTATATATAAATCTCTGTATAATGCATATTATATCCCTTAGATGTCTTTTACGACACCCACGGGCAAGATGGGGGGGAGTTGTGAATTCTATTCTTACTCCGTCGCCACACGGATTCATATCGAGTTTTATTTCTAGTTTTCCTTCTCTTGCATAGATGTTAAATGCATGTTATATTTCCTAATTGCTTTTACGTCCTCTTACTCCATCACCACACAGAATTCTATATAATATCTTACAGATTGGAGTCACTGGAGTGGCGGAGAGACTTTGGATCACTCTGTGTACTCTATCGGCTCTTTCATGGGGAGTGCTCCGAGGAACTGTTTGACTTGGTACCACCGTCACCATTTTACTAACGTACCACTCGACACCGCAGCAAGGTTCATCTATTTCACCTGGAAACGTTATGGTCTTCAACTGTACGTTTCCAGCGATCATTTCTCCCACGTACGTGCAGGCTCTGGAATGAACTAGCGAACGAGCGCTATTACATGTCCTTCTGTAAACGAGCTTTAAGAAGGGTTTTTTTCTTCACGGTAGGCAAAGGCCTGGCTGTGCCCCTGGTATTGCAAAGGTCCATATGCAGCTTCACTTACCATCAGGTGTGCTGCCTGCTAGTTTGCCACCATCGGCAATAAAAAATGTATTAATCCATTTCATTTCTTTATTTATTCTTTTTGTTTATTATTTTCGAGTTTATTAGCTCTAAAAGTTGTCTATTTTTGTATTAATTTTTTTTTAATTTGTATTATACTTTTGTAGCTACTGTACATAAATAAAATATTTTCCTTGTTTCTATTTGACTTTTAAAATATAATATATAATATAGTTATAGTATTATAGCAATATAGTATATATATAATATATAATAATTTAAAATATAGTCATTTAAATTCTCTCTCTCTCTCTCTCTCTAAAACCAAGTACCTACTTACACGCACGCTCCTTGCGAAAACATTCAACCACTTCGGTGTATGATACATTAAACCATTTCACCCCGTATTTCGTCCCGTGTTTAACCACCCCGGGGCGATACGTCCCACGCTAATTGTAAAGTCAACACTCACAAAACCGTTTTTACTGATTGTTTGTGTTTTTTGGCAAGTGCATATACATTTTGAGACCCTTTGGGACCCTCGAGGGGGTGTGAAGTGGAAGGTGAATTGTGTTTTTTTAGTTATACGTGTGAAAGTGATAATTTTGTGACGTACACTGTCAATGTTTATTGTATTAAAATTTTGTTGACAGAAGTTGATGGTGAATTTTTAAATATTAAGATGGTGTAAATGCCATATATTATGAATAAAAATACGAGTGCTCTATGCAGACGTAAAGTGTCATCGTTACATGTCTCATGGCATATTTAGATTAAATTACTCCAAAAACCTGCGTCCTGCGACCCATAAACCCATGTAAGTCTTCCAAAGGACCGCGCATCTTCAAAAATAGCTTCGCAAAAGAGACATAAAGAAGAAGAATAAAATTACATAAAAAATATTATTACCGAACGAAAAGAGATAATTAAAATTAAAAGATAAAAAGGCAATAAGTAAATACAACGCTAATTTTCAGTCATCCTTGTATTTTAATCTAATGTGCATTGTTTGTATACGTGTTTGCATTTTAAATAACTGTATTTTGTATTGTTTCATCTCCTATACGTCCCACTGGGTTCAAGTGTCCTCCATAATAGCAGAGACTTTGACCTACCATTCCACACCGGTCGGCCGAAATGGTATAGGGTCTTAAAATAATAACGTATAGAAGGATAGTGTCAGTACTTCGAACGTTCGAAACATAAATTTAAAAATACCAGACGATTACACACGTACACACGCACACCACTATACAAATTATGAAATCAAATTTTGTTTTTATTAACATAAATCGTCGAAATACTTTTAAAAGTAATGTTAAAAACCTTTTTAAGTTTTTCAAATGTGTTATGACACCATTTGAATGCACAAACCGTCATAATTACCTATTTAGTTTTTAAGAGTTGCGTATATACCTGCAGTAGGTACAATGACTTGTACATTACGGAACGGTTCCGGCGTAATCTCCATTAGGCTCCAATTGTAATGCTTCACTTTTTGTGCGCGAACTTACCTTCTATACGTTATTATTCTAAGTATAGGGTTTTATTATTTTTTTACTTTAATAATGGTAGGACCACACTGTTGACAATTGTCAGTCTACAGCCGCGGGGCGGTCTGTCCGGGGTAGTGCCACACTGAGCAGAAAATCGACATCCGAGTAGTAGCAATTTGTTACTGCGCTTCGTTCGGTGAGCGAGAGAGTCGAAAGCACAACTTTCTGTGCGTTTACGTGTGATGCCTTTAGTATCATCGAACCTCATTGCATGCATTCACACTCCCTTCACTATCTTCGCGGTAGGCAGCGGCCTAGCAAAGGTCCATGAGTCCATGAGTCCATGAGTCCATGAGTCCAACACAATCAGGTGTAATATTTTCTCGTTTTTCACCGTTTGCAATAAAAATGAAAATTCAAATTTTCATCTCTTACATATAAGGTATATTCATATTATATCCCTCAGTTGCCTTTTAATACCCCCACAGGTAAGAAAGGAGCGGTGCATTGTATTCCTACTACGGATTACTGTATGTTATGTATAGTAATTTAATGTTAATAGTCGTTTATAATTCGGATAACTAAAAAAAGTTAGCCAATATTTTTGTTCATTTGATTCCTCAAACTATGGACGTAACATAAACATATGCAATTAGAAACCCAAAATCATTTGAAAACTATAAAATTAAAAAAAAATATCTAAATAAACTTCCTGTTTCATCCCTCAATAATAATTTTATTCATACGTTATATTTTTTCCATCCCCAGATCAACACGAAAAATTATGGAGTTGGAGTAAGTCAATTTCATATATTCTTTCCTACCTATCCTACCTATTTCTTTACCCTTTCAAATTTACTACCCTCAATTCATACCTCAAAATCCAAGCATGCGAGCCTATCCCACAATTTCTTTACATGTTATCGCTTATTAACGAAACATGCTCAAGACAATTTGCTTAACCAACCTGAAAATCATTCGTAAGTAAATATTTTTTTCTTTATTTACACTTCTAACTTCTCATTACCCGCATTCCCTTCTATTATGAAGATTATCCCATTCCCTCCTATCAAAAAGAAAGCGGTGGGTTTGCCTTGCTATCTTTCGTTAATATTTAAATAAAACAATCTTATATACAAACAATATTCAATAGACATTACAACGAATAGAAATAAGTTTAAATAATATAAAAATAAAATGAAAATAATTTGGAGGAATGAAGTAACATCGAAATTCGTACGATTTTACAATGATATTCATTTGTTTTTCATTGATTGACCTTATGACCTTAAACTATAATATTTTAAAATTACTATGAACTAAAATTATTAATCGGGGTTTATCGCGTGTTTACAAAAAAAAAAGGAAGTTATGAAATACTCGAAACATCTCTTGATCTTTCGAGTAAAACCAATTTTTGTTTTTATTTATTGTAATAGAGACTAACTCATCATCACAGCTCATATACGTCCCACTGTTGGGCTCGAGCCCTCTCTACGATAAGTAAGATTGTGAGTGGTAGGACCACACTGTCGACAATTATCTGTCTACAGCTGCGGCCCGGTCCATCCGGGGTAGTACCACACTGAGCAGAAAATCGACGTCCGAGTAGTAGCAATTTGTTACTGCGCTTCGTTCGGTGAGCGAGAGAGCCGGAAGCCCAACTTTCTGAGGGTGCTTGCGTGTGGAGGGTTTTGGTGATGCCCTTAGTATCGCCGAGCCTCAATGCACTCAATCACACTCCCTTCACTTTCTTCGCGGTAGGCAGCGGCCTTGTAAAGGTCCACGAGCGGCAACAACACTTACCATCAGGCGTACTGTTTGCTCGTTTGCCACTGCTTGCAATAAAAAAAAAGATAGATTAGCCTACTATAACAATAAATTTATACCACGCTGGTCAATTGTGTTGTTATAGCGTTTTAGAATATAAATAGAAATAAATTGCATCATCATCATTTCTACTCGCATACGTCCCACTGCTGGGCTCGAGCCTTCTCCACAATAGGAGGGAAATTGACCTTACTATACAATGCTGAACAGCCAATTTGGTATAGAGTTTTGTTTCTTGTTTTCCTTCTCTTTTATAAATGTTACATACATACATAAATATATTCACGCCTTTTTCCCATAGGGGTAGGCTGAGACCACTTCCCTCCACTTGCTACGATCTTGACATACTACTTTCGCTTCCTCTACATTCATTAATCTCTTCATGCATATTCTTCGGCTTAGGGTACTTCTAACCTGGCCTTTCTTAAGGACGTCCCCGATTTGATCGTGAAACGTGCGCCTTGGTCTTCCCCTTTCAACACTTCCGCTCAGATTCGCCTTATAAATTCTTCTTGTTAATCTCCTTTCATTCATTCTCTCTACATCACCAAACCAACTTAACATACCTTTCTCAATCCTTGTCACTACATCAACATTATAAATGTTATCTGTATATTATATCCCTTAGTCATCTTTTACGACATCCACGATCAAGGGAGTGATGAATTGTATTCTTACTCCGTCGCTATGAGTGCTACAGATTATATTCAAACTACTTTTGTCTATGATCGTTGATTGTTAAAAACACAAAAGCTTTTAGTTAGTACTTGATTAACGGCCATCACGCACGTGTTACGCACGCGACCGCTTTTTATCTATTTGCACAGCAATTCGCACTGAATAATAAACATCGGTAATCATTTTACACATCTTGATGATACATTTGATAGCTTTGAATGGAATAAGCCATTAATAAAACTCTATTTCTATCTTTACTTAAAGTTCATCATCGCAGCCCACATACGTCCCACTGTTGGGCTCGAGCCACCTCCATAATAGGAGGGAATTTGACCTTACCATGCTAGTCAGACATGTTGGTATAGGGTTTTATTTCGTGTTTTCCTTCTCTTGCACAGATGTTATGTGCATATTATATCCCTTAGTCGTCTTTTACGACATCCACGAGCAAGATAGAGGATGGTGAATTGTATTCTTACTCCGTCACCACACGGCTGGTACTTGAGGTTATGTAATTCATAAGTATTGTGACGGAGTAAGAATACTAATAAAAGAAATAAAGAGAACGAAATTGTTTTATTGAGGTATAAAAGAAGAATAGAAGCTAGGAAACACATATTGTACAAATATTAACTTAAAAAGACTTTCTTGCTCGTGGGTGTTATAATAGATGGCTGAGGGATATAATATGCATATAATTAATAGTGGTAGGACCACACTGTTGTCAGTTGCCTGTCTACAGCCGCGGGCCGGTCCGTCCGGGGTAATACTACACTGAGCAGAAAATTGACGTTCGAGTAGTAGCAATTTGTTAGGCACTGCACTTCGTTCGGTGAGCGAGAGAGCCGGCAGCCCAACTTTCTGAGGGTGTTTGTGTGTGGTAGGTTTTAGTGATGCCTTTAGTATCACCGAACCTCATTGCACGCATGACAGAGACCTTGCAGAGGACCATGAGCGGCAGCAACACTTACCATCAAAGAAGAAAGAAACTCGTTTATTTCGATCTCATAGTGATACATCGATACAGAATCAATATAAATTCCAAAAAGACTAAAATATAACTTAAAAATCTATACTTAAAGTTATACTAAGTTAAAAAAAAATAAGGTAAATAAAAGGCCCTGATTTAATAGATTAAGTAACAAATAATAATTAACAACAAAGAGAACAATAATTAACAAAGAGATAGAAAAAGGTTCTATATCAGCATAAGTCGCACCGAGACGGTGTGGCGCTGGTTTTCATATAGAATCATAGTGGTGAGATCACGGGTAGTCACAAAAATATATAAAGTTAACTGTATGCTGAGGCTGACCGCATAAATATAAAAAATTGCTGATTGATCTTAGAATAATAACGTATAGAAGGATAGTGTCAATACTTCGAACTTTCAAAATTTGAATCTAAAAATACTAATGGCGGGCAGACGATTACACACGTACACACGCACACCACTATACAAATTATGAAATCAAATTTTGTTTTTATTAACATAAATCATCGAAATACTTTTAAAAGTAATGTTAAAACCTTTTTAATTTTTTTCAAATGTGTTGTGACACCATTTGAATGCACAAACCGTCATAATTATCAATTTATTTTTTAAGAGTTGCGTACGTTCGTGCACTATAATGACTTGACATTACGGAACGGTTCCAGCGTAAGCTCCATTAGGCTCCAATTGAAATGCCTCACTTTTTGAGCGTGAACTTACCTTCTATACGTTATTATTCTAAGTGATTGATACTATGCTGGTGGTATTATATAAGATATTGTCAGATGTACTGTTTGCTCGTTTGCCATCGTTTGCAATAAAAAAAAGAAAAAAAATATATATCTACAAGAGAAGGTAAACTTTGACCAAAAACCAACAAGTCTGACCGGCGTGTTATATTAGGTCAAATTCCCTCCCATTGTATGTTGTTTATATAATACAAAGAAGGAATTAATTGAACATTTTTTTTTTTTCGATAAATTAGTATTTATTTGCACTCGTTCCAACGTATATGTTTTTAGTTGAATTATACAGATTAATTAAAGTAACAATGTACTATTAACAATTTATTTACAACTTAATGATATCTGATGTTTACGCGAGCACTACACATTGTAAATAAAACTACTTTTACGGATTATATCGCGTTTGTATTTGATTTGTGATTGCCCGACGTTTCGAACACTTTACAGCATCATGGTCACGGGCGGACTAAGGTGTCTCACGACCAACAAGTCATCGTTATTACAGACATTTATAATTATCTACCCGATACAGAAAATTAGTTATAAATTTATTAAATTTTGACCCACATTTTAGTACAAATTTATTGCCAGTGTAATAAGAGAATGATTCTATATGAAAAAAATTATATTGTTTATGGTTAGTAATTATTAATTATTAAATTTGTAGCAATTATTGTTACAATTTGTTGATTTAAAACTAACAAAACTAATATACTACTAGCGGCTTCGAATACTACCAACCCTTGCTTTGCTCGTGGGTGTCGTAAAAGACGACTAAGAGCCCTAGATTGACCCGGACCAACTCCATCTGGTACCATTTGGGTCAATGATTACATTCCCAAGGAGGGTTGACGTCAGGCAGGCGGCCGGTCATAAAAGTCATTGCCGAAACTTTTTGCAATATGTCAAAACAGATGACATATTACGTCGACCCCAAGTAATTGGGATAAGAGCAAGATGATGATGATGAAAAAAAATAAACTACCACCGGATCGGAACGCGACCGCTACTGAGAAGATCCGGCAAGAAACTCAGCGGGATTGTCTATTATTTTTAATTTCTTTTTCTTCTTACTAGATATAAGATTGTGCACAACAAGTTTTGTAAGAACTAGCTCCAGTGTGATGCCCTTCGAACCACAAGATACGTAATATAATTTAAACGATTATACGAGAAATCAACACCAAAATCACTGCACCATCTGTATACTAATAAAATAACAATTATCTTTCATCTACTTCAAAATCCATTAAAACATTTAACGCTCCAATAGTTTATAAGATCGCCAATGAAAACAAACCTCCCTCGGCGTTCAGAACGCACTCATTAAAGTAATAATACAAGAACGGGATCGAACCCACCGCCCCCTTATCTCGGGAGCCCATTCCTAACAAGTTTATCGTGGCGTCACGCGATAAGTTAATCCTGTGAAGGACAACAATATCGGTAGTCTCTTTTTTTATGCATTCTTTAGTGTATTTTTTAAAAGGCAGATGTAGGATGAAGAAATAGTGTTTAAGATCGAAAAGGCTTCTTTTCTTTTTTTTTTGAGATGGGTTACGGTCGGCGCAATCCTCGCACCATTCCGTCCGGAGCGACAGAGGGGCGTAAGCACGCACACCCGTAACCCACCGACCACCGGAGCAGGGTGACTTGACATTAGTGGTCGGCCCGATGGAACACCTCCTTAAGGGGGTACCCTCTTATAAGATCTAAAAGACTCAAGGTGATTCGGTCTAGGAATGTTATGGACGTAACCAAATCTTCCATGTGGTGATGGAGTAAGAATACAATTCACTGCACAGTTGGAGTGGTGGTTAAGATACCTACAGTGCCAGTGTCGTGGATTCGAATCCTACGCGGGACAACACTTTGTGCGATCCATAAATTGTTGTTCTGAATTTGGATGTAATATTTGTCCGTTAATTATATGTTTGTAAAGTCCTCCGCAACACAAATAGTGCAAGTGTTGCCTTTAAAAAAAATTCACCACCCCATTTTCAGTCCATGGGTGTCGACACCCATGACCAACTCGACAGCCGAGGCCAACTCGAAATATAATCCTATCAACCAACTAACCAACAAATAAACCAACCAATCTGACCAGCGTAGTATAGTAGGTCAACTTCGCTCCTATTATGATAGAAACATGTCCAACAGTGGGACATATATGAACTGAGATTATGATGAACCATAATCCGTGTAATGCGTGTATGTGCGATCAACATAACTGTAAGTAATAGATCTATAGTGGTTTTTAGTGTATACATGTCCACAAACTCAATCGAAAATCTGCCGGTATTTACTACTTGTCTTAGTAGTATTAATTCGGTAATGGAAACGGAGGAGACTAAAGGTGTTGAAGCTTTTTATATAATTGGCGACTTTAACGCACACCCAAATGAACTGTTCTATAATGAAATGTTACAGTTTTGTTCGGAACAAAGTTGGTTATGTGTAGACGTAAATATGTGTAATAGTGATACGTACACTTTTATAAGTGAATCACATGGCTGTAGTAGATGGTTAGACCATTGCTTAGTCACTGATGCTGCGCGGCGGTCAATCGTGAGTGTGTCTGTAATGTATGACGTATACTGGTCTGACCATTTGCCGCTTATCGTTGAGTGTGATTTACTAAAAATTAACTATAAAGTTATAAATAAACCACTTAATGAAAATAGCATTAATAATGTTATCTGGGGTGAGCGTACAATTGAGCAGATTAAGGAGTATCACGACCTATGTAATTCTAGTTTAAGTTTAATAAATATACCTTGTGAGCTTGGTGGTTGCAGTGACGTGTCTTGTGATCATTTTGAACATCGCTCATGCCTAGACAAAATGTACTCGGATATCACAAGTACGCTATCGCTGGCGGCCGCACAAACATATAGGGTAAAGTGTCGGAGAAAAGGGGGTTACATCACCGGGTGGAATAAATATGTTGCGCCCGCACATCGCGAGGCGCGACAAAAATTTCAAATATGGAACATGGCCGGTCGCCCCAACACTGGTGATTTATATCATGATATGGTGGTGGCGAGGAAACATTTCAAAGTCAAACTTAAATGGTGTCAAAATAGGCAAGACCAGCTTAAAATGGATATCCTCGCTTCTAATCACACCAACAAGAATTTTAAACAGTTTTGGAAGAGCACCCGCAACATGAATGTGAGGCCTAGTATGCCGGTGAGTGTCGGTGGTGTTACTGATCATAAGCAAATTGCAAATATGTTTAGTGATCAGTTTTCCGTGCGCTCCCCTTTAGCCTCCTTATCTTGTGACGCGCGCGATGGTGAGATCATTGTGACAAGGCGAAATACTAGAGTACCAACTGAGACAGTGGCCAGAATTATTTCGAGGATGCAACATGGCAAGTCGCCTGGTCACGATGGTCTCAGTATCGAGCATTTTAAACATGCTGGGGAACATGTGCCTAGAGTGTTGTCACTGTTTTTCACTTTGTGCCTGAGCCACTCGTATTTACCAGAACCGCTTATGCGCACGATGGTGGTCCCCATTGTGAAGAACAAGACGGGTGACACATCTGAGTTGAGTAATTATCGACCTATTTCGCTCGCTACCACTATCGCCAAGGTGTTTGACAGTGTGCTAAATGACTACCTCTCTAGGCATATTGAAGTGCATGATGCACAGTTCGGCTTCAGATCAGGAGTATCCACAGAGAGTGCCATCCTTAGCCTAAAGCACACAGTTAAGTATTACACCACGAGGAAAACACCGGTGTATGCGTGTTTTCTGGACTTATCCAAAGCGTTCGATCTCGTCTCCTATTGTGTACTATGGGACAAGTTGCGAGACGCCGGTGTTCCGGAGGGGTATACAGCCCTCTTAAGGTACTGGTATACTCACCAGACAAACCAGGTGAGGTGGGTCCGTACTCTATCAGATGTATATAGAATGGAATGTGGAGTAAGACAAGGGGGGTTAAGCTCACCTCTGTTGTTTAATATCTATATAGGTCAGCTTATTGAACAACTGAGCAGCACCCGTGTGGGATGTCATATAGACGGTATGTGTTTTAATAACATAAGTTACGCGGATGACATGGTGCTGCTCAGTCCATCGATAAGTGGGCTAAGGCAGCTGATAAAGATCTGCGAGTCATATGCGGAGGTGCACGGCCTTAAATACAACTCAATAAAGAGTCAACTGATGGTATTTAAGGCCTATAAACGACAACCCCGCCATGTGCCTCCAGTATATCTGAATGGAGTGGCACTCAGTGTTGTACAAAGTTTTAAATATCTAGGTCACATTGTTACCAGTGAGCTAGATGATAATAGTGACATAGAACGTGAGCGTAGAGCGTTGGCGGTGAGGAGCAATATGATTGCGCGCAGGTTCGCTCGATGTACGGCTGACGTTAAGATTACGCTATTTAAAGCCTTCTGTCAGTCGTTCTACTCGAGTGGCTTGTGGGTGTCGTATACGCGACGAGCCTACAACACTCTTCGCGTACAGTATAATAATGCGTTCAGAATGCTGTTGCGGCTGCCGTGGCGCTGCAGTGCCTCGAAAATGTTTGCCGAAGCACGCGTGGATGGTTTCCACGCAATTATGCGAAAAAAAGCGGCTTCACTACTGCAGCGTCTGCGGAGCAGTCGCAATAGTATCCTGAAAACTATTGCGGTAAGACCAGATTGTCCTATCCAAAGTTATTTGATAAAATTAGTTATAGGGTTGTAATGTGTAAAATGTATCTAATTATAATACTAACAATACTAACATAAAATATAAGCACATTATGTTACTAATACACTAACAAATTATGGATTGTATATCTGAAATAAATTTATTATTATTATTATTATTATTATAACCGGAACTATCATCATCGCAGCCCACACTCGTCCCACTGTTGGGCTCGGGCCTCCTCCACAATGGGAAGGAATTTGACCTACTATACCATGCTGGTCAGACATGTTGGTATAGGGTTTCATTTCGAGTTTTCCTTCTCTCGCACAGATGTTATGTGCATATTATATCCCATAGTCGTCTTGTACGACATCCACGGGCAAGATAGGGAGTGGTGAATTGTATTCTTATACCGTCACCACACGGAAAACCACCGGAACTATTGGACGTCCGGAATGAATACCTATATATCTACAATCGATACCAATATAAAAGTATCGAATATTTTTTTTTATTGCAAACGAGCAAACAGTACACCTGATAATAAGTGTTGCTGCCGCTCATGGACCTTTACAGGGTCGCTGCCTACCGCGAAGAAAGTGAAGGGAGTGTGAATGCGTGCATTGAGGCTCAGTGATACCAAGGGCACCACCAAGACCCTCTACACACAAACACCCTCAGAAAGTTGGGCTTCCGGCTCTCTCACTCACTGAACGAAGCGCAGTAACAAATTGCTATTACTCAGACGTCGATTTTCTGCTCAGTGTGGTACTACCCCGGACGGACCGGCCCACGCCTGTGGACATATAACTGTCGACAGTGTGGTCCTACCACTCTTAATTTCGTACTGGATCGATTTCTTCACGGGACACGTTATATCAGTTTTTTTTAAACCGGCCTAACCAACAGCCCGAACGTAACCCTCACGCTTTGAACAGCCAAATATTAATATAACTATAATCACCACACTTAGCATTTCCCTCTTTTCATCATTTCTATCATTTCAGCTCGTACAAGTTCCACTGTGCGAGCCTCTTCCACAATAGGAGGGAAATCGACCTGTAATACCACGCTGGTCAAACGTGGTGCTATAAGGTGTCATTTTCGGGCCGACCACTGCGGACAAGGAACTATGCACTGGTGGTCGGCCCAGTGACGAAGGCGACGTGGGTACGGGTGGGTTATGGAACTGCGCGCCGTCCTTTCGTCGCCCCGGACGGAATGGACCGCGTTTGCGGTTACCATAACCCACCCATAAAAAACAATATGGTTTCATTTTAAGTCTTCTTTCCCTTCCGTAGATGTTACATATAACTATTATCCCTTAATCGTCTTTTACAACACCCACAGGCAAAATAGAGGGACTGGTAAATTTTATTCTTACTCCGTCACCACACGGAAAATTTGAATTTCCTAAATACCTCGAAACTATCCGATACTGTCGCATAGCACTGTACACTAGATGTTAAAATAACATTATTTCGTGCCTACTGTACAGCTTTTTACACATGCAGCCTGTGGGCGAGGTATACGCAAAGGTCATATAGCGCTCTTCGCGTTCAATATAATAATTCGTTCAGGGTGCTGGTGGGGCTGCCTCGCTACTGTAGCGCATCGGGGATGTTCGCACATGCGCATGTTAATTGCTTTTATTCAACAATGCGTAAGCGGTGTGTATCCCTGGTGCGCAGGGTGCGGGGCAGCGCCAACAGTATCCTGAATATGATATCGAGCAGGCTGGATTGCATATATGTGGGGCGCTGCTGCGCCATCTCTCATGGGATGTTGCGGTAGTGGCTCACATCATGTGTAGACTTTAAGTAATTTTTAATTTTAATTTAATGTAATATATATATGTATTAATAATTGTTTTAATGTTAAGGTTTCATACTAACATAGATTTAAGTTTTCCTAACTTTTTTGAGTTTTGGTTACTCGAATAAACAATATTATTATTATAATATTCCGAAATAAAACCATTGTTTCTATTGCCAACGGTGGCAAACGAGCAAGCAGCACACCTGATGGTAAGTGACGCTGCCGCACATGAACCTTTGCAATACCAGAGGCACAGCCAGGCCGTTGCCTACCGTGAAGACAAAGCTCTTCTTAAGCCTCGTTTAAAGAAGGACATGTCATAGCGCTTGGGAAATACAGCAGTAGGTAGTTCATTCCAGAGCTTGCACGTACGTAGGAGAAATGATCGCTGGAAACGTACAGTTGAAGACCATAACGTTTCCAGGTGAAATGGATGAACCCTGCTGCGGTGTCGAGTGGTACGTTGGTAAAACGGTGACGGTGGTACCAAGTCAAACAGTTCCTCAGAGCACTCCCCAAGAAAGAGCCGGTAGAGTACACAGAGTGACCCAAAGTCTCTCCGCCGCTCCAGTGACTCCAACCTGTCCGTAAGATTGGGATCCCCGATGATTCGAATAGCATCGTCTTTGAAGGGAGTCAAGTGGATATATATATATATATATTTGTGTGTATATTTTTAATACCTTACACAAAATTCATTTATATCGCGGGCAACTTAACGTACATAAAATTAAAAGCCGTTGCGATGAGAACACGGTGCAGCATACGCTCGAAATGTCTGGCCTGGGCACAATAGCCGTGAACTCGTCGCAATCATCAGTACCGACCTGACGTTGCCGATCATCGCTAGAACGATACTCGACATCGTCAGGAACCAGCGCCCGTTGGCCGCTATTTGCGAGGCAGTAGTCTCATCGAAGGATGCGGCTGAGTGGCTCAGGCCCTGTTAGTCTACAAGGCAAAAAAAATTACAAGTAGAATGGGCAACAGCGCACGCGATAGCCCATTCATTCTGCTAAGCATGTGGCGTTTAGAACTATTTTGCTCATTTAATGCTCGGAGTGGCTATGTCCATATGTGGTCTTCAAACTCACCACCTCAGTATTAGCAATCCTCAATTTAATCACCATGATATAATTGCACCAATACGTACTATTTACTAAAAACACCCTACGAAATATAACAAATAAGTAATAATTTATTAGATATATTTCAATTTACCAAACGATTCGGTTAGCACCCCTGAAACAGGGCTGCCACATTATCATGCTAATAAAATAACTCATTTCATACTATATATATTATCATACGAAAATAACGTTTATTACTAATACATTTGAAGCTGAAAATCGTGTACGTTTGTTTAGTGTATCCCCTCTCTTAGTAATCTATCACAACTTGTCATGTTTCGCACCCCTAGTTCGGTGTTGCCAACGCAATTTATGTGTTAACATGATTTATGGGACCCTCAAATGGGCTACCTATTTCATTACATAACATAAATTACTTTATATAACTAACATCATTACGACTAATTTATTAGTTAGAAATGTTTATAAGACATTCGTCTTCATCATCAGCTTGCTCCTATCCCAATTACTTGAAGTCCACCGCAAAATGTGCTCTTTTATCGTAGTACATATTGCAAGATTTTAAATACCTCCTTGGGTTTTCTTAAGGACAACACCCCTGCGCGACGTCGTGAGAAGAGGGTACTCGGGGTATTCCGTCGGGTCGACCACTGAAGACAAGGAACTCGGTTCCGGTGGTCGGCCCAACGACGAAGGCGACGGGCCGCGCGCCGCCTCTCTGTCGCCCCGGACAGAGCTGGGCGGCGGGTGCACTGACCGTAGCCCACCCCAAAAAAAAAATTACACCCTCCAACCGCTTGAAGTAACAATTGCGATCATTGAATCACCTGTCATGAATGCTGTTTACAATAATTGCCACCTTTCATGGAGAGGCCTATGTCCGAATGTAAACAGCGGCAGGGTGATCGATCGATTCGTGAAAAAAAAACCTCTTAAAAATTAAAAGAATACGTCTTATACGACAGCCACGTACAATTTAAGTGTTGATAGAATTCGTAACCGCCATAATACAGGACCATATTTGTTATATGAGAGATATTGGTTGAACTTCTTGGTATACAGAATCTTCATCACAGATCATCCAGTGAACGCTTGAATGATTTGAACATGTGAAGAAACGGAGTGAAAGTAATGTAGTGACAAAAGTTTTAAGTGTTTAAATTCAAATCATTTATTATGCATAAACCCCTGAGAGGGCACTTACATATTGTCAAGTTTACAAAATTAAATTATCCAAAAATATAAACCACCACCGGATCGGAACGCGTCCGCTACTGAGAAGATCCGGCAAGAAACTCAGCGGGCTTGTCTATTATTTCTATTTCTTTTTTTTTTTGCTTCTTACTAGATATAAAACTGTGTACAATATGTTTTGTAAGAACTAGCTCCAGTGTGCCCTTCAAACCACAAGATACGTAATCTAATTCACACGATTATGGCTGGACCAGATGCCACAAGCGTCGGGTGCCGCTTGTGGCATCTGGTCCAGCCATAATCAGTGTGAGTGTTTTAGGAGTCAAAGAAGACCCAGGAAAGGGTGAATGGATTGAGTGAAGCTTAACATGGATAGACAGGGAGTGATCATAAAGATGACGTCTGATAAGCCTGTAGAAAGGACAGGACATAGTGCTGTGAGAATGATCATCATTCGTCCCTACACCCATCATTCTATAGACGTCTTCCATCCATCAGGCAATTGACGTAGTCTACTCTAAAACGAACTACTGCTATAATACTTACCTATTTGTGTAATTTTTCTGTGTGGTGGTGGAGTAAGAATACTCTTCAGCAACCCCCCTATCTTGACGGTGAGTATCGTAAAAGACATCTAAAAGATGTAATACATGATTGTCATCTATTCAAGAGGAATAAAATTAGAACGAACACCCTATACCAATACATTTGATCAGCATAGCATAGTAAGTAAATTTTCCTTCTATTTTGGATGAGGTGCAAGCCTAGGAGGACCTACATGAGCTTAGATGATGATGAGTCCTATATAGCAAAGAATTAAGTTAACTTGGCGAATTGAATTAGGTTTCTAGGAGAGTACTGCTGCCGGAGTCAGGAAAACCGGATCACGATACAAGACCAGCACCAATTGCAATTGCTAAATTACCTATCATGAATGGTGTTTATAGCAATAGCCGCCTTTCATGAAGAGGATACCCAAATGTGAACGTCAACATTGCATTATATAAAAAATCTCTTATGGATAAAAATAAGTGAAAATGGCTAGCTAAAACAATATATCTATTTGCCCACATACATCATGATTATAAGAATCAAATGGGATGTCTCTCTGCCCTCTTCAAGAACGCTCCTCTAAAATAACAATCCGGTTTAAATCCGAACGTGCCCATTAAATCCCCCTCCGAAATGTCAAAGTGACAGTTGACATTTTGTGACATTGCTGCCTTTTTTAGAGAAAGGAGGTTTACAATGTACATATTCCTTTCGTTATATTTAATTAATATGCTAATTGTACCGGACTTCAACTGTAAATGGTGTTGCATAGTTAATTATTAAGATTATAATCTGAGATAGGTTTATATTAAAGCTAAAACATTATTGTGTTAATCAAAATGCTCACTAATTCAATTTTATAAAAACATTATGACCATTGCTCATAAAAAAAAACTAAAACCAATATCTATTGAGAAATAAAATCTATGGTATTGTCGGGTAATGACATTTTTTAATCCTACGCAGCTGTGCGACCCCTAAAAGTATTTTACACATCATTAGGGTACCGTAGGGATGTGTTTTGGGGATGCAACGGGGTCAAAAGCTGTGAAAAACGGGCAAATAATGTGTTTGCCCTCCCCCCCCTTTATGTACTCAACAAATTAGCTTCACGATTTGACACCACTGTTATTTGGTTCACAGTAATTTATCATTCTAATTGTTTTTTTTTTAAATTGATATAACTTACGCCCACTAGAATTATATTATTAATGTCAACTTTGATTTGCATAAGCTTAAAAATTAGATCATTTTTTATACTTTAAACGAGATTTAAGAAATGCACCTTCTTCACTGTTGACAGCGGTCTTGCTGTGTACCATTGGTATTGCGAAGATCCCGGAACTGCTCCTGTATTTGTATTGCTTGCTATATACATATGTATACATATATATTGTATACGACTTACTGTTGAGCTCGTGTCTCCTCCACAATAAAAGGGAAATTGACCTCACTATACCAGACCTTACTAAAAGGTTTTATTTCGAATTTTCGAGAATGTTGCATGCATATTATATCCCTTATTCACGTTTTACGACATCTACGGGCAGGGTTGGGGAGTGTTGAATTATATTCTTATTCTGTCACCATACGTGTATTATGTATTAGATTAGACAACATTTTTCTTTTCGCTCCCGCCAAAATTAATAAATGCAACGCGACCAGTAATTTGACGGCAGTAAAAAAACAAGCCTTACATTTTATCAAACGGATCTCGAAGATTAGTAAATGTATTTCAAACATGGTTCCGCACTTAGTTCTCAATAGCAGATGCATATATAGATAACAATCTCTAGACTAGAAAAGTGTGACCAATAATTTTAACACGAGTTAAAATTGTATAATACGTTTTAATTAATTTTATTGCTTAACTTAACTAACGTAATAACTTAACGTAAATAACGTTATGAGGCCTACATTGCCTACATGTAAGCCTCATAACGAGGCTCAAAGTCGCTCAGCGTGCTATGGAGTGGGCTATGCTCGGGATTTCTCTGGGAAATTGAATCCGAAATATGAAAATCCGCGGAAGAACCGGTGTAACCGACATAGCACGAAGAATTAGCACGCTGAAGTGGCAATGGGCAGGCCAAATCGCTCGGCGAACCGACAACCGCTGGGGAAGAAAGATTCTCGAGTGGCGACCACGTATCAGACGACGCAGTGTAGGATGCCCCTCCCACTAGGTGGAACAACGACCTGATGAAAGTTGCTGGGCGTCGTTGGATACAGGCGGCACAGAACCGCACTTTGTGGCGTAACATGAGGAGTGCCTACGTCCAGCAGTGGACAGCGATAGGCTGTTATGATGAACGATGATGATGATTTAAGTTAACATTAAGTTATGCTATATAGCAATTACGAATATTACCAGCTCGTATATTACTTAGCAAGTGTCATAAAAAAATGACTAAGGGCTTTATGTCCTTTTTTTTTGGATGTTCAGCCCACACGCCGTCCATTCGGTCTGGGGTGACGAAAGGGTGACGCACGGCCCCATAACCCACCATCTCCCACCAGTACCGAGTCCCTTGTCGTCCGTAGCCAGCCCGAAAGATCTTTATATCCTGGGTTAACTGCATCTGATGCCGTCTGATCAGTAATCACATTCTCAAGGAGAGTTAACGTCAGGCTGGTCATAATATGTACGATGGAAGATTTGACGTCAGACAGGCGGCTGATCGTCAAACTATTGTCCGAAAATTTCGCAATGTGTGTGGAAGAGAGCTACATATTGCGTCGCCCTCAAGTAATTGGGATCTACCATGATCCGTGATTTAGGAGCGGACCTTGTTACTAAGGTTATAAAAATATATGCCGAGGCACATGAACAAAGCACATAAATGTCGAGGCTATCCAGCTCCTTGACACCACGGACATAATAAGGAGACTAAAAAGAATTAAGCCTTTTGAGTTAGTTTAATAATGTTAGTGATAAGTAGTGCAGTGAGTACTATCCTTGAAGAACACAAGAACAAAGTGTATTTTATTATTATTAGAGACAATAAGAAAAGTGCCAATGGACACATTCTTTACTCTGTAAGTCTTAGCAAATTAAGTTATAATATCTGGTTGACCGAGCCTCGCTCGGTATATTTTTGGTGAATTTATTTAGATATATATTAATGAAAAATAAAAATTAAATAATTGAAAAAAAAATCAAAAACTTTAAAAAGAGAATAATAATAACATCGAGATTCGATCCCACGCTGTTTGAATGCCAAAACAAAACAAAAAAACTGGACAACTTTTCAACTGAGCTATCGCCTCTCTTGGCGTTGACGGCGAAATTTGAATCCATATTCTATGGACATTTTATGTAATTGTATTGGTTAGCTAAAAACACCGACAATACAACATTTTCGATCGATTTTTTGGCTCCGAAACCTCCAGGATGCCAAATTTCATCAAAATCGTTGGAACCGTTTCCGAGATCCTGAATATATATACATATATATATATATATATATATATATATAAGAATTTCTCGTTTAAAGATCATCATCATCATCAGCCTCATGGCTAGATTGTAATTATTATGAGATAACTGTTAAGTTATATCATAATTAGAAAAAAAAAAGCCCATGATTATTCCCGATCATGACATATTTAATTTAGGTATCACGTTTTATGCTGTGCTATCAATACGCTATTCATTATATTTTTATCTTAATTCATACTTACTGCTGCTTAATTCTTCATCAGCGTCTCAGCTCTTACACGTCCCATTGTGAGCCTCAAGCCTCCACCACAATGAGAGGGAAATTGATCTACGCTGGTCACGCTGGTCAGACGTGTTGGTATAGAGTTTTATTTAGACTTTTCCTTCTCTTGCATAGATGTTTTATATCTCTTAGTCGTCTTTTACGGTATCTACGAGTAAGACAGGGAGTAGTGAATTGTATTCTTACTCCGTCCGAAAAAGAAAGTTCTGAATAAAAAGTCAAAAGTTTGATTCATTTAATTGACTTTCCATCCGAAACCTAATGCCAATCTATAGCATTATTTATTTATTGAAACTTTCTAGACATCTATAAAGACAATTTATGTTAAATAGTATGTCGGAATAGCAGATAGCTCTCTCCGTAACGGATTAAAAAATATAAATATAATACAATGTACATTTTAAAACTGGATCGCGATGGCCCTATTGTATATATCTAAACAAACAAACGAAATCTGTCACATGTTCCAAAATGAAAATGAATATATATCGTTGTCTCTCTCAGTTGTATGCACTGAGAGAGTGATGGAGGGAGACAGATAGATTTCAATTGTTATTTGACAATGGCGGGAGCGCTAATCCTAGTGACATGATGGGGTTTTGGAGTTCCTTATACAACCTTTGGGAAGTACGCACGTGGTATTATTTGGTTGTTTATCTGTATTTACGCCTATTCAAAAATAATATATAATACTAGCTTCTGCTTGCGACTTCATCCGCGTGGTATAGATACTTTGGGCTAACGCTAACTTTAACCTAAGCCTTTGTTTACGTAAAAGATGAAAATATTTTTTCATAATACGATTCTTTCACATACCTATGATTTTTGCCAAAATTTTGCCGTTTACGCAGCGGAAACTCTCAATAGGGGAAAAACCCGATTTTGAAACATTATTCATTGCTGCTCCGCTCCTGTTGGTCTTAGCGTGATGATATTTATAGCCTATAGTCTTCCTCGATAAATGGGCTAACTGTCACCGAATTTTTTTAAATTTAGAATTTTTGAAATCGGACCAGTAGTTCCTGAGATTAGCGCGTTCAAACAAACAAACTCTTCATCTTTGTATATTAGTATAGATATAGATTTGAGAGTCCTACGAATTTATCACCCAAATTTGCCCCATTGGGGGAGCAATTTCTATTCTTATAAGTATAACATATCTGGTTATATATTCAGTTCGTAATTTTATTTAATTGGGGTTAAGCTTATTGCTGTTAACTGTCAATCAAATTTATACATTAGCTTCATGCTTGCTTCCCAAGGGGGTAGGCAAAGACTACAGATTGCCACAAGCCACGATCCTGACATAGGTACTTCCATCGCTTCATTCATTTTACGGTTTTTTTTATGGGTGGGGTATGGAAAGCGCATACGCGGTCCATTCCGTCTGGGGCGACAAAAGGACGGCGCGCGGGCCCATAACCCACCCGTACCCACCTCGCCTTCGTCGTTAGGCCGACCACCGCAAGGTTGACTTGTCGTCAGTGGTCGGCCCGAAATCACTTTACGGTTTTGCGTACTCTTAACATAGCCTTTCACCAGCATGTCTTCAATTTGATCTAGAAACCTTGTATCAATTTACAAACTTGTCACTTCGAAATTGATGATCGTACCCTTATCGCTGGAAGATAGACGACAAAGTCTTTTTATAAATAATATAATGATTTGCCGTATGGTTATGAAGTCCGTGTGGTGACAGAGTAAGAATACAATTCACCACTCCCTATCTTCCCCGTGGATGTCGTAAAAGACGACTAAGGAATCTGTGCAAGAGAATCATCATCATCATCTTGCTCTTATCCCAATTACTTGGGGTCGACGCAATATGTCATCTGTTTTGACATATTGCAAAAAGTTTCGGCAATGACTTTTATGACCGGCCGCCTGCCTGACGTCAACCCTCCTTGGGAATGTAATCGTTGACCCAAATGGTACCAGATGGAGTTGGTCCGGGTCAATCTAGGGCTCTTAGTCGTCTTTTACGACACCCACGAGCAAAGCAGGGGTTGGTAGTATTCGAAGCCGCTACCACACAGCACTGTGCAAGAGAATGAAAATTCAAAATGAAACCCTATACCAACATATCTGACCAGCATAGTATACTAGGTCAAATTGCCTCCCATTGTGGAGGAGGCCCGAGCGCAACAGTGGGACGTATGTGGGCTGCGATCAGTGGCGGCTGGTGGGTCAACAAAGTGGTGGTGCACTTTACTTGCTCACTAAGTATTAAGATCCTTCCGTGTGGTGACGGAGTAAGAATACAATTCACCACCCCTTATCTTACCCGTGGGTGATCGTACGAGACGACTAAGGGAGATAAAACGCATATTACATCTATGCGAGAGAAGGCAAACTCGAAATAAAACCCTATACCAACACGTCTGACCAGCGTGGTATAGTAGGTCAATTACCCTTCCATTATGGAGGAGGCCCGAGCCCAACAGTGGACGTATATGGGCTGAAATGATGAAGTATTAAGATCAGAAATTGCAATGGAACAACAATTTATAAAAAAAAATGTCATTTTGCAAATCAAAACTATTTTGATTTGAACTCTTTTATTAAATTTAACGAGGGCCTTGGCGGTCCCGCCAATTTTATATCAACTTTATTTTGAAAAGTTTTATCATGCTAGGCTCATTTACACTCACACCACACACGGTACACGAAGGATAAAATAGAACCAAGACCAAAATTAAAAAAAAAACAATTACTTAATGTAAACAAACAATATTTAACGCGTCACAGGATACATCGAAATTATATCTACCTACGTCGCCGCCTCCAGGCAAATTTCGTCGAAAGTCGAGTGAACTCGGTAATGTTCGGATCGCCCCTGCGGCACTCGAACAGACTCATTTTTCGGTATATTTCTATGAACTATCTTCTGTCTCACGCGCCAGGCATTTTAACTCATGACTAATACAAATTGTATTAGCAGTAGGTACCCGTGCGCTCGCCTCAGCGCACGAGATTTTTTTTTACAGGGAATATAAGTTCTAATAGTTTAGTAAAGCGTTTAAATTGTTTCGTTATAATTTTAAATTATATTTGTTATATGTTTTTGTATGTTTAAATAATAGATATTAATATAATAATTTGAATGAACCAACATTGTAATTATTAAATCATTTGAATTGGTGGTTCAGCGCACGAGCGCACTTAAGGTACAGCCGCCACTGGTTGCGATGATGATGATTTATTCTATTCATAACTAATTTAATTCGCAATCTTCATCATCACAGCTCATATAAGTCCTACTGCTGGGTTCGACCCTCCTCCAAAATAGGACGAAAATTGACCTAGTATACCACGCTAATTAGACCTGTTTGTATAGAGTTTTATTTTGAGTTTTCCTTTTTTTTTGCATAGATGTTATCTGCCCAGTCGTACATTAGGATATCCCTGGGCAAGAAATTATTTCGTAATAAAATAAAACAATTACGTTTTCACTCATTTACTCAACTATTATTTTGCAATTTAAAAAATCCGCCCCAAAAACATTCTAATCCGAAAACAAAAAGAAACATTCCATAACCATAAAGAATTACACATGATCATTCTTGTTGTCTATGGCAAACAAAAGCGCGCGTTTCGAGCGCGCGACACGCAGTCTGTCTTTAACCATTGAAGTGAAAACATGCGTCAAAACTATTTATCATTAACATTTGACAAAACAGTACTGCCGTAATTTGGTCATGATAAATGGGAGAGTTAAGTTTATGATTTTTAATTTCTATGAGGATTACATAGTATTAGTGTACGTTTAGTCTGTTTGTATGTCTTTTATATTTATTTAGATGAATAATGACGGATAAATTCTTTCAGTTGGAACGTAGTCTCTTAGCTTTTACGTTCTGGCTTTTATAATATACCTACTAGCAGTGCAGTTTTACCCGCATAGTTCCCCTTCCCGCGGGAATATCGAGATAAATTATAGCCTATGTGTTATTCTGATATGTAAGCTATATTATTGAGAAATTTCATTAACATCCATTCAGTAGTTTTTCCGTGAATAACCAACAAACATACTCACATACAAAATTTCGCGTTTATAATATTAGTAGGACTAGCAGCGCTCTGCAGTTTTACCCGCATAGTTCCCCTTCCCGCGGGAATATCGACATAAATTATAGCCTATGTGTTATTCTGATATGTAAGCTGTATTATTGTGAAATTTCATTAAAATCCATTGAGTAGTTTTTGCGTGAATGTCCAACAAACATACTCACAAACTATTGAATATAGTTAGGATCTATCACAGGTCATATACGTCCCACTTTTGGGCTCAAACCTCCTCCATAAAGGGAGGGAAATTGACCTACTATGCCACGCTGGTTAGACGGGGTAGTATAGGGTTTTATTACGAGTTTCCTTCTCCAGCTTAGATGTTACATGCACATTATATCCCTTAGTCCTCTTTTACGAGATCCACGGGCAAGATAGGGGGGTGGTAAATTGTATTCTTACTCCGCCACCACATGGATAATTGTAATATATAGTAGAAATAAAATTGACAGTTTTACTTCCTCTATTAAGACTTTAATTCAAGTCAATGTTTTAATTAACATCGTTATTTCACCCCATATTATTGCCCACTGCTGGGCTGGAGCCTCCTCCAAAATAGGAAGGAAGGTGACCTAGTATACCACGCTGGTCAGACCTGTTGGTATAGGGTTTTATTTCGTAATTCCTTGCATAAATGTTACTTTTTTTAGGTGAGTTACGATCGGTGCACTCCTCGCACCACTGCGTCCGGGGCGACAGAGGGGCGTAAACACGCACACCCGTAACCCACCCGTGACACGTCGCCTTCGTCGTTGGACCGACCACCGGAGCAGGTTGATTTGACGTCAGTGGTCGACACGACGGAATACCCCTTGAGGAGTACCCTTTCATCGACCGACGTTCGGGGAGGACGTCGGTCTTTCCTCGCGCGGTCAACCTCTCGGCGGGTGACGAACGCATAAATGTTACTTGCATATTGCCTTTAGTCGTGTTTTGTGATAATTCCGGGCAAGAGAGAGAGGGTGGTGAATTGTATTCTTACTCGGAAGTATAGAACTATTTAGAAATAACGCTTGGATAAGTAAAATTTTCAACAAGTCTTTCAAAGCAAACAATTAAAAAATCTGACCCAAAATCAAACCTGCCAAACCAAAACAAAAGGAAAAATTCCATAACCTTTATGCTAACTGCACAGTTGACTCCGCAGATGACGTGGTGGCTAATATACCAACCTACCGAGCCAGTGTCGTGAGTTCGATTCCCATTTTTCATTTTGCTCAAATACATTATTGGCTCGAGCCTCCTCCACAATAGGACGGAAATTAAACTTACTATACCATGCTGATCAGACAGGTTGGTATAGGGTTTCATTTCGAGTATTCCTTCTCTTGCACAGATGTTGTTGTTGAATGTACATATTATATCCCTTGTTCGTCTTTTACGACATCCACGGGCAAGATAGAGAGTGATGAATTGTATTCTTACTCCGTCACCACACGGCAATAATCAAATAGTTGTTCCGAATCTGAGTGTAATTTGTCTCCGTCAAATTTTATATTTGTATAGTCCTCCGCAATACAATGATTATTTCCCTTAGTATCGAATATTTGTTTAGGAAAATAAGACAAAAGAATCTAACAGCAAACGACTGTAGTCCAAATTGGCTAAAAGCTTCTCTTGGTCATCCACTTCCCATAAATTAAGTGACACTCCGGAAACGAGTTACGATGTATCTACAAGTTATTAAAAGTATTTTAAGATATACAAGTCAGCTGCGTCCCTATTAACACTAATATAGTGCATTACTTTAAAAGTTAAATTTTAACCCATAATTATATAGTAATTCATATGGTCCACTTTTTGAGGTTAATGAATAATTTAATTAGCTACCGTTAAATAAAATAGAAATAAACAGACGGTATAAAGGTTTAGTGATCTTCCATATCGAAAAGGTTCAATTCCCGCGGGGGACAGTTCTTTGTGCAAATTCATATCATCTATACAAATAAATAAAATTGAAGTGTTTGTTTGTAATGTCAAAATACTGAGCTTTTTTATGCTCACACGGTTATTTGAATGACACTTATGTCTAAAATACCTGTATCCTCCTTTGCCTCACATATGGCTGCGAAACCTGGTCACTCAGTAAACTCCAAAGAGACAGTGTAGTGCATTGCCAAAGAGCCATGGAGAGGATCATGATCGGCGTCAAAAAGACACCTTCATAAGATCAAAAACCAGAGTAACAGACGTGCTAAATAAGATAGACCAACTAAATTGGAGGTGGACAGGCCATTTACTACGATGTACCCAGGAAAAAGTGACCAAGATAGTTACTGAATGGTACCCTAGAGATGGAAAAAGAAATAGAGGAAGGCAAAGAAGGAGATGGCCAGACGAAATAAAACTAACAGCTGGGCCCAACTGGCGGAGAATTGCAAAAGACAGAATGCAATGGCAAATGTTAGAGGAGGCCTATGCCAAGAGCCACACTAAGAGACTTTCTATAAGAAGACATTAGTCATGACAAAAAAAAATATGAAATAGTTCAGGATAAGAGGCTGATTGATTAATTGATATGTCTAAAATAAGATTAAAATAAATTTTGCCTGTCTGCATATTGTAATTCTATAGTCGTCTTTTATGATACCCACGGGCAAGAAAGGGGTGACGAATTGTATTCTTACTGTCATCATACGGAAAAGCAAAGAATTTTGTTTAAATTTAACGACCAGCCTTGCCTGCTACTGTATTCATAAAACTATTTTTAATGTTTAACCGAATCAAAATCCAATAATAGTAAAACTAACCTAAAATTTAATAGTCCAAGTTAATTATTTTTATTAATTATAAACATTAGACTTAGAGCTATTTTATATTTTAATGCCATATCATAAAATATTCAACAAAACTGATTGATTTAATAAGAATATTAGATAGAAAGCGTTCGGAAGCCGGTTTCGATTAACATATTATGATGAGTCGGACAATTAACGCCATCTTTATTAATAACCATAGACTATACTAGTAGATAGTGATGTGACAGGATTATCGACTAACCGCTAGATCGATCGATTAATATATTATGTTTATTGCTGGGAATATTAGGTTATTTGTTGTGGAATTTAGATAGTAATATTGGTTAGTGATGTTATTATTGATGATGTTGATATAAAATGAATAAATTAGTTTAATAAATCAGAGAATATGATAAAATACTAGAATATGATACGATAGTGTGTTTTCATGTATTGCCAAAATTCCTAGAGAAACCTTTAACTAGCGTAATCTTCACTCTGTAAAAGACGAAACTCTAGCTAAATTTAAATGACACACCTAATCGACATCTTTTTGTGTGTGTGTGTGTTTGCTGTAAAGCTTAACAGCTTTGTGCGGACTATGAGTGAGTGCTAAGTGCTCTTAACTCGGAGTTAATTGACACTGCCAGCAATGACTTATTTTTTCGAAGTAAAATCTTATACCAACCAACTAAATTGATGTATATACTACAATGGTCAGACACCATTGTAGTATATACATCAATTTCCCTCCTATTGTGAAAGTCCAAGCCCAGCACCGTCCCAACTAGGTGGACTGACGACATTCTCAAAGTCGCAGGGAACGGTTGGATGCAAGTGGCGCAGGACCGTTCCGAGTGGCATTCTCGTGGGGAGGCCTATGTCCAGCAGTGGACGTCTGTAGGCTGATGGATGGATGGATGGAGCCCAGCATTGAAACATAGATACCTACTACGATAACTATAAAGGAATATTTCTTGATGTCTTTTAATCATCATCACAGCTTATGTACATCCCGCTACTGGGCAAGAGCCTCCTCCGTAAAGCTAGAAAATTCGGCCTACTATACCACGCTGGTAAGGCGGGTTGATATAGGATTTTATTTCGAGTTTTTCTTCTCTTGCATAGATATTAAATGCTTATTATATCCCTTAACTATCTTTTACGATACCTATGGGCAAGATAGGAGATGGTGAATTGTATTCTTACTCCCTCACCATACGGAAAAATATCTCTCTGTCTGAAATGATGTCTTTTAATCATCATTTGCCTGGCCTCATCCCACGCTAAGTGGGGTCGGCACTACATATTTTACCTTACATAGCCTCCTATCAGTCGTCATATTTGCACTCACTGCTTTCATACGCATATCCTCATTCATACAATCCATCCATCTCTTCTTGGGTCTCCCACGCTTCTTGAAATGATGATGCCTTTTAATTATCATCATCATTCATTATTTCAGCCTATCGCTATCCACTGCTGGACGTAGGCCTCCCTCATGTTACGCCACAAATTTCGGTTCTGTGCCGCCTGCATCCAACGACGCCCAGCAATTTTCACCAGGTCGTCGGTCCACCTAGTTGAGGGGCGTTCTACACTGCGTCGTCCGATACGTGGTCCCCACTCGAGAACCTTTCTTCCCCAGCGGTTGTCGGTTCGTCGAGCGATGTGGCCTGCCCATTCCTTTTAATATGAAACTTATATTGGTACAATTTATTACTCGTCATACATCTGTTAAAGCGCAATATTACAGTTAACTAATACAGTTTCACACTATCAGAAGTTTATTATTTTAATCATAATAAGAAAAATATATTCGTGTTTAAACTAATTATCGATGTCGGCTAATCGACAAATAAAAAAATGTTGATGTTTGTCACATCACTAAAGTTATTCGTGTTGAATACAAATAGGTGAATATTATCATTTATTGATATTGCTTTAAATATAAAATAACGAATAAATAAATTTGTTTTGTTGTACAAGTTATACCACTTAAGATAGAAGATTGTAATTTATAAAATTACTAGCTGGCCCAACAGACGTTGTTCTGTTCAAATAAAAAAAAAATCTCTTTGAAATCGATCGCAGCGCCACCTACCAGATGAATCTAAACAAAAAAGGTCCATTAGAAAATTTTGTATAGTTGTTAAGTTTTCTTAAAATTACTAATTTCCTACGCAACTTTCTTAATTATTTTTCCCGTAAAAACCTTTTTCAAAGTACCTATTAGAAAACAAAATAAAAGATGAACGAAATCTGTAAAGTCGTTCTGATGTTATGTTATTCTCCTGCCCGAACAGTGCCACCTATCGGTTCCAATTGTGAATCTAAACCATCTTCGAATCCCCTGGAACACATACAAAAAATTTCATCAACATCGATCCAGCCGTTTAGGAGGAGTTCATACACACGTACACAAGAAATATATATAAAGACTAGCAACCCGCCCTCGCTTCACTTCGGATTCAATCGCCTTACTCGCGTAGTTGCCGTTCTTGTGGGAATACTGGGATAAAATATAGCCTATGTTACTCCCTGATAGCTTTCCATTGGTGAAAGAATTTTTGAAATCGATTTGGTGGTTTAAGCGTGAAAGCGTGACAAATAAACTTAGTCTCAAATTAGTAAGGATCATCACAGAGCATATATGTCCCACTGCTGGGCTCGAGCCTCCTCCACAATAGGAGGGAAATTTCTTACCACTTACCACGCTTAATTTTGAATTTTCTTCTCCTGCATAGATGTTGTATGCATATTATTTATGTATTTAATAAATAAATAAGTAATTGTAAGCAGCTGCTTACAATAAATCTATCTTATCCTACCAAAAAATAAAATTGGAGTGTCTGTTTGTAATGTCAAAATAATAGGCTTTTTTCATGCTCACACGGTTATTTGCACGACACCTATGCCTAAAATTTTGCTATTTTGCAATTAAAAAAATTTTGTCTGTCTGTCTGTCTGTTTGTTCCGGGTAATCTTCAAAACGGCTGGACCGATTTCAAAAATTCTTTCACCAATGGAAAGCTATAATATCAGGGCGTAAACTAGGCTATATTTTATCCCGGTATTCCCACGGGAACGGGAACTACGCGGGTAAAACGACTATAACCGAAGCGAAGCGAGGGCGGGTTGCTAGTTAAAAATAAAATTGTTAAGCAGAGAATTAAATTCAAATAAATGATGGTCGAATTACGACCACTCGATGACCATTAGTGTGTAAATGTTTTTATATCTCTAACAGGCATATGCATTATACCTTATAAGGTGTTACTTTATGACCATAAATCAACTGCACAGATGTTAAGTGGTTAAGATACCGACGTAGTGTGCCAGTGTCACGGATTCGAATCCCACTCAGTAAAACACTGCGATCCACAAATTGTTTTTCTGAGTCTGGATGTAATTTGCGTCCGTTAATTATAATGTTAGTTAAGTCCACCGCAATACAAGAATTAGGTATTTCATTAGTGCAAGGTTTGTCTCATTTTATCGTAACTCATGTTGGGCTCGGGTGTCCTGCATTGTGGGAGGGAATTTGACCTACTATAAGTACCACGCTCGTCAGACAGCTTAGTATAGGGTTTTGTTTGGAGATTTCCTTCTCTTGCATAGACGTTATATGAATATTATATTTTTAAATGTTTTTATCTTATAATAAGCAACCTTATAAGTAGTTGCTTTTTTTTTTACCATAAATCAAATGCACAGATGGCGTAGTGGTTAAGATGCCGACCTGGCGTGCTAGTATCGCGAGTTCGAATCCCACAAAGGTTGTTTGTCGATATGAAAAAGAAAAAGATTTCTATTGTGTGTCCTAACAGTGGGGCATATACGGGGTGTATCAGGTTATGGGGCAACTGGTCAAACGGAAGATAGGCAATGGTGGCAGGAACACATAAAAAAATTGAAGGAAAAATGTCGATTCGTTAATGAATTAGATATATGTAAAGTTTTCAATTTTGTCATAGCTTTTTCGTGTAAATCTGATTAAAATGTATAAAGTCAGTGATACTTAATATGCAACATATTCGTATTTTGTTAAATGTTAATTAGAAATTGAAAAAATCAATGATTACGTTCGCATAAGCAAAACAAACTTCGCTTTAAATCAGCTGATCGGCCGATGCCCGTCCCCGAGTCGCGTTTTTACCTACGCTACCATTGAAGCGTTTGCGCAATTCCTACCTATTCATACTGTCGAAGCTTTACATGCCTACATCTATCCTGTCTATACATGCCTACATAATACGTAACATTTAAGACATAGACTGTTTAACCCACATTTTTGAAATCACTTTAACTTTTATGCTATATTGTTTTTTGTGTAATATACATTTTAATTACGATCTATGACCGGTAAACTACAACATACTCGAACAGTTGCCCCATAACCTGATACACCCTGTATAATAATGAAGTAATGCAAAAAATATAAAAAAATGTGTACAATATCACAGTTTTCGTAGTCAATTTAAACAAGTTTATATATTAACATATTAATAGTGAGTCCGTTCGCGTCATGGTTGACTGCGAGGCGCCATTAAACTTTTAAATCTTCCTATTTTCATATAGTCAGTTATCAACTTGAGGTCAGCACAACTTGATTTGTTAAGAAATTTGGACGTGACAACGTCTTATAATTCGATGGAGCCGGCTGCACACACGAAAAAACATGACGTATGCGGCGTTACCTCGCTCTGAGGCGTTCCATTTAAGGCTTGATCCATACAAAAGATCTATCAAACAAATAAAATAAAAATTTTCTTTTGAAAAATGAAACCATTCCATCAGTATTTTCTTATAACGTTGTCACGTTCAACTATCGTCAGTAAACCGACTTTACACACAACCGATTTTTAATGAACCCTCAGATCAAAGTACTTATCGCTCAGGAATCTCTCATCTCGGCTCATAAACATCACCGACATTGTCAGGTTCGAGCCTCCTCCATAATATGAGGGAAATTGATCTTACTATACCATGCTGGTCAGACAGGTTGACGACAGGTATAGGGTTTTGTTTCGAGATTGCCTTCTCTTGCATAGATATTATATGCGTATTACAATTAGTGAATGGAGATTGACAAGGAGAATTTATAGGACGAATGTGGACGCAAGTGTTGGAAGGGGAAGACCACGGCGGTCACGATCAAATCGGAGACGTTCTTAAGAAAGACCAGGTTAAAAGTAACCTAAACCGAAGAACATGCATGAGGAGATTAATGAATGTGGAGGAGGTGAAGGTGGTATGTCAAGATCGTAGCAAGTAGGGGGAAGTGGTCTCTGCCTACCCCTTATGGGAAAGAGGCGTGAATATATGAATCCCTTAGTCATCTTTTACGACATCCACAGTGGAATGGTGAATGATATTCTTACTCCGTCACCACACAGAAATCGGAACCTCTATGATAGCTATGTAAGTGATGGTCTAAACAGATTACAAAGGGAGTGATGGCTGCTCTAGTAGTTAACTCGTGATCGGGTGCTGCTTCTGGGATGTCATCATCATCTCAACCTATATAAATCCGTTAAGCTCAGGTCTCCATCGCAATGGGAGGGAAATTAACCTTCTATTCCAAGCTGCTCAGGCGTGTTGGCAGGATTTCATTTTGAGTTTTCCTACCTACTCAATTTGCCTCCTAATATGGATGAGGCTCGAACCCAACACTGGTACAAGAACGTATATGAGCTGAAACATGAATCAAAATAATTTAGAAAAAATAAAGTTATAGACAAAGCCTCTAAGTTTCTTGTCGGATCTTCTCAGTAGCTGTCGCGTTCTTATATGAACATTTTCCCCTTTTTATGACGAAAAGTCAATAAATATTGCAGTTAAAGTCAGTTGATTCTTTTTCTAAGAACATATAATAATATCCTGTACCTGACTACCATTTATACACGTAATATTACCTCTATTACGAAGTATTGACACTGATCTTCCAGTCTAAAATCTTTTTCTTTGTCAACAGGTGTTAATCCCCGTAAACAAAGAAGAGAACGCACGACCTTCACACGTGCCCAATTGGATGTGCTAGAAGCGCTGTTCGGGAAGACAAGGTATCCGGACATCTTCATGAGAGAAGAAGTAGCTTTGAAAATTAATTTACCGGAGTCTAGAGTTCAGGTAAGCAGCATGATAGGAGTTTTTGGTCCAGACGACCGTCTTAGCATACTTTATTTTCAAAGACACCCTGCACTAAGGAAAGTAGTCCTTGTATTGCGGGGGTTGGAATACTCAAAACCCTATACCAACCTGTCTGCCCAGCGTGCTATAATAAAGTCAATATCCCTCCTGGATGGTGGAGGCTCGAGCCCAGCAGTAGGACATACCTATTTGAGCCGAAATGATGAATGATACTTGCGAGGGATTTTACAAACATATAATTAACGGACACAAATCACATCCAGACACAGAACAACAATTTGTAGATCGCACAAAGTGTTGTCCTGCCTGGGATTCGAACTCCTGACACTGTAGGTCGGTCTTAACCACGGTGCCATCTGTGTAGTCAAAACTTTCGACACTGATAATGGCATAGTGGTCTCAGTCACGGTGACCTTTTATATCAGCGTCCTGGGTGTGATTGGGGGCATTTTTTGTTTGATTTTTGCCATTTCATTTCAGTTCAAATACGTCCCAGTGTTGGATTCGAGCCTCCTCCACAATAGGAGGGAAATAGACCATACCAAACCATGCTAGTCAGACTGGTTGGTATAGGGTTTTATTTCGTGTTTTCCTTCTCTTGCATAGATGTTATATGCGTATTATACCCCTTAGTCGTCTTTTACGACATCCACAGGCAAGACAGGGAGTGGTGAATTGCATTCTTACTCCGTCACCACAAAGATAATTTATCCACACAAAAATCAACGGTTAAACCTGACCATGAAATCATGATCGCTCACTTAGAAAGCTTATATCATCGTGTATTCTTAAATTCTTGACCTGTATGGTGGTAACTACTCTTGTGTGTTATAAAAGACGATTAACTGACGCCGGCTGATCGACAATTACATTTCCCATAGAGAGTTGATATCAAACAGGCGACCAATCATAAAATTATTGCTAATAACTTTTGCAATACGTATTATGATAGGAGAGTTTATGTTGTCAATGACGATGATGATGATGACTTTAACACCATTGCTCCCAAAGAAAAAAAAGTTAAATAGGACAAATAAAATTTCCCTGGAAGAGGAATTTGAAGTTGATTCGGTGTCGCCGCCATGTATAATAACGATTCCCTAAAAGCCTCTAAGTACTTTAACAACTTATCGACATTGACGCAAAACAATCGAATAATTCGATATTCAAATTTCAAAATCAGAACGTAATTCGATTGGTCGCGCTAATGCTCAATCCGTGTATAAATGAGACGTTTGAACGAATTAGAACTCAGTCAACCGTTGCACTTCGACGGTGGTAGATGGGATTTTAATAATTTTATTTTTAATAGCGTTTTGGGTGGCTCCCGTTATGATGGATTATATTCATATTAGATGCGCTATCTTGACTTAATTGAAACTTAATAATATACGGATTTTCCCCGCTTGCTTGACGAGAAATATATTATAATGTATTAACTAGATTATGAATAGTTTATAGTTGCGTAAGATAGTAAGCGTGTACAATATAGATAAAAACGACTTATAAACACGAATCATAACCGGTTTCTTTAAGGTTTAATAAAAAAGTCTAAGACCATCTCAGAATTTATTAGTTAAACGAAAAAATGACTATGTCAAGGCGTTTTCTATGGTCATCCGTAAGGATCCATATGTTTATCCTTTCCTGTCTGTGAGAGTGTGAATGTCCTAAAAGACGACTAAATGAAAGCAGATAACATCATTGTAAGAGAAGAAAAATTTGACCCACGTAGTTCCTGCTTCTTTGTGTGGGGATTAAAATATAGCCGTTGTAACGCCCTGATAATGTAGCTTTCTATTGGAAAATGAAATTTTAAAATCTGCTTTACTGGTTACGCGAAACTTTTAATTTAAAACAGATTTTAATCGTTTTAAACCCGCAACAAATTTAATTAGAAAAGAGCAAGAGTTGCAAAAGAATTATTCCACCTCCCCCTATGCAATGTAGGAGGCAAGAAACAAAATTGACTAGTAACTCACTAAATAAGAGGGTGTACAGCTACTAAAATTCCTAATGCACACCACTGCGGATACTGAGCAGCTTACTGAGGCTTCATTTAAGCCTTTTGGAATAGAAACTCGCAAACCGCATAGAAATTTTCTTGAATTGCTACAAGATCCGTATAATAATACTCCAAGTGTGACTTGCAAACTGTCTTATTTAATATCGCGGTCGTTTCGCAAGAGGGGCACTATCAAAGAATGTGGTGCGCTAAATGTTCATACTCGTAGTCAGAAATTAGCCCATATAATGGTCAACCTCCAGCTGTGGCTGGGTTATCTACGCCTGGCCGCAAAAAGAACATATTTTCCCAGTTCTTACAATATTTTTTATTAGTGCTCCGCTTCTATTGGTCGGAAGGTGGTTTTATAACCTAGCCTACTAGTCATAAACCATTACCATATCGATTTCTGATGATTACGCGAATATTGGTAGGACCACACTGTCGACAGTTATATGTCTACAGCCGCGGGCCGGTCCGTCTGGGGTAGTACCACACTGAGCAGAAAATCGACGTCTGAGTAGTAGCAATTAGTTACTGCTCTTCGTTCGGTGAGCGAGAGAGCCAGAAGCGCAACTTTCTGAGGGTGTTTGCGTGTGGAGGGTTTTGGTGGTGCCCTTGGTATCACCGAACCTCAATGCACTCATTCACACTCCCTTCACTTTCTTCGCGGTAGGCAGCGGTTTTGTAAAGGTCCATGAGCGACAGCAACACTTACCATCAGGTGTACTGTTTGCTTGTTTGCCACCGTCTGTAATAAAAAAAAAATATTACACATCCTTACTTAATATTATAAATGCGAAAGTAAGTTTGTTTGTTACGCTTTCACTTAAACTACCGAACCGATTTCGAGAATTCTTTCACCAATGGAAAGCCATAATCTCAGGGAGTAACATAGGCTATATTTCATCACGGTATTCCTACGGGAACGGAAACTATGCGAGTAAGGCGACTGAAACCGAAGCGAAGCTTGGTCGGGTTGTAAATAATACTACTTTACGGATTTTACCGCGTTTGTATTTGATTTATGATTACCCGACATTTCGAACACTTTACAGCATTCATGGTCCGTGTAGAGTATTTGAAACGTCGGGCAATCACAAATCCATACTAATATTATAAATGCGAAAGTAAGGATGTTTGTTTGTTTGTTTGTAACGCTTTCACGCTTAAACCACCGAACCGATTTCAAAAATTCTTTCACCAATGGAAAGCTATAATATCAGGGAGTAACATAGGCTACATTTTATCCCGGTATTCCTACTGGAACAGGAACTACGCGGGTTTCAGTGACTGAAACCGAAGCGAAGCGAGGACGGGTTGCTAGTCAAATATAAACGCGATAAAATTCGTAGTTTTATTTACAACTAGGATACAACTTTCATGTTGTTGGTAAGTGGTAGCGAGTTCAGTAAGTTTATGAGTAAAAAGAGTATTAATATACCTTTTCGTTGTAGAATCTTTAATACTATTTCTTATTAATTTACTTTTAATCCTTTCCTTCAAAATGTGTACTGCATAGATGTGTTAAGACCGAGCGTACGAAGTACTAATTACTAAGACTATGCTAAAACAATATGTTTGAACATTTGTAAGTGCGTTATATGAAAAAGCTAGCCGACCCGGCGAACTTTGTACCGCCATAATTTTTTTTCGTAAATATATTTTCTAAATTTCCAAAAATATAGTCTGTCTATAGCTGTCATTTGCGTTTTGTTATTACATAATGTGTTTTTGTTATACCAACGTTTTATAGTGACTTGTATTCTCTTTGACGTTTTATGTCAAGTTCCACGGGAACCCGATCGAACGGGATAAAAAGTAGCCTATGTCCGTCTCTTGGTACTAAGCTTCCTTGAGTTATAAATAGTGTAACTAACACGACTTTCCTTTATATATATAGACTAGCAACCCGCCCTCGCTTCGCTTCGGTTATAGATTATAGTCGTTTTACCCTCGTAGTTCCCGTTCCCGTGGGAATACCGGGATAAAATATAGCCTAGTTTACGCCCTGACATTATAGCTTTCCATTGGTGAAAGAATTTTTGAAATCGGTCCAGCCGTTTTGAAGATTACCCGGAACAAACAGACAGACAGACAAACATTTTTTAATTGCTATTTTAGGCATAGGTGTCGTGCAAATAACCGTGTGAGCATGAAAAAAGCCTATTATTTTGACATTACAAACAGACACTCCAATTTTATTTATTGGTATAGATATTACTAAATCTTTTGCAATATGTACAATGGAAGAACAGTACATATTGCGTCAACCCCAAAAAATTAGAACAAGAGTAGAATAAGGGATGGTTTATGCTCATTACGTGTAACAAGCTAATTTAAATCGAAAACAGACTATACATTTACATACGTTTATGATTTCAGAGATAACGTCATTTAATTAATATAATGATGTATACAAACTAGGGTACTGACGTTTTGATTTGCTAAATGATGTGAGGGATATTTAATCAGTTGGATAACGTATCTGTTGATCATTTAGTGGATTAGATCAAAGGCCATGTCAATTAAAATTTATTTGATATCGTCATTCCCTATCACTGCTATCGTCATTACCTATATGTAGTACTTATAGTAAAATATAGTGACTACATTTTAAATAGTGATTATCTGTATATAGTGGCTACCTATATGTCGTGTCTGGCTATGCGTAGCTACTACCTTTAGGTACACTATATGTCCCACTACTGGGCTCGAGTCTCCTTCATAGTAAGAGGGAAATTGACTTATTACACCACGGTGGTCTGACGTGTTGGTATAGCGTTTTAAGTTATCCTTCTCTTGCATATGCATCATATCATGTTATATGCAAATTATAACTTAAATAAGAACACAAAGTAGTCGTGAAAACTGCCGACAGAAATGAAAAATTAAAACTATGAGCAGTTATTTTTTTTAATATACAATTTAAATGTTTTGATGACGATTTCATTTCTCTCTTATGCTAAAAACATACTTATTAAAAAAATATATATTTTTCTTCTTTTTAAATTATCAATTATTAGTCACAACATGCAATACCGCATCTGTTACTTTTAACTTCAACAAAAAATACGATATTAACTCATTATTAGGGGGACTGATATAAAAGCAGGGGGATGATAATCCGTGGTAGCTATGGCTAAACACGTCGTTCTATTCAACGGCCGTGTTACCATATCTGTACCGCCCGTTCCGGTATACTTTTGTAATGTCATCGTCGAAATTAATTATTATAAAGCAAATTATGTTAATGGTTGAATTATATTTCCGTGTGGTGACTGAGTAAAAATCATCATTCCCTATCCTGCCCGTAGGTACAAGACGACTAAGGGATATAATATGCATATAACATCTATACGAAAGATAAAATCAACATTCAGTCAATCGCCGTCCACTGCTAGTTTCTCCCTCATGTTTCGTCACAAAGTGCGGTCCTATTCCGCCTGCATCCAACAACGCAAATTCAATCAGGTCTTCGGTCCACCTAGTGGGGGAGGCGTCCTACACTGCGTCGTCCGATACGTGGTCGCCACTCGAGAACCATTCTTCTCCAGCGGTTGTCGGTTCGTCGAGCGATGTGGCCCGCCTATTGTCAATTCAGTCACTGTATTGATACCTGTATTAGGTACTTACAAAGGAATTATATTTGTATGCATTCATCATTGTCATACTAATCTTATCCTAATTACTTGGAGTCGATGCGGTCTGTGGTCTTGGTATTGCAAAGGTCCATGTGCGGCAGGATCACTTACCATCAGGTGTACTGCTTGCTCGTTTGCCACCATTGGCAATAAAAAGTACTTTTTTACATATTTCACATACTTTTTCACATATTACAAAAGTTATTGGCAATAGTTTTATGGTCGCCTGCTAGACGTCATCCCTCCTTGTAATTGCAATTCTTGATCATCATCACCACAGCTGGGCTCGAGCCTCCTCCACAATGGGAGCGAAATTTACCTACTCTACCACGCTGATCAGACGATTTGGTATAGAGTTTTATTTCGAGTTTTCCTTCTCTTGCATAGATATTACCTCGCATAATCTCTTAGTCGTCTTTTACGACACCCACGGGCGAGAAAAGGGGTGATGAATTGTATTCTTACTCCGTCAACTCACGGAAAATTTGTTGGTCAGACCGTATCAGATGGAGTTCGCCCTGGTCAGCTCTTAGTCGTATGATATTCAGAAGTATTCTAAGGATTGGTAGTATTTGTAGCTACTACCACTCGGCACATTTATATTTCTATAGAAAAGATATAGTTTTTTTTGTGTGACTTAATTGTTAGTCGCAGATGGCTGTGACAACTTTACCCAGACTGATGTGTGAACGCTGAGGGCTCTCAACCCACTAAAGTTAAGCGACCGGTCTCGAGGGCACCCCTGTGGGGTACGGGCCTCGGTTCGGGGGGACGCTGGCAAAATGGGCATTCCCACGTTTAGGATTCTACTGCGGCACGATTTCCGTCCTCGGCGGCGAAGGCGGAATCGTGGATAATTACGTATCAGGGCCGCTGGCTGTGTACGCCTCGGTCTGGGCGAAAAGTTATTGTAAGTCAACCCCCTATTATAACTGAACTGTGTCACAAATTACTTCTCACATTCTCGCTTACAGTTTGCCGAGAGGATTATAAATGATTTATTTAGCGTACGTGAGTTTGTGGTCGTGAGGTACGAATCGTTTTAGTTCTTTTTTTTTACTTTTTTTATTATATTCGCGGTAATGCATTTCAGTTAGGAAAAAAAGGACATTTTTGATAATTGTTATGTTATAAATGCGATATTTTTTTACTTTTTGGCTATGATATTCTTTCGCATAATAAGGAAATTAATCTTATACATCCCAAACCTTTCTGTCTGGTGAAGAATGTTAATGCCAGATAACATGACGATAAGTGAAGGCAAACTTTCAAGTTTTGTTTGAACCTATCACCTACGTCAGCCTATCTGACTAATCGGAGATTATGGCTTTTACCACCTTAGAAAAAAAAACAGATTCGATATGTTAATTTTAAGTTTGTATGTCATTACTGATATTTTTTGAAAGGCCAATATGGAATTTTTTTTCCTATTACGAGTACCATTTATGAGAATTCTCTAAATAGCTTCCCGAAAAACGGTGTCTATCCTTCCGTATATCCCTATCTTGTCGTATCCAAGACAAGAGCCAAATTTGACTAACCTTGGTTTTGAAGAAAATAAAAAACATGTAAATCGAGTTTAACATACTTTATATCGTTTTGACCAATTAAATGCATCGACAATCATTATTTGCCAATAGGAATCATAAAAAAATGGCATTAGATGAGTCGACAGCAGCGCCTTCCACTATCTTTTATGCCTTTGTCGAATGATGGATATTAATATTGATAGACGATAGATTATGACATTATATTTTTGCTCTTTACCAACAGGTCTGGTTCAAAAACCGAAGAGCGAAATGCCGTCAACAGCTCCAACAGCAAACGAACACCCAAATATCCAGTAAAACAACATCGAGTTCCAAAACTTCACTATCAAACTCCAACGTGAAAACATCAACAAGTTCATCCAAGATCACCACATCAAAATCCTTAACCAGCTCCTCAAACGTAGCTACAACACAAAACTCTAGCATTACGACATCATCACCAAATCTTCCTATAACGCCAACAACATCAGTCAGTCCCCCAATTAATGTTATCTGTAAGAAAGAGTCTGCTACAACCAATTACGAAACCTCTCCGTTAACCAAAAACAATAGTCTTACATCTCTTTCACATTACAATTCCAATGAGCTGAGAATAAGTGGAAAGGATTCATCGCCTTCCGAACCCGTTTCCAATATTCACGGATATGGCGTGACTCCGAAACAAGAGTTATACAGCAGTCCAAAACGGCTAGATTATTCAAGCAAGTTAGATTATTCGGAGAAATTTGGAAGCAATCTTGTCAAAGACCAATATAGTTCTCGATTAACGGGAAACTTGACTCCATTAGGGTCCAATTCGTCTATAATGACTACGCCTTCGCCTCCTATAACTCCTCAAAGTATAAATGGACCAGGGAACGTGTACCATCCGGATAGTTACAACAGTTTTCATTGGCCTGGCTCTTCGGACTACATCAGGAGTTATTCAACGTCACATCACCATCAGGGTTATGGGCAGAGTGCTTACAATTCACCGTATTATCCTAGTCAGGTAAGATTTTAAAATATTACCAAATAAAATGTTTTTGCGTATGGCAACTTTTTACATTTTTGATTGGAATAGTTTTGACGTTAGATTTATCGTTTTGTACAATTTTAAAATGTGTAATAATTTAATTTTTATGTAGTTGAATATATATTTTATTACATCTAATTAATTATTAAAATTCTTGTTTTTGCGTCTTTCTTAATGAAACTTCGCATTATTAAACTCTTTTAACCTCGCAATTCAATTAAATATATCGATATGTTAGAAACCATATAATAATCAACCCGGATACTTTAATGCTTCATTAAATTTACAATCATTTGTATAAAATGTGATATAATTCATAATTTATATGTATTTATTAAATTTTATATCTTAATATAATTTGATCGATTGAAGAATTTTTAACTTAAAAATATTCATAACGATTTCGCATTTCCATTTTTGGTGTTAAATGTGACAGCGTTTCTAATAAACATGTTGATATTACGATTAGAAACTAAACCAACTTTTCTGTTAGCAATCAAACACAGACAAATAAAAGACCTTTTCTTCATCTCGGCTCATATACGTGCTACTGTTGAGCTCGAGCCACCTCCACGATGGGAATGAAATTGATCTGCTTACCACACTGGTCAGGCGGATTGGTATACGAGTTTTATTTCGAGTATTTCTTCTCTTCCAGAGATGTGATCTGCCTATCATTACCCTCAGTCGTCTTTAACGCCACTCACAGGCACACAAGGTGGTGAATTGTATTCTTATTCCTTCATCACAAGGAAAATAAATCATGTCTTATCATTGATTTTAAGGTTAAATGTCTTTCTTACCCGTAGTGCAATTATTCTTAGATTATATAAGACTAGCGACCAGTCCCGGCTTCGCACGGGTCTAATGCTGATACTGAATATACTACAGAATGTCTTTATATACAACGTTCACAGCTTTTTTGTTATTAGACAATACAAACATGTTTAGAGGTTACTCTTGAAAGAGCGAAATATTATGCATGTATCTATACCAATAAATAAAATTGGAGTGTCTGTTTGTAATGTCAAAATAATAGGCTTTTTTTCATGCTCACACGGTTATTTACACGACACCTATGCCTAAAATACAGATTAAAAATGTTTGTCTATCTGTCTGTCTGTCTGTTTGTTCCGGGTAATCTTCAAAACGGCTGGACCGATTTCAAAAATTCTTTCACCAATGGAAAGCTATAATATTAGGGCGTAAACTAGGCTATATTTTATCCCGGTATTCCCACGGGAACGGGAACTACGCGGGTTAAACAACTAAAACCGAAGCGAAGCGAGGGCGGGTTGCTATTATTAAGGTTTTAGTATTAACGCTGAAAATACTAATAAATCATATATTTCAGATGGAGTATTTCAACGGCGCATCGGTTAATCAGACACACGGTAGTCACCACAGCCACAATTTGACAACCAATGGCAATCAACTCTACAACCAAGTCTCCTTCGGGAATCCATCTCCACCGGGGGCATGGGCTTCTCATCACAACATCCTATCATCGGGACCTGAATCCCCTGAAAACCAATCCCAAAATTCGCCACATTTGAGCATGCTTCAAGCATCACAAATAACGAACTTTTCAAACACCGGGAACAGTTATTTCGCTCCAGAAAAATATGGAATTAATATGGTTTAGTATATCTAGTCCCCTATTTTGTAGTTGTAAATAAAATTTGTATAGTAGTAACGGTTTTTTGTAGCATTTGTATGTTTTTGGTACATTTTTTTTGCATTCTGGCAACTGGTTTGTCTTAAAACGAATGTTTATATTTAAAATAAAATTTTGGAATGTTATTTATCGTTTAGTTTCAAACACTCCTTTCTCGTATATATTATAATTTCATGTTTGCCTGATTTGTCTTTTAATGGTTCATAATGCTACTTTACTAAACAGGAAATATGAAAATTTAATAATATACGATCAAAGTACATATCACCAAAAAGAATAACTCTAAAACAATTTTCACAAAACATACAAATTCTCTTTAAACCGTTCGTTATTTACTTCAACGTAGAAAGCGGTATTTATTTTGTGAATTTTTATTTTGAACAAGACCTACATTCATATTTGAAACTATTTTTTTTTTTTATAAATTGTAAAAATAAAATTCCATCTTAAATAGGACATAATGATTTTGAGCTTTGTTCAAAATAAATATTTACAAATTTTCGTGTTATTGATTTGTCAGCTAATAATGCTTTCATTTAACGATTTTCAACGAAATTATTGAGAGGCCTAAATATATGAATCGAAGGACAAGTATTGAAATGTTACTGCCATATTTTTTTTTACATTTTGCTATTCAAATATTATATTTAAGAAGGACACAAAAAAGTTTAACGTTTCATTATAGAATCTGGCTTAATCGTGAGACGTATTATTTGCGAAAAAAGAAACTTAGTTATATTATTATTATCCATTATAATTGCTAATAATATTTAAAAGAATTCATAAGAAGACTATTCAAGAACTGGGTATAACCTGGAACTGTCCTCCTACGACGTTCTGTAGATATGACTACTGAAAACACTATATTGTAGTTTTATTTCGTACAAATCCTTAAAATTTACATTTTAAATAGATATTTTTTCTGATAATTAAGTCATCGATATAAGTTTATTACCGTAATTTATGATATACATATATCTATTTGTATTATGATTTACTAGCAAAATGTAAAAAAAGTATAATATTCGGTGTTTTGTATAGTTATTTTTAAATCTGATAATGTTTTGTTGCGCCTGTGTAAAAAATACTACCACAAATCATATCACTTAAATGTATTTAAAGCAAGTAAAGTTTAGGCTACGTTTTAGTGAGAGAATTCGCTAAAATAAAGAAAATTTAAAAAAGTCTCGTACTTATATTAGAACTTATAACATGGACAACAAACTAAATATCGTTTGGCTAAGTTTTTATACATTTTATACAATATTTAAATAGAAAAATTACACAAAAATTTTTTGAATGAATTGTCATAACAATAGGGAAGATAATTTGGCAATTTTTATTACAAAAATTATATGGTGTTTTTTTTTTTTGGTTGGAATAGACAACTATTTAAATACTAATTTATTTTTTGAATCCATAAAAATATACGAGTTTTTAATATAAGTAACGGAACATAATTTCTATTGTATATAAATTGTATTTAAGAGTATTATTTTGTAAATGTGTGTTACTCCGAATGTATATGTGGGTTATTATTGTCTAGTTATAAGGATTTCCTATTTTTTTTTTTGTGTTTGATACTAGTGACCAATGCCATAATTTATAATATAAATTTTATTTTTAAAAAGCAATTTATTCGTCCAAATCGAACGCCATTTTATTCTAAAACTTCTTATAGGTTATTACAAAAATCATTCATTGATCTGTATTGAATTCAAATGAAAACGTTTGTACTTTATGTATACGTGTAATGAGAAGTTATACTTAATACAGAAATACTAGCTTTCCACAGACACTATAAATTTCTTCAACTTCTTTACAAATTTAAAAAAAATGTTTTTTTTTTTTGTAAATTGATCGCAGCGCTAACTACAACGATCCAATTATTAATCTAAACCATTTTTGCATCTATTCACACACCACACAAAATTTCATCAAAATCAAGTCCAGGCATTAAGAAGTAAAATCACATTGTAAATAAAACTGTTTTTCGAATTTTATCGCGTTTTATTTGACTTTTGATTGGACCATGTCCACTCGTAACCATGAACGCAACAAAATGTTAAAAAGGTCAGGCAATCAAAAATCAAATACAAACGCGATAAAATCCGTAAAATAGTTATATTTACAAATACTCGCGTAAACATCAGAATTCATTAAGTTCAGTCACGTACACATGTACAGAAACATTATATATATGCCCAATTCATAAATATTGTTTACGTTTAAAGTGTTTTAGGTTAAATTGGCAAATAGGTATTTGAGATCGTAAAATTTTCGCTAAATACTTGCGCTGTCTAAATTAAGCTTCAGTATACGCAACTTCGTAACTTGCTGAAAATATCTTCCTAATACTAATGTGCGGAAAGAATTAACTAAAAATATCCATATACCTACTCCTTTATTTAGAAAAAGAAGAAAAAAAGTTGATAAATTTATTATGCAGGCCAGATAACTGCTAATAAAAGCGATTGGAAAGGCTGGCCACACTTATTTATTCCCTATCCTTCGCTATGTACAGAAATTTAAAAAAAATGTTAATAAAATTCGTCACATATGTTATCTATAATTTGCGTGAAAAAATAAAACCCCCGGCACATGTAAATAATAATGAAAATGGCAATACACAGGATATTTATTGCCTGTGCCAAATGGCTAAAATGGCGATATGAAAATGTTTTTGTCTATTTCAAATCTCGCGGTTTGCATCGCAATAAATTATTAATAAAATAATTTAAAGAGATTATTAGTTAATTTATATTATTTTAACAAATGAATTTGGGAAATTATGGAAACGATTGTTTCAACATTAATAGTGAAGGAACTATTGGTATTACTTAACCATTGAATTGCAATATATTGCAAATACAAATTACAGATAATATCAAGTTGTATTCAATCTTTAAAAAAATAAAAAAATATTTATTAGCAAACAACTTTCATAGATCTTTTATTTTTTCTTCTCGATGGTTAAGTGATACCAGCGGCGAAAATTAAATTTCGCTCCGAAATTGCGTAGTATTTAAATGTAATGAAATTTGTAATTTATAGTAAATATTAAGCTTGAACATAGCTAAGTTAGTTAAATACATTAATTATACCGTTCTATAAAGAGTCAGTGTATTTTTTTTAGTTAAGTTGTATTAATTATTAACTGATAGCTATTGAAATATTGAATCCGAATATATGCATATAAAATACAACTTTTGTGTTTTCTTTTTGACAATCAACTTTCAAATCAAGCAACATTTTTATATACAGTTACTTAGAATCAATTGATTGATTGAAAGGCAGGCAATTTACAATATTACATAGGTAATATATTTAATTTTTTCCGTGTCATGACGGAGTAAGAATACAATTCACCCCTCCCTATCTTGCCCGTGGATGTCGTTTTAAATGACTAAGGGATATAATATGCATATAAAATCAATGCAAGAGAAGGAAAACTTGAAATAAAACCGTATACCAACCTATCTGATCAGCAGCAGCTGTTAAAGTCAATTTCCCTTCTATTGAGGAGGAGGCTCGAGAATTGAGCCTCGACTCTCGAGCCTCCTCCGAGCCCAACAGTGATTGTATGAGCTGAAATGATGATGATGATAATTTATTCCTCTCCCACCTGCTTTAGAAGAAGTCATGGCATACTGAAATCATATAAATTGATATTATCAGCCTACTCTTATCACAATTACATGGTGGACGCTATGTGTAGGTCTTAGAATACGTATAGAAGGTAAGTCCGCGCACAAAAAATTAAGCATTTAAATTAGAGCCTAATGGAGCTTACGCTTACGGGGAATTGTCCGTCACCCGCAGAGAGGCTGCGCGACGGCGACCGACGTCCCAGGACGTCGAGAGGTGAGGTTACCCGAAAGGGTATTCCGTCGGGCCGACCACTGACGACAAGTCACATCTGCTCCGGTGGTCGGCCCAACAACGAGGTGACGTGGGTATGGGTGGGTTATGGGCCCGCGCGTCGTCCTTTCGTTGCCCCGGACGCACTGGACCGCGCGTGCGCATACCATAGCCCACCCTTTAAAAAAAAATGGAGCTTACGCCGGAACGATCCGTAGCTCTTAAAAAATAAATAGGTAATTATGACGGTTTGTGTATACAAATGGTTTCACAACACATTTGAAAAAGATAAAAAGTGTATTAACATTACTTTTAAAAGTATTTCGACGATTTATGTTAATAAAAACAAAATTTTATTTTATAATTTGTATAGTGGTGTGCGTGTGTAATCGCTTGCACGCATGTAGTATTTTTGGCTTCATGTTTTTGATCGCTTAAGTACCGACACTATTCTTCTATACGTTATTATTCTAAGATGTAGATACTCTTCTTTCATACGGACACATTGTAAAAGTTATTGGCAATAGTTTTATAACCGGCCGCCTACTTAACATCCTCCTTGGGAATGTAATTGTTGATCAGACAGTTTGACCAGGTCTATGTAAACCCCTTAGTCATCTTTTACGACACTACCCGAGCAATGTAAGGATTAGTAATATTCGTAGCAACAGCAAAATGATTGTGTTACTAAAATACGTAATTACTATAAACCTACAAATAAGCTTTAAAACCTGTCCGTGTTGTGACCGAATGTGAATTTAATTCATCATACCCTTATTGCCGTGGATGTCATAAAAGATAACGAAGGGATACAATCATCATCATCGTCATTTCAGCCTATCGCCTCCCTCATGTTACGCTACAAAGCGCGATCCTGTGCCGCCTGCATCCAACGACACCCAGCAACGTTCACCACGTCGTCGGTCCACCTAGTGGGGGGGAAATCCTACACTACGTCATCCGATACGTGGTCGCCACTCGAGAACGTTTCTTCCCCAGCGTTTGTTGGGTCAAGCGATGTGGCCAGCCATTGCCACTACAGCGTGCTAATTCTTCATGCTATGTCGATTACATCCGTTCTTTCGCGGATTTCCAGGGAAATGAAAAAGAGTGAGATATGGAGATATAATCTATACGAGAGAACAACTAGATATAAAACCCTATAACAACCCTTCTGGCCAGCGTGGTATGAGGCTTCCTCTCTTTTATGGAGGAGCCCCAAGCCAGACGATAAGACTTATATAGCTTAAGAAAAAAGAAGAAATTAAAACTAGAAAATTCAGATACGGGGGCTACTGGGCTCGAGCCTCCTCTATATTGGTAGAGAAATGACCTGCGGGCGTATAGGTGAGTTGCTAAAGCGTTTTATTTCGAGTTTTCTTTCAACACAAGTGAAACCTTAATCCTTCTGTGACTTTGAACGCTGTAAGGTGTTCGAAATGTCGGACAATCAAAAATCAAATACAATCGCTATGAAATACATAAAATTAGTTTTATTTCAAAAGGAATATTACCCTTTATCTCTGTGGTGAAGGAGTAAGATTACACCACTCTCTACCTTGCCTGTGGATGTCGTAAAAGACGACTAAAGGACATAATATGCATCTGCAAGAGAAGGAAAACTCGAAGTGAAACCATATACCAACATGTCTGACGAGCTTGGTATAGTAGGGCAAATTCCCTCCCATTGTGGAGGAGGCCCGAGCCCAACAGTGGGTTGCGATGATGATGAGGATCCCAAGATGCTGTGAAAAATGTTAAAACAATATGCACACTTCTGTCTTCAGTCGCTTATAAATGATATAATATAACATCTATGTAAGAGAAGGAGAACTCGAAATAAAATCTTATACGAACCCGTCTGACCAGCGTGGTGTATTAAGTCAATTTGCCTCCCATCTTGAAGGAGAGCCGAGCCTAAAAATGAGACGTGTGTGGGCTAATACAATGATTTTTTTTTTGTGGGTGGGCTGCGGTCGGCGCGCCTCCGCACCACTCCGTCCGGGGCGACAGAGGGGCTTAAGCACGCAACTCCCGCAACCCACCCGAAAACCACGTCGCCTTCATCGTTGGGCCGACCACCGGAGCAGAGTTAACTTTTCGTCAGTGGTCGGCCTGACGGAATACCTGGGGTACCCTCCCATCGACCGGCGTCCCCCCCTCGGGGAGGACGTCGGTCTTTCCTCACGCGGTGGGCCTCTCGGCGGGTGACGGACTAATCCCCGGTCACGTCACCCGCGGCCTCGGCTAGGGCGGCATGAGGCGCAGGTAGTTGCGCCTGCGCTGCCCCATTCGCCGGCGGCGGATCTCCTCATCGAGTCTGCGCTCCTCGCGCAGGCGATCCGCCGCCTCCTTCTACGAGATCACTGCCTCGCAGAAGGCTGCGACTGCGTCCCAATTCCCGACGCTGTCGACCATCGCCCTAGCGATGGCCGGCAGCATCAGGTCGGCACCGATGATTGCGACGAGTTCACGGCGCTGCGTGGCCCAAGCGACGCAGGCCTCGAGCTTATGCTGCGCCGTGTCCTCGTCGCAATCGCAGTGGTGGCAGGACGGTGTACTCTCCCTGGCTAATATAATGATGATGATAACAATAAATAAAAGTGATTTATAAATAAATCTATTCCTACGGACTTTATCACATTTGTATTTGATTTTTGTCTGCCGACGTTTCGAATATTTTTCAGCGTTTATGGTCACGGGCGGACTCAGATTCAGATCGTCAAAAATCAAATAGAAATCCGTAAAAATTATATTTTTTTTTAATGTAATACTCGCGTAAACGGCAGAAGTTATCAAAGTTATTTATTAAAAGTCCTCCTTGCATATATTCTTTATTGGTTTGTTTGACACACGTGGGATACTCAGAATATTTGGCGAAAATGAGAAAAGGGTTCTATAGGTATTTTTTTTTAATATTATACATGGGAGAGGATACTCTCTCGGGGTATTCCGTCGGGCCGACCACTGAAGTCAAGGAACTCTGCACCGATGGTCAGCCCAAGGACGAAGTCGACGTGCTATCGTGTGGGTTACGGGGACGCGCACTGCCCTTCTGTCTGTCCCTCTGAGCCGGGCGGCGGGTACGCTGACCGTAGACCACCCCAAAAAATAAAACCAGCCTCTATACAAAGCGTCTGAATCAGTTTTCGAAACAGTATTTTCAGCCCGCTGCAGACACCTCGTTTATAGCCTGCGCGAACGTTGACAGCGCATCTTCAAGCGACGAAAATTGTATACCTTTGAGTTGATTAAAGGAATTGAAATTCTCTTTAAGGGAGTACAAAAGAAGTCACAAAGTGCTAGGTTAACACTGTAAGCAGGGACCCAGAAGTTTGATCGGCGTGCTGTCCAGGAAGTGTGTACGCGGGCCCGTTCACGTGGTTTATCAGTAGCCCGCGGAGCCCTGTGTTTTGTCGCTTGTTACTCACAACAGAGAAAACTTCTGCCAAGTGTTTGGTAGTATACCATTCAGCGTTGATACTTCTTTGATTCCGTAAAGACACCAAGTAACCATTCAAATTGTAAGAGTACGCTGTCAAAATTTTCTCCTCCCTTCTAAATCAAGCGACTTTGGTAAGCGTTGATTCATTTTTGAAGCACCCAAACCGTCAACTGACGCTTCGTTTTTGGGTCGTATTAATAAATCCAGGATTGCCAGGTGATGAACTGTAATAATGCCGTAAACACGCCAAGAGGAACCTGCTTCTAATTTGCTTGACATATCACGGCACCATTCCACCCGGACCTGCTTCTGAGCATCAATAATGTTGTGTAGCACCCATCATGCAATTTCATGATTTAAATTTTTTCACTTGATGGAAAATTCGCATATTACAACAACGTTGCGATTTAAACAGACAAAGTACCTACTCGACATTTGTTTGTCTTGCTCGCAAAGTACAAGCTAAGTCTAACTAGGAATCACTCGATTCAGAAAAGTGGGTAGCTGTTAAAACTAGCTGAGTTAGTTTGAGGGAATCCAAAAGGCCTAGAGGTTGCGCGCACAGACGCCATTTTTCAGTTTGGTAGGATCGTTGATAGGATACGCATTGGTAGGATCCTACATACAATATGGAATCAGTAGCTATGGGCGGATTTATAAATCTTATATCGATGAGATTTTCAAACTACAAACTAAAATATTAAAAACGATAGTGTCGCCTAATATTAAAAAACAATTTCAAAACAACGATATCGACCTATTTGAATATTGTAAAGTTTTACCCGTACATTCACACATTAAATTTGTACTACTGAAAGAAAATTTCTTTAACAAATCTCTAAGAAATCGTATTGAGCAACCTGTATGTACTAGGGCCATTTCTAAGAATAGACTCCGTACACAGCGCGCAAATAATATGTATGGTGAGCGCACGACCACTTATATTGTACCACGACTTATAAACGAACTACCCCCAAATTTGTATAATAGTGTAACACATCAAAATATTAAAGTAAAGCTTAAAAAATATTTTTTTAATAAAGGAATTTAGTTTAAAGAATGTGTAAGTTACACAACTTACAAGAATATGTAAAAAAAAATGAAGTGTGTATACACTTTTTCAAATATGTAGGTATAGTTGTATTATATACTCTCATTGATTACCACACAAACTTGTTTGTAAGTAGACTTTAGTAGCACGGGTTTAAACCTTAGTGGTTTTTAGTTGCTAATATTAACTAAATCTGTATTTTTTTTTTTGTATAAACAATAAATAAATAAAAAAAAAAAAAAAAAAAAGTTATCAGGAAATGTTTAACTTTGATTGAGGTATTGACTATATGAGTGATCGTTGAACTTGTAGTACCTAATCATGACACAAATCAAAAATGTACATGTAATCACTGCGATTAATAAATGAAATTAGATAATAATGGTAACCCAGTACACGACACTGGCAAAAGTTGCTGATGGCTAATGTCGGCATATTGCCAATACAAAAAAAAAATGGTAAAGCACAATCATCTCGGCTTATATATGTCCCACTGCTAGGCTTGAACCCCTCCACAATGGGAGGGAAGTTGACCTACTATGCCACGCTAGTCAGATGAGTTGGCATTTTTTTTTTTTTTATGTTTGGGCTATGGTAAGCGCACGCGCGGTCCAATCCGTCCGGGGCGATGAAAGGACGACGCGCGGGCCCATAACCCACCCGTACCCACGTCACCTCGTTGTTGGGCCGACCACCGGAGCAGATATGACTTGTCGTCAGTGGTCGGCCCGACGGAATACCCTTTCGGGTATCCTCACCTCTCGACGTACTGGGACGTCGGTCGCCGTCGCGCAGACGAGTTGGCATAGGGTTTTATTTAGATTTATTTTTCTCTTACAATTATTTTATCTGCATATCACTTAGTCTTTTAAGATCCACTGGCAAGAAAAGGGATGATGCATTGTATTCCTACTCCATCAACACGTGGATAAAATAAAGTATGTATATAATGATTTCTAATGTTTACGCGAGTATTATACATTATAAATAAAACTATTTTGCAGATTTTATCACGTTATTTTTGATTGATTTATTTTTGATTTCCGTGTGGTGACGGAGTAAGATTACAATTCACCACTCCCTATCTTGCCCGTGGATGTCGTAAAAGACGACTAAGAGATATAATATGCACATAGCATCTGTGCAAGAGAAGGAAAACTCGAAATAAAACCCTATACCAACATATCTGACCAGCGTGATATAGTAAGTCAAATGCCCTCCCATTGTGGAAGAGGCCCGATCCCAACAGTTGGACGTATGTGGGCTGCGATGATAATTTTTGATTTAATTTTGATTGCCCGAACGTTGCTCATGAGCGCTAGGTATAAAGTGTTCAAAGTATCGGGCAAAAATCAAATACAAACGTGATAAAATCCGTAAAACAGTTTTATTTACAATAAAATATAGAAGTTAAAGAAAAATAAAACGAAGGCAACGGCACGCGGTGCGGTCGAAGTAACACGATCCGAGTTCACCGACTGAAGCCCGAGGACAGAGCACCCACAACAACTTGCTACCAAACACACCGAGGACACTTAGAGCAATAGTTTTATGAAGAAACTTTACTTTTATGCAAAGAGGGAGATATGAAACAAAATTGGCTAATAAGGATGTATAATTATGTCAAGCGCAGCAGTAGAGGCAACGCTTAAGAAGCCTATATGTGAACTTTAGAATTGATTGTAATAGTAGATATAGCAAAAACGCTTTAATGCGGCAATTTTTTCGAATTGCTGCAAATAATGCTGAAATTCATGGCGATTTTTTTTTTTTAGGCGTGGATTACTGTCGGCGTATTCCTCGCCCGGCTCCGTCCGGGGCGACAGAGGGCGTAAGCACGCACACCCGTAACCCACCCATATAGCACGTCGCCTTCGTCGTTGGGCTGACCATTGGTGCAGAGTTCCTTGACTTCAGTGATCGACCTGACAGAATACCCCGAGAGAGTATCGGCGTCGCGAGGCTAACCTCTCCGCAGGCACCGAACTAAATCCCCGGTCCGGTCACCCGAAATTAAAAGCGCATAGCAACAATTGACAAGCGAGTTGGTTGTAGTAAATTTTAATAAAAGTTCTATTATCCATATGTTTAGTGATGCCGCAATTGATTTGCCTGACTTCTACCGTAAGTGGTAATAATATATATTTAAACCATCAACATACGGAGATGTCTTTTATTAAAATTGTAATGTACCGTAAAATTACTACAACATACCTGGAGCGAATACCGAACCATTTCCTGTATAACTGACTTCAAAATAGATTTACCTCATCATCATCTTGCTCTTATCCCAATTACTTGGGGTCGACGCAATATGTCATCTGTTTTGACATATTGCAAAAAGTTTCGGCAATGACTTTTATGACCGGCCGCCTGCCTGACATCAACCCTCCTTGGGAATGTAATCGTTGACCCAAATGGTACCAGATGGAGTTGGTCCGGGTCAATCTAGGGCTCTTAGTCGTCTTTTACGACACCCACGAGCAAAGCAAGGGTTGGTAGTATTCGAAGCCGCTACCACACAGCAAACAAAATAGATTTACCTATAATTAGAAAAAGATTAATAATTTCTATTTGGTCTCTTAGTTTTTAAGGTGCCGTACCAAAAGGGTAAAAACGGGACCCTATTACTGAGACTTCGCTGTCCGTCCGTCCGTTCGTCTGTCACCAAGCTGTATCTCAAGAACGGTGTTAGACAGTTGAAATTTTCACAGATGATGTATTTCTATTGCCGTTATAACAATAAATACTAAAAATAAAATAAATATTTAAGGGGGCCTCCCATATAACAAACTTGATTTTTTATAGATAATGGTACGGAACCCTTCACGCGCGACTCCAACTCGCACTTGATTAATTTTTTTTTTATATGCATCACAATTTATACGTCCCACTACTGGACTGTAGCCTCCTCTACAATGGGCGAGAAATTGACCTACTATACCACGCAGGTCAGGCGTGTTGATATAGAATTAAATTTCAATATTTCCTTCTGTTGCATTATTGTTATACGCACAAGATATCCCTTAATCGCTATTTATGACACCACGGGAAACGGGGTGGTGAATTCTATTCTCACTCTGTCACCACATGGATTCTAATATTTTATAAAAAAAAGTCAGTAAATTAATAAAAGAAAACATAGCAGTCACGAGGCTTGCCGACAGAAGTGAAAATTTGAAATAATGATTAAACAATTGTTGTTTTTAGATATTCAAATTGTGTGATTATAAATTAACATTTTGCAAATAAAAACTTTTTACATTTATATGGTTTAGACATATATCGTCACAGATAGATATAGTAACATTGAAATAGCTGCAGATATAGTGTTAGCGTTAACACGGATTTTTGACGAGAATGTCAAAATGTCATATAGCGCTTTTAACTTTTATTTATTATTTTAGTTTTTTATATTGAATATTTTTGCTGATATTTTATGTAATATAATACAGATAAAATGCTGAAAAGTAATGAATACTATATAATACCAAAACATTCTCAGAGAAAGCAGGATTTGGTTATCAGCACCAAATAATTGCTAACGACTGACTAAAATACGAAGACTAAAGATGTGATTAATTAATATAATAACTCGGAAGCAATAGCTCATATTATTGTAGTTCATTGCCATTAAGCAAGGAGAAGAAGAAGACCACGTCACTTGATCATGTCTATGACGACTTACATAAACCTACTAACCATACAAACTTACCTATAGCAGTTTTTACTACAAAAATCCGCTGAGCAATTTTGCCGGATCTTCTCAGTGATCGCATTCCAATCCGGTGATATTCAATTAAATTAAATTTGACAATATAGAAATGCTCATTCGAAATTTATAAATACAAATTGAATTTAAATTTATATCTTAATAAAAAGAAAAAATATAAGAAAAATTAATAATATTTTTTTATTTCAAACGGTAGCAGACGAACAAACAGTACACCTGATGGTAAATGGATGCTGCCGCTCATGAACCTTTGCTAGGCCGCTGTTTACTGTGAAAAAAGTGAAGAGAGTGTGATTGCGTGCAATGAGTTTCGGTGATATTAAAGTCATCATCAAAACCCACCACATGAAAACACCCTCAGAAAATTGAGCTTCCGGCTCTCTCGCTCACCGAACGAAGCGCAGTAACAAATTGCTACTACTCGGATGTCGATTTTCTGCTCAGTATGGTAGGTATTACCCCGGACGGACCGGCCCGCGGCTGTAGACAGATAACTGTTCTGTCAATAGTGTAGTTCTACCACGGATAAAGGTCCACCCGTGACCATGAATGCTATAAAAGAAATGCGATAAAATCCATAAAGCAGTTTTAATTAGTTTACAATATGATTATTAAATTTAAATTTTAGCAGTGGCATAACGTGCCTTGAAGGGCCCTATATTAAAATTAGTTAGGGTCCCAAATGAAGAGTAAAGATTTCTCACAAAATAAACAAAAATACTTGCATGAAATTGATTATAAGTTATCACTCCTAGAAATTTAGCTTTAAAAAAGTTATTACGGAGTTTTCCTTCTCTTCCAAAGATGTTATATGCTTTTTATAATCTTTAGTCGTCTTTTATGATATCCACAGGCATCCATAGGGAGTGTTGAATTGTATTCTTACTCCGTCATCACGCAGATTTTATTTACTAATAACTTTTTCATTACATGGCGATGGTTGAATATTAAGACAATTTCAAAACACTAAAAGTACTAATGGTCGCCGTGTGGTCGAAATTCGGCCATAATTCATTTTAATTAATTTTTCTGCTACACAATTTTCTTTAATTTTATTTATGTATAATTGTAAATTGAGCAAGCTGTATTTCACTAATAATTAATATATAAGCACAAATCTCTATTAGACATTGTCATCATAATTATGATTATTTGACATTCGGTTTAACCGTATACAAAAGTGTTTAAGCGTTGCTACGCAACACACTCACACAAACGTGTGTGTGTGTGTGTAGCGATTGCGTTGTAGCGTGCGTAATGCCTTTTTTAATGAATTTAATGTATTTCTAATCAATTATTATATGAAATTTCAGTTTTATGCACTTCTCCTCATTACATACTTCAACTGTGCCAAATTTCATACTTGTCCATTCACGTAATTTTCTAAAAAAGGGGTACAAAGTTTTTGCTTCACGTATTTATATATAGATAGATTGCCTGTGAGACGTCATGTCCTTTATCATCATTCATCATCATCATTTCAGCCCATATAAGCCCCACTTTTGGGCTCGGGCCTCCTCCATAACGGAAGGGTAATTGACCTACTATACCACGCTGGTCAGACGTGTTGGTATAGGGTTTTATTTCGAGTTTGCCTTCTCTCGCATAGATGTTATATGCGTTTTATCTCCCTTAGTCGTCTCGTACGATCACCCACGGGTAAGATAGGGGGTGGTGAATTGTATTCTTACTCCGTCACCACACGGAAGATATCCTTTATAGTGTTATGAATTTATCACGTCACCAGTTAAAGGTTAATAAATAACCGGTCAAGTAAATAATTATATTTTGATGCCGTTTTAAAATAACTTGAAGTCTTGAGTTCTGCACTTAAGAATCTTGAGCTCCGCTTTATAAATATAGAAGAGTCTAATCAATACCTCATTTAATTAGAATTCTGATCTATATTTTTTACAAAAAATGTCGCCACTGAATGCTAATTTAATAAAGCAAAACTCTAATTCTGCTCACCTTTATCCATCATCATCTCAATCCATACAAATCCCACTGTAGGGTTAGGATTATCTCGAGTTTTCCTTCTCAAGTATAGATATTATATGTACCTATATCATATCCCTCAGTCATCTTTTACGACACCCACGGGTAAGAGAAGGAGTGGTGAACTGTATTTTTACTCCGTCACAACACGGAAAGGATTTTTTTATTTACGAACTACCAACCCGCCCTCGCTTCGCTTCGGTTTTAGTCGTTTTACCCGCGTGGTTCCCGTTCCCGTAGGAATTCCGGGATAAAATATAGCCTAGTGTACGCCCTGATATTATAGCTTTCCATTGGTGAAAGAATTTTTGAAATCGGTCCATCCGTTTTGAAGATTACCCGGAACAAACAGACAGACAGACATACAAAAATTTTTTAATCTGTATTTTAGGCATAGGTGTCGTGCAAATAACCGTGTGAGCATGAAAAATCCTATTATTTTGACATTACAAACAGACACTCCAATTTTATTTATTGGTATAGATAGAATAAATTAGGTACAGACGAGTTTTTGATAACTGATCTAATGTTTATTATTTTATTTGCCGATTCTTTTCTATTTTATATCTATGTGGTGACGGAGTAAAATGTGAAGAAATAAAGTAATTTATTTGAAATGTACAGAATTTATCTACTATTGATTAATAACATTAAATATTTTACAAAAACGTATAGTGGTAGTCAACATTTGAAGAAGAGACTATAATAGGTACAGACATATATAGAACCTTAGAATAATAACGTATAGAAGGTAAGTTCGCGCACAAAAAGTGAAGCATTTCAATTGGAGCCTAATGGAGCTTACGCCGGAACCGTTCCGTAATGTACAAGGTCACTGTACAGCACGTAGGTACGTACGCAACTCTTAAACATAAATAGGTAACCGACGTCCTCCCCAAGGGGGAGATGTCGGTCGATGGGAGGGTACCCCAAGTAGGGGGTATTCCGTCGGGCCGACCACTGATGACAAGTTAACTCTGCTCCGGTGGTCGGCCCAACGACGAAGGCGACGTGGTTTTCGGGTGGGTTGCGGGAGTTGCGTGCTTAAGCCCCTCTGTCGCCCCGGACGGAGTGGTGCGGAGGCGCGCCGACCGCAGCCCACCCACAAAAAAAAAAACAAATAGGTAATTATGACGGTTTGTGCATTCAAATGGTGTCATAACACCTTTTAAAAACTTAAAAAGGTTTTTAACATTACTTTTAAAATTATTTCGACGATTTATGTTAATAAAAACAATATTTGATTTCATAATTTGTATAGTGGTGTGCGTGTGTACCTACGTGTGTAATCGCGCATGTAGTATTTTTAGATTCATGTTTCGAACGTTCGAAGTACCGACACTATGCTTCTATAGGTACGTTATTATTCTAAGCATAGAACATTACACAGACAATAATGAACGCTCAAGTAGCACAGATTATTAAAAATGTGTTCTTATTTATGGCTATATTCCAATAAAATGCAATAGTTAACCTTTTTTACCCATGGTTTGTCGTAAATGAAAGCTCGTTCGATCATAAACAGCTAAGTCTGCAAGCAGGTGACACCATTAGAATATAAGAAAAACACGAAATAAAGCCTTATGATGACCAGTGGTTAGTAGGTATATTCATATTCGGAACGGAATACATAGTTCACCAAAGCCTATCCCAGTGGCGGCCTTAGGGGGTAGCGAACAGGGCAATCGCCCGGGGCCTCGCGCTTACAGGGGCCTCGCGCTTACAGCGGCCTCACGCAACAACTCAAGCAAATTTTAAAAAAATATAGAATTTAAATTACATTTTTACTTATTAATTATATTTTTCACTTTGTTTTCAATATTATAAAACTTACTTATTTAACTAACTTACTTATAAAACTACTTATTTATTTGTACAACTTTAGTATTTTTCATCAAACATGACAAATCCCTAAACCAAACAACCAGACCTACTTTCGTATCTCATACTTTTCATGAAGGACAAAGGGCCTCGCAAAGACCTGCCGTCCGGAGCCTCGCAATGGGTAAGGCCGCCGCTGGCCTATCCTGCCCATAGATGTAATAAAAGACAACTAAGGGATTTACATAATATGCTAAGGGATATAACATCTATGCAAGAGATGGAAAACTCAAAATAAAGCCCTATACCAACACATCTGACCAGCATGGTATAGTAGATTAATTTCCCTCGTAATGTGAAGGAGCCTCGAGCCAAGCAGTGCTGCCGAAATGAACTCTCACTTTCCTGGTATAGGTTTTATTAAAGGAAACTTTATTATAGCCTGCACGCTAATCGAACCCGGGGTGAATAGAATGGGGATTATCTGCATCATGATCTCAGCCCATATACGTCCCATTGTTGGGCTCGGGCCTCCTCCACAATGGGAAGGAATTTGACCTACTATTCGATGCTGGTCAGACATGTTGGTATAGGGTTTCATTTAGGATTGTCCTTCTCTTGCACAGATGTTATGTGCATATTATATCCCTTAGTCGTCTTGTACGATATCCACGGGCAAGATAGGGAGCGGTGATATGTATTCTTACTCCGTCACCACATGAAAAGTAATTATCTACCAACGATATGTTAGCTACCTAGAATGCAAATAATGAAACGTATTTTGAACGTCTCGGCTACTTTAATAAAAACCAGAAAACTTAAAAAAAGAACAATTTAATGATAATAATAATTAAAACTACTTTCTAGAATGTTTATAAAACAAAGCACAATTACATTATTTATTTTTACAGTTAAAAATTTGGCTTAAATATCTGAAATGGATATGTAACTTTTAATGACTGTCTATGATGCAATTTATAAAAATTATCTTTTATTAAATCCTCAAGTTACTAAAATAAGATCAAAACTAGTTTTAAAATATAAAACGCAGTCGTCAAAATATAAACTCCCAACTGCGTTAGACTTCTTTGAAATTAGCTGTTTAGGCGGGCACGCTGAATTGTACCGAATACATAACTATACCTTACAAACGCAAACTTTACTTGTACTCACGTAGATATTCCCTGGAAAATGTATTTTTATTTCACTGTGACAACCCTTGGTAAGTAAACTACAAAGATGGCGCGGACGATTTTGGCGCTTGTTAAGAAAATTTAAACGTCAAAATGGGCCGGCGGGAAATGGAGTTGGGACATTTGAATTGAGAACGCCCTCGACGATCGTACCGCGGTGATGTTTGCAGCTGTATATAGAGATGTATTTCTATCTCGCTCGCTCTCGTCGATTATTTGTATATAGCTATTTCAAGCGGGTGCGGAGTTAAGCCGCTTATCTGTTTCCCGCACGCCTCGCCCCGCGCCCGGCTGCTGCGCGTAAGCGTCGGATTCTGCAATTTGTTTGCTTTATTTTTTTTTATTTTAATAATAGTTGGCTATAAATACATTTGATTTATGATTATTGAAGCTGTTATCATTACTTTTAGATGAAAGGATTTCGATCGAAACTAAATACGATTCATATCATAATATCTACCTAAAATATTTGTTTTATTTTTGTTGCCAACCTACCTATTTACTCCAAATTCGTAATTAGGTATGTATAATTATTATAAAATATTCTTCTAAGCATACTTAATGTTAAATTCATATGTTACACGCCTCGATACGACTGTAAGATTAAAATATCTAGCTAGACCAGTATATATGCAATTACGTGTTCTTTCGCCATTTTTTATTACTCTACATTACAATTATACATTGAATAGTTTGTTTGGTTGATCGCAATAATATCAGGCACTGCTTATTCAAATTGCAATATTTTCATAGTTTAGGATATTTATCGAGGAATGCTATTGACTATAAATTATCACACTATGCATAATAAGATCGGAGCATGAATGAAAAATGTTTCAAAAACGGGGAGAATGTATTCCTTTTGACGGCTTCTGTTGTATGCGCTGTTCGTTTTAGGTGCCTACGATACACTCCCCCTCTCTGTCACTCATCATCTTTTCTCTCTCATGAATCATGTAAAAATCAATTACGGTATCTTTGTTGATAATATTTTTGCAATATAAGGCAATCTCGAAATAAAACCATATGATAACCCGCCTGGCCAGGATGACAGTAATTTAATTTTCACCATCCAGTGGTGAAATATGCTCATCATCATTTAGCCTTTCACAGTCTCCTAATTTACGTATACTATCCCTATATGGCACTATCATTTATTGATAGGGTTATTACGATGCTCGCCACGCGTGGTAGTATGTTAGCAGTTTCAGTAGATAAAGTGTATCCAGTGGCGGCCTTAGGGGGTGGCGAACAGGGCAATCGCCCGGGGCCTCGCGCTTACATGGGCCTCGCGCTTACAGGGGCCTCACGCAACAACCCAAGCAATTTAAAAAAAATATAGTTTTTAAATTACATTTTTACTTATTAATTATATTTTTCACTTTATTTTCAATATTTTAAAACTTAAATTTTATTTATTTGTACAACTTTAGTATTTTTCATCAAACATGACAAATCCTTAAACCAAACAACCCGACCTACTTTCGTATCTCATACTTTTCACGGAGGACAAAGGGCCTCGCAAAGACCTGTCGCCCGGGGCCTCGCAAAGACCTGCCGCCCGGAGCCTCGCAATGGGTAAGGCCGCCGCTGAGTGTATCTATAGGTATCTACATTTCCCAGGGAAGATCTCAACCATTAAAATGGTGACAACTGTATTCTTATTCCGTAACCATACCAAAAAGCCAGTAGTGTAGTGTGCTTTGGAGGGGTCCTGTATCAAAAATTAGTTGGAGTCCTAAATGTAGGGTAAATATTTCTCACAAAAGAAACAATAATGCTTGCATTATATTTAAATAAATATTTCTTGATTACAAATTACCACTTCTAGAAATTGAGCTAACCAATTGCGGGATTCGCCCGCTTAAGTGAATTGCTTAAATGGGGGAATCCCCCAATAACCGATGTAAGGTGTTGCCAACTTTTTAGGTTATCTTATGTCATTTCTCTATAGAGGCGTCTGACAGTTTTTTTTTTTGGGAATAACGAGATAGTGGATAAAATTTTACTAATTTTTGCTTACACACGTTAGGGGCCCCTGTAGCTCGGGGGTCTCGTATCATTGCAACCGCTGATATGGCGAAGAAATACCACGCCAGTAAGACGTGTTACTGTAGTTGTTTATGTAGAGTATTCCTTCTCTTTCATAGATGTTAACTGCGTATTTTTAATCGTCTTTTACGATACCAGGGGGCACAAAAAGGGGTGGTTTATTGTATTCTTACTTCATCACCACATGGTGAATCATTTCCTTTAGTCGTCTTTTACGACAACCATTTACAAAAGAGAGGGCAGTGATTTGTATATTTTCTCTGTCACCACACTGATCGATATTTCATTTACAAATGCCTATAAATTTAATATCCATAACCGAAACGTTCCTTGTGGTAACGGAGTCAGAATACGATGCACCACCCCCTCTCTTGCCGGTGGGTATCATAAACGACGATTAAAGGAAGGTATGCAGGGAAGAAAAACCCTAAATAAAACCTTATTTCAAGACATCTGACCAGCGAGGAATAGTAGATCAATTGCCTTTCCATTTTGAAGTAGCCTGAGCTCAACAGTAGCACTTGTATAGACTGAATGAATCAAACCGAAACTTAAAAAAAAACGACTAATTGCGAGTCAGAATCGCCCACGAAAGGTTCCGTACCATTATATATAAAAAGAGCAAAAAAAATCACGTTTGTTGTATGGGAGCCCCCCTTAAATATTTATTTTATTTTGTTTTAGTATTTGTTATTATAGCGGTAATAGAAATACATAAATTGTGAAAATTTCAACAGTCTAGCTATCGCGATTCTTGAGATACAGCCTGGTGACAGACAGACGGACGGACAGAGAGCAAAAGTCTTAGTAATAGGGTCCCGTTTTTACCCTTTGGGTACGGAACCCTAAAAAAGAGTGTGTGTACAAAGTACGCATATCAGAAGTAAAACTCCTTTATCCATTATCCTCTATCCTTTATCTCATTCTCTCGGCGGCTGAATCCTATACATTTACGTGTTTGTGTCTCTATGGACTCGCTTTTTCGTTTCATCGAGTTTGAAATCATAAAGATTCCAAAGAAGTTTCACTTCAAAAATCCATGACATCCATAGTTTTATATACCTTGTTCGCTTTCGATTCTCGGAAGCTTTCTCATAGTAGAGAAATTAGCATACCTACTCATGCGCGCAGGCCATACGGGTGGACATCGGGTTTTCTTTCAAGGTACAAGTTTTAGCAAATTGTAGGACCAACTGAATATTTAACATCAATCCTCCTAGCTCAGATAGATTAAAAGCTCTCAGTTCTTTACGACATCCACAAACAATGTAATCAAATCATTTATTCTGCATAAGCCCCTTAAGGGCACTTACATATTGTCAAGTTTAAACATTGTTTGAACACAATACAAAAATCTACCACCGGATCGGAACGCGGCCACAAGCTGAGAAGATCCGGCAAGAAACTCAGCGGGCTGTCATTTTTTTTTTTAATCTTTTAAATATATATAATTTTATACTTCGTACAACATCTATATACAACATCTCTAGTGAATGCCCTTCGAAATTGTAAACATGTGTAAATTTTCAAACATTAGTACAAAACAAGAAAAATAAGGAAAAACGAAAATATGGCTGGACCAGATCCCACAAGCAGCACCCGATCACGAGTTAACTACTAGAACAGTCATCACTCCCCTCAACCACTAATTGTAGTCGCTATAATCATCGCTACAATCTGTGGGGTAACAAAGTAAGAGTACAATTCACCACCCCTTTCTTCGCCTGTGAGTGTTGTAATAGACGACTAACGGATTACATGAGCTACCTACACGTCTTAAAAAACTGTGTGTGTGTGTGTGTGAATAAATAAATATGCATATAATATCTATGCAAAAGAAAGGAAAACTTTAAATGAAACCCTATATTAACCTGTCCGGCCAGCCTGGGTCGTAAGATCAATTTTCTTCCTATTGTAGGATAAGCTCGAGCCTTTGGGGTATCGGGGATAGTATGTCATCAGATGATCTCTCCGGCACCCCGTAAAAGCGCGGAAGGGGCCGCTGTGGTTTTAGTGGGTATTTCGGTCATATTTGTGGCCGGCGATTTCCATACACACTCCCGTCTGTAACCGGCGGGGGAATAGTGTGCGTAAATGCATTTCCACAGCGTGAACAAAAAAAAAGGGTAGGCTCGAGCCCAACACTAGGACATATATGAACAGAGATCTTTTTTTTTTTAATTAGGTATATTCAAATCTGTTTTGAATTTACTATGTTTAAATAATGCGCACTTCGTAGGGGTTAATAGTATGCGCTTGATATCGCCTTAGCAGAGGCTACGGGCGACCGGACCGGGGATTTAATTCGGCACCCGCAGAGAGGTTAGCCACGCGATGGCGATCGGCATCCCGGTAGGGGACGTCGATGGGAGAGGGTACTCCCTCGGGGTATTTCGTCGGGTCAACCACTGAAGTCAAGGAACTCTGCATCGGTGGTCGTCCCAACGACGAAGGCTACGTGCTATATTTTACGGGTGTGCGTGCTTTCGCCCCTCTGTCGCCCTAGACGGAACTGGGTGAGGAGTGCGCCGATCGTAACCCACCCCGAAAATAAAAACAGCAGAAATTAAACTTCCGACAACAATTTTATCAAAAATTGTCAGAATAAGACTCCGCGGTGTATGTTACGAGAAGCGTCCGAGCGTACTCTCTCTCCGTCTCTGACGTATACATGTATACATATACATTGTATATATATACATTGTATATATATACATTGTATATATATACATGTATACATTTCGTTAGGTATACAGTTTTATATACTGACATCACAATCGATGAATGCTGAATTTCGACGATACCAATGTCGTAGGTATACGTAGCTCGGTTAACTTATGCGTTTCATCATTGCAGCCCACGTACTTACCTACGTCCCACTGTTGGGCTCGGGCCTCCTCCACAATGGGAGGGAATTTAACCTACTATACCATGCTGGTCAGACATATTGGTATAGGGTTTCATTTTGAGTTTTCCTTCTCTTGCACAGATCTTATATGCATACTAGCAACCCGCCCTCACTTCACTTCGGTTTTAGTCTTTCCTGCGTAGTTCCCATTCTCGTGGGAATACCGAGATAAAATATAGCCTAGGTTACTCCCTGATATTATAGCTTTCTATTGGTGAAAGAATTTTTGAAATCGGTTCAGCCGTTTTGAAGATTACCCGGAACAAACAGACAGATAGACAGACAAAAAAATGTAAAGTATATTTTAGGCATATGTATAGTGCAAATAACCGTGTGAGCATGAAAAAAGCCTATTATTTTGGCATTACCTACAAACAGACACTCCAATTTTATTTATTGGTATAGACTAGAGTATATCCCATAGTCGTCTTTTACGACATCCACGGGCAAGATAGGACTGGTGAATTGTATTCTTACTCCGTCACCACGCGGAAAATAGCATAAAACTATTTTTGCGTATTTAATCACGTTTGTATGTGATTTTAGTAGAAGAACGAATGTAACCAATATACTTAACATGAAAAATTAGCACGCTTAATTGCAAACGGGCAGAACACATCGTTCGACGAACCAATGGCAGGGTAAAAAAAAAAAAAAAAAAAAAACGCTTCTTGAGTGACGACCACGAACAGGGCGGCACTTTGTGGGGAAACATCAGGGAAGCCTACGTCCAGCAGTGGATGGCGATAGGCTGAGATGATGATGATGTAGGTCATTAATATAAGAGCAGGAAAGATCCCAAAATATTAATTGCTTATTTATTATTAGCAACCCGCCCGCGCTTCGCTTCAGTTTCAGTCGCCTAAGCACGTAGTTCCCGTGGGAATACCGGGATAAAATATGTCCTATGTTACTCCCTGATATTATAGCTTTTCATTGGTGAATTAATTTTTGAAATCGGTTCGGTGATTTAAGCGTTAAAGCGTAACGAACATACTTTCGCATTTATAATTTTAGTAAGGATTTACCTATATGCTTACATTGTAACTAAAATAAGTCAGGATTTAATCGATTTTATGTTTGTCTGTCTTATCACCATTAATATTGTATTAAATCAATAAAAAATAATAAAATATGATGATAAATAACTGCAAATATTTTAAAATGTCATAACAATAAAATGTAATAAAAAAAATAATTTATTATATTTCGGCTCTTTTCTTTTCCTTGGAAAATAGTTTGTTTAGAGTTAGTAGAAAATTTTATGATCGACCGTTTACCTGGATCAGACATCCTTGAAATGGACCTAAGTCAGACGTGTTGATTTAGGGTTTCATTTCTTTGCCTCATGCCGCCCTAGCCGACGCCACGGGTGACGTGACCGGGGATTAGTCCGTCACCCGCCGAGAGGCCGACCGCGTGAGGAAAGACCGACGTCCTCCCTGAGAGGGGGACATCGGTCGATGGGAGGGTACCCCAATTAGGGGTATTCCGTTGGGCCGACCACTGACGACAAGTTAACGCTGCTCCAGTGGTCGGCCCAACGACGAAGGCGACGTGGTTTTTGGGTGGGTCGCGGGAGTTGCGTGCTTAAGCCCCTCTGTCGCCCCGGACGGAGTGGTGCGGAGGCGCGCAGACCGCAGCCCACCCACAAAAAAAAAAAAGAAGGGTTTCATTTCTAGTTTTTAGGATTCCGTACCCAAAGGGTAAAAACGGGACCCTATTACAAAGACTTCGCTGTCTGTCCGTCCGTCTGTATATCACCAGACTTCTACCTCAAGAACCGCGATAGCGAGACAGTTGAAATTTTTACAAATTATGTATTTCTATTGTCGCTATAACAAAAAATACTAAAAACAAAATAAAATAAATATTTAAGGGGGGCTCCCATACAACAAACGTTTTTTTTTTTCCTTTTTATAGATAACTAGCAATCCGCCCTCGCTTCGCTTCGGTTATAGGTTATAGTCGTTTTACCCGCGTAGTTTCCGTTCCCGTGGGAATACCGGGATAAAATATAGCCTAATTTACGCCCTGATATTATAGCTTTCCATTGGTGAAAGAATTTTTGAAATCGGTCCAGCCGTTTTGAAAATTACCCGGAACAAACAGACAGACAGACAGACAAAAATTTTTTATTTGCTATTTTAGGCATAGGTGTCGTGCAAATAACCGCGTGAGCATGAAAAAAGCCTATTATTTTGACATTATAAGCAGACACTCCAATTTTATTTATTGGTATAGATGTACAGAACCCTTCGTGCGCGACTCCGACTCGCACTTAGTCCGTTTTTCTTTTTTTATATTAATTTAATCTGCATATTTAATCCCTTAGTTGTCTTTTACGACATCCATGGGTAAGATAGGGAGTGATGAATTGTATTCTTACTCCGTTATCACAGGAAAATTATACAACTTCGTTGATGGAGAGCTTATTCAGTTAATTTTGATTGGAAACTCAATTCAATCAATATGCTACCATCCGTATAATCTGTGTATGACCATTTAGAATTACTAACTCGCAATATGCCGGAGTATTGGCTTAAGGATATTCTACACCTATCTCTATGGGAACTTGTACCATCTGGAGAATTCATGTAACTATATCAGCTCTTGAAAATAATAGATGGAATTAAAAACATGACGAGTAAATGATTTCTAACCGACTTCAAAAACGGAGCAGGTTCTCAATTCGACTGTATTTTCTTTTAATGTGAATTACAGCTGAACTTTCGACTGAGTGAATTGATTTTAATGTTTTTTTTTTTATATTTGAAAGCTGGTGCTTCCCTTGTAATCCCATTTTAAATTGGTCCGATTTTGATAATGGTATGCTGGAGAAAACGGTAGAAGTCGTTTTTTGGTTTAAAGTTATTATACGGAGTAATAATATTATGAAATGAAATGAAATGATTTATTATTATGACAGACACAAAGCATAAGAAAAAACAAATTTAAATAATGAAAATTTCGAGAAGTGTGTGCAATCCGGTCCCAACTCAGCATAATGCTGGCCATAGAGGACCAGCGCTGATCTTCCGTTGGTACCGGGAGGAGACATCACGCACATGCTCTCAGTTTAAATTCGAACTAATAATATTAACATGATTAACAAAAGTGTACATTTTCACATCTGATAATAAATTCTGTTTGACTATACCTGCTTAATTACAATTTTTAAATACATATTTTCCTAATTTTGATTATAAATAAAAAATAAAATAAAAATTATAATTGTCATGCCTGAAATAAGTAAATATAATAACAAAAAGAGGCCAATAAATTTATGGGTGCCTGATAATTAATGAACATATAATTAAAATACAACTAAAAAGCACTGGTGTCATGTATGAGTAGTTACTCGTTTTTTTGATGTGCGTAAATAAAATCAGTTATTTATTTTTTGAAAATGTGCAAATTTGGCATGTTCCTTATCGGTGGAGGAATATTGTTCCAACATTTAGACGCAGCATAACGAAAACTACCTCGGAAAACAGCTGAGAAATGTCGCTCAGTGGCCAGTTGCAACGAACATTGTCGGGCATTTCTTGACTTACGACTCGATAACCACGATAGTTTGCCATAAAGATATAAAAGGGTTTGATTCTTTATGACTCCAAAAAGCAAACACGCCAAATGCAGCTTGCGACGATGCATCATTTTTAATAATCGATTTTTATTAAGAAATGGAGTGACATGTGATCTTATCGGAACATTAAAACAAAATCTGGCGCAAGCATTTTGAACACGTTGTACCAGTATTCGCGTTTTAGCCAATAATCTTGAACCGAGTACAGTATCCATATAGTTAAGCCTAGACAGCACCAAAGTTTCAGTCAACTGAATACGTAGACCTTCTGTTAAGTACGGCCTCATCCTATAAAGTAACTTAAGCTTGTAGAAGCAATTCTTTATACAATTAGTCACATGCTTCTCGTACCGCAGTTCACTATCCATGTGAAGACCTAAATTACGCACTTCAGATACACGCTCAATGGGTTCGCTCAACAGTGTGACTTTCACCGACGGGTGGACCCTAGCAAGTTGATGTTTATTGCCGAGAATGAGGAATTTAGTTTTAGCTGGATTTAGCATCAAGGAGTTGTCTCTAGACCACGTGGCTACTCTTGCAAGATTTTCATTTAAGCTATTTATAGTATCATCTATATTACTAGGTTTACAAGAAATGTAAAGTTGCATATCATCTGCGTACATATGGACTTTACTGTTACGGATATGCTTTACAACATCAGCGGTGTCTAGTATAAATAGTATTGGCCCCAGAATGGATCCTTGAGGTACTCCCTGTGTCACTGGTAACTTATGTGAAGTTATGGAATTACCATCAGCATGATCTAACTTTACGCACTGGGAACGTTTACTAAGGTAACTATCAAACCATTGAATAACTGTAGAGTGAAACCCATAGTAACAAAGCTTTTTTTTTTATGGGTGGGTCCAATCCATCCGGGGCGATGAAAGGACGGCGCGAGGGCCCATAACCCACCCGTACCCACGTCACCTCGTTGTTGGGCCGACCACCGGAGCAGATGTGACTTGTCGTCAGTGGTCGACCCGACGGAATACCCTTTCGGGTATCCTCACCTCTCGACGTACTGGGACGTCGGTCGCCGTCGCGCGGTCAGCCTCTCCGCGGGTGACGGACAATTCCCCGGTCCGATCACCCGCGGCCTCGGCTAGGGCGGCATTAGGCGCAGATACTCGCGCCTGCGCCGCCCGAGTCGCCGGCGGCGGAACGTGTCGCCGAATAGGAGCTCTACTCGCACACGATCCGCCGCCTCCTTCCGTGAGATTACGGCCTCACAGAAGGCGGCGACCGCGTCCCAGTTCCTGACGCTGACGAGCATCTCCCTGGCGATGGTCGGCAGCGCCAGGTCGGCACCGATAATTGCGACGAGTTCACGGCGATCCCCCTCCCATGCAGCACACTCCTCGAGCGTGTGCTGCGCCGTGTCCTCGTCGCAACTGCAGTGGTGGCAGGACGGTGTGCTCTCCCTCCTGACAATCTTGTGCAGGTACTTCCCGAAGCAACCGTGCCCCGTCAGCACCTGCACCAGTCGGAAGGAAAGCACCCCGTGCGTCCGCTCCAACCACTCCATCAGCACCGGCCGGAGGGCCTCGACAGTCCTGACACCGTACCGAGGACTCTCCAGCCGGACTGCCCAACGGGCAATTACTTCTCGGCGGGCGTCGACCCGCCAGGCGGTGATCTCATTGATGGAGACCATGCTGCCGCGGGCGCGCGTCTCCGACACCCGCCGATAAATGTCGGCGAGCATCTCCGCCTCCAGGTCCCACGGGGGGGTTCCGGCCAGGAGGCACGCTGCCTCCGTCGCCACCGTGCGGTAACCCCGTATGGCTCTGATCGCCATGACCCTCTGTGGTCGCCACAGGAGGGCCCTAAGACGGACGGTCAGGGACCCCGCCCACACCGGTGCGCCGTACAGGGCCATCGACCGGATCACCCCCACGTACAGCTGTCGGCACGTAGCACTGGGTCCACCCACATTCGGCATCAGCCGCGAAAGGGCGGACGCCGCGCCGACAAGCCGGGGAACAAGTCGATGGAAATGCTCCCGGAACCAAAAATGCCCGTCGAGCACCAGGCCCAAGTACTTCATGTGGGCCTGGATGCTGATGGTGACCGAATTCACGGTGATCGAAGCGCCGGCGGGAGGCCCGGCGGTACGGAGGCCATGGAACAAAAGGGCCTCCGTCTTTTCCAGGGCTACCTTCAACCCCAGCGCTTCGATCCGCCTGACAATCTCCTCGGTGCCGAGAGTTGCCAGGCGTGCCGCCTCCTCGAGCGTCCCACCCCGGGCTGTGACGAGTGTATCGTCGGCGTAGCAAATTACGCCCAGCCCGGGTGGGAGGCTTCCTCTCAACGCCCAGTCGTAGCCGATGTTCCACAGGGTCGAACCCAGAACCGACCCCTGTGGGACACCGCACGTCATGGGCGTTCGCACAACGTCCCCTACTCGGTCAACGTAGAGGACGCTGCGCCCCTCCAAGTAGTCTGCCACCAGCCGCCTGAGGTAAAATAAAAAAAAAAAAATAAAAAAAAAAAAAAAAAAAAAAAATAGTAACAAAGCTTGGACAGCAGAAGATTTATGTTTATACAATCAAACGCTCGCGAAAAATCCAATAGCACCAAAACTGTACACATCCCTTTATCCTGAGCATTAAGAATATCATCGGTGACATCCAATAAAGCAGTTTCAGTACTACGACCTTTTCGAAATCCCGACTGATTTTCGGGTAGAATATTATTCTTTTCAAAAAGGCAGTTAGTTGTATACATACGGACCTTTCCAGAATTTTGGAGAGACAAGGCAAAATACTTATAGGCCTCAGATCCTTCAATTCTACTGGTGAAGGGAGTTTCGGCAAAGGGCGGACTATTGCTGTTTTCCAAATATCGGGATATACCATGATACTTATAGAGGTGTTGATGATGGCATGGATCGCGTCTATCGAATACGGGAACGTCATTAACAGCATGTCCATGGTAATGTCGTCACAACCTGCGGCATTTGATTTCAAGCTTCTGATAATCTTAATCAGGTGGTCGTAATTAACCTGCTCTAAAAGAAATACCGCATCACTAAAACGATGGTGCTCATAATAGGACAATAGTGAGATAGATGGCATTTTTATGTTAGGAAGAGTCAAAAAATGATTATTTATCATGTGCGGATCGTTAAATGACGATGGAAGTTCATTTCTCTTGTCGGGCAACAATGTTTGTTTAATGTTTTTCCATAGACGTTTAGGATCTTGCAATCGATTATTTATGTTAAATTTAAAATATGCCGCTTTTTCATGATAAAGTGCTTGGCTAACTGTGGATTTCAGTGACTTATAATATGTTTTTTTAAAGTCGGATTTAGTCTTATGATACTCCGCTGCTGCCCTATCACGCAGACTCATCATTAGTTTTATAGTAGGCGTTATCCATGGGTACAAATGATCCCTAACTATAAAAGACTTATAGGGAGCATGAAAGTCAAAAAGATTAATAACGTTATAATTGAATAATGCTACCATGTCATTGACATCGGAATATTGCGGAATGAGATTCCAACGAATACGGTGAAGATCATTATTAAAAACGTCCATACAAATATCCTTCGTAGGTCTATAAGTAACAGTCCGCGGCATCGGCTTACCCTTTCTGATATTAAACTCGCATAGCACAAGGCAATGGCCATTTAGTGTCCCTACTAAATCCAAAGTAACGCTTTTTGCCCGCAAGTCCGTACATACTAAATCGATCAATGTTTCACTTGCGTTTGTGAAATGAGTAGGATCCGTAACCAGCTGTTCTAATTGCAAACATGGTAAAAAATTATTGAGTTTAATTGTGTTGCTGTCATTAATATGCAGGTAATTTATGTTGAAATCACCTAAGAGAATTAGGTTGTCGTACTCGGGAATCGAACTAATTGAATCTGTGATGGCATCAAAAAACAAATCCACATTTACCCAGGAAGGCCTATATGCTGTGCCAATAGCTAATTTTTTACCGTTAAGGTTCACTAAGAGCCACATTTGCTCAACCTTATCATTTAAGGGGTCCACTGGGTGGCGCCAGACCCGCGACATCCCTCCATTTTTATATAGAAGCCAACGCCACCGCCACGCGAGCGGTACTTGCATGGCCGTGGCGTGTGCTTCAGGCGGTAGCCGGGGATGGTAGGAGCGTGGCCCTCTTCACCTTCACGCATCCATGTCTCATTCAATGCTAAGATATCAACACTAGACCGGGACACTGATGTTATAATGTTGTCATGGTTAGTACCAAGAGAACCTGCGTTATACAATCCAACACACAAATTCCTATTAGGTATCATCTAAAATACACAAAATATATGACATAAAAATTTTCTGTACATAAGAAATATTCGCGGACAAAATAAAGTAAAACAAATTCGGTAAACATACAAAATTTTCTATTTTGCCTCTGCGGAGGATACCCTAGGATCTGTAGTGCGACATCCAAAAATTTTATCAAGATCCCCCTCCGAGCGCACACGAAAGGATGCCCTACCTGCCTCACGGCGAACAAAAATTCGCCCATTCCTAGTCCATACAAATTTCCAGCCATTCGTGTGCGCTCCCTCGCGTGCTTTGAAGAAGAGTATCCTATTGAACCTTGAAAGACGCTCATTGACAAAAAATCGGGTCGGCACGGCGGCTAACCCCATGCCGTCTGTGGTGATACCGCGCCGCACGCGCGCAGCACACAGAAACGCGTCTCGCAGCTGCCTGTGCGCTACGCGTACTATTACTCGGCGCGGACGCTGCGCGCTAGTCGACGAGTCGTTTTGCTCCGTGCTGCCGGGCGCGTGGCGCATGCCAATGCGCTCGGCAAATACAAAATCACGTTCCTCACAGACTACGCCAAGTTTGTCAGCGATCCTACGCACTATGTGCAGCGGATTTTCTCCCTGCTCCTCAGGTATGCCGCTAATTTCAAGATCGTTAATAAGGGATTCTTGTTCCTGATCATTTAATTGCGCCTTTAGCTGGTCGATTATGGAGATAAAACCACCCGCACCCGTCTCACTTTGGCTACTTTGCAACTCGGCAGATTTCTTCTCCAGATTAAGCAAGCGCATTTCCATGTCATCAATACGACCCCCGATACCCTCGACGACACTCCGGAGAACCGAGATGTCTTTTTTCATGGCCTCAAGGTCACTCTTAAAAGACAATATATTATTATTTGCAAGTCTAATCTCCTTAAGCAGCTCGGTACATGTATCACACGATGAGACGGTCTGGTGTGAAGTACTAGCGTAGTCGGCCTTTTCTCCTCTTACAGGGAGGTCAGTATTTCCCTTACGCGGAGTCTGTGCCTTACAACTAGGGCAGATCCATCCTGATACAAGCTCAGCGTCATTCGGGATGTTAACGCAAGCTCTATGATGATATCCTGAGCATTTGGTACATGCAACGCCCTCTATGGCATTTGCATAGCGACCGCAAGCATTGCATTTCTTAGCCATATTGATCGGAAAGAATAACCAATATCAAATTCTATATATAATATAGTTACTTTTTTTTTTTTTTTGGGGTGGGCTGCGGTCGGCGTGCTCCTCGCACCACTCCGTCCGGGGCGTCAGAGGGGCGTAAGCACGCAACACCCGCATCCCACCCGAAAACCACGTCGCCTTCGTCGTTGGGCCGACCACCGAAGCAGGGTTACTTGTCATCAGTGGTCGGCCCGACGGAATACCCCCTACGTGGGGTACCCTCCCATCGACCGACGTCCCCCCTTCTGGGAGGACGTCGATCTTTCCTCACGCGGTCGGCCTGCCGGCGGGTGACGGGCGAATCCCCGGTCACGTCACCCGCGGCCTCGGCTAGGGCGGCATGAGGCGCAGGTAGTCGCGCCTACGCCGCCCCAGTCGCCGGCGGCGGATCGCCTCATCGAGGCTGCGCTCCTCGCGCAGGCGATCCGCCGCCTCCTTCCGCGAGATCACTGTCTCGCAGAAGGCTGCGACCGGTAATATAGTTTACTGCCCCGTATCTTACCCGTGGATGTCTTAAAAAATAACTAAAGGATATACTGTATTTATAATAGATACCTATGTCATCACTATCATCATTATCTCAGCTCGTGTAAGTCCCAGTGGAGGTCCAACTCCGGCTTCTTCCATAATAGAAAGGGATTGACCTACCGCGCTGATCAGAGTGCTATAGGATTTTATGTATTTTTCCTCCTCATGCTAGTTATCTGCATATCATATCCCTTAGTCGTCTTTTGGGATACCCCCTGTAAATTGTATTCTTACTCCGTCACCACAAAGAATTAATATCTATGAAAATGATAGGAAATTCGAAACTAAATGCAATAAAAACCCATCTGACCCAGCGTGGTGTAGTTATTTTTCCTCCTATCGTATTGGAGATTCGAGGCCAGTATTTGATTGGACGCATATGATAATGATGTATATCGCCTCCCGATCTTTCCGTGTGGTGACGGAGGAAGAATAGAATTCACCACCCCTTCTCTTGCCCGTGCATATCGTAAAAGACGGCTAAGGGATATAATAGGTATGCATTAAAACTATACATAACATGATCAAATTTCAAATTACCCAACGCAATTTTAAACCTCTTCAAATATTTCTCTGCACGATATTTTAATAACACCACCCTACGCCTGCATCTAACAAAAAAAAATAATAACCGCAAAAAGTCAAACAACTGTCAAAAAGCGCGCCAAGTGGGTGTCATGGCGGTTGTTTAATAAACGTCAGTATGGCGCCACTTCGCTGTCTATGATCATTCGAAATTCAAACTAACGGGCCCTTCATTGATATTTTGCAATGAACCTACCAGTTTGTGCCACCATTGTTTATTGGCCTGCATTTGAAATAATACATACTCGATAATGGAGAAAGGGATATAATTATAAGTACGTCAATTGTAATATTTGAAGTGGTACAGGTGTTTTTATTGTACGAACGTATACTTGACACAAGTGCTTTTTAATGGCGATTACAGGATTACGCTAAGCTCCTGTATGTTATACCTAATATTATTTTCAAGTCTTTAGCCTCTACATGTGCGTCTTAGTCGTTATCATTGATTGAGTTGCTAATAGCCAAAGCAATAATTCCTCTGAGAAGTTTGACGTAACATGAAAATGCACGCAATTCACTATTTAACCACAAACTAAGACTGAAATGGGGGTATTCCCTCATTTCAGATTTTTTTGGTTTGTTGTTTAAAATGAGTCAATCCATACTAATATTATAAATGCGAAAGTAAGGATGTTTGTTTGTTTGTAACGCTTTCACGCTTAAACCACCGAACCGATTTCAAAAATTCTTTCACTAATGGAAAGCTATAATATCAGGGAGTAACATAGGCTATATTTTAGCCCGGTATTCCCACAGGAACGGGAACTACGCCGCGGGTAAAGCGACTGAAACCGAAGCGAAGCGAGGGCGGGTTGCTAGTATAATAATAAAATAATGAACAGAATAAAACTACTTTAGGGTTTTTATCGCATTTGTATTTGATTTTTGATTGTCTGACGTTTCGAACACTTTGCAGCGTTCATGGTCACGGGTGGCCTCAAATAAATCAAAAACAAAATACAAACGCTATAAATTCCGTAGTTTTATTTAAAATGTTTAATACTCGCGTAAACATCAAAAGTCATTAATGAATCGAACTTAAAAGCGCTACATGATATTTTGAAAATGTCGTCAAAAGTCCAGCACAAGTGTTACAGTTAATTCGTATAGAAACAAAAGCAGCGATCTATCAAATTTGTCATTTCACATAAGAAATTTAAAATAACTGTAGATACCTACTGCATTTTTCTTTAATAATAATACCTTTTGCAATAGGTATACGTAATATGAAAGACGAACACATTAAGTCGACTTCAAGAATTGAAATAAGAGCTGAATGATAATATTACATTTTTTATTACAGTACCTAATAAGGATGACTTGTTAGACGTAGAAGACTAGTCTACCCGTGCCTATAAAAGTTGAAAAGTATTCGAAGCTTCGCGATAAGATTAGGAAAAATAGTTTTATTCCAATAATGTATCTAAGAATCAGTAAGCTTTCCAGTAAATTGAATTATTCATCATTTCAGCTCCTATACGTCCCACTCTTGGGCTCGAGCCTCCTCCACGTCGTAGGAGGGAAATTGACCTATTATACCATGCTGGTCAGACGTGTTGGTATAGACTTTTATTTCGAGTTTTCCTTCTCTTGCATATCTATCTATACCAATAAATAAAATTGGAGTGTCTGTTTGTAATGTCAAAATAATAGGCTTTTTTCATGCTCACACGGTTATTTGCACGACACCTATGCCTAAATTACAGATTAAAAAAATTTTGTCTGTCTGTTTGTTCCGGGTAATCTTCAAAACGGCTGGACCGATTTCAAAAATTCTTTCACCAATGGAAAGCTATAATATCAGGGCATAAACTAGCCTATATTTTATTCCGGTATTCCCACGGGAAAGGGAACTATGCGGGTAAAACGACTGAAACCGAAGCGAAGCGAGGGCGGGTTGCTAGTATGTTACATGCATATTTAATCCCTTAGTCGTCTTTTACAACATCCACGGCTGTGAATTGTATTCTTACTCCGTCACCACACGGAAAAGAATTATTATTATTTTATTTGTCACGTAAATACTAAGTTATGTAAAACCCTAAAATTATTTAAAGCCCTAGTCTGACAGGTCTCAAACTTTATCAGCTAATAGGTAGTTAGATATAGATCATTTAATTATTTTTTTATATATAACTCAATTTTGGTGTTATTTATAGTCATTCGTTTCCTGACAGAACTAGTTAATGCTTTATCCAAATCTGACATTGTTAGATTTTATTAGATCATTCTAGAATATTCTATTCGTGTGGTGACAGAATAAGGACTTCTTTCTCTCTCTTATCACTCACTATCTCACCCATGGATGTCGTAAAAGACGAGGGTTATAATATGCATATGACATATATGCAAGAGAAGGAAAACTCGAGAATTTTCAACAATTTCTCACTCACTGTGGAGGAGGATCGACCCCATTAGTAGGATGCATATGAGCCCAGAGAAATAAAAAATTCAGGTTATATGCGTCCCACTTTTCGACTCGAGTCTCCTCTACAATTGAGACTGATGCATGATGGCGTGACTGCACAGATGGCGTAGTGGTTAAGATAGCGACCTACAGCGCCAGTGTCGGGGGTTGGAATCCCACGCGGGACAACACTTTGTGCGATCCACAAATTGTTGTTCTGAGTCTGGATGTAATTTGTGTCCGTTAATTATATGTTTGTAAAGTCCCCCGCAATACAAGGATTATTTCCTTAGTGCAGGGTGTTGTCTTAAAGTAAATAAATAAACAATATAATAAAATAAACAATTGGAATAAAATGGACGCACTAAACCACGATGACCAGACGATTTAGTATAGGGTTTTTATGGAATTTTTATTCTTTTATAGATCTTATATGCATATATATATATATATATGCTGTGTGGTAGCGGCTTCGAATACTACCAACCCTTGCTTTGCTCGTGGGTGTCGTAAAAGACGACTAAAAGCCCTAGATTGACCCGGACCAACTCCATCTGGTACCATTTGGGTCAACGATTACATTCCCAAGGAGGGTTGACGTCAGGCATGCGGCCGGTCATAAAAGTCATTGTCGAAACTTTTTGCAATATGTCAAAACAGATGACATATTGCGTCGACCCCAAGTAATTGGGATAAGAGCAAGATGATGATGATGATGATATGCATATTATATCCCTTACTCGTTATTTACGATACCCACGGGTAAAAAAATTAATGTTGAATTGTATTTTTAATCCCTTTTTTCCGTGTGATGACGGATTAAGAATACAACTCACCACTCCCTATCTTGCCCGTGGATGTCGTACAAGACGACTAAGGTTACATACCTTAGTCGTCTTGTACGACATATGCACGTAAAATCTGTGCAATAGAAGGATAACTCGAAATGAAACCCTATACCAACATGTCTGACCAGCATGGTATAATAGGTCAAATTCCCTCCCATTATGGAGGAGGCCTGAACCCAATAGTGGGACGTACGTGGGCTGCGATGATGACGACGATGATTTTTAATCCCCGACGCAAAAAGAGGGGTGTTATAAGTTTGACGTCCATGACTGTCTGCCTGTGTTTATATGTATATGTGTTTCTCCAGTCTGTGGCATCATAGCTCTCAAATGCATGAACCGATTTTGATGCGGTTTCTTTCATTTGAAAGCCAATTTCCTTGCGGTGGTTCTTAGCTATATTTGGTTAATATCAGTCCAGCAATGTAAGACTATCAGCTCTTTTACAAAATGATGTAATGAGGTATGACTACTCAATTATAATATTACTCGATCAAGTGCTACACGCGTGCCAGAATAATCGTTAAATGATAATCAATTGATAATTGCTGTTGAAAAGAACGTAATACGTTTTTAGGGTGCTGTATCCAAAGGATAAAAACGGAACCCTATTATTAAGACTTCGCTGTCTTCCCGTCCGTCTGTCAAGAACCGCAATAGCTAGACAGTTGAAATTTTCACAAATTATGTATTTCTATTGCCGCTATAACAAAAAATACTAAAAACAAAGTAAAATAAATATTTATGGGGAGCTCCCATACAACAAACGTAATATTTTGGCCTTTTTATAGATAATGGTACGAAACCCTTCGTGCGCGACTCCGACTCGCACTTAGGCGATTTTTTTAATTATTTTAATTTGTGTCGAAGGTTATTACTTCGTCAGCACGCGGAAAAGGAGAATAGGCATGATGACTAATTTTGAAAAACTGTTTTATAATATTCTTAAATAACTACTATTATCAAAAAATATATTATTTTTGCAATAAGTACGGTTTCTTTAGAAATAAATGCTATTTTAATTAAATGCATTTAAATTAGCGCCAAAACGGTGCCTAGTGTCATGGCGTCTGCTTGTGACGTCACGCCTATTCACTTGAGTTGTAAACGTAAGGGAGTTAAAGCAAAAAATCTGATATATTTTATTTAGACATGAATTCGAAAGTCTATAAGTGGTGTGCCGTTCCTCAATGTGTTAATATATCAATAAAAACCCCTAACAAACTGTTTGTTTATGTGCCACACAATAAAACAATAAGATATAAGTGGCTTAATCTTGCACAGCGAGATCCAAAGGCCATAAATTTATATAAATAAATATAAAAAATTAATAGGAGACTATTTCTGTGAAGATCATTTTGACGTAAGTAATTACTTTATATCGTATATTTTATTTGGTATGTCACTTTATTTAACTGCAGTTTAATACCAAGTTTACAAAAGCATTATTTAAATAACATAACCTCTAACATCTCAAGCGGTATTATTTTTAAATAGATTTTAAATTAGATGTTAGAAGATTATTAATCAATATTTTACTTGCATCGTAGTTTTGACATTTCTAAATTCTGCTGAACAGAAGTTTTTGTTTGATACTAGGTACTCTCTCCCAGCATTAACTAATCAACTCTAGGCAAATAAGAGCTGTTTGCCTTGATGAATCCTTCTTTCATGACTTACATTTTTAGTAAGAACACAAAAGTAAGCAAGAGATCGATAAAAATCACGAAATACTCTTTAAATGCAAGTTAAAACAATTAATAAGTGTAACGATCGTAGAATTTCGTACAGAATTTGCGATGATAACGACAGGTGTACATAGGAGTGACGTAACTCAATTTGATTGGTGTTTAGCTGAGCATGGCGGACTTGTGTATTTTGCAGTTTTATTTTATTAAATAAATTAATAATCTCATCTTATAAAAGAAAATAAATATTTATTTCAAGATATATTTTTTGTGTTACAGTAGATAAACACATTATTTTAGTGATTTTTGGTTACTGTCATCATGCCTATTCTTAATCTACACCCGAGAAGTCAATATCCAGAAAAATTTTTAAGAAATTTTATTTTACATGTGGTATTTTTATAATTTCCAAGCATCACCATTTATGTCGCTGAATAAAAATAAAAACATGATTGGTTTGTTGTGTAAATGTAGAAGGCGTATTGCGACGTCATTCGCGTGGGTTTATTTGGGCGGCTACTGGAAGAAACCAGTCGGATAAATACCTATTCAAGTTGTTTGGCGCCGGCTTTATTTAACGGATTATTTACGAGATTCTAGGAGACAGAAATTGGTATGATTGATGTCTAATATGTTCTGCAAGAGTTTGAATGCGCGTCTTAATATCACAGTCTTTGATTGTTATCTTGAACGAATGAAATACGAAGAAAAACATTTTCAGCGTTTAAATACATTTTGTGATGGAGTGTTTTAGATTAGGTTGTTAGGTTTTTAAAGCATTGCTTTAGATGTCACCTAAAATTTAGAAATCGTATTGGTGAAATCGGTTACAATGCTTTTATTACAATACTAGCAACCCGCCCTCGCTTCGTTTCGGTTTCAGTCGCTTTACCCGCGTAGTTCCTGTTCCCATGGGAATACCGGGATAAAATATTGCCTATGTCACTCCCTGATATTATAACTTTCCTCTATGAAAGAATTTTTGAAATCGGTTCAGTGGTTTAAGCGTGAAAGAGTAACAAACAAACTTACTTTCGCATTTATAATATTAGTAAGGATTAACCCAAGTAAATTCACGTATCAGTCAGGTAGAGCCGGGTATAGGGTTTTATTTCGAGTTTCCTTTCTCTTACAGTGTGTTGTTATATTTTTTAATTTCTTTTTTTTAAATACAACATCCTGCGCTAAGTAAACAATCCTTGTGTTGCCGGGGACTTTACAAACATATAATTAACGGACACAAATTACATTCAAACTCAGAACAACAATTTGCGGATCGCATAAAGTATTGTCCTGTATGGGATTCGAACCCGCGATACTGGCCTTGTAGGTAGCTATGCCATTATATTCGTCGAGTACACAATATAACAACACACATTAAACACATACAGTTTGGTACTGTCAGTTCATACGCGTCCCATTGTTGGGCTCGGGCCTCCTCCACAATGGGAGGGCATTTGACCTACTATAGGTACCATGCTGGTCAGACGTTTTGGTATAGGTTTTCATTTCGAGTTTTCCTTCTCTTGCACAGATCTTATATGCATATTATGTTCCTTAGCCGTCTTTTACGACGGGCAAGATATGGAGTGTTGAATTGAATTCTTACTCCGTCACCACTGTTAGGCTTGAGCCTTCTACCCAAAAGGAGGGAAACTGACCTTAATATACCATACTCAGACAGGTTAGTATAATGTTTTGTTTCTAGTTTTCCTTCTCTTGCATAGAAAATATATGCTTATTATATCCCTTAGTCGTCTTTTACGACGGGCAAGATATGGAGTGGTGAATCGTATTCTTTTTCCGTCACCACACGGACAATTATTTATTACATATATTGAAACACTCTTTATAAATCTAATTGTTAACTATTGAGGGAATTAAGTAGCTTTATAAAATAAAAAAAGCAATGACTAAGTATAAAAATGTCAAGTGTAACGCCATTTGAATATCTATAAAGGTCACATTAAAACGAAATGAGAATTGAATATATTTTTGGACTAGCAAACCACCTTTGCTTTGCTTCGGTTTCAGTCGCCTTACCCACGTAGGTCCCGTTCCCATGGGAATACCGGGATAAAATATAGCCTAAGTTACTCCCTGATATTGGTACTTTGCTTTACATTGGTGAAAGAATTTTTGAAATCGGTTCGGTTGTTTAAGCGTGAAAGCGTAACAAACAAACTTACTTACGCATTTATAATATTAGTAACGTTTCCATAATTGTGATTTGACAACTAAAAGTGTTATGGCTGATTTAATTTAATCTATATATATAAAAGAAAGTCGTGTTAGTTACATTATTTATAACTCAACAATAGCTGTACCGATTTGGCTGAGAATTGGTGAGGAGGTAGCTAAGAACCAGGAGACGGACATAGGATACTTTTTATGCCGTTCGATCGGGTCCCCGTTTCTCGTTCGATAAAGTGTCAAAAAAACGTAGTATAACAAAAACGATTTGATATGTAATAACAAAACGCAAATGACAGGTAAACGTAATTTTGTCTATAGTTAAGTATGATTGAAAATTTGATAATTATAATTTTGTCAGAAGTCAATAAGCAGTAATTTATATTCTCTTTGAATCATCATTAACAACGCCGAGACCAAGACGATCGAATCATTATATTTTCGGCAATTTAGAAAATATGTTTACGAAAAAATTTATGGCAGTACGAAGTTCGCCGGGTCAGCTAGTAAAGAAATAAAATCTACCTATCAACAAAATTATTTTCGTTACATGATAGCTGCTAGCAATTACAATTGTGTTTAGGTGTCGTTTATAGAAATTGGTTCAACCATAATCTTTCATATTCTATTTGAGAATTATACCGTGATTTGAAGAGCATAATTGGTGACGGGGTAAGAAAACAATTCAGGACTCCTTTTCTTGGTATAGGCTTTTAGTTCGAATTTTTCTTCTCTTGCATAGTTAGACGCACAAGATATTTTTTAGTCGCCTTTTATGACACCTACGGCCACTCTCGCAGAAAATCGACGTCTGAGTAGTAGCAATTTGTTACTGCGCTACGTTCGGTGAGCGAGAGAGCCGGAAGCCCAACTTTCTAAGGGTGTTTGTGTGTGGAGGGTTTTGGTGGTGCCTTTGGTTCACCGAGCCTCAATGCACGCATTCACACTCCCTTCACTTTCTTCGCGGTAGGCAGCGGCCCTGTAAAGGTTCATGAGCGGCAGCAGCACTTACCATCAGGTGTACTGTTTGCTCGTTTGCCACCGTTTGCAACAAAAAAAAAACAAGGTTGTGAATTATTTTCTTACTCTGTCACCACACGGCACTTCGTATGTATATTTGTTCATTCATACTTTCGTAATCGTCGTTCGTCCTTTCTTTTTTATTGCCGGTAGTAGTTGAATGCTCTTTTGACCGACATTCTAGCGAATTCTAATGAAATCACTTATGATGCGAACTAATTATTTGGTACAAATACATCTCAGCCAATACATGTCCCACTGGGCTAGAGCCTCCTCCACAATAGGAGGGAAATTGACCTTACCTTATGCTGCTCAGACAGATTTGTATAGGGTTTTAATTCGAGTTTTCCTTCTCTTGATACATACAAATATATTTTATTTACTATTATTTACACAAAAATTAAACTCTTAAACGTGAAATACCAACTAACGTGGTCGTCGTCGTCATTGCTTTAATTTTTTATAGCTTAATTCATTCCAGAAGAGATAAGCAAAGGTTTTGTTGACAAATAACATTTCGCCTATGTTATATGTAGGTACTAGATTATAGAGAACAATACTATTGCTGTTTGAAGCGCATGGATTTATTTATTGTGTTCAAAGAAAGAAACAGTATTAACGACCAATTTACAAGGAAAATAAAATTGACTTCCTGCAAAGGTGTGCTGTTCGAATCGTCGGGGATCCCAATCTTACGGACGGATTGGACTTGCTGGATCGGCAGAGAGACTTTGGATCACTCTACCGATTCTTTCAAGGGGAGTGCTCTGAGGAACTGTTTGAGTTGGTACCACCGTCACCATTCTACCAATGTACCACTCGACATGGTAGCAGGGTTCATCCATTTCGCCTCGAAACGTTATGGTCTTCAACTGTACGTTTCCAGCGATCATTTCTCCCATGTACGTACAGGCTCTGGAATAAACTACCTGCTGCTGTGTTTCCCGAGCGTTATGACATATCCTTCTTTAAACGAGGTTTAAGAAGAGTACTTTCTTCACGGTAGCAACGGCCTGGCTGTGCCCCTGGTATTGCAAAGGTCCATGTGCGGCAGCATCACTTATCATCAGGTGTACTGCTTGCCCGTTTGCCACCACTGGCAATAAAAAAAAAATAATAACGATGTCACCAATCAAGTTTTTAATGTGCATTAAAAAATTAATACATAACGAGTTTTTTTTTTTTGTATTATGAAAATCTGAACAATAGAAAAGAAATAGATAAAAGTACAAGTTAGAAACTCGTGCTTTAGAGACCAAGTATTTTCAGATATAAAAATTAAACAAATATCTCGTACTTCAACTAGAAACATTACAGACTTTAAATTCTTATGGCATTCAACTAATAGAGCAGCAAATATTTACAAAATTTCTCTCTAACGCGCCAAAAGCGTAACTTCAAAAATCATTGTATCCGGCCACCTTAAGCCAAATAATTACCCGAGAAGATGGATAGTATGTAATTAATACGCAACCTGACCCTTAAAAGACATCGCATTACTAAATATCTAATACAAAACTCATAAGCGTCAGATGTATAGAGAATGAATAATAAATCCGTACCACAGACAATAGAGGTATTAGGCATAGACAAGAATCGCTATTTACATGGGGTAGGGTGATTCGGTAACACAATCCGTACGCACGTCAACTCTATTATTTATGGATTCTTTAACATGTAAGGACTTGGGGTAGTTGTAAGGGTGTATAAGGGGGTGAAAATGTGAAATCGGACATTTGGCGCAAGGAAGTGTTTCTTCTACATCGATGGCCATAGAGAGGGATTTTAACTTTTTTTTTTCTACCGTATTACACGAGAAATTGTTTTTGGGGTTGCAGTTTGAGAGTTGAATCATTATTTGTGGTAATACTTACGGTTCTATTGAGACTTTTTTGTGTTTTATTAAAATTATATTGTATTGCATTCTATATTTCATAGCTTTTTTTTTATTAGCGGCAGGCGATAGGCACTGCAGTTACATACAGATTCATATCTATGGATTAATTAATAATGTATATTATACCCTATACCAACATGTCTGACCAGCATGGTATGTATAGTAGGTCAAACTCCCTCCCATTGTGGGGAGGCTCGAGCCTAACAGTGGGACGTATGTGGGCTGCGATGATGATGATGATGAATTAATAACGTAGTCATCATCATTTCAGCCCATCGCCGTCTACTGCTGAACGTAGCTCTCCCACATGTTACGCCAGAAAGTCCGGTTCTGTGCCGTCTGCATCCGTCGACGCCCAGCAACTTTCACCAGGTCGTCAGTCAACCTGATGGGGGCCGTCCTACACTGCGTCGTTTGATACGTGATGGTCACTCGAGAATCTTTATTCCCCAACGGTTGTCGGTCTGTAGAGTAATGTGTTGTCCTGCCCATTGCCACTTCAGCGTGCTAATTCTTTGTGCTATGTCGGTTACACCCGTTCTTCTACGGATTTCTAAGAATGTGAAGTAATTTTAAATACTTAGTCGTCATTGCTGTTTGATTTCTATTTTTACTTAATAATATTTCGTCATCCAGAAGACGTGGTTTGAACCTAATACATATTGTTACAATTTTAATGAAAACAAACTAACTTTCGCATTTATAATATTAGTCAAGATTAGTAACAGTTGAAAATTCACTACCGAGCAGTCGTGATACTCCAACCATTCTTCTAAGTTACTAGAAACCCATCCTCGCTTCGCTTCGGTTTCTCCCCGTAGTTCCCGTTCCCGTGGGAATACCGGGATAAAATATAGCCTAGTTTACTCCCTGATATTATAGCTTTCCATTAGTGAAAGAATTTTTTAAATCGGTCCAGCCGTTTTGAAGATTACCCGAAACAAACAGACAGACAGGCAAAAAAATATAAAGTGATTTTTAGGCATATGTATTGTGCAAATAACTATGTGAGCATGAAAAAGGCCTATTATTTTGACACTACAAACAGACACTCCAATTTTATTTAATGGTATAGATGTACACACGCATTTTTCTACTTAAAATACTTAATAGTTCGGTTTAATAATTAATATTGGTAAGTTATCATTTCTTTTCTTTTTTTCATGTGTTTATTTCGTTTTTTTTTTGTTTTATTTATGTTTTAAAAATGTTTATGGTGTTTAATCGCAGTTTTTTTTTTTTTTTTTTTGGGTGGGTCGCGGTTGGCGCGCCTCCGCACCACTCCGTCCGGGGCGACAGAGGGGCTTAAGCACGCAACTCCCGCAACCCACCCGAAAACCACCTCGCCTTCGTCATTGGGCCGACCATCGGAGCAGGTTTACTTGTCGTCAGTGGTCGGCCCGACGGAATACCTCCTACGCGGGGTACCCTCCCATCGACCGACGTCCCCCCCTCGAGGAGGACGTCGGTCTTTCCTCACGCGGTCGGCCTCTCGGCGGGTGACGGACTAATCCCCGGTCACGTCACCCGCGGCCTCGGCTAGGGCGGCATGAGGCGCAGATAGTTGCGCCTGCGCCGCCCCAGTCGCCGGCGGCGGATCTCCTCATCGAGGCTGCGCTCTTAATCGCACAGTTAGCATCCGTGACGTCATTAAAGCGCCTCCATGGAAGATCAGTGCAGGTTCTTTTAACCTGCAATATGCTGAAATGGAGACGTTTGTAATGAACAACAATTTTATTTGTTATCCTATTCTTTCTTATATTTAGATGAACTGAAAGCCCGACCACCTGCGGCAATTAGATATAACTACATCAATAATGTACCTACTTATGTGCCCGCAATGTGCGAGGTCCTTTTGTAATAAGATTGGCTTCCTTAGTGATATGCGAGCGCATGATCGAAAATTACGGCGGAGCTGAAGCAGTCGCCATGGCCGAAATCGGTTGGATCACCATCATCATACTTTAACTGTAAAATATGTTCATCACAATAAAAAGATTTTCTTCTTCTTCTTTATATTACTTTAGTTTTATATTTGCAATTTCTTGATAACTACACCCAGCATTAAAAAATGTAGGTATACTAGCAGCGCCCTGCGGGGTTTATCCGCATAGTTCCCTTTGCCGTGGGAATATCTATATATTAATACGTGAAGCAAAAACTTTGTACGCCTTTTTACGAAAATTACGTGGATGGACAAGTATCAAATTTGGCACATTTGATTAATATAATGAGAAGAAATGCATAAAACTGAAATTTCATATAATAATGGATTAGAAATACATTAAATTCATTAAAAAAGGCATTACGCACACTACAACGCAATCGCTGCACACACACGAACACATGTTTGTGTGAGTGTGTTGCGTAGCAACGCTTAGGTATACACTTTTGTTTACGGTTAAAATCTTTGGTCGAACTGAATGTCAAACAATCATAATTACTTAGAATAATAACATATAGAAGGTAAGTCCACGCACAAAAAGTGAGGCGTTTCAATTGGAGCCTAATGGAGCCTATGCCGGAACAGTCCCGTAATGTACAAGTCATTGCACTGCACGAACGTACGCAACTCTTAAAAAATAAATAGGTAATTATGACGGTTTGTGCATTCAAATGGTGCCACAACACATTTGAAAAACATTAAAAGGTTTTTAACATTACTTTTAAAAGTATTTCGACGATTTATGTTAATAAAAACAAAATTTGATTTCATAACTTGTATAGTGGTTTCCGTGTGTACGTGTGTAATCGTCTGCCCGCCATTAGTATTTTTAGATTCAAATTTTTAAAGTTCGAAGTACTGACACTATCCTTCTATACGTTATTATTCTAAGCATAATTATGATGACAATGTCTAATACAGTTTTGTGCTTATATATTAGTTATTTGTGAAATACAGCTAGCTCTATATATAATTATACATAAATAAAATTAAAAGAAAATTGTGTAGCAGAAAAATAAATTTAAATGAATTATGGCCGAATTTCGACCACACGGCGACCACTAGTCAAGATAAATATGTATACGATATATATGCCTATGCGTTATTCTGATATGTAAGCTATATCTATTGCTATGAAGTTTCATCAAAATCCATTCGGAAATTTTTGCGTGAAAGAGCAACAAACATCCTCACAAAACTCACAAACTTTCGCGTTTACAATATTAGTAGGATAGTCATCATCAGTGGCGGCTGTACCTTAAGTGCGTTCGTGCGCTGAACCACCAAATTAAAATATTTAAAAACTACAAAATTTAACTTCATCTTTATTTTTAAATTACCATTAATATTTATTCTTTGAACATAAAAAACATATAACAAATAAAATTTCAAATTATGACGAAACAATATAAGCGCATTACTAAACTATTAAAACTTATATTCCTTGTAAAAAAATCTCGTGCGCTGAGGCGAGCGCACGGGGACTGCCCATACAACTTGTATTAGAAATGAGTTAAAACGCCTGGCGCGTGAGACAGAAGATAGTTCATAGAAATATACTGAAAAATGAGTCTGTTCCCGTACGGCGCACGAGCGAACCGAACGTTACCGAGAGAACTCGACTTACGACGAAATTCGCTGATGATGTCTCGTTAAGTACAGTAAGTAGGTATAGTTTCGATGTATCTGTGAAAAGTTAAATATGGTTTGTTTACATTATTTTTTTTTTTGTCTTAGTTCTACTTTATACTGCGTATACAGTGGGTGAAAATGAGCATAAATATAGACTATGTTAAAGACAATAACAAAATTTTTTAAAATAAAGTTAATATAAAATGGCAGGACCGCCAAGGCCCTCTTTTATAAATATTTTTTGAAGTGTGAAAAATAAACAAAATACCTATTTTTCTTCGCAAGTACACCTACAAAATGTAATGCGTTCAAAAATAATAAAAAAAAAATTTACGTAAATTGTTGTTCCATTGCAATTTCTGATCTTAATACTTGGTGAGGAAGTAAAGTGCACCACCACTTTGATGACCCACCAGCCGCCACTGGTCATCATCATCATTTCAGCCTATCGCCGTCCACTGCTGGACGTAAGTCTCCCTCATATTACGCCACAAAGTGCGGTCCTATGCCGCCTGCATCCAACCACGCCCAACAACCTTCACCAAGTCGTCGGTCCACCTAGTGGGGTCTTACATTGCGTCGTCCGATACGTGGTGGTCACTTGAGAAACTTTCTTCTCCAGCGGTTGTCGGTTCGTCGAGCTATGTGGCCTGCCCATTGCCACTTCAGCGTGCTAATTCTTCATGCTATATCGGTTACACCCGTTCTTCTACGGATTTCCGTTTTTCGGATTCTATCTCGCAAAGATATTTCGAGTATATCCCACTCCATAGCATGCTGAGCGACTTTGAGCCTTGTTATGAGGCCTACAGGATAGTAAACCCCTGAAAAGTAATTTTCTTTTTATATGTCTGATTAATGATTCTCGGGATAACGTATGTCTTCAAACAAAATAATAAAAATACATATATATTATGTATGTATTTCTTTAATGCAATTATTTATTAAGTATATGAGCATATAATATAATCTACGCAAACTGACACAGCTAATGCAGCTAGTATTTTATATTCCTCGAATTGGACAGATTGATTATCTCATACGTATCTCTCTCGTAGGTATATACCTACTTCCTGAAGTTGTTCTCGAAATACTTCTTTAATCTTTTTGGTGACTCAGAGTATTATACCCACATAGAAGTATTTATATAAGTGCAACTATATATATATATATATTGAATTTACATATACAGACTGTATCAGGTTATGGAGCAACTGTTCGAGTATGTTGTAGTGTACCGACCATAGATCGTAATTAAAATGTATATTATTCGTTTTGCTTATGCGACCGTAATCATTGATTTTTCAATTTCTATTGAACATTTAACAAAGTACGAATATGGTGCATATTAAGTATCACTGACTTTATACATTTTAATCAGATTTAAACGAAAAAACAATGACAAAATTTAAAACTTTACATGTCTCTAATTCGTTAACGAATCGATATTATTCCTTCAAATTTTTTAATGGGTTCTTACGACCATTGCCTACCCCCCGTTCGACCAGTTGTCCCATAACCTGATACACCCTGTATACATATACAGTTTAGCTAAAAAAATGCAAAAAATCAAAAATTTGAACTTCGAAGCTATACCTATAACAAATCAAATACTGAAAATAGACATTCAACTCATTAGAACAGTTTGTACTAAATTTAATGCTAAAGAAAGTATTTAACTTTGACCTTGAATAACTTTTGAATGAGTTGATTCATCGCAAAATGATATCAGACCTTTTTTGTAGAGCGTTTAATTATCTACAAAAATATTTAATGGGAATTGTAGAGCAATGTATGGTTCATTAGTTACAAAAATCAGAATAAAATATAAAAATTTTCCTGTGTTGTTCTTATGGGAAATCGAAAAGTGCGATGCCGACATCCTTAACAATAATATTAAGGGCTCATATTTTCAGAGGCCAATTTTGGCATCTAAATGAAACTTTTGAGCCTGGTTCCGAGAGAGAAATATTTTTTTTTTTTTTGAAACACCCTAATTATATATTATACCTCATTATGTCAGCCTATACACATTCCACTGATGGGCTCAGGCATCGTCCGTTCCGTCCCACATACTGTCGATGAGGCTCGAGCCCAGCAGTGGGACATATATGAGCTGAGATGATAATATATATGTAAAAAACCCTGATACAACTTAACATTTTAAAATTATCGTAATATGGTATGTAAAGTTTGCTGTGAAAAAAGTCTTTAGGTACTAAGAATGAATATTACCCCATTCGTGCAATCTTATCTACAGTTCATTTAAGCTTAGAATAATAACGTATAGAAGCATAGTGTCGATACTTAAAGCGATCAAAACACGAGGCCAAAAATACTACATTTGAATGCCCAAACCGTCATAACTACCTATTTGTTTTTTAAGAGTTGCATTCGTACAGTGACCTTGTGCACTACGGAACGGTCCGGCGTAAGCTCCATTAGGCTCCAATTTAAATGCTTCATTTTTTGTGCGCGGACTTACCTTCTATACTTTATTATTCTAAGCATTTAAGTTTAATATGTAGAGTATTTCACTGAAAATATCTCTAATAGTAAACATAAAATAATCGCTCTAGCTTATAAACCATAAATCAATTTCAAAAGGTTAATTTCACCCCAAGGAAATACGAATTATAAAATCTCGATGACATAAAAAGCAATCACTTACCGTTTGGAGATAGGAGAAAAAGGAATATTGTAGATCAAAGAGGGAAATGAGGACGTAGCGGGGCGGCCATAATGCAATAAATTTACTTTTTCGGACGCAGTTTTGCGCTAACATGGCGGCAAATCGAATCGTAAACGTTTAACGAACGAGAACGGAATTCTTTTTTTGAAAACATTTCTAATCAACTATAGATACGCGATGTCTTTGGTTTGCCATAAATAATATGTATTATTTTTATTGTGTTTATTACAAAATTCAAGATTTTTTATTATTCTCTAACTTTTTGCTTTAAATACGCGGTATTGTTGTTTTCTTTGGACTTCACTACTTCTAACAATTATCAAATAACACAAGGTAATCGCTTAGTATTATTGTTAGATAATTACATCATCATCATCATCATCATCATCTCGGCCCATATCCCACTGTTGGGCTCAGGCCTCCTCCATTACGAGACGGAAATAATTTACCTACAATACCACGCTAAAAAGACGGCCTACGCAATAAAGACTAACAGTAAGAAATCAACTCTTAAATTCCATTGTGAGTCTATAATGCCATCGTTTTGGAAGTGAGCTGATAATCTTTAAACTGTTGGATCGAATTTTGTTAAATATAGCTATGAGTAGGGCCCACTACAGGCAAACTCGATTTCACGTAAAAAAACGCCATCGAAATCCATCTATTCCAAAGTTACAATGCCATAGACATTAATATATAGACTTATAACACCCCTCTTTCTGCGTTGGGGGTTAAAAATAGGGTCATATAAACATTTTTAATTTGTCCTACAATACAACATTTTAAATTGACGAAAAAAAAACACTCAAGTATTGCTCACAAAACAACATATCTAAATGACATTTTCATGTAAAAAGCGAGGCGCCATTTTGCAAAGTAAGTAATTTTAGACGATTTATCGAATTAAATTGATAAATTTCTTTGATGTGGGGTTCATATTGATCATTAGATTATTTGAAACTCGACTTTTCAATTTGCGGCCCCCTTTTTTTCTGATGAAATGATTGGTGTAAGCAGTAAAACATATTATTGACAATTTAATTTGTAGCAGAGTGGAAGATCCCCATACGTCTTTATTTTGATATTAGTAATCACTTAGTATCATACCCTCTGTTTTCTTGCCGGATCTTTCTCAATGTGGCCGCGTTCCAATCCGGTGGTAGTATACAAGATTGTTGGGTTTAAATTAATAAATTGTCGTAATAATTACCTACTACAAATTTAATCTACTAATCTTAGAATAATAACATATAGAAGGTAAGTTCGCGCCCAAAAAGTGAAGCATTTCAATTGGAGCCTAATGGAGCTTACACTGGAACCGTTCCGTAATGTACAAGTCATTGTACTGCACGTACGTACGCAACTCTTAAAAAATAAATAGGTAATTATGACGGTTTGTGCATTCAAATGGTGTCATAACACATTTGAAAAACTTGAAAAGGTTTTTAACATTACTTTTAAAAGTATTTCGACGATTTATGTTAATAAAAACAAAATTTGATTTCATAATTTGTATAGTGGTGTGCGTGTGTACGTGTGTAATCGTCTGCGCGCCATTAGTATTTTTAGATTCATGTTTCGAACATTCGAAGTATTGACACTATCCTTCTATACGTTATTATTTTAAGCTACTAATATATAAAGCTATTTATGTACTAATATACTCGTATATAGTGTCAATAAAACAGTTTTACCTTTACCTTTGTAAAGCTGAAAAGTTTGGTTTGAACGCACTAATCTCAGGAACTTCTGGTCCGATTTGAAAAATTCTTGCAGTGTCAGATAGCCCATTTATCGAGGAAGACTATAAACTATATATCATCAAGCTACAACCAATAGGAGCGGAGCAACAATGTCAATTCACATACAATTTCTTACAAAGAGTCTTTACAAATTAGGTATAAGTTTCTTCACGTCCTTACTTATTTCAAATTATAGTAATCACAAAATAAAAGGCCCGTTTTGACAGTTCACGCCCAAGAAGTTTTCTATTTTTTAACAATCAAACTGTTTTGAAGGTTTTCAAAACATTTTCCATTGACGGGTACCGCCCACTGGGCTAAGTGCTATGGCAGAACGATTTTTTTCATATCGTCCACAGACTATTAATAATCGGTTGAGGAAAAATAAATCGATCAAGATATATTTTTTAAAGCGGACTCATACTTGCCTTACTTATTAATTTGAATACTAGTATTTAGACCAATCATTTACAGAATTTCACCAGCTGTGTAGTGATTTTTACGGAAAATCGAGACGTCAATATTGACAATATGAAAATGAAATAATATATATATATATATATATATATATATATGGGGATAACTCAACTGACAATTTTGGCTCATCATCTTAAGAAAATGATTGATTGAAGATTCACTTTTGCTCGATATTTTTGTGATTGAGTGAATATTATTATATCCGAAAAATATTAAATGATAGAAAAATGACCATTCGTAACATTGTATCATTTCAGAATATCTACAATATCACAGTTTAAGTAAAATTTTCAAATCAGAACTTTAATCCAATGCACTTTACATATTCAAATCGATTATATACTCATATAAACTTGATTCGATTTATCGTGAGTATCGAGTACTGAATCGTATGGTTCATCACTAAATACATCGGTAAGACCAAGTGTCAAAACGGGCCTCTTATTTTGTGACAACTATAGTCATTATCAATTACCACTTCAATAGACACACGAAGAATTAGCACGCTGAAGTGGCAATGGACAAGCCACATCGCTCGACGAACCGACAACCGCTGGAGAAGAAAGATTCTCGAGTGGCGACCATGTATCGGACGATGCAATGTAGGGACATGCAACCACTAGGTGGACCGACGCCCTGGTGAAAGCGCTGGGTATCGTTGGATGCAGGCGGCACAGAACCGCACTTTGTGACGTAACATGAGGGAGGCCTACGTCCAGCAGCGGACGGCGATAGGCTGAAATAATGATGATGATGAGTGTCCGTCAGTAAATCAAATCGTCTCCTTCAATAGTTCTATGGACACACTGTTAACGGTGTCCTCTAGGAATATTGGTGACGGAGTAAAGGACCATCTTTAACACTTGCTATCTTGCAGGTGTCGTGAAGGACGACTAAGGGATATAATATGCAGATAACATCTATGCAAGAGATGGTAAACTACATATTTTGAGGGCACAGATAGCGTAGTGGTTAAGATACTGTTCTACAGTACCAGAGTCGTAGGTTCGAATCCCACGCAAGACAACACTTTGTGCAATCTAAGTACAAATTGTTGTTCTGTGTCTGGATGTACTTTGTGTCCGTTAAATATATGTTTGTAAAGTCCCCCACTATTTACGGTTTACGCACAGTTATTTTTAAAGAAAAAAATAACCGTGTACTAAGCCGTCTGTCCGTGTGGTGACGGAGTAAGAATACAGTTCGGCACTCCCTATCTTGTCCGTGGATGTTGTAAATGATGACTAAGGGATATAATATGCACACATCTGTGCAAGAGAAGGAAAACTCGAAATGAAACCCTATACCAACATGTCTGACCAGCATGGTATAGTTAGGTAAATTTTTCCCTTGTAGAGGAGGCTCGTACCTAGCATATTTGGGTTGTGAGGGTACCCGAAAGGGTATTCCGTCGGGCCGACCACCGAGGACAAGGAACTCGGCACTGGTGGTCGGCCCAACGACGAAGGCGACATGGGTACGGGTGGGTTATGTGCCCGCACCGTAATTTCAGCCCCGAACGGAATAGACGGCATGTGAGCTTCCTATAGCCCACCCATTAAAAAAAACATATTTGGATTGAGATTAGGATATGACTGTCATGGAAAACTTACAAAACAGCAATCGCCAACCCGTCTTGACAATCGTGGCGATTATATTGCAATACCTATGTCAAATAGTGATCGCTGATAAGTAATAGATGAATTGGCTTCACTTTAAAAAAGTTGTACATAAACTTATGCCAAGCGCGAGTCAGGCACGCCGATCTTGTTCCGCAACGTTTTTATGTTCTGCCAAAATTAGTAGAGCAACCATCTATTGGTTGGTCTGCGCGCAATTAAAAATAACAACATAACTTTAAATGAAACGATCACATGAATCTCATCCTTACTAATATTATAAATGCGAAAGTAAGTTTGTTTGTTACGCTTAAACCACCCAACCGATTTCAAAAATTCTTTCACCAATAGAACGCTACAATATCAGGGAGTAACATAGGTTATATTTTATCCCGATACGGAAACGGGAACTACGAGGGTAAAGCGACTGAAACCGAAGCGAAGCGAGGGCGGGTTGCTAGTAATAAATAAAAACAGGAAAAAATAATTTTCAAATTAAACGGTTTTATTGTAAAGAAACAGTAAAAATAAAATCGTGGGACACTACAAAACAAACATTTTAATCGACGATTGTAGATATTTGACGTGCCCCACGATTTTATTTTTACTGTTTCTTTACAATAAAACCGTTTAATTTAAAAATAATTTTTTCCTGTTTTTATTTTCAAGTTTTTAGTTTTTATATTGATTTTGTATAGAGCACTGTATTCTACTTGTCTAACCCTTTCATTTAATACCCATATTAATGGGATTGAAAAACAAATAGGTTGTCCACTATTTTGTAGCGGCGGCCATCTTAGATTTTAAATTTGTATAGTGCATTGTATTCTACTTGTCAAACCCTTTCATTTGATACCCATATTGATGGGATTTAAAAAAAATAGGTTATCCGCCATTTTGTAACGTCGGCCATCTTGAATTTACAAAAATATTGACTATGCGTAATTATATAGTCACCAAAATCAAAGACGTATACCAAATTTCAGATCAATCGGTTGACAGGAAGAGGGTGAAATTTTAATTACTAAATTTGACCCAACAAAGAAAATAATAAGCAAACAAACGGGTTAAGCTAAATAAAACCGTTTAATAAAGACGACACAGAAGTCATAAATTTCCTTTAAAAAATCCGATAAAATAGAAATAGATTTCCATTTCCTTTGCATACGGAATCCTAAAAAAAAGTATTTAGAAACACTACACTAATACATCAATAAAAAAAGAATTGCGCAACCATCTACATAACTAAGCACAGATACAGAAATAAATACACTTTAGTTACAGAGTAATAAAAAAAAATCTCGTTTTGACATTTGTATGGCAAACATTCAAGTTAGATTAAAATGCAAGTTCTCAAAATATTTCATAATATTTAAATCGGACATTATGTATATACAAGTGATATTTAAATTAGCATATTAATTAATTCTGTCTAGATAATTCAATGTATTGACACATTTTAGTCTTGAGAAGTCGAGTTTATAAATTTCTTGGCATTCTACTGATATAAGTATCTATGTATCTCATAGGATAATCATTTTAGGCCACATATGTCCCACTGCTAGGCTCTGGCCTTCTCCAAAATGAGAGAAGAACAGACTCACTACACCGCGTCAATTAAACGTATTAGTATAAGGTTTTATGTTAAATTCCCATGTACCGCATATCCCGTAGTCGTCTTTTACGACACCTACGAGCAAGATTTTTTTTTTTTTGTTTGTGTGTACAGCTGTTGGCCGCAGATGGCCTTGACAGCTTGACGCAGACTATGGGTGAGCGCTGAGGGCTCTCAACCCGGAGAAAAGTATGCTAAGCGACATCGCCCAAGGGCTCCCCCTGTAGGGAACGGACCTCGGCTTGGGGCGTCGCTGGAGGCAAAGTGGGCGTGCCCACGTTTTTAGTCGTGACTTTTGCGCGGCGCGGTTTCGCACCTCGACGGCGAGGGCGGAACCGCGGATATTTATTTGTTAAGGCCTCGCGGGCCGTGTAGGCTCTTTGTTGAGCGAGTGTGATATTGTCGTCCTCTTCGTCGAGGACGTGACGAGGACGTCGGATGGATGAGATTTTGGAGGGTCTATAGGAAGCCGCCCCAACCACTAGTTGGTTGGGGTGTGTCATGGCAGAGTCCCTACGAGCAAGAGAGTGGTGACTTATATTCTGATTTCATCACCACACGGAAGGAATATAATGTGATGAAAATTTTTTAAAATGATTTTTTTTTTTATAGATTCCTACGGGTGTTCTAAGTGACAGTTAGGTCCAAGAGAATGCATTCTTTGCGGATGGGTCTACACGCTTTTAAGGGTTCCGTACCCAAAGTTCCGTACCAAAAAAAAAAACGGGACCCTATTACTAAGACTTCGCTGTCTGTCCGTCCGTCTGTCTGTCACCAGGCTATAATCTCAAGAACCGTGATAGCTAAACAGTTGAAATTTTTACAAATTATGTATTTCTGTTGCCGCTATAACAACAAATACTAAAAACAAAATAAGATAAATATTTAATGATGTCTGATGTTTACGCGAGCACTACACATTGTAAATAAAACTACTTTTACGGATTATATCGCGTTTGTATTTGTTTTATGATTGCCCGACGTTTTGAACACTTTGCAGCTTTCGAATACTGTGAGCACTTATTGTATAGATTTGACCCACAATAATAATGGTTAAAGATAATTTTATAAATCAAAAATCTTTTAGTAAGCCGCATCTAAAATTAAAAATCAATATTAATTTAGCATCATGTCCCCTGAGTTTTCTTGCCGGATCTTTCTCAGTGTGGCCGCGTTCCGATCCGGTGGTAGTATATTAGTTTTGTTAGTTTTAAATCAACAAATTGTAATAATAATTGCTACAAATTTAATAATTAATAATTACTAACCATAAACAATATAATTTTTTCATATAGATTCATTTTCTTCTTACGCTGGCAATAAATTTGTACTAAAATGTGGGTAACAATTTAATAAATTTATAACTATTTTCTGTATCGGGTAGATAATTGTAAATGTCTGTAATAACGATTACTTGTTGGACGTGAGACACCTTAGTCCGCCCGTGACCATGAATGCTGCAAAGTGTTCGAAACGTCGGGCAATCATAAATCAAATACAAACGCGATATAATCCGTAAAAGTAGTTTTATTTACAATAAATATTTAAGTAGGGCTCTCATACAACAAACGCAATTTTTATAGATAATGGTACGGAAGCTTTCGTGCGCGACTCCGACTCGCAATTAGCCGAGTTTTTTTTTATTTAAAAAAAATTATACATTTCTACAATATTAAAAAATATATTTTATTAACATCATCATTTCAGGCCATAGTGCCACTTTTGAGATCGGCCTTCCTCTACGATGGAAGGGAAATTGACCTACTATACTGTCCTGGTCAGACGTGTTAGCATAAGGTTTTATGTCGAGTTTTCCTTCTCTTGCATAGATATTATCTGTGTATCATATTCCAAAGTCGTTTTTATGACACCCACGGGTAAGAAAAGAAGTGGTTCATCACCCTCTTTTTACCACAGAAAAAAAATTAGTAATAGTGTTTTATAAGAATATAATTATACAACCTTTTCCCTTATGGTGACTGAGTAAGAATACAATTCACCACTCTCTTTCTTGACCGTGGATTTATTAATGTTAATTAATATTATTATTCCATTCCAGGAGGGATTATAACAAGTCTGAAAAAGTTTTTTGACATAGGTATGTCCTGCACTTAGAATAATAACGTATAGAAGGATAGTGTCAATACTTCGAACTTTCAAAATTTGAATCTAAAAATACTAATGGCGCGCAGACGATTACACACGTACACACGCACACCACTATACAAATTATGAAATCAAATTTTGTTTTTATTAACATAAATCGTCGAATTACCTTTAAAAGTAATGTTAATAATCTTTTTATATTTTTCAAATGTGTTGTGACACCATTTGAAAGAAAGAAAGAATAGTTTATTGATACATTTCGTTAACATAATTATACAAACTATAATCAAAGGATATACAATGTGTGGTTGAAATGTATCAACCAGGAGTCCATTTCAGCATATGCCAGGTACAAAGTCCTGGCGCTGATTTTCAAATGGAACCTGTGAGTGAAATTACGGATGCCCATAGGGACTATAAAAAAAATCTTAAAAGGATATTACACTGCTAATTGAAATGAATAAAAATTACAATAAGAAAAAACATACCTAAGAACTTATAGTAGTATTTTATATACTTGTAATTTGTTTTATAATGTATGAAATATTTATCTGTTAATTTTTGTGTTTATTTATGTACATATTACTACAATACATATATTGCTATAATGGAAGAACATACTTATCATATTACTAAGACTATTAAAATTTGTTTATATTTAATAATATAAATATATGAATACAAAAAATATTCGAAGTTTTGTATAGACGGAAAAATTATTAGGTTATAAAGTCTAATGGTATATGTGTATATTGTATAGACTGAAATATATACAAACAGATTTTTATATGCATATTTAGATATTTATATTACTATTATAAAGTGAACACAATGATATTACAAAAATACAAATACTAAGAGAAAGTAACCAAAGAATATTATTAAAATATGTTAACTGACAAAAATTACTATGAAAAAAATATATGTTAAGATGAGCTAGGTTCAAACACATTACGAATATCTTTCTCTAATCGTATACGTTTCACGTGTTCTCCTTCACCCTTACGAACTAGTATATTGCCGTTTTTGGTCCATACGTATTTCCAACTAAAATCGCGTGCGTTTCTTCTTACGTGATAAAATAACCATTTATTATATGAAGTCAAACGTTCGTTAATGTACAGGCGCTGTGATGTACCAGACACAGAAATACCACCAGAACTGACATTACAAACCGTCATAATTACCTATTTATTTTTTAAGAATTGCGTACGTTCGTGCAGTACAATGACTTGTACATTACGGAACGGTACCGGTGTAAGCTCCATTAGGCTCCAATTGAAATGCCTCACTTTTTGTGCGTGAACTTCTATACGTTATTATTCTAAGGTCCTGCATTAATGTTTAGTAAAATCTCGTTGATTACACGAATTATATCTGGTTAGTTTTGATACCATTAAAAAGGTTACATTTCAAAAAAAAGAAACCATATAGCAAAAAATGTTGTTTCCCGGCGTTTTTCATTTAATTTACTGTCAAAATGAGTAAATCTAATGACGAAATGAAAAAATTGTATTACAAAAAAGGAAAAATGCAACGCAAAGTGCGAAAAGAAAATGTGACATTAAAAATCAAATACAAATGCGGTAAAAGCCGTAAAATTTGTTATAATCTTAACCTGTTCGTACATGATGTATAAATAGCATTGCGCTTCCAACAAATTGCTCAAAATCCTACAAACTACCCTTTATTTACATTTTAATTATATGATCTCACCTCTTGACCAGCTTCAGTGGCGAATCTTTTGGCGCGCGATTACCCACCAATCCTCTTGATTTGTTTCGATTTTCGAACGACGCCATTTCATGTCACGTGTGCGTCTAATATGGCGGAGTTATACATGGTGTATGATATTTTATAAATTGTTAGAAATAGCCGTGATTGATTAAGAATTACGGTGTGTTATCAGTACATTCCTAGGCAAATTATAATGCCGACTCCGATTGCCAACACAGCTAACAACCTTTAGGATTATGGCGTATCTATACTAATATTATAAAGAGGAAAGGTTTGTATGTATGTTTGTAACGAATTGGCTCAAAAAGTAATGGACCGATTTAAAAAATTCTTTCACCATTAGAATGCAACATTATCCCTGAGTAACATAGGCTATATTTTATCCCGGTATTCCCACGGGAACGGACAATACGCGGGCAAGGCGATTGAAACCGAAGCGAAGCGAGGGTGAGTTTCTAGTTCCTTATAATGAGATCTGATCCAGCCATAAACTTTTGCATTACATTTAAGAATTATATTATATCATCGTACTATGGCCATATTTCTGTATAGTAATGAAGTTAGAATATAATTTACCACCCCTTTCAGATGGGTATCTGATCAGCGTGGTAGAGTAGTTCACTTTATCTCCCATTGTGAAGGAGTCTTGAGCCCAACAGTGGGAAGCATATCAGCTATGATTATAATGATGATGAAGGCTATAGAGCTAGGGCTAAGAGCCAATACTGACTAAACATGTAAGACGTAAGTAAAAAAATGAATTAAAATAACGGACAAATCTGCAGAATTCATGCCGGATCCTCCTTAGTAGTGGTCGCGATCCAATCAGGTGGCATCTTTTTTTGCCCTCACAAAGTGTTGTTCTACGAGTAAATCTAAGAAAATAATCCTTGTATTACTGGGGAACTTAGAAACATAACTAATGGACATAAATTACATCCAGACTCAGAACAACAATTTGTGGATCGCACAAGGTATTGTCCGTGGGATACGAACCCCTGACACTGGCATGGTAGATCGGTATCTTAATCACTACGCCATCTGTGCAGTTATTGAGCTAGATCTTCTTTTTTCTTATTACACTAAACTACCGTGCTTACGACAAATCACTATTAATATACTGACTTTTTTTTAATACCTACAAAACCCAAACAACCTGTAGATAGACAAAGATAAACCCGACACCGTAATTGGAGCACTCAATTTGCGCCACTTGCCGCCGCCGCGTGCCTTGCACGCGTCCCTATCAATTGTCTATGGTACACAATCGAATCTCTTTGTCCATTGTACGTAAACTATACTTTATGGTTTTTTAAAAATTCATAGCAGACGATTGGCGGGAAATCTGTTAGCTCTATCGACATTTCTTTGTAGCCTTTTTAATGAATATTGATGGGAGGAAAAACGATTACCTTTAGCGCGATGATCAGGTGGGTTGGTATAGGGTTTTATTTCGACTCTGCAGAATTTTCAATATAGATGTGTCGACACATGTTTCGCCTCTAAACGAGGCATTCTAAGAACGGTTTGGCTTCTTTCTAAATGCATATTTAGAACTGCACTGGAAAGTTGTGGGTCTCCCTCCCTTCTTTCCCACCGTTTTCAAATAATAGTTTTTATTTCTGAAGTTAGACTTCTTTTGTCGCGTTAGAGAAAAATGATGAGATTAGGTAAATTGTTATGATGCCCGCGCACTCTGTCATGAAAAATCCGACACCCAGAAGTTAGCTAGTCAACATTTTTTTAAGATACGCTCGTACACCGTCACAAACGTCAGCTAGTTAATGCATTGTAATAAAACTTGTCTATTAAATAGCTTTTTCTCTATTATTAGTGTCGTGATTCTACAAAAATAGGATAATGCCTTACACCATATACACTTTTTCTATTATTTGTGTAATTTTTCTACAAATGCAGGATAACGCGAAGGATGAAATTTTCAGAAAGATTTTTATCTTGTAAAAAGTATAACTTCTTACGTGCATACACTAGTACACACATACTTTTAAAGTGAAACTTTTATTATATCGCCTCAAACTTTTTCGTCCATCTATTGCATGTCGCGTGACGGTTGGCCGCGGAGTAGGGGTAAAGCGAAAGGCGTTCGACAGAGCAGCCGAGCCCGATATAGCGGCGTTCGCATCAGCTGAGCGTGTAGTGTATAGACTATAGACTATTACTCATTTGTACTATTTGTTTGCTTTTATCAGTGTTTAATGTAAATGTTGCTATTTTTTTTGTAATCCGCAAAAAAAAATCACTTTTACCGTGGTTTCATGAAACTACACAATAAAGTTTTTTTTTTGTGGTACTTCATAATTTACCAATCACAAAGCATAATATAATTACAAATTATTGTGTATATTTATCATCTTTTGACAATCTTTTCGCGCCTAAACGTCATAAATTCTGCTACCGTGGTCATCAGCGTGAGTTTAGAAAAAAAAACGTGAGAATTTATCTATGGGCGAAGAACTCTTTTGTCCCAAATTTGTCAGTTCCGTTCACTATGAATGAGCCTTTGTGTTTTTTTTTAACTACAATATATGCACAGGTGTATTTGTTTGTTATTTTGCTATGCTATTTTTGTTGTTAAATTAATATCGGAAATAATACATTCTTGATATTTTTCGTTACTTATAAGTACCTATATCCGTTCCGTTTTCCTCAGAAATTAAATGAATAATTATATCTCCTGTCTACGATTACAGAATACTGTGTTTTATGAAATCGTGATTTTTTTTATGTGGTGACGGAGTTAGAATACAATTTACCGCCTCTTTTCGCAAGAAATTGACAAATGAAATGGGTGTATAGCATTCTTACTCCATCGTGCCCGTAGGTTTAGTAAAAGACGACTAAGGGATTATAATATGAAGGAGGCGGCGGACCATGTGCGGGAGGAAACACTCCACGTGGACATGGTCCTCCGCGACGACTGGGGTGGCGCTGGCGCGAGTACCTGCGCCTGATGCCGCCGCAGAGGCTGCGGGTGACCGGACCGGGGATTTAGTCTGGGCATCCGCGCAGAGGTTAGCCTTTCGACAGCGATCGGCGTCCCAGTAGGGGACATCGAAGGGAGAGGTTACTCCCTTGGGGTATTCCGTCGGGTGGACCACTGAAGTCAAGGAACTCTGCACCGGTGGTCGACCCAACGACGAAGGCGACGTGCTATCTGGGTGGGTTACGGGTGTGCGTGCTTACACCCCTCTTTCGCCCCGGACAGAGTGGTGCGAGGAGTACGCCGACCGTATCCCACCCCCCCCAAAAAAGGAAAAAAAGGAGATTATAATATGCATCCTACTAATATTATAAACGCGAAAGTTTGTTGTGAGGATGTTTGTTGCTCTTTCACGCAAAAAACTACTGCATGCATTTTGATGGAACTTTACAATAATATTGCATACATATCAGAATAACACAGGGTATAATTTATCCCGATATTCCTATAGGAAAGGGAACTATGCGAGTAAATCGTAGGGCGCTGCTAGTACAACATATATGCTTGCGAAGGCAAATTGAAAATAAAACTCTATGCCAACACGTCTGACCAGCGTGATATAGTAGGTCAATATCCCTCCTATTGTTAAGAAGGCTCGTGCCCAGTAGTGGAACGTATATGAACTGAAATGATGATGATAATATTTTTAAGTCCATGATCGTGATTTGTTCCGTGTGGTGACGGAGTAAGAATACAATTCACCACTCCCTATCTTACCCGTGGATGTCGTATAAGACGACTAAGGGATATAATACGCATATAACATCTATGTAAGAGAAAGAAAACTCGAAATAAAACCCTATACCAATATGTCTGACCGGTGACATGGTGTAGTGAGGTCAATTTCCCACGGATAAAGAATGCTAAGAATGCTATTAATTTATCTTTTATAATTTCATTATTCAGCCTTTTGCCGTCGTCTGCTGCAGGTAGAGATCTCCAATAGATGGCCACAAATCCAACGACTGAAGGCGAAGGCTCATATTTACATGTTTCTAACTAATATGCATATAACATCTATGTAAGAGAAGGATAACTCGTAATGAAACCCTATACCAACATGTCTGAGCAGCGTGGTATAGTACCTAGATAAATTTCCCTCCTAATGTGGAGGAGGCTCGAACCCAACAATGGGACGTACAAGAGCTGAAATGATGAACGATGAACTAATATTTAGATCATTTACGAATATTTTATTTATTTATTTATCGGGAGACCAACAGCGCAAAAGTAATAAAAATTTAGGAAAACATATTTAAGATACATAAAGCCAATAACAGGTCTTCACTATTATGCTTCACATAAAACAATACAACGGAGAACATTAAATTTGCCAATTGATGTGTTGTGAAAAAATTGAGACCGAGTATCCGTTTTATCGCAACCGTATTAGCGTTGAATATATCGAATTTATGTTTTTTATATTGATATTATTAAGTGTAGTCTTAGAATAATAACATATAGAAGGTAAGTTCACGCACAAAAAGTGAGGCATTTCAATTGGAGCCTAATGGAGCTTACACCGGAACCGTTCCATAATGTACAAGTCATTGTACTGTACGAACGTACGCAACTCTTAAAAAATAAATAGGTAATTATGACGGTTTGTGCATTCAAATGGTGTCACAACACATTTGAAAAATATAAAAAGATTATTAACATTACTTTTAAAGGTAATTCGACGATTTATGTTAATAGAAACAAAATTTGATTTCATAATTTGTATAGTGGTGTGCGTGTGTACGTGTGTAATCGTCTGCGCGCCATTAGTATTTTTAGATTCAAATTTTGAAAGTTCGAAGTATTGACAATATCCTTCTATACGTTATTATTCTAAGAGTGTATTGCTCGCTCGCCACAAAAACGCATTCTGACGGTAATTAGTAGATACTAATGGGAGGTGGCAGGGGGTGTGATGTCTCGAAGCTCTAATTGGTATATTAAAACTTATTTTTGATAAAAGTGTAGGACAGTCAACGATCAAGATCCATTGATTATTTTTACGTGACATCAGCTATATCTCGTCTTGTGACTAAAGGTAAGATGTGGAATCTAGCACACAATCTTAGATAATCCTCGGCTCTATAGTCAATTTTTAAACGATAGCACAGGTATTTAATAATTAATAAGGTATTTATATTTTTAATTGAATTTTGAATTGCAAACCAAAAACACTTTAATTTTACGATTTATCAAATATTTAATTGCACCCGCCGACTCCGCCCCAGAAGGTTTTTTAACAAAATTACAAGCAAAATTAACAATGTAGAATAAAACATACACAACGCACACATATTTTAAAAAGTTTAAATTCTAAATTTAAAAACTCACCGAGCGTTGGCGGCAAAATGTCCATAAACAACTTTATTTTTTCTCGCTATGCGCAACGCTGTCCCGCCTTTGTGGCCGTATCCTGCCCTTTTCATTCGACCTTTTTAAGGAAGAAATTTATTATGTATACTTTTGGCCATGACCAGTAGCCGCTTTTAATTGTGAGTTATGGGGTCTTATAATTTTTTCAATACTTTTTTATTGTAGACATTTCCTGGCGTGATCGGAAGGTGACCTTTATAATTTTGGATTTATTTAGGATTAATTTTTTGTTTAATTGATTTAGTTGCAGGTTCTTTTCGGAATTAATCGGATGGAACGGAATTTTTAAATGTGTACAAATATAATAAAACGGATGTTCCTGATTTTGAATAGTTTGAACAGGAAATATCCCCAATTTAGTTTTTTAAATAAAAATAATATTAATATAATTATTTTATTGCTTATAAATTTTGACAAAATTTACGACCTTTACACAAGTTATATCGTGGCACAAGTTATATCGTGGCACAAGTTAGCTATGCTTTATTTATTTGAATAATTAATTTATACCCTACATCTTACCCTTATAGGTTGAAATGATGATGATGAAGATCTCACCCTAATGTTATTAAACAAGAGACGATTAAATGTCTTACATACAATCGACTAGTGCTTTTGCATCCTAAGATACAGGCCCCCTTGCCTAGTTTGAGAATCTTTATTTATGCATAATCACTTTAGGTAATAAACATTATTATTATTATCATTATTAATTAAATCATCGTTCTGCTCTTATCGTAGTTATTTAATTGGTCGTAATATATATTCTTCTCCCATCGTACATCCTATCCCATTGGACAGCAAAAGGTAGATGCAGTGTAGCTGTGGTAGCAAAGGTAGGTAGGTATAAGATATAACTTCTAATAGTAGGGCAACACTGTTGACTGTTTTCTAACTGATAAATGGGATGCCTCGTCGGAGATTGTAACAGTCCCTCGCAGAAAATCGACTTTCTTTTATGTGAAGTTGGTGACAAACGAGCCGTGTCTCCTTGTGTTTACGTAGTGTTCCCATCTCGTGTTCTCGTATGGCGGTGGAATAGATTACGATTGTGTACTCCTTACTTGCCCGTGGGAATTATAGAAATCAGCTAAAGATCTCATGAGGAGAATGGGCAGCTACTGCGGTCGCCAACCCGTCTGTCAAGAGTGGCGATTATGGCGTAATACCACACGCAAAATTAAATAAATGCAATTAAAATGACGGCCCCCAGTTACGGTAGTTCCGCCTTTCCACGGGCTCATCTTGGTAGCGAGTCCGTGGACGGCAGGGCTGTGGGTGCTAAGGATCTCCGGTCCGCGATCCGGCTACTAAAACAAACTATTTTTGGGACCTGGTAACTCAGAATATTCGGACACTTAGGACCGGTGAGAGAGTCATCGAGCTGGAAGAGGAATTGAGCAAAATCCGCTGGGATATTTTAGGATTATCAAAAGTGCAAAGAAAGGGCGGGGCCACGATAATCCTCCGGTCTGGAAGTGCGGTCTTCTATCGGGAGGGAGATCACTCGTCCTAAGTCGGTGTTTGGGTTTATCGTTCGAAAGTCTCTTGTGGACAACGTGGAGAGGATAGAGAGTATGTCGACTAGGACAGCGTACCTTATAATCAGAATTACCACACAGTATTCGACGACCTTCAACGGAAGGTCATACAGGTTTACGCGCCGATTTCGACATACTCCGATGACGGAGGCCTTATACGAGAACATCTCGAAAGCCATCCACACGTCCAAAGCCCACTTCACGGTGGGTATGGGAGAATTCAACAGTTGGCTATGGTTAGCGCACCCGCCGCCCGGCTCCATTCGGGGCGACAGAGGGTCGACCCGCAGCCCCATAGCCCACCGTAGCACGTTGCCTTCGTCATTGGGCCGACCACCGGTGCAGAGTTCCTTGACTTCAGTGGTCGGCCAGACGGAATACCCCTGCGAAGTACCCTCTCTTCTCGACGACGACCAGCAACCCCAACCCCCCTCCCCCCCTCCTCGGGGACGTCGGACGACCTATGCCTAAACACCAGTTAAAATTTTTATTTGACTGTCTGACTACCTGTTTGCTTCGAGTAATCTTCACAACGGCTGGATCGATATTGATAATATTTTACTACCATAGCTGTTTATATAAGGAATAACTTAGGCTACATTTGATCCCGATATTCCCATGAGAACAAGAACTATGCGGCAATTTGCTAGTATAAATTATAATATCTGTCATCATCATTATCTCGGCCCACATAAGTCCTATTGTTAGGCCTACTGCGCAGGTCAGACGTTTTGTCGTCTAAGAGTGGTAGGACCACACTGTCGACAGTTATCTGTCTACAGCTGTGGTCCGGTCCGTCCGGGGTAGTACCACACTGAGCAGAAAATCGACGTCTGAGTAGTAGCAATTTGTTACTGCGCTTTGTTCGGTGAGCGAGAGAGCCGGAAGCCCAACTTTCTGAGGGTGTTTGTGTGTGGAAGGTTTTGGTGGTGCCCTTGGTATCACCGAGCCTCAATGCACGTATTCACACTCCCTTCACTTTCTTCGCGGTAGGCAGCGCCTTGTAAAGGTCCATGAGCGGCAGCAACACTTACCATCAGGTGTACTGTTTGCTTGTTTGCCACCGTTTGCAAAAAAAAAAAACGTTTGACGTATTTCATATCGAGTTTCCCTTCTTTTGCATAGATGTTTTCTGCATATCCTTTAGTTAACTTTTGCGACACCCACGGCTAAGAGAGATCAATCAAGTGAACACATCAAATGAATGCTCACAAAAGCTTTGTAACCTGATGATTTTACTAGTTATTACTTTTTATAATCATTGTTCTCATGTAAGTGACCTATGTCTTTTTGAGAATAAATTGTTTAAACCTAAACATAATAAAGGGGGCGATGAATTGTGTTCTTACACGATCACCACACATAAAGCGTTGTCTATTACAAAAAAAAAATCAATAATATGATGACTTAGCATAGTCTGTCTGAAAAGTACTTGATCTTTACCTATAAGTAAAAAAAAAAATCTAAGCCATAAACAATATAAAAAAGGGCGTACTTTTTCTTAAATTTAAGACCGCCTGCAGTTTAAGCAACCGGTAGTTTGGCAATATTTGTAAGATTTTTTTTAAAGGTTGCGTCCTTTGGTATTGTATCCTAACATCCCAATTAAAAAGTATTCTGCACCCACCTGGCTATTAAAAAGAAATCAGCCAGGATTTGTGAACGAATCTTTATATTTATGATATGTTTGATAGGCTGTCTGTTACACTTTATACTTTTGTCCTTTTTTGATTTTTCTAGTTTTGGAATTGCAAAGATATGTGACACGCGGCGACATGTACCGACCGCTTTTCGTAAAATTTTATTTTCTCTTTATGTGACTTTTTAGGCATTTGTGTGACTCCTTATTTGCTTTTCTTAGCCATGTAAAATCAATAAAAAAGTAAATACCTATCAACTAAGAAAAGAAGAGCGTGTGTACAAAGTAGGCATGGCAGGAGTGAAACTTCTTTATCTCATTCTTTCGCCGGCTGAATCCTATACATTTACGTGTTTATGTTTCTACAGACTCGCTTTTTCGTTTCATCCAATTTGAAATCACAACGATTCTAAAGAAGTTTCACTTCAAAAATTATCTGAAAGGAAACAAAAAAATAGAGGCATCCAGCCTCTATTATTTCTGGTTCCTTTCAGATACAAAATCTAAGTTTTAAAATTTACCAAAAATTTCGAGGAAATCTGCGTGCAGATCTTAGTAAGAAGCTGCTGTACAATAAAAAAAAGAAGCAATTCTTCACAAGCAAAAATTATAATCGGCAATGGAGCGTGCTTCTTAATCCTTCGAACACATATTTTTTAGCATTAAGAAAAATGTATTCCCTTTTTGTAATTTTAAGCTTCAACGTAACGGCCGTTACTACGTTTATTTTTTCGTCTCTATGCGTTGACAATAAAGAAGTTCTAATTCATAAATCGAATGAACAAAATCGTTCACTCCATTTTTAAAATGTCATTGTTTGGCAGCCATTAGGAAATTGTTTGTTAGATGGATTTTTTATTATATTCATCCAAAGATTAATATCGCTGAATTAAAAGTGTTGATTGTTTGTTAGACGGAATTGTTATTATATTAATTCAATGATTAATACCACTGAATTCATTAAATGCATAAACTTATATATATTAAGGATTTGAGACATTATATGGCGTTTATTCTCGGTAATAAATATAATAAACGCTTGCAATACCATATGTCAATTCAAATTTCCTCCAAAGAATATATCGACCTTCACGTGACTTTTGGTTTCTCGTTTCTCAACTAAGTACTTTTTAATTTTTTAATTTCAAATGTCGCATTAGCCAATGTTTACATAAATGGTGACGACGAAATGATGTTGCGAACATCCAGACCAAAAATGTCATCAAAATATAATAGAAAAATTTCAATTAAGTCAATACCTATCGTTCTAACATCAGCAACAAAGCCTACAAAAATCTAAGTAAAATTTTATTTAAATTCAAAAGACAAGAGTCAGAGTTGATGTCCAACAGTCGACAGGCAAATGAATGTATGAATAAAATATATATTTAAAAAATACATAGACAAAACTTATTTGCTTAATGGTATAACAATACCTCCACTCTGACCTTCCCAAGACAACGACATCCCCCTAGGGAGAAGGCAGAGCCCAAGACCCACACAACGCTTTGTGGATTACAATTCCTGACAAGCTCTAATAGCTTGTATAATATTAATGGACCTTAGAGGTCTGCTATTTGATATAATGTTAGTAAATGATGGTTGCGCTTTGGGAATTGGTTAAAATTAATTGATTATAATTATTTTATATGAATCTGTGGTGGAATAGTTTGCACATATAGTGACGTAACAGGAGTGAATGAATAAGTAATAGAAATGACAGGTCTTAATTTTTATTTTTTTAGACACCCTGCACTATGGAAATAATCCTTGTATTGCGGGGGATTATGCAAAGATATAATTAATGGACACAAATTACATCTAGACTCAGAACAACAATTTGTGGATCGCACAAAGTGTTGTCTTGCGTGGGATTGGAACGCTCGCATTGGCACTGTGCGTGTATCTTAACCGCTACGCCATCTTTGCAGTCAGGTCAGGTTTTTACCGCCTTACCGCCAAAGAATTTGTCAACTTTAAACTAGTCTGGCGTTTGATAATCCTAATACTATAAATATAAATTATTTGTTTCTTTATGACGCTTCCACGCTTAAACAAATAAACCGATTTTAAAAATTCTTTCACCGATTGAAAGCTACATTATCAGCGGAGTAAAATAGGCTATATTTTATCTTCGCATTCCCATGCGAACGAAACTACTCTGGTGTAACCACGGGAATTAATTAGTTCATGTTAATGTAGGTTCTATCCGTGGCCGTATCATCGGCATCACCTATATCTATAGCAATAAATAAAATTGGAGTGTCTGTTGGTAATGTCAAAATAATAGGCTTTTTTCATGCTCACACGGTTATTTGCACGACACCTATGCCTAAAATAACAATTAAAAATTTTTTGTCTGTCTGTCTGTTTGTTCCGGGTAATCTTCAAAAAGGCTGGACCGATTCGCTTCGCTTCGGTTATAGGTTATAGTCGTTTTTCCCGCGTAGTTCCCGTTCCCGTGGGAATACCGGGATAAAATATAGCCTAGTTTACGCCCTGATATTATAGCTTTCCATTGGTGAAAGAATTTTTGAAATCGGTCCAGGCGTTTTGAAGATTACCCGGAACAAACAGACAGACAGACAGACAAAAATTTTTTAATTTGCTATTTTAGGCATAGGTGTCGTGCAAATAACCGTGTGAGCATGAAAAAATCCTATTATTTTGACATTACAAACAGACACTCCAATATTTTCCGCTTCTTTCACAAATGTTTTACGCACATTGTACCAATTGCTATTCTTTTACGACATCCATCCAAGATGGAGGAAGCTGAATTGTATTCCTACTCTGTCACCACACAGAAATAAAAATGTAAATGTTTAATTTAAAATATCATATTCAATGTAGCGTTTCTATTCCGGTGTGTGAAAAATGAAGTGCCGGGTCATCATCATCATCATTTCAGTCTATCGCCGTCCACTGGTGGACGTGGGCCTCCCTCATGTTACGACGCAATGTACGGTCCTGTGCCGCTTGCATCCAACGACGCCCAGCAACTTTCACCAGGTCGTCGATCCACCTAGTGGAGGCGGCGTTCTAAACTGCGTCGTCCGATACGTGGTCGCCACTCGAGAACCGTTCTTCCCCAGCGGTTGTTGGTTCGTCGAGCGATGTGGCCTGCCTATTGCCACTTCAGCGTGCTAATTCTTCGTGCTATCGGTTACACCAGTTCTTCTGCGGATTGCCGTATATCGAATTCGAAATCCCGAGCATAGCTCGCTCCATAGCACGCTGAGTGCCGGGTAAGTGCCCAGTAAGTGCCGGATACCTTAGGATAAGTATATAATTCTTCTGTAGGTACGTGTTATGCCACGTAGGTAGAAGATGGGTTGCGGAAGGTAATGCGGTCGTCGTCCAATGGAGTTGTGGTGCATTTGAAAACGGCGGTCTTCACCGTAACCGAGGGAAAGGAACAGCGTGTGGTTTTTAGCTGATAGCGCCGCTGACATTTAATCGATGCTGAACCCGACATACTCTATCTATCAGAGGTGGGAATGCGTCTCTAGTAGATCGATTCGGATCTGTCCAAAATATAACTTACCATAAAAAGATACCTTTGTATGTGACTGAACTCCTCCTAAACGATTGAAACGATTATGATGAAAATTTGTGCGTAAAAAACGGTTAAAAATTTAAAGGATTTTTATTTACATTTATAGAGGTATATAACGGCGTCTGTTGAATCTACTTAACGTCAAGTCATGAGTTTTCTATCATTTTTTCTTATCATCATTTGATTTAATATATCATGCTGATCAAGCTAGTTGGCATAGGTTTATTTCGAGTTTGCCTTATTTTTCATAGATGCTGTCTGCATGTCACATCCCTTAGTCATTTTACACAAGTTAGTTACGATATATACAGGTAAGCAATAGGGTGGTGAATTGTATTCTTACCTACACGCAAACTTTTTCGCCATATGGGCATTTTCATAAAAATGTACAAGGGCGTTTTCAGGCCTGTCCCTCTAAAACATTACCTTTTTTAAACAATTAATTCTATTTGAAACTAGCACAAAATTTTACATTAGGTTTATTGTACATTTAAGTAATATTTTATAATATTATTTAAGCCAATTATAGTATAATTTTTCGATTAAAAAATAATATAACAACACATTGCTATCATTTTATCGTGTCCCTTTGTAGCCAAACGATATTTCAACACTGAATTTACATATTAGTTGTAATAATTTGCTCAGTGCCGAAATTTATTTTTCTGGTGTGTAGTGTAGGGTCAATTTATTTTTCTTATTCAAAAAAATCAAAGAGAGGCGTTTGCGATGGTATGGCCACATAAAAAGACGCCCCGACGACCATATGGTGAAGCTTGCCCTAGATTTGCCTACGACGAAACGTACGCGTGGAAGACCACCCGCCACAAGGCAGACAACGGTCCAAAAAGACCTGAACGAGGCAAGATTAAACGCTGACGAAGCACAAGATCGTGCTAAATGGACGTTTAGGACAAGGAAGGCCGATCCCAAAAAATGGGATAAGGTCTAGCCAGAAGAAGAAGAAGAAAAATTATACTATAATTGGCTTAAATAATATTATAAAATATTACTTAAATGTACAATAAACCTAATGTAAAATTTTGTGCTAGTTTCAAATAGAATTAATTGTTTAAAAAAGGTAATGTTTTTGAGGGACAGGCCTGAAAACGCCCTTGTGCATTTTTATGAAAATGCCCATATCCTAAACAACACGGATCGTAACAGCACATTCTTTCTATCAATCAAATGGCAAAGAAGCAAAATTTATTACACAGTTCTAGGCCAGGTTCTACAATTGCATCACGTTGATCCTTAAATATCTAACAATTCAAGCATTACACCAAAGTCTTTAAATATAAAAGATCACAAAGCAATCATACGGACTACTGACAGAAGTGAAAACTTAAAACTAAACTTGAAAGTATAAAATATCTGAACCCGAAGCCTTTGGCTTCAGATATCCTCATACTTTATTTAATGCTATCCAAGACATAGTTTTGAATTCTTTTGTGTGATTTACGAAAGCAGAACTTATTTGGTTACAAAATTTAATAGGAATTTAATAAACCGTATAAAATGCTTGACATGCCATCGATCCAATATCCCACGCAAAGGGCAATGTTTCGTAAAAAAATAATAATTGATTAAAAAAGTAATAATCCACATCCCTGGGGGATTACACGACAAATGCATTTTGGTTGGCCACACTCAACCGGGGGCTTCCAAATTCAAATTTCAAAAGAACTACGTCGTGCGCCTACAAAATATTTGTCGTTGGATTTCTATTTTTGGGGATCAACGAAATGTTAAAATATTGTCAACAAATATTCTGTTGTTTTATTTGGGTTCTCGCTTGTATTAAACAAAAATAATTCTAAGGTATAACACATTTTCATTTCGCTATTTATTTTACCTGATTTCAAATATTACGAAACTGTTACTGTTATTAAAGAAACTATCCGGGTGGAAATTTAAATGGCAATTAAATAACTTATAGACACAGAGTCGACACAGAGCGATCAGAGCTGGCTTGATTATTCTCCCCATTAGAAAGCAGAAAGCTAGAATGAAGTTCCTAATAGTTTCATCATCATCATCATCGCAGCCCACATACGTCCCACTGTTGGGCTCGGGCCTCCTCCACAATGGGAGGGAATTTGACCTACTATACCATGCTGGTCAGATATGTTGGTATAGGGTTTCATTTCGAGTTTTCCTTCTCTTGCACAGATGTTATGTGCACATTATATCCCATAGTCGTCTTATACGACATCCACGGGCAAGATAGGGAGTGGTGAATTGTATTCTTACTCCGTCACCACACGGACATAATAATAGTTTACCTTTTCTCAATTGAAAACCTTCACGGAACCATCTAAATGACATTATATATTTTTAATAAGAGTTACATTCAATAGAAGTGATTTGATCTCAGTGACAGTGCGCTAGTGCTGCCACCTGTCGCGATATATCGTGTGAATGATCCACATATTTATCGTCGATCAATGATTTAGCAATAAAACATCACAATAGAACTACTTGGGTAGCCATTTTTACAATTGACACGGGTGGACGCGATTGTTGGATATTGTATGTGACTCGTCAAAAACTATTTGAATTTTAAAAATTCGTGTGAAATCTTATAACTTGTCTCATGAATTTTATGTTTTGAAATAAACCTATTATTACAGATTTTATCGAGTGAGATACTCTGCCCATAAACGCTGAAAAGTGTTGGTAGCATTGGGCAAATAAACATCAAATGCAAGCGCGATAAAAAAGTAAAAATATTCTAATATCATTTCGAGAACATAGTCATCATCATCATCTCAGCTCATATACGTCCTACTGTTAAGTTCGAGCATCCTCCATAGTAGGAGGGAAATAGGCCTACTATACCGCGTTGCTCAGACGGGTTGATATAGGCTGTTATTTTAAGTTTTCTTCCCAGGTATATCTGTTATACGCATATTATATCCCTTAATCGGCTTTTACGACATCCACAGACAAGATGGGAATGGTGAATTGCATTCTTACTCCGTCACCACACGGAAAGCTACCTTTCTTTTATAGTCTTAAATCTTACTATTACAGAATATAGTAATGATTTCTGATAGCAATATTAAGTAGTTTCCAATTTCATTTTTATATAAAATGGGCATATAAGTACAGAAATATGACACAGGTTATTAAATAAGAGCGCGCGTTTAAAAGGATTATTCGAAGGCCGCCATGACACTTGAGACCATGGACAAAAAGAAGAGTGACTGGGAGGATTAGCTGCCAGTGTCAAAGTGTTAAATATCGAACACACCGTCTAATTTGACAACTGCGGTTGCATGAAAAACTTTGACAGTGTTGCCACATTCCCTATCGTGAAAATGTATATGATTCAGGTTTAATTTACTATTTTAAGAATAAATTAATAATAAACAGCATCAACAAAAGCAATAAAAGTCAATTAAAACTATAACACCCGCGTGGCGACGAGATAAAGAAATAACTAAATGAAATATTGGCATCGTTTGCATACCCTTAGCAGTCATAGAAATCGGCTATGGGTATCACCCTAGGCTGGCCACGGACGAGAAGGAACTCGCTACCGGTGGTGGGCTTAATGGCGAAGAATACGTTAGCTTATGGGGCCGCGCTCCGCCCTGTCGTTGCCCCGGACAGAACGGACAGCTTGTGTGCTGACCATAGCCCACCCTAAAAAAGGGTATTACCCTGGGAGTGATGAGAGTGGGCACCAGCTCTTTGAACATATTATCACCTACTGCGATCGTCAACCGATCTCCCAAGCGTATCGAGCTGTTTAAAAAAATGAATTACTGCTTATTTCGTTGGGGAGGCTTACGTCCAGCAGTGAACGGCAAAAAGCTGAATGAAAAATTTAGAGATAAAGAGAATTAGCAAATATATTGGTGAATAGACTTTAATGAATACATTTATATTTAGAATCAATTACCAGTACTGTGCTTTAATCTGCATAACAATCCATAGGGGATTGTTATGCAGATTGTATAAAATAAAAAATACAGACTTACAGATTTGATTCTAAGCATAGGTTGCTTATTCCGTGTGGTGACGGAGTAAGAATACATTTCACCCCTCCCTATCTTACCCATGGATATGATAAAAGAGGACTAAGGGATGTAATATGGATATAACATTTATACAAGAAAAAGAAAAATTAAAATAAAACCCTATATGAACATTTATTTCGGTCCTTTTTTTTTGGGTGTGAGTTACGGTCGACGCACTCCTCGCACCACTTCATCCAGGGCGACAGAGGGGCATAAGCACGCGCACCCGTAACCCACCCGTTTAGCACGTCTCCTTCGTCGTTGGGTCGACCACCAGCGTAGTTCTCGGCTTCACTGGTTGATCCGACGGAATACCGCAAGGGACGGAAGGGACGGAATACCCTTTCCTGTCGAACACCGAACGCCGTCGTGAATTTATTTCCATCTGGGGTGACAAAGGGGCGGCGCGCGGCCCCATAACTCTTCGTATTTCCTGTCCTTCGTCATTCGTACGCCAGCATTACGTTCAGTGAGTACAATAGCTGGAGACTTAAACCACACCTTAAAGTCGGCAGAGACCTGTCTGTGGCTCTGGTATTGCGGAGATCATGAATGGTAATTACCATTTATCATCAGGTATTCAGGTTGCTCGTCATCCAACAGTAAAAAAATGTTAGTGGGTTTAATAGTATATTCATTAAAAAAATCAAGGGTAATTTCAATCTTAACTTGGTAACTCTAAAAAATATTCTCCGTAGTGCAATGACAAAAAAAATGACAGACGTGTCACATTTCAGTTGAAGTTTGACAGTTTGGATGCGCCGCGTCGACGACCAAATGGCTTAATGTTTGATTGTCGAATTTCAACAAAAATTATGATTAGTTTCAAGATCAAATATTGTACAACAGGTTCAGAGATTAGTTTCATCTGTTTTTTAAAAATGGTTATTTTGAAATGTCCCGTGTAAATTCTATTCTTGTTTTATTTCAAAAGACCACGGCCCAGACTGTGAATAATACTTGTTTTAAGTGCCATTCTGTTTAAGATATCTGCGAAGAAACAATTGTTAGACTCATGTCATCTTTCTTCATGTTTAGGCTGAAGAAGAGTAGATAATTCAGTCATAAAGTCTTATTTCACCATAAAATTTATATCATCATCTTTCAAGCCTGTTAGAAGAACAGGCTTGAAAGGCTTCGGGTCGACTTTCAAGTCTAATTTATAATTTGTTAGAACCTTCATGTAAAGAAAACTTGTTTACATGAACTTGTTTACATCTGTTTGGGAATCCATTATGGAAACAATTTATTACCAATCTGACTGGTCTACTTTCATATTGTACCTTGTAATTTCATGGAAGTGGAAAAACAGCTCAGGAATTACAAGGAAAATGATCAGCAGCACCTGCTTCCTGCATAGAGATCTTCATCATCACAGCTCACATACGTCGCATTGTTGGGCTGGAGCCTCTTCCACAATGGAAGTGAAATTGACCTACTATATCACGCTGATTAAACAGTTTAGTATAGGATTTTATTTCAAATTTTCCTTTCCTTGCTATCTGCATATTATAAACGTACGTTCCCAGCGATCATTTCTCCCACGCACGTGCAAGCTCTGGAATAATCTACCTACTGCTCTGTTTCCCGTGCGTCATGCATTTCCTTCTTTAAATGAGGTTTAAGAAGAGTATTTTCTTCACGGTAGGTAACGGCCTGGCTGTGCCCCTGGTTTTGCAAAAGTCCGTGTGCGTCATCATCACTTATCATCAGGTGTGCTGCTTGCTCGTTTGCGGGAGCAAACGGGAGTTGTAATGGGAATTAGCAATAAAAAAACTCGCAGTCAGGTTTTACGATACCGACAGGAAAGGAGATGGTGAATTTTATTCATATTCCGTCACCACATGGAAAGCATGAAGACCTAACCCCCGATAGTCGGCATGGTAGATCGATACTTAAGACATCTCACCCTGTGAGGAACGGATCTCGGTTTGGAACGTCGCTGGAGGTAAAGTGCCGGCAAGCCCAATAGTGCGACGTGTGTGGGTTAAGATGAAAATGATAAGCATTAATCTATTTTTAGAACGCCATTATGACAAGATCAAGACTAATTTTGAGTTATTGGAAAAGTGCGTCATATTTGTATTTTTGCCAATGGTGACTGATACTGTCGCCCATGGACCATTACAATACCAGGGGTACAGCTAGACTGCTGCCTTACCCTGAAGAAAATGCATCCTTTAAATAAAGATATTTCTTAGCGCTCGAGAAACGCAGCAACAGTTAGTTCATTCCAGATCCTGCACGCATGTAGGAGAAATGATCGCTGCAAATATACAGTTAAAGATCAAAACGTTTCCATATGAAATGGATGAACCCTGCTATGGTGTCTATTGCACGTTGGTAAAGCGGTGACGGTGATACAAAATGTGTCATCATTGCTAAGAGGCTTTTTGAGCAGTAGTAGAGCCACGTATTGACAGTTTCCTGCCTAAAAGCATATAAGAATCGTCTCGACCACATTCGCAGAAAATCGACGTCCGAATAATAGCAATCCGTTACTGCACTGCGTTCTATGAGCGAAGCTGAAGCCCAAACTGCACATTATGGACCTCATCATCCACAAGCGGCAGTTACTACTTACCTTCAGGTAGACTGCGTGCTTGTTTGCCACCAAAAACCTTTTAAAAACCTGATGGATTCGTTCAACAATAGACAAACACGTAGACGACCAACAACAAAATATTTATGACAAAAAAATTATCGTCACATCAAAGCCCCAGTAGACCAGTAAATGTGAAATGCACAATCATTGACAAAAAAATACACTGTTACGTATCAAATACTCGAAAATAAAAATAAATACGCCATATTGATCTAGATACGAAATAATCTTGTCCACAAACAATGCCATTATACTTTATGAAAATAAACAACTGATTTGAAGCTTCCATTCGATATTTGAAAATTAAAAAATAAAACCTCCTCCGTAGACACGATGGCAGTGCCGTTCGAATTTCGAATGAAACTAGGGCAGCTGTTAGGGCTGCCTCTTATTTTGTAAGAATAGTCTTATTAATAAGAAGTATATGTATCTTTATTTGGAATATAAAATAAGATTCTAAAACCATGTTAACGCGTATAAATTAAATAAAATATGTTACCTATAACGCGCTTTACGTAGCTAAAATTCAAATTTCAAAAATAGTCTACTTGGCCATCGAAAGCAGCATTCCCACCCATTGTCAGATGAAATGCAATCAAACCTTTCGCTGACCATTGTTGGATGTTGTGTTAACCTATAAAATGTTATGGTACGGTCATTCATTGAAGAGCGTATTGCCATAATCGCCTGGTTTAGTAAGAGGGTTAGCGATTGTAATCATCAAAAAACCTGCATCTTCTCATTTTTTTAGTGATTCCTCAATCAAATTTTTACGTCTGTCACGGGTACAACAGCTGTATTCTTATTCTGTCGCCAGGCTGGACAATAGTCTAGTCCAGTGGCTCCTAACCTTTTTAGGTCTGTTACCCTTATGACTTAACTAGGGTCACTGATTTTATCCCTTCTCCCAACGTTGAAATCAAACAATATACAAATAATATAAGCATAGGCTTTATTAAACATAAAAACAATTGCACATAAAAAAATTTGACATTTTTATTCTAAATTACAGTCATAAGCTAGGTTTAAGCTAGGTAATGTCTAAAACTTAGAAAATATAAAATAACAGTACAGTTCAAATGCGCACGTTACCCGGATGGTAGCGAGCGGTAAGGAGAGGGGGCTGTCACTTGCACGAGCGGCGATGGCGATAGCAGCGCGTAGGTACACTTTGCGCACTAGTCGGCGCTCAGACTTGTCATTTTAAAATTCAACGTTCGAGACAACAACCGGCTTATTGTTACCCCTCGGCAATACAAGTTTTACCCCCGCGGGGGTAATTACCCCCAGGTTAGGAACCAATGCTGCACCTCCCCCTTACCAATGGCCAAATTATATCTTACGCCGATGATACGGTGATTATCTTCCATGCCAAAACCTGGGAAAAGGTCTATCACTACGCGGAGACTGGACTCACAACTATAGCAGAAACCCTAAATAAAAATCTTCAGACTTTAAATTTAAACAAAACCAAAATTATTAATTTCCACAAAGCCTCCAAATCTAAACCACCACAACAACTCTCCCTCAAATACCACACTTGCTCAAAGAACAACGTCCCTAACAAAAGTTGCAACTATTCGATCGTAGACCAAACAGATTGTATAAAATACCTCGACATCACAGTCGACAGTAATTTATCCTTCAAAACACATATACGCCTACTTGCCAACCGAACCAGGAAACTCATTTATGTGGTCAAAGCACTGAGAGACTGTACACCTCCATCAACATTGCGTACCGTTTACTTCGCGCTATGCCAGTCAATTCTACAATACGGCATTACGTTATGGGGCAGCGCTGCGAAATCTGTCCTTATGGAAATAGAAAGAGCACAGAGGGCTGTGCTTAAAGTAATGCTAAAAAAATCTTATAGATACTCAACTGATCTCCTATAACAAGAGTCGTCGGTCCTACGGGTCAGGCAGATGTTTATTCTAAAAGCCACCCTTGCCCATAAATGCTTGAAAAGCCGCTCTGACTACCAGAGGACGATTCAGAGGAGAATATATAGGATTCCTTGTTCTCGAGCAGACTCACTTCTTGCGAGGCGATGCCCATTCTTCTTACATCCACACATTTACAACGCTGTCCTTAAACACTGTAACCTTAAAGACCTCTCTTACTTCACCTGCAAAAACACTGTAAAGAAATGGTTACTCTCACTCTCATACGCTTCCACTGAAATGATCACTAATGTTAGTAAGTAACGACACAGACGCATACACTCCCACTCAGAAACATTCGCACACACACACACACACACACACACACACACACACACACAAACACACACACACACACACACACACACACACACACACACACACACACACACACACACACGCAAATACACACGCGCACACTCACCCTACAGCACACACAAACACACTCAAACACGCAGTTGATCAAGCCATAACATTGCCAAAATTATTGAACATTCATTACTAAATTTTATTTTTCTTTTTTTCCTCGTTTTATATCTTTAAATATGTTTCATTAACTTTTAAAAACTTGTACCTATACTCACAACTCTGGCTTCCGAGATACAGGCACTAGCCTAGTTCGGGAATCGTTGTAAACATTGCTATGTATATTGTAATTGTTATCAAATAAATTATTATTATTATTAATGATCTAATCTGTTTGTAGATAATCTTTATATACTTTTGGGTGCCGGTGGTTATATGGCAATCGCTGCATGCAAAATTGATTGCTGCACTTAGTTGTGCTAGGGAGCTGACCCAACAAGAAGGCAACAGCAAAGGCTCGGCAGACCGTAGGTACATGCAAACCACATTACCCTAGTGGATATTTTTGGGACTTTTCTCTAACAAACTGAAAAATTCTTTAGAACTCAATATAAATCTTTTTAGGAGTTTTTCAGAGAAAAGTCCCAAAAATTCCCATCAGGGTAGTCTATATAGTACCTACATTATCATCATCATAGATGATGTACGTTCCACTGCTGGCTTTGGACCTTTTCCATATTCGTAGGAGCATTGACCTACTATACCATGCTGGTTAGAGGATTTTATTTCGAGCTTTCCTTCTCTTGTATGTTATTTTCATAACCATTACTCGTTTTTTACTATACTTACAGGCAATATCATAATCATTATCATTTCAGCTCATATACGTCCCACTGTTGGGCTCGAGCCTCCTCCACAATATGAGGGAAATTGACCTTACTATTTATACCATGCTGGTAGACAGGTTGGTATAGTTCTTCTTTTCGAGTCTTCCTTCTCTTGCATAGATGATATTTGCATATGTTATCCCTTACTCATCTTTTACGACATCCATGGGCAAGATGTATTGTAGGCAGTGGTGAATTGTATTCTTATTCCGTCACCACACGGGCAATATAGGGGTAATGAATTGTATACTTACTATCACACAGTATTCATTCATATTTTTATTTTTAATATCCGTTCTATATGTAATACTTGTATTAAATTTATTAATTTGTAGAAATTACTTGAAATTAACACCCCTAATAATTCTATTACAACCAGCCCTGACCGTAGAGCGTGCATCACAAAAAGCGCGCGTAAAATATTTTGATGTTTGACAACTGTCATGGAGGATTTGATCGATATCTATTTATTTATTTAAATGCTTATGCGTTACGTTACAAACCGAAGACATTAATATTTATTTGCTTTTTTTACATTAGATGCTTTCTCTTTGTTTGCATTCAGGTTCTAATCGAGTTTATGTAATACCCTATATTTAACTATGTGCAATTTTTTTAGTCTGACAGCTTTTGACGTCTATCCACAGATTATAGATCAAGATACATCTATTTTTCAGGCGCAAAACAGTCGTACTACCATAAAACGAAGAAATTAAGAGTAAGTATGAGTTTTTGGCGGGAATCTGAAGTGTCATGTGGTGTTTTTGTATTATATTCAAAATCTTAGTGTTTTAACGTGTTATATTAAATAATTTTGATGGCATTTTATGTAATACTAGCAATCCGCCCTCGCTTCGCTTCGGTTATAGGTTATAGTCGTTTTACCCACGTAGTTCCCGTTCCCGTGGGAATACCGGGATAAAATATAGCCTAGTTTACGCCTTGATATTATAGCTTTCCATTGTTGAAAGAATTTTTGAAATCGGTCCAGCCGTTTTGAAGATAACCCGGAACAAACAGACAGACAGACAGACAAAAATTTTTTAATTGCTATTTTAGGCATAGGTGTCGTACAAATAACCATGAAACCAAGAAGCAACCAAGCATGAAAAAAGCCTATTATTTTGACATTACAAACAGACACTCCAATTTTATTTATTGGTATAGATATAGTGGCAAAACTGCTGAGGTGTAGTGAATATGATATAAAATTGCTATACATACCTTTTTGTTGCCACCAAAATTCTCAGAAGATACCCTTAACAGTGGCCATTACACTGTTGAGGGCGACACTTTGACTTACTGACAGACCATTACTGACATGAAGAAACTGAGAACTTGAAAAGATAATTATAACTGGACACTGGCAAAAATGGCTCGTATTTGTAGCTGATTGCCAAGACAAAAAAGAAGAAGAAGAAGAGTAAGTATGCCGCTTTCCGCGTGGTAACGGAGTAAGAATACAATTCAGCACTCCCTATCTTTCCCGTGGATATCGTAAAATAAAACCCTATACCAACATGTCTGACCAGCATGGTATGGTAGGTTAAATGCTCTCTCATTAAGGAGGAGGCCTGAGCCCAACTGTGGGAGGTATGTGCGCTGCGATGATGCCGCACAGAATTGCTCTATGCTACTTAAATCCAAAGGTTCCCTATGAATTTTAAGATGTTATTAGTCCACCTGATCATCCATTTACAAGCGTCCTTTGATTAGTTGTCGTGATTGGAAAACTTTTTCACTTCTACATATATCTTGCTTACCTATATCGACCTGGACTAACTCCATTTAACCCTACGCAGGATAATTCTTTATAACCATCACAGCTCATACGCATTCCACTGCTAGGGTTAAGCTTCCTCTATAATAGGAATAAAATTGACCTACTATACCACGCTTATCAGAAGAGCTGTAGAATTGACCTATTGGCTGGTCAGAGGAGCTGGTAGGGTGGTTTTAATCAAATCAAATCAAATCATTTATTCTGCATAGGCCCCTTAAGGGCACTTACATATTGTCAAATTACACGTTTTAATACAATACAACAATCTACCACCGGATCGGAACGCGGCCACAAACTGAGAAGATCCGGCAAGAAACTCAGCGGGCAGTCATTTTTTTCTTAATCCTTTAAATATACATAATATTATGCTTCGTACAACATATGTGGTATTAGCTCCAGTGTGATCCAGCCCTTCGAAGTTGTATATATGTATAAATTTTCAAGATTTAGTACAAGACAAAAAAATAATTAAAGCATAAAGAAAGGAAGAAAATATGACTGGACCAGATCCCACAAGCAGCACCCGATCACGAGATAACTACTAGAGCAGCCATCACTCTCCTCAACCATATTAGAGGGAAGGGAGCGACCCGCCCCACATAGCTACCGCAAGCAGAACCTTATTCAGTGAGCATGACCAAACCATAAATAAAAATACAAAACGAACTACAACTACTACTATATAAAAAAAAAACTAGTACTATAAAATAAACTATGAACTATAGCAGGTATGCAAAGAATTCGAGTTTTCTAATTTAATTCGAGTTTTCTATTTTTAATGGAGTTGTTATTTGCAAATGATATCCCTTAGTCGTCTTTTATAGCAACCACAGGTAAAAGGAAGAGTGCTGAATTGAGGAATTGTGTACAGATTAAGAATACTTTTAATCCATCACAATACGGGTAGTAAGAAAAATGAAGACTGCACAGATGGCGTAGTGGTTAAGATACCCATCTACCGTGCCTATCGGATTCGAATCTCACGCAGGACAACACTTTATGACCACTGAAGACAAGTAACTCTGCACTGGTGGTCGGCCCAACGACGAAGGCGACGTGCTACGGGTGGGTCATGGGGCCGCGCGGCGCCCCTCTGTCGCCCGGATGAAGCCGGGCGGCGAGTGCGTTGACCATGGCCCAGCCCAAAACAAAAAAAACTTTATACAATCTACAATTATTTTCTTAGTGCAGGGCAGTCTTTTTTTTAAGTCTGTTGCGATAAATAAATAAATGGTTCTTATTCTATATATCATTATCATTCTATACTTATCCCAAATGTTTAGCGTCGACACAATATGTATTCTAATTTAATGATACATATGACAAAAGTTATTGGCAATGGTTTTATGACCGGCCGCCTGTTTGGCATCAACCCTCTTTGGGAATGTAATTGTTGACCAGATGGTATCAGGTGGAGTTGGCCCAGGTCAATAAATCCGAGTCTGGATACGATTTGTTTGATTGTATATTTGTGTAGTTCCGTTCGTTGTTAACACAGCAAGCATAAATGATCTTTACACTGGTTTGCGAGAATATCGACATAACTCAAAATTATGTAAAATGAAATATTGTATGCCTAATAATTCTTAATATCTAAAATCCTTGATATTTTATCGTGAATTGAATTTTCCATTAATCAGTATAGTCACAACCTCAAAAAATCATTTAAATATTATGGTATGCACTAAAACATTTATAAAAACAATTTAAAATTGCCCTTCTCTAAAATCAGTAATTTTTATTTGTGTCACTATTCTCGCAAAGCAACGAATTCTATTATACTGATAAGACCATATTCTTGTCTTTTCTAGTCTAGATATATAAAAATGAATGTTTGTCTATATGTCCTTTATAGAATCGTAAGCTATGCATTTGATCATATGATAGATCTTCAGCAAAGTGTTGTGCATGAGCCCAGAAAGGTTTCTGAGTTAGTACTACCCGACCTGGTGGAACCGGTAGGTGGGGTGGTGATCGATTTCAAGGAGAATTCCTTTTACTATTTTTTTAGGTTCAAACAGACCAACATCTGTTGGGTCAGCTAGTTTTAAGATATTCATCTCATCATCTCGCTTCATATACGCTGCTCGAACCTCCTCCACAATAGGAGGGAAATTGACTTTACTACCATGTTAGTCAGACAGGTTGGTATAAAGTTTTATTTCGTTTTCCATCTCCTGCATAGATGCTAAATGCGTATTATAATCCTTAGCCGTCTTTTATGACATAGTTTTGACGTAAAAATATGGTACCATTTGGTAGATTTATAAAAAACTGTTAAGTGTGATAGCCACAATGACAGTCGGACAGTGCAAAGGGCAATTGGATCGATAACCGTAGCAGACGAAGCCTAAGAAGCCGTACGATGGTTGACATCGATACCTTTACATTTGTGAGGGATATTACTCGCTTTAATTTTAAATTATATGTTTATTTAGACTAAATTATTGCTTTCCATATGGTGATGGAGTAAGAATACAATTCACCATCTCTTACCCGTGGATATCGTAAAAGATAACTAAGGGTTATATTATGCATAAAACAACTGTGCAAGAGAAGGAAAACACGAAATAAAACCCTATACCAATCCGCCTGACCAGTGTGGTGTAGTAGTTCAATTTTCCTCCCATTGTGAAGTTGGTTTGAGCCCAGCAGGAGGCGCTATATGAACTGTGGTGAAGATGATGATTGCGACTACGAATATCAAACCTTATATTGTTCGTGGGTGTTGTAAATTTGTAATAGACGAGTATAAGCTTTACATCGCCCTGGGTTGATTCTATCCGATGGCGTCTATTCAACTATTACATTCCCAATGATAAAACAATTGCAAAAACTTATGCAAATTAAAAAGAGTTTATACTGCATCGATCCCAAATCATCTGGTTTACTCAAAATTATTATATCTACGTATGGTTTAAGAATACAAAACGCCATAAGTCGTGGTGGACGTAAATACCAGGTAACGGGATCACCTGAAAGTTGAGCAGCACTCCCTTTAGAAATTTACCAACATCATCGTGCAGCCTTTCGATGTCCATTGCAGGAAGGTGTTCCCCAAAATGGTAGACATCTAGACACACTCATATTTTGACCACCGTACTACTCGACACCGTAGTAGGGCTCCCCTATTTCACCTGGAATCGTTATGGTCTATGACTGTATGTTTTCAGAGATCATTTAACACGTACGTGTTTCTACACGTGGAATTCTGGAATGAACTACCTGCTGCTGTGTTTCCCGAGCACTATAATATATCCTTCTTTAAACGAGGTTTAAGAAGAACATTTTCCTTACGGTAGCAGTAGGTACTAGTAGGTAGTATGGTAGCGGTAGCAGTAGGATGTGACAAAGGTCAATGAGCGGCAGTGTCACTTACCACCAGATGTGCTGCTTGCTCGTCGGCCCACCATCAGCAATAAAAAAATTGAGGAGATAGTGCCGTAATCGCCACATTGCACATGCGGTTTGGCGGTAGCAGTTAAGTGTTTATATGTTTATTAGGAGAAAGCTGCTGCCCACTCTTCTGGCCCCTTAGCCAATTTTTACGGCCCCCAGAGACAAATAACGGTGACGACAATTGTATTTTTAATCCTTCAGCAAATAGGGAAACTTGTCATTCATCATCATCAACGTCATATAAGCTTATTTAGGTACCTTCTATTGCTGTGCCTACCTAACAATAGGAGGGAAATTTACCTACCCAATCAAGCTGGTCAGACGTGGTACTATAGGGTTTTATACAGAGTATTTTATTTCTTACTTAAATGTTATCTGCATATTATATCCCTTAGTCGTGTTTTACGATATTTACAGATCAACATTGGGGTGTGGTACCCCAACAATGGTATTTTGCTCCATCACCACACGAATCTCGTTTTTTAAACTTAATACTTGGCAATAATTATAATTCTTATTACAGCAAATGGGTCACCAACCTGTTTTTTTTTTGAAAGACTAAAGTCTGAATACAGTCCTGTATACCGTCTGAGGCGACAAAAGAATGCCCTTCCGTGCAGATCCATATCTTACCGTATTTCCTTCCCATCGTTAATGGACGTACCAATTTCTTGACAACCTTTGGAAGATCTATGTTTAATACTTAGTAAGCGTCGATAGGCTGATGCATGTACAGACACACCAAACATATGATACCCCTTTTGTTGGGTCCGGGTAAAACAAAAGAAAAGCATCATCACATCAGCTTCTTAATATCCTTCTATCCAATCACAGATCTTCTCTACATGCAGATGCAGTCGGCCTATTTTGTCTTCTTCTTAGTCATATATGTACGTATTGGGCTCATGCTTCCTCCACAGTGATGTATATTGTTTTAGATTAGGTACCTTTAATGAATGTGGTTATCCGTGTGGTGATGGAGTAAGAATACAATTCACCACTCCCTATCTTGCCCGTGGATGTCGTACAAGACGACTATGGGATAGGCGCATAACATCTGTGCAAGAGAAGGAAAACTGGAAATGAAACCCTATACCAACATGTCTGACCAGCATGGTATAGTAGGTCAAATTCTCTCCTATTGTGGAGGAGGCCCGAGCCCAACAGTGGGACGTATGTGGGCTGCGATGATGATGATGATGAATGAATGTGGAGGAGGCGAAATTGGTAAGTCAAGGTAGCAAATGGAGAAAAATGGTTTCCGCCTACCCCTATGGAAAAGAGGCGTGAATAAAGAGGCGTGAATGTACCTATGTAGGTATGTAATCACTAAACCACCTCCTAAACTCGCTGATAAAGTTTTCATCCCCTCTTCGTGGTTGACGAAAGTTCAAGAGCTGAACCACCTCTACGCCTAACCAGGCGGATGGATAGATACTTAATTAGATATGAAGGTAATAGTTAATTGACCATTCTGTCACCAGTTCTGTGACATCATGACTATAGATAGATACTAAGTACTTATAAAATAGAACCATTGGAAAAACAAACATCAAATTAAAAGTTACTAAAATGCCAGGAAATAATTTTAGGTTATACGTACCTACTTATAACCAGCATTTTCATGATCTTGATACCTTAAAATAATTTTAATAACATGTAATTATTTACCGAGGCATTTAACAAGTCTAATAATAGAACTTTAAATATAGTGGCAGTAAAACTATAAAATGTTAGCATTTTCATATAAATAGCTTATATATATATATACAGTAGAATCCGGATATAGCGACCTTTAAGGGACCGGCGATACTATGTCGTACTAGCCGGATGACGTACAAAACGGTAGGATTATTTCTTAAGTACATAAGTACCTAACCTACGAATACATAATTATGTACACGCCAAACTCATTCGCGAGGGTTACATTTGATTCACCGCCTTCTAATCGGTGTAATATTGCACTTTTTCTTCAATTGTAAAACACTTTCGCTTCACAGAACTCATTTTGTCGAGCTTTATGAACTTTTCATAACAAGAGACAAACACTAACTGTGATTTACGCGCGCCAATAAGGAAAGGTGAAGCGCGCAGGGCGGGATGAAGTTAGGGCGCCGAAGTATTGGTGCGTAGGTTGTATAAACAAAACATTGCGCGTCGTTTTAACCGGACGTATTAATCACAAAAATGGTCGCTATAAGCAGTTTGTCGTTTAAACCGGAGTCGCACTAAACGGTTATATTTTCTCAGTACCTAACTATGAAACCTAACTTGAGTAAACATTATCGTCATTAAAAACGGTTAGTCGTTATAAGCGAAGTCGTTATATATGAATTCTACTGTATATATATATGGATATGGATCTTAAAAAAGCTTTCGATTGTGTGGATCATGTAATATTGAAAAATAAGCTATATGGAATAGGCATAAGAGGAAATGTCTTAAACTTGATTATGTCTTACCTCGAAAATAGAAAACAAGCTACCCTCATTACAAAACTATGTCCTAGAAAACGGGAGGAACTATTATTTCAATCAAGCTATAGAGTTGTAAACTGTGGTGTGCCCCAAGGTAGTGTTTTGGGTCCCTTACTGTTCCTCGTCTACATTAACGATTTCCCTAAGGCTATTACCTCACCGATGATTCTTTTTGCAGATGATGCTACTGCCATTTTCTCTAATAAAGATTATACTTGCTTAAATACCACTATTAACAATACAATCAATGATATAACGAAATGGCTAACATCTAACAATCTCGTAATTAATTTAGAAAAAACAAAGCTAATGGTATTTCGAAATCGCAATAGACCGAATATTAATTTCGATATTGCAGATTCGGATACAAAAATTGAAGAGGTTGAAATAACAAAATTTTTAGGATTGCATATAGACTGTAACCTAAATTGGAAATCACACATAGAGAACATATGTACGAAAATAAATAAGAGCTCGTATGCACTACACATGCTTTCAAAAATAGTTGATGTAAATATTGTTATAATCGCATATTATGCTTATGTCGAGTCAGTTTTACGGTACGGTGTTATGTTTTGGGGAAACTCCACAGACTGGAATATGGCATTTAAGGCACAAAAACAATGCATTAGAGCCGTATGTGGGCTTAAGAAAAATGAAAGTTGTAAACCGCATTTTCAGCAACTAAAGTTGCTTACCCTACCATGTCTCTATATTTCCGAAGTTGCTAACTATGTAAAAAAGAATATTCATCTGTACGAAAATTTACGTTGTAGACGACAACAACGCAAAATCAAAATAATAAGCAACAAAACATCACTTTTAAACAATAGCATATTTTGTATGACATCGAAAATATACAATAAACTACCAACGGAATTATGTAAAATCAATGATCCAGGTGTATTTAAAAATAAATTAAATACTATACTGTATCAAAAAGCCTTTTATAGTGTAAAATAATTCATGGAGGAAAAGAAATTCTAAATGTAATATTCATTTTATGCCATAATAATAGTATTATTTACCTAATTACTGTAAATACTTTTATTTCTGTTTATTTGTTATTTTAATTAATTGGATTGTTGTTTATATTTTTTTTTCTGCTTTATATGTGAATTACTATGATTTTAATGAACCTATATGTAATACCAAGATTTGCATGCCCTATGGTGAAATATGGAAGAGCTGGAAAATATATTGTAAGATCATATTTGTACCCATATTTGCAAATAAATGATTGATTGATTGATTGATATATATATTATCCATTTTAATAGTACCTATATTATCTATGATCATCACCTTGATCTTAGTTCAATTAGGTACTTGGGGTCGACTCAATATAAGCTTTTCTTTCATAGTAGGTACATATTGCAAGAGTTATTGGCAGCAGTTTTATGACCGACCGCTTGCCTGACGCTAATCCCATTTAGAAATGTTTGTTGATTAGTCGGCATTAAATAGAGGTCTTGGTCTAAGTATGTGAAGTTGCGGGTGACTGGACCGGGGAGTTAATCCGTCACTGACCGCGTGAAGAAAGACCGACGTCCTCCCCGAGGGGGGACGTCGGTCGATGTGAGGGTACCCCACTAGGGGGTATTCCGTCGGGCTGACTACTGACGACAAGTAAACCTGCTCCGGTGGTCGGTCCAACGACGAAGGCGACGTGGTGTTCGGGTGGGTTGCGGGTGTACGTGCTTACGCCCCTCTGTTGATCCGGATGGAGTGGTGCGAGGAGTGCCCCAACCGCAAACCACCCCCAAAAAAAAAGAAAAGTATGTGAAGTTTTTATTTGTCTTTTACGACACCCAAAAGCAATGTAAGGGTTTGTACTATTCGTAGCCTCTACCGCACAGCACTTAATAAAGTTAAAGACGACTACAAGAAACATAATATGAAAAACATACTTGCAAAGTTTTTATTCTATATTAAATTTTATACTGTTTTTAACAAATTAAATTGCTATTATTTATACTACTAGTGACATCTATGATATAGACTCAGAAATTATAAATTCCTTAGTATTAAACGAGGTGGCAGAGGTTTCGTTCATTTTCCTCAATATCTAGTGTACTGGTTTTTTTATAGATATTAATAAATTACTTACTTTTATTATTACATAAATATATTAAATTAGGAGTTATTAATAAATTTAGAAATCTACCATTTTTAATCTTTAGTATTTTCAAATCGTGATTAGTGGTATAAGTCAGTATCAAAAATCTAGCAACATTATATCAAAATTAAAAATGGCGCGTGTACACACCGTTCCGCAAATTTTACATTTTTTCGTTTATTTCTCATTTATTTTATGTTGTTTTTCTGGTTTTGTCAGTGCCAATCGCGAGTTAGATGAAGATAATTGGAAGGATATTCTTGAAGGAGAATGGATGGTTGAATTGTGAGTATATTTTTGGTAGCCGGTTTCATCAATAACCAAGAACGTGTCAATTTTTTTTTAACTATTTCAAGTGTAAATTATGGTTTAATTTGTTTAGACAAGCCTTGAAACTGTAGCTACACTTCTTATTAACATTTTACGTCCCCTAATTGATGTTAAATTCGTCTAATATTTTTGTAATTCAAAGTTCTTGCATCCCACTCGTTTGGGTTCAATAACCACCACAAGGTCGGTAGGGTCCGTTTTCCGTATAGAAGAACCGTTTTGTTATCCATGACACATTGTCTATTGTCTGATGATATTTTTAAAGCGAGAAAATATCGTTTTACGTGCCACGCGTGGTCTAAATTTCGCATAAAAGTAATACAATATTTGACATTCCCATATGAGAACCGGTTTATAATGAACCCTATAATTATTCATAACAAATATTAAAATACAATATGTGTTACCTATTAGTTATTTAAATATGCCGCTTATTTCAACATTGTCAATTGCAATATGTTATTATAATTAATTCCTTTATTCATTTGCGTTTACAAAATAGGACAGCTTCAAAAAACACAAAAATTTTAATAGAGAGGATGGCTGGGTATTACCATCAAGCTGGGATCCTGTTATAAACATAATTAAAAATAAATCCAAAGAGACCACCACAAGACTGCATGATACTGTGAGCACTTATTGTATAGATTTGACCCACAATAATAATGGTTAAAGATAATTTTATAAATCAAAAATCTTTTAGTAAGCCGCATCTAAAATTAAAAATCAATATTAATTTAGCATCATGTCCCCTGAGTTTTCTTGCCGGATCTTTCTCAGTGTGGCCGCGTTCGTAGTATATTAGTTTTGTTAGTTTTAAATCAACAAATTGTAATAATAATTGCTACAAATTTAATAATTAATAATTACTAACCATAAACAATATAATTTTTTCATATAGATTCATTTTCTTCTTACACTGGCAATAAATTTGTACTAAAATGTGGGTAACAATTTAATAAATTTATAACTATTTTCTGTATCGGGTAGATAATTGTAAATGTCTGTAATAACGATTACTTGTTGGACGTGAGACACCTTAGTCCGCCCGTGACCATGAATGCTGCAAAGTGTTCGAAACGTCGGGCAATCATAAATCAAATACAAACGCGATATAATCCGTAAAAGTAGTTTTATTTACAATTTATAAATGGCACTATTTGGGTCAGTTAAGTTAAACCAAGTTTAACTGAAGTTCGTCAAACTGTTGTTTGTTATGAACCAATAGCATTATCATGTAGTTAGACTCCTGTTAAAAGTTCCTCAGAAACTAGCCATAAGATCTTTGAACTGGGCCAACTCCATGTGATGCCATCTGATAAACAATGATATTCCCAAGGACCATTGGGATCAGGCTGGAGACCATTTAGAAAACTATTCTCAATAACATTTGCAATATTTGTGGGTGTATCAGGTTATGGGGCAACTGGTCAAACGGGAATTAGGCAATAGTGAAATAATGAAAAATAAAATATCCTATTCGTTAATGAATTAGAGACATGTAACGTTTTCAATTTTGTCATTGCTTTTTCTTGTAGATCTAATTGAAATGTATAAAGTCACTGATACTTAATCTGCAACATATTTGTACTTTGTTAAATGTTCATTAGAAATTGAATAAATCAATGATTACGTTCGCATAAGCAAGACAAACTTCGCTTTAAATCAGCTGATCGGCTGATGACCGTTGATGAGGCGCCTTTGTACCTACATTACTATTGAAGCGTTTGCGCAATTCATACCTATTTAAACTGTCGAAGCTCTACATGCCTATATGTATCCTGTCTGTACATGCCTACATAACATTTAAACCATACACTTTTAGACACTCATTGATGTAATCACTATAACTTTTATATTATATTATTTTCTGTGTAAATTACATTCTAATTATGATCTATAACCGTTAAACTACAACATACTCGAACAGTTGCCCCCATAACCTGATACAGCTTGTATATGATAGAAGAGGAGTACATATTTCGTCGACCACACATAATTTGGATGACAGCAGGACAATGATGATAATTTATGTAGTTTATATTAGTTTCTAAAAGAATAAAGTTAATCATCACAGCACATATGTCTCCCACTGTTGGGCTCGGGCCTCCTCCAAGGAAGGAAGGGATATTGACCTACTTTACTACAGTTTTATATCCAGTTTTCCTTCTTCAAAGTTAGTCATATTATTTTAATATTTAGCAGACCAAATTAGATCATCCATGACGGGCACTGTATCTTAAAATTTATCAGAAATAGTCATTGCATCAGACATGACCATAACAAAATGATAATTTTTAATGTTAGTCATGCAACATGCATAATTAATTTGTCATTGTGTGTTCATTTTGCTTGTATTACTTCTGAGTATTACTTACCACTCATTGATTGTAAAAGTTATTGCCATAATTTTTAAATATATAGGTGTAAAAATGAAGGGAAGTATAGGAGACCCACCTGTTTTCCATAGTTAATATACTGCCTACTACAAAAAAGGGAGGAATGCAGGATAGGATGAAGGTGAAATAAAATTTTGCCAATAATTAAAGGAATAAATTAAATTTCGAATTTTTTTGGTGATTTTCAATGGGCTGTAATTCAATAAAAAATGCTCATACAGGAAATGAAAAAACAAGGCTTCTCGAAGCTCAAAGACTAGTTTTCAGATCTTTTGGTTAAAAAAATTTTAGGCGCTACGGTATCCATGCAATTCTTCGATAACCCACGAAAAAAACAATTTTTGTACCCTTTTTTTTACTCCCTGGGCATATGAATTTTTTTTGCGAAACGTTTAGGATATAAGGAGGTCTTCGCAGGTCTATTCCTTCCTTTTTCGTTTCATCCCGAGGATGCCTAAAACACATGCTCTACCCATCTAAACTCCAAATTTTGCGGCAAATTGCAAGAGCCGGAAGCCCAACTTTCTGAGGGTGTTTGCGTGTGGTAGGTTTTCTGATGCCTTTAGTTTCACCGAACCTCATTGCACGCATTCACACTCCCTTCACTTTCTTCACGGTAGGCAGTGGCCTAGCAAAGGTACATGAGCGGAAGCAACACTTACCAGTACAATTATGCCTAAAACATGACGAATTTATACTCGAAATTGTATGGAAAAGTGGAAATATAAGGCAGCTTATCACATAGAATTAGAAAGACTTCCTTATATCCTGTTCCACCTCAATCCTATCCCGCATTCTTAGTTTTCGTGTAGTGTGCGGTATATTAACAGTGAGAAGGTGGGCATCGCGTTCTTCGTTTCATTTTAAAATTTTATGACTGTCAAAAGAAAAACATGATGTAATCAGTCGATTACAATTTCAAACTCTGTAAATATAGCTTTATAAAGATAACATCATTGTAATATAAATGGGTGATGATTTAAGTGTACGTGTCATATTTACTTACTTTGAAGGTGACAATGATAATTATGAAATGCTAGCAATCCGCCCTCGCTTCGCTTTAAATCGTCTTACCCGCGTAGTTCCCGTAGGAATAACGGGATGAAATATAACCTATGTTACTCCCTGATATTTAAGCTTTCCATAGGTGAAAGAATTTTTGAAATAGTTTTGGTGGTTTAAGCGTGATAGTGTAACAAACATACTTCGTATTTATTATTATGTATATTAATAAGGATAATTTGCAGCTAATAATAAAATGACTATAACCGTGTGGCGACCCACTATATGGCGGTATGACTACCTTGGATATCGTAAGAGACGACTGAGGGATATAATAATATGCGTATCTTTGAATTCACGTAAAACATCATAATTTTTTACCCTATGCTCAACCGAGAACTGATTAGAAGTTCCTCAATCATCTCATTATTATCTTATATCTTTAAATGAGCAATTCTTGTATATACAGGATGTATCAGGTTATGGAGCAACTAGTCAAAAGGGAGCTAGGCAATGGTGGTAGGAACCCATAAAAAAAATTTGAACGAAAAATATTGGTTCGTTAAGAAATTAGAGACATGTAAAGTTTTCAATTTTGTCATCGCTTTTTCGTGTAAATCTGATTGAAATGTATAAAGTCAATGATAATTAATACGCAACATATTCGTACTTTGTTAAATATTCATTAGAAATTGAATAAATCAATGATTACGTTCACATAAGCAAGACAAACTTCGCTTTAAAACAGCTGATCGGCCTATGGCCGTTGACCGCTTGCCGTTGTACCTACATGTCATTGAAGCGTTTGCGCAATTATAGGTATAAATGAATGAAATTATACTGTCGACGCTTTACATGCCTACATGTATTCTGTCTGTACACGCCTACATAATACGTAACATTTAAGGTATAGGACTCTTAGACACATTTTTTTGAAATCACTATAACTTTTATGTTATATTGTTTTTTGTGTAATGTACATTCTAATTACGATCTATGACCGTTAAACTACAACATGCTCGAACAGTTGTTCCATAACCTGATACACCCTGTATATACCTATATATATATATATATATATATATATATATATATATATATATATATCAGGAATTCGGAAACGGCACCAACGATTTTGATGAAACTTGGCATACTAGAGGTTTCGGGTCCAAAAAATCGATCTAGCTAAGTTTTATTTATGGAAAATGTTGGTTTGTCCGTGTTTTTAGCAAAACAATACAATGACATTAAATTTTAAAAGAATATGAATTCAAATTTCGTTGTCAACGTCATGAGTTACGATAGCTCAGTTGGGAAGTTGACCGGTTCTAATTTTGGTTTTTTTGGCATTCAAACAGCATCGGTTCGAATCTCGGTGTTATTATTATTCTCTTTTTGTAATTTTTTATATATTTTTCATTATTTATTTTTTATATATCTAAATAAATTCGACAAAAATATTCCGAGCGAAGCTCGGTCAACCAGATATTATTTGTAAATTGTATTCTATAGTATTTCGAAAGGCATTACACTGGAGCTATTAATAAGCATGTTATTAGATGTAATTTTATGTAAGTGAAATTAGAAAATAAATATAATTATGTAGTTTAAAAAAAACTGAAAAACAAAACCGTGAGGTGCTCGACTTACGAAAATGTGGCACAAGCGCCCGACGCTTTTTTCACAATAATATTAATATATTTCGTTCATTAGCATTTTCTGCCTATATTGAAAATTATTTTACACTTTTTAGTTGAAAGCGTGTTTTTTAGTTTTTTTTAAACTATATTTATTTTTCACTTTTTAGTGAATTGCCACCGGAATGTAATTAGTAGACGTATTAGATTTGTCGGTACATCGATAAATGTATACGGCTCAAGACGCAATTATTACCAATTTTTTTTTTTTTTTTTTTGTGGGTGGGCTGCGGTCGGCGCGCCTCCGCACCACTCCGTCCGTTGCGACAAAGGGGCTTAAGCACGCAACTCTCGCAACCCACCCGAAAACCACGTCGCCTTCGTCGTTGGGCCGACCATCGGAGCAGGGTTACTTGACATCAGTGGTCGGCCCGCAATTATTACCATAGGAAAGTCTCTACGCGTATGGGTTATGCTGAGTGCCCGACTAGCTCTATCTCTCTTACTCTCATGCAAAGGATGCGGAAAGAAGTTGATGAATCCTGGCGAATCTAATTAGGACAATCGTTTTTTTTTAAGCGGATTATTGCATCCGACCACTGACGTGAAGTCACCTGCGAGTGCGTTACGGGCGTGCGCGCTTACGTCCCTCTGTCGCCCCGGCCGGAGCGGGCGAGGAGTGCGCCGACCGTATCCCACCTCCAAAAAAAGCGGATTATTGCATTGTCATCGGTATTTGATAGGTGTGCAAAGTTTAAAGAAAATTGATCGCTCAAAGTATGGCAAAATCGAGCTCAAAGGTGGACGTTACAAACAAACATACAGGTGAAGCTAATAAAAGCGTGTTAATAAATAAAAAATAGACAATCCCGCTAAATTTCTTGCCGGGTCTTCTCATTGCGGTCGCGTGCCGAACCGGTGGTAATTTTAAGAAAATATTAAAAAAAATGACAATATGTAAGTGCCCTCGCGGGGTTTATACATAACTAGCTGACTCAACGACCTTGAAATCGACAGCAGCGCCACTTGCAAGGTTTAATTGGGAATCTAAACGAGAATGCCCTTGAACACACAATTACGTCAACATCGGTCCAGTCGTTTAGGAATAGTTCAGTGACATACATATGTACACAAGAAATATAAAAATAAATTATTTGAATCCGGTTTGTTACAGTTACGCGCCATGGTGCCCCGCCTGCAATGCGCTCTCATCAGCATGGAAGGAGCTCTCAACCCGCACCACTCGGAAAGCACTTGGAGTGAGGACAGCCGCTGTGGATGTCACCAAGTCACCCGGTCTTAGCGGTAGATTTGTAGTCACTGCGCTGCCGACTATATTCCAGTGAGTATAATGTAGTCTTTGCGGTCGTAATTTAGATAGCTCCAGGTATTATTTCAAAATGACTGTATTTTCTTTGTTTTTAAATGATATCACCCAGCAGTAAGGCAATAATATTTATATTGCGAGGGACTTTACAAACTTATAATTAAAGAAAACAAATTACATCTATACTCAGAACAACAATTTGTGGATCGCACAAAGAGTTGTCCTGCATGGGATTCGAACCCGCGATACTGGCATGATAAATCGGTGTTTTAACTACTACGCCATCTGTGCAGTAGATTTTTAGTCCTAATATGGATGGTTATGATATCACATTGGTTAGACAGGCCAACCTGCCGGGCAAATCGCCTATATAAGACGTTGACCAGACTGTATGAAAATGAGTTCTATTTAGTCTGCTTTATTTTGCCATTATTGCTTATGATTTATGACCCTTAGTCATCGGGAAAGGAAAGGTCATCATCACAGCTCATATACGTCCCACTACTGGGCTCAAGCGTCCTCCACAATGGAAGAGAAATTGTCCTATTATACTACGCTGGTCAGATGTGTTGATATAGGACCTTATTTCGAGTTTTCCCTCTCTTGCATAGATGTTATCATCATCATCTCAGCCCATACATGTTCCACTGTCGGGCTCGGGCCTCCTACTCGGGGTTTTTTTCGAGTTTTCCTTCTTTTAGATGTTATATGCATATTATATCCCTTAGTCGTCTCTTACGAAACCCATGGGTAAGAGAGGGTGGCGAATTGTATTGCTACTCCACCGCTGGGCATATATTGCAATCCCTAATTAGAGATTTTTTCCTCAGTGTGATCGATGGCGAGTTTCGTCAATACAAAGGACCACGTGATGTGGAATCAATGCTTGGTTACGTGGAAGATCAGCGCTGGAAGCAGACTGAACCAGTGCCTTCGTGGAAGGCTCCTGACTCCATACAGATGAGTTTGGTCGCTGAATTCTTCAAGCTTAGTCAAGTGCTCAGGGTAAGTGTTGCCTATCTATAACCTTATTTTGTTTGTTTTGCACATTTTTACGCCTACATAGATATAGTCTTGTGCCCATTTGCAGTGTCGACATCTAAATCTTTAGGTAACACATTCGACAAAATGATTATTTTGGCAAAAAAAAAACCGACTCTCAAAAACCCTAAAAGCACTAAAAAGTTAAAATTAATGTAGACAAAGTAGATGAATTTTTAGATTTTTGTTGATTTTTCAAAAACCGCTTGCTCGATATCGATAAAATTTTCATGGGACCATTTGGGAAGTATACCCTTTCCAACGAAAAAAGAATTTTCAAATCGGTTTGGCAAGCGCCGAAGTTATACGCGAACAAACATAAAAAATACAAACATCCGAATTGAGAACCACCTCCTTTTTTTTTCAGAAGTCGGTTGATAATGAACAACATTGATATTAATTAAATGTTAATTGAAGTTGAATCATCACCTAAGGCTATATCTCCCACTGGGCCCAAACCTCTTCCAAAATAAGAGAGAAATAATGCGCTACCTTAACGCTTCGCTTTATGAGACGTACAATTGACCTCCTATGCCACACTGTGGTATTCATGGAATTTGTGCTTTATACTAGCCAATTTCAATTATAATCGTAAAAATTATAAAGAAAAAATAGCTCGTGTAAGACAACCTCATAGAAATAAGAGCGAAGCAAATAAAAATTATAAAGAAAAAATAGCTCGTGTAAGACAACCTCATAGAAATAAGAGCGAAGCAAATAAAAATTATAAAGAAAAAATAGCTCGTGTAAGACAACCTCATAGAAATAAGAGCGAAGCAAAGGCGAATGGATAGTAATTTATAAATTTGCCATAAAGAAGAAAAAATGTTGGGACTTATAACATATTTGTATAAATGTCATAGATAAAACTTCTACTAATTTGAGAAAAAGTAATAATACCATAGATTGAAACCTCAAGCTACATCATCTTAACTCAAACACGACCCACTACTGGAGTAAGACCTCCTCCATTGCGGGAGGGAATTTGACCTACTATACCAAGCTGGTCAGGCGTAGTGACATAAGAATGAATTATCTGCTGCTGTATTTCTCGAGCACTATGACATGTCCTTCTTTAAGCAATGTTTAAGAAGTGTATTTTGTTCACGGTAGGCAACGGCCTGGCTGTGCCCCTGGTATTGCAAAGGTCCATTCTGCGGCAGTATCATGTACCATCAGGTGTACTGCTCGCTTGTTTGCCACCGTTGGCAATAAAAAAAGGTTTTACCTACTACCTAATACCTCTCTCGCATCGATGTTATTTACATATTACATCCCTTAGTCGTCTTTAGTATTTCGAGCGGACAAATATCCAATTACTGGCTAGTTAAATAGCCAAATAATGCAAAAAATTTGATCTTGGCAATTGGAGTTACGAAACTCCTGATTTATTGATGTTGCTAAAGTAAGTATTAGGAATATTGACAGAATTATACACATAAGCTGGGTATTTGAAGAGCGTCATAATTAATTATTATCAATATTAATTAACATAATAATATATTTTAATAATTATATATAATTTATAACTTTTTATTTGTTAATTAATATATTTATAGTGTATATAAGGTAAATTCTTATTAGCCTGTACTATACATATTCTCAATCACGTATCAACCCCACCATGAGGCAAAAAAAGTACTTTGGTTGATTATCCGGTAAATTACCGACTGCACGTTGATAAAATAAGTAAAATGTGTATTTTACCGGTAAATTCTCTTCTCTAGTTGTCTTTTACGACACTCCTGGCAAGAAGTGGTGAATGATATTCTTTTCCGTCACCACACGGAATTTGATCTCATCATCATCTTGCTCTTATCCCAATTACTTGGGGTCGACGCAATATGTCATCTGTTTTGACATATTGCAAAAAGTTTCGGCAATGACTTTTATGACCGGCCGCCTGCCTGACGTCAACCCTCCTTGGGAATGTAATCGTTGACCCAAATGGTACCAGATGGAGTTGGTCCGGGTCAATCTAGGGCTCTTAGTCGTCTTTTACGACACCCACGAGCAAAGCAAGGGTTGGTAGTATTCGAAGCCGCTACCACACGGAATTTCATATATTAGGTAGTTATTTTCTCGTTCAGTTTTCAATTGATGACTTGAAATATGTCTTGTAAAGATGATAAAAATTTAAAAATTGCAGAGTGTTCACAACATGCTGATGGAGACGTATGGTTTACCGACATGGGGCTCGTACCTGATCTTCGCCATCGCCACCATATTCATCGGGGCACTACTTGGATTGGTAAGTACAAATAGTTATATTTAAGTGAAAATTTCTATAGACAGGTTTGTATGGGGAGTGAATTCATTTAAGTCGTCAACGACATGTGATCTAGTCCAGTCAGTCGGTCCTCTTGGAGTCAAGGTTCTTAAGCGTCTTTTATGACACCCATTATATAGCAATGTAAGGTTTGTAATAGCAATGGGCGAGCCACATCACTCGTTGAACCGACAATAGGGTTGAATCGATACTAATGAGTACTCATATGATATCGATACTTTTCATTCGATACTAGTATCAGTATCATATAACACTAACATCCGATACCGAGTACTAGAATGGAATGAAAACCATGGTATTGGTATTGAATGAAAAAGTGGTATTGTGGCGGAGAGCTCCGCTTCATTGCAGAGTTTAACGTGGTAAGCTGCCAGCCAGATTTACTTGACCTTTTCTTAGATTATGTAAAAAAAAAAGCTCATTACATCACAATCCTGTCAGGAAAAGTACTCGATACTTCTAAAAGGATTCGATACCATAGTAAGTGTCGATACTAAGATATCACCTTCTCAGTTTCCTAAAATAAAAGTCATGATAATCCCGCCAGGAATATGTTCCTGTTCTCGTATTTGATAGGCTCTGTGAAAAGTACTCGATACTTCAAGAACGATTCGATACCGATACCAGTAAGTATTGATACTTTTCAATCGATACTGATTGAGTACCGATACAATATCGATACCTAGATGGTATTGTTTCATCCCTGACTGACAACCGTGGGGGAGGAAAAGTTCTCAAGTGGCGACTACGAATTGAACGACGCGGTGTAGGAACACCCCTGTTTTTTATTGTGGGCCCCAATCCTGTCCAACCTGTCCGGGGCTACGGATGAGCGGTGTGCGACCCTATAACCTATATAGTATTTTTAATTGTCCCCATACAGTATAAATCTACATATTTTATTAAATTAAGCAATCCAAGAAATAGTAAATCCCTATTCCATTACGTAGTGTAAGACGCCCCCTCCTACTAGGTGGACTGACGACCTGATGAAAATTGCTAGGCAACGTTGGATAAAGGCGGCACAGCACCGCACTCTGTGGCATAACATGAGGCAGGTCTACGTTCAGCAGTGGACGGCGATAGGCTGAAATGATGATGAGCAAGCAATCCAGCTAATTGAGAGTCCCTAATATATATCATGGTGTTTTCCACAGCTGCTGGTATGCGTGATTGATCTCCTGTATCCACCACGTCGAGGAGACAAGGTGTTCGTATCTCGCGCGGACCTCGACAAACGCGCCAGGGGCGACCAGGATGCCAAGGAAAAGTCTGATGATGACCAGGTATGATATAGTTTTAATTTTCTAGCAGTTCAATTAATTCTGTGTAACTGATAATAGCATCCTATATCTTGTTCATCATGATCTCAACTCTTATATGTCCTACTTCTGGACTCGAGCCTCATAGGACAAAGTAAGAAGACAATGTTTCTCCCTCTACCCATGGGTGATTATAAGAGACGATTAGTGATTTACATTAGACAATAGTGGTAGGACCACACTGTTGACAGTTGTCTATCTACAGCTACGGGCCGGTCTGTCCGGGATAGTACCACACTGAGCAGAAAATCGACGTAAGAGTAGTAGCAATTTGCTACGCTTTGTTCAGTGAGCGAGAGAGGCGGCAGCCCAACTTTTGAGGGTGTTTGCAGGTCCGCCGTAAGAGGGCGTGCAACGCGTGCACCGCACGCGGGCGGCACGTCCAGGGGGGCGGCAAATTGAGCGACACATCACGTAATTCATGTCATAATATTCCACCCTATCTTAAGTATAACAAATGTCATCGCATGGAAAAAGTGGACTGATTGGTGTTAACACCGCCATCAATTGCCATCCGTTAAAACTAAGATGCAATACCAAACGTTCATCTATAAGTAGCCAACACTTACGCAGGTTCGATGATCCCGATCTGTCGGATGTCTAGTTCGATTTCAGAATGGGGCATTCGACGATCGCGGCCTTACTCTGCATAAGGGCCATGGTTATGAAAGTAGTCACCGCCATAGCGTCCTCTTTGTGGGCAGAATAGGGGACGTTGTGCGGGGAACTCATGTCGTGCAGTGCACTGTAGGGATCGACTCTTTGAAATATCGGCTACGACTGGACGTTGCGAGGTAGCCTCCCTCCCGGGCTGGGCCTAATTTACTATGCCGACGACATGCTCGTTACAGGACGCTAGAAGAGGCGGCATGCCTGGCAACTCTCGGCACCGAAGAGATTGTCAGGCGGATGGAGGCGCTGGGGCCTCGATCATAATCAATTCGGTCAACATCAATATCCGAGCTTAGATGGGTCTGGTCCTCCACGGGCGATGACGGTTCAGGGAGCATTTCCGCCAACTTGCCCCACGGCTTGTCGGTACGGCGTCCGCCCTTTCGTAGCTCATGCTGAATGTGAGTGGACCCAGCGCTACGTGCCGACGGCTATACGCGGGGGTGGTTTGGTCCATGGCCCTGTACGGAGTTAGAGTCCCTGGCCGTCCCACTTGGAGAACGTGGCGGCGGAGGCAGCGTGCCAGCATGCGTTGGCACCACTGCAATGTTGCCGGAGTGTCAAAGGGTTACGGTACCCGAAAGGGTAACCCGCCGGGCCGGCCACGAATGTCAAAGATTCAGTACGAGTAGTTGGCCCAATGGCAACGGTGAGGCATACGGTAGGTTGAGGTCGCACACCGCTAACCGTCGTCTCGAACAGATTGAGCGCGGTGTACCGTGTGCCTTCCAAAAAAAAGGCGGCATAATCGGTATTGCACGCGGGCGATAAAACAACTAGCGGCGGGCCTGGGTGTTTGTGTGTAATCATTGCCTTTAATATCACAGAATCTCATTGCACGCATTCACACTTTCTTCACGGTAGGCAGCGGCATTTGCAAAGGTCCATGAGCGGCAGCAATCCTTACCAGATATACTGTTTGTCGATTGCTGCTATTTGCAATAAAAAAATTAAAAGACAGTCAGATCTACCATATCAACTGTCCGGCTTTGATTCCCATACAGAATTATACTATGGTATGTACAACTGACAAATTTATGTTTGAGTATATGTGTTATTTGTGGCCATTAATTATATGTTTGGAAAGTGTCCTTTTCTGTGCGCTGACAGAGTAAGAGTATCTTATATCCTGCCTGTGGGTGTCGTAAAAGACGACTAAGGGATATGATATGCATTAGACTGGGCCAAAAAAACGAACAATTTTTTTACTAACGGTACTGTGAAAATATTGTTCATGATGACAAAAGAAAATTATTCTGAAAACTTGAGCCCTTAATATTAATATTAAGAGGTGCATCATTATGATTATCGATTTTTGAACAGCTACTGAATTTTTCACACAAAATTCGGACATCATGAATTTAAAAAATTTTTCCATTTCATATCTTTGAAGGAAATTAAATTCCCTACAAAAAAGCTCTCTTAATAAATTAGCGTAGAACGAGCCGTTCCCTTGTAATCAAGCCGTAAACATTGATATGTTTTTTTAATTTGGATTCTGGATTTTTTTAACCACTATAAATATCAATATTTTTATATAGCAAATAATTATTCTTAAGTAAAATTTCATGCTCTACAAAAAAGGTCTCTTAATATTTTTTATCAAATTCACTCCTTTCAAAGTTATTCGACTTTAAAATTAAATTCCGTTTATGCATATAACAGCTATGCAAGAGAAGGAAAATAAAATCCTATACCAATACATTTGACAGAGTGGTATAGTAGGTCAATTTACCTCCTATGATGGAGGGAGAATGGAACCCAGCTGTGGGACACATGAGCTGTGTTGATGTAGGAAAAGTGCCCTGCAATACAAAGCCCACAGTGCAGTGCACTTTACCTGGACTGGGGTGGAATAAAAATGCCTAATTCACCGTCTCATTTATATTCCAGGAATTGATCAATGATGATATAGTAGATGATGATGAAAACGCCAACAACAGTGACGCTGAGAAAAACTCAGCCAGTGATGTGAGTACATCTCTAATTTTATTCTTCTCTGGGCTGTACCTTAAAATTTAAAAGCTGATTACTCATAATAATCTTTGACCTGGATAAGGCCTTTAATGGCATCTACATATTGTCAAATTTATAACTTCTAATAAAACCCTCTACCAACCTGTCTGACCAGTGTACTCTTGAATCTCGATTCCAATCCTAAATCCAATCGCAGCTCGAATTTGAGCTTATTTGGTACTCTTGAAAGCGACACTAGAGCACGATTGGAATCAAATTCGGTGGAATTTTTTAAACTAAATGAATTCCATTCTCGTCGATTAAGTCAAATATTTGCTACTCCCGACGTGATTTTGACGTAGTATAAAATCGTTAATGTTACTCAATTTCAAGAAAGCGTCCTTGTGGTGATCGAGTTCGGTAACGTTATTAATTTAAAGTAAGAAAATACGGCACATTTGGTGACAATAACAACGGCAAACGCGAAGAATTCATTCTCGATTTTGTTCAAGAGTACCAAATACAAGTTTGGTGAGATTAGAATTGAAACCGATTAGAAATTAGAAATAATTTCAAGAGTAGGCCCACAAAATATTATAGTAAAGTTAGTTTCCCTCCTATTGTGGAGGAGGCACAAGCCATGGTGGGACGTGTATGAGCTGAAATGACTGTGAAGGAAAGTTGAGTACAATCTCATGAAAAGTTCTGTTTGTGGTAGCTGCATGGACTAATAAATCTCTTCCTGATCAGTCAACAACTGGAATTTACTTCTTCTATCTCTCTGTTTTATAGATCTCCTCCAGGTGAACATGCTACACGCTCTGGCTATGTAGTTTGTCCTGGGGTCTTATTTATTTGCCCTAGCCGAGGCCGCAGGTGACTGGACCGAGGAGTTAGTCCGTCACCCACCGAGAGGCCGACCGCTCGAGGAAAGACAGGCATCCTCCCCGAGGGAGGGACGTCGGTCGAGGAGAGGGTATTCCGTCGGGGCCGACCACTGACGACAAGTCACCCTGCACCAGTGGTCGGCCCAACGATAAAGGCGCCGTGTCACGGGTGGGTTACGGGTGTGCGTGCTTACGACCCTCTGTCGTCCCGGACGGCGCCGGGCGACGAGTGCGCCAACCGTAGAAAGAAAAAGCTTATTTATTTATCAATTCCCACTCGAAAGAAAGATGTGGAATCTTTTGTATCCTTAATCTGCTATTACATCGATATGCCAACTGCCATAAAAATGTTAAAAGTTACTTTTCTGTTACAGTCAGAAGAAGAGGAGGCACCAGTGGAGGGTGCCGGCGACACAGCCCCAGCAGACGCATCAGAGCGTCCCACTGAGGTCCGCAAGCGAAGGCCTAGGAAAGCTGACTAGGTAGCCAGTAGCACATCTAAAATATACCAAGAGTGGATTTAGGAAAACTAAAAAAAAAACGATTATAGAATAGTTCAAAATCATCACAGCCTCTATGCATTTCACCGTTTCTCTATAATTTCTGGCTATAAGTCTATTGCACCATAATGATAGACTATTTTTCATTTAAATTGCATAGATATAAATTTCACCCTGTGGTGACAGGTTAAAATTACAATGTATCACCACTTCTCACTTCCAATTGTAAAAAACACCGAATAAGAGGCATCATTAGATTCAGAGGATTCAATTTACTAATGGAAGCTATAGAAAATTCTGAAGTATCCTTCGAGGCCTTTTACTTGGATATCGGTGAACCCATTTTGATGATTCTTTTTTTATGATTTCTGATGTTTACGCGAATATTACACATTTTAAATAAAACTACTTTACGGATTTTATCGCGTTTGTACTTGATTTTTGATTGATTGATTGATTCAGTAACTAATTTTCTGTATCGGGTAGACAATTATAAATTATCAGTAATAACGATAACTTGTTAGACGTGAGACATCTTAGTCCGCCCGTGACCATAAACGCTACAAAGTGTTCGAAACGTCAGGCAATCAAAAATCAACAAATCAATCAAATACAAACGCGACAAAATCCGTAGTCTTTTTTTTATTTCCGTGTGGACCCATTTCAATTTGGTCAAAGTTTAACAATGGCATCCCTGAGATAGCGGTTGAAGTTGGGTTTTTTGTTCGAAATTATATTGTATTGAATGTGCCCTAAATCCACGTTCGCCTCTCATGAAGTAAAAGTATCTTGTATGTAGTGATGTAGTACCATTATCGCTAAGTAATTATTTAAATTAATTTTATTAATTACATTTTTTATTTTATTAATTGGAACTCTGTACATATTACATTCGATGGCGTAGTGGTTAAGATACCAACCTACAGTGACAGTGTCGGGGGTTCGAATCCCAACAGAGCAACACTTTGTGCGAGCCACAAATTGTTTTTCTGAGTCTGGATGTTATTTGTGTCCGTTAATTATGTTTGTAAAGTCCCGCACAAGGATTATTTCCTTAGTGCAGGGTGTTGTCTTTATAAAAAATATCCTTTACAAAGGCACTGGCTTTGACGTTAGTGATCTGCCTTGATTTAATACTCGAAAAGACTGAAAAAAGGAAACGTTCTTTGAATTATAGAGAGAGATGGATCGGTTCCATGCAGACAGTCGTACTGACCCTGCATAAGACTGGTTATTAATTGTTAGTGTGTTTGATCATGGAGCTTAAGATGTAAGTAAGCGTAAGCTACATTACGATATGTCAAGGTGTCTGGTGAAATTTGCTATATACACATACAACCTTTTTAGTATATTGTGTATTTTGTACAGAGTTCTAAATAATATTATGTCAATTAACCGTAATTTAATTTTTGGTATTATCAGAATGCTTAATTTCTGAAATAAAACTAATTTTAAGTCTGTTTATATTTTTACATAGTTTCGCAATTCGTTAATTTTAAGTGTTAATATTTTAGTCAAAATTTAAAATACAATATTATGTATAAATTGAAAAAAAATTAAATATTTATTTGCAAAAAAATATAATCTTATGAGATTATTCTATGAAATGTAATAATGGCAGAAGAGGAAAGAACAGAAATTTAATAAAATCCAACCATACTATAAAATTAGTTTTATTTCAAATGGTCCGAATGTCAATCATTGACTTTTCGTTATAATTAGACAAATTTTAAAACTTATTCAATTGTATTATCCTATTTGTACAATTGTATTTTTCAATTTATTCAGATTATATCTTAACCTTTGCAGGTAAGATTTATGTTATGCTTAAAAAAATAAAGCTCAAGGGTCATTCATAAAATACGTTCCACTAATTTCGTAAGATTTAGACCCCTACCCCGTTCTTGTCACAGTTGGTTGCATTTAACCATCCCTCTCCCTAGATTGTGAGCATACATCTTGTATTTTTAAATTAGTTTTCATTTAAAATTATTTTTTAATACAATTAACGTCGTATTTGAAAGTATTAACAAAACAATAAATTATTGGGTGTAAAGAAACTGTTCGGTACCAAACATTTTTATATTAGTTTAATAATTAAATCCATGTAGGGTAGTTCTGTTTTTTGTGGTTCGCGGTTGGCTCGGAGCCGGCCGCCACTTTGACTTTCACTTTGGTGCGCGGATGGCACGGGGCCGGCGCGTCGGCCGGCCCCGGGGTCGTTTTGTTTCCGCCCTTTTGGTTACTTTCACTTTCACTTTCGCTTTGTTCGCGGATCGACTTGCGTTGGAAGTAACGGTCGCGTACGCACATATTTTGTAATTGCTATGTCTTTTGTGGACTAAAGCCGTGAAATCGTGGTATTTGTAATATTGCGCGCCACCCTTTGTTTTGTGTACCGCTTATGTACGCGAGTTAATTAGAGTTAAGTATATATTTGTGAACATTAAATTGTGTGTGCGAGTAGCAAGCCTGGGTCCTTGAAGTGTACGAGGCCGTTGTCATCACCGCGCTTTTGGATACAAGCTAAGTAACCCCTCAGTTAGTTTCTATTTGTCTGGCCAGACCGAACGCTGAGTTAGGTTACGTTATAGCTACCTCCGCGGTATCTACTCGTAAGTGTTAAAATCTGTTCTTGTACTATCATTTAGGAGAACTTAAAATAGCCTTGCGTAATCGCAAGCCAATGTTATTACCCATTTGGTATCCCTCACTGGCCTGGTGTTCCCTTCCACTGCGCATCCTAGGTCAGTAGGGAACGGTATTGAACATACTTTCTGGTAGCAGAGCGTGGTTCTAGTGAATCTAGTAGTTTTGTTTGGTATTGACATCTACAAGTGCCCGTGTTGAAAAATAAATCGATATATAATTACTTGAATTTTACGTATTACGGCCCAGTTTAATAAATAGTCTGGTGTATAAAGATACACATTAAATATTTGTGTGATTGATCATTTGTGTACTTATTGTTATTAGTTATTAAAAATATCATATAAATAAGTTCACTGCAACATTTGAAATTTTGAATATCATTGTTTACTTAATGTGCCACAGAGTAATAAAATAATTTGCGTAGTACATTGTGCCACAGAGTAGTGCAGTCTCGTGATTGAATGAACGAATGAATTGAACTGTATAGACAATTAGTTTAATATTATTTTGCGTTTTGTTTATGGTACTTATACAGACAAATATTAACGTTTCCCTTTGCGCAATAATTTAATTGTTGTTCAATTTTGTAATTTGTATTTTTTGATTGTTGTTTCAATTGGTTGATTTATTTAGTTGATTATATATATATTTTTTTTTGTTGTTGGAATTTAATTATTTTATTCGATTATTATGGCTGCTTTTGCTAGCGCTAAGGACTCGGCAGGTAAGCTGCGCTCTGAGTTGAGATGGTTCTCGACTGCAACCGCCTTGGTTGATAGGTCTGATCGAAATGAGTCTCTCCTGGATAGGTACAGCAAATTGGATACGCGCTTACAATTTGTTGATGATGTGTACCGTAACTTCAACACAAAAATTTTAGATATTTCTGATGAAGATTACCCACAAACGTATCGTGACTTGGTACACGCGGATTATGACCAGATCATGGATTATGCAGATCGAATCTCACAGCGTGCTAGGGAAATTTCCGCGCCGAAAAGGGGTGAGTCTCCCGCGTCTAGGGATGTGAAACCTTCTACGTCGGGCTTATTGAGTAAACTGCCCACTTTGGACCTGCCGCGTTTTGATGGTCGTTTGGACCAATGGCTAGGTTTCATAAACTTGTTTGAGAGCTTAGTCCACGCGCGTTCTGACTTAGGTTCCGCTCAAAAATTGGCCTACCTGTTCTCCGTGTTGGAAGGTGAGGCGAGAGGTTTAGTTCAGCACCTGGAGATCAATGATGGAAACTACCTAGTGGCACGTAACCTTCTCATAAAGCGTTACCAAAATAAGCGTTGCCTGGCAGATACACACATTGGTCAGCTCTTGGGTCTGCCAGTGGTATCTAGGGTCTCGGCTTTAAGGTCCGACTTATTGAACCCATTGATGATTGCGATCAACGCACTGGAAAGGTTAGACCTTCCGGTGAGCACTTGGTCATATATGCTGGTGCATATTGTTTTGAAAAAGCTTCCTGCGGAACTTAGGGCTCGTTTCGAGCAAAAATATGGAGGTGATGATGCAACTCACTTGCCTGCTTTTGATGACCTTAAGAAGTTTTTGGAAGACGAGTGTAGGATGGTAGACATGACGGTCGTTGACAGGTCATTTGGTCAACAGTTGCCGCGGTCATCGGCTCCGACCCGCAATCACGCCTTTAGAAGGCCAGAGGTTCGTCACCCACCACGTTTTGCTGCTGTACAGTCGCGACCTGAGTGCACCTATTGCAAGTCCCCGAGTCATAAAGTTGCCAGTTGCTCAGATTTTACTGCGCTGCACGTGGCCTCGCGTAGGCGTTTGGCTAAGGCTCGAGGTTGGTGCTTTTCTTGCTTGGGAAACCATTTCCAGCGCGATTGCCCTAATCCTCGCCCATGTACATACTGCGGAGGCCAGCATTTGAAACTTCTTTGTGCGAATAATAATGGGATTGGTCGTGAACATGAACGTCAAGGCTCACCTACGGGTAGTTATGAGCGAAGGCACCGGTATGAAAACCGCAGTCCGAGACCTAGTCGCTCACCCCCGCGCGTCGTAGATTCTGCCGCAGCGAGGCGCCCACAAGGTCAATGCTCGCCGTCATCGGAAGCCCGTGGCAAGAGTGATAACCACGATTCGCGCCCGTATCGTCACGGGCGGGTACCTACCTTTGATGACGCTCCCCGTGAACATGAGAATCACCCGCTGCCTAGACGACATTAGGAACACGGCGCCTCCCCCCGTCATGCACCACCCCCGTTTGAAACCGTACTCCTACCCACTGCTTCTGTAAGGGTCTGGGGACGGACAGGTGCCTCTGTTGTGGTCCGGGCAATTCTGGACACAGGCTCTCAGGGGTGTATAGCGTCTTCTTGGTTGGTGGGGCAGGTACGCCTAAGTATGCGTGATTTTCCTCATGTCACTAGAGGTGTTGGCAACGCAGTTGTGGCCAATGTTGAAGGCCAAGTATTATGTGCGTTCTCTCCTATAAACTCGTCAAGCCCATTGTTTGAGTGTTCAGCCATTGTTATGAACAATATTTTGGGCACCCATCCGGAGAAGCAGTTGTCTCCGTATGCTATTGGTTTAGCGTCGGGTTTGAACTTGGCAGACCCCAAATTTGGTATACCTGGATCGGTCGATTTGTTGCTAGGCGCCGATGTTCTGGGAAACATATTCTTGGGTAGCATTCAGGTCATGCAACCAGGAGGCATGGTAGCCATCCCGACCATATTTGGCTCTGCACTGATGGGACCGGTCCTCACGGATACCCGTCTCGACATTGGCTTGATGGTAGGCTCTGCTCTCTCTGATGCGGTTCAGAGGTTTTGGGAAGTGGAAGAACCACCACAGGCTCCGCGCACTGATCCGGAGCATGAGGAGTGCGAATTGTTTTACCAAAACAATACGAGTCGCCTACGTACTGGTCAGATTATGACTCGATTGCCGTTTCTCGCCGTACGGCCACCACTTGGCACCTCGCGGCCTGCTGCTGAGAAACGACTATTGGCTATGGAGCGCCGAATGGCTCGAGATGCTCTCCTAAAGGAGAAATACATTGATTTTATGCGTGAATATGAGGAGTTGGGACACATGTCTGTGTCGAAATTAGATTGGCAAACAGTGGATCACTTCTTTCTACCGCATCATGCTGTAATTAAGGCATCAAATGGCAAATTGCGTACAGTATTCGATGGTTCTGCGCAAACTTCAACGCGTGTATCGTTGAACAATTGTTTGTATGCTGGTCCTAAATTGATCAAGGATCTCTGTGACGTCATCACTCGGTTTCGTCGACATCAGGTTGTATTTGTGGCTGACATAAGGATGATGTTCAGACAGACGATTATTCACCCGGATGACCGTCGGTATCAGTTGATTCTATGGCGTGAAAGCCCCCAGGATCCCATGGTTGTTTATGAGCTCAATACAAACACGTACGGGTTAAAGTCAAGCCCCTATTTGGCTATACGGTCTCTGTGGGAGCTCGCGGACCTGGAGCGCTTAAAGTTTCCTCGCGCAGCCGCGATTTTGAAAGAGGATTTGTATGTCGATGACATTTGTACTGGTGGACCCTCTGAGAAAGAGGCCATCCTTCTACGGGATGAATTGATAGGCATCTTAGCCACCGCGGGCTATGAGTTACGGAAGTGGATATCCAACTCACCTGCGCTTTTGAAGGGACTTCCGGATGAACATCAGCAAGATCCGCATTTGTTCGAGAATATCGAGAACCCGGCTATGATGACTGTTCTCGGCATTCAGTATAAACCAGCCCCAGACATATTCACTTACAATGTTGACTTAGAGTTGCCGCGCATTTGGACTAAGCGTTTGGTGCTTTCCACGGTTGCAAGAACATTTGATCCAAATGGTTGGATATGTCCCGTCATATTTTGGGCTAAATGCTTTTTACAAAGGCTTTGGATGGCAGGACTAGGCTGGGACGAACCTCTTCGGGGAGCTTTGATGGAAGACTGGACCAAATTTGTATCCTCACTTCCTGCGATCAATGAGGTATCGATCCCTCGTTCTATGCTTCCTCCAGGAAAGTACCAGGCAACTCTGCATGGTTTCTCGGACGCCTCTGAACGGGGTTACGCCACTTGTGTATATTTGCGTACGGTGGGTTCTGACAGCCAAGTGAAGATCTCACTGGTCATGGCGAAGAGCAAGGTGGCACCCCTACGGACTGCTTTGACAATCCCTAAACTTGAATTGGCAGGGGCTACTCTGCTTGTGCGTCTTCTTAATCACGTGTCGAATTTGTTGCGTCATACTGTGAACATTAGCACCACTTACGCGTGGACTGACAGCCAAATTGTTTTGTGCTGGTTAAAGGCTTCAGTTCACACCTTAGAGGTATTTGTAGCGAACCGAGTCTCCCAAATTCAGAAATCTGAGACTCCCTTGATTTGGAGGCATGTGCCTGGTGAGCTTAACCCAGCTGATTGTGCATCTCGGGGTTGTACATCCCCCGCCTTGGTAACGCACTCCCTTTGGTGGGGACCGGAATGGTTATTACGCTCAGAGTCTGAATGGCCACTGACGCCGGTTTTGGACGTAGGTCCGTTGCCTGGATTGCGACTGCTCGCTGTTGAGAGGCGTGCTTGCGTATTCGATCCAAATGTCTTATTGAATCGGTATAGCTCCCTCGATAAATTAGTAAGTGTAACAGCTTGGATTAAGCGCTTCTATTACAACTGTAAGCACTTACGGAACAAAAAATTAGAGGCTTTTCTATCACCACAAGAACGACAGGAGGCTTTTTGCCATTGGATACGTGTGGTACAGGATACATATTTTGAAAGGGAGATTGAAATTTTGAAAGCTGGTAAGGCTAAACTAACAGGAACCTTGCGTATGTTGAGCCCCTTTTTGGACAACACGGGTGTCTTACGTGTTGGAGGTCGCCTCAGAAACTCTAGTCTACCCTACGGTAGTCGGCACCCTATATTGTTACCCAAGCAAGGTCATTTTGTGCAATTGTTGGTGACGGACCGTCACATTAGAAATTCTCACGCTGGCTGTAACGCCTTATTAGCCATATTGCAGCGAGAATTTTGGATTTTGTCTGCTCGAAGAACGATTCGCAGTGTGGTATTTCGTTGCATGCCTTGTTACAGGCTGAAGGCTAGTACCATGCAACCTTTGATGGGTGACCTCCCTTCTGATCGTGTCAGAGAATCGAGGCCGTTCGCCGGTGTAGGCACCGACTTTGCAGGTCCTTTTTTGGTTAAGACTTCAACTCTACGAAACAGTAAAACAGTCAAGGCCTATTTGTGTGTCTTCGTATGTCTGTCAACTAAAGCGGCGCACCTTGAATTAGTGTCATCCCTCTCCACCGAGGCATTTGTTGCGACACTTGATAGATTTGTTTCAAGGAGAGGACTGCCTTCTTTGATACGTTCGGACTGTGGCACAAATTTTAAGGGAACCAATAATTATTTGAAAGATGTACATGATTTTTTAGCCAGCAATCACACAAATATTGGTAATAAACTAACCAGTCGTAGTATAACCTGGAAATTTAGTCCGGCAGCATGCCCACATTGGGGTGGTATTTTCGAAGCCGCAGTTAAGGTTGCTAAAGCACATTTGCGACGAGTTATTGGTGAGTCTGTACTCACATTTGAAGAACTCGCAACTGTGTTTTGTAAGATAGAGGCCGTAATGAACTCGCGACCGTTGTGTCCGATCTCTTCAGACCCGAGTGACTTGGAGGTTCTCACACCGGGTCATTTTTTGATTGGTCAGCCACTTAATGCTTTGCCTGAGTACCCCTTTGTTGATGTGAGACCAAGTCGTCTCTCGCGGTTTGAGTTGGTCCAACAGCTTACTCAAAGCTTTTGGAAGCGTTGGAGCTTAGAATATCTTCATGTTCTCCAGCAGCGCGTTAAGTGGACTGACAAGACTAATCCACCTCGAGTTGGTGACCTCGTTTTGATAAAGGATACCAATTTGCCGCCACTGTGCTGGCGTCGCGGCCGAATTTTAAATTTAGTATATGGCGCAGATAATGTGCCTCGTTTTGCTGAGGTTCAGGTGGACGGTTCGGTACTGAAGAGAGCGGTAGCAACATTGTCCCGTTTACCAATTGATTAGCGGCCAGGTAGACCTGTCCGAGGCGGGTAGATGTTCGGTACCAAACATTTTTATATTAGTTTAATAATTAAATCCATGTAGGGTAGTTCTGTTTTTTGTGGTTCGCGGTTGGCTCGGAGCCGGCCGCCACTTTGACTTTCACTTTGGTGCGCGGATGGCACGGGGCCGGCGCGTCGGCCGGCCCCGGGGTCGTTTTGTTTCCGCCCTTTTGGTTACTTTCACTTTCACTTTCGCTTTGTTCGCGGATCGACTTGCGTTGGAAGTAACGGTCGCGTACGCACATATTTTGTAATTGCTATGTCTTTTGTGGACTAAAGCCGTGAAATCGTGGTATTTGTAATATTGCGCGCCACCCTTTGTTTTGTGTACCGCTTATGTACGCGAGTTAATTAGAGTTAAGTATATATTTGTGAACATTAAATTGTGTGTGCGAGTAGCAAGCCTGGGTCCTTGAAGTGTACGAGGCCGTTGTCATCACCGCGCTTTTGGATACAAGCTAAGTAACCCCTCAGTTAGTTTCTATTTGTCTGGCCAGACCGAACGCTGAGTTAGGTTACGTTATAGCTACCTCCGCGGTATCTACTCGTAAGTGTTAAAATCTGTTCTTGTACTATCATTTAGGAGAACTTAAAATAGCCTTGCGTAATCGCAAGCCAATGTTATTACCCATTTGGTATCCCTCACTGGCCTGGTGTTCCCTTCCACTGCGCATCCTAGGTCAGTAGGGAACGGTATTGAACAGAAACTTTATTCTCATAAGAACATAATTAAAGTTCACTTACATGAGATATAAAAAAAAAAATTACACAATATAACAAAATATTCGTTCGTTGTGGGTCAGACATGCAACAAACCACAATTATAAAAATAAATTTGTAAATGAAAATAGTAAAAGTAATTATTAATTATATTTTCAATGACACTTGGCTCTATAAGATTTTGAAACGTGAAGTCACCAAATTTGGGACCTCTACCCCTTATCACGCTGTGTCACAATTCATCTAATCGTTCACCTTGACATATGACGTACTTTATGAATGTTCCTTCTAGTTGAACACTGATCAAAAAGTATTTTTGCTTTTGAAAAGTATTGCTTAATTTCTATTAAGTATTATAGTAATCATAGATTCAATTACATTTGGTATTTAATTATTCTATATAGATTATGTGAAATTGTATGTAACTAATGAACGAATGCTTGGGAGCTTTTAAAATAATCTCTTAAAAAATTACTTACAATGGTAAGCAGATGGGTATGCAGACTTTGAGTTTTTCTCTCTTATAGTAATGTTATCTGATTTCATTTGTTAAATGATTAGGTATGACATAGTGTCTTACTAGTGTATTTCTACATAGTCATTGTCATCTATAGTTAGGAAATTAATAATAATAATATACGTTTTTGCATTTATCACCCAAGTGTTTGGTTCTTGCACTATAATTAGTGTAATGTTTGTGTCCAATCGTTTTTTTTTTTTTGTATCAAAATATTGTTTATAGATTTTATTATTTTTAATTAAAGAATTTTGATATTTTTAATTTTTATAATTATTATATATTTTCACTTTTTATATATGTATCTGTAATTTTATTTTACTATCCTGAAATGGATATTACAGATTGTGGGGAAAATATCTTTGTCGTACAAAACTATTACAGATGTTTTGTTGCATATTTATCTTTTGTGTACTTACCGAATTAAACGTGTACATATATCCCATATAAATGACATTTTAAAAATGATTGACCAGGATATTCCATTTCGAATTTGCCTTAAATTCATGCAGTCGGAACAATGTGAATAATTACAAAAATATACTTAAAATTATTTATAATATTGCTTCAAGTTGATTCCTTACTTGTTTAAGACATCCGTTTTGTTTCCAATCAGCTAACTTTAATAGCACAAAATAAAATTTTTGTACATTTAAATTACAAAAATAATGTTTTATTTGTTTTAAATTGAATTTCATTAAATTTAATTATTGCATTACGAATTATAAAATATTAATTAAACTTAAATGTAAAGTTTAAGTTTTTTTTCGACGCTGTGGATATTAAAATTAAACGCTGTTAATACTTTGTTTTAAATTATCCGTTATAATGATAATCAAAACTATTTTTAAAGTCTTACATCTAAATTACTTCTTTGTTTTTTATTTTTTGTATTTTAACTTTGCTTACAGATGGATAATAAATTGTGATAACATCGATTTTTAATATTTATAAAAGACATGGCTATTAATATTTTTTACAGTTATAGACAATAATTTAAAACAGAAAAATTAAAAAAAAATGCGTCTATAATTGAAATGTATTATCGAAATATTTATAACCATTATTTAGTTTATTTTGTATTTACAGTATTTTATTTAAAAAAAGGCAGTGTAGAAGAAAATTCTTTATTATAATTTTTTTTTTATGAACACTGTTCTTGTGCCTCAATGAAATTAAACTGTTTTCTTGTATGTCTATAATAATTGGGTTTTGATTAAACATCATGTTAAGAAATTCTTATGGTTTTCATTTCGACTCGGATACATACCACTGCTGGGCTCGAGCCTCCTCTGTAATAGAAGGGAAATTGACCCTATTATACTATACTGGTCAGGCAGGTTGATATAGGGTTTTGCTTTGTTTTTGTCAGATCAATTAGACACTTCAATTTATTTGCATAATTTATACAAATAAACAGTATTGGGCTTTTTTCATGCTCACATATTTACACGACACAAACAATTTTTGTCTGTCTGTTTGTTTGAGGTAATCTACAAAACGGCTGGCCCGTTTGTGATAATATTTTATTACCAGGTAGCTGTATACACGGTGACTTTTTTATCGTCTTACAAAAAAAAACCATGAAAGTATCCGACCTAAGAAACATATCTAACATATTTAAATGTTCATGGTAATTATAAAAAAATAATAAAATAAATTAAAGTTAATATTTTGTAACAGCCTGTTTATTGTGATTATATTTTAAATAAAATTCGCCGCCTAATTGTTTCAGACTTTCAGTATGCCCACGCGTGCGCGAGCCAAAGGTCATCCGCATTTATTTACAATTCCCTTACAAGTAGGTAATTGCCTATTTCGCGACATCGTTGTGTGTTTGTGTGTGTGTTATTACAAAATGTCTAATCATCATCATCATCATCATCGCAGCCCACATACGTCCCACTGTTGGGCTCGGGCCTCCTCCACAATGGGAGGGAATTTGACCTACTATACCATGCTGGTCAGACATGTTGGTATAGGGTTTCATTTCGAGTTTTCCTTCTCTTGCACAGATGTTATGTGCACATTATATCCCATAGTCGTCTTATACGACATCCACGGGCAAGATAGGGAGTGGTCAATTGTATTCTTACTCCGTCACCACACGGACAATGTCTAATAGACATTATCAATACTCGAATATCGCGTAGGTAAGAAAAAATAGTGCGTCTGTATGGGATAGCTGGCGACAATTTAAGAGAATCGAGAAGAGTACGCAACTACCCAAGAGCACACATGTCTCTGTTTCGTTGATTAATTGAACATCCGCAACATTAATATCCAGAATGAACACTGGTGGACTAGGAACCATCCTCATTTGATCAGAGAGTATTCCCATCATCAAATAAGATTTGAAAGAGGTGGCCAACCTCGCAGCGCGGACTTAGCATCGTTAGATTTTTTTATGGTTGCTAATAAAAAGACTTGTTTATACCGAAGAGGCTCGCAATAGAGACCAATTAAAAGAACAAATTATTGCAGCTTTCAATGTGATAGGAAGTGACAAAGTGAAAATAAATAAATTAAAACGTAACCTCCAAAAACGTGCCCGTTTATGCATACACAAAAAAAGGGGTGAGTAATTTGAACAAGTAATTTCCGTGTGGTGACGGAGTAAGAATACAATTCACCACTCCCTATCTTGCCCATAGATGTCGTAAAAGACAACTATGAGATATAATATGCACATAACATCTGGGCAAGAGAAGGAAAACTCGAAATGAATCCCTATACCCATAGATTTAAATCGTTAGATGTGCCCCGATGCCAAAAACTGTGGCATTATCTTTGAATGTTGTGTTAAGAAAGTACCAAGGCACTCACACTAATGAGTTATTGTATTATTATCATATTAATGGTATTATGGGCAATAAATCTAACTGTAACTACTTATTGTGCAACTATATTGCACGAACTTATATGAAAACTTTTAAAAATAAACGTTCAATTATGCTTTGAAATCTAAAATTTAGCCATTGTCTAAAAGTGTGCAATTTATGTAGTAATATGAAAGAACGACGCGGGCGGCGCGGTAACGTGGTTGCCGCGGTATAAGTACCTACATACTGCATAGTAAAACAGCTGTCGTATGCGCTCGCTACAGGCTGTTCACTTACTATTTTAATTAGTAATTATTTATAATCAATTTTATTAAAAAATATTCTAGTAAATATCTTTTTTAACCTTCTAATTGTACGAATGTATAGTAGATACTGGATACTTTAATTGACCTGCTTTTGTAAGACGACATAAATGTCACTGTGTATATAAGGAGTAACTTAGGCTATATTTTATCCCAATATTTCCACGTGAACGGTAACTATGCGAATAAGGCGTCTGAAACCGAATCGAAGCAAGGGCGGATTGCTAGTGAATAATAAAAAAACAACAAAACTCATTCAAATGTTTCTTTATTCAGATATATTTACATAAAATATTAAGTATTGAGATAAATTCACAAATTAATTTAATATTAGAATAATAATTTAGATTTACAATTAAATTATAAAAATAATACGAACAGCATAATCAGATATAATATGGATGGCTAAATATTATTATATACTTTAAAAAATGCATAAATACTTATTAAAATGCTCCATAAATTATTATTATTATTTTACTAGTAACTTGAACTGTTATGTGCTTTGTATTGTTCCTAATATTTCTTTATAAATACAAAATTGACTGATATATACTGAAATTTCTACATCAGTTGAAAAAATTATCCTTTGAAATATAAGGAAACTATTTTACTAAAAATTCAACATTTTTTTACTAGAAATAAAAATTTTTTGATCGAGAAAATTAGTCCACAATACTTTGTTAGCAAGGTCGGATCTGTCATGGTTTTGGTAATGATCATGTCATCATGAATCATGCAATCATAAAACTACTAGGGCTAATTTAAGCTTAGAATACAATTCACCATCCTCCTATCTTCCCTGGGGGTGTGGTAAACTAAGGGATATAATATGCATATAACATCTATAAAAGAGAAGGAAAACTCTTAATAAAAAAACTTGTACCAATACGTCGGATCAGCGGGATATAGTAGGCCAATTGCCCTCCCACTGTGGAGAAGGCTCGAGAACAACAGTGGGACGTACATGAACTGCGGTCATGATGCTAATTAGGTTCTTTCACAATTGTGTTCAGAGTAGAAAAGAAAAAAGGAGTTGGCAAAATTCCACTTGCTATGCAAAGCGGGAGACATGAAGCAAAGTAGGCTAATAAACCAGTAAATAGGATGGGATGTACAACTACGTGAAGCGCGCGCGTGTATTAGCTCCGAGGAGTTTTCCAAATGGGATGCATTTTTTTAATAGCAAAAAAAAAACTGCCAGTTTTTAAATGTGGATCTCGATCACGAGTTAACTACTAGAACAGCCATCACTCTACCATAACAGAAATGGACCTACCACACCAATCAGGTGCATTGATACAGGATTTGATATAGTTTCCATTCACTTGCTAGATATAAATGCGTATTCTGGAGCATCCTGTCTAACTCAAAGACTAGATCCGTCCTTAAATACAAATTATTCAACTCAAAATATTCTATCTTCAGAAATATGCGTCTAAGTCACTTCAGCAATCATTGACTCGGTTTTAAATATTTGAAGCGAAAACTTCTATAGGCAGGTTTGTATATTATGTAAGTCATAATCGACATGGTCACGTGGCGTGTTAACGCTTACAATATATCTGTAGCAATGTCAACATTGCTATATGTATCTGTGCTTACAAACTTCAAAATTAAAATTACAAATTTTAATAAAGATCACACAATTTGATAAAGTAAAAATAACAACCGCATAGTTTTAAGTTGTTACTTCTGTCGGCAGTCCCACGACTGCTGTGTTTTCTTTAATACTTTTTTTATGTTCATAATTTTAAATCTCGACTTGTTGGTAGTCCTCATGATTATTTTGTATTCTTTTTTAATACTTTTTTTTTACTTATTCTGTCTATGGAAAACCAAAAGAAATTAAATACTTTTTAATAATACGTTTCTTTATATCAATTAGCAAAATCTACACTCTTAAACCCATTGCAAATTGATTATTGATTAATAAATACAATTTTCTTAAACACTAGATCGTAATTGTTTTAACATATTTCAAGTTACAATTATTAGTTAATCGTCAATTTAATATTCGTATTTCATTATTCATAGCAATTGACAATAATTACAATGCGGGCTAGTGATGTGATGTCGCTTATCGATAATTCATTTCTAAGTTATAAACTATCGATAAACGTTTGACTTGTATAACGGAATGTTATTTTCTTAAGCGGAATTGAAATGCGTTATTACTATTAAATTATATTAAAATAATAAAGCGTCATTACACAAATAAATGTTAATAATACCACAATATTTTTTATATACACACGTATATAAAGCCATATATAATCAGTTCTTGACAGTGCATATTTTAAATACTTAGAATTCAGTTAAAATTGATAACATTATCGATACATCTTAGATATTTTGGACAACACTATATCAAAATTTAAATAACACTACAAAAATTCTCGTAGTCAAAGAATTATATCAGCGTTTCTCTTGATTTTTTTTTTTCATAATGCAATAAAAATTCTTTGATTAAGACAATTTACTAAAAATGAAATAATATCGACAGTAATGGTTAAATATATTTTTATAACAGATTAAATAATTGCGCAACACGGCTTAAATAACCTTATTTGGATGTTTTATAAAATTATTAGCTTTTAAAAATAAAGGCAGGAGTCAAAGCTCATAAGACGACATACCGTCTTGTTATCTTAACAATTTTTTTAATTGCTTTTTCAACATTCAAGAATCTGTGACATAAAACAGGCAATTAAAAACCTATATTCGTCATGGCTTAAATAGTCAATGTTGGCTTTAAAAATATTTTGATATAATTATTTTTGCATTTGTCATCGAAGTGCGGATGTGGAGTGCTTCACGGATGTATCTGTAATTTTTATTGGGCAAGAAATCAGTATCCAGACATATCCAGCTTATAATTAAAATTTAATTATAATTTTATTAAGACAGTATACTCAAGCCAAACTTCTACTTTAAAAGATCTATTATGAATATCAACAGCAATTAAATTAGTACCAATTTTATACCGAGTTGCACAATTAAAAACTGCTCAATTACATTCGATACAAAGATCTTTGGATAACTTATGATTTATCGATGTTTTATATTTATAATAATACAATATTCATTATAATTAAAATGTTTGAACATGAAAATCAAAGCCAGTACAAATAAGTTTGGTAAGATTAATATTGTTCATTAAAATATTTTGTACATAACATAAGCTCATAGCGAATATAATAAATAAATACATATACTTATATATAACTTATAAAATAATTAATAAATATTGAAACAGGATGATATTTTAAATACATCAAGCCAAATAATCGGTACTTTAAAATAATTTAATTAGAAAATAAGCCAAATCATAAAACTCATCCTTTTAATTTAAATTAATCAAACCAAACTTAGCTTTTTTTAAACGGCAAATAATGACGAAACTATTCTAATCTATAAAAAAATCTCATTTGTCTAAATCAAACTAAATATATTTAAAATACGCTTGAAGACGACATCGTCACAATTACAGTCGAATATAAAAAAGACTAGATTGTTAAAAAAATATACATATTGCTAATTGTTAATTGAAAAAAAATCACAAATTAATTATGAGATTTGTTTTAAATTTAGTGTTATATGTCGATATTTAAATCATATTATTAAATATCTCCTTTCTAAATAACACTTGAATAAAATTTACAGTGGGAATACGTACCCCCCGGAGTACGAACATAAACAGAATTTTTTTTATATGCTTTATTTTTTGGGGTGCTACATTTGAAATTATGACAACGGTTACTTTGAAATATTACGAAAACTATCGTATACGATTTAGAGCAAGTGTATAAAATACTTCAAAATTCCAACTAAAAAAAGTTTAATATCAAAAATTTACAGTCATTTTTGCAGGCTCGAGCAAAGTTATACATATTTTTTTTTATATTTTAGGAGTTTATTTTAGTATTCATAAACCCTCAAATAAAAATCGAATAGTCATTGCGTGGACTAAAAAAGTTTAAGATTTTTTTTTACATCGTTATGATTTTTATCGACATATCGACACTAGCTAAAAATAAACATCACTTTAACAAACAAAGCGTTAAAAAGTAAAGCGAAGTTATTATAAATTAAATCTTAAACTTTAAAAATGTGACGATTATTTTGGTAATATATTTTATATTTAAAAAAAAATCAAATAATCACATTATTACTTATTAAATATACAAAAACTTATGTGTAGAGTATACGTATCTAGGGAAAGGTAAAAATTATTATTTATCAACCGACTATTTTAATATTTGTTGATATCGTATTTCGAAAGATTCATAATTGGTGCTGATAATTGGCTGGTTTATATAAAATTCAACCATACTACAGTAAAAATAAGGTGTATATTAATATAACATACACTTACATGCTATAAAACTTCAAACCTTATTTTCACTAAGTTAGGGTTTAGATACAATTGATTGAAAAAAATATACATAAACATATTATAGGTACAGCTAAATATTTTATTGAAGTACATTTGCGTATGTAAGGGAACGTACATATACTATGTGACCCATTTTTTAGATTTTTTTTTATAAATAGCTAGTTAAAGGCCAAGACTAACGTGACCATACGTTTCATACTCAGGTTCCTCATGTCGCTGTCCCGGGCGTCGTACCCTATCTATCCGTTTCCTATTTTGCAACCAAAGCAGAATTGATCATTTGTTATATTGGCAGAGAGTTGTTCATGTTTTTAGTCAGTTCAGTCCGTAGTTTGATCTGTTCTTACAAGACTTTTATCAAATATTTTACCTATTTTCGCAAGTGTCCCGGTTCAGACACAACAATAACGGGAATGTTACCTAGATGTCCCTGTGGCGTAAAAAAATATAGTCATTTTAGCCAAGGCCAACTTTTAAGTAAGCATTGTATTTTTGAAGACTTTCTCTCTACCTAAACAGATCACATAATATGAGTACGTGCCCTAGTGAAAGATGATTTTATCACCTACTATTATTTAGTACAATTAAGTAATAAAAATTTAATAAACCCATTTTTGAATCTTTATTGTTTGCCGTGTGGTGACGGAGTAAGAATACAATTCATTACCTCTTCCTATTTTGTATTTGTAAAGAATAATATTTGTTGGAACTACTTTACGGATTTTATTACGTTTGTATTTGATTTTTGATTGCCCGACATTTCGAACACTTTACAGCGTTCAATGGTCATGGGCAGACTAAGATGTCTGACGTCCACACAAGTACAAGAAGAAAATGAGTACTGGCAATAAATGTGTACCAAAAACGTGAGTCAAAATTTAATAATTCATTTCTGTAGCGGGTAGGTACTATAAACATTTGTAATAACGATGACTCGTTTGGATGTTAGACATTTTAGACAGCCCGTGACCATGAAAGCTGAAAAGTGTTCGAAACGTCGGGCAATCAAATACAAACGCGATAAAATTCGTGTAGTACCCGCGTAAACATCAGATATCATTTTTGTTGGGTTAGCTTGTTACAAGATTAGATTGAGAATTAAAGTTTTAAGGCTGCTTACTCCTCATATTGACATAAATCTAACGACTTCACAAACGCCACGCTTACCTAATTTTAAGTTCAGAAAATAAGCATAATAAAATCCTGAAACTATCAATTGGCCTAATCAAAAATGGAGCATGGCTGAATTATTTTTATCTGTTTGTAATTTTTACTCAGTGGATTATTTAAAAAAAAACTAAAGCAAATGTCAATTGGGCTTGGCGAAACTTTGTACTAAATAATAGAAGTGATAAAATCTCTATTTTTCATAATGATATTTAGAGATTATTTTCGTTAAGGAGTTAAGAACTATCTAGAGAGGAATTGGCAGTGATTTATAATTATATATATTGTGAATATTATTTCAAGCTAATTATACAAAATTAATCTTTTTTGAACACTGAAAAAATATGGTGAAATATGAAACTTTTAAACAGTTACAAACAATATAAAACACAAAAAATGTGTCTATGTCCGACTTTGAAACCATCCGATAGGTTTCAAATTCATTTAATTAGAAAGGCAATAATGCGCAGATGGTTTTAGACCACTTAAACAATGCATTAGGACCCGGAAGGTGGCGCTACGATCGTTATCAAGGAATTATTTTTTTTGAACGAAATAGTTGACCTAGGAACATGTGTAAATATATATTAGTAAATATAAAAGGTGGTGACATAGTAAAAATACAATTCACCCTATCTTACCCGTGGGTGTCGTAAAAGACGACTAAGGGAGCATCATCATCACAGTGTATATACGTGCCACTGCTGGACTCGAGCCTCCTTCACATTGGGCGAGAAACAGACCTTAGTATACTATGCTGGTCAGACAGATTGGTATAGGGTTTTATTTTGAGTTTTCCTTATCTTGTATATATCTTATATGCGTATTATATCCCTAAGAGATATGCAAATAACATCTATGGCAAAAAAGAACATTTGAAATTAAACCCTATGTTAAAACGTCTTACTGGCGTCTAGTAGGTCAATTTCCCTTTCTTAACGGAGGAGGCCCGAGCCCAATAGTGGAACGTATATTGGCTTAGATGATGAAATATAAAAGGATATTATTATCGTTTGGAAATCAAACTGGCGACATCATCATCATAATTTCAACTCGTATACGTCCCACTGTTGGGCTCGAGCCTCCTCCACAATAGGAGGGAAATTTATCTTACTATACTGGTCAGATAGGTTGGTATAGGGTTTTATTTCGAGTTTGCCTTCTCTTGCATAGATGTTATATACGTATTATATATCTTAGTAGTCTTTTTCAGCATCAGATCATTTAATTCATAGCCCTAAATGCGTAATTTTTAAAATAATATTCACAATAATTTTAAGAAACATTTGGCTTTAAGCGTCACATTTACATTTAATACATTTTTTTATTTTTAATGTACCATTATAACATTCATTTGTTCGCGTATCAATTAATAATAACAAAAATCGGCGGTACAGTGACGTCGTATGACGTGAGAGTATAAAAAAAGCGATTTTGGTTAGTAAAAATCTATATCTATGTATATATAAATATTTATCAAGTAATGGGTGGGAGTTTATAAATTTAATTCTTTTTAGTATACCATAACTAGACTTTTTGATTTGACAGATTAATTTTCTGGCAACACTTTACCCAAACTGTCAGGGGGCGGGCGGTCATCGGTACCCTTTCTATGACTTCGATGGATTAAGATATTCCATAAACTCGAGTAAACGAGATATTTCGCAATTGTCGCGCTAAAGTATCATCTAAAGCAGGAGAAACTGTCGATTTCTAATTTTGTTGCCATATAGTGATTTAACAAAAAAAAATAGATGAGTAACTCTATTATTTGTCTTAATTAAAAGATTTTAACAGAAATTAACTTATACATTTCAATGCCTATTTCAAATTTGAGAATATAACCATGCGCGATTATTTTTTTTACAATTTTCAACTTCGTGAATTGTATTCTTTCTTCGCCACCATAGGGAAAATTATACAGGCCTGTACCACGACCGGTCGCTGATACTGTTAGAAATAATTGTGCAATGCTATTATAATTAATAATTTGGCATCTTTTTAGACATTGTTATAAACATAACACTATCCCATAATTATTATTAAATGGCAACGAGCATAACAATAGCAAAACTAAGTCATAAATACTTGTGTCGCAGTGGACTTCAAAACTTTTTTTGTGTATCGCACTAAGAATTATACTGCTTGAGTATTGAACATATAATACTCAGCACCAAACATTACATACAAATGTAACTTTGATAACAGAATTAAATATTCAAGTATTACCATTGAATTTGGGACCTTTAGTCAATTAAAATTTTAATTTAGAGGCTTTTTCTCATATTCACCAACTACATACTCCCAAATCTTAGATAACACCTAACTCAATATAAATGACACAATATTGCGGTTAATTGAATTTCTCGTTAATTGATGGTATGTGTTGTTTCAGGTGTTACCTAAAATTTAGGATTCGTTGTTCATTTTAAATTAATAAACAAACACCCATTACTCGTACCTTACGAACATTGCTATATCATATGAAAGTTAACGAGGATATCCTAATTGACCTAAAAGCCACATCGGGTATATAGCTATTGGTATACAAATACCGATATTAGAAATAGAACCTTATTATCATTTTTTATATATCAGATATGGAACATGTATTAAATGAGTGTTGGAAGATGCTGTTTGAATAATAGGGGAAGACACAATTAGTAAGTAAGAAGACTCTGATACAAAAAAATGTGTTTAAATAAAGCGTTGAAACTGAACGAAGTTACGTTATTTTGTATAAGAATAAAGCGTTAAAACAGAACAAAGTTGCGTTATTTATAATTATTTTGTAATACGAATAAGGCATTGAAATAGAACGAAGTTACGTTATTTGTAATGATGTCTATGAAATAAAGCGTTCAAATAGAACAAAATTAAGTTGTTGGTAAGTATTTTGTCAATGCACTTGGGGCGTGGTGACGTTTCAAAAATAGAGATTCTTCTGTGGTTCTAACAATTTTGGGTCCATTTGATGAAATGCTTGTCTGTGGGATCGGTGGATGTGATATATACGATATAAATTTTAAAAAATACTACTATACCTCAATACAAATATAGTCTATCAAATAACATATTTAAATTATAATACCGGTTAAGTATAGTTTAGATATACCGAATGGAACAATAGTCTTATGCCCGTTGCCATCAAATAGCCTTAGCCTTGTTGTGTCATTTTTATTACTTTTAGTGCAACCTAATATTTAGGGGTAGTAATACGGGCATTAACTATAAAGAGAGAGCTACGTCAATTTACATTAACGTATATATTTGGCGTTATTATGGCGTAGTCACGCCCTCTATATTCTCGAAGGGTTAAGCAAGTACGTACTCGGGTAATAAGAGGTAAGTCTGTTGATGATTTTATAATAAAAAATATTTGCAGAAAACTAGGAGTCAAATTCAACTCAAATCGACTTAACCGTTTTGATCTCGCAATGGAGGATACCTATTTCTAATATCGTTTCAATGTTCCCTTTCTTAACATCTATTTATATTTTTTATTATCTTTTAATGGAAGGTACTGTTGTACGTGTCATGCGGTAAAACAATTACATTTTATTAATCATAGTAAATAATTTAATAACATTGCAAAATAAATCTTCCATATTATAATTTATTTAGGAACCGAACATATAGTTAATTTTATTTAACTTTGATTAATTATTTGCTCGAGAGATACAATTAATTTTATAAATATATTATGCTAATAAATTGCAGGTTTTTATGCCAATAGGCTTAAAAATACATAATCCCATTTCGTCGTTAAACCAATAAAAAATATCAATCAAACTTATCCTAAAACATCAACGAGAATAAGCTTGAATGTTTTAGTTTACAAATTATTTGAAATACAAGTCAGGATGTTTGTTCACGTCTATTATTCCACAATAAATAGACTAATTCATATAGAATAAAAGAAAGTTAAGTTTAAGCCACTGTAAGATTCCTCTAAGAGATGTGATGCACATACACACACAAGTGCTTTATCAATATAAGTAAAAAAAGCGTTAAAATGAAACATAAGTAATGTTATATAGTAAATTAGAAGTTCAACGTTTAAAAATCGAATGTTGAATTTGCGAATCATCAATTTACGAATATTAAATTAATATTTATATAAAAAATGACATTCGTTTCATTTTAACGCTCTTTTAACGGACTTTCAACAGAGAGCACACACGTTTGAGATTTAATTACCCAGGATATAATTATATCTCTCAAACAGTCCCAAATAAACGTATTTAAAGCGCTCACTTGCCATGCGATAAATAACTCTGTTGACACGACGTACGAAACAGTCAGCTACAATCCACATACTAACAGAAGCAAGCGTAGAAACGGGACACGTCTAACGTCCAGTATGAGTTTGATGCCGTTCTGCAACAAAAATATTAGCTAAATTTATTTTTCTACAATTATTCACAGTAGAATGTAATATTTCATCGCCCCTTCATTTTCAACGTAAGAGATGGCTAGGAGGTCGTAAGTTTGGGTGAGCGGACCGGGGATTGAGTTCGGCACCCGCGGAGTGGTTAGCCTCGCGACGGGGATCTGCGTCCCGGTAGGGAACGTATTCCGTCGGGTCGACCAGTGAAGTCAAGGAACTCTGCACCAGTGGTCGGCCCAACGACGAAAGCGACGTGCTATATGGTGGGTTACGGGGCCGCACGCCGCTCCTCTGTCGCCCCGGACGGAGCCGGCCGGACACTGGGCGTAGCCCACCCAAAAAAAAATGAGGTCGTAAGTTACAACACTGTTGACATCATAGTGATAATAACCCTATCTTTGATAGTACCTACTTTAATGCTAGTATCCGTATTATTAATTGTACCTGCATTAGTAGAACTCCTGCATAAGCGGTATTACTTTTATTAGCGGTCCTAACCTCAATGAGCGAGCTTAATGCCATTGCACGTTTACCAAACACTGGTGTAGATTCTTTATAAGAATTATGCGTAACTCTTCACCACCTGCCTCAGTCAAGGAAAAAGAAAGACAGCCATGAAAAAACTATAGATTTGACCCACAATAATAATAGCTAAAGATAATTTTATAAATTAAAGTCTCTTAGTAACAAAGTAAGCCGCCTTCAAAATTAATATCAATTTAGCATTATGTCACCTGAGTTTTCTTGCCGGATCTTTCTCAGTGTGGCCGTGTTCCGATCCGGTGGTAGTATACTAGATTGTCAGGTTTTTTTAATATAATTACTATTAATTTTAATGTTAAATACATAATTACTAACCATAAGCAATTTAATTTTCTCATATAGAATCATTTTCTTCTTACACTGGCAATTAATTTGTATCAAAATGTGGGTCAATATTTAATAACTATTTTCTGTATCGGGTAGATAATTATAAATTTTCTGCAATAACGATGACTTGTTGGACGTGAGACATCTTAGTCCGCCCGTGACCATGAACGCTGCAAAGTGCTCGAAACGTCGGGCAATCAAAAATCAAATACAAACGCGATAAAATCCGTAAAGTAGTTTTATTTAAAATACTGTATTCTTCTCCATCAGTCACAACAGGGTTTAATTATTTTTTCATTTCAGTTCTTAGAGTACTTGGCATATTTCAGTTCAGACATAGAATTTAACCTTTACGGTAAGAATCGCATGGTACTTACCATCAAGGATCAGCAGGGTGCGGTGGTGATGCGCCGCAGCTACTGTCCTCAGAGTGTAGTCCATCACCCATATCCGTGCCCACCTATACGAGAAATTTTTCCTCTATAATATTTTGAAACAATTGACTTTCTATTGATTACTAAATTTGTAACTTTGTATGTACATTGTTAAATACAATATACCTACATACAATTGTATAGTTACTTCGTCACCACAGGGAGAAATGAATAAGTACAAAATAAAAAAAATAATTTTTATTTTTTTCTATTTTTTATGTACCTTAAGTACGTCGTGCAGCGAGCTCATACTGCCAAGACTGAGCGGTGTGATGGAACGTTCTAGAAGTAGCGAGCCGCTACCCTGCGAACCGCCACCTATTGACCTGCAATCCAAATAACATGTGATATAATTATCTAATACATATCTTTAAACAAGCAATTCTTGTACCATCATTTCATCTTAACCCATTCAAGCCCCACTGTTGGGCTCTGGCTTCCTCCCTAATGAGAGGGAAATTGACCTACTATAACACTCTGATCAGGATGATTCGTATAGAGATCCGTTTCGAGTTTTCTTACTCTTGCATTGTGGTTTTATGTACAAGATATCCGTTATTGCTTGCTGTGTGGTAGCGGCTTCGAATACTACCAACCCTTGCTTTACTCGTGGGTGTCGTAAAAGACGACTAAGAGCCCTAGATTGACCCGGACCAACTCCATCTGGTACCATTTGGGTCAACGATTACATTCCCAAGGAGGGTTGACGTTAGGCAGGCGGCCGGTCATAAAAGTCATTGCCGGAACTTTTTGCAATATGTCAAAACAGATGACATATTGCGTCGACCCCAAGTAATTGGGATAAGACCAAGATGATGATGATGATATCCCTTATTCGTCTTTTACGACACCCACAGGCACGAGAGGGGGGTGATGAATTATATTCTTATTTCGTAACACTAGTGTAGATTATCAACAATTGGCTACATAGTACGTATATATGGGCGCATATCGCCCTCTATCGGCAATATTTGTAAATTGTTGATGTATGTGTTATCCTTTATAGTTATAAACATGTTTGAAATATTTGCAACTAATATTTAAATAATTATTTGTAGTAACAACACTGCTATTTACCATGCTATGATATTTAAAAGACACTTTTTGAATGTATTTCTAGAAATCTTTGATTTAATTGTTTAAATATTTATATAATTGATCAAATTAAAATCGATTAGAATTAATGTAATTATTTGTAACCATATTTAGTTGTTTTTACACAATAAAGATTGTAATTTATTTCTAGTTAGAGCGCCGTCTGTTGAACAATATATGAGAACAATATTTCCTTTAATTACATTAATATAAATTGTGTAAAATTGACTATTTGGAATTATGTTAAATGCATTAGAATATTTATCATTATTATTTAGCTATATTCCGATAATAAAAGTAGTTGTTTTATTTGTTTATTATAAAAAGTAATTGTAGTTACTAAGACTAGACCGTTTCATTGTAAAGCGGAGGTTATAAAAACATTATAAGATTAGAATAGAGGACAGTTTTACTTCACTCACTTCTCCGGCAAGAACTCCTAATAAATACAGTGATTACATACTCAGTATTTTACTATCATCGTCCAAATTCCTGGCGCAACGCCGACAGCAGCGGTGGGATCACAGCCCCAAAACTCTTCAAGATCTACGGATGAACTTCACTATGGAGCAAGTGATGGATCTCCTGACCTCCATTACAAAATACTGCTGCAACAACAGCTGCGAGAGCCGCATTTTCTACGGAGGCTACAATGTAACGGCGGCACCAAAAGTTTTATTTACCGCCGTTCAACCCCGACGAGAGATCGCATCGATAATCATCGACATCGCGGACTGGTGGGCATATCTTAACGAGACTATCATGGCTTTCAACATATAAGCCGCAAGAAGCAAGAACGGAAGCTATTCTTGAACTCGACGGTATGGCAGACACATGGGCGCTACAATCAATTACATGGCAACAAGTGGAAGATGACATCGTTACAACCATCGGCAAGGAGTTCCGGTATGCTGGCTACGTCCCGTGGTGGCGCAGCTGCACCTCTGAACAAGCTGACAGATACGCAGACTACGCTACAACGGGCCGGGCTCTGCTCAAACGTTTGAGTCGTGAGGCTACGGACTCTGAGGTGATCGATGCCGTAATAACAGGTATTTATCTTGAATTAATAAGATCTGAGCTATTGCGAAACACGCCTAGATTTTGTCTTTGTTTAGACGAAAACTACCGTCTAACAGTAATTGTAACTGTCTGAAGGCGACGCCGGGGGTTTCGCCGGTGTGCAGGCGGTGAAGAGTTATGTAATGACTATTGACGCCAAAAAGTACTGATGTGTTGAGAGAAACTGGTTTATTTAGATAACTAGCAACCCACCCTCGCTTCACCTTCTTTTTTAGTCGTTTTACTCGCGTGGTTCCCGTTCCCGTGGGAATACCGGGCATGAAATATAGCCTAATTTACGCCCTGATGTTGTGGCTTTCCATTGGTGAAAGAATTTTTGAAATCGGTCCAGCCGTTTTGAAGATTACCCGGAACAAACAGACGGACGGACAGGCAGACGGACAAAAAAATTTTTGAACTGTATTTTGGGCATAGGTGTCGTGCAGGTGACCGCGTGAGCGTGAAAGGAGCCATTTTGACATTACAGACACTCCATTTTTATTTATTGATATAGATATTGACTAATAATAATAGTAAACAGGACAGGACATTTAAAAATGATGAGGCCCGTATTTGGCACCTTTCGTGACGTAAAAGGCGCTCAAGTCCCGGTGACGTGAGCGCTGCAGCGAGCGAGAACCTCTTCCCGCGCGACCAATTACCACGCGCCAGAGACCCCGCGCGCACTTGCATAGCAACAATAGAATGCCTACTACATATTTACAATTATTAAATAGTTCTTATTTTGAATAATTCGCGTCGCTTGCACTGTCTAGTAATTGTGTTAACTGTAATAACCTAGGACCTTTTTGTGATGCAAATAGAAGCGTCTACTTATCACGCTTGCAGAGTCCTTGATTTATAACTTTCATAACCCCTTTAATACGACGAAGTTTATAGTACCATTTTTGTTATAGAAAATACCATAGTGAAAATAATTATTTCCGTAAGCAAATCGATAAAATTTATGGTTAACTAACAATCGGACTATTATTTTTTACTTCTAGAGATCGCATTATCACAAGGTAAAGTTTTCAATAGCTTATTCCATACTGGTGTTGATTGTTCTCAGATCCGAAATAAGTTTACTGGTTCGATTCCGGGCAAACACCAGATCGTTGATGGTTCTTGTATTACAACCAAAGTTAGTTTCCATGACGTGTCGAGATAGAATTGGTTATGACATTATTAGTGCTGTTTGGTATTACCGTAAGTCTTAAAGAGGGTATATATAGAAAACTGTAACTGCCGATAAATGAACCCTCCATGCTATCTTTAACTTTGATTTTAACTTCAATCTAAACGACTCAATATTGTTTTAAGTTACATGATGTTCTCAAGCTGCTGTGTGGTAGCGGCTTCGAATACTACCAACCCTTGCTTTGCTCGTGGGTGTCGTAAAAGACGACTAAGAGCCCTAGATTGACCCGGACCAACTCCATCTGGTACCATTTGGGTCAACGATTACATTCCCAAGGAGGGTTGACGTCAGGCAGGCGGCCGGTCATAAAAGTCATTGCCGAAACTTTTTGCATGTCAAAACAGATGACATATTGCGTCGACCCCAAGTAATTGGAATAAGAGCACGATGATGATGATGTTCTCAAGCTTTAAATCTAGTTTCATACTCTGCAACTGTGTATCGCAAATAAAGGCCAGTGCGTCAAGAATAAAACTAAAAGCCCGATTAAATAGTTCAACGCAGTCCCTATAGATTATCACTTCTATAACGCTATGAAAATGAGATAAGCTGCCTTCACTTTAAATATCACTAAATGCTCAAAAGTCCTCGCGTAGTTCAGTATGCGAACCATGTGCGTTGAAATAAATACCGCTCGTGAGCTGAAGACGCTAGACTTCGTATAAAGCTATTAAGCATTTCCGTCACTTCTTAGGTGGTCAATTATTTAAAGTAACTGATTATGTTGTAACTGAAATTCACTTAAGGTTTCAAGGCAAGGCAGAAAGACCACACTCCAGGAGTGCATAACTGGTAGCATTTCTTTAAAATTTTTAGTTTAAAGTAGAATATCGAAAGGGTGACTGCTTAGTTAATACCGATTATAGTCTTAATCTGTGTTAAGTAAACCATATGCTCTAAATCGAAATAATTGTTTATCTCGTCGTAAATTCATCCACTCTTGACCATACTTGGCTTCATGTAGGGCGGAAGAATGATCCTTCAATAAAGGAGATTGTTGACACGGACAGTAGTCTATACTTTATGTCATTTAACAAATTATTGCTGAGCCATAATGTTCAAATAGTATCGTTTCACGTAATTACCGTTAGAAACTCGTGTTACGATCACACTGCATTGCACAGATGACGTAGTGGTTAAGATATCGTGCCAGTGTCGCGGGTTCGAATCGCACGCAGGACAGCTCTGTGCGATCCATAAATTTTTGTTCTGAATTTGGATCTAATTTGTTTCCATTAATAGGTGTTTATTACCTCCACCGCAATATAAGGACTATTACGAGACTACCACAACTTTTGTTGCGAAAAAGTACTGGCTAAAATCGGCGAACAATATAGGTACCCGAATATGTTCGAAAATTTGTGAAGAATTGTGTTAGCTAACATTCGTAAAGCCGAAATCGGGCGTAAACAATAGACTTCCAATCTATAAAATTGTAATATAATTTTCATACTGTGTTCGCTGACATTACAGGCTACATTCATGGCGGCCGTCATCAGCCAGAATACGCATTTGTCTTTATAGTAGTTTACACTAAAGACGTCACAATCGGCTATGAGGTCTTTTGTGAAGTTGGAACTATATTTGGAACTCGTCTCTTCTTATAATAATGAATAAATACGGTATTGAATATACCTTGTGGCTAAGAAAACTAGTAGAGCAAATCGTTAAGTGGGACTAGTTGTGAAAATTATCAAAGATATTAATGTCTGTAGTTGAGAATCGCGAATAGCATTCGCGATTTTCAGTTATCTATAAACTGTGCGATATTACTAGTATTGTTCAGCAAAAATATTAACCACTGTTTATCAAGATTTTGCAGGTAGATGACTACGAACGGACAAAAGATTAAGCGTCTGTAAGAAAAGGATGGACGAGCGATCTTTTCGAGTTAATTGATTTGACAAAGGTAAAGCCAAAATAAATGTATTTTTTGGCAATTTTGTTTTCATGCATCGCCATGATCGACGCACTCTCTTCGAGGGTCCCATGGCACTTTAGGAGGTATTGCCTAATGACCGATATATATTGAAGCATAATTATCTCCGCGGATGTGGTGTAAGCATCGCTAGCAATGACTTTATGATGAGCGCCTGTTGCAAAAACTGTTATCAAAGTAATGCCGTATGGGCGGGTGAATACTAATTTGGAAACAAATGCTTTTGATATAATTTTCCTATCCGAAACATCCTTCCTAAAGCGCTGACTGGCCACTATGCGTATCCTTAAACCTGGTCTTGTGTTGGCTAGATCCCAGGATGGGTGATGCCTTGTGGTTGGCTAGATCCCTTGGTGGGTGATGCCTTGTGGTTGGCTAGATCCCTTGGTGGGTGATGCCTTGCAAATGCTTTTTCTATCCAAAACATCCTTCCTAAAGCGCTGGCTGGCCATCATGCGTATCCTTAAACCTGGTCTTGTAAGCTAGATCCCAGGATGGGTGATGCCTTGTGGTTGGCTAGATCCCTTGGTGGGTGACGCTTTAACAGCGCAAGGGACGCGCTGGAGTCAGTATGGCCGTATGGGCGCATATCGCCCTCTATCGGCAATATTTGTAAATTGTTGATGTATGTGTTATCCTTTATAGTTATAAACACGTTTGAAATATTTGCAACTAATATTTAAATAATTATTTGTAGTAACAACACTGCTATTTACCATGCTATGATATTTAAAAGACACTTTTTGAATGTATTTCTAGAAATCTTTGATTTAATTGTTTAAATATTTATATAATTGATCAAATTAAAATCGATTAGAATTAATGTAATTATTTGTAACCATATTTAGTTGTTTTTACACAATAAAGATTGTAATTTATTTCTAGTTAGAGCGCCGTCTGTTGAACAATATATGAGAACAATATTTCCTTTAATTACATTAATATAAATTGTGTAAAATTGACTATTTGGAATTATGTTAAATGCATTAGAATATTTATCATTATTATTTAGCTATATTCCGATAATAAAAGTAGTTGTTTTATTTGTTTATTATAAAAAGTAATTGTAGTTACTAAGACTAGACCGTTTCATTGTAAAGCGGAGGTTATAAAAACATTATAAGTTTAGAATAGAGGACAGTTTTACTTCACTCACTTCTCCGGCAAGAACTCCTAATATAAGATTAGAATAGAGGACAGTTTTACTTCACTCACTTCTCCGGCAAGAACTCCTAATAAATACAGTGATTACATACTCAGTATTTTACTATCATCGTCCAAATTCCTGGCGCAACGCCGACATATACGTTTCATAACTAGCTGATAAATTGTGAAGTTGATATATGAGTAAAATATATGATATTACCTGTCCATGGGTCTATGGTGCGATAGAGGAGGTGATGGTGGCGCCTCTGTAGGTTCACGGGTTCTACCACCACTGCGCCAGGAGCCTGCAAGTAAATCTATTTGGTATAAAGCAACAATTCACATATTAAAATATTTAATGTATACCAATAAATAAAATTGGAGTGTCTGTTTGTAATGTCAAAATAATAGGCTTTTTTCATGCTCACACGGTTATTTGCACAACATCTATGCCTAAAATAGCGATTAAAATTTTTTTGTCTGTCTGTCTGTTTGTTCCGGGTAATCTTCAAAACGGCTGAACCGATTTCAAAAATTTTTTCACCAATGGAAAGCTATAATATCAGGGCGTAAACTAGGCTATATTTTATCCCGGTATTCCCACGGGAACGGAAACTACGCAGAGAAGACGACTGAAACCGAAGCGAGGGCGGGTTGCTAGTGTAATACGAGGGGTGATCCAAAAGTAATGATAATCAATAATAAACACAATGAATAAAATAAAAAAATATATTTATTTCTCAACATAGTCTCCTAGCAAGTCTATACATTTAGTCCATCTCTTTTCTAAACCTAAAATTCCCTTACAAAAAAAATCTTTATCTTGACTCTCAAAAAAGTCCTCAACCGCGGCCATCACGTCGCTATCATCATCAAATTTCTTGCCTCGGAGGTGTTCCTTGAGTCGTGGAAAGAGATAGAAGTCACTGGGGGCTAGATCTGGTGAATAGGGGGGGTGTTCCACCAACTCAAAGCCCGCTTCCTGAATGCCAGCCATGGCAATTGCAGCTTTGTGAACAGGTGCGTTGTCTTGATGGAACAACACTCCAGCCCGCAGTTTGCCTCGCCTTTTCTCCTTAATAGCCTCCCGCAATCTTCTTATTTGTTCTGCATAGTAGGAGCCTGTAATAGTGGCCCCCTTTTCCAAGTAGTCCACCATGATTATTCCTTCAGCGTCCCAAAAAACAGACGCCATAACCTTCCCTGCTGAGCTTGACACTTTGAATTTCTTCGGCGTCGGTTCATCGGATCGTTTCCATGTCATCGATTGTTGTTTTGTTTCAGGATCAAAATGGTGGATCCAGGTCTCGTCCATGGTCACAAAACGTGACAAAAAATTGTCCTTGTCTGCCTGGAACTTTTCGAGATTTGCTCTTGACATGTCGACTCGTTTCTTCTTTTGCTCGTCGTTTAACATTTTCGGTACCCAACGCGCGGAGACCTTTCTCATATGCAATTCGTTCGCAAGGATTCTTTGAATGCTGCCATATGAGATCCCTGTGACCTCAGCTACATGCCTGATAGTCACTCTTCGATCTTCCAATACAACTTCTTCAACTTTTTTCACATTTTCTTCAGTGAGGGACGTCGATGGGCGTCCTTCGCGGTGTTCGTCTTCCGTCGATGTTCTTCCCAGCTTAAACTCCTTAGCCCAGCGTGCAACTGTGGAATATGGAGGAGAAGAGTCCCCTAATGTTTCCACCAAGTCGCTGTGTATGTCTTTGGTAGACATTTTTTTCAAGCAGAGGTATTTAATGACAGCTCTGATTTCGTGTTTTTCCATTTTGATGTTCACTCCTTGACAGTCCGTATTCAAATGAATGTAGCTCCCGGGAATTGTGGCCTATTTATATGATTTTTTTTTCCTGAACTAGTGGGTAACTGAGCAAGTGACTGAAATTTTTTTGTATTTTTGTGTGCACTAGAAATAACTGATTATCATTACTTTTGGATCACCCCTCGTATATTAAAGAGAAAGTGCTAAAGCTTAGAGGATATTATGTTATAGTGGTTTACGTACATTTTCGTGTGGTGTCGACATGCTCAGAGTAATTTATTAACTTAGTTGTTAGTGCTCAATTAATGATAACCACCTAGCGTATTGACTATAGTACTTAAAATATAGCTTGATCTGTGACAGTTGTCACTAGTGCTGTCATACTTACGATTTAGTTCGTATTTTTTAATGATAAAATTCTTTATTTTTGTAATTATAACTTGCCATTATAATTGAAATACAATCAATGAAAATCTTTTTGAGTTTAAACCAAAAAGAAATTGTTTTTTGACTATTTTAATTATTCGAAAGGAGTACAATCAAAGTTAATGTCACTATTATCATCATTGCTGGAGCGTTCCTGCTAGAACATTTACATTTTTTTGCCATAATAGGGGCAGTCATTAGATCAATCGGTCGATTGCAACTGTTTTATGAATAATCATGTTTAATTTTTAACAATAATACGTACATAGTATTATCATTTACTCTCGAGACAAAAAGTATTTTTAATGGTAAATTAATTCAATTTATGTATTTTATATTTATAATGTTTTATATAGGCACTGTATTGAATTTATTTCTTTTATGAATAATTTAATTAAGGTTTACGTGTATCGACTGTCGCATCACTTTTTTATTATCAATCCAATATGACCTTTTACGTGGGTAAGCGTAATTTTTCTATATGCAAATACCTAGTATTTCAGAACTTTCGAGGGTACACTTTAGGCATTTATTTTAATATTGTTATATTTATAATACTTTGCACTTCAGATGCAATAAAACTGGCACGTAAACAATGAAAATGTATTTGATATAAAATTGTAAACATGTCGCTCATTCAAACTTACTTCGTCAGTTTCGTTGACATCTGTCACAGAGATCAATCTGTATTTTATGGAGTATAATAAATAATACTGAATACGATAAAGTGAAATATTATACTACAACTTTTAAAGAAAATAATATACAATTTAGTTAGATTATATATAGCTAAAAGACTTTGTAGTCATGAATAAATATTATAAAAAAATATATTTGAAATCTATACCAATAAATAAAATTGGAGTGTCTGTTTGTAATGTCAAAATAATAGACTTTTTTCATGCTCACACGGTTATTTGCACGACACCTATGCCTAAAATAGCAATTAAAAAATTTTTGTCTGTCTGTCTGTTTGTTCCGGGTAATCTTCAAAACGGCTGGACCGATTCCAAAAATTCTTTCACCAATGGAAAGCTATAATATCAGGGCGTAAACTAGGCTATATTTTATCCCGGTATTCCCACGGGAACGGGAACTACGCGGGTAACGACGGTAAACGACTATAACCTATAACCGAAGCGAAGCGAGGGCGGGTTGCAAGTAGAAGAATATAATGGCAATACTCACCATTATAGGAGCCAGTAGTACCGTGCGATATCGTCAAAGGTGATGTTCGCTTACTGCTCTCTCGACTGCTGTATATCTGAAAGAGATATTTTGGTATTAGTCAGTACCATACGCAGCTAGCTGTATGGTGAGACTGATATCTTCACATAAGTTGTAAAAACACACTGGAAAACTGGATAAAAGCATAGCATAGAATCATCATCACATTTCAGCACATATACATCCCACTGCTGGGCTCGAGCCTCCTCCACAATAGGAGGGAAGTTGATCTTACTATATCATGCTGGTCAGACAGGTTGGTGTTGAGTGTTAATTTCGAGTTACCTTCTTTTGCATATATGTTATATTATATCCCTCAAGTCGTCTTCTACGAAATCCGGGGGCGAGATAGGGGGTGAATTGTATTTTTATTCCGTCACCACACGGACAATAGCATAGAATAGAGTTAGCTGACTGCTGCTGTGTTTCCCGAGCGCTATGACATGTCCTTCTTTAATCGAAGTTTAAGAAGAACACTTTCTACTACAAGCAACTGTTCCTCTGATACTGCAAAGGTCCATACGCGGCAGTGTTACTTACTTAGGTGTGCTTACTCGTTTGCCACCATCGACAATAAAAAAAAATAAAACTCGTTAGATATTCGTAGCACCGAGTTAAAAGTAATACCTATACCACTCCTTCTGATTATATTAAAAAAAAAAACTATATTAAAAATTCACCTATCTAGAATTCCTGTTTTGTTGATGGTACAACCTGTAATTACAATTAGTAACCGCCATTTTAGATTCGTTTATTGGCGCGGGGTATTATACAGGATGTATCAGGTTATGGGACAACTGGTCAAACGGGGGGTAGCCAATGGTGGTAAGAACCCATAAAAAAAAATTGAAGGAAAAATATCGATTCGTTAATGAATTAGAGACATGTAAAGTTTTCAATTTTGTCATTGTTTTTTCGTTTAAATCTGATTGAAATGTATAAAGTCAGTGATACTTAATCTGCAACATATTCGTACTTTGTTAAATGTTCAATAGAAATTGAAAAAATCAATGATTACTTTCGCATAAGCAAAACGAACTTCACTTTAAATCAGCTGATCGGCCGATTATCGTCGCCGAGTCACGTTTGTACCTACGGTCCCATTGAAGCGTTTGCGCAACTCTCACGCAATTTCTAGGTATGTATGAATGAAATTATACTGTCGAAGCTTTACATGCCTACATGTATCCTGTCTATCCATGCGTAACATTTAAGGCGTATTTTTTTTTTTTTTGTGGTTGGGCTGCGGTCGGCGCGCCTCCGCACCACTCTGTCCGGAGCGACAGAGGGGCTTAAGCACGCAACTCCCGCAACCCACCCGAAAACCACCTCGCCTTCGTCATTGGGCCGACCACCGGAGCAGGTTTACTTGTCGTCAGTGGTCGGCCCGACGGAATACCCACTACGTGGGGTACCCTCCCATCGACCGACGTCCCCCCCTCGGGGAGGACGGTTCACGGCGCTGCACTGCCCAAGCCGCGCAGGCCTCGAGCGTGTGGCGCGCCGTGTCCTCGTCGCAATCGCAGTGGTGGCAGGACGGTGTACTTCGCCAAATACCTGCACAAGGTCGTAAGGAGGGACCTTACGACCTTGTGCAGGTATTTGGCGAAGCTCCCATGCCCCGTCAACACCTGCACTAGTCGGAAGGAGAGCACCCCGTGCCGCCTTTCCAACCACTGCATCAGCACCGGCCGGAAGGCCTCCACGGGTCGCACCCCGAACCGAGGCCTCTCCAGCCGGACTGCCCAACGGGCAATGACCTCTCGGCGGGCGTCGACGCGCCAGGCGGTGAGCTCCCTTAACGAGATCTCACTGCCCTCCGCTCGCACCCCCGTCACCCGCCGATACAATCCGGCGAGCATCTCCGCATCAACATTTAAGGCGTAGACTGTTTGACACACATTTTTGAAATTACTATAACTTTTATGTTATATTGTTTTTTGTGTAATATACATTTTAATTACGATCTATGGCCGGTACACTACAACATACTCGAACAGTTGCTCCATAACCTGATACACCCTGTATATAGAGTATCCGTCTGGTCACGGAGTGAGAATACAAATCACCACTCGACATCAACGGACGACATCCACGGGCAAGATAGGCTTGCCCGTGGATGTCGTAAAAGACGACTAAGGCATATAAAACGCACAAAGAAATCTATGCAAGAGAAGGAAAACTCTAAATAAAACCCTATATCAAGCTGTCTGACCAGCATGGTATAGTAAGGTCAATTTCCCTTCTATTGTGGAGGAGGTCCAAGCCCAACAGTGGGACGTATGTACGTATGTATGGCTGCGATGATGGTGATAATATATTAAATTTAGTTTTCTTTTAAATCGATAAAAATAGATATTCAAAGCGGTTAAGTTGAACTGGGGCACTGGGCGTTCTGCAGATCCCTGGCGATCGGGCCGGCCACTCCATTCACCATAAAACCAACGATAGGCATATTTCATGTAAGTTAAAACTTATACTATTGTAGGTACAGGCTTTGGTGGTAAAATGGCGTTAATTGTTTTTACACATACCTGGGCTAAATCATCGGCTGTTTCAACAGTTGTGGGGAGATCGAGGAGTCGCTGCGACCGTATACCATCACCTGGCCCCATATGGGATAGGTGAGCGAAGTTCGTCGGGGCTGATATGAGTCGGGAACGACGCTCTGATCTATGAACAAATGGTGTAATTGTTAAGATACTAACGTAATGAGTCTTATTTTCATATTCTTAGCGTACATTTTCACATATTCACATTTTCCTAGTGGTAGGACCAGACTGTTGACAGTTGTCTGTCTACAGCCGTGGGACAGTCCGTTCGGGGTAGTACCACACTGAGCAGAAAATCGACGTCTGAGTAGTAGCAATTTGTTACTGCGCTTCGTTCGGTGAACAAGAGAGCCGGAAGCCCAAATTTCAGAGGGTGTTTGCGTGTGATGGGTTCTGGAGATGCTTTTAGTAACACTGAATCTCATTGCACACATTCAGTCCCTTCAATTTCTTCGCGGTAGGCAGCCGCCTGGCAAAGGTCCATGAGCAGCAGCAACATTTACAATCAGGTGTACTGCTTACTCGTTTGCCACCGTTTACAATAAAAAAAAAATACAAATTTCGTTAAAAGCGTTGCAAGCAGACTAAACAAGCGTGGCAGCCCGTGACGGTGCGAGATGCCACGGTAGGCTTCAGGACGCCACGGCGAGCTGCAGCACGCCTCGGCTGGTTTTTTTTAAATACAAGCCTTGCATTAAGGAAATAATTCTTGTATTGCAGGAGACTTTACAAACATAACTAACGGACACGAATTACATCCAGACTCAGAACAACAATTTGTGGATCACTAAAATCATTTACTATGTATAAACCCCGCGGGGGCACTTACATATTGTCATTCTTTTGAAGTGAAACTTTTTTGCGCGCATGAAGGTAAATTTTTTACGGATGAAACCCGTCACGAAGATGTGCAGCGTTTTTGTCGAAGAAGAGGGAGAGAGTGATTGAAAGCGATTGAGAGAGAGAAAGAGAGAGTGAGAAAGGGCGAACGAAGCACAGCCATGGGGCGAGAGTAGGGAGCAAGCGAATGAGAAAGATCGAGAGATTTTCTTATTAATTTTTTTTTTTTATAATTTTTTTTTTAATACTGATAAAAACACATGGGAACCAAAGAAGTTTCTGACATGCGTACTTAGTACTCACGCCATTATTTTTACATTTTTTCTTAAAATTAGCGCCGGATCAGAACGCGACCGCACTGAGAAGAGCCGGCAAGAAATTCAGCGGGATTGTCTATTTTTTATTATTTTTTCTAATTTCACTTAAATAAAATTACATCTTACAACATGCTTATTAATAGTTCCAGTGTGATACCATTCGAAATATTATATAATACATTTCACAAATATAATAATAATCATAAATATAATGAGAAGATTATGACTGGACCAGATCTCGCGAGCGGCACCCGATCACGAGTTAACCACTAGAGCAGCCATCACTCCCCTCAACCATAATGGAGGGAAGGGAGTGACCCGCTCCTCATAGTTACCCACGCGGGTTCCAATAACACACTTTGTGTGCTATCCTGCGTGGGATTGGAACCCGCGACATTGGCGCTGTAGTATGCAGTGTTTTAACCACTACGCCATCTATGCTTTGCCACACCTTGTTATGTACATACAGACGCAATAAGCGTGGTGGGGAGAGTCAAAGTACCACGCCTGTGGGCGTATTTCTCGCTTAACTATTCAAATATGCGTATGCTCTGGTATGCCATGGGCTGCCTCAGTGCCATCTCGCCAAAAGTGCGCTGGCCGTATGTCGTATCGACGTCCATGGGCAAAAGACAGGGGGGTAATAATTCTATCGCCCGCATTGCATATGAGGGAAGTGGTATAGATCTCTTCCAACTCCTCCTGTGTCACTTTTCTAATTAAATTTGTTGCGGATCTCAAGGCAATTAAAATCATTTCCTGGATTTGCCTGTGGGTCAAACCTCAGTGTGCTCTATGGAAACCGTTGTGGATACTGGTTTACAGGAGTTACAATGGTGGAAATTTGTAGTGGGATTAGCCACAAAAAATAAGTGGTGAATTGCCTTCTTACTCCGTCATTACACTGAGTTATCAACTGTTTACCTTTTTTAATTAATCTTTCGAAGGTAAAGGTATTTAATATAAATAATTTAGTTAATATTTTGCACTTACAATCTATTGTGAGCCTCGATGGCTTGATGGGACTGTTCTCGAACTGAAAACCTTCGTTTACTACCCCAGACTGAAGGCTCCAGTAAGATGGGAGGATCCGAAGCGCGAGGATCTGAAATTTTACATAATTATTTGTAAATTACTTACATATACTCAATTTTTGAAATAAAAACTTCTATAAGCAGGTTTGTATGGGTAGTAAATTCATGTAAGTCGTCATGGATATGGTCCCGTGACGTGTTAACGCTATTTTTTTTGGATTGAGTCGCGGTCAGGTCGGCACCGATGATTGCGACGAGTTCACGACGTTAACGCTAACACTATATCTGTAGCTATGTCAATATATCTGTGCTGATAGATGTCAAAACCATATAAATGGAAGAAAGGGAGCCGTCGCTCAGGACGCTTGGCAGATGTGAAGCATGTAAATTATTCTGTACAAGTATATCTATACCAATAAATAAAATTGGAGTGTCTGTTTGTAATGTCAAAATAATAGACTTTTTTTCATGCTCACACGGTTATTTGCACGACACCTATGCCTAAAATAGCAATTAAAAAATTTTTGTCTGTCTGTCTGTCTATTTGTTCCGGGTAATCTTCAAAACGGCTGGACCGATTCAAAAATTCTTTCACCAATGGAAAGCTATAATATCAGGACGTAAACTAGGCTATATTTTATCCCGGTATTCCCACGGGAACGGGAACTACGCGGGTAAAACGACTATAATCTATAACCGAAGCGAAGCGAGTTGCTAGTATATATATATATATATATATATATATATATATATATATATATGCATAAAAAAAACAGATTACGACAGGCACTAATATGTCATAAAGTATTAATAAAATATTATATTTTTTTTTCTAGAGAATGATGGTTTTTATTCAATAAACATTTATTTTCATTAGTATACACTATAGGTCACTATAGGTCTTTAGGTTAATACTTTATTTTAAGCTCATTAGATGCCGTATTACAAAATTCTAAAACAGGTTATGGTTTCGTTACATAAATGTACATTTCCAAGCGTGGCGTTAACTCCACGCCAATGATCAGGTTCACCCTCGCCTATAGATGTTTCACATCAAAAAGTTTTAATTAAAGATCAATCAATAAACTTTAATATCCAAAAATTACAACTGTCAGTACATAGTTTTAAGTTTTCACTTCTATCGACAGTCCGCATGACTGCTCTGTGTTTTTTTCTAGGTAATTGGTGCAGAATACACTCGGGGTTTGTGTATCCTGGGTAGAGCAAGTGCCTTGAGCTAACAATATCGCTGCCATCATCACTTGTCAACATTTGCTTGCCGAATGTCGTTTGAGCAGCGTATCAACCGTATCAACGATACGCAGCAGCAATGATACGCAGCAGGCCCCTAATGCGTATCTGTCATACGTGCCTATAAAAGTCAAGAAAAACAATCTTTTTTTTCCCCCAAGATAAGCGTTAGCGCAAAAATGGCGGAATTCTCGTAATGAACATTTTTCTAAGCTAAATTCCTAGGAGGAAGTGATAATTTACAATCGCTTTCATGCAAGTATTTTTGTTTCTTTTGTGAGAAATCTTTAACCTTCATTTGGGCTTTTAACTTATTTTGATACAGGGTACGCTACGTCACTGCTTTTGGGCAATGGTTAGCAATATCAGAAGCTGGAATGCGGTCGCCACCTACACGGTTATGTACCCGTAAGAGGGAGGGAGGGCAGACTCCAAGCTAGGCAGCTTCCTCGCTGAGTATGGTTAGTGCAGGTAAACGGTACCTGCCTCTAACACTGTCCTAGCCGGGGCATCGCCAGGTCGCACTGAGATTTAGGCCTCTCTGCGACGAAATAATTTATCTAGGGGTATCGTCCCTGTATAGTAATGGAACGTCAATAAGAGTGTAGCTGCGGAGTATGAAAACAATGTTCCATAGTATGGTAAAAAATATTCCTCATATCAATTATTCAGTCTTTTGCTCTCTCCTATAAGTCATTAAAACTAATAGCTACAAAGAAATAGGAGATAAATTGACCATGCTGATCAGACAGGACTATAGCAATAGGGTTTTATTTCGAGTTTACCATCTCTTGCATAGATGTTATATGCTTATTTATTATATCCCTTAGTCGTCTTTTACGATATTCACGTGCAAGAGGGAGTGGTGAATTGTATTCTCATTTCATCACCATACGGTTCTCATATTAGCAATTAAATAACTATTCATTATTGTTTTAACGACACACAATTTATAATAGTAAGAGAAACCTTACATTGCTAGTAGATGTTGTAAAAAACAACGCTTTATGTGGGCTACATAGCCAACTACATCTCACGCTGTCCGTTTAATAATTATATTCCCAACGAGATTTGACGTCAGACAAACGATCGATTGTTAAAATATTGCCAATACTATTTTCATTATCCGTCTGGTGACGGAGTAAGAATACAATTCACCAACGGCTATCTTGCCCGTGGGGACACCCACGTACGTATTACGACAGTAAAAGACGACTTTGAGATGTTATATGCATATATCATCTATGCAAGAGATGGAAAACTTGAAATGAAACCCTATACCAACGAGGTGTGAGGTGAGGTTACCCGAAAGGGTATTACGTCAGGCCGACCACTGACGACAAGTCACATCTGCTCCGGTGGTCGGCCCAACAACGAGGTGGCGTGGGTACGGGTTGGTTTATGGGCCCGCGCACCGTCCTTTCATCGCCCCGGACGGACATGACCGCGCGTGCGCTTGATATACCACGGCCCACGCATAAAAAAAAAAAAAAAAAAAAAACCTGCGTGTTATAGTAGGTCAATTTCCCTCCCAAAGTGGAAGAGACCCGAGCCCAATAGTGGGACGGGTACCTGGTCTGAAGTAAACTAGCGCAACGCATGCATCAAAAGCTCACAATAGGTATTCCTATTGAGAGGTTTTGATGCATGCGTTGTGTTATATATCTCCTTTTTGAGACGTCTTTCATTGATAATATAAATATTAATATTAAGTATATTTAAAGGATTAAGAAAAAAATTACTGCCCGCTGGGTTTCTTGCCGGATCTTCTCAGTTTGTGGCCGCGTTCCGATCCGGTGGTAGATTGTTGTATTGTATTCAAACGTGTAATTTGACAATATGTGAGTGCCCTTAAGGGGCCTATGCAGAATAAATGATTTGATTTGATGCTCCGCCCCCTTATGTAGCTTTTATAAGCTTTTTGCAATAAATGTGCTACCACACATTAATTTTTTTTTAATTCGAAGCAGTAGTTTCCGAGATCATCGCGTTCATCGAAACAAATTTCGCGTGAGATCAATTAAAATCACATATCTATGTAGACAAGTGAGAGTAGTAGGTTTTTTCATGCCGTCTGCTAGTTCCGGTAATTTTTAAAGCGGCTGAACCGATATTGATAATATTTTACTAACAGTTAGTTGCCTACATAAGGAATAACTTAGGCTATATTTGATCACTGTATTCTCACGGGAACCGTAACTACGCGGGTGAAACCACGGCAATTTGTTAGTACATATTAAATAAATAAATTATGGATAAATAACTAACGGGTAAGTAATGGCCTTAAGTAGATTATATAAGGCGCGACGTCACTGGAGAATGGGAATCCATTTCCGCTAGCTCCGCCCACTCCGCATATCCAACCCGATTCGTCGAGCGGCCGAGCGTTGGCTGAAACAAATAATGACTGGTTGAGAATACAAAATATTAACATACATACCTATATAGCCTCGCGCCTGCTTCCCATAGAGGTAAGCAGAAAGTACGGCAAGCCACAAGCCATACATACTTCTATCGCTTCACTCACACTCGTCAAAGTCTTCATGCATTCTCTAGTGTTACGAGTACTCTTAACATGACCTTACAGCAGCACGATTCCAATTTAATCCAGAAAGGTACGGCGTGGTCTTCCTCTTTTAATAATTCCACTCATACTTGCTTGGTCATCCTCTCTTCACTCATTCTTTCTACATATTAAAACCACCTCAACATACCTTTTTTGATTTTGTCCGGGTTACGACCCTAAGAATACAATTCATCACCTACTTCCTTGCCCGGGGGTATCTTTACGATTAAGGGATTATAATATGCATACAACATCTATGCAAGAGAATGAAAACACGCCATCAAACGTTATATCAAAACGTTTGATCAGTCTGGATAGATAAATTTCGCTATCATAATGGAGGCCCAAACCCAATAGTAACATCATTTTACGACATCCAGGGGGCAAGAGAGAGGGAGTGATGAACTGTATTCTAACTCCGTCACCACAATAGATTAGATAGATATAGATTACATATATTACTTATAGTGTCAAACTGAAAATTTGGTTTCGGTACCGGCCTAATTTAGGCCAAAAAATGGGTTTCGGACTAGTTTCGCTTTCGGCTGATAATCGAGCCAAAACTGAATTCGTGAGTTTTCGCGCTGCGCTAGGACATACTCAGTGCACGTGCAAGAGAGGTAGTGTCATTTTACCGCGCTTATAGTCATCTGACAATTTTAGTTATTTCGTTTGGGTCTGCGCGTCCCGATTTTTGCAGTTTGAATCACTTAAAAACAGGTATATTTTAATCCACAATTTATGTGATGTAGTTCATAAAATATCGAGAACATTCTTTGTGGTAAGAGTGGCATATCACCTAGGTTTATTAAAAATCGGAATTATTTTGTTCTTATAATTTACACACAGAAGTTTCGGCCGAAACTGACACTAAAGTCGAAATTCGGTTTCGGTTTGGGTTTCGGCCGTAAAAAGCAGTTTCGGTTAGACACTAATTACTTATGATAGTACGAGGACGGGTCAATAAGTCCGTGACTTTTTGAATTTTCTGCCTCTTAAATGAAATGGCAGCACTGCTCCTCTCAACAGGCAACTGTCAGTTGACTCCTGTCAAAATTTGAACAAGCTGCGTCATGTAGTTTGGCATCCATTGGTAGCAGACTACGGTAAAGTGAATTTTGTGTTCTCATTAAGCACAATTTTTCCGAAAAGCACGGATAATGCCGAACGTTCTGGACGCCCAGTTGAGGTCTCTACACCCGAAAAGCAATCGAAAAAATTCACGATATAGTGTTAGCCCATCGGAGATTGACAGTGGGAGAGATTGTGGAAGCCATAGGCATCTCACATGGCTCAGTGGTTTCAATTTTGAATGATCATTTGGGTATGAGAAAGCTTTCCGCAAGATGGGCCCGCGTTTGCTCACAATCGCAACAGTGTAACAATTTTACAGGAATGTTTGGCTTTGTTCAACCGCAATATGAACGAGTTTTTGCGCCATTACTTAAACGTGGATCTACCACAACACACCGGCAACCAAACAGAAATCAAAACAGTGGGTTTCTCGGAGTGAATCGGCGCTAAAGAAGGCAAAAGTGGGTTTGTCAGCCAATAAAGTCATGGCGACCGATTTTTAGGATGCACGCGGTATAATCCACATTGACTACTGTTATATTATATTAACTGTTATAGCAAGTTATTAGGTCGATTCCATGAAGAAATGAAAAACAAATGGCCGCTTTTGGCCTAGAAAAAAGTTCTGTTTCACCAGGATAATACAAGGGTGTACACAAGACATGTGCAGTTTCCATGTCAAAAATCCTTGAATTGGGCTACGAATTGGCCCCTCATCCACCCTATTCTCCAGATTTAGCCCTGAGTGTTTATTTCTTTTTCCCAAACTTAAAGAAATGGCTCGAGAGATTTGACTCGAACAATGAAATCATCTTACGAACAAATGCCTATTATGATGACCTCGACAAATCATATTTTTCAGAAGGGATAAAGAAATTGGAGAATCGTTGGATTAAGTGTATAGAACTTAACGGAGACTATGTTGAAAAATAAAATAACTTTTTATCTAAAAACCTGTTTCATTCAAAAAGTCACGGACTTATTGATCCGCCCTCGTAAATAATTAAGTATATAACTTACGTATATTCATTGTTTGCACCCAATCACCGGTCTCAATGTCGTACACGTCAATATGCGTCGTAGTGAATATCAACAGATGCGTCTCGTTGATTGCTAAAAAAAACATAATGGTTAATTGTAATACAAATACTCAGGCTATTCTTCTATAAAATGCGTTTCCATTAGAAATAAAAATAGCCGCTAGTGGTAATATTTTTAAAGTTTTGGTCAAGCGTCTAAACATAAATTTTCTGATGGAATCAACTCATCAATAATGGGTCTCGTCTGCTGTTTACAAAATTTATGTTTGTGTATATATATATTAATTAGAATAAGAATACAATAATTAAAAGTATTCTACTTTCACCTCTCCCTATTTTGCCCGTGGATGTCGTACAAGACATGAGGGATATAATAAGCATATAAAATTTATGCAAGAGAAGGAAAACTTGAAATAAAATCCTATACCCATCGGTTTGACCAGCATGGTATAGTAAGGTCAGTTTCCCTCCCGTTCTGGAGGAGGCTCGAGCCCAGCAGTGGGACGTATATGAGCTGTGGTGCTGATGATGAATAAATAAATTTCATAAATGATTGCATACAATGCACCTGCCTAAATTATTTCTTCTCCACCCTAGGTCGACTGGTAGAAAATGCCTAAGGCATTAAGTTCGCCTTGTGCCTTGTTTTTCAGGTATATGGGTTGTAATGAACTAAATATTTGTAAAGTCTAAAATTAAGTCTTTTAATACATTCTTACAATACTTTAATACATTCCGTAATTTTGTCATTACGAGAAACCTTTAATAGAGGAGCAATCACTCACCATGATGCGTAGGATGCGCTGTATACATAAGTTCCGTATCCCTCGCTCTATGCCCGTTCCTATCAACGTACAATGCCAACGAGTTGAACACTAGTAGCGTGTCGCCAGTGCTGGGGACCGGTGCACAGCCTAAGGGTCGAGCTCCTGAATGGGACAGGAACAAATTCACTTGGTTCTCCGGATGTACCAACGCTGAAAAAATCAACAATGCCATCAGGTAACACTTTTTAGGGTTCCGTACCCAAATAGTAAAAACGGGACCCTATTACTAAGACTTCGCTGTCTGTCTGTCCGTCTGTCTGTTACCGGGCTGCATCTCAAGAACCTAGAAGATAGCTAGACAGTTCAAATTTTTACAAATTATGTTTTTCTGTTGCCGCTATAACAACAAATACTAGAAATAAAATGAATATTTAAGAGGTCGCCAATAAAACTAACGCGATTTTTTTTGTCCTTTTTATAGATAATGGTACGGAACCCTTCGTGCGCCGAATCCGACTCGCACTTAGCAGATTTTTATTTTTTATAGCTTTTATCGCGTTTTAATTTTGTTTATCTTATCCTGATGTATACATATATTAACGCTAAATATTACTTATCTCAATATAAATTAATTAAAAAGAAAACTATTTTTACGAATTTATTCGCGGTTTGCATTTGATTTTTGATTGATCGACGTTTCAAACATTTTACAGCGATCATGGTCGGGGGTGGACTAAGATGTCTCACGTCCAACAAGTCATCGTTATTACAGAGATTTATACCTACCCGCTACAGAATTAGTAATTTAATTTTTACCCACATTTTGATACAAATTCATTCCCAGTCAGTGGCGGCTGTACCTTAAGTGCGCTCGTGCACTGAACCACCAATTCAAAAGATTTAATAATTACAATGTTAGTTCATCTTTATTTTAAATTAATATTTATATTTATTATTTAAACATACAAAAACATATAACAAATATAATTTCAAATTATGACGAAACAATTTAAACGCTTTACTAAATATATTAAAATTTGTTTTCCCTGAGAAAAAAAATCTCGTGCGCGGAGGCGAGCGCACGGGGACTGCTAATACAACTTGTATTAGTTATGACTTAAAACGCCTGGCGCGTGAGACAGAAGATAGTTCATAGAAATATACCGAAAAATGAGTCTGCTCGAGCAGCGCACGGGCGAACCGAACATTACCGAGAGCACTCGACTTTCGACGAAATTTGCCTGGCGGCGGCGACGTAAGTAGGTTTAGTTTCGATGTATCCTGTGACGCGTTAAATATTGTTTGTTTACATTAAGTAATTGTTTTTTATTTTGGTCTTAGCTCTATTTTATCCTTCGTGTACCGTGTGTGGTGTGAGTGTAAATGAGCCTAGCATGATAAAACTTTTCAAAATAAAGTTGATACAAAATTGGCGGGACCGCCAAGGCACTCGTTAAATTTAATAAAAGAGTTCAAATCAAAATATTTTTGAATTTGCACTCTTTCATAAATATTTTTTGAAGTGTGAAAAGCAAATAAAACCACATGTTTCTTCACATGTATACCTACAAAATGTAATGAGTTCGACAATAATAAAAAGCTGTAATTTTTTTTTCTAAATTGTTGTTCCATTGCAATTTCTGATCTTAATACTTAGTGAGCAAGTAAAGTGCACCACCGCTTTGTTGACCCACCAGCCGCCACTGATCGCAGTACAATAAGAAAGTGATTCTATATGAGAAAATTACATTGTTTTGATCAGTAATTAAATTTGTAGTAATTATTTATTTATACATTATTGCACACCTATGTTAACACATTTACAATAATAATTCTAAGCGGAGAAAGTACAATGGGCGACCTTATCGCTAAAAGCGATTTCTACCAGGCAACCTTTGGATGGAAACATGTAAGGAAAGAGCGGTAGTTGTAGGTGTACTGGTTAACTATGTATATAATATATAAATAACACATACATACGATATATACATACAAACACATATAAGTATATACATACATATATGTAAAATAAATATACCTAATATATTTGAACTACTAACGCGGTTAGTAGTTCAAAATGTGAAGTTTATTAAAGTAATGAACAGAATTTAGGTTATATAATAAGGTACCTACATAAGCAAATACTAACTGATCAATTCTAGATAATAATTTTTAAGCTTTATTTTAAATGTGGCTAGTGTCTTTGAACGTTTTATATCTAGCGGAAGTTCATTCTTGTTACAACAATCTATTAAATTAAACCTAACAAATCTAATATACTACCACCTTATTGGCATTATTTAATAATTAATGATCAATAAATGTGAGAATACATATGTCGCCATCCCTTACTTGCCCGTGGGAGTCGTAAAAATCGGCTGAGGGTTCACCAGGAGAGCAGGGCAGCAGCTCTCTCCTGGGAAACGTAAAACACCTATACTGCGATCGCCAAACCGCCTGCCAAGCGTGGCGATTACGGCAATATCCCCTTTTTTAGAAAGGGCGTACAATAAAAAAAATGGCCCCCAGTCACGGCGGCTCCGGTACTCTACGGGCTCATTTTGGTGGCGGGCCCAGTAGTGGTGGAGCGGGGGGTGCGAGGAATCTCCGGCAGCGATCCGGCTACCAACAAAAACGACCCTTGGCCCTGGTAACACACAACATTCGGACACTCAGGACTGACGAGAGGGTCATCGAGCTGGAAGAGGAATTCAGCAAAATCCGGTGGGACATTGTAGGATTATCAGTAGTGCGAAGAGAGGGCGAGAGCACGATAATCCTCCAGTCTGGAAACTGGCTCTTCTACCGGGAGGGCGATCACCCGTCCCAAGGTGGTATAGGGTTTATCGTTCGTAGGTCTCGTAGTGTGTGTTACCAGTGATGACTTACGGCACGGAAACGTGGTCCCTAAATGTAGGCCTCATATCAAGGCTCAAAGTTGCTCAGCGTGCTATGGAGCGGGCTATGCTCGGGATTTCTCTGCGAGATAGAATCCGGAATACGGAAATCCGCAGAAGAACGGGTGTAACCGACATAGCACGAAGAATTAGCACGCTGAAGTGGCAATGGGCAGGCCACATCGCTCGACGAACCGACAACCGCTGGGGAAGAAAGGTTCTCGAGTGACCACGACCAGACCACGTATCGGACGACGCAGTGTAGGACGCCCCCCCACTAGGTGGACCGATGACCTAGTGAAAGTAACTGGGCGTCGTTGGATGCAGGCGGCACAGGACCGCTCATTGTGGCGCAACATGAGGGAGGCCCACGTCCAGCAGTGGACGGCGATAGGCTGAAATGATGATGATGAAATGTGTATCAAAATGAGAGTCAAAATTTAATAACTAATTCTGTAGCGAGTAGATATAAATCTGTGTAATAACGATGACTTGTTGGACGTGAGACATCTTAATCAACCCGTGACCATGAACGCTGTAAAGTGTTCGAAATGTCGGTCAATCAAATACAAACGCGATAAAGTCCGTAAAAGTAGTTTTATTTATAATGTGTAATACGCGCGTAACCATCAGAAATCATTACTATAAATTAATATTAAATATAAGTTACGTAATTTACTATAAATTAGAAGTACTTGTGGATATGAAGTTTTGGATCTAAAAACGCATCCGGTTATTAGAATAACATTAAACCGATTTCAGATGCGATTATAAGATTATTTCGAATTATCGGATTATTTCGAATTATCGGATAACTTCGATGACAAATACTACATTTTTTATGGAATTGTGAACGGAAAATACAAAGTAACGATTTGTCATAAGAATGCTGTGTGGTAACGAAGTATGAATTCACAACTCACAACTCCCTGTCTTGCCCGTGAATGTCGTAAAAAACGACTGAATGGAATAATATGCACATAACATCCGTGCAAGAAAAGGAAAACTCGAAATGAAACCCTATACCTGTCCAGCATGGTATAGTAGGTCAAATTCCCTCCCATTGTGTAGTGTGTGACCCCAGTCCGTGTGGTGACGGAGTAAGAATACAATTCACCACCCCCTATCTTACCCGTGGGTGATCGTACGAGACGACTAAGGGATATAAAACGCATATAACATCTATGCGAGAGAAGGAAAACTCGAAATAAAACCCTATACCAACACGTCTGACCAGCGTGGTATAGTAGGTCAATTACCCTTCCATTATGGAGGAGGCCCGAGCCCAACAGTGGGACGTATATGGGCTGAGATGATGATGATGTGTAGAAGGTCCAAGCCCAACAGTGGGACGTATGTGGGCTGCGATGATGATGATGACGATGAGAAAAAAAATTGATGTAAAGAGGGACGTTAGTGTCTCTTTCAGACTTCGTCCCCAATCTGAAATTATTCGAAATCTTGTTATCAGTTTTGGTTACGATTTCAGATATATTTCTATTTCGAATATCCTATAGTTTAGGTTATGGATCTCTATAATATACTGGGTTACTAACACAGTGCCGGTTGATCCCGTTGTGGTCTTCGCGGATCCGGTAATGCGTGAGCTGCGAACCCGCCACGGTAACCGAGAACAAGTCTGGCACCGCTCAGCTGAACAGAATGTACGGCGCCGCATGCACGCAGCTCAGCGACACGCTGTCTACGTGCCGCCGTTCGTGTTATCTCGTAAACATTCACAACGTACGCATTCTGTAACATATAAGTACATATTTTATCAAACTTTCATACAATTCATATCCCGTCATCACAGAGGGGGTGGTCCCTCTCAAACTCGTGGCTATCGTAAAAGACGACTAAGGGATATATTACGCATATGACATCTACGCAAGACATAGAAAACTCGAAACGAAACTTTATACCCTACCTGTCTGACCATATCCCTCAATTTCCCTCCTATTATGGAGGAGGCTCGAGCCCAGCAGTGGGACGTGTATGAGCCGAAATGATGATATAAATTTCTTGTGTACATAATATGTATATCACTGAACTTTGCTGCTGTGTGGTAGCGGCTTCGAATACTACCAACCCTTGCTTTGCTCGTGGGTGTCGTAAAAGACGACTAAGAGCCCTAGATTGACCCGGACCAACTCGATCTGGTACCATTTGGGTCAACGATTACATTCCCAAGGATGGTTGACGTCAGGCAGGCGGCCGGTCATAAAAGTCATTGCCGAAACTTTTTGCAATATGTCAAAACAGATGACATATTGCGTCGACCCCAAGTAATTGGGATAAGAGCAAGATGATGATGATGATATGTATATCACTGAACTCCTCCTCGACGGCTGGACCAATGTTAATGAAAATTTGTTGTGTGTATTCATTCAAGCCATTCGAGAATGGTTTAGATTCACAATTGAACGCGGTAGGCGGCGCTGATATCGATTTCAAGGAGAATTCCTTTTATTTTATTTGAACAGAATGTCTGTTGGGTCAGCTAGTATTTTATCATTTCTATGGCTCCTACGAATAGTGAGTCATCTGAAAAATTCCAATTTTACAGGGGAGCGTGTCAAAAATAAAATGTTTACATTTTTTCAAATCTTGTTTTAGGATTTTTAAGTTTTTGTATTGATTACGACGTGATTCATTGGACATTTAAATAGTTAACGGGATCAAACCATTCTTTATAGAGGTCAAACATCTTAGGAAACGACAAGGATCCATCCAAATATTTACGATTTGGATGGATATTTTCGGGTGTAATGAGCTTCTACAGGTGAAGAGCGTTCAATGATTTTCTTCAATGATTTTTTTAATTTTTATGACCGAGATTGACAAATAAGGTTATTTTCTTATCATTTCATCAAAAAAGTTAAAATACCTAAAAATGTTAGTAGATTCACTATACTTAGGAACCATCGATTTACTACGACGACTACGAATACTACCAGCCCTTACATTGCTAGTGGGTGTTGTAAAAGACTACTACGCTTCACGTAAACCTGGGCCAATTCCATCTTATTTTATATGGTTAACAATAATATTCACAAGGAGGCTTGACGTGAGGTAGGCGGCCTGTCATAAGACTATTGGCAATAATTGTTGCGATGTACTCTGAAAGAAGTATACAAATTGAGCCGACTCCAAGTAATTAGGATAATGGTGATAAAACCAAGATAATACTAATTTTCTCCGAAACATTTTCCGTGTTGTGTGGAAAAAGAACACAAATTCACCACCCGTCCTCTTAACTGTGAGTGCCCTAAAAGAAGACTTAAAGGATTAAATATGGTTATAACATTTATGCAAGAGAAGGCAAACTCGAAATAAAATCCTATAACAACACATCTGACCAACGGGGTATAGTAAGTACATTTCCCTCCTATTGCGGTGGATGCTCGAGCCCAACAGTGGGACCTTAGAATAATAACATATAGAAGATAAGTTCACGCCGCACAAAAAGTGAAGCATTTCAATTGGAGCCTAATGGAGCTTACGCCGGAACAGTCCCATAATGTACAAGTCATTGCACTGCACGAACGTACGCAACTCTTAAAAAATAAATAGGTAATTATGACGGCTTGTGCATTCAAATGGTGTCACAACACATTTGAAAAACGTAAAAAGGTTTTTAACATTACTTTTAAAAGTATTTCGACGATTTATGTTAATAAAAACAAAATTTGATTTCATAATTTGTATAGTGGTTTCCGTGTGTACGTGTGTAATCGTCTGCGCGCCATTAGTATTTTTAGAATCAAATTTTAAAGTTCGAAGTACTGACACTATCCTTATATACGTTATTATTCTAACAGTGGGACGTATATGAGCTGAAATGATGATCTTCATCATCATCTCGGCCCATAAACATCTCACTCCCTTCATTATGGGAGGGAAATTGACCAACTATATCACACTGGTCAGACGTGTTGTCATAAGGTTTTGTTTGGCATTTTTCTTCTTACATATTTATCTACACTAATATTATAAAGAGGAAAGATTTGTTTGCTTGTATTGAATAGGCACCGAAACTAGTGGGCCGATCTTAAAAATTCTTTCACCAATGGCAAGCTATAACGGGAACGGAAACTACGCGGGTAAAGGGACTGAAACCGAAGCAAGGACGCATTGTTAGTATGTTGATGCGTATGTTATACGCATCATATTATACCTCATAATCGTGTTTCACGACACCCACGGGCAAGATAGGGGGTGGTGAATTGTATACTTACCCTGTCAACATAGAAAGAAATGATAATGATTAATACTAACCTGCCGTTTACATAAGACGGCGAATCCGTATGCGTTATGCGATAACGCCCCAGCGGCCAATGATATTGCCCCTTTGCTCTCGGCAAGCTTCACACATTCCACCTCCGCACACTCCAACGCACGAATCGGTACCAATCGCACGTGTCGGCCGCGTCCGGCTATCACAACTAAAACACAAACAATATTTGATTAACCTATAAAAATCTCATAAGTTACTCGAGTGGTAATGAGTTAAAAATATCTATGCAAATAAATAAAATTGAAGAGTATGTTTGTAATATCAAAATTATGGGCTTTTTTTCATGCTGATACGGTTATTTGCACGACATCTATGCCTAAAAAACAGTTTAATTTTTTTTGTCCGTCTGTCTGTTTAGGGTAATCTTCAAAACGGTTGGAGCGAGTTTGATATTTTACAATAAAGTTGCTAGCTGTCTATATAAGGAGTAACTTAGGCTATATTTTATCCGGGTCTTCCCACGGGAACTGTGCGGGTAAGGCGACTGAAAACGAAGCAAAGCGAGGGCGGGTTGCTAGTAATGTATTAAAATCGATGAAGCCGTTTAGGGTGATTTCAGTCATATACGTGTACGTGTACAAAACAATTATATACACATATGGATGTTATTAAAAAAAAAATATATATATATATACTTTAGTGACGTGTCCCTCTGTGGTGACACGGGTATTGAATGCAATATGCCAGTACTTTTCTGTAAAAGTCGAAAAAGTATTAAAGATCAGCGGGGATAATGGCATCAGTACTTCAGGATAATTATTTTATCCATTAATTATCAGTTAATCCTTTTGAGTTTGAGTTGAGGATTTTGCTCAACAGTGGACCTCGATAGGCCGATGGATGGATCTCTTTATACCCGATACAAAATATGGTGCATAAATATTAGACAAAAAGCTGTCATTCTGCAGCAGTAGTTTGCAAATTCGCGACCCAAAAGCGAGCGAATATTGTATGGACCCTGAAATATAAGAAATAAAATTAAAAAAAAAAAAGATACTTTGAAACAAACTCTCAGTAGGTTCACGTTATGAGACTGTGTTTTCTAACCACAGATACTAGAGAATCTCAGTGTAACCAATATTTTCTGCTCCCTTTTTATGACGGTAATGAGGTGGGTTCCGAATTTGGCAGATTTTGTTAAGCCAAAGCCCAACAAACTTTAGATTCCACTGCTTTATAGAGATACTTATATTGCTCGGTATTTTTATTCAAGATAAAATCTTCTCATATAATTAGAGAGCACGCAAAGTTAACACGGTAAAGTACTAATAGACAGGTTTTATCGCTTGAGAAGCCAATAGCAGGTTAAAGATTATGGAGCGTCAATCAAGTCTTAAATGCCAAAGTATATACCGGCCTACCATCAGAAGACTACAATAGGATGATAACCTGGCAACTTGAGAGGCGCCAGGTGATCACGCTATTAAGACTAGATGACAGTTGTGAAAACTTGGATCTGGAGATTAAATTGTGGACAATAGTCCAAAAAATTCTGCACATGATGCTGCTGGTATTGTCTGGTCTAGTACGAGTCATTTTTTCCCGATTACCATGCTAAATAATTCTTCAGGCGGTCCATAGATTATATGTTGATGAAATACCCCGCAAACCGCAAACCAGAGATTTATACATAATGCAAAAAATACAGTTCATTTTCTGATCTCGCATCTCCACATTTTGCCTGAAGTACCTCAAGTTTGATACCTCAATCTGGCATCCACCTTGGCCACACTTTGCTGTAGAGAAAGTAAAATTGAGCCGTTAGATGCCAGAAAAAGCACTAAATGCAGTAGATTTATTATACGAATGTCTTATATTTAAAATAACAGGCGAAGATTATGACGTTTGGTATGACAGCATGTATTATCGATATAACCCTATGATAATATAACACATCGATGATGATGACATTAAACATCAAAAGCAATAATTTATATGAAACAAGTAAATGATTAATTTCTATTGCCTTATATATTTTTTGGATAGTTTCCTACGCACACAGTTTGGATAAACAAGTCCAAAATTTCTGAACATTATATTCCAAGTACAAGCATCTCACAGACGAATAACAAAGCGTAATCCCGTTGAATTGCAATAGTTTTCGTAAATGCCAACTGTTCACTAAGACTGAACATCACACCTGCTTAATTTGAGTCTCTGGAGAGTCTGGAGAGACTGGTTCCTTAATTTTTCAAAATATTCCAGAAAGTTTCATAAAGTCTTCTTAATGATTGATAACATCAGTAATTGGTTTCTATTTATCGGATGGCAAGGAATTCTAGTGGATGGTTATCCACTAGAATTCCTTGCCATCCGATACGTTACGATACCCCACATATGTTGTTTAAAATACTCTTACGCAGAGATACAGAGCAAAGCGCAATCACGGTCAATGCCAACGGTGCGTCCTTTGGCTTTCACCGAGACCGAACATCACTTTTGTTTGATTGGAGTCTACGTTTCATATTTTCATTTTATTTCCGTCTTGTTCAATCTTGCTATATATATATATATATATATATATATGTATCCACGAAACCACTCCATAGGCTACCGCCGGTGGGATTCCGTTTCTTTTTATATGTGGTGCTCTGATTACCACAAATGTGCTAAGAGCAGAACGCCAATGATGATAATGAGTTGAAAACTCTTATGAGCGCCGCTGACCATATTCCAGATACGTTTTCAAGTTGCTCTTGCGCAGAGATGTAGAGCAAAGCGCAATCACGGTCAAAGCTAAGGATGTGTCCTTTAGCTTTCACCGAGAGTGAACCTTGCCAATTCAATATCCAGATCCTTTTTTAAATAGCAGCTTGACATTGCTTCAAATCGCGGCTGTAATTCCCACATCAAAATCAAATACTGTTTACATACATCGAAAGCAAGTATCGGATTATACAACTATGATTATTCCTGTGAACATGTTGGTATTATACATTCTTACGTGTCGACCATGTAACGAACGACATAGTGTAGGACACTTCACAGTAAGTGGACTGATAACCTGATGAAAACTTAGGCATCATTGGATGCAGGCGGTGCAGGACCGCGCTTTGCAGCGAAACATGAGGGAGGCCTAGGTCCAGCTGTGGACGGCGATAGGCTGAATAATGATGATGATGGCATTTTGGTATGCGAACATTCCACTACACATTGAGCGTACCTCACACAACGGCTACATGCAGCATTAGTCCGACGTCAAGAACATTTTTGCGCAAGTGGCAATTTCTAATACATATGATATAGGATGCTATAAATCAAAGAATTGCTGTAAATATACGTAGATAGCATTTTTTGTAAAGAATCCTCTTGTGCTTCTGATATTCATTTTTCAGATACTTCGCCGAAGCAACTAGCTGTAGAGCAAAGTGCAATCACGCTGAATGCCAAGAAACCCCATTTGATAACGCAAAGAATTGCTGTAAATATACGTAGATAACATTTTTTGTAAAGAAACCTCTTGTGCTTCTGATATTCATTTTTCAGATACTTCGTCGAAGCAACTAGCTGTAGAGCAAAGTGCAATCACGCTGAATGCCAAGAAACCCCATTTGATAACGCCGAAGGTCCCTTGACATTCTCCGAGACCGAACATCGCATTTGCTTCAATCTTCTTTTTAGTTTTTTTTTTTGTTTAATCTTGCTTTAAATTAAGCGTAGATTTTTACAAAAATGAAGCAACCACCCAATCCAAAACGATTCTACATATTGAAAATCACTAATTCAATATCGGTGCCATCATGTTTATGTATCCTACATAACAATGACTGCAAGTACATCGATATTACACCAAATCGCAGCCATAACATTCCACATCAAAAGCAATACGGTTTCTATACATCAAAAGCAATTTTCAGATTACATCACCTTGTCATTATTCATCACACAACGGCTATATTGACTAATTCGACATCAAAAATATTCTGCGTGTGTTTGAATAATACACATCATTTTACACCCGTTTGAGTACAAAGCTGGCACTTTTCTCGTAATGATTTCAAAGATTTTTATGTGGCATATTACCAGCAACAATTATCTAATGTGGAAATTCCAAATCTGTAATTAACTCTTCAGTATTCAGTTTATTCCATATACGTTGCCAAAGTAGCTGCAGTTCACAGATGTAAAGCAAAGTCAGAGTGCAATCACGCTGAAAGCCAAGAGACCCATTTGATTAAAGCACAGGGTCCCTTGGCTTTCACCGAGGCTGAACATCGCATTTGCTCGATTGAAGTCTTCTTATTTTCTCATTATTCGTTCTGTCCAATTTTGCTTTAACTCGATACTCGTTAAGAACCACATTCAGTGATAATTGTTCTGTTTTATACAATGACAAATTATTGTAGTCGTGGAGATCTGCATGATCGTGGACTTGTCTTCAAGCAAATCTTGGAATACTTAAACACGTTTCTCGTAATCGTATATTGCAAATACGTCGCCTAAGTAGCTGCATTTCACAGATATAGAGCAGAGTGCAATCACGCTCAATGCCAAGAGACCCATTTGATAACGCAAACGCGGCTACATTGAATAATCTGGCATCTTAACTATTCTACGTGTGAATTCAATTCATACACATTCATTATAAAATGGGTGTGTATAAACCCACACGAGCACGAAGCAGGCACTGTTCTTGTAATAGTGTGAAAGAATTTAATGTGGCACATCACCCATAACAATTATCAGACGTGGAAATTCTAAATCTGACATTCACTTTTCGGTATTCAGTTTATTCCAGATACGTTACCAAAGACGCTGCAATGCACAGACGTAGAGCGGAGTGCAATCACGCTGAAAGCCAAGAGACCCATTTGATAAAGCACAGGGTCCTTTGGCTTTCACCGAGGCTGAACATCGCATTTGCTCGATTGAAGTCTTCTTATTTTCTCATTATTATTCGTTCTGTGTAATTTTGCTTTAATTCGATACTCGTTAAGAACCACATTCAGTGATAATTGTTCTGTTTTATACAATGATAAATTATTATAGTCGTGGAGATCTGCATCATCGCTCACTTGTCTTCAAGCAAATCTTGGAATATACTTAAACACGTTTCTGATAATCGTATATTCCAAATACGTCGCTAAAGTAAGTAGCTGCATTTCACAGATATAGAGCAGAGTACAATCACGCTCAATGCCAAGACACCCATTTGATAACGCAGAAATCCAACCACCCTATCCAAAATGAGTTCACATATTGAACATTATCAATTTAAGTCTTCTCGTTTAGACAGTACATCACAGTGACTGTTTGTACATGCATATTACATTAAATAGCAGCCATAACATTCCACATCAAAAGCAAATACAAGTTATATACATCAAAAGCAATTATCGAATTACTTCACTTTATGATTATTTCTGTACATATCTTGTAATACAAACATCCCAATACACATTGAAAGTATATCGCACAATGGCTACATTGAATAATCTGGCCTCTAAAATATTCTACGTATGAATTAAATTCAATTCATACACATTCATTTTATACCCACGCGAACACGAAGCGGGCACTCTTCTTGTAATAGTATGAGAGAATTTTATGTGGCACATTACCCATAACAATTGTCAGACGTGGAAATTCTAAATCTGACATTCACTTTTCGGTATTCAGTTTATTCCAGATACGTTACCAAAGACGCTGCAATGCACAGACGTAGAGCGGAGTGCAATCACGCTGAAAGCCAAGAGACCCATTTGATAGAGCACAGGGTCCTTTGGCTTTCACCGAGGCTGAACATCGCATTTGCTCGATTGAAGTCTTCTTATTTTCTCCTTATTATTCGTTCTGTGTAATTTTGCTTTAACTCGATACTCGTTAAGAACCACATTCAGTGGTAATTGTTCTGTTTGAATAATCTGGCATCTAAAATATTCTACGTATGAATTCAATTCATACACATTCATTATAAAATGGGTGGGTATAAATCCACACGAGCACGAAGCAGGCACTCTTCTTGTAATAGTGTGAGAGAATTTTACGTGGCACATTACCCATAACAATTATCTGACGTGGAAATTCTAAATCTGGCATTCACTTTTCGGTATTCAGTTTTTTCCAGATACGTTACCAAAGACGCTGCAATGCACAGACGTAGAGCGGAGTGCAATCACGCTGAAAGCCAAGAGACCCATTTGATAGAGCACAGGGTCCTTTGGCTTTCACCGAGGCTGAACATCGCATTTGCTCGATTGAAGTCTTCTTATTTTCTCCTTATTATTCGTTCTGTGTAATTTTGCTTTAACTCGATACTCGTTAAGAACCACATTCAGTGCTAATTGTTCTGTTTGAATAATCTGGCATCTAAAATATTCTACGTATGAATTCAATTCATACACATTCATTATAAAATGGGTGGGTACAAATCCACACGAGCACGAAGCAGGCACTCTTCTTGTAATAGTGTGAGAGAATTTTACGTGGCACATCACCAACAATTATCTGATGTGGAAATTCTAAATCTGGCATTCACTTTTCGGTATTCTGTTTATTCCAGGTACGTTACCAAAGACGCTGCAATTCACAGATGTAGTGCGGAGTGCAATCACGCTGAAAGCCAAGAGACCCATTTGATAACGCATAGGATCCCTTGGCTTTCACCGAGGCTGAACATCACATTTGCTTGATTGGAGTCTTCTTATTTTCTCTTTCTTTTTTCTTTCTGTCCAATTTTGATTTAATGATACACAGTATTTTACAAGAAACCTGACTACACTATCCAAAGTTATTCCACATACTGAACATTACCAATTCAAGTCTTCTTATTTCGACAATATACAATAGTGAGGGCCTATAGTCAATATTACATCAAATTGCAACCATCTTCATCAAAAGCAATACAGTTTGTATACATCAAAAGCAATTACTGGATTACAACACTTCATCATTATTTCTGTACACATTTTGTGATACTAAGATTCCACTAAACAGCGAACATACAGCTACATGCAATAATCCAACGGCAAAAACATTCTGCATAGTTATGAATTTTCAATGCACCTTCATTTTATACTCACGCGAGCAAGAAATAAGTACTTTTTTACGGCTTGAAAATATTTTACCCACCTTACCCGCAACAATTGTCGAATGTGAAAATGCCAAATTTGGCATAAAATTTTAATATTCAGTTTTTATAGTTTGTCAACTTGGTTATAATACTCAGAGGCAATTATTCTGTATCATACAGTGAGACATGATTACATTAAGGACTTTGACATTGAGTTCTGTATCGTCTTTCACTTATTGTTTCAAGGAAATCTCAATAGCTGTAAGTCTATTTCTGATAAAAGACTTGAAGATAATCTCAGTATATTCCGCATACATTGCCGAAGTACATGATTGTAATTGAGAGATGTAGTGCAAAGTGCAATCACGCTGAATGCCAAGAGACCCTTTTAATAATACAGAAGGTCCCTTGGCATTCACTGAGACTGAATATCACGTTTGCTTGATTGGAGTCTTCTTTTCACTTTTTCATTTAATTTCCGTTTTATCCAATCTTTCTGTAAAGATGTATTACACCACTGACGTCAAGTCACCTTGCTCCGGTGGTCGGCCCAACGACGAAGGCGACGTGCCGCGCGGGTGGGTTGCGGGTGTGCGTGCTTATGCCCCTCTGTCGCCCCGGACGGAGTAGTGCGAGGAGTGCGCCGACCGCAATCCACCCCAAGAAAAAAAAAGATTTATTACCCACGAAAACACTCGTAACGCTATCCAAAACGTAATCTAGACAATGCCGGTGAGATTGTTTTTCATTTTAAATGTGGTGCTCTGACTATGGCTGGTGATCTTCTTGTGTACCTCACACATCGTTGGGCAGAGGCCTTGGAGAGTAAAGGTAAGGCGCTAGCGTTTAATGACAGCGTAGGGATCCACAACCCTTTTATTCGGACCTGGAGCTGGGCGAGTCCACATGAAAATACAGTTTATATACATCAAAAGCATCGATTGGATTACGTGAATTTATTATCATTCCTGTTTAAAATTTGCGATAATACCATTACACTACACATCGAACGTACCTCGTACAACAGCTACATGCAACAATAAGACACCAAAAATAACATGTATTGCGCTGTTGTGAATTTTATACTCACGCGAGAAAGACTTGACTACACGCTTCCGAAAAAGAACAATGCTTTCTTATCCAATTGGCTGGGATGAAATTCGTAATCCATTACACGCAATGCGTTCAAATCGATTTTACTTCTATAATCCGGCAATTCCAAAATTTGGCGCTTGATTTGACACTTCAGTTTTCGAGATTTAATATACTGACATTAGGATGCACTTGCTCAGTTGCTGTGTTATAAGATTCCGCATCGCCTTTATCACAGTTTCTACATACACAGCTATAGTTAATCATTCAAGTATCTGATCAAATTCCACGTGCATCGCCAAAGTAAGTCTTTCAACTTCACAGATGAACAGCAAAGCGCAACCCTAATGAATGGCAATGGTGGTCCTTTGGCATTCACCGAGGTTGAACATTGCCAATTCAATACATTCAATCGTCTTCTTTTTGATTGTGCTTTCATTTTGAAATCTTGAGGTCAAGAAGACTTAAAACTTAGATAGAGAGAAGGACGTTTAGATTTACAGACATGTCCTGAATGTTTAAATGAAAGATAAGTAGGTCCTAAATTAAGAGGTATTTTCTTACGATCAAATAATTTTGCTGCGAGCAATTTATTTACACAACTAGCTTAATTTTATTAAAGGTCATAATTTTTCAACAAACAAGTTCCTATACAAATAATTTCATTTGTTTTATACATCATCCAATAAATGTTACGAAATTAAGAATAGGGAATATGCATGAAACTCCAAAATGAACCAATTATTTTTATTTGTAATCTTTATTGCTTAAAAAACCTACCTATACAATTATTTCTTAATTTTATCATTATTTAATAATTAAATTTAATTATCAAAAAGTGCCGTTTTTGAGATTCGCGCGCAAAATTTCTGAAACGCACCGCATTGGTTGGAATACTATGATGTCACGTTTTGAACAAGTGACACCAGAGTCTTCTAGTTAGAGCTGTCTCTATTAAAAAAAATAGTTTTTCGATATATCGATATTTTTAAATATATATCAATATCGGAGTTCGATATAACGAAAAAAATATCGATATTTCGATATTTTCCCCATGACCACTCTTTAACTTCGTTCCTTGCGGGGTTGGCGTGCCGAGCTTTTTTTTATCAAATCCTAGGAGTAAGTGATAACTGATCATCAGTTTCATGCCAGCGCTTCTACAGTAGAATAAGTTTACGGTGATTTTGTAGAATAAATACTTTAGAAGAAAAGATAAAACACCAAATTTATTCAAATAAATATCGATCCTCGATACGTACTTTTTATTATCGTCCAAAAAAAGTTCAGTATTAAGTATCGATATTTTTAAATAATAATATCTATATTTTGACATATCGATATTTTATCAACAGCCCTCCTTGTACCTTGGATAGGAGGAGAACCTTGTGATATCAAGTTGCTGTTTGTATGTTTCTAGTGATTATTTTTAGGGATGTGAAAAAATAATCGATTTTTATATAAATCGATTTTTACAAAAAATAATCTATTAATAATTGCTTTTTACAATCGATTATCAAAATAATAAAAGTTGATTATTAATCGATTTTTTATTATTCGAAATTCAATCAAAATTCATCATACTATGTTAGAAAATAAAGCTCACATTTCCTAAAAAAAAAGTCATCAGAAGCGTGTTGGGAGAAAAAAATCGATTATTTTAGAATCGATTTTTTTTAATTAATCGATTTTTTTCATTAATCGATTATTTTATAATCATTTTTTTTAATTAATCGATTATTTTATCATCGATTTATTTTAAAGAACAAAAAATCGATTATTTTAAAATCGTTTTTTATTTAAATTAATCGATTATTTTACAATCGATTTTTTTTAATTAATCGATTATTTTATAATCGATTTATTTTAAAGAACAAAAAATCGATAATTACAAAATCGATTTTTTTCCTCCAAGTCACATCCCTAATTATTTTGTATTGTTACACATTTCATAATAAGTTATTAGTTTTCTGTGTTCAAGTATTAATCTTGTGAATAAGTCTTATTACAATGACTGAAACCGGTTTCGTCAAAGTATAGTTAGATAATCTTCCTAAAATAGACGTGTATATGATGACAACATATTTCGCGTCTAATTCAGATTTAATGTCTGTTAAACTCGGAGGAATAAAAACTGCAAGGTAAATAAGATATAATATATTTAATAATCGTAATAATAATAAAAAGATCGATATTTTTATCGATATATCGATATTTTGCCGATATAGCGAACCCCGATATTGATACATTGTAAAATATCGATATGTCGAAAAACGATATTTATAAAAATATCAACAGCCCTAGCAACTTGTACGAGTGTCGAGTACTCTGACATCACAGAATACGCGCGCCAAAGTAGTCGCGTTTATACCGCCCATAAATAATGGCGATTTTTTAAAATTTTTTTTAGCGTAATGGTTTATATTTTGGATGTGTTATATTTATTTCTAGTAATGTAATAACTAGTAGAAACGTTTAAAAAAATTAAAAAATATCATGCATATTCCCTATTGGCCGAGTCAGAGATATTCGGCTAAAAATTGTATATATCTCAGAATTTCAACAGACTTCTCAAAGCCAATATGGTATTTTTTTTATCAATAATTCTGGGATGTCAAATTTAAAATAATTAATAATTTAGATTAATTGCCTTCTTATGGTTTAGAAGAATCATAAAATTGAGCATTAAATTGGAACAATCAATATATAAACACTTATGAGAGAGGTTGTGGTAAAACGTCTCCCGTAACGACTAGAAAATGAAGGCAAAATTGATTAATACAAACTGCTAATTTCCACCTAATTAGTAAAGCAGTTGGAACTCATCATTACAGCTCATAAACGTCGCACTACTGGACTTGAGCCTCCTCCTATTGGGAGGGAAATTGACCTACTATATCACGCTGGTCAGGCGGGTCGGTATAGGGTTTTATTTCGAGTTTTCCTTCTGTTGCATATTTGTTATATGCAAAAGATATCACTTAGTCGCCTTTTACGATGCCCACGGGCAAGAGAGGGGGTGAATTGTATTCTTACTCCGTCACCACACGGAAAGTTGGAACTGACCTTTAGAAGATATCAGAATTAATCTCTCAATATACATGTTGTAGATATTCGCGTTAGTATGGACTTCATATTTTTTCTCTCTTTGGTAATATTATTTGATAAACCTTTTTTAGACTCTGTAAATTTACTTTTTCATTAACAATATTATTTTTTTTCTTCTTTTCAAGAAAAAATCTTTAACAAAATTATTTCATTAAGCTTCTTTAGACACACGGATTTTAAATATATTATTTTAAATCACAACAAACACTTTACAAATCATCATTCAAAAAACTACCAAACAAAGACATTTAGTTAGCCTTTCGTTGTAAATGTTTGTATGACAACTAAAGACTAACATACCAAATCGCCAGCATCAGAACGACCATCGAACACGAAATTCCATCGAATTTCTTAGTGGTGCTTTAGTTGACGAAACGACAGCTAATAGGTCAATACAAGAGGTATTATGTGACTTACCTAGTAATTGTTCCTGTGGCACGTAAGCGATGGCTGCGATCGGCGCATGGGCCCGTCTAGGTGTTAGTTCAGCGCGCTCGAGGTCTACTAGCGCGAGTCCCGCCTCACCTCCGACGCACACCCGAGCACGTTCAAGCACGCACGCACATTGAGCACCACGAACAGCAGCTGCGGCCGTTGAATCCAACAGCACACAAGCACTATACACCTGAAATGACAATCAGGGCAATGCAGCACTCAGATTTCTTATTTCCTGTACAGAATAAGAACACAATTATTCATAAACCTTTTTACCCGTGGGTGTCTGAAAGACGACTAAGGGGGTTTGTAAGTTGAGAACCCTCAACGTTAACCTCAATATAATCCGGGCAAATCTGTGAAAACCATCTGAGATTAACAGTTACACGCACAAAAAACATGTTTATAACATCTATACAAGAGAAGGCAATTTCGAAATGAAACCTATTTCACCAGCATGATATAAATACCATGCTAAAGTGGAGGTTAGCTCAAGTCCAGCAGTGAGACGATTATGAGCTGAGATGATGAGGTGAAATAACTTGACGGACTAAGAATACAGTTTAGCATTCCCTATCTTGCCCGTGGGTTTAGAACGACCAAGGAATAAATTATGCATAGATATTATACTCAATATAAGGGAAAGTCTTCCGTGTGGGCCCTATCTTGCCTGTACATGTCATAAAAGACGATTAAGGGATATAATACGCATATAACATATATGCAAGAGAAGGAAAACTCAACAAAACCATATACCAACCTGTCTAGCACAGGCCGCGGGTGACGTGACCGGGGAATTAGTCCGTAACCCGCCGAGAGGCCGACCGCGTGAGGAAAGACCGACGTCCTACCCGAGAGGAGGACGTCGGTCGACGGGAGGGTACCCCACTAGGGGGTATTCCGTCGGGCCGACCACTGACGACAAGTAACCCTGCTGCAGTGGTCGGTCCAACGACGAAGGCGACGTGGTGTTCGGGTGGGTTGCGGGTGTGCGTGCTTACGCCACTCTGTCGCCCCGAACGGGGTGGTGCGAATAGTCCGCCGACCGCAACCCAGACCCAAAAAAAAAATACCAACCTGTCTGACCTGCTGGTCAGAAAGATTGATATAGGGTTTTGTTGAGTTGATATAGTTGGTCAAATTCTCTCCCATAGTGGAGGAAGCTCGAGCCCAGCAGTGGAACGTATGTGGGCTGCGATGACGATGATGAATATGCCTGATAAATCAAAAATATTAATTACTAGCAACCCACCCTCGCTTCGCTTCGGTTTCAGTCGCCTTACCCGCGTAGTTGCCGTTCGCGTGGGCATATCGGGATAAAATACTGCCTATGTTACTCCCTGATACTATAGCTTTCCATTGGTGAAAGAATTTTTGAAATCGGTTCGGCGGTTTAAGCGTGAAAGTGTAACAAACAAACTTACTTTCACATTTATAATATTACTAGCAACTCGCTTCGCTTCGGTTTCAGTCGCTTAAACCCGCGTAGTTCCCGTTCCTGTGGGAATACCGGGATAAAATATAGCCTATGTTACTCCCTGATATTATAGCTTTCCATTGGTGAAAGAATTTTTGAAATCGGTTCGGTGGTTTAAGCGTGAAAGCGTTACAAACAAACAAACAAACATCCTTACTTTCGCATTTATAATATTAGTATGGATAGTAAGGATCTAATATACTTACGCATTTATCAGGCAGATTATTTCTTTTAAGTATCCTATGCAATTCGCTTAGAGCAACTACCCATTTGGTCTTCTCTGATTCGGATTCAGCTAACATTAGTGTGTGAGATCGTTTACCTCCTTCTAATTGCGACGTTGATATCTAGATACAAAAAGAAAATCTTTTATAACCTATCCAATGCTCAAAAACTGAGTATGAGTGGTGTTTAAGTTGAAGCACCTGCATAAGAATGAACCGCAAGAATTCAACATACATACTTCTTCGGATGCTACATATTTAAGGGTGTAATGTAAAACTTTAATTTTTTCTCACTCTCATTTTCGGTAATGTGTAGGGACACGGTATCAAAAAGTATCGTACTCACAAAAGTACTGAGTATTTTTCATAGAACCTATGCCTCTGATGAGCTTTTTTTGGGTAATGAACGTTTGTGAACGGATGAAAATATTTTGAGCCACGTTTGGAAGATTCATTACGTTTAAACTAGATGGCGTTACCATAAATATGAACCGTAAAGTCAATTTTAAAATGGATAATTTCTACAATTGATTCGATACAATACCTGGCCAAAAGTACTTATGAGTAAAAGCATCGGTATCGAAAGGAAATTACTCGATACTTAAAAGTATCGATACTTTTTTTGTGTTCCAATTAATGTGGTGTACAATCGCAATAGACTCAACGGATCTTACAAAGTTTTTTTTTATTTAATATTACAAATTTAAAGACCCCAACAAGTGGAGAGCTACTGTACGTAGCTGAAATAAGATAGGAACTAGGTTATTCCCTTGTGGAACTCCTTATATAAAGCCAATTTCAACATAAAGAAAATTTCCTATTTTATATTGCCGTTTCTATTTTTAATGTCATACTTCATTTTAATCAATAGCTCTTATTATCACTCATCTTATTAATTCAGCACGGTTAATAAATAATATAGTAAATATATCAAATCCTTCGCTCATATATTTTTAAGAAAACCATTCTAACAATCCGTGTGCTGACGGAGCTAAATTCCCTACCCCCTTGATTGCCCGTAGGTGTCTTAAAGACGACTAAGAGATTACAATATGCAGACAAAATCTAAACAAAAGAGGGAAAACTCGAAAGAAACTCTATGCCAACCCGCCTGGTTAGCATGACATAAGGTCATTTCACGTCAAGCGGACTGATATAGCTCACTTTCTAGCAAGTAACGAAAATTAGTATTGTATTTGCTAGTGACACTTTTTATAACTACGAGATGATGTTACTGGTGTGTTTCACCGTCATATCATAGTTTTTGAAATTACTATTTTATATGAACTTGATATAAAAAATGCGTATTTGATGTAACAAATACGTGCTTGACGTGAAATGCCCTTATAGTGAGTCAATTTCCCTTCCGTTGTGGAGTCTCGAGCAGCCAGCAGCAGTGGGATGTATACACACCTCATGTGATGATGAGGATGATGATAAATTCTACAAAAAATCATATCCATAGTAATAAAGGTAATACAAAATACAGTTTTCCGTGAGGTGACGGAGTAAGAATACAACTCCCCATCTTATCCGTGGATGCCGTAAAAGACGACTATAGGAAATAATATGCACATAACATCAGCAAGAGAAGGAACCCTCGAAATGAAACTGTATACCAACATGTCTAACCAGCATGGTAAGTCAAATTCCCGCTTCTTGTGGAGGAGGCCTGAGCCCAACAGTGGGACGTATGTGGGCTGCGATGATGATGAAAAAAACAGGATATACTCACCCTAAATATACAAGGTATATCCCGTTTGTTCGCATGTATTACGTCAGAGTCCTTCACCGACGTGACACTGAACTCCGGATCGCGCATATCCAAAACTTGACTAACACAAACAGATGGCAATGCATTCCTGTGAACAAGTACAAGCATAGTTAGAGTGAAATCATAATGAGACATTTAAATATCGTTTATCCATACATCTGTGGCGATATATACTAAATCTACATTTAAAGCTCAGTTAATAAAAATTATAAAGAAAGGCAAATGACAAGCAACTTTGCTCTTACTACTTGGCTCAATAAATTATACTGTTGTGTTAATTAAGTTTCTTTATTTTTTTGTATTCAAACGTAATACTGTATTTTTTTTCTTTTTAAATTTAATTTGTAGTCCGTTCGCATATATTAAACTTACCCTAGTTAATTAGGGAAACCTATTATTAGCCATAGAATACTGTAGAACACAAATTATGTAATTTATTATATGTATCGCTGTTGGTTTTCTAAATAAATAAATATATTTAATCGCTCCCAAACAACAAACGCGATTTTTTTGTCCTTTTTAATAGATAATGGTACAGAACCCTTCGTGCGCGACTCCGCCTCGCACTTAATTTATTTCATGCTCACACGGTTATTTGCACGACACCTATGCCTAAAATACAGAATAATGATTTCTGAAGTTTACGCGAGTATTACACATTTTAAATAAAACTACTTACAATCTAGTATACTACCACCGGATCGGAACACGGCCACACTGAGAAAGATCCGGCAAGAAAACTCAGGTGTTCGAAACGTCGGGTAATCAAAAATCAAAAACAAACGCGATAAAATTCGTAAAATAGTTCTATTTAAAACCTAAAATACAGTTTAAAATTTTTTTGTCTGTCTGTCTGTTTGTTTGTTTGAGGTCAATTTTCAAAACGGTTGTATCGATTTTGATAATATTTTACTACCAGGTAGCTCTGTCTGGATAAGGAGTAACTTAGTAGGTTTTAATTTAGTAGGCTGTATTTTATCCCGGTATTACCACTGGAACGATGCGGGTAAGGCCACTGAAACCGAAGCGAAGCCGGGTTGCAATCATAAAGATTCAATAATTATTTATTAATCATTAAAACTATATTACAATTAAAAAAGATGATGATTGCTCAAATGCCCAATTTATGAAATACTAGCAACCCGCCCTCGCTTCGCTTCGGTTTCAGTCGTCTTTCCTGCGTAGTTCCCGTTCCCGTGGGAATACCGGGATAAAATATAGCCTAGGTTACTCCCTGATATTATAGCTTTCCATTGGTGAAAGAATTTTTGAAATCGGTCCAGCCGTTTTGAAGATTACCCGGAACAAACAGACGGACAGACAGACAATAAAAATGTAAAATGTATTTTAGGCATATGTATACATATGCCTAAATGCATAAATGCATATATAGTGCAAATAACCGTGTGAGCATGAAAAAAGCCTATTATTTTGACATTACAAACAGACACTCCACTTTTATTTATTGGTATAGATCTATATATATCTGTTTGTAATGTCAAAATACTGGGCTTTTTTCATGCTCACACGGTTATTTGCACGACACCTATGCCTAAAAAGTTAGTTTAAATTTGTCTGTCTGCTTGTTTGTTTCAGATAATCTACAAAACGGTTGGACCGATTTTGATAATATTTTTAGTTGTCTATATAAGGAGTAACTTAGGCTATATTTTAACCCAGTATTCCCACGGGAACTACGCGGTTAGGCGACTGAAACCGAAACGACGCGAGGGCGATATGAATGTGTTAAATTTAACTTCTCAAAAATCACGTAACACTTATCCATCAGATTATTTAAAATCTAACTAAATATAAAGTCTAAAATTATATAATTTTTTTTATATATTTTATTTAGATAATTGTTTTAGTCATCAGAAAAAGAATTTTCACCTGTCTTGTGATATGTCGTAGAGAAACAATTTGAAATCGCATACGACAACGAATTGTCTCATCCATCCTTTCTTCACCCCACCTGGTTTAGGTACCTGTATAACAAAAATAAATATTTACAAAAGCAATCGAACTGTGCTTCTCTTACACTTAAATACCATACTGCAGATTAATCAAGTAAAACTTAGTGGTGAAACAGGAGGCCTACATTTGGATGCAGGCTTCCTTCATGTTGGACGGCGATATGTTGAATGATTATGATGACGATAATATTTAAATGATGGTAATTTAAAAAAACTAAAAAAACAAGGTAAATGATTCCTCTATTTTTTTTTAATGATTTATGACGGTCATTTCGTGTTCATAATCGATAAAAAAATATCGAAATATTTTTACGACCTGGCAACACCTATGTCACTTAGATATATTCAAATCACATACCTAAGTTCATTTGTATGACTGTTAATTATTATTTTTAATGCCAGGGTATGAGTTACCCTAAAATTAATTCTGAGAATGTATAAAAATAAGAATGTATAAAATGTCAATTTAGGATAGTTTGTATTTGTTTTAATCCCATTGTCAAATGAAAAAGACCTGGTTTTGGCAGTACCCCTTTTGCGCGTTAGCTGATTCAGTCTATGCTAAGGTCTATCTGAAATCACTCTATGGTAAGGTTTATGAAAAAATAAGCCTGTAACGATAAAGGGGCCATAACAAGTAGTTGATAAATAGTTCATGAAATACTTTTCGACTGTGTGGTTACCTTGACATATCCCTCGTAGGCGGTGCCTTGTCCACGAGCAGGATCTATGCCTAATGGGCGGCGCGTGCGTTCAGCGGGCAAAGGGCAGCGTGGAGCTACCCGCGCGCAACACCATGTATGCACGGCTAGCCCGCAAGTCTCACAGACAACACCTTGCCGTGTCAGACCAATCTGTTAAACACCCATAATATTGTTAGTCATTTTAAACAATTTTTGTAGGCTCTTCAGGTCGCCTGAAGCAAAACTTACCATGAGCGATGTACAATGATTGCATTTGGTGGGACTGCTAAAGGTTCTCACTAGAAACTGGTGCACCTTCTGTTTGCCTGGTACTGTGGGTCCTATTGATGGGTCCTGGACATAGAATACAATTTATAAGTAAAAAGAAATGGAAAATTAAAAAAAAAATATATAACTAATTTTGTAGAGGGTAGATATGAATCTCTATAATAACGATGACTTGTTGGACGTAAGACATCTTAGTCAACCCTTGATCAGTAACGCTGTAAAGTATTCGAAACGTCGGGAAATCAAAGAATCAAATACAAACTCAATAAAATCGGTTTTATTTATAACTAGCAACCCGCCCTCGCTTCGCTTCGGTTTTAGTCGTTTTACCCGCGTAGTTCCCGTTGCCGTGGGAATATCGGGATAAAATATAGCCTAGTTTACGCCCTGATATTATAGCTTTCCATTGGTGAAAGAATTTTTGAAATCGGTCCAGCCGTTTTGAAGATTACCCGGAACAAACAGACAGACAGACAAAAAATTTTTAATCTCTATTTTAGGCATAGGTGTCGTGCAAATAACCGTGTGAGGATGAAAAAAGCCTATTATTTTGACATTACAAACAGACACTCCAATTTTATTTATTGGTATAGATGTTTTATTTATAATGGACCTCCGTTAATGGTAACCGAAATTATCGGATATCCAAAATGAAAATATAACCGAAACCGATACAAATGTTTTGGATATTTTCGGATAGGGTTGGTGTCTGTATGAAACATATGACAGCTTTTCTATCTACGAGCCGACCTGACAGCCTAAACATAAGCCTCTCTAAAGGGAAATAATGCAATAATCACCACAATTAGCTAAATCGTTTTCCAATGCAGTACAAAATCAATGTCCGTAACCGCAATTGTCGGATAATCCGCAATAATTATATACCCGTAACCGATATAATGTCATCCTAATATCCGTGACAGTATCCAGATCCGAAACATCATATCCATAACATCGCATTTTTTAGGGGGCCATGGATAGCGCACCCACCACCCGGTTCCGTCCGGGGCGACGGAGGGGCGGCGCGCGGCCATGACCCACCCGAGGCACGTCGCCTTCGTCGTTGGGCCGACCATCGGTGCAGAACAACTTGTCTTCTGTGGTCGGCCCGACGGAATACCCCGGTCGCGGAGTACCCTCCCCTCATGACATTCCCCCTCGGAGACATCGGTCACCGTCGCGCGGTCATCCATAACATTTAATATTCGTGTAAACATCAGAAAACATAAGTGTTCTTACTGAGATAGCTCATTCAATAATTTGATAACGTAGCTAATACTCACTGTTGACATTTCACTTGGGGAACTCTTGCTGGAAGCAGGCGAGGCGGCTCTCTGTTCCAATTCATCTTGTAATTCCACGGAACCACTTAACGCGCCAGATTGTTGAGATCCATACATTAACTGGATAAGATAATGCATATAATTGTTAAAAAAAAGAATTGTTCGCCTGTAAAATCGATTTACGGACCATAAATTTATGTGATAACGTCATGTGAAAACATTGATGAAAAATTGCACACTTTTATGAATTGAATTATTACTGAATTTAATTATTTTGTGTTATATTATGTTTATTTTGTTTTAATTATGTTGTATTCAAAGAAGGAGTTTATTATAAATTACAATTTTATCGATAAATTAAGATTTATTTTGCATGCGTTAATTCAAATATTTTTTTACTGAGACTGAGTCACAAGTCGAACGCTTAGGCTAATCGTGCCTCTCTATCGCTTGCACGCTCCTCTCATGCGGAACGTGACAATGAGTCATGTTTATTCGGGCGCGCAACCTACGTTCATAGCTAAGACGTTATCACAACAAAAATTGTTTAAGGAATTTTATGGCAAAGATTAACATAGACTAATGGTCTATGACAAGACTTCATTGATTAATTAATATTTATTTTAAAATAGTTATCACTTTTACTCCGTCACCACACGGAAAAATTATACAACTATAATTAGCTTATACATTAAAGAATTATTCAATATTAATATTACAGTAACTTTTGATAAGTAAATGAATTCAACATTCAACGAGTGAGTTAGAAAACTATTAGTTTTTAGAAATATGTAATCTGTTAATGATGTTGAATAATACAAGCATTGTTAGTCAAATTATATATTATTTACAATTGAGTTACATAATTATGTTAGGCGCTAGTACAGCAGAAATGTTGTATTAGCAGAAAGGTAGAGCAAGTTTTCTTTTATATTAGATACACTTTACCGAAATAAATACTTTAAAGATAAGGCATAACTAATTTATTAATGTTATTATAAAACAAAAATAACAAAAGAAAAAAATCAGGTCATAGCTTTCAGTTCACACTCCTGCATGGCTTGCCTAAGTGGTCACATAAGTATAACCAAAACAACTTATTTACTTCTCCCGTTTATGTATCGCATAAATAACTTTGAAAGTTTGATTCATTTCCAAGCAATTGCAAAATAAGTTTTGTAGTGTCCGACTGAAATTTCAGTTTAGGTTTCGGCCAAAAAACAGGTCTTATGTCCATAAATCTTACAGTTTTAGTTATTTATTTGTGTCTGCGCGTCGTGAATTTCGGAATTTGAGGTAATTGCTTCAAAACAGGTATATTTTGTTTCGCTATTTACGTGAAGTAAGTTCACAAATTATCGAGAACATTTTTTAACGTTGCAATTTTTTAGAAATAAGGCAGTAAAGAGTGGCTTATTGCCTATGTTTATTATAAATCGAAATTATTTTGTTTTTACAGTTGTCTCAGTTTCATTTTATGTTTATATTAGTGAAGAGTAAAAGCTGGCTGATTGTGATAGACTATATATTTTTATTCTCCTTGTTTTACCATCTTACTACTAGACACCGCAGCAGGGTTCATCCATTTCACCTGGAAATGTTATGGTCTTAAACTGTACGTTTCTAGCGATCATTTTTCCCACGTACGTGCAAGCTCTGAAATGAACTACCTGCTGCTGTGTTACCCGAGCATGACATGCCTTTCTTTCATTGAGGTTTAAGAAGAGCATTTTCTTCACGGTAGACAACGGCCCAGCTGTGCGCCTGGTATTACAGAGATCAATGTGCGCCAGTGCTCGTTTGCTCCCAACGGCAAAAAAAATACTGATCTTATAATTTACACAGAAGCTTCGGCTTTGGCCGAAACCGAGACAGAAGCCGAAAATCAGTTCCGGTTTCGGCCGTAAAAAGTAGTTTCGGTCGGACACTAAAGTTTTTTTATTTTTTGTTATGGAACAGCAGTTGCACGTCTAAAATATCTATTGTTAAGTTTCACCTTCGTGCATCGCAAAAATAGTATGATATATGGCGCAGATCGCGTCATTTCTCGCATTCGTCTGTTTTATAAGCCAGAGAATAAAATTAAACTTGTGTTTTTCTTAACTATAACTTCTTTACGTACGCTCGACTTGTGGAGTAAGCTTGTGAATGTGTAAGAGCGTATATAATTATAAAGGGTTTTTCAACAAGAACTTTGTTTTCTAAAACAAAATAAAACAAGAAATTTACATGAAGATGATTCAAATTTTAATTGTATTACGAAGAGAAAAGTTCGGCAATTATGAATGAAAAATAATATCTGGCAAATGTCCACCACGACCAACCTGAGAGATGTCGATTCTTTCATCGAAGTTTTTAATCACTTTTTGGCAAAATGGGGGGTCTATCACATCACGGAATTTGAGTTTCAAGGCTGCAATCGATTCGATTGGCTCCGTATAGACTCTGTCCTTAACATAGCCCCACAAAAAATAATCCAGTGGTGTTAAATCACACGATTTGGCTGGCCACATAACAGCTGATTTTCGAATAGGCCAAATTGAGTTGTTCAACAAGAACTCAATTTTGGCCTATTATTGATGATGTGGATATCACTGGCATGTGGTTTCAACAGGACGGTGCCACATGTGACACATCCAATGAAACGATCAATTTATTGCAAACCAAATTTCCCGATCGCATAATTTCACGAAAATCAGCTGTTATGTGGCCAGCCAGATCGTGTGATTTAACACCACTGGATTATTTTTTGTGGGGCTATGTTAAGGACAGAGTCTATACGGAGCCAATCGAATCGATTGCAGCCTTAAAACTCAAAATCCGTGATGTAATTAACGAAATAGACCCGCCATTTTGCCAAAAAGTGATTAAAAACTTTGATGAAAGAATCAACATCTGTCAGCGTGGTCGTGGTGGACATTTGCCAGATATCATTTTTCATTCATAATTGCCGAACTTTTCGTAATACAATAAAAATTTGAATCATCTTCATCTAAATTTCTTGTTTTATTTTGTTTTCGAAAACAAAGTTCTTGTTGAAAAACCCTTTACGATTCAAAATACAACTGCATATAAATATAAAAAAGTAATACCTTTGCATTGCAACAATGCTGATTTCTGTATCGGTACTGCAGCGACATCTGTGCGAGCAACATATAAAATAAAGCGTGGCAACATAAAAAGATTAAAGCTTATAGTTTTACTCAGTACATTGTGTTTTAAGAATTTATATAGCCTATTTATTATCCATTTATTTAGGGTGTAAGCAGACAATTAATTGAAACATTGCTTAGAATTTGAGCTTTACGAAGAAACACTATTCTCAATGAAAACACAATGTATTGATTAAGTAACCAAAAGTATTCTGTCACCTTGAAAATTAGATACAAAAGAAGCATAAAAACATGTTTCAGGGTTTAACCGTTTCCAAGTTAATACTTTCACAAAGAAATAGCATATAGAGTACAAAGAAATTTGTACTCTATATGCTATACTTAGAGTTCAAATTTCTTTATACATAAAGATATGATGATGAATGCACAAAGAATATAACGCAACATCACCCCTTACTTTTCTTTGGGAGTTCGAAAGATCAGTGTGCTTACTCTTGAATCTCGATTACAATCCTAAATCCAATCGCAGGTCGAATTTGAGCAATTTGGTACTCTTGAATGCGACACTAGCCCACGATTGGAATCAAATTCGGTGGAATTTTTTTAAACTAAATAAATTAGACTCTCGTCGATTAAGTCAAATATTTGCTACTCCCGACGTGATTTTGACGTAGTTTAAAATCGTTAATATTGCACAATTTCAAGAAAGCGTCTTTGTGGTGATCGAGTTTGGTAACGTTGTTAATTTAAAGTAATAAAATACGACACATTTTGTGAAAATAACAACGGCAAATGCGAAAAATAAATTCTCGATTTTGTTTAAGAGTACCAAATATAAGTTTGGTGAGATTGGAATTGAATCGGATTCGAAATTAGAATTGATTTCAAGGGTAAGCCCACAGGTATGGGAGCGCCAGTATTTTTTTCTCTTTAAGAAAAAATAGAAAAATGGGAGCAGCAGTATAGTGACCAATAATACTTTCCTGGAAAACTTCAACTACGACTTTCAACCAGTATGCTTAATAGTTAAATTGGCGCGATAGATTGTCTCGACTTATACAGGATGACTGGTAAAAGATTGTACATATTAAAGGAGGCTATTCAGTACTCGATTCTGATACCGAATATATAAAAAAATTGACATATGACCCTTATCTATCGTTTGTTTCAATATGTAGGTACAATATTTTACCAGTCATATTGTATAAGTCCCAATGTTTGGATAAAGTCCCCTCCATAATAGGAGGGTAATGAAGTAACTATGCTGATTAGAGAGGTCGGTATAGGATTTTGTTTAGAGTTTTCTTTCTCTATATGATGGATTGTGTTTTTGATATCATCATTTTGGCTCATACAAGTCCAGCAGTAGGCCGCTGGACTCGAGCCTCCTTCACAATAGGAGGAAAATTGACCTTACTAAACCATGCTGATTAGACAGGTTGGTATAAGGTTTTGTATCGAGTTTACCATCTCTTGAATAAACGTCATATGCGTAATACATCCCTTAGTCGTTTTGCGACACCCACGGGGGTGTCGTCGTGCCCCATAATATTATGAATTTCCCAGGAAAATACTACTAGCTATAGTCTTGATGATCCCTCAGCCTGCTCTTACGCAGACCATATTAGAAAATAAGAAGTGATAATCACTTATGCCATGAAACACGCTTCACCATAATTAATAAAAGCAAAACGTCGTGTGTACAGCGAATCTATCAATATAAAGCGCACCTTCTGCTCGTTTATAGATGCCACATTGTCGTAGTGCCGTTCCGCCGGTGCATCCTTCAGGAATTGATCTAAGTAGCTCATTTGGGACGGCGGCCGGTCCAAGACTGAAATGGTAGAAGAAATTGTTAATACATTTATATTATTATTATTTTTTTTCTAATGTCCTGTACCAAGGAATTAGTAAGCTCATGTAAGAAATCAATCATGACTTTAATTAAAATCTTGCGTATATAAAAACATATTTTATATAAACATATTAATTAAAATTAAAACCAAGTATATTTTATATAAACATATTAATAAAAAATGAGGTACAGAACATTGGAAACTGTACAATGGGAAGCTAAAATTAATATTAAACATATGGATAATATTTAATATAAATTACAAAGGGGCATTATGTAATAAAACACTTAAACCAAAAACCCAACCCAAAACCAGGTTCACAAACAATGAATTAAAAGTTACAGTATTAGAAATATGGAGGGGACAGTCGAGCACAAAGTATAATAGCTAAAAAATAATAGTAATTCCATTAAAACTATCTTTACTTTTATTAAAATGTCTTAATTAAGTAAACGAATTATAAAATAAAGAAAATCCATGACATTCAAGTCACGGTGTCCTATAATATCAAAAGAAACGGCAAAATAATTTTTGTAAATATTGATTTAAAAATTAATCTATTTGTATTAAAAATAGTAAATATTTTATGCATATACTTTTACTAAGAAAATAAGCCGAGAAGTAAAAAAATATTGATGCTGTTTAAGGATCCTTGATGAAGCTTTCTAAGTCTTTGTACCGTAACTATCATGGTTACAATTTGGACGTATAGGTTATGACTATTTCGCAAATACCGCCTATTATATCTTAACATGTGCATCTACTAACAGAATGGAAGCAACCTATATAGGAACTTGATTAGTAATTAAAAATTAATATCCAAACACCTCAAGCTTAACAAAAACCGTAGTATAAAATTTGTCACTTTTCACTTTTGTTTTCGTTGATTTATTAAACTTTTAATCATGTTCTATTCGAATAATCATAATATAAATTTCCTTTTAAATTAGACTAAAAATTTAAAGAGTTATATTAGAAATACAAGACACTATCATTATTTTCCCTATGTCTACTTATTGGCGGTAAAAAGTATGATATTATAAAGAAATATAAAATATATTAATTTTTGTGCTCGACTATACGTGGTCACGTTTAGTCGGTAAAAGACTGGGTCTATTGACATGCACAGGACGTTTACAATAGACAATGTACAAACTACGCGTACACTCAGCACACAAGCCCTTACAAAAAAATATATTATTTTAAAAATATTTTACGCCCAAAAGCTGATTAAAGTAAAATTATAACTATATTGTTGGACTTTTGGGCTATGTAAGTAGTTAAAAACCAATCATACGAATCAGATGCCTATATTAATATACAAATGAAGCATAGACAAGGAGAATCATCGTTACAAACTCCATATTAAAATTAAGGTCATATTTTTTTATTTTTATACCATTAAACCGTAAACGTTAATTTTTAAACTACACGAAGCTACCGATTCTATTGTCACTAAATTTTCTGAAGTAGACTATACAAAGTCCACTTTGAAAGTCTAGCTATAGTAGTAGCTAGTATAAGCTTAAATAACAACACTTAATGTTGTTAGTCTTGAAATAATTTAATTTAATTACAGGATCACAACAGTTCGATATTATCTCATCAGAAAGCCAAGTTCAGCAGTATTGATAGGCTTATTCAATGATGAATAGATATTCATAACAGTATAATTTTAAATCGCTTAAGCAAGAGAAATTTTGAGTAACAACAAAATCGTCAGAAAAACTTTCCACATCAATGCTGCATCGATAAATTAGCATCTTAAAAAACTATGAGAATTTTTACGTTAATCAGCACCCAAAAACCAAAATTAATTTAATAAGTTAAATAATATAAAGCTATAGTTTTGCTACCCATACACCATATAACAATAAAATAACTATATATTAAACCTATACAGCTCTAAAAATAACCTAAAATTACTGATCAGGACTCGTGTGCCGACGTAAAAAAAAGGATTTACAAAAAAGTCGATAAACAAAATAGGTTTACAATTAAAAAAAACAGATTAGTCAAATACCTACGCTTATACAAACAAGTGTTAAAGGAAAAAAAACCAATCGCTTAGCGCGTTATGTGAAATGAATGGACTTAAAACACCAAGAATGTTAGATGCCTTGGTTTCGGGTTCTAATTTTTCATATTTTTTTTTGTCACATTCATGCCACCGCAATAAGCTCAAGCAAAAGCGAAGCGATTTGCAACAAAAGAAAGATCGTTTCATATTGCATATGTTTTTAATTAATTTTGAAAGCAATATCACTGTTTTCGAGATTGTTATTAATTTTTTTCTTCCAAAACGCTAATAAAAATAAATTATAATTAATTTAAATATATTTGCATAATAAATTATCATTTACTAATTACTTTAAATATACACAAAAAATACAATTAAAAAAGAAAACCGATAAAAGGTTTATATTATAAATTGTCTATAAAATTGCCGCCAAAATTGACCAAAATATAGACATACAACGTTAATATTACTTACATCAGACCTCCTTCAACAGAGCTGAATTGAGAGAAATCTGTATTTTTTTAACTGTGCAATCACTGAACAATGATATACAACAATGATATTATACATACACAAATCCAATCACAAATAAATTTTTAATTTTTTTATATTAATGGAAGTTAGTTCACAAAATGGACTATGGTTGAATCTCAAAAGTCAATTGATTAAGATTTTTTACAATATTAATCTCGTAAAACAGTGACATTTTTATGTTAAAATTATTAATGAAAACAATTTCCCTTGACACTTGCTCGTATTTACAAATGGAACGAAGACAAAATGAAACTAGATAGAATAAAAAAAAATACTAAGTACGCAGCACAAAGACTTTAAGGATAAAACTTACACCTTTAAATGGAAAACAGTAACTGTTGTTAAATAGCTTACACTTGGAAAAAAAGAGTATTAAAAATTACATGGTTATAATGGTTTTACGAAAATAGTTTGCCGTGTGGTAACGGAATAAGAATACGGTTCACCACCCCCTCTCTTACCAGTCGTAAAATATGGCTAAGGGATGTGTTATGCAGATAGTGTAATAAAAAGAGAAGAAAAATACGACGTAAAATTCTAGCACGTCTGACTATCGCAGTATAGTAGGTCAATTTTCCTCTAATTGTGGAAGAGACACGAGCCCAGCGTTCAGACTTATATGGGCTGAGATGATGACCATAATGACAGAAAAATTCAATAGAAAAGAAAATACCCTTTCGTAAGAGACTAATAATAGTAAGTCGATGTCACTATGACTGCATAAAAAGGGAAAAAAGAAACAAAACCCTATGCGTTATCAGTCTGATCAGCTTCTTCATTCAGCATTCTTGCTATAATTTCATTGTTAATTGTGTCTAAAGTATTAGAATACAGTTCACCATCCCCTATCTTTATCGTACGTATCGTAAAAGACAACTAAGGATTATAATATGCATTTAACAACGTCCAAATGGGGGAAGTGTTTTGGGCTTGGACTCTAAACACACTAGTAATCATAATGCAAGTCATATAAGAATTGCTTAGTTAAAAAAATATTTGGCTAAATTACTCAAGATTAAACAGTTTTAAGAAATTCACAAAATATAAAGTATATTAAGATTTGACTTTTTAATTTTGACTGCACATACATAATGATCAAGATATCGACCTGCAGTGCCAGTGTAGTAGGTTCATTTCCCACTGAGGACAATACGTTACATACAATTAACAATTTATATGAGACTGGGTGTAATTCGTGTCCTTTATATTCCATGTTTGTAGTCCCACACAATATAAGAATTATTTACTTAGTGCTGCTTGTAATTAAAAAAAAAAAATAAAATTAAGCTTCCATTTAGTAAATTATAACATGTATTATGTACCTACACGGTTAATAAATTATTCCATAAGATTATGGCAGTTAAAATATACCAATGAATCCCGATAAGAATTTAAATATGTAGCTGTAAAAAGCGCTTTTATAACAACAGTTACTGTTACGTGGGACAAGATAACACACAAGTCACATACGTTGATCTACTTCTAGAAGATTTAATATCTAAATAAACGAACCGTTCTCTTCTTTGCCGCTCCAGTATGTCGACGATTTTGCTGATCCTTGCTTCGCTGCTTGCGCATAACTTTGTGTTTTATTGTTTCAATAATAAAGACATTTTTTATTAACACTTTTGAGTATTAGGACCAATTGATTTTACGTATATGAATTCTTGACTTAGAGGTAACAAAAGATAAAATAAAAACTAATAAAATACAACATAACTTTTAATAACTTAATTTACGACACTGTACAGGGTTCGCTTAAACTAGTACAGTTGTGTATAGATATATAAATTAAGAAATAAAAACTCAAAGAGGCCTGCTGAACTTAAACAAGGGCGTTAATCCTATAGATAGTATCTATGGTTAATCATATGAGCATGGGTTAAATGAGAATACGTATATTTTTTTACAAAAATTGTCAGTCCTAACTGAAACGTATTCTAGAAGAGCCAGGCTGTCAAATAACATGAAAAACGCCATCGAAATCAAGTTAGCAGTAACGGTAGACCCGCTCAATAAACAGAATGACGTTTCACCATTCTGTTTATAAGAGCTTATTATATATTGACTATAAGTATATACGTTCTATAAGTATATACGTATTATATATTAGTCCTCCGCTTATTAATCCGCCCTCGCTTCGCTTCGGTTATAGCTTATAGTCGTTTTACCCGCGTAGTTCCCGTTCCCGTGGGAATACCGAGATAAAATATAGCCTAGTTTACGCCCTGATATTATAGCTTACTATTGGTGAAAGAATTTTTGAAATCGGTCCAGCCGTTTTGAAGATTACCCGAAACAAACAGACAGACAAAAATTTTTTAATTGCTATTTTAGGCATAGGTGTCGTGCAAATAACCGTGTGAGCATGAAAAAAAGCCTATTATTTTGACATTACAAACAGACACTCCAATTTTATTTATTGGTATAGATATACGGGGACGTTCTCAAGAAAGGCCAGGTTAGGAGTACTCTGAACCAAAGAATATGTATAAGGAGATTAATGAATGTGGAGGAGGCGAAAGTGGCATGTCAAGATCGTAGCAAGTGGAAAGAAGTGGTCTCTGCCTACCCCTATGGGAAAGAGGCGTGAGTATGTATCCGAATGCTTAACGACAGCAATTAATCCAGTTAATCGAGTTTCTACTGTGTTAGCATATAGCAATCGAGGTTCTTTAGGACGTGAGGACATGTAGCCGGTATATTAAACAAAAATGTTAAAATTATCCGTGTGGTGACGGAGTAAGAATAGTATTCACCACCCCCTCTATTGCCCGTGGGTGTCGTAAAAGACGACTAAAGGATATGATATGTATATAATATCTATGCAAGAGAAGGAACATTCGAAACAAAACCAACATGTCTGACCAGCGTGGTATAGTAGGTCAATTTCCCTCCCATAATCGAGGCGGCTCGAGCCCAGCAGTGAGACGTACATAAGCTGAGATGATGATTAAACAAAAATATTAAAATTTCATCAATTATAACTAAGAACCATATCGATCACGTCAGCAAATTAGACAAAAAATATACTGCATCACAATCGGTCCATTCGTTTAACAGCTACGACGTTAAAGTCGGACATACAGATCCACAGATACACAGGCACGTCAAACTCGTATTTTTTTGTATCAAGTCTTAAACATAAAGAGTCCGGCGAACATCGATAACGAAACGCCCTATATCTATTACCAACGCCTGTGTTCATTGAGCAGACTCCTTTAAGAAATTAAATGCATATTAAATGTGACGACGATAACTTAGAATTAAAAACATAAATAACGCAAAGAAAGGAAAATCGTTGTCATAGATTAAAGACCGTGCATTGACATTTTGATAATAGATAACTATTATAATTGCTTATTATAATTGCTTGTAAATAAATAAATAAAATAAATAAAATATTTAAAAATAAAGTTTCACATAGAAATTGATGGCTTATTTTTAAAATTTGGTGAACTACCATCAATATTTGAAAGTAGTCCATCAAAGTTTTCAAATTTTAATGGACTACTTTCAAAGTTGGGTGGACTACTTTCAAAGTTTGATGAACTATTTTCAAAGTTTGATAGATTATTTTCAGATTGAATCGGACTAAAAAATCCTGTATTATCATTCATTTCTTTACAGCAAAGTTTGTAAGGAAAACAAAGAATGGAAACCAGTAGAATGGTTTAGATAACAGTTGAATCCTGCGACAACAGGTGACGCTGCGATCGATTTCAAAGATTTTTATTTATTTTGCATTCCTACAGAACAGCATCTATTAAATTCAGCTATTATCACTAGAAAGGACTCAAATTTTGAATATAAATCCATATAAATCCAAAGTTATACCGAGGGAGCCAGTGTGGTTGTATAAGAAATTACTGGGTTGTTGTGGAGAAGGCCCGAGCCCAACAGTGGGACGTATGTGGGCTGCGATGATGATGATGATGTGGAGCAAGCTCATACTCAAAGTACATACGAATTCATTACTGAGCTTACTGGGCCAATAAATTGACTATTTTTTTTAAAGTTTATCGAATATATTATTAGGAGAATATATTATCGAATATATTATATGGCTGATCCATATAATATAATATAATATATATATATATATATATAATTCACGATAATTTTAATACTAAAATATTATTAGGAGTGACAAACATATTTTTTTGAAAATTTGTGACCTTAATATTAACATGTCTATCGTTGCATTTTTTGCATTTTTTAACGGAATTGGTTTTTCGCTCCTAAATTCCAAAAACATCGAGCCAGCTGTGTTGCTTGTATAGAAAAAAAATAAAATTAGTCGATTTGGTTGGCCCATTGTAGTATTATGAATACGTCTTACTGTTGGGATGAATTGTAGAGAGAAAATATAGTTTATCTGAATCGATTTGAGTTAAAGAAAATTTTAGATCCGAGATCCAAGAATATGAATGTATTAAAAGGTGTAAATAAAATAAAGAGATTACACTGAAATTGAGCGTATTGAACAAATATCGTTTCATAATTATACAAAATCAATTGTAAGAAAAATATTCCATGTGGTAACGGAGTAAGAATATAAGTCACAAGATAAATTAGAGCATACTTTATCTTGTCTAGGATTGTAGTAAAAGGCGAATATGGCATTAAATACGTAAATAATCTTTAGACAAGAAAAGAAAAAAAAACCTATAGCTACCTGTCTGACTAGGGTGTAGTAGGTCATGCCTATTATGGAGGAAGCTCGATGCCAACAATAAGACGTATACGAGCTGAGATGAGTCGAATTTTAAGATTGAAGAATGAGAGATCGAAATTATGCCTGAATGTCTGGAACACCGTATATGTAGTAGTAAATGTCTAGAAAACCACAACAGTATTATTGGAACACTACACCATTAAAGATAAATAAATTAAAAATGCACGGTCTCAAATCTTAACATAACAAAAAAAAAGCGAAACAAAATCTGAATGAGATTCTACAGTCCAACTAATAGAAAAAAAACCTTACACTAAGAATAAATAAATAAAAATATTGTGCTGTCAATATTTTTGACAATCGACCAAAAAAATAATTATAAAAATTGACATTGGTAATAAATTGCAAAAAAATGGTTATATAAAATCCCATTTAAAAAAATGTTAAAAATTAAATCCATATTTTTTTTATTTAAATCCAATTTGAAATGGATTTTATATTTTTAATACACTTCCTCCTATACACTTCTCGATACGCATATATACATTTCTTATACGCATATATCTCTTAAATTAAATAAAACATGTTAAACCAAATTCGATTGTAATGACTAGCTCGAACGGTTGAGATTCGTGTAAAGTTTTAAAAATCTTTGGCAATCAAATGTATTACGACTAGACTAACACACCAAGACTAGAACAGATTACACTTTGGTGAGATTATATGTTAAAGTATATTAAAACATAAGCTTCAATAAAATTAAAATTGTTTATAAAATTATATAAAAATTTTGAGCACTAATTACTACAATTCATCATTTTTATATTACACAATAATAATTTATTTCAGAATAACAATGGATTCGAATTTTAATAATAGAATTGATTAATTAGTATTCCAAAACCACGACAGAACTCATGGGGGGGAATTTGCGGGTGACGTGACCGGTGATTAGTCCGTCACCCGCGGAGAGGCTGACTGCACGACGGCGACCGACGTCCCGGGAAGGGGACATCGCGTGGAGAGGGTACCAGGGTACCCACAGGGTATTCCGTCGGGTCGACCACGGAGGCCAAATAACTCGGCCCCGGTGGTCGGCCCAACGACGAAGGCGACATATAATGAGTGGGTGGGGCTGCGCGCCGCCCCGGACGGCAGGGGCGCTAACCGTAGCCCACCCCAAAAAAATGAGGGGGAATTTAAAAAGCGTGTTTTTCATTTTTACCGTTCTAAATTAAATATAGCTACCCTATAAAACACTCTTTTTAACATAACGATTTCTGACGTTTACGCGAGTATTATACATTGTAAATAAAACTACTGTCCGGATTTTATCGCGTTTGTATTTGATTTTTGATTGCCCGACGTTTCGAACACTTCACTCCAGTTAAGTGAATAGTATCACTATTAACAGTTCTTCAAAAACACACTAATATCAAGGGTCATTATACCGAGTCATGTATATTAGGGATGTGACTTGGAGAGAAAATAATTCGATTAAAAATAAATAATCGATTATAAAATAATCGATTTTTGTCTCCTAACAGAGGATTATGATAACATTGTTTTTTTTTTAGGAAATTTGAGCTTTGTTTTCTAATATAGTATGAAACACTGCACGCAGTATCGTGATGACCTTTTTTTTAGGAGGTCTGGCAGTGAAATAATCGATTAATTTTAATATAAAAATAATCGATTATAATCGATTTTTTAGTATTTTGACAATCGAATATAAAAATGATTATTACAAAAAAAATAATCGATTAATATAAAAATCAATTATTTTTCACATCCCTAATGTATATCCTATACCGGGCCGAACATGTAAAAGTATGTAATTAAAAAGTTACAATAAGTAACTATTAGCTGCCTGAGAAAAATAATTGACAGCATTTCATTTGTTTTTTGTCTGGGTATAGCTGCTAGCCGCAGATAGCTTTCACAGCTTAGTCCGGACAATTGGTGAGCAATGAGGGCTCTCAACCCGGATTGTACTTTATATTCAAATAGCTTTTATATACACAGTGTGTGTGGTGAGGGGCTAAGAATACTAACAAGCCTAATATGACTTGACGCGGCATCGAATAAAAAGTATCGATACTGTACTTATGAGTAGTATCGGAAACAAGTATCGTACTCATAAAAGTATCGATACTTCAAAGTATAGAGTACTTTTCATCATTGCCGGATTGTGATGAGCTTTTCGGTAAATTGTAGAGGAAAAGTGATTAATTTCCTACCAGCATGTTTTTTTTTTCACATAAAGCACCATCCTTAGGGGGTACCCATGATGACCTTATTTAGGCATTAAACATATGTGAACGTATAAAAATTCAAGTTTAAAATAAGTTATTTCTACGATTTAATCGATACGATACCTACCAAAAAGTACTCGATTAGTAAAACTATTGAATACAAAGTATCGAGTACAAAAGTATGGGTATCGAAAGAAAAGTAATCGATACCAAAAAGTATCGATACTTTTTTCGTGTCCTTAGGTTTGAGGATATCGTAAAACATGACTAAGAGGTTTATATCGGCTCGAGTCAACTCCATCTGATGCTGTCGGATGAATTACAATCCCAAGAATGATTGACATCAGTCAGGCGCCCGGTCATGAAGCCATTGCCAAATCTTGACATATTGCATAGATCCCATGTAATTAAAATAAGAGATGTGATTATGATAATGTATATATCATCGTTCTCCTAACTTCATTGTTCCCAATTTATATTATGATCTAAAATAAATTAAAGAACAAGTAAAAAAACCATTAATATCAACAAAAATATCCGAAAAATGTTTGCCCTGTCGTGGTTGTAGAAAAAAAATAACATAAATCAGTCGTATAGTTGATAAACAAGCACGGCAACACCCCATATACATGACGTCACGCCTATAAAAAACGGTATGTTCCGTCTCAACCATATCCGAACTAGCATTTCAAAAATCATTAACAGCACAATAAATGCACAAAATACATATATTAAAACAAACAATAAAGAAATGCGTTAAACGGAATAATAAAAAAGATAAATGCCACAAATAATACATGATCGTTACCATAGACATTATGAGCAAAAACGTTAAATTTTAAAACAAAAATTGATTTCGAATTTCGAATACGAATAACAATTTTTTTTTATTTGGAATATCAAATCACAGTTCCAATTTCAAAACACAATACAGTCCATAATTTAAGTGTTTTTTTTTTTTTAATTTTTAATAATGTTGTGCAGTTTATTTCCGTTTTTTTCGTCGCGGACGACGTTGGACTTTGTGGTGGGAGCCCAAGATTCCATTTGACGGTAAAGTGCGGTTATCGACGTGTTTGTGACGTCACAATAAAATTTTCGCATGTGTATTTGGGTAGGATTGTGCGGTAACATGTAACGAAAACAAAAAGAAATGGTGCACTAAATAAACATAGTATTACTCATTAAAAAAAAAATAAGCAGTGCTGGCAACCTCTAAATATATACGAAAAGAATTATACCATAACACTACAATTATACTGCAAAAAATAGAAACTACAAAAATAATTTTATTTATCAACAAATCTAAATTAAATTAATTAAATTTTTCTAATTTTTGCAGCAGCATCAAAAATATAAAATAAACCAATGATATTTTAATAGACAATTCTTAACTTTTAATGAAAAAAGTGGATATGTTTTATCAATATATGTTACATTGTACGATCATTCGGTAAATTGTAGTATATGACTGAATGCCCTTTACCGAATTGTAAGCTTATAATAACATTATAAATTCAAGCAGTATCCCTCGTTATTCCCTGAATACAAGGTGCCGATTGAGTCTTATAATTTTAAAAGACGATTCAGTCTTCTATCATCTCTTTTAGCAGTATTATTGGAAGAGAAAAGAAAAATAAGCTGAGTTTTTTGTCGGATCTTCTCGGCCGCGTTCCGATCCGGTGGTAGTTTAATTTTTTGAATAATTTGTTTTAATTTTGTTAATTTGACAATATGTAAGTGCCCACTCGGGTTTATGCATAATAAATGATTTGAATTCTTACAATGCAAATTTATTCTATGACCTGAATAAAATAAGCTTATTTTATTATCGCCGAGTAGTTTTGATTTTGTTGAATAGTTTATTCTAGAGAAATAGAAACGGGTAATGTCGTATAATATGGTAGGTTCATTCCATAACATCACTATGATGTTAAAACTGTATACTTTTTAAAGGTGCGTAACAGAAAATGGGTAATATTATTTTAAAATAGACGCAAACTCTCTTAAAACACTATTGCTTTTTAAAAGTTAGGTAGGTAGTTAACTCGTGATCGGGTGCCGCTTGTGGGATCTGGTCCAGCCATAATCATTTGAATTATATTAAGTATCTTGCAGTTCGAAGGGCATCACACTGGAGCTAGGTCTTACAAAACATGTATACAAATTTATATCTAGTAAGAAGAAAAAAAAAAAAAAATAATAGGCAAGCCCGCTGAGTTTCTTGCCGGATCTTCTCAGTAGCGGTCGCGTTCCGATCCGGTGGTAGTTTATTTTTATTGGATAATTTAATTTTATGTTGTAAAATTGACAATATGTAAGTGCCCTCTCGGGGTCTATGCATAATAAATGATTTGAATTTGAATTTGAAAAAGTTTGCGCTGTCCACAAAGACTGGGTCTCTGTATCTGGGTGTAATTTGCGTCCTATATTATACGTTTGTAAAGGTCCCTAACGTCATAAGGATTTATACCTAAGTTTAGGTTACAGTCTTTCAAAATAAAAACAATACTGTTTATGTACCAGTATAAAAAAATTTCAAACATGTCGTCATGAAGTGAAAATTCAATTCACTACCCTCTTTATTACTCATATTTTTTGTAAACTATGGGTATAATATGTTTATAATATATATGAAGGAGAAGGCAATCTCGAAATTACATTCTATACAAATACGTTTGATAAGCGTGATAGTTGGGTCAAATTCCTTCTAATTTGGAGGAGAATTGAGCTAGGGAATGGGACGTAGTAGGACGTAGGGGATTAGTCCGCCACCCGCAGAGAGGCCGACTGCGTGAGCGTGATGCCCTGGCGAGCAACACTGAAATGTTGTCGGGGCGTTATTAAAAGTGACGGTACCTCAAAAGAGTAACCTGCCGCGCCGACCACGGATGTCAAGGAATCGATATCGGTGGTCAGCCCAATGGTTATGGGATCGCGCGCCGCTCATCCGTAGTACCGGACAGTTTGGGCGGGCTGTAACCAGTGGGCTTACTTTTGAAATCAATTCTAATTTCGAATCCGATTCAATTCCAATCTCACCAAACTTATATTTGGTACTCTTAAACAAAATCGAGAATAAATTCTTCGAGTTGCCCGTTGTTATTTTCACCAAATGTGCCGTATTTTCTTATTTTAAATTAATAACGTTACCGAACTCGATCACCACAAAGACATAGTGAAACATTCACGATTTTAAACTCGAATGTATACGTCAAAATCACGTCGGGAGTAGCAAATATTTGATTTAATCGACTAGTCGAATACATTTAGTTTAAAAAAAATCCACCGATATCCGATTCCAATCGTGCGCCAGTGTCGCTTTCAAGAGTACGAAATTGTTCAAACAGGAGCTGCGATTGGATTTAGGATTGGAATCGAGATTCAAGAGTAAGCACATAGACCATACTCTACAAAAAAAAAGGAGGAATGGGACGTATATGAGCTGAAATGATGATATCAAGAACTGATTCATCTGATCAAAATGTTATGGCAATCGGCACCCGGTATGTATATATGTTATAAAGATTATATACTCACAGGAGTTGCCTGGCTGATGTGGTGCATCTAACCTCGCCTGCATATCTCGTATGTGCTGTTCCTTGCGCTTCATGTCGTGTGCGAGTGAATCCAGGCGTTGGCGAGTCTCTAACAGCTCTCTGTAAACATTAATATATCATTAGAATAGAACTACCTTCATATTATCGATGTCAACAATAACAAGAACTGAGTACTAGGTGGCTCGCCCACATGGCGATAAAAAGGTACGCGTATAGCAGGTCTTGGTGTTGCACGCTATTCCTTTCGTCGCTCTGGGATCAGGCAGGATATAAGTGTATAGCCTGTCCCCAGCGAATAAAAGACTATGCCGAGGATAACAAACAATGTTGAGCGGGGAGATCGGAAGAAATAACCAGTCACCGAAGATAGAGGTTCGGTACCATTGCTTAGACTTAATTGCCTGATGCCGCCCTAGCCAGGGCTGCGGGTGACCAGACCGGGGACTTTAGTCTGTCACCCGCAGAGAAGCTGACCGCGCGACAGCGACCGACGTTCCGGGACAGGGACGTCGAGAGGTGAGGGTACGCAATTACGAAGGCGATGTGGTTACGGGTGGGTTAAGGGCCCGCGCGCCGTCCTTTCATCGCCCCAGACGAAATGGACCCTAAAGGAACCTAATTGCCACTGACAGTATAGCTGTCAGTGGCAATTAGATATAGCAGGTAATAGAACAACACTTGAGATTCGAAACGATAGTGAGACCAGTAATAGTGGTTAGTTATACGACCGCGCGTAACAAACGATCGAGAAAGCTAGTAGACAGATATGTCCGACTATAAAAGAACTACACACTCTCGGCTACTCCATCCATCCGACGTCCTCGTCACGTCCTCGACGAAGAGGACGACAACATCACACTCGCTCAACAAAGAGCCTACACGGCCCGCGAGGCCTTAACAAATAAATATCCGCGGTTCCGCCCTCGCCGTCGAGGTGCGAAACCGCGCCGCGCAAAAGTCACTACTAAAAACGTGGGCACGCCCACTTTGCCTCCAGCGACGCCCCAAGCCGAGGTCCGTTCCCCACAGGGGGAGCCCTTGGGCGATGTCGCTTAGCATACTTTTCTCCGGGTTGAGAGCCCTCAGCGCTCACCCATAGTCCGCGTCAAGCTGTCAAGGCCATCTGCGGCCAACAGCTGTAAACACACAAAAAAAAAAAAAAAAAAAACGGCTACTCCAGTTCTGCCGTAATCATGACTCTTCTATACCAATAAATAAAATTGGAGTGTCCGTTTGTAATGTCAAAATAATAGGCTTTTTTCATGCTCACGCGGTTATTAGCACGACACCTATGCCTAAAACACAGATTAAAAAAAATTTGTCTGTCTGTCTGTTTGTTCCGGGTAATCTTCAAAACGGCTGGACCGATTTCAAAAATTCTTTCACCAATGGAAAGCTATAATATCAGCGCGTAAACTAGGCTATATTTTATCCCGGTATTCCCACGGGAACTACGTGGGTAACGACTAAAACCGAAGCGAAGCGAGGGCGGGTTGCTAGTATGACATAATTCCGATGTCGTTATTGAGTAAGAAAACATTTAACCACCTCCTATCTTGCCCGTGGATGTCGTAAAAGACTACTAACTACCCTTTATCTTTATATATAAACTAGCAGCGCCCTGCGGTTTTACCTGCAGTTCCTCTTCCCGTGGGAATATCCGGATAAACTATAGCCTATGTGTTATTCTGATGTGTAAGCTATATTATTGTGAAGTTTCATCAAAATCCATTCAGTTGTAAATAAAGTAGCTAGTAGTAAATGGTATGGCACATTATATTATCCCTAACCACATAATATCTAATTAATCATTATCATCATCATCATCTTAATCCACGTAAGTGTGCTAGGGCCTCTTCCACAATTGAAGGGAAATTGTCCTACTATACCACACTGGTCAGACATAGGGTTTACTATCGATATATTTAGAGTAAAACCCGTTTAAGACGATTTCGCAGGGACCCGACCAAAAACGCGTCTTAGGCGGAAAAGCGTATTATGCGGGAGAGGGGAAAACACGTGCCATTATTATTATATTCTATTATTATTTTGAATACTTACGTATTGAATTTAACATTTAAAAATTACCTACAATAAAATAATCACTTATTTTAGTTTGACAAAAAGATTTTGATACATTAGCAGTTACAAGATTTTCAAGGTAATTTAATTTTCGTAGTGCGTCTTCGCTTTGACAAAGAAGTTACATAGCGTCTTAAATCATTAACTGTTAATAATGCCTCTGGGCGTGTGACGAAATCGGAGTTGACTCATCTTCTTCTTGGTCATTATCACTTAGAGTCGCTCGACAGTCGTCAGTCGCTGGCCGCTGCCGCAAGGGGTAATATGTGTATTTGAGTGGCACGTGTTGGCGTATTAAACGGGATGACGATCGTATTAAGCGTTAAGAAATGTATGAAAACATGTCTCAAGTTGCTGGGACTGATGCAAAATGGCGTATTATGTGGGAAATCGTATTAAACGTGATCGTATTAAGCGGGTTCTACTGTATATATTTTACCTTATATTGCATAAATGTTATCTACATATTATGTCCTTTAGTCGTCTTTTACATCCACGGGCAAGATAGGGAGTGGTGAATTTTTATTCTTACTCAGTCATCACACGGGAGAATTTAATTAATACAAAATTATTATTAGCGTAAAATAGATGTATTACACACATAATTATAGGAAGGAAAATTAAATATTCGTTGTGCAGGAAGACAAATTGACACACCAAACGTAAATTATATAAAAATATGTATTAGATTTTTAAAGCATACTAACACTTTATAATATGATTTATTTCAAGGGACAAGCCATAAGTGTAAAAATATTTGGATATCTTCAAATTTTCGCCTATACATCACAAAATAATTTTAACAAAAAAGAAAGTATGAAACATCGAAATTATTTTTTACAAATATATATGCATAAAAGAACAGATTACGACAGGAATTAATATGGCATAAAGTATTAATAAAATATTACAATTTTCTTGCCCGAAAATAATGATTTTTATTCAATAACCATTTATTTTCATTAGTATACACTATGGGTATGATGTTTAGATAAATAATTTATTTGGAGCTCATTAGATGGCGTTGCACAAAATTCTAAAACAGGTTATGGTTTCGTTACACAAATGTCCAAGCGTGGCGTTAACGCCACGCCAACGATCAGGTTCACCCTCGCCTATAAATGTTTCATTGGGACTACACGAAATGACCAGCTTTCAAATAAAAAAGAATCAATACCCAGTCGAAAGTTCTGAACGAACAAACATAAAAACAACACAGTCCATTTGAGAACCTCCTACTTTTTTGAAGGCAATTAACAAAATAGACAAAATGGCTGACTTATGATATGCATATGATGCATCTATATACTAAATATCAAAATACAATGTGGAAAATCAATCTACAAATAAGTCACTACGCCCTTTTAGGTGACTTGATCACAAAATTGCTAGTTACGTTTCATGCCTAAATGACGAGAGTAATTATTTCATGACGCTAAATATCATGCCCAAAAATTCTGTGATGACATTATAAAGAAAATTGGGCAAAATGTTCAAAGCTTACTTGGAACCTCGACCCCAAGGTGGTACGTAACTGAAGAAGAAATTTATAATGTAACTAATTGTATTACCAGAATTTATGGCAAGGGCCGGAATCAGTGTGATGACGAAGTAAGAATACAATTCACCATTACCATTTTACTCGTGGATGTAGTAAAAACGACTAAGGGATATCATCACCATCATCATTTCAGCTCATATACGTCCCATTGTTGGGCTCGAGCCTCCTCCACAATAGGAGGGAAATCGACCTTACAGTTGGTATAGGGTTTTAGATTTGAAGTTTTTCCTTCTCTTACATAGATGCTATATGCGTATTATATCCCTTAGTCGTCTTTTACGACATCCACGAGCAAAATAGGGAGTGGTGAATTGTATTCTTACTCGGTCACCATACGGACGGGATCTAATAAGCCTACAGCTGGGTAATAGTAGGCAAACTCGAAATAAAACTCTGTCTGACCAGCACGGTATAGTAGGTCAATTTCCCTCCTATCGTGGAGGAGGCTCGAGCCCAACAGTGGGACGTATATGTGTTGTGATATGCTAATATCAATGGAGAACTATCAATAAGGGATTGATTTTATAATTTTTTCAGTAAAGTCCTCTGACACCTCTCCTGGTGCTTCCATATCCAGCTTTTAAAACTCCCATAGGACAAATTGTATTATTGACCTATCACTACAGGTAAGGGTATATTAATACCAAAACAAAAATAACTAAAATATACTCGATCCAGCACTTCAAATCATATTGCTCGTCTCTGAACAAAAGTAATTCTCCTTTTTACCAACACCTCATCATATCATAAAGATTGCTTTTAAGTCATCATCATTATTTCCATTCATATACGCCCCACCGCCGCCCCGTAGGAGACGAGACCAGAAGTTTTGCGTCTCCTACGGTGAGAGGAAAATCCATCTATTATACCACTCTGTTTACTATACCACAGCTCATCACCCCCTCTCTTACTCGTGTCGTACAAGACGAGTAAGGGATATAATATGCAAATAATAATTTAATAGAAGGAAATCTCGACACAAAACCTTATGCCAACACGTCTGACTAGCGCGGTACAGTAGCTCAATTTCCATTCCATTGTGGAGGGGACCCGAGCCCAACAGTGGAACTTATGTGGGCTGAAATGATGATACTACGCTGGTCAGAGGTTGGTTGGTATATGGCTTTATTTCAAGTATTTCTTCTATTGCAGCGACGTTATCTACTTCTGTGCATTAATCATCTTTTGCGCGGGAAAAAGTGGAAGAGAAGGCACATTGTATTTCTACTCTGTCACCACACGAATATTACCTTAGGTGTTACCTAAAATTTAAATATCATTTTGGAAAACGAGTATCGGTTATATTTGGTAAATTTGCAGAACTTACCTCTGACTAGCAAGCAGTTCAGCCCTGGTACGACTAAGTTCCTCGCCAACGGCCTGCTTGGCCTGAATCTCAGAGTGCAGAGACGATTGTAGTGTGAGAATCTCCATTTTATCCAGTTTCTGTGAACGTCTGTTCCTCCAACCGCCGGTGCCCCGACCCTCCGGTACTGGTATACTACTGCTCCCTCCTGATGGCGGGGAGGAGGCCACCACGAGTGATGAACGGGAAGCACTCGCTGTAAACAAACAAAAATAAACTAGAAGCCCCATATGATTCATTTGGTTTTAATATTCTTTTCTTCACTACAATTTTATTAAATAATTGCAAGGTTTGGTTGAAAAAGTTTATGTTAAATCATAACATATAGTTTCCGTGTGGTGACAGAGTTAGAATACAATTCACCATCCCCTATCTTGTCTCTGGGTGTCGTAAAAGACCACTAAGGGATTACAATATGCAGATAACATTTATGCAAGAGAAAGTAAACTCGAAATAAAAATCTATGCCAACTCGCCTGACCAGCGTGGGATAGTAGGTCAATTTCCCTTCCATTGTTAAGGAGGCTCTAACCCAGCAGTTGAGCCTATATAAGTTGTGATATATAGAAATTGATAATACATGTATATCATTGTAGTATGTAGTCACCTTGTTTTACAGACGGTTTGGAAATCCATTCATTCTTTGCCAGTGGCGGCTGTACCTTAAGTGCGCTCGTGCGCTGAACCACCAAATCAAAATATTTAAAAACTACAAAGTTTAACTTCATATTTATTTTCAAATTACCATTAATATTTATTCTTTGAACATAAAAAAAACATATAACAAATAAAATTTCAAATTATGACGAAACAATGTAAGCGCTTTACTAAACTATTAAAACTTATATTCCTTGTAAAAAAATTTCGTGCGCTGAGGCGAGCGCATGGGGACTGCCCATACAACTTATATTAGAACGCCTGGCGCGTGAGACAGAAGATAGTTCATAGAAATATGCTGTAAATTGAGTCTGTTCCCATACGGCGCACGGGCGAACCGAACATTGCCGAGAGAACTCGACTTACGACGAAATTCGCTGATGATGTCTCGTTAAGTACAGTAAGTAGGTATAGTTTCGATATATCTGTGACGAGTTAAATATGGTTTGTTTACATTGTTTTTTTTTATTTTGGTCTTAGTTCTATTATACTGCGTATACCTACAGTGGGTGAAAATGAGCATAAATATAAACTATATTAAAGACAATAACAAAACTTTTTAAAATAAAATTGATATAAATTGGCAGAACTGCCAAGGCCCTCCTTTTATAAATATTTTTTTAAGTGTGAAAAACAAACAAAATACCTATTTTTCTTCGCAAGTACACCTACAAAATGTAATGCGTTCAAAAATAATTAAATAATTTTTTTTTACGTAAATTGTTGTTCCCATGCAATTTCTGATCTTAATACTTAGTGAGGAAGTAAAGTGAACCACCACTTTGATGACCCACCAGCCGCCACTGATCTTTACCCTGTATGTTGAAAGGAACGCAATGTAACAGAGCTTAGAATAATAACGTATAGAAGGTAAGTTCACGCACAAAAAGTGAGGAATCTCAATTGGAGCCTAATGGAGCTTACGCCGGAACCGTTCCGTAATGTATAAGTCATTGTACTGCACGTACATACGCAACTCTTAAAAAATAAATTGATAATTATGACGGTTTGTGCATTCAAATGGTGTCACAACACATTTGAAAAACTTAAAAAGGTGTTTAACATTACTTTTAAAAGTATTTCGACGATTTATGTTAATAAAAACAAAATTTGATTTCATAATTTGTATAGTGGTTTGTGTGTGTACGTGTGTAATCGTCTGCGCGCCATTAGTATTTTTAGATTCAAATTTTGAAAGTTCGAAGTATTGACACTATCCTTCTATACGTTATTATTCTAAGGTAACAGAGTATTTTTATGTTGGTACTATGCTAAGTTCAAATATTATGTTGGTAGTATGTAAGAAAACTTTTGTTCTTGTTCGCTCACTTGTCATCGTCAATAGTAAATAAAGAGTAATACATCTTGCAGCAAAAAGTGTTTTCCTCTGTTTTTTCTACACTGTAAACATCTACTGTTGGAAATAGGCCTCTCCACAAAAATGCCACTCAGAACAGTCCTGAGCCACTTGCATCCAACGGGTCCCGGCAACTTTCAAAATGACGTCAATCCGCCTAATAGGTGGTCATAATATCATCATCATCATTTCAGCCTATCGCCGTCCACTGCTGGACGTAGGCCTCCCTCATGTTACGCCACAAAGTGCAGTCCCGTGCCGCCCGCATCCAACGACACCCAGCAACCTTCATCAGGTCGTCGGTCCATCTAGTGGAGGGGGCGTCCTACACTGCGTCATCCGATGCGTGGTCGCCACTCGAGAACTTTTCTTCCCCAGCGGTTGTCGGTTCGTCGAGCGATATGGCCTGCCCATTGCCACTTCAGCGTGCTAATTCTTAGTGCTATGTCGGTTACACCCGTTCTTCTGCGGATTTCCGTATTCCGGATTCTATCTCGCAGAGAAATCCCGAGCATAGCCCGCTCCATAGTACGTTGAGCGACTTTGTGCCTTGTTATGAGACCTATATTTGGGGACCACGTTTCCGTGCCGTAAGTCATCACTGGTAACATACACTGATCGTAGACCTGTGTTTTCAGACACTGTGGTATGTTGGACGAGAAGATCCTTCTAAGTTGCCCGAACGCTGCCCAAACGAGTTGGATTCGTCGGCTGATCTCTTTCTCGGAATTGGATCTACATAATTGCACTATTTGTCCAATTAGGTAGTATATAATATCATAGTAAGGTATAATACGTTTACTAAAAGAGATCAGCTGCCTGCTCTCCTAGTAGCCGATTCTAAGATTTTACAAGTTCCATGGGCAAGCAAGGGTTGGCGACATATGTATTCTTATTCCGCGCCCAACCGGATATTAAATTTAATAATGAAGATGACAACTGGATCTTATTTTAGCTAAAAAGGAGTGGGTCCTTAAATATATCCAAATTGTACTTGAAAAAAAATTGATATGATTATGAACAAATTACGTTCACTAAAGTTGTCAACTAAGCATAAACCCCCATCACTTCAATACTCTGTAGAAACATATATACGGACAACACGAGGGCTCATCGGAGTCACACTCAAAGTAAAATTTTACAGTGCAGTACAGTTCGGTATAGTTTATTGTATCTTTCTTTTATTCAATACTAGCAACCCGCCCTAGCTTCGCTTCGGTTTCTGTCGCCTTATCCCCGTTGTTCCCGTTCCTGTGGGAATACCAGGATAAAATATAGCCTAGTTTACTCCCTGATATTATAGCTTTCCATTGGTGAAAAAATTTTTGAAATCGGTCCAGCCGTTTTGAAGATTACCCGGAACAAACAGAGAGACAGACAAAAAAAATATAAAGTGTATTTTAGGCATATGTATAGCGCAAATAACCGTGTGAGCATGAAAAAAGCCTATTATTTTGACATTACAAACAGACACTCCAGTTTTATTTATTGGTATAGGTAAAGTTTACAGTATAAAAGGGTTTTTTTTTTAAAGGATCCACGCAGTGCCATCTTAACAGTACGCCAATTTTTAGATAGTCGTGTATTTTGTTGAGCAAGCCCAACATTGCGTCAGGCAGACGAGTTGTTAGCGCCATCACACACAAGATACACTCACCATGTTTGAGATACTCCAACTCCTCAGTCATTTTCGTAGCTAACGCCTGGAGATAACCTCGTGCCTCCTTCTCGTCAGCAACCCATCTTATAATATCAGCTATCTGTTGTTCAAAAAAAAAATGATACAATTGAAAGCTTTAACATAAATGTAGGAACAAAATGTAATGAATGGTGTGAATGAAAGGAGCCGTGTGTGAGAGAGAGGTGCGAATGGGGAGAGGGAAGGGACAAAGATAAAAAGATGGCGGGGTGAGAAGTTAATATTTTATTGTAAAAATAATTAAATGGTAAAAGTTGCTTCAATATAAGTATAAAGTTGATAAATACACCATTTTTTATCGAAGGGGATTTTTCGATCAAAGGGGCAAAAAATAACACCATTTTTTGCCCCTTCGATCCTACATAAATATGTGTGCTCCCCATCTGTATCATCATAATTATCTTAGATATGTCCCACTGCTGGGCTCCACCTCTACAATAAAAGAGAATAGGGGGAAGGGATAGGCAGTATAGGGTTCCATTTCAAGATTTTCTTTTTTTGTCTATATCATCATCACAGCTCATATACTTCCCACTACTGGGCTGGCAGGCTGGGCAGGCACACACTATAGGGTTTTAATTCGATTTTTCTTCTCTTGGATTGTTGTTATATGCATAAGATATGTCTTAGTCGCTTTTTACTATACCCACGGGCAAAAGAGGGGGTTGTGAATTGTATTTTTACTCCGTCACCACACGAAAATTTGCATATATCGTATCCATGTCAGCTGCATATTTTATTTTATACTTCTTAGTAGTCTTTTACGACACCCTCAGTCGATGGACTTCAATGGACTGATGTAAGGTTAGTATTCTGCGCGAAAATAATACTAGCCTGTGCCTCCCAATGGTGCATAGTATCCCTTTTGGCTCTGAGCTCTTCTAACTCCATCTCCATTTGACGTCTTTCAACCTGCCATCTTCTACCGTTTTCTGCCAACTGAGGACAATAGAATTATAATTATACACATTTTTTTTTTTAAATATAAAAGAAAACTTGCTAAGGAACTATTATGACCATCATAGCCCAAGAACACATGTATGATTATTTCATCAATGCTTAATTTTTTTCAACATTAACCAACTGAATGTTTTGTTTTTTAAAAGACAACACCCTGCACTTAAAAATAATCCCTATATTGCGGGTGACTATACAATTAACGAAAAAAACAAACAATGAGTCATCTGTGCAATATGTACATTAATTTTATCATCATCATCTCAGCCCGCATGGGTCCCTCCTCCGCAATAGGAGGGCAATTGGCCTACTATACCACGCTGGTCAGACGTGTTGACATAGGGTTTTATATCCAGTTTTCCTTCTCTTGCATAAATATCATATGTATCTCATATCGTCTTTTACAACACCCACGGGCAAGAGAGGGGGTTGGTGAATTGTATTCTTATCCCATCACCACATGCAAAAAATTATATTATACATCAATTTAGAACTGTGAAATGATTTGTATCAAAACAAGGGACGTTAGTAGGGAATAATACAATACTACACCATTATTCAACAAAGTCCAAATGTTATATGTAGTTATTATGCAAAGGGCAAACAATCAAAATAAAGATTTTTGAAGTAAAACTTATTTAGCCGCGACTTGGGAGTAACTCAAATCTTTTTTCAGACCATTCAACAAAAGATATTTTGACATAACTGAATTTCGTGATCTATTTATCATCATTTCAGCTCATAAACATCCCACTGTTGGTCTCGAGCCTCCTACACAATAGGACTAAAACCATTCTGGTCAAACAAGTTGGTTGGTAGACCCTGTTTTATTTCGAGTTTTCCTTCTCTAGCATACATATTATATGCGTATTATATCCTTTAGTCGTCTTTTACGACATCCATAGGTAAGAAAGGGAGTGGTGCATTGTATTCTTACTCCGTCACCACACAGACCATTTGTATGAATGAGAATTACGCGCCTTTTATTTATGTGGTAGGCCATGGTCTGGACATAGCCCGCCTAATCTGTCCGGGGCGACGATTTGCGGCGTGCGGCCCCATAACCTACACCATTCCAACGTCCAATAGACTAAACTAGTATCGTGAAAACTATTGAATAATGGTGTAGTACAATAATGTTAGTAAAAATGCTAGACTTTAGTATTAACTGCATCCAGATCCTTCTTCAGTTTTCTGTTCTCGTTGATCAGCATTTGTTTGTCTTCGCTATCCGTCAGCTGCTCTAACCGACGACTCTCCAGCTTCTCTTTAGATGTCAGCAACTGTGAACCAAGACAAGTATTACATCAGTATAACGCATCATGAATTCAAACTTTCTGTGTGGTGACGGAGTAAGAATACAATTCACCACTCCCTATCATACCCGTGGATATCGTAAAAATGACTAAGGGATATAATAAGCATATAACAGCTATGCAAGAAGAGGAAAACTCGAAATGAAACCCTATACCAATTTGTTTGACCAGCATGGTATAGTAGGTCAAATTCCTCTCCCATTGTGGAGGAGGCCTGAGCCCAACAGTGGGACATATATAAGCTGAGATGATGATGTTATACATCCATCAACCCAATATTATCTATTGGATATAGGCATCTTTTTTTTTTTTTTTTTTTAATTTATTGAAAAAAAGGCTTTGTCGCTTAGCGATAATACCGCCTTATTACACAAATACACAACTATTACTACACAATTAACATCTAGATTATGCTACTCACTAATTTATATAACAAAAATGCTTCAGCTGAAGATGGATTAGCTAAAATGCTATTACAAAAACCAACATCAAATGTCGACTGTTCAAAAAAAAAATTTCTTAGGCTAGAATTCCGAGAACACTCCATCATAATGTGTAAGACATCTTCAACAACACCACACGTAATGCAATTGGGAGAAGGAACTTTTTTCATTAGATATCGGAATTTATTAGATGGAATATGGCCAGAACGTAGTCTAAGAGCAACAGTCAAGAATGATTTATTTAAATTTATATTATCTATCCAAGGGTAATAACAGACACGGGGTTGGATAGTACGATACCATATGCCTTTTTCTCTTGACCTTGCGTCGAAATACTCCTGCCAATTCTCTAAACAAAGTTCTTTTATGCAAATAATGTGGTCTGAGTATAGAGGAGTGATTCTTATAGGTATCCCATCAACCACGGCTTGTTTAGCTAATACGTCTACTTCATCATTTTCTTTTAGCTGTATATGAGACGGAATCCATTGAATGAAAATAGTCTTGGACTTCTGCTTATTCCAGATGGATTCATATATCGATATAGGCATCTTAAAGTAGGAGTTGGATCAGGTCTATATTAAGCTCTCAGCACTCTTTTACGACATCCACGAGCAGTTTGGTAGTATTTGTAGCCGCTACCACACATAATAAATAATAAGAGAGACACAGACACGAAAAACCGTATTATCTTCAAAAGTCTAAATATGTTCCAATGTTGAGCTCAAATCTCAATGGGAGGGAAATTGACCTACTACATCACGCTACACAGATTTTATATGCTTATTATATATCTTAGTCGTCTTTTACGACATCCACGGGCAAGATACGATGTGATGAATTGTATTATTACTCTGTCATCACACAGAGAATCATATAATATTACCTCTCTATTAAGAACGTTACGCATTGCGTCGCCATCTTGCAATTGGTCGTTAAGCGCTGCAAGTTCCGCTGTGAACCTTGCCTGTTGCTGTGCTAATGATTCTTTGTACTGCAACTGAAATCATATATATATAAAATATCATCTCGTTATCAGTGTGGTGATGGATTAAGAATACAATACAACACCCTCTCTTCTGCTCCTGAATGTCGTAAAAGACGACTAAGGGATTAAATATGCATATAACATCTATGCAAGAGATGGAAAACTTGAAATAAAACCCTATACCAACACATTTGACCAGCGTGATATAGTAAGTCCTCCAGGAGCCTCCTCTACAACTGAAGAGAAATTGACCTAGTATAGTACTGGTCAGATGGGTAGATATAGCATTTTATTTCAAGTTTTTTTCTCTTGCATAGATGTTATATGGGTATTTTGATCCCTTACAACACCCACGGGCAAGATAAGCCGTGCTGAATTATATTCTTACTCCGTCAGCAAACGAAATAAAATAGGAAGTAATAAGGGTCTAAATAAATTTATTTACCTCTAATGCATCAACTTCGGCCTGCAGCCGCGCCACGTCCGCGGCGGCCGAGGGCGGAGCGCCGGTCTCCACCCGCTGCTGTCGAAGGCTCTCCTCGCGAAGTTTACGCTCCTGATGCGAAATAAATTAATATTTAATTCGGATTACCATAAAATTCGCAGTCTAATAACAGATTCTGGTTATTAGTACTAATTTCAGTTACTATTAGCCACAGGCAAGAGAGGGGGTGGTGAATTGTATTCTTACGCCGTCAACACGCGGACGACGAAAAGGCTTTATATTACATCAATTTAAACGGGCGAGCCTGTGAATTGTTTTTTTTAATGTATATTTGTAAAATCCACTGTGATACAAATATTTATTCCTTATTTTTTAGATCTTAGTCTAAAGAGACAAAGAAGAATTTTTTTAAAAAGAAAACACCCAGCATTAAGGAAATAATCCTTGTATTGTGGGGGACTTTACAAACATAACTATAACTAACTAGTAACCCGCCCTCGCTGTGCTTCGGTTTTAGTCGTTTTACCCGCGTAGTTCCCGTTCTCGTGGGAATACGGGGATAAAATGTAGCCTAGGTTACTCCCTGATTTTATAGCTTTCCATTGGTGAAAGAATTTTTGAAATCGGTCCAACCGTTTTGAAGATTACCCGGAACAAACAGACAGACAGACAAAAAATTTTTAATCTGTATTTTAGGCGTAGGTGTCGTGCAAATAACAGTGTGAGCATGAAAAAAGTCTATTATTTTGACATTACAAACAGACACTCCAATTTTATTTATTGGTATAGATGGACAAAATCCCTCGTGATACCAATATTTATTCCTTATATTTTTAGATCTAAGTCTAAAAAGACAAAGAAAAATTTTTAAAAAGACAACACCCAGACATAAACATATAAATAATGGACACAAATTACATCCAGACTTAGAACAACAGTTTGAGGGGGTTAGGGAGCTCTCAGTGCATACCCACCAGTCCGGGTAAAGTTGTCACAGCCACCTGTGGCTAACAACTAAGTAACACAAAAAAAAAAGAAAAATGATGTCCTGTGTGGGATTCGAACCCTGCCACTGGCCCTGTAGGTCGGTATCTTAACCATTACGCCATCTATGCAGATTTGATGAATTTCAAGGTCGACAAGCGACTATGTAAATTGCTATTTCAATACATATGCCATTTGTGCTATCAATGAAACTGATAACCACCTTAGTAGCTTCAGAGATGGCGGTGTCCAATCTAGCCTCTAGTTCTCTTCTTCCCTTTTCAGCGCGTCGAATGTCCTGTCGTAGTCCATCTATCTTCTGCATAGCTCCTTCTAACTCTTCCTCTTTGTCACGAACCTGATAAAGAAAAACACATCTTAGTATTGCGCCATATTCAATGTGGTGACAGAGTATGAATACAATTCAATACTGCTCGTGGACGTCGTAACAGATGACTAAGGGATATCTTATGCATATAACACATGTGCAAGAGAAGGAAATCTCGAAATAAAAACTGCGTGGTATGGTAGGTCACTTTCCCTCCCTATGTGAAACAAATTTCCAAGATACGCGATAAAAAAAACTAGCATATCAAAATTTACATTTTATGCAATGCAGAGAAGGTGTTAGTGTAAATAAATAACATGTATCTTTCATGTATCTTTATACACTGTGAAATTATTTTAAGATAAAGTAACTAAAAGAGGGCGCGGCCATTGTCCTTCTAAAAACTATATCTGCCGTACTATCAGGACTTTAAATAAATTTGTGATAATTACAAACTTGGCTTAAAATTTTCCATCGATAATAAAATTTCTCATTTCATTGATCATTTCGCCCATGTATGTGCAAGCTCTGGAATGAACTACCTGATTTCCCGAGCACTATGACATGTCCTTTTTTAAACGAGGTTTAAGAAGAGTATTTTCTTCACAGTAGGCAACGGCCTGGCTGTGCCCCTGGTATTGCAAAGGTCCATGTGCGTCAGAATCACTTACCATCAGTTGTGCTGCTTGCTCGTTTGCCACAGCTGGCAATAAAAAAAAACATACAAATCAAAAATTCTTGCCGTCTACTGGAATACAAGTAACACATTTTTCTCTGATCGTACTATCACTTTTAAGCCCCTTTTTGTGGAGCGAATTTTATATTTCATACATATCCGACTTTACCATCTTATCCCTTCATTTCCCATGGTGGTAAATTACAGGTAGGTATTTATTAGGTCGGCACATTATTACAATACTATTTCTATTAAAATAAAATGGAGAACTACTAAACTATTAGATAAAAATGTATATTTAATGTGGACGCTAAAACATTCCCCATTATCATTTCAGCCTATCGCATCTACTGCTGGACGTCGATCTCCCTCACGTTAAGCCACAGAGTGCGGTCCGCTGCCGCCTGCATCCAGCGACGCCCAGCACTTCACCAGGTCATCGGTCCACCTAGGGAGCGTCCTACATTACATTGTGCCACTCAAGAACCTTTCTTCTCCAATGTGTCCTGCCTATTGCCACTTCAGTGTGCTAATTCTTTGTGCTATGTCGGTTACACCCGTTCTTCTGCGGATTTTACAGCATTATCTATAAAGCTAAGTATTACCTGTCGCGATAATTTCTGTTTTTGCTGTCTCAGCTCTGATAATCGTTCAGTGACCTCGTTGTATTCCGCCATAGCCAACTTGCGTTGTGATAGGGCATCCTTCAGCTCCTTGTCCTACAAACAAGCATAGCTAAATTATTTACAAAAAAAATAAGCGTTTAGAAGTCGAATTTACAGAATTATCTATATAATTTCTTGAAGGCTTTTGTCTGCATTTAATATATTCCATCATCATTTCATCTCATATATGTCCCACTGTTGGGCTCGAACCGCCTTCTTAATAGGAGAGCAATTGACCTACTATACCACGCTGGTCAGATGTGTTGGTACAGAGTTTAATTTCAAGTTTTACTTCTCTTGCATAGATGTTATTTGTATATTCACTTATTCGTCTTTTAGGACACCCACGGGTAAGAGAGAAGGACGGAATAAGAATATAATTCACCACTCCCACTCTTACCCGTAGGCAGGGGCACGATATTGAAACGAAAGTATCGATACTTTACTCATGAAGGAGTATCGATACTTTACTCATGAAGGAGTATCGAAGAAAAAGTATCGTACTCAATAAAGTATCGATACTCCAAAGTATCGAGTACTGAGTACTTTTCCTAGAATCCAGGTCGTGATGACCTTTTTTTTTTTAGGAATTTTGCCCTTTTTTTTAGGAATTTTGCCCTTTTTTTTAGGAATTTTGCCCTTTTTTTTTTTGTGGGTGGGCTGCGGTAGGCGCGCCTCCGCACCACTCCGGCCGAGGCGACAGAGGGGCTTAAGCACGCAACTCCCGCAACCCACCCGAAAACCACGTCGCCTTCGTCGTTGGGCCGACCACCGGAGCAGGGTTACTTGACATCAGTGGTCAGGAATTTTGCCCTGATATGAGGACCTTTTTTTTTTAGGTTTAGAAGGCTCGTTACGCTTTACCTAGATGGCGTTACCATAAGCATGAGCCGTAAGTTCAAATTTAAGATGGATACTTTGTACAATTTGTTCGATACGATACCTGCCTAAAAGTACTCACTGAGTAAAAGTATCAAGTACAAAAGTATCGGTATCGAAAGACAAGTACTCGATACCTAAAAGTATCGATACTTTTTTCGTGTACCTACCCGTAGGTGTCGTAAAAGACGAATAAGGTATATGACATGCATATAACATCTATGAGAAACATGGAAACCTTGATAAAAAAAACCCTATACCTACACGTCTGATCAGCGTGCTATAGTAAGGTCAATTTCCCTCCCATTGTGGAGGAGGCCCGAGCCCAACAGTGGGACATATGTGGGCTGCGATGATGATCATAATGAAGTTTACCTGTAGCCTCAATTTTTCTGCAGAGTCTGTCTTGTCCTTAACTAATTCTTCCTTCTCGACGTTCAATGTTTGTATGATAACTTCCAACTCGCAGATACGGGAAGACGTTTCTTGTGGTGTTGCTGGCATGTCCTAAATATTAAAACAACATCAATATAACAAAGGGACATCGCATGTCAGTGTCTAGTCAATCGCCGTTGTTATAAATACTGCTATGATAACAAAAATGATTATTGATGCATCATGGATATACTAAAAAAAACATTAAATAAGTATTTGTTCGGTGTAAACGAAGTTGAATAAGAGTAAGTGTGGAGTAAGAACACAATTCACCATCTCCTCTCTTGCCCGTAAAAAGACTGTGTAAAAGACCACTAAGCGATTAAATATGCATACAGAGGCGTAACTATACCATCTGGGGCCCGTGGCAAATTCTTTTGATGAGGCCCTATCAATAAGAATCATCACGTTGTACTTAGGTAAAATAAATTTTATATAAGTCAGGTACAATCAGATTCCCTAAAAATAAAGAAAAGCTCATCAATCCCGCCAAAAACCTACCTCGTATTAGATAGGCTCTATTCACAATCGATTCGATACCGATACCAGCAAGTATCGATACCTTTCAATCGATTCTGATTGAGGCCCTAAGTGTTTTGGGCCAGGGCCCTCTCGGGTCGAGGGCCCTCTCGGGTCGAGGGCCCGTGGCATTTTGCCAGCCCTGTCACCCTATAGTTACGCCACTGTATGGATATAACATCTATGCTAACAGCAAATCTCGAAATAAAACCCTATAACAACACATTTGACCAGCATATTCGGTCATTTCGTGTGGTGAGGGAATAAGAATACAATTCACCACTCCCTATCTTGCCCGTGGGTGTCGTAAAAAACGACTAAGGGATATAATACGCATATAACATCTATACAAGAGATGGGAAACTCGAAACAAAACCCTATATCAACCTGTCTGACCAGGATGGTATATTAAGATCAATATCCCTCCTATTTTGGAGGAGGCCCGAGCCCAGCAGTGGGACGTTTATGAGCCGAGATGATGATGAAGAATACAATTCACCACCCACCCTGCCCATAGGTGCAAAAGACCGCTAAGAGATTAAATATGCATATAACATCTATATAAGAGAAGCAAATCTTGAAACAAAACCCTATACCAACACATTTGACCAGCGTGGTATAGTAGGTTAATTTACCTATTATTGTGGAGAAGGCTCGAGGCCTCGAGGCATATATGAGCCGAAATGATGATGGTACGATATGTTAAGTATTAGCTCCAGTGTGACCTATCCAATATATTAATAGTGGGAGGATCACACTGTTGACAGTTATCTGTCTACAGCCGCGGGCCGATCTGTCAGGGGTAGTACCACACTGAGCAGAAAATCGACGTCCGAGTAGTAGCAATTTCTTATTGCGCTTCGTTCGGTGAGCGAGAGAGCCGGCAGCCCAACTTTCTGAGGGTGTTTGCGTGTGGAGGGTTTTGGTGGTGCCTTTGGTATTACCGAGCCTCAATGCACGCATTCACACTCCCTTCACTTTCTTCACGGTAGGCAACGGCCTTGTAAAGGTCCATGAGCGGCAGCAACACTTACCATCAGGTGTACTGTTTGCTCGTTTGCCACCGTTTGCTATAAAAAAAAAATATTACTACTACTTGTATACACGTTTTTTTATTGAAAACGGTAACAAACAAGCAAACCGTACACCTGATGGTTAAGTATTGCTGCCACTCATTGACCTTTGCAAGACCGCTGCCTACCGTGAAGAAAGTAAAGAGAGTATGAAAGCGTGCAATGAGATTCGCTGAAACTAAAGGCATCACCAAAACCCACCACACATAAACACCCTCAGAAAGTTGGGCTTCCAGCTCTCTCACTCACTGAACAAAGCGTAGTAACAAATTGCTACTACTCAGACGTCGATTTTCTGCTTAGTGTGGTACTACCCCGGACAGACCGGCCCGCGGCTGTAGACAGACAACTGTCAACAATGTGGTATGCTACCACTAACTTATTGTTAATATATATACCTGTGTATCAATGCCAGTTGTTATTTGTTCGAAACATCTAACTTGAGCTTCTAATTCAGCATTCCTCTTGGACAAAGTTGATAACTCTTCTTTCAATTGTATTAGTTCTTCTGCAAGTGAATAAATTTAATATTAAATTCTTGTATTGCGAAATAAAATTAAAAAATAATTGACTTCCAAACAATTTAGTAAACCAAATAGGAATTTTTACCTATAACTCACAAACAACTTGTCAAAAAAGTTCTGAATACATTAAAAAATGCAGTTTAATAATTGAGATAATAAATAATGGAGAACATCATCCTTTTGTTGAAGTCAGTTAAAAGTATAAGGCTCATACCGCTGCCGACATCAAGAGCCGCCCCACCAGCCCTCAATTCCGCTATAGTCTGCGCCAGGAGTGCGTTTTCTCTTTCTAAAGCCTTAACAGCAGCTCGATCGCCAGCATTAGATGGTGCCTGCAAGTAAAAAAAAAAGAGTGTGTGTACAAAGTACGCTTTTATCCTTTATCTCATTCTCTCGCTATGGACTCGCTTTTTCGTTTCATCGAGTTAGAAAATCACAACGATTCTAAAGATGTTTCACTTCAAAAAAGTTCATTTTAAAAAACCTTTATACTCTAAGAGATAGTAGCTAAAGGTACACTGGTCTATGTATCAATCCACCCATCCTTACGACGTCCACTGACACGGTCTCTCAAAGGCAGGCACAATTCGCCCATTCTCGGTTAGTCAAGTCTCCTGATTTGATAGTTTCGTGCAATTTTCTAGCCCAGAGTTCTGCTAGCCATTACTTCGGTACTCCTTTAGCTACTTTTCAGGACGTCAATGAAAAAGTAAAGAACCATCTCAGCTTGTATAAGTCCCTATGCTAAACTCGAGCTGCCTTCTCATTAGAAGGGAAATTAACCCACTGTGCCACGCCAGCGGGTTGATTAATAAAAGTAAGCACTCAAGAAGATAGGGTTTTATTTCGACTTTTCCTACGGGTAAGATAGGTTGTAGCGACTTATCTTTTTAGTATATCACCACATGGATCATACGGGCACGCAGTATACTTATCAAATTCAAAATATATGTGATTCAAAACAGGTGTGCTTACCTGACTAGGAGCATTCTTGGCTGGACTTAATGGGCTGGTGGGAGCTCCCAGATCTGACAGCCTGGATCCAGCTGTGAAGGTGAATCCTATGAACGGTAAATGTAATCCGGAGAACGCTGATGATGCTGAAGGTGGTGGAACAGCTTCTGACAATCTGTAAAGCAAACATTACGTTGTATTTTTTTAATATATTCCACTATCTTTTCGCTACTAAAGGATTTATGATTTATAGCTTTTCCTAATATTTTTCTCAATTATAGGTTTACACGTATTATGCAATTTTTTATGTAAATAATATTTATAAATTCATTTAAGTTTCTAAAAAAAAGGGTTTTATAAAGAAAAAAAAAATGTACCCATGCAATAAGTTATACTTCTTTGGCGTAATAAGATTTTTTTTTCTAAAAATTTTATTCTGCGCGTTATCCTACGTTTGTAGAAAAAAACCGGCTAAGTGCGAGTCAGACGGGCACGAAGTGTTCCGTCTATAAAAATAGGCAAAAAATTGCGTTTTTTGTATGGGAGTCCCAGTACCGATATTTATTTATAGTATTTATTGTTATAGCGACATCAGAAATACATAATTTGACAGACAGACGGACGGACAGACAGCGAAGTCTTAGTAATAGGGTCCTGTTTTTACCCTTTTGGTACGGAACCCTAAAAACGACACTAGTAGTAGAAAAATGTATTAAAAGTTTTATTATAACACATTATTTATTTGACAAATTGTGACTACGTGCGAGCACATCGTTTAAAATGTTGACTAGCTAACTTCAGAGTGTCAGTTTTTCGTGACGGTGTGCCCATTCATCGTAAAAATGTATCCTCATAATTTTCTCAAACTCTCCAAAAGAAGTTTAACCGCAAAAATAATTAATCAATTAATATCAACTTTATATAAAAACCTGAATAATAATATAATTACTTTGCAAGTTTTGTTTTGGATATTTAATATATTTTAAATCACATATTTACGCCAAAACTTTAGTTAAAGTTCCTGTAAAAATATGAATGTTAAGACGTCTGTAACTTTTGAATTCAACATCATAACTGAAAATTATAAATACGAATCTGAATATATCTGTTACGCTTTCACGCCTAAACTTCTAAACCCATTTTAAAAATTCTTTCACCTATCAAAGCTACATTATCATCGGGTAAAATAAGTTATTATGTTTTATCCCCGAATTCCCACGGAAACGGGATATATGCGGGTGAAACCACAGTAATTTGCTAGTAGAATATTACTACTATAAAATTTACTATAGATAGATGGATGTTGTTAATAAAACTACTTTACGGATTTTATCGCGTTTGTATTTGATTTTGGATTGCCCGACTTTTCGAACACTTCATCAAGTCGTCCAACAAATCATCCTTATTACAGAGATTAATAAATCTCTATAATAAAGATGACTTGTTAGACGTGAGACATTTTAGTCCGCTCGTGACCATGAAAGCTGCAGTCTTCGAAACGTCTGGCAATCAAAAATCAAATACAAACGCGATAAAAGCCATAAGGTAGTTTTATTTACAATGGATGTTGTATATAAAATTGAACTATATGATGACAAATAATATTAATAAAGCAACTAGAAACTTGTATTGACAACCGGCGAATAGATCCACTTTTTTGAGTTCTGAATTTCTTGCTGGATCTTTCCCGTGCAGCCGATCCGGTGGTAATTTAAGGTAAAATATAAAAAAAACAACATGTATGTGCCCCTGCGGGGTTTATGCATAATAAATGATTTGAATTTAAATCTTTGGTCTGAATACACTTCTTCCTATCTGGCCGGGGTAACGAATACGTCCATCTTAAAAATATACACACTAACATACCTAATATCTGTATCATCGACATCAAAATTGGATGTATCGGTGGGACTGGACACGTCCGGGACAAATGGTGCTTGCATCTCACGTAGATTATCCCAATCGAGACCAGCGAACCATGGATGATTCTAAAACACATTTTATTATATTAGAAAGAAAATTTCTGAAGTTGTACTCCTTTTTTTTTAAAATACCCTGCAATTAGGAAACAATCCCTGTGTTGCGGGGAACTTTACAAACAAATATAATTAATGGGCAGAAAATACATCCAGACTCCGATGATCAATTTGTGGATCGCACAAAGTGTTGTCCTGCATGGGATTCAAACCCACGACACTGGCACGGTAGGTCAGTATCTGAACCACTGCACTAGGGCTTCCAATCCCGCAATATCGAGATCCCGGTATTGCAGGATCCCGCGCCATTTTCCAATCCCGCATGATGCGGGATTACGGGCGCGGGATCCGCGGGATTTGCGAGACTGAAAAAAGGTGTGCATGCAACCTCAAACTTAATAAACTCTCAAACTCAAACAATAACATATCCTATATAAATTTACAGTTTAAACATATATTCTTTTTTTGATTGATTTTTTTAATTTTATGTGTATTTTAGAAGAAGATTTGTTTTGTTTCGATTTGTTTTTTATTCAATGTTACTGTTTTTTTTTGTGAAGAAAAGAAACGATGTAATTCGATTGATTTCATATTAGTAGTAATAATTCAATAAATATGAAGTTAGTTGATAATTCATAAGGTTTTTCTGATAAATAAACGAAATAATTTCATTGGTCTCATACTAATAGTAATACTTTAATAAATGTGTAGTTAGTCGATCAATTCATTCTTTTTTTTTTGTTACAAATAAACAGTGTAATTTGATTGATCTCATATTAATAGTAATGTGGTGTACGTAAATAAATGTGGAGTTGATTAATTCATTGGTTTATTTGCCTTATATAAATGTGAATATTTTCGATATGCGGGATCCCGCAAATATCGAGATCCCGCGGGATTGAAAATTCTTAGTCCCGCAATTACCAAGATTGAATTCAGGCTGCGGGATTAGAAGCCCTACACTGCACCATCTGTGCAATCAATTTTAGTGCAGTTATTTTGAAAAGCTTAATAAAAAAATTTGAGTATTTCTTCTTTTTGAATTGATCTTTTTTTAACATCAGTGGGATTGCAGTTTCCATTCCTGCGTAAAACTCTTCAAGTTTAGTTACAAACATTTCGTGTTAACACGAGTGTTCCGTGATATTTACCTTAAAATCTTGCAGTCCATTTCTGCCTAACCTATTCTCTGAAGCGCATATCAGTCTACGGATGAGATCTTTCGCTTCCTCTGACACCTGCGAAACAAAAAAAAGTAAAAGTATTAATGTCTGACAGTTCAATAATAATCAGTCTGCTTGTAATGTCAAAATAATGGGTTTTTCCTTGCTCACACGGTTATAACTCAAAAACTGATTTAAACAATTTACGCCTTTTTTTTTGGGGATGGGTTGCGGTCGGCGCGCTCCTCGCACCACTCCGCCCGGGGCGACAGAGGCGCGTAAGCACGCACACCCGCAACCCACCCACGATGCACGTCGCCTTCGTCGTTGGGCCGACCGCCGGAACATGTGTTACTTGTCATCAGTGATCGGCCCGACGGAATACCCCCTATTTGGAGTACCCTCCCATCGACCGACGTCCCCCTCTCGGGGAGGACGTCAGTCTTTCCTCACGCGGTCGGCCTCTCGGCGGGCGACGGACAAACAATTTACGTCCTGGGCGTTATTCTTGGAATCAAAATAAAAAAAAGATATATAAAAATGTCGTCCATATGTTGACGGAGTAAGAATACAATTCAGCAACTCCTCTACTCCGTGGGTATCGTAAAAGACGACTAAAGGATACTATATTTATATCTGTGCTAAACAAACTCGAAATAAAACCCTCAACCAGTCCGAACATCGTGGTATAGTACATCAATATCCCTCCTAATATGAAGGAAGCTCGACCCCCAACATTGGGAGGTATATGAGCCGAGATAATCTATACCAATAAATAAAATTGGAGTGTCTGTTTGTAATGTCAAAATAATAGGCTTTTTTTCATGCTCACACGGTTATTTGCACTATACATATGCCTAAAATACACTTTATATTTTATTTGTCTGTCTGTCTGTTTGCTACAGGTAATCTTCAAAACGGCTGGATCGATTGATGGAAGCTATAATATCAGGGTGTAAACTAGGCTATATTTTATCCCGGTATTCCTACGGGAACGGGAACTACGCAGGAAAGACGACTGAAACCGAAGCGAGGGCGGGTTGCTAGTAAAGAATATAGGGATAAAAGAATGAATGAAAGTCACCTGTGCCGCGTGCTCGTCCGGTGGTGGACAGTTAAACGACCGCGCGTGATTCATGATCTTGCCATACGTCTCCACTAGAGATTCAGCGTAGAACGGCGTCTCACCAAACAGCATCTCATACATACATACACCTGAAGAATAACATTATAAACACCTATTAATATAAAGCGGAAGAGTTTGTTTGTTTGAACGCGCTAATCTCAGGAATTACTGGCCCGATTTGAAAAATTCTTTCAGTGTTATATAGCCCAGAAGGCTATAGGCTATATATCACCACGTCAAGACAAAGAGGAGCGCGGAGCAACAATGAAAAATGTTTCAGAATAATTTTTTTTTTCCTTTTGAGAGCTTCCGCTGCGTGCACTACATAAACGGTTAGGTTTCGCAAAATTCATGTGACAGATTTGTATTATTTAAAAATATTTTCACCTACGTAAAGAAAGTTGTCGGTTAAAGTTAGCATTAGCCCAAAATAACTGTTCCACGCGGACGTAGTCGCGGGAATAAACTTGTTAATATATAAAGTCCGTTCATTTTCCGTGTGGTGACGGAGTAAGAATACAATTCATCACACCCTCTCCTTCATGGGTGTCGTAAAAGACGACTATGGGCTAAAATATGGATATAACATTTGTGCAAAAGAAGGAAAGTAAATGAAACCCTACATTAACACGTCTGACCAACGTGATTATAGTAGGACAATGCCCTTCCTATTGTGCAAGAGGCTCGAGCCCAACAGTGGGACGTATATGAGCTGATGGTAAATGGTAACTGCCCCTCACTGCCTATCGTATGATAGGATCTACTTTCAATTCTTTAGCTCAAAATCCCTGTTACCCCTATGTCGATTTTCTACTAAATACTACTAACCCACGTGCAATGTGTTGGCCATTTACAGCCGCAGATAGAAAACTATTCGTCATCATCATCGCAGCCCACGTGCGTCTCACTGTTGAGCTCGGGCCTTAGTCACAATGGGAGGGAATTTGACCTACTACACCATGCTGATTAGACATGCTGGTATAGGGGTTTCATTTCGAGTTTTCCTTCTCTTGCACAGATGTTATATGCATATCCCTTAGTCGTCTTTTACGACATCCACGGGCAAGATAGGAAAACTATTAATAGCTTTAAAATTAATAATAATGTAATGACTGCACTAATGGCGTGGTGGTTAAGATACCGACCTACCGTTCCAGTGTTATGGGGTTCGAATCCCATGTAAGACAACATTTAGTGCGATCCACAAATTGTTGTTCCGAGTCTGGATGTAATTTGTGTCCGTTAATTATATGTTTGTAAGGTCCCTCGCAGTACAAGGATTATTTTCCTAAGTGCAGGGTGTCTACTTTTTGAGAAAAAAAATTAAAAAGTAAATTACCCAATGACCACCAATCGCATTCCGGTCCGTATCTTCCCTGTCCGTCTTCCATCGCCTGAAAAAACAAAAGTAAAACGTTAAAATACATTCAAATTTCAATCTTATTGATGTTAACTTAAGGTTGTTTCTGTTACCCGTAATATTTCTGGCGATATATAATCTGGTGTTCCAACAGCAACATTGCTTTGAACCTGTAAAAAAAAGCAAAAACATTATAAATCATAACATTTTCTACTGACGTATTGTGACGGAGTAAGAATACAATTCACCACACCCTATCTTGCCCGTGGATGTCGTAAAAGACGACTAAGGGATATAATATGCATAAAACAACTATGTAAGAAAAGGACAGCTCGAAACAAAACTGGCACACGTCTGACCAGCGTGGTATAGTAGGTCAATTTCCCTCCCATAGTGAAGGAGGCCGGAGCCCAACAGTGGGACGTGTATGGGCTGAAATGATGATGATTGTAAACGTGTTACCTTGTGGTGACGGAGTAAGAATACAATTCACTACTCCCTCTCTTGCCCGTGGATGTTGTATAAGACGGCTAAAGGATGTAATATGCATATGACATCAATGTAAGGAAAGGAAAACTCGAAATAAAACCACTATGTCAATAAGTCTGACCAGCGTGGAATAGTAGGTCAATTTCCCTCCCATAGTGGAGGAGGCACGAGCCCAACTGGACCATTTACGAGCTGATATGATGATGATGATTGTAAATGTGAAATTTTGTGAAGACGTTTGTTACTCAATAAGGTGTAAACGATTTGGATGAAATTTCGCACTTAGATAGACCATTTTGTGGATTAAAACATAGAATTCTATTCCGGTAATGTATTCCCTATCCGCGTGGTGACGAAGTAAGAATACAATTCACCACTGTCTATCTTGTCTATGGATATCGTAGAAGGCGGCAGATGGATATAACATGCATATAATGTCTATGCAAGAGAAGGAAAACTCGTAATAAAACCTTATACCAATCCGTCTGTCTAACCAGCAGGGTATAATAGGTCCTGGGGGTCTCAGCGCCACGACCTGTCAGCGGTACTTGGAGCGGACCTGTCGCTGCCGACCGTTATCGCAAAGATGCTTGGCAGCGACAGGTGCTGGTCGTCGATGGCCTCATTTTGCGAGGCCGTCATATCAAGGAAGGAAGCGGCGGAGCGGGAACGCGAGGCGCTTGCGTTTGCTGACTCGCTTCGTCGCCGGCGACCCGGGAGGAGGAGGCGACAATATACCCACCTACTCCCACCGCCCTGAATAGTAATAACAGGACGTGGCCAGACGGCCATGCGTTGGGGTGTCGGAGATTGAATGTCATCAGACGACCTCTCCGACACCCCGTAAAAGCGCGGAAGGGGCCGCTGTGGTTTTAGTGGGTATTCCGGTGGTCGGTGAGTCCCACACGCCCCCCCGTCCGTCACCGGGGGACAGTGCGTAAATGCATTTCCACAGCGTGAACAAAAAAAAAATAAAAAAGTGTATAATAGGTCAACATCTAGGAGTGGTAGGACGACACTGTCGACAGTTATCTGTCTACAGCCGCGGGCCGGTCCGTCCGGGACAGTACCACACTCTCGCAGAAAATCGACGTCTGAGTAGTAGCAATTTGTTACTGCGCTTCGTTCGGTGAGCGAGAGAGCCGGAAGCGCAACTTTCTGAGGGTGATTGCGTGTGGAGGGTTTTGGTGGTGCCCTTGGTATCACCGAGCCTCAATGCACGCATTCACACTCCCTTCGCTTTCTTCGCGGTAGGCAACGGCCTTGTAAAGGTCCATGAGCGGCAGCAACACTTACCATCAGGTGTACTGTTTGCTCGTTTGCCACCGTTTGCAATAAAAAAAAAAAAAAAAACATCCCTCCTATTATAAAAGAGACTCGAGCCCAGCAGTGGGACGTATATGAGCCGAGATGATAATATGATAAATGTGTTCCCTTGGAATAATAAGAGTTATTTTTTAGTCAATCAAGAATAATCCGTTGAATGGATTTGAATAAAATTACATCTTGAAATATTACGATTTTACACGGGCAGAAGTTAGTTGGACATAAATCTAAGTACAGAGAACTGTACAGGTGTTAAGAGTGGTCTAAGCATCGAAATCTCATGACTAGTGTCGCGGGTTCAATGCTCACGTAGGACAATCATCATCATCATTTCAGCTCATATACGTCCCACTGTTGGGCTCGAGCCTCCTCCACTGTGGGAGGGAAATTGACCTACTAAACAATGCTGGTCAGACGTGTTGGTATAAGGTTTTGTTTCGAGTTTTCCTTCTCCTGCATAGATGTTATATACATATTTAATCCCTTTTTTTTGGGGTTGGGTTACGGTCGGCGCACTCCTCGCTCCACTCCGTCCGGGGCGACATGTAAGCACGCGCACCCGTATAGCACGTCGCCTTCATCGTTGGGCCGACCACCAGTGCGGAGTTCCTTGACTTCAGTGGTATATTTAATCCCTTAGTCGTCTTTTACGACACCCACGGGGAAGAGTGGGGGTGGCGAACTATATTCTCACTCCATCGCCGCACAATACTTGACGCGAATTGCACGCTTGTGAAATTGCCTGCGGACGGATATATTATTTCACGCAAGGCTTTAATGATTAAGTATTAAATATGCATTAAAATCATTCGATTATCGAGTACTTAGTCTATTAATAATGATGAAAACATACCTTGCCGTCATCACCCAGCCTCAAACAGGAGCCGAAGTCCGCAAGTCTGATGTGTCCACTCGCATCCAGTAGCACATTATCTGGTTTTATATCTCTGTAAAAAATTTAGCAACAGAAATACCAGACTTAATCGTTTTCTAGAACTTACTATAACACAAAGAAATATCGACAAGAACAACATTATTAAATAGTATAAGTCTCTCATGGGACAGACGACAAGGAAGTCGGTACCTGTGGTTGATGGCGAAGGGGAGTAGGGATTCAAATATCGAAACTAAAAGATCGATGTCCAAAAAACATCGCCCTGAAAACATCGTTGTATCGAAACATCGAGGTTTTCTAGAAATCTATGCGATGAGGATTTTTTTAGGTAAATCAAGCATATTTTTTACATGAAACACCAACATTTGCGTGATGTGATGAGCTTTTTTTTTTGTTTTTGTTTTAGTTATTTAGAAACAAAGTACCAAAATTTTTACGTAATCTCTGCTAAAAGTACCATACATTTTATTTCATGCAGGCAAATCATCGATGTCAAAACATCGTATAAAATAACATCGATGTATCAAAAACAAATAACATGGATGTTTCAGAAACACGGAGGGAATACGGTGGGTCGCATTCCGCCTTTCCGTCAACCCGGACGGAACGGACGGCGTGAGCGCTGACATAGCCCACCCAAAAGGCAAATTTATAACACCAAGCTTTCAAAATTTTTATGAGAAAAGTCTTCTAAGTTACACAATACCGCTGTTAATTAATCAAATACCACTTACAATAAAGACAGAAATAAATCGCAATAACTATAAAAATAAATTAAAACATTTCATTAACACACTAAGTTAAATTCTAACGTTAAAAAACATTATTATGTGAAACACTGCATATAAGCTATCAAGCTACACAAAGAATATAATTTCCAATTACCCCCCTCGTCTCTTTTTATGTTTGCTGTTTTTATGCGGGTACCGTCATTTTATTATTGTAATTTATTTCTTTCATTTTAATTTTTACTGTATATTTAGTTAGAACGCCTAAGACGAATCAAATACGCGTTAAAGCCAATATAGCATTTGTCGTATTTATAAGTTCAATTGTCAAAGTAATTGTAAAACATTGTTATTAAATAAATAAAAAAGGCAGCGTTGTACAAAACCCGATTCCTTGACTTTGCGAGCCCAATAAGGTTTAAAGGTAGAAAAAAGTTTTTCTCCAATGGAACTAACCTGTGCACATATCTCAGTTCGTGAACACTCTGTATAGCGAGCACCATCTCTGCTATGTAGAACTTAGCCATGTCCTCCGGTAGCCGATCTTCGAACTTGGACAAGAGTGTTAGGAGATCACCCCCGCAATAGTAGTCCATAACCAGATACTAAAAACAATCGGTTGTTAAAAACCCTGCTATTTTTAACAAGAATACTGGATATCACTGCTTAAAAATTCCCAATGGAGCCAGTAATGTGCATTTTCACCATCGATCCTTAAAGATTAAGTAACGCAATTTTGTTGAAGCGCAGTGTTTTTAGAGACCTTTTAAACAAATCACGTAGTTTTACCGAAAATTTAGGAGCCTGTGGTGAAAGTGGGCATTAGAATATTAATCTAATTGCAAGGTCATATACACAAGAAATTTCAGTTGATAACAAAACTTTTAAAATCAAACTATTTTATCAAACTATTGAAATATTAGAAAATATAAAAGGATTTTGGAAAACGTATTTCTTCATATTTAAAAGCGACTCACCAAGTTATGTTCATCCTGGAAGGCATAGTGGAGATTCGTGATCCACCTTCTGTCTCCAAAGACGAGCACATCTCTCTCTTCTTGAAAACACGCTGTTTCTGCCCGCTATATAACAGATTACAGAAATTTACCGAAACGGAAGATTTTGATGCATTCGTTGATAAAATACATTCATCATCATCTAGCCTCATACACGAGCCACTGCTTGGCTTGAGCCTCCACCACAATAGGAGGGAAATTGACTTTACTATATCATACTGGACTGAGTTTGGTTTTTTTTTTTTATGGGTGGGCTATGGTAAGCGCACGCGCGGTCCAGTTCGTCCGGGGCGATGAAAGGACGGCGCGCGGGCCAATAACCCACCCGTACCCACGTCACCTCGTTGTTGGGCCGACCACCGGAGCAGATGTGACTTGTCGTCAGTGGTCGACCCGACGGAATACCCTTTCGGGTAACCTCACCTCTCGACGTCCTGGGACGTCGGTCGCCATCGCGCGGTTAGCCACACTGCGGGTGACGGACAATTCCCCGGTCCGATCACCCGCGGCCTCGGCTAGGGCGGCATTAGGCGCAGATACTCGCGCCTACGCCGCCCGAGTCGCCGGCAGCGGAACGTGTCGCCGAATAGGAGCTCTACTCGCACACGATCCGCCGCCTACTTCCATGAGATAACGGCCTCACAGAAGGCGGCGACCGCGTCCCAGTACTGATAGTTTGATATAGGATTTTGTTTAGAGTTTTTGTTTTCTTGCATATGTGTTATAAACGTATTATATCGCTTAGTCGTCTTTTACGACATCCACGGGCAAGAGTGGGAGTGATGATATTCATTAAAAGATTATTGCAAAAACCGCCACACAAAGCTTATTAAAAATATTTTACCTTGAGCATTTCCCATTTGTTAAGTATCTTCATAGCGTAAACCCTCTCCCCAGTCGTGGTCGCCACGGAGCCGACGCTCGCAACAGCCATATTCGCACCCACATCTCCACCCTGTTTGGACAAACAAAAAAAAAATACAATTAAAAACATACGTTATCATCTTCGCGTTTCGTTGCCCCAATTCATATGGTATCGACGCTGGTGGAAAAAAACACAGCAGAACCGAATATACTTTTCGTTGTAAGTATATAAATTTTACCATCAGCTACGTTTAGTAGTGAATGATGAATCACATTTTTGAAACGGCCACAGTATGACCATGCGTTATAGAGACATCTGTGGCCATAGCAAAACGACATGAGAACTGAGCAACGTAAACTTTCACCAAATTTTAAACTGTTCACCGGCAACACAAAAATGTACCTTCAGTGGCCATCAACCATTCTTCTAGCTTTTTACGACCTGTCGTCTGCCTGATCTCATCATCATAGAGAAAGAGTGGTGAATTATATTCTTACTTCGTCACCACACGGAAAATCGTTTAAATGAAAACAATTTTAATAAAATAAATTAAAACGTATGAATTAAAAACCAGTAAATAACTAACCCAACAACTGTTTTCCTTAATTCAAGAAAAGCGCAAACGATATACAATTTCCTTCCTTCTTCGTTTGATTCAGAGACCCATTACCCATCTTACTAAACACGATGCCAAAAAACGAATGATGTATTCAAATATTTATTTTATAACAAAGCGCATGGATTGTTATATGATATCTAATTAACAACATTGTTACGAACAGGGTTGTCACGAACCGTAATCAATAACATCGGATACTGAAAATGAAAATAATATCCGAAACCGTAACAAAATTCGATGTAAAAGTTTTGAATTATTTCTGATGTATACGGAGTCTGAAAGAGACATATCGCGTTGTTAGTGTCTGCTAAGAGTCTTCGCAGACCACAAACTTTCATCAGCCGATAGTTTGGTCGGTTTGCAGTGATTCGCCTACAAGTCAGTTTGGAAAGCAATCGTGTAATCTTAGATAGATCTTATATGAACCGATGCATCATACAGTTCACTCCCAACCCTAACGCATGGATTGCGTAAAAAAATTACTAAAGGATAATTTTTATGCGAAAGAAGGAAAACTCGACATAAAACTATGCCAGCACGCCGCATTATAGTGGGTCAATATCCATTTCATTGCGGAGGAGGCCCGAAACCAAATAGTGGGACTTATATGGGCTGTGATGAACCGAAACAATCCGGAACTATAAGATAAACCAAAAGAATTTAATATGCGTAACTGGTATAATATTATAGACTAGCAACCCGCCCTCGCTTCGCTTCGGTTATAGGTTATAGTCGTTTTACCCGCGTAGTTCCCGTTCCCGTGGGAATACCGGGATAAAATATAGCCTAATTTACGCCCTGATATTATAGCTTTCCATTGGTGAAAGAATTTTTGAAATCGGTCCAGCCGTTATGAAGATTACCCGGAACAAACAGACAGACAGACAGACAAAAAATTTTTAATTGCTATTTTAGGCATAGGTGTCGTGCAAATAACCGTGTGAGTATGAAAAAAGCCTATTATTTTGACATTACAAACAGACACTCCAATTTTATTTATTGGTATAGATATCTGTATCGAGATCCGAAACTTCTCATTCTCAACAACCCTAGCAATAACACACTATGTAAGTTCTAAGAAATGTACAAGTTCAAAATGCTGATCCCATAGAATTAGAGACTGGTTGGTCTAGCCAAATGCGCTTGCTCAACATTTATACTCGCACGACTTCATCGTTGACCACCCATCATCATTTCGAAATGTTGTTTTTTGAAACCTAAGGCATGCTTAAGGTGAACCTGATGAACGCACCCAACGCGTCGAACGAGTCGAACGAAACAAATTTTAGAATTCTGTATATGAAAGCTCGCACACTTCCACGCGTCGAATCGTTCGAATCTGGAAGTGTGCGAGGTTTCATGAGATTTCATATACAGAATTCCACGGCAACCCAATCCCAAAAAAAAAAATATACAGTATTCTAAAATTCGTTTCGTTCGACTCTCTCGACGCGTTCGTCTCGGATTAGTGTGCGTTCACTTTTAATGTGACCATTTATTTTTTGTCAAAGCGTGACGCTTATAGAAATACTAGTAACCCGCCCTCGCTTCGGTTTGATAAAATATAGTCTATGTTACTCCCTGATATTATAGGTTCCCAATGGTGAAAGAATTTTTAAAATCGGTTCGGTGGTGTAAGCGTGAAAGTGTAACAAACAAACTTACTTTCACATTTATAATATTAAGTAAGAAAAATAATAGTTTTGTAAATAAAACTACGGATTTTATCGCGTTTCTATTTTTTTTTAATTCAACACCCTGCACTAAGGAAATAATCCTTGTGTTGCGGGGGACTTTACAAATATATAATAAACGGACACAAATTACATCCAGACTCCGAGCAACAATTTGTTGATTCGTGTACATGACAGGCCTTCTTCACACTATGTAACATCTTGTATTTATGTATATTATGTTCATCATCATCATCATCATCATTTCAGCCTATCGCCGTCCACTGCTGGACGTAGGCCTCCCTCATGTTGCGCCACAATGAGCGGTCCTGTGCCGCCTGCATCCAACGACGCCCAGTTACTTTCACTAGGTCATCGGTCCACCTAGTGGGGGGGCGTCCTACACTGCGTCGTCCGATACGTGGTCGCCACTCGAGAACCTTTCTTCCCCAGCGGTTGTCGGTTCGTCGAGCAATGTGGCCTGCCCATTGCCACTTCAGCGTGCTAATTCTTCGTGCTATGTCGGTTACACCCGTTCTTCTGCGGATTTCCGTATTCCGGATTCTATCTCGCAGAGAAATCCCGAGCATAGCCCGCTCCATAGCACGCTGAGCAACTTTGAGCCTTGATATGAGGCCTACATTTAGGGACCACGTGTCCGTGCCGTAAGTCATCACTGGTAACACACACTGGTCAAAGACCTGTGTTTTCAGACACTGAGGTATGTTGGACGAGAAGATCCTCTTAAGTTTCCCGAACGCTGCCCAACCGAGTTGGATTCGTCGGCTGATCTCTTTCTCGAAATTGGATCTACCTAACTGGACTGTTTGTCCTAGGTAAACATAGTGATCGACAACTTCAAGAATCGCATCGCCAACTAGGACCGGTACAGGAATGACATGGGCATTTGACATGACTTTCGTCTTGTCCATGTTCATTCGTAAACCCACTAGTTGGGATACCCTGCTGAGATCATTGAGCATTGTGCCAAACAAATAAAATATTATCTTATTGCACAAAGTGCGGTCCTGCATGGGATTCGAACCCACGAAAGCCACAGCGGCTCGGTATGTTAACCACTACGCCATCTATGCAGTCAATTAAATTGTTGCACATTATTACTAACTTTAGTAAAATGTTCGTAACGCAGGCAATCAAATACAAACGCGATAAAATCGGTAAAATATGTAGTTTTATTTATAATATGTAATATTGCCGTAAACATCAGAAATCATTAATAGTTTAAAAAAAACCGGCTTAAGTGCGAGTCGGAGTCTCGCACGAAGGGTTCCGTAGCATTATCTACAAAAAAGGCAAAAAAAATCGCGTTTGTTGTATGGGTGGGGGTCTTAAATGTTTATTTTATTTTGTTTTTAGTATTTGTTGTTATAGCGGCAACAGAAAAACAAAATCTGTAAAAAAATTCAACTGTCTAGCTACCGCGGTTCTTGAGATACAGCCTAGTGACAGACAGACAGCAAAGTCTTAGTAATAGGGTCCCGTTTTTACCCTTTGAGTACGGCAAGCAAAAAAACTAAAAACCACGCTTAATTTGAGCGGATGCTATCTCCCTTGGATGAGATAGCCGGTTCTCAAGTTACCTTTCTGAAAATGTTATTTATTCGAAGTCGACGGATTCTATTTCGTGTGGTGACAGAGTATTCACCACACCCTGGCCGGCCACGAATGTCAGGGAATGGGTAGCATTGGTAGACCCAATGGCGATAGGCAGGAAACACTGTAGGTTATGGGGCCGCACGCCACCCTCTTACGTCCCAGACAAAGACTAAGTATACAAGCGAAAAATGTGAACAAATTTGTCTCTGAATTGAGAAAATGGGATAGACAGCGTCAACGAGCAACGTAAGAGTTGGTAATACTATTAGTCTCTGCCACACAATAAACACTTTCATTCATCATCCATCATCACCGCAGTCCACAAACGTCGTTGGACTCGGGCCTCCTCCACAATGGGAGGGAATTTGACTTACTATACCATGCTGGTCAGACATGTTGGTATAGGGTTTTATTTCGAGTTTTCCTTCTCTTGCTTAGATCATATGTGCATATTATATCCCTTAGTTGTCTTGTACGACATCCACGGGCAAGATAGGGAGTGGTGAACTGGAGTCCGTCACCACACTTTCATTCCTTGAAAGATAATTCCTAGCCCCGCAAGATGCGATAAAATATGGTGAAGATTTACTATACATGCGCAACTTATACATAGGGTGGGGCAACTATACATTGTGGAATCTAATTGGCTGTTTTCCTGAAACGTATGTACTCAGTTAATCATTCTTAATGGGGATATTACTACATAACTAAAAACATAATACATTTAGAAAAAAACTCTGATAATTAGACATTCTTAAGTTTGTCTAACATGCAACGGTATTGTTCCCAACATGCCTAGGACCATAGCATTCGTATTAAATCGCAATAATAGGTAAAATAATTTTAGGCATAACACCTCGGAGCTCGGTGTTGCACCTCACCTGCTCGCGTCCCGCACCCCTTTCTTCTTTTGTGATGCGCCCGAGTCACGCAACTTTAGTCTATGTTTTAATAGGTCAGTTAGCATGCTACCGTACCTACGGTCGATGCCCTTAACCCACATGTAACTGTAACATTACAGTTATGCAAAAATGATATTTTAAAGAAACGTCCGGGATTGCAAATGACAAAAACTTATGTTTTTATTTTAATGAATAAATGCTATAGTATAGTTCTATATCATTAACTGGGTATGTACGTTTCGGGAAAACAGCCGATTAGATTCCACGTTGTTATAATATATACGTATGGAGACGTGATATACTTAGAATACCTAAAAACCGTTTGATTTCAAATATATCTAATTCAAAGTATGTAATGAGTCAATTCAAAAGTCAAAAACCAGTAGTAGGTACTGATATAATAACGATGATCATGTATTCCAAAAAAAAATATTAAACATTAATAACTTACCATTGCAAAAACAACAAGATTCCATGTCGAAGAAAATTAAGTTCAACACAGTAATTCGCACTCGAAACTCGTATATTCGAAAAATATGTAACAAAACTTATAAACGGCTTCGAAATAATTGTTGGAAATTTAATTCATTCTTATGTACCACGTGTGAGCCTACAAAATATCATTTAAAACTATGACGATGATAAAATAGTACACCTCAGAAAGATCTATGCACATGAGCAGGCAAGGCATATGGTGGGGCAAGTACCGCTCCTTGACAGCAGCTAAGTGTTCATACGCTGTTGATGATAAATGGGCAATAAAGAGAAAATCTTACCAATAAAACCAATACCAAACACATGACAAATAGCAGAAAATACCGTTAAACGCAGAAATTTTAACCAAATCAACACGTTTCAGAAATGGTATATTCCAATGTCTGTGACTTAAATTTTAATCTATAATTTTGACCCACTATATTAAATCATTATGCAGAAATTAATACGCCTGTAAGCATCCGGCGTCATATCTCCTATCACTAGAAGACATGATGTTAAACTACAAAAATGATAAACAAGTACAGTTCATTTCAAGCATATGTCCAGTTCAAGGCGGCAACAGGGTGGGGCAAATGATGCCGTTGCTTGGCAACGTCTACAAGTAATTGTAAATGCGCGGTTGGCGAGAATACATATCGATGGACTTCCACACATATAATAATACCGGGCCGACCACTGACAACAAGTAACCCTGCTCCGGTGGTCGGTCCAACAAAGAAAGTGACGTGGTGTTACGAGTGGGTTGCGGATGTGCGTGCTTAAGCCCATCTGTCGCCCCGGACGGAATGGTGCGCGGACCGCAACCAATCCCCCACAAAAAAAACACAATAATTCGATAATAAAAAGAAAAGCCTTGCGAAAACACCAATAGTAATTAAATATTAGGGCTCGACACTACAGAATTTTTAACTGATAAACAAGTGGCAATTTTTTTAAAAATCACAACAAATAAACGGTTTGTTAGGAAGACCAAACAAATCGTCCTACCCCTACAAGATACGAACTGAAACTACAAAGTTGAAATAAAGGTGTCAACCAGGAGTACTGGCACATGCGCATGTGCGACATAGGGTGGGGCAAGCCGTTGCCAAGGAGTGGCAATCCTTGGTAACGGCTAAAAATAGCCGCTCGTGCGCACGCAGTTGCTGACAACAATTATCGATCGACTCTTACACCTGCGATTCGGTAACAAAGGGAAAATCTGAGGCATAGCAAGTGTTGCTCCGTAACAACTGCTAAAAATAGTTGCTGAAAATTTATCGATGGCCTACCACACACACAAAGAAATAAACAAAGATATAATAGTGGAGAAAATCTAATACCAATTATATATATTTTCATATATATAATTATATACAGAGAGAAATGATAAAAATATCGACCAGTCAACCAAAAACACACGGAAAAAAACTACAATATTCATAAATTAGCACAAAATACAACAAAAATGAACCGATAAACAAGTTACTAGGAAGATAAACTTGATTGGCAAATACATCGTTTGTTAGGAAGATAACACAATACAATTGCTTTTAAAGCACTAAACGCCATACACATTAAGTTTGTAAGCACACATCCTATGCCTTCAAGATGCGAACTGAAACTAAAAAGGTGATGAACAGTGTTCCTGACATATACCTTAGATGTCAGGGACACTGGTACATGCGCATATCGCGACATAGGGTGGGGCAAGTGACATTCTCTAGCAACGACTAAAAATAGCCGCCCATGCGCACGCAGTTGCTGGCAACAATTATCGATCACCTATTACACCTACAAGAATTTGATAACAAAGAGAGAAGCTCTGTCAAAGCGAGTTGCCACTCCTTGGCAACGGCCAAAAATAGCCGCCCATGCGCACGCAGTTGCTGGCAACAATTATCGATCACCTCTTACACCTACAACAATTTGATAACAAAGAGAGAAGCTCTGTCAAAGCGAGTTGCCACTCCTTGGCAACGGCCAAAAATAGCCACCCATGCGCACGCAGTTGCTGGCAACAATTATCGATCGACTTTTAACCTATAACAATACGCAGGTAACCGGACCAGGGATTTTAGTCAGTCACCCGCGGAGACGCTGACCGCGCGACGGCGACCGACGTCTCGGGTAAGGGACGTCGTAAGGAGAGGGTACCTCGCAGGTTATTCCGTCGGGCCGACCACGGAGGACAAGGAACTCGGTACCAGTGGTCGACCCAACGACGAAGGCGACGTGCTACAGGTGGGTTATGGGGCCGCGCGCCGCCCCTCTGTCGCCCCGGACAGAGCCGGGCAGAGAGAGAAGCTCTATAAAAACAAGTTGCCACTCCTTGACAACAGCTAAAAATAACCGCCCATGCGCACGCAGTTGCCGACAACAATTATCGATCACCTCTTACACCTACAACAATGTGATAAAGAGAGAAGATCGGTCAAAGCTTGTTGTCACTCCTTGGCAACGGCTAAAAATAACCGCCCACGCGCACGCATTCGCTAACAAACAAGAAAGCTGTGACAAAGAAAGTGCCACTCTTTGGCAACGATTACAAATGGCGGTTGTAATTATCCAATCATAAACACCACTAACAATTCTAGTAACAAAAACAAAACCTAGGACAAAGCAGGTACCGTTTCTTAGCAACGGCTAAAAATAGGCTGCTCATGCGCAGATACTGCAAACATTTATCGATGAACTCTTACAAATAAGAAGTAAACAAAATCTGACCGAAATTTGTACTAATTATATCTTACAACAAATTACATACAAATACAGCATATAGAAAAATATCGACCAATCAAGAAATTACGTAGAAAAATGACGGCAGTGAAAATATACCGCATCTCAGTAGCAAAAACCCAGCATAGTCTTAAAAGATGCAATATGTAGTTATCATCATCATACATCATCATTTCAGCTCATATACGTCCCACTGCTGGGTTCGAGCCTCCTCCACAACAGGAGGGAAATGACCTACTATACCATGCTGGTTGGACAGGTTGATATAGGGTTTTATTTCGAATTTTCCATCTCTTGCATAGATGTTAAATGCATATTTTTTTTGCCTTAGTCGTCTTTTACGACATCCACGGGCAAGATGGAGTGGTCAGTTAGATTCTACTTTCGTCACCACACGGACAATATGAAGTAATCCAACATAATTATTGGTAATGTTCAATTACCACATAAATAATAATCGATGTCACATGCTGGTTCTTATAGTAGCAAAAATAGCTACAATTATAATGAAACTTGAATGATTAAAGTCTCTTTAAAACCACCCTGCACTAAGGAGTAAAATATAATCGTGGGAGAACTGGACAAAGAAATAATTAACGGCTACCAATAATACCCAGACTATGGACAATCATTTATAGATGCACAAACATGTTATTTTCTAAAATACAAAAAGACAATTGGATTTTATTTATTTGTGCAGATAAGTCAACCTTTGGGAGGGTTTATAGTATGCAAAGAAGTTATTAAGCTTGAAAGATATTTCCGAATAAAACCCAAGGATGGGGTTCCGCGATGAAGTCAAAGTTATTGATAGTTTGTATTATTAATTTAGAAATCATCAGAACAAAATTAATTAAACCGTGACAAAGTACAATAAATAAATTACTTATAAATAATGACTATAGATGTAAGGTACTTACCATTTGCAATGTGGGAAGAATTCATTAAGAATATATCTCAATTTAAGAAAACGGGTAGTACGATTACAATGAGCTTTAAACTCCAAAACTAGGGTAATAGATAACAGAATATACAACAAACGATCAACAAGTGTATAAGGAAAAACCGGCAGGTGCACGTCGGCGTCGCGCACGAAGGGTTCCGTACCATTATCTATAAAAAGGACAAAAAAAAAATCGCGTTTGCTGTCTGGGAGCCCTCCTTGGAAATATCCATTTTATTTTGGTTTTAGTATTTGTTGTTATAGCGGCAACAGAAATACATAACTTGTAAAATTTTCAACTGTCTAGCTATCGCACTTCTTGAGATTCTTCTTGGTGATAGACAGGCAGCTAAGCTTTTGTATACGGAACTCTAAAACAACACCGTTGAAAATAAACCCCTACTGAAGGTAAGTCTCTTCTTTTATTTTATTTTTTCAAATATTACCGTCAACACCTAAACAGATTAGACATTAAGGATATACGTTAACACATTGTGGCACGTGTAAAATAAAGAAATTTACTTATTTGACTTCTAACATGGATAATTGGCAACAATGCGTATATTAATTTAAATTGACACTCTCAAAATCAGAGAGGAAATATTGTTCATAAAATAATAGAACACTATTATCAATAATATAACGCGCATAAGTATAGACACATGCTGGCCCTACAAGATGCTATTTAAAACTGCGTCTAAATAAATAAGAAGCTCAGAACACCGGGGCATAACAGCACATGCGCAGAAAATCACATAAGGTGGGGCAACTTCACAAAGGGCGGTGCAAACCCAACGAGGTGGGACAACCTCACATAGGATGGGGCAAAAGAACATGAAGTGGGGAAGATTCCATGGTAACTGCTAAAAGAGATCGCTCATGCGCAGTTAATGACAATTTTTATCGACTGGCTCCCACACACGACAGTTATTGTTTTCACTGCGCAGATGGCGTAGTAGTCCAAATATCAACATCTTGCGTCGAGTACCACAGGTTCAATAAATCGATACAAGGATAAATATTTGTGCGATACACGAATTGTGTACGTCAATTGCATATTTTGATAAAGATTTATTTCATAATGACGGGCGTTGCCTTTTAATAAAAACAGATATAAAATCGTGGGAGGCCGGATTAAGAATGCACTGTGTAAACATCCTTACTTTGCTGCGGGAATTGTAGCGGACTGAGAGATCGCTAGGAAAACGGGCAGCAATACTGTCATAGATAACATTGAATATTAACTGCGATTTCCGTGTGGTGACGGAGTAAGAATACAGTTCACCACTCCCTATCTTGCCCGTGGATGTCGTAAAAGAAGACTATGGGATATAATACGCACTTACAAGCAAGAGAAGGAAAACTCGAAATGAAACCCTATACCAACATGTCTGACCAGTATGGTATAGTAGGTCAAATTCCCTCACATTGTGGAGGAGGCCCGAGCCCAATAGTGAGACGTATGTGGGTTGCGATGATGATGATGATTAACTGCGATCGCGGAATTGCTTGACAAATGTGGAGATTACGGCATTATCTCATCTTGGAGAGGCCTACACCCAACAGTGGACTTCGATAGGCCGATAATGATAATGCCCATGTTTTTTTGGGGTCTAATCCCACCGCTCATTCCCACCACACACCCAAACAGGATGAGTCGAAGTGATTCCACTTCCCTCCTATGTTGCCAGAATTGGCGAGCGATTGCAAAGCTATCCCGCTGGGAGTCGTGCATTCTGGTCGCTCGCCAAGGCTGCCCAAGGCAACTTCTGCCAGCCCAATCTCCCACCACTGCAGAAACACGATGGTAGTCTGGCCCACAGCGCAAAGGAGAAGGCCGATCTTCTAGGTCAATTCTTTGCCTGTAACTCGACTTTGGATGCCGGAGCTGCCACACCACCTACTATCCCACGGTGTGAAAGCTCACTGCCCGAAATCCGCATCACGCAGCGAGCGGTTAGGCGGGAGCTGCGGCTTTTAGACGTCCATAAGTCGAGTGGACCGGATGGCATCCCTGCAGTGGTACTAAAGACGTGCGCCCCTGAATTGAGTCCCATCCTCACGCGCCTATACCGACTTTCCTACGCTACTAATAGGGTTCCGTCTTCGTGGAAGGTAGTCCATGTCCACCCGATCCCTAAAAAGGGAGACCGGTCTGACCCATCGAATTACAGGCCAATTGTGATAACATCCTTGCTCTCCAAGATAATGGAGAAGGTTATAAACCGTCAGCTTCTGCAGTACCTTGAGGATCGCCAGCTTATCAGTGATCGCCAATACGGCTTTCGTCATGGTCGGTCGGCTGGTGATCTTCTTGTGTACCTCACACACCGTTGGGCAGAGGCCTTGGAGGGCAAGGGTGAGGCGCTGGCGTTCAGCCTAGATATCGCAAAGGCGTTCGATAGGGTCTGGCACAAGGCACTTCTATCGAAGCTACCATCATACGGAATCCCCGAGGGACTCTGTAATTGGATCGCCAGCTTTCTGGATGGTCGGACTATAAAAGTCGTCGTAGATGGCTCCTGCTCCGATAGCATGACCATTAATGCTGGTGTACCACAAGGCTCGGTGCTTTCCCCGACGTTGTTTATCCTGCATATCAATGACATGCTCTCTATCGAGAGTATGCGTTGCTATGCGGATGACAGCACGGGTGATGAGCGGTACACTGAGCAACGGAATATCCCTCGGAGTACTCAGGAAAGAAGGGTTCAACTTGTGTCTGAAGTCGAGCGCTCTCTGGGGCGGGCCTCGGAATGGGGTGAACGGAACCTAGTCCAGTTCAACCCCACAGACACAAGTTTGCGCGTTCACTGCAAAGAAGGACCCGTTTGTCATGGCGCCACAGTTCCAAGGAGTAACTCTCCCAATTTCTGAGAATATTGGGATTCTCGGCGTCAAAATATCGAGCAAAGTCCAGTTTGGGAGTCATTTGGAGGACAAAGCCAAATTGGCAAGCAAAAAGTTGGGTGTCCTGAACAGAGCCAGGCGGTACTTCACACCGAGACAGCGTCTTGTGCTATACAAAGCACAAGTTCGTCCTCATGTGGAGTACTGCTCTCATCTCTGGGCAGGTGCGCCCAAATATCAGCTAGACCCACTTGACTCCCTGCAAAGACGGGCTGTTCGAATCGTCGGGGATCCCAATCTTACGGACAGATTGGAGTCGCTGGAGCAGCGGAGAGACTTTGGGTCACTCTGTGTACTCTACCGACTCTTTCACGGGGAGTGCTCCGAGGAACTGTTTGACTTGGTACCACCGTCACCATTCTACCAACGTACCACTCGACGTCGTAGCAGGGTTCATCCATTTCACCTGGAAACGTTATGGTCTTCAACTGTACGTTTCCAGCGATCATTTCTCCCACGTACGTGCAAGCTCTGGAATGAACTACCTGCTGCTGTGTTTCCCGAGCGCTATGACATGTCCTTCTTTAAACGAGGTTTAAGAAGAGTATTTCCTTCACGGTAGGCAGCGGCCTAGCTGTGCCCCTGGTATTGCAAAGGTCCATGTGCAGCAGTTTCACTTACCATCAGGTGTGCTGCTTGCTCGTTTGCCACCGTTGGCAATAAAAAAAAAAAATGTGAACGGTATTCTTTCTCTGTCACTACACAGAATAATCACATCATCTTAAACTAATATAGCAAAACACTTACCAGTCGAAGCACGGGATAACTCCATGAGAAACAGATTAACCTTCAGCACGGAATAGGGACTGGCAAACTATCTATCTATCCTATCCTAAGTAGGATAAAACTGCCGATCCAAGAGGAGGAATTCCAGAGAAGTGATACATATTCAGCGATGTATTTAATCCGGTAGAATATTTATTTATTTATTGTGTTCAAAGAAACAAACAGTATTATGAGCTAATTTACAAGTTACATAAAATTAATAACGCTGTCACCAATTAAGTTTCTAATTAATATAAACTGAATATCAGCGCTTATAATAATGAATTGGCACAAAACTTATCCAACCCCTATTTGTCCCACTGTAAAAATAAAAATAATTTTTAACAAAAAACCCGCCTTCAAACAAAATTCCCAAACAAATTAATATGCACTAAAAAGCAAAAAAATAATTCTTGTACAATGTAGTGCCCGCCCAAACTTACAACTTGATGGAAAAAAAATAGAATACTTAAAAGTCAATCAAATTATTACGACAATATAATGTAGTTACAATTATTATTATTTTTGGAGTCTGTGTCTATGTCGGTATGTTTGTCGGTGTCCTAGTTTTGTTGACTGACAATGGGACCACACGGGAAGCACCAGCTTTCAAACGAAAAAAGAATTATCAAAATCGGTTTACCCAATCGAAAGTTCTGAGATAACAAGCATTAAAAAAAAAAAAATACAGACGAATTGAGAACCTCCTCCTTTTTGAAGTCGGTTAAAAAACTATATTGCCAGTGATTTGCTTTAGACGTCTTTGTACTAATTATCATTCGTCAAATTTTGACATACTGAATTATTAGCGCACGAACTAAGAAATTATCACTTCTTTTGAATAAAAATATTTCTAGAAAGCTACATTTAAAACAACAAACGATCAACAAGTTGCTTGGGAAAGGAACACGATTTAAATGAACAACAACTTCGTTCCAGGCGTTATATATAACTGCGAATTTAATGATAGGAGGAGGAAATGTAAAAATGCGCATGTTCAAAACATGACCTATATAAGAGTTTGCGATACGCCCTGGTCCATACACAGCAGCCAGAGAACAGAGGTCGCACATGCGCATTCACGGCAGCAACTTATTGATTACGATTCAATTATGTTATTAGGACAAAACATCTAACATCAAATTTCATCATACGTTGCTAAGCAACCGAACCCGGCAAGATGGCGTTTTGTTGTTTTCCTGTGAAGATATCTTTATCTGTCTCTATATCTATATCAATAAATAAAATTGGAGTGTCTGTTTGTAATGTCAAAATAATAGGCTTTTTTCATGCTCACACGGTTATTTGCACGACACCTATGCCTAAAATAGCAATTAAAAATTTTTTGTCTGTCTGTCTGTTTGTTCCGGGTAATCTTCAAAACGTCTGGACCGATTTCAAAAATTCTTTCACCAATGGAAAGCTACAATATCAGGGCGTAAACTAGGCTACATTTTATCCCGGTATTCCCACGGAAACAGGAACTACGCGGGTAAAACGACTATAACCTATAACCGAAGCGAAGCGAGGCGAGGGCGGGTTGCTAGTACAGGTATATAAAGAAGCTGTCGTCGGATTCAAACTACTGAAATTAAAAATAATTTTGACAGTTTATTGTTATGTGGTGACTCGCTAATAAAGGATTTTTTGAAATTAAATCTCCAAAGGAGTGAAAAGCAGTAACAAACTGACAAACTTGTAGAGGAAGAAAAAAATACCCATATTTTTCAGTGTTCAAATTGAGCTCAGCAAAAAAATGTGGGCCGTCGCTCAGGACGCCGTGCAGATGTGAAACTTTGATATTATTTTGTACAAGTATCTCCTCAAGGGCTCTCAACCCTATAAAGTTAAGAGACCGATCCCGACGGCACCCCCTGTAGGGTATGGGCCTCGGCTCGATCGCTGGCAAAGTGGGCACTTTCACGCTTATGATTTTACTTCGCCACGATTTCTGTCCACGGCGGCGAGGGCTGAATCGTGGATAATTACGTCTTAGGGCCGCGCAGGCTGTGTATACCTCGATCTGGACGAGCGAAATGTGGGGTAGTGAATCGTATTCTCACTCCGTCAGCACACGGAAGATTTAAAGAGGATTAAATTTTGTGATGACATTTATTTGATTTCTTCGTCATTCATCAACATTTCAGCTCATATACGTACCACTGTTGGGCTCGAGCCTCCTCCACAATAGAAGGAAAATTGACCTTACTATACCATGCTGGTCAGACAGATTGGTATAGGGTCTTATTTCGAGTTTGCCTTCTCTTGCATAGATGTTATATGCGTATTATAACCCTTAGTTGTCTTTTCAACGACAACCACGGGCATGATAGGGAGTGGTGATTTGTATTCTTAGTCCGTCACCACACGGAAAGATTTGATTTCTTACTGGATTAAAAAATAACACAAGTATGCGTAAGAGCAGGGTGGGACAAAGAGGTGGATATGAAGTTAGAGAAAGATTTATCGACTAAGCCGTGGGGCTAAGTGGTTATCTAACAACTTAAATATTGCTATATACGAAATCCACTCCATCAAAGACAAGGCTGCGTCACAGCGGCAGTTATGATTCGTCACACCACCCTTCCGTCATCCCGGCACTTCTACCAGCTGCATTTCCCTAGTTATGATAAAGTTCGCCTAGAATACCAAAACGACCATTCGTATCCGATCATACGATAGTCTTATTAGTTTCGACTTTACCTTCAACTGGATTTCTTTTTTTTTCTATATTGCACAAAGGAAAGTAAAAGTGCAATACAACATTTTTTTACATAAGATAAGGCTTAAAGAAAATAGCGGTGCAATTCTGATTTTAAAACAGAGCCATCTAGTGAAGCCGCCTTGTAATATAAATTTTTTATTGAAACCCAGACTTGACAGATGGCGTTTTTACGTTCCAACGTAATCGTATCGTGTTCGTTCGTTTCAGACAAGGGTTTTTAAAATTTACAGTGTAATATTATGTTATATGCGAAGAATAATATAAATCAAATGCTTTCGAAATATTTCAATAAAATTCTTTAATATAAGTCATCTGCCGATAAAGCCGCAACATTAGTTACGGCGTCTTTGGGTAAAGGCCGCTTTGTAAGGCCAGTCTTAAATTCGATTTTAGCCTATATTAATTTATGATTCAAGACCGTAAAATCCTTACTAATATTATAAATGTGAAAGTAAGTTTGTTTGTTTGTTTGTTACGCTTTCACGCTTAAACCACTGAACCGATTTCAAAAATTCTTTCACCAGTGGAAAGCTATAATATCAGGGACATAACAACATAGGCTATATTTCATCCCGGTATTCCCACGGGAAAGCAAATTAATTCAAAGTTATTGACGTTTAACTAAATATTAAAATATGTTATATATAATAAAGTATTTAGTAATACTAAATAAAGACTTACCGGCTCTACGGACTCGAACCTTTTCCATTTAAAACAATATTTTTGCGAACAGCTGACCGGTAATGCCTCGTAAAGAAGTTACGAAAAAATGAAGTGCGAGGGAAAATCGTGGCGCTAATGTCGCCAGTACAGCGCTGAATTATTGATTAATGTTATGCCACACCTTAACTTATCTGTACTCGTATATTCTAAAGCCGTTTTTTAATTCGTACACAGCTCGTTACTAACTTCAATTCGATAAAATGGTGGTAAATTTAAATACAGATCTACAGATATATTAAAATTATAGATGTACAAAAATGTAACTGTTGCATGATGTAGATATTCCACCGAAAAAAAAAGCAATGATTGTGAACAAGATACTCAATTTTGCTGAAGTGAAAAAACAGTGTATAAATTATGAAAAAAAAAACAGGATTTGATTAAATTCACACGCTAACAATATATTAAACCGAAAGATTTGGTAACCGTAGTTTAGAAAATATTAAAAAACACCATATTCTAATAGACGGCGTGCGTGCCGACCATGGCTCGCTCAAAAAAGAGCAGGAATAAGAATAAGTACTTGATAGTATATACACAGTTTTCTGTGGAACGCTTACTTTCTAACGGGGATATTAACGGACGAAAGTATCGGATATCCATAATGAAAATATAGATTAAACCGTAACTGGATCCGGTATAAAAGTTTCGAATAATTTCGTATAGAGGGCGGAGGCTGAGAGACACTTTACGTTGAAATCAAATAGTCACTCTGTATTAAGAGCGTTATCGGTAATCGGCACTTCTCGCATTTTTGGTTTTTTGCTACGGTCCGATATCGACGCACACTAATGCACTACACACACGCGAGTTCATAGAATGACCAGTCTTGAGCCTTGGCGCTTATAATAATCAATCTCTAATATATTCTTCGGAGAAGTAGATTTTCAAAAATGAACATGATGTAAATTTTAAAATTTTTAATTAAAAACCAAATCTCATAACAGTAAAACGGTTAAAATTGTATTTTTAATATGCAAAGTACGGGAAATAGTAAAATATAGGCACAGAGTATAACTTACAAGGAGACCCTCAGACGTGTGGGTCGGGGATTTCCATGATTTTTGGTGGGGTGGTAGAGGGGGCACGAGGGTATCACAACTACCAAATATTAGGGTCAACTGGGCCCTCGTTAAAAAGATTTTAAGGGTCAAAGTTGGATGGGTAATTTATGTACTAGAAAAATTCAAAGTCGAATCGCCAACAAGCGGTAATCTTGTGGTAACGTGCTCGCCGGCGGGAACTCTGGTCTCGGGTTCGAGACTCGACAACTTATTTTTTTTTAAATTATCACATTATTGTGTAATAATTTAAAAAAAATAAAAAACCCCAATCGACGTCTCGGCGGGCGTCGACCCGCCAGGTGGCAATCACCTTGATTGAGGCTATATGTGGCTCGCGTCTCTGATACTCGCAGGTAAAGCTCGGCGAGTACCTCCGCCTGCAGGTCCCACCAGAGAGTTCCGGCCAAGAGGCACGCTGCCTCCGTGGCTGCCGTGCAGTAGTCGAGTATGGCCCTAGTCGCCATGGCCATGGATGTCTAACAAGTCCAGTCAGAGATTTAAATCTACCCACTACAGAAATTAGTTATTAAGTTTTGATCTCGGGACGTCGGTCGCAGTCACACGGTCAGGCTCTCTGCGGGTGACACACTAAAGTCCCCGGTCCGGTCACCCGCGGACTTGCCTAGGGCGGCGTGAGGCGCGGATACTCGTATCTGCGCCGCCGGTGGCGGAACGTGTGACCAAAGATTGATCACACACGAGCCGGCGTCTCCTTTCGTGAGATGACAGCCTCACAGAAGGCGGTGACCGCGTTCCAGTTCCTGACGCTGCTAAGCATCTCCCTAGTGATGGTCGGCAGGGTCCGGTCGGCACCGGTGATTGCAACGAGTTCACGGCGCTGCTCTGCCCACGAGGCACACACCTCGAGCCTGTGCTGCGCCGTGCTCACGTCGCAATCGCAGTGGTAGCAGGATGGTGGTGTGCTCTCCCTCCTAACGAGCTTGCGCAGGTACTTGGCTATCGTGACCCATCAATACCTGCACCAGTCGGAAGGAATGTACCCCGTGCTGCCGACCCAACCACCCCATCAGCACCAGCTGAAAGGACTCGACGGTCCTGATTCAGTCCGATTGCCCAACGAGCAATGGCGTCTCGGCGGGCGTCGACCCGCCAGGTGGCAATCACCTTGATTGAGGCTATATGTGGCTCGCGTCTCTGATACTCGCAGGTAAAGCTCGGCGAGTACCTCCGCCTGCAGGTCCCACCAGAGAGTTCCGGCCAAGAGGCACGCTGCCTCCGTGGCTGCCGTGCAGTAGTCGAGTATGGCCCTAGTCGCCATGGCCATGGATGTCTAACAAGTCCAGTCAGAGATTTAAATCTACCCACTACAGAAATTAGTTATTAAGTTTTGATCCACATTTTGTTACATATTTATTGCTAGTACAAGAAGAAAATGATTATCTATGAAAAAATTATATTGTGTATGGTTAGTAATTATTAAACATTAAATTTGAGTAAGCTGATAATCTTCAGAAGATGAGGCTGCATAAATGTTCCGTTCGGATTTTTGATGTGAAATATCTATAAGCGGGGTGAACCTGATCGTCGCGCGGCATTAAAAGCGGCGTTAACGCCACGCTTTGCGGTAACGACTTCAAAATAATTTTGATGTTTCACATCTGCCAGGCGTCCTGAGTGACGGCTCACTTCTCTTTTCGTTTACTCTTTTGAAACTATAAGTACCTTACAGTTTTGTCGTGTGTTCTCAAAGTCCTACTTTACACCACCTGCATACGGCCTATCATGACCTATGCCAGCGTGGTGTTCACACACGTAAAGCCACACAGGATCCACAGGCTACAGACACTACAAAATCGTTTCATGCGCCGAGCTACGGGAGCACCGTGGTTCATACGAAACGTCGATCTCCACATCGACCTCGAACTGCCGACCATCAAGCAGTTTATGAAACGGTGCTCTCAGAGCTACTTTGACTCTGCCATGACACACCCCAACCAACTAGTGGTTGGGGCGGCTTCCTATAGACCCTCCAAAATCTCATCCATCCGACGTCCTCGTCACGTCCTCGACGAAGAGGACGACAATATCACACTCGCTCAACAAAGAGCCTACACGGCCCGCGAGGTCTTAACAAATAAATATCCGCGGTTCCGCCCTCGCCGTCGAGGTGCGAAACCGCGCCACGCAAAAGTCACGATTAAAAACGTGGGCACGCCCACTGTGCCACCAGCGACGCCCCAAGCCGAGGTCCGTTCCCCACAGGGGGAGCCCTTGGGCTATGTCGCTTAGCATACTTTTCTCCGGGTTGAGAGCCCTCAGCTCTCACTCATAGTCCGCGTCAAGCTGTCAAAGCCATCTGCGGCCAACAGCTGTACACACACAAAAAAATCGTGTGTTCTCTTTTTCCTTGCCTTGTAACCGATTTTGTTCCCAAGATACAATCTGCTTTTTCGACCCATCACCTAAAACGTAAAAAGATTCTATATTTATTCTTTATAGAGATCGCATGAAAGTAATTAAAAGAATTAGGTAGTAATAAATACTTACGAATCAAAACCGATCAGTCGCAGTATATGCTTAAGTTCTTATTGTCGTTTTTTACGCTGTGAGCGGAGAGCTCGAGCGACGTGACCCTGCTCCGTTGAGCGCCAAGGCGCGACTGGCTTATGAACAATTATGCCGTTCAATTTATAGTAATATTTAAAATTTAATTACGAGGGTGACTATTCGTATTTCAATTTGGTTTTTTTTTATTGCTTCTACAATAGTCGAACAAATAGTGGATATTTTTTTAAATATTCCAAGGTTAGTATTATTCACAAAATTAAATGTTTTACAGGAGCCATTTTCGTCAAATTAATCTTAAGGGTGTAGATCGTGAAAATCACCGAAAAGAGTGTTACGATTTTTCATATTTAACCTATTTACATATGATTGATATCAATGATAATTTGTATATATTACAATCAAAGACCAATAAGTATGTTCATGCTTATATTAAACTCTTAAACCTAATAGTTGTTATATAATAAACGTCAACAAACGCACAAAATTGAGTAAAAATGCAAAAACATGACTTCGTATTTTTCAGATTTAACCCCATAAATCAACACAAATTGATAAAAAGAAACACTTTTTGAACACTGAAGAAACCAATAAGTATAGCTGTATACTTCTTTTTATACCTTTACAAACAAAGACTTCCTCTTTTAAAGCCCTAAAATCTAGATATATTTTAAGGTAAATTTTTCATACAAAAATGTATGGGTAAAACGTTCGTTTCATTCGTGCAATCTCGGTGGTCAAAAGCGGCAGTTCCTTTCTGTAAGTGAACGCGACACCACGCTTGTCGGCTGCAGACAGCAGAATTACGTATTGTGAATTTGTGTTTTTTGTAAAAAATTGTAAGTATAACATTTTTATAATTAATTTATTTTCAGTTATTAGAAAGTATCGATATAATGAATGTCTGAAAGAAAACCATGATGGAACTAGATATAAATCGTAAAAAATACAATATCTACACTAATAGGTATTATAAAGAGGAAAGATTTGGATTTTTGTATGTAACGAATAAACTCAAAAAGTACTGGACCGATTTTAATAATTCTTTTATCATTCGAAAGCTACATTATCACTGAGTAACATAGGCTATTTTTTTCGCAGGACTGATTGAATTTGAGTGTCATGCCAGGGAAAAGAAAGTTTTGTACGCATTATAAAAATATGAAAGCCAAAAGATCTCGGAATAAAATGTAAGTTCCTCCCTACTTATTTATTATCGCATTTGAACAGGGTACATTACAAAGCTAATACAATATGTCATATGATTTAGATCGCCCGATTCAGACATATACCTACAATAACATGTAAATATTGGTTTGTATTATCTATATCTATACTGATAAATAAAATTGAAGTATCTGTATGTAATATCAAAATAATAGGATTTTTAAAAAAAAAAAAGGCGATACGGAGTTCGCCGGGTCGGCTAGTATTGTCTAAATATCAAAATGTGAAAGTAGGTAGGCGACAGCGCAACTTGGTCGACATACCTATACCGCCAAACAGACGCGAGGCGCCTAGCGTCTGGCTTAGGGTTGTACAAAATAAATAAAAAGTGGATAATATTGATGAATAATATTTCCAGTATTGAAAATAAAGAAAACCTTGGGGCCGAGACTGAGCAACAATGCTACGCGCTGTATAGAGGTAAGTTGTTATACGTAATTCTTGTAGACTTGTTACATAAATAAACAAACTACTTAGTTAGTGATGGGCGAAGACAAAATCTCAATACCTACCTATAGATTTTTTCTTGCAATATTTATTATTTTCATCGAGAGACAAACACCTTAGTACCGAAATACTTCTCAATTACTTTCTCAAAAGAAAATTTACGTTCAAATAGGTGACGTCATAAAAAAACAATACCTAATGCGTAAAGAAATTATAATTTCTATTCATCAGGAACCTAATATTGTATTAAATTCTTTTGCATTTTTTTAAATTTTTAATTATTTTTTATAAAAAAAATCAAGCCATTATCTTTCTTTACAGGAACTAGTTATTGAAAACGACCAAGAGGGAAAGGTGGATGAAATGGAAGTTGGGCGTAGAGTTGTAGACGTTTCTTTTTTTTTAAAGCTCTTCAGGCCATAGGGGACCACGGTCCAATGGATTGTAAGTTAAGTTACCTCAGTATAATAGGTGAAGTAAAAGTTGGTCTGGACTCAAAACTCATCATGAAATGTAGTATGTGTAGTATGAAATTTACTGTGTGTTTGATTGAAAAGAAAGAAGATAGAATGGAAGTGAATCATCAAATTGTATCTGGTATCATATCATCTGGTGGGAGCTACTATCAGTTAAAAACATTAACTGCCGCAGTAGCCCTACCAATCATGTCACCTTCATTATACAATGAAATTAATAATACGGTTTGCGATTGGTGGGAAAAGACAGCAGCATGCGATTGGTGGGAAAAGACAGCAGCACATTCCATGGCAGAAGCTGTCAAGGAAGAAGCGGAGTACGCAGTGTCTATAGGTAGTGTTGATAAAAATGGTACACCATTAATATCTGTTGCTGTTGACGGTTGTTGGAGCAAGAGATCTTATGGTAAGAATTTTTCCGCCTTGTCCGGCGCAGCTGCGATAATTGGCATTAAAACTAATAAAGTATTGTTTTTTGGAGTTAAAAATAAATACTGCGTAGTTTGTGCACGAGCCGCAAAGAACGACAGTCAGCCCTCGGAACACCGTTGTTTCAAGAATTATTCGGGATCATCTACCGGTATGGAATCGACCATAATAGTTGAGGGGTTTAAACGTTCCATTGTTGATCACGGTGTAATTTATAATAAATTTGTAGCAGACGGCAATTCCAGTACTTATAAAAAAATATTAGATTCGCGACCGTACGGTAATTTAACAGTAGAGAAAATTGAATGCAAAAATCATCTTTTACGAAACTACTGCAATAGCTTGGAGAAACTGTCGAAAGACACTAAGTATCCTTGCGAATTGCGGAAATTCCTAAAAGAAAGGTATTTGCGTTTAAGAACGGGTGTAAAATGCGCTATTAAATATTGGGGCGATCAAAATCAGTCACTCGAAGAAAAAATAAAAAATCTTAGTGAAGATATCCTAAATGGTCCACAACACGTATTTGGTAATCACCAATATTGCAAAGAGTATTTCTGTAGACCTGATACTCGTCGAATAGAACCTGTTGGGTTGCTTCCAGCAATTGTTGGATGCGGATTAATGGACGCGGTACACATTTTAAGTAAAAGACTGTCATATCATTCTAGAAGTTTAATTCATTATTGTACAAGTAATATAGTTGAAAGTTTTAACGCAGTGATTGCCAAATTAGTAGGGGGTAAGCGTGTAAATTATTCTTCCCGTGGTTCTTATGCGGGCCGATGCGCAGCTGCTGTTGTGTCTTTTAATACAGGATCGATTCATAGTAAAACTCATGAAGTAATATTTAAATCTAGTCCTAATCCTTTGATCGCGAAAGTGGAAAATTGTAATCGTAGAATCCGTTTAATTGCTAAACCTAAATTAAGATTGAAAAAGAGGCACAGCGCTATATCGAAAGACGCTCACTATGGACCAAACTGCGAAAAACCTGATCTGAGTCCAGAATTATATGAGAAAGCCAAGTCATCTTTTTTAGCCGATTTAAAGTTGTCTTGTGCTGAAAGAGAGGAGCTTGAAAGGTCGACCCATTTGCAAAGAAGTAGTTCTGAGTGGATGAGTACAAGGAGAAAATTACTAACCTCATCATCGTTCGGGGAAGTTTGTAAAAAACGAGAGAGCACAAGTTGTGCTGTTCTTGTTCGTAAAATCGTTTATGGTAGTAATATCTCCAGTTTGTCTGCTGTACGGTACGGTATCGAAAACGAAGAAACCGCAATTAAACAGTTAGAAATTCAAGAGAATATTAGTATACAAGGTTGCGGTTTGTTCGTCGACGATCAATATGAATTTCTTGGTACTACACCAGATGGCATTTATGCAAACGGTTTAATTGAAATTAAGTGCCCACATTCTTTAGCTGGCATGACTCTTGATGAAGCAATGGCCAAACATACCTTTTGGGTTAAGGACAAGGCTTCCAAGGGTTATGTCATAAATAAAAATCATAACTGGTATTTCCAAATTCAGGGACAGGTACATATTACTAAAAGAAACGTTGGCATGCTTGGCATCTGGTTTGGTGCTACTGTACCTATGAAAGTTTATATTATAGAAAAGGACGACATATTTTGGGAGGAGAAAATGGAGATGAAATTAGTTAGGTTTTATTACGATTGCCTACTTCCAGAATTAGTTGATCCTCGGCAGTCACGAAGCATGCCCATTCGTGACGCGCCCAGTATCATAGAGGCTATGAAAGAGAGGAAAGAAAGAGCTTTACATGTTATGAAAGAGAAGAACGCCTAATGATTTTGAAAGATACAGGTAACTTAACTACCCAGCCAGTCGATTCACGTAAACACGCCAGTCCAAAAGTCGTTTTAACTTAGGTCTGTTTTAAACGCACTTACTTATCTAGTCTTGGATTGTCATAAATCTTCCAATAGCTCAATTACTATACAATTTCTGAGTTACCTGGTGTAAAGAATCATAAAAATTGGTTCAAAAATACAGCGAATTGAGAATTCTCCTTTTTTTAAGTCGGTTAAAAGGGCTAAATTTGCACAAAATGAAGTGACGTCACTGCGCTACGGTTTTTATTACTTACGTGAATCGGGCAGCTGGTAACGTTTTCATTCTGATAGGTTTTGTGATAGCCATTGATTTTATCATCAAATTAGCAGAAATCAGAACTTGATCCGTAATCGAATGAAAAACCATTAGAATTTTGAACTCATATTTCGTTATTGTTTAATTACATACTTTTAATTAGTATATTAATAATTTACAAACTTCTGTTAAAATTAGTAAATAAATGAATTATTTACTAATTTTTGTACAACCCTAGCACGCTTTTAGGATAGCGAGTAATGGCGACTCATATTTGTTATTGTGTAGTAAATAAATCATTTTTATACTTGTATTTCATTTATTGACATTTTTTTTAAAACCCTAGGATTTTTTTTTTAGATATCGACGAGGTGATCGTAACAAAAAGTAAGTATTTGAGTTTACGCAATAGGCACATTTCCTTGCGTAGAGATAAACACACTTCCTACTGAATTTGCAATTATTTTATTGAATGAATATTTTACGAATTAGAATAAATTTTGGTAGTGAAATTACAAATAAATAAATAGTTGGAATTTTAGGTAAGTAGAATACAAAAATGTCAGTCCGGACCTACTCTTGATTGTATATTATATTATAAACTAGTAACCCGCCCTCGCTATCTTCGCTATCTTCGGCAATATTCACTTCACATTACATACTATAAAAAGCATATTGATCTATAATAAATGCACAATTTATTTAAGGTACTTAATTGGATAAGGATTAATGCTGTATTGTATAAAATCACTTAGTAAATAATCATTTTTTAGTAGAGGATAAAAAATGGTTATGGTGGGTTATCCCTAAGAGATAGACATATGCCATCGTGGACTTTTTTGTTGAACTTTTTAAGATGGATAATACTGTAGTACATTATTTTGGTCTATCTCGTAGGGTTCAGCCAACGTTTGCAATATAAGCGCAAAAACGTGCTTATTTACGACATCACATTAGAAACCTCTAAATTAATCAGCGTTTCTCTACTATATTATGCATGTATTATACATATAAACCTTCCTTAAGAATCATTCTATTTATTAAAAAAAACTCCATCAAAATCCGTTGCGTAGTTTTAAAGATCTAAGCATACATAGGGACAGACAGACGGCGGATAGCGACTTTGTTTTATACTATGTAATGTAATGATAGAAAAACATAAAAATTGTGTCTCAACTACTCTTATTAATCTATTAAAAAGAATCAACAGCTAGTTTCCAAAAATTCAACGTTATTGTTATGCTGTAAATATTCAAGTTCAATAACAATTTCTCAACGTGGAACGTTTGTTGCAAAACATTTTGAAAATCGCGCTCTCTAGGTCATTCATCCGCCCCGTCGGATGTTACATTAAACTTTGGCGCTGCGGTCGCTCGAAATCGAGAACTCAGGCCAACAATCTACACCCTTAAGGAAAATTTTTTTTTTTTAGTTTTAAAAGGAAGAAATCTTGAATTTCATTTTATACATACCCAAGAACAGTAATTTTCCTAACATCTACAATTTTTTTCGAGCTGCCACGACTTATCGTTTATTCGTACCTGAACTTCAAAACTCAGCGTTTTCGTAAAATCTCATGAACTTAAGTTCACAATACCCTTGCCTTTTAATAAAATAGTTACAATATTGAGTTATAATTCTGTACAAGCACAATATAAAGATGTGTTTAATGTAGTGGTTATATAAATTTTTAGTAAGCTATTATGATGAACGAGTAACCAGTCCTCAAAAAACCACATTTTTGGGTTTACGGCCGCTTATTACCGATAACGCTCTTAACCGTTTAGAATTTCCTAAAAATACCTACCTACCTAACCGAAACTATTAAATACTCCAAAATAATTTCATATCCCCCTATCCGAACTCGGTATAATGTTTTTTCTAATAATTCTAATAATATCCCTGTCCGCAGGCAAGGGGCGAAAGGGGGGGGGGCAATTCTGGACGAAGGAATATATCACAAAATAGAAGACTCATCTTGAACGGACCAATTCCGCTCGTAAAAAGAACCAATTCGGCTTTTTATCTCGATTTCATGATGTATTCGTATAACGAGAACTGCCTCCTAGATCTGAAACTTTATACCCACAACATCCATACTTACTAGATAGAATAAAAATAAAATCAGCTAGTAGACCTTACCTGCATAAACGATGCTCTGACGACACAGACTTCTCCGAAGGCGCCACGTCCAATGACTTTGACTAGCTCAAAATCATCTCGCGATAGACGTAGACGTTTCAACGCCGTCGCAACTGGTTTCACTATAGACAAAATAATAATCGTTAAGCGGTTAAGAACCGTAATATCTTGTTTTTTTGCCAGTCTTTGATGTGGTCGGAGCGCAGTCAGGTTGAAGAAGCCGGTTCAGTGTTCGGACTGTAGAGGCCCTCCAGTTAGTGCTGGTTGAGTGGATGAAACGGCGCCTCGCCTCTCTTTCCAGCAAATGAAATTTTTGTCGTGGTATGGTTGCTTCGGCAAATACCTGCCGCCATTGCGATTATGACGAAAATACGGCGCAAGGTGTGCGTGGCCTGAACAGAGCAGCGCCTTAAACTCTACCACGCTGCGTTATCTTTTTTTTTTTGGGGCACCGCCCAAAAAAAAATATATAACGCAACGTGGGGGTTGGCTGCGGTCGGCGCGCTCCTCGCACCATTCCGTCCGGGGCGACAGAGGGGCGTAAGCACGCACACCCGCAACCCACCCGAACACCACGTCGCCTTCGTCGTTGGGCCGACCACCGGAGCAGGGTTACTTGTCATCAGTGGTCGGCCCGACGGAATACCCCCTATTTGGGGTACCCTCTCATCGACCGATGTCCCCCCTCTCGGGAAGGACGTCGGACGTTGCGTTATCTAGCGAGCAGAGGCGGCTGAGCGGTTCAGGTAGAAAATCTCTAGGCTGCGGCGCCCTAGCTGTGGTCACGATCGGATGGACAGAATATGGTACGCGCAAGCGTAAACCATCGGGCTGTACTCGGATGTAGAAATACCAGTAGGGGTGGTCAGCCGATTAAGGGGCCATGCGCCGCTCTTTCATTACCCCGGACGGAACGGACGGCATGTAGGATGATCATAGCAAACCTCCAAAAAAAAACAGTAGTCACATAATGTTTTTTAGTCCATATACGTTTCATTATTGAGCATAAAGCGAACTTCAATGGTAGAGAATTTATCCAAATAGTCCTCAAGTTTAGTTTCAAGGCTTACCTCTCTTCTTCAAGTTTCATCTTTTAGTCATTCAAAAAAAAGGGGAACGGTGACACATCACTATGTGGACCAATATACCAATTGCATGATGATGATGACGTAACGCAACGTATGCGAATATGTCCTACTTGAGCACATCCATTAGAGAAATTGACGCACACGCGGCGATCAGACGTACCTATAGAATTTCATTTAGTTTTCCATGACTTACATACATAGATCATCAACATCATCATCGCAGCCCACGTACGTCCCACTGTTGGGCTCGGGCCTCCTCCACAGTGGAAGAGCATTTGACCTACTATATCATGTTGGTCAGGCATTTTGGTATAGGGTTTCATTTCAAGTTTTCCTTCTCTTGCACAGCTGTTATGTGCATATTATATCCCTTAGTCATCTTTTACGACACCCACGGGTATGATAGGGCGTGGTGAATTGTATTCTTACTCCGTCACTCCACGAAAAGAACTAAACTTCATACTCACCATATTGTATAAAATCAGCGACCGCTTTCTCCCTTCTCAAACTGCTGTTACAGCACTCGTCATACAGCACGAGCAGCATGTCAACCAGGGTCTCCACGCTAAGTCCATGAGTGCGAGGACCTTGCAGCCGACGCGACAGAAACAGCGTCTCGATCTGTTTGAGCCGTTTGATACCCAGAACTGGAAACAAAAGATAAACCATCATCAATCTAGCCTTTATTATTTCTACTTGTTCGTTTCTGATTGAAAATGGGGCGGCACCCCATGATCTTTCTTTTTAAGTGAACCACTTCATCTGTGTCAAGCGTCCTCCAAAATGGGAGGGAAATTGACTGCTATACCACGCTGGTCAGACGAGTTGGTATAGGGTTTTATTTCGAGTTTTCCTTCTACACTAATAATAAATAATATATTGATATCAGTCAAATGTTTGTTGAAACGGAGGTCGAAACGTTCTGTCTCGTTCAGAGTCGAAACCAGTGTCAAATCAATTTTCGAAGTTCTATGGAAAATTGCAAGTTGTAGGTTAGCCATTCCATTCTAATAACATTTTGTCATTTCCTATTTCATCTTAATCCTATGTGTATTCCTCTTTCCTTGAAGTGTGCATAATATTAATCATGAGAAAGTAGTGGGTCTACCACCATTACCTGAATGCCCATGACATATCCTTCTTAAAACAAGACTTAAAAAGAGCGCGTCACGATAGGCCGTCAGTAATACCATCTCGGCAAAACTCTATAAAATGTTGTCCGATCTAGGACTCGAATAGATCAAGATATACCTAAATGAAAAGGCAGAGAGGTTGAAACCAAAGCAAAGCGAGGGCAGGTCGGTAGTAAGCACTGGGATGTGATCGCCCCCTTTTATCAGGCCGTCATCTCACGGAAGGAGGCGGCGGAACATGCGCAAGAACTCCTCTACGACGACACGATCCACCACCGGAGACTCGGCAGGGACCGCGAGAGAAAAGAGTACCCCAAGACACAAGAAACTCGGCACCGGTCGTCGGCCCAATGGCAGAGGAGAGGAATTGCGATGGGTTGAGGGCCCGCGCGCCCACAAAAAAACAATGCAATTCAAACAAGTTAATTGTTTAAATTTCAATAATTTTTCTTTTTAATACAAGAACACCAAGAAAATAATCCTTGTACTGCGAGGATTTTACAAACATATAATTTATCGGATACAAATTACACCATAGCTCAGAACAACAATTTGTGGATCGCATAAGGTGTTGTCCTGCATGGGATTCGAACCCACGACATTGGCACGGTAGGTGTAGGTATCTTAACCACTACGCCATCTGTGGAGTGTTATCTCAAAATAGTCAAGTACACAATTGTCACGATCAAGAATCGAACTCGCTACGATCTCATTTCGAGATAATCTTTACTGTATTTGTACAGTCAAATTGTGTAGACGTATATTTATGTACAACTCTGACTAATGTTTATTTAAACAGTACGTTTTCACTTTCGCTGTTGTAAACTAAAAACGTAACTAATTGCATTTATATTAATAAACTAGCAATTCGCCCTCGCTTCGCTTCGGTTTCAGTTGCCTTTTAATATATTACGACACGCGATTGCAGTCTATGCGGTCTCGAGTTCGATGGCCAGATCAGACAAAATTTTATAGGTCTTTTATGAGAGGCAAAATAGTCTTAAGTTACTCCTTACATATACAGGTACTTAAACAAACAAAACAATAACTTAAATATTATTAAAATCGGTCCAGCTGTTTGACAGATAAACCGGAACAAACAGATAGACAAAAGCTTTTATAGTGGTTTTAGGCATATGTATGGTCGGGTGACTGGATCGGGGATCAATCCCTCGCCCACAAAGAGGGTGATCGTGCGACGGCGATCAACGTCCCAGGAATGACATCGAAAGGGGAGGGTAGGTACACCACGGAGTATCACGCCGGGCTGGCCACAGAGGACAAGGACAAGGTGGGTCACTCCGGACGAAGTGGGACAGCGTGTGCGCTGCTGACCATAGCCCACCCCAAAAAAAAGAAAGGCATGTCAATATGGAAAAATAACCGTATGAGCACGAAAAAAACGTATTATTTCGGCGTTACAAACAGACACTTCAATTTTATTTATTTGTATAGATACATATGATATCAGACATTTTTTTAAAAATGCAAAAATACTTTGAGCACTCAGATCAAGTTTACCAAACGCCGAATTGATCGTAGAGTAAAAATATACCGAATACCGGAACAGTAATAATAAAATTTTAGAACGTTTAACTTTAAAGTCGAGTTTCATTCTTTTTCGGGTGCCGTACCCAAAGGGTAAAAACGAGAAAGGTAAAAACGGTAAGGGTAAAAACTTCGCTGGGTCTGTCACCAGGCTGTATCTCAAGAACCGCGATAGCTAGACAGTTGAAATTTTTACAAATTATGTATTTCTGTTGCCGCTATAACAACAAATATTAAAAACAAAATAAAATAAATATTTAAGGGGGAGTCCCATACAATAAACGCATTTTTTATAGATAATGGTACAGAACCCTACGTGTGCGGCTCCGACTCGCACTTAGCCGGCTTTTTTATCATCATCACAGCCTATCGAAATCGAAGGTTAACTTTTCAAAAATCCGGCAAAAATACTAGGCGACCCTGCACCGAAAATCTGTTGCCATGTACTTCATTTCAGCTCATCCACTGTTGGACTCGAGCCTCCTCCACAATAGGATAGGATTGACTTTACTATATCATGCTGATCAGACAGGTTGATATAGGATTCTGTTTCGAATTCCCTTCTCTTGCATAGATGTTATATGCGTATTGTATCACTTAGTCGTCTTTCACGACATCCACGGACAAGACAGGGAGTGGTAAATTGTATTCTTACTCCGTCACCACACGGAAATACCATGTACTCATTCTGCCAAAATTTAAATACATACACATAACAAACAGCCGATGCCTTTAAGTATGTTTATCCATACTAATATTATAAATGCGAAAGTAAGGATGTTTGTTTGTTTGTTTGTAACGCTTTCACGCTTAAACCACCGAATCGATTTCAAAAATTCTTTCACCAATGGAAAGCTATAATATCAGGGAATAACATAGGCTATATTTTATCCCGGTATTCCCACAGGAACGGGAACTACGCCGCGGGTAAAGCGATTGAAACCGAAGCGAAGCGAGGGTGGATTGCAAGTATCTCATAATCAATCTGTCTGGTCAACATAGTATAAGCCCCTAGATAAGCCCGCGAGTAACTAGACCGAAGCGAAGTCCGTCACCCGCAGAGAAGCTGGCTGCGTGAGAGCGACGCCCAGGGCATCGGGGAGGGAGAGTACCCGAATCGGTATCTCACCGTGCTAGCCTAGCCTAGATTTGTAGAAATGTCTCAAGGGTTTTAGCTCTGGGATGGTACCCGAAAACGTAACCCGCTGGGCTGGCTATGGACGGCAAGGATTCGGTGCCAGTGATCTGCCTAATGGCGAAGGGTTGGGAATACAGTGGGTTATAGGATCGCGCGCCGCCCTTTCGTCGCCCTGGATGGAACAGAGGTTACCACGTCACCCCAAAAAAAAAAAAAGAGTCGATAAGTACTTTTTAATGGGGACCTGATACTGTGGGAAAACTTTAAACCAAGTCCAGACTGATATTAATTAAGTGCTACCTATTTATTGTATAGTTTCAAATAAAATTCTGAATTATAAAACGCAACTCTTAAAATTAAATATCAAAAATTGCAGCTACGGCAAGCCAGTTTTTTATAGTATTATTCTCGAAAAAAATAGCAAATTAGAAGAATTTATACTTGGTATAACAATACATTACAATATTTGGCGACGACGAAGACCTTTCACGGCTCGCAAACGGACTGCGGTCCGTATGTTGCTAACCTTTGCCTCAAACCCTATATTTTTAGGCGAATATGGTCTGGACACAAGCCGTTCGTTGTAACGAAAGATCGGCGGGCGTTCCCATAACCCACCATATTCCCTACCCATCATCATGAGGGCGACCACTGGCATCGAATCCTTGCCATCCATGGCCAGCCCAGTCTATAACCTTGGCGGGTAGCAACCCAGAACTTAAACCCTGAGACATGTTCTATCTGGTCAACAATTATATACCCAAGAAGGATCAACTATGTATTGATTGTTCAGGTAAGTGGTCCATTCATAATTTGCAGAAAGTTTTTTAATATGGATGACACTAATTGATATAGAAGCAGTATAATGGCCATTATCGTGAAAGAGAAATGTGACATCAACATAGAATTAACACATATTTGAACAATAACACACAAATGTCAATGAACTACCGCATATTGGACGCAACTAAAACCTCATTACACTAATATTCATACAGGAAGTAACACGGCTAAATTAAAAAGGAAATCCCATTACTAAAACAGAACAATAATATATGTACATCATAAACACGCATAGTTACAATATGAATCAGTGTATTTGAATGTTAATTAGTTTACAATGGTCCCGTCAGATAATTGGCTGAATGGGTGTAATACCATTGCCTTGATATAGGTGCAAAATTAAAAAAACTGGAAGGTTAACATATTTTAGTATAAGATTGTTAATTTTCAGTCATTGCGAAGATGAGAACTATAGAGAGATAGTATCTATTATCACTCCAAATCTTGGAGTCTCCACTTAATTACTGTAGAGCCAAAACTGATTTCTATAGATTTTGCTAAGATTTCCCAATTGACTATGGAATGGTTTTTATAAGTTTCTTGTATAAATCTAAATCATATTACTAGCTTTATATAAGAATAGATTACATCTAGAATCATCATCATCATCTCAACCCATATGTCCCACTGCTGGGCTTGGGCCTCCTCCACTATTGAAAGACAATTGACCTACTAGCTGGTGAAGGGTGTTGGCATATTGGCATATGGTTTTATTTCGAGATTTTCTTCTCTTGCCTAGATATTATATGCAAATCATATCCTTTAATAGTCTTTTACGACACCCAGAACCAAAGGGAGGGGTGGTCATGTTTAGAATAAACAGTACTTTTTTTATTATTAAAAAAGATGCAACTCCACACTTCAGAATATATCATTGTATCACTAGGGGCACTAACAGACACAAATTATGGCTCTTGGAGTCTGAATCTAATCAAAACTTGAAATGGCAAATGGAATCGCCTGCAGTACCCATGTCGGGAATTCGCATGGAACACCACTGTGTGATTCACAAATTACTGTTCTGAGTCTGGATGTAATTTTTGTCCGTAAGTCCCCTGCAATACAAAGATTATTTCCTTAGTGCTGGCCTTGTCCTTTAAAAAAAAATATAGTGCATAATTTAGACCTAATTTATTCAACTTATCTAGGTTAATGCAATTTTACAAAATAAAATAAAATTATCCAATAAAAATAAACTACCATCGGATCGGAACGCGACCGCTACTGAGAAGATCCAGCAAGAAACTCAGCGGGCTTGTCTATTATTACTGAAAATGATCAATCCTTTATGTTTATTATTGTTTTGTATCCTTGAATAATTTTATTATATATTAACAGGAAACTAATTCAATTAACTATAATTGTATGTCAGGTTCATTCTTTAAGGCAAAAGTAAAATTATATACCACTGTAAAATATATCATCATCATCATCATCTCAGCCCATATACGTCCCACTGTTGGGCTAGGGCCTCCTCCATAATGGGAGGGAATTTGACCTACTATACCATGCTGGTCAGACATGTTGGTATAGGGTTTCATTTCGAGTTTTCCTTCTCTTGCACAGATGTTATGTGCCTATTATATCCCATAGTCGTCTTGTACGACATCCACGGGCAAGATAGGGAGTGGTGAATTGTATTCTTACTGCGTCACCACAAATATATATAGTGAGAAATTAAAAAAAGTTTTCAGCCGCACCTGATATAGCAACTAATAATAGATAATCATTATTACCATTATCCTCCTCTTTTCCTAATTACTTGGGATCAACACAGTATGTACAGTACATTTTCTATCCTACTAACATTATAAATGCAAAAGTTTGTGAGGATTGTTGCTCTTTTATGCAAAAACTACTAAATGGATTTTGATGAAATTTCACAATAATACAGCTTACATATCAGAATAACACATACACTATAATTTATCTCGATATTCCCACGGGAAAGGGAACTATTCGGGTAAAACCGCAGGGCGCTGCTAATCATACATATAGCAAAAAAATTGGTAATAGTTTTAGTACCCATAGCTTGCCTAATGTTAACCCTTCATGACATTTTAATTCTTGACCAGGCTGCATCATATAAGTAGGTCAATTTCCCTCCCATTCTAGAGGAGGCTTGTACCTAGCAGTGCAAAAATGTTACAAACATCAAATTAAAGCATGCTTACCTGGTACGTTGTTAATAGGCACTAATGCCCGGTCAGGTGATGAGTCCTCTTCGTCCGACATCTTGACTCCGTTCACACCATCCACCATCTATCACTCACTTATATGTCACCAATTTGAATCACTTCATTATACACTAACACTATGTCCTAGGAGATTCTTGTAAAAAATCTACACTTTATAAGACAAATAAGGCAAATTTATTGTTTTATCTGTCAAATATCATAGCGTTTCCATTGTAATTGCCAGTATCTGAAAAAGATTTTTTATTTTCAATTAAAATATTTTTTATTTTTAATACAACTTATCATCATCATCATCACAGCCCACATACGTCCCACTGTTGGGCTCGGGCCTCCTCCACAATGGGAGGGATTTTGACCTGCTATACCATGCTGGTAAGACATGTAGTTATAGGGTTTCATTTCGAGCTTTCCTTCTCTTGCACAGATCTTACGTGTATATTATATCCCTTAGTCGTTTACGACATCTACGGGCAAGATAGGGAGTGGTGAATTGTATTCTTATACCGTTACCACTTGGAAAGAAATACAACCTTTACTAGGGAATAATTCTTGTTTTGCAGGTGACATATAAAATGACACAAATTACACCCCGACTCAGCACAACAATGTGTGAATTACACAAAGTATAGTCCTGCATGGGAATCGAACCTGACACTGGCACAGTAGGTTGACATCTTAACGACTGCGACATCTGTGTAGTCAAAATATTACTCAATAATATCATATTATTTTATATTCTTTAAAAATTTTCATGTCTTCACAACGCAATACAATCTAAACTAAATAAAAATCAGATATAAATGTTTTTGCATAAACAGACTAGAAATAAACAATTTGTGTGTTTTATCAACCAAACTAATAAGATATCCCTTTATAGATTGAAAATAGAGAACAAAAGATCTATTTAACTAGAAGAATATACAGTGTAAGACAATAATTAAGTTCTAGCTGTAGTTAAAACTACAAATATATTTTGGCTCAAATAGGTCCCACTGTTAGGCTCGAGCGTCCTCCACAATAGGAGGGCAATTGACCTAGTATAACCACAGCAGACGTGTTGATATAGCATTTTGTTTCAAGTTTTCTTTCTCTTGCATAGATGTTATATACATGTTATATCCCTTAGTCATCTTTTACGATATCCGTGGGGAAGATAGGGAGTGATGAATTGTATTCTTACTCTGTCACCTCACGGATAAAATCTAAGAAAAATATATAAGACAATAATAAAGCTCTTGCTGTAATTAACATTACAAATACTTCTGATACAATAGTATATTACGACAGAAAAATAATATCTACTATTGTACAATTTCTATACTACATTCAATTGCATATGGGTTAATCTACATACAAAAATTATACTAAGTAAACTATAATAACTTTGAATACATTGAATTTTTATTATTATGCTGTGGTAAGAATTTATTATCCTGCAATTAAAGCTTTATAAGAATACCCACAACATTCCTATGGCCTGTCAAAGATTAGATTATGTTTTAATCAATGATCAAGCTTCAAAAGATGTCCAAAACTCTCTGCATCTTTGAGCTATAATGGTCCCAATATTATTTTTATACAGAGTATATCAGGTAATGGGCGGGACTGGTCAAACGGGAGTTAGGTAATGGTGGTTCCCACCACCATCCATGAAAAAAATTTGAAGGAAAAATATTGATTCTTTAATGAATTAAAGACATGTAAAATATTCAATTTTGTCATTGCTTTTTTGCATCATCATCATCTCAGCCCATATACGTCCCACTGTTGGGCTCGGGCCTCCTCCATAATGGAAGGGTAATTGACCTACTATACCACGCTGGTCAGACGTGTTGGTATAGGGTTTTATTTCGAGTTTTCCTTCTCTTGCATAGATGTTATATGCGTTTTATATCCCTTAGTCATCTCATACGATCACCCACGAGTAAGATAGGGGGTGGTGAATTGTATTCTTACTCCGTCACCACACGGAGCTATTTTGCATACTTAAATCTTATTGAAATGTATAAAATAATACTTAATCTGTAACATATCCATACTTTGTTATATGTTCATTAGAATGTATGTATGTCCAAGAATATCTCTGTCAGTAATTTAGAGTGAAAGTGCCAGTTATTATTGTGTATCAATTAATGAAAAATTGTATTAACCTGTCATAAAGAAAAAAGGGTTTATTTATAACTTATAATAAAATGATATGCTGATATTCTACTAATATAGTGATTAGAGCTGTATTGCTATAAATTATCTAGTTAATAACTGTTATCAAAGTTATACTACACCATACTATCGCATAGATAAACTCATTAATAAAATATTATATTGTATTTTTTTTAATAATATTATGTTGTGTTATTTACAAAATTGTATTGTTTACATTTTTTTTACTCTGATTTTAAATGAAAAGTTATTGAATGTCTTTTTTTATTATTAACTCCTTAGTATATATGTAAAAATAACTATACAATGAATCGTAAAATTATGACTCACTGTGCACTTGTGGTCCATTTCTATAATAACACAATAAAATATTACGTCGCTAATATAAAATATATGAAACAAGGCTGTATTGTGATTTTTCTTTACGAGTGCGGCTCTACTTGATCGAGTCTAGGGTCAACAGGAAATTTATCACGATTTTCACCATTGTAATAACAATTCAAAGGCAACTGCTGCTTTCTATTCGTTTATTACAAGGTTGCGAGTGTCACACAATACTAGAGCGCTTTCGCAATCCCTTACAATTGAAAATTTAAATGCCTTTTACACCAAAAAAGACTAGCGATCACTATGACATATTGATGCAATTTCCGCATCGCAACTATAAATAAATAATAACATATACTTGTGTGTTACGAATATATCGATCCGTTGATACATTTCTATTTTCAATATATTTTTATATCACTTGGAACCGAACACAATACCACTAAGATCTTAACCTATATTTTTTTCTATCGATTGTTATGCAAAAACACTTATCCGAGTCCTTTTCTTCACTAAGAATAAACACCATGAAAAAACGACTCCCTAGTATTCACCTGAATATCTACTGGTTTATTTAATTTTGGCTATGGCTACTATATCATTTTGAAGTAAATTAATTTCGATCCTTTCGAAGCAGACATTTTACTCGGGACACTGGTGTTACCATTGCGGAAAATGTATAGTAAGGCTAAGGAAAATTGGTGACTTATAACAGCAATTATAGATAAAAACTATTAAAATTAATTAACAAGCAATTAAAAATAAACGTTTAAGTGCGTATCATATTTCTTAAAAAAAATACTGTCACTATGAATGTTTTGTAACTTTATATTATTTAATTCGCATTCGATTTTGAAGTCTTAAAAACACAAGGTATCGATTAAAACGACAAGCGCTTAGTTATTTTTATAGTCACATTTATTAATTTAAGATATGAGGATAAATTTTACAATTATTATATGTAAAAAAATATTTCCTAGTAAGGAAACAATTTTTTTACATATTCTATTATCTTACACGCTATCTTTTTATTTCTCAGTTCATAATAGAAAATCTAGTGTGGCTATTGTTTGCTAAATTCAGAAGTCGTCAGACTGGCAACGTCTTTACCGGATGTGGAGTAGGAATTAGTGAAGAATTTTCAAATTTATATTTACTCATTAATCTAAATCAAGGTTTTACACAATATAGTAGCTTAATCATAGATTAATAATAACTTTCATTTTTTTTTTAAATATCCAACTAGAGATATATTATTTCATATTGAGAAAATACAGTAAATTCCTAGAATAAAAGTACCTGTATTGATAGAGCGTCATTTGTACGTAATGGAGTCGATGTTCTGTTCAACGAGTTGTAATTGAAATAATTATATAATTTTAAACGAAATATCACAGGAAACTGTTTACAATTGTGTGTTATTGGATTGCAGTGAATGGTAACAAATAATTTATGGATACCAAAAACAGTAATAAGCATTCAAACAACCTCGTTTTATCAATGGTATGTATGACATCAAAATATTTTGGAAAGTTTATTGATAGTTTTACTAAAGTCATTGAATATCGCGAAATTTTATATATTTTACTTGCTTTAGTTTCTCATTTCAATTATATGTATAACACTTTAATGGTGCGATAGTTCTATGGCGTAATGGAATAAGAATTCGAAGGCTTTGTCGCCCGCGTAATTGAGTAGCTAAACGGAAAGGTCATGCATTCATTTTCATCTTTTTGGTTCCAGAACGATGGTCATCTAAATATAAAAGCAATTGTAGTTCATAAACTACACATAATATAGAATTGGGTGTTCATTGGGACTAGCGTTAATGGTTTTGAGAGGGCACCTTTGTGGACCACACTCAGATGAAGGTATGGCCTCAGATCAACCTGTAAAAAAGAAACAGCGGATAGACGCGCCTGATATCGATGATAGTAGTGACCGATCAGCAGAAGATGTTCTCACTGACATATTTGATTCAGAGACACCACCAGCTGAGATCTCTGAAGAGTTTCCTTCTAGAAATGGTGAATCTCCAGATAGTGGTACCGTGAGTGAGGATGCCGTAGACTGCTCTAGTCTCCTCAGGCTTCCTAGTGATACTAATGTTGAAATAATACCTTCCTGTTCTAATTCAACACCACACTGGTCCTCCGAAGATGATAAATTGCTAGCCGAGTTACGGATATTACAAGATGGACTTGTTAGTCAGTGTTTATGTAGGTTTGATGATGAAATAGTATCCAATCTATTTGATCGCCAACTAAACATTGTTTCCTGGCCACTGACATCTTCCTTGACTTATTTATCTACTATGCAATTAATGTTTGATGTTTATTTAAAACAGAATAATACGGGAACTATATGTTCAAAAATAATGCAGGCATGTGACATATTTGTTAGAAATAGACATGATTGGATAACAGAGGTTGTGGAATTGGCAGATCATAAGAGTAAATTTATAACATTTGTAGCCAGTAGAGTTCTAGCTAGCTTTTTAATTGTATCCAAGGATACAGTAGATGAGAACTGGCTTCAGCAAATTGCTGAAAACATTTATCTATTTGATAGAATAAACAGAATCACAGTACAAAAGATAAATTTTAGTTTAGATATTATAAAGAGGATAGTCGAATGGAAGGATGTGGAGCAGCATCCTCTAGAAGATAATAGTTATATGAGCACAGCAGGCAATATGACTGTACAGGAAGATAATCCATTTAGAAGCAGCATAGGATATAGCAGCGGTAGCGAAGTGCCGTCAAGTTCTCACAGTAATTTAAATAATTCATTTTCCAATCTGCAAACACAAAATACTCCATCAACATCATCGGAACAAGGAAGGCCAGGTACTTTTAAACTGCATGATCCAGTATTAAAGTTATCAAGTAATGAGCAGAGAGATATGGAACAGTCAGAGTCCCCAGAACCTCCACAGTCGAGGATAGAAAGATTAAACGAACATGGTTGTGTAACAGTTATTCTTACAGACTCTGAATCGTTTGATACCTCGCATATAAAATGCTTAACAATTAAGACATTGGAGCATCATTGGCCAGTTCTTGTGAAAAACATGAAACTACTGCTATTAAGGTACCTGAATTTAGCTAATTCTGAAAATTGTATTTTAACATTTTTCTCACTTTGGGAGAATATTATAAGTGTGAAAGCGAATCTCTCTGTTATAGATACAAAACCATTTTATGCTGACCTACAAAGTTTTGTAGATTTATTAAGAAATACAGTGTTGCCAAGTATGATATATACTCATTTACTAAGTTTGTTCAATGAAGTCTTGTGTTATGGTTCAACATTAGCACTTCAAGATATTTTACCAGAAGAAATATGTTGTTTAGCCCATTCTATAGTGAGATTTGTCAAAGATTTCAGATTACTCAGTGATGTTAGAATACATACAAGTAGAAGTAGTTTTGGTTTCTTAGGTCACGAATGTGCAATAATAAGGGATTATTCATTAGGCCCTGAAGTAGCACCGTTGTCATCTTCCATTCAATTAGTAGATCAGAGTTACGGTGAAGATGATAATGAAGATTCTATGCAATCTAGATCTGAAGTTGACAAGACAATGTTGCAGAGGATGTCATTGCTTGTTTTAAAGTCTGTTGCTGTCACTGTTAAAGAGATGAGGTGTGATTCCTCAGATAGCTCCATCGATTCCTCCGATTATAATGCCATACAGGATATGCAAATAGTAGAGAGATCAATTCGAGATGTATTGAAAAAGCTAGATGTTTTTATAAGAAACAGTTTAGAGTTTCATCCCGAGACACCTTTTACTAAAATGTTGATACATTTATTTAGTGAGCAGGACGATTATCTCATTGAATCAATGGTGTGCACTTTGGATATTACTGTAGGTATTGTATACAGAAATTCGGTTTATCCCGACTTAATACCAATGTTAAATCCAATATCTTCATTTGTAGAATTTTTAAATGTTGTTTCTCATGATAGCGGTGTTTTGTTAGACTATTTAGTTAGCAACGAAACATGCTTCTTACTATACTTACTAAGATTTTTAAAGTATGTAAGGAGAAATTGGGATAAATTTTTAGAAACTTGTCAGCAATCGGATTCTGGGGGTAGCAGAGGTCTTGAAGACACTATGAGGGTACTTATTAGATTGAGATTGCAAATAAGCAGGTTGGTATCGAAATCCTTGTTTCCTTATAACATCAGCCCAGTGCTAAGGTTGTTAGAAGTATGTGAGAGTTTGTATGAAGGCAACGAGTTCAGTTGAATATCAGTCCTAATAGCCTCTTGTGAATAAATATTGTTAAAAAATGTGTAAAACCGTATCGTTCATTATAAAAAGTTTGGTTTTACATATTATATTCATGTATACTGTAAATGTATTTTATATAAAATCAATTTAAATTAATATCGCTCGACTGTGTCGTTGATATAAATTGCACAACCCAACAAAGACTGCCAACTCATGTAACATTCCAAACTTCACTTATAAATCGCATAATTATATTATTAATTAGATATAGTTGTAACTAATTTATATATTGTAATGTTTCTATTGTAATATTATAAATAATTTAATTTTATTGTGTAATTATGTCTTCCTTTTAGTATATGTTCCTCGTAATATGATAATATTAAATTATTGGAGCGTAGGTGATATCCTTATTGTTTCACTGTAATAAATTTGTATTTTTATTAATATAGAATTAAGGTTTTTGTAAGTATTGGATGAATATTATGTTTGGTCTGAATATAAACAGCCAACCATTCACTAATGAAAGCCAATATCATATTATAATATGATAAATTTACACAAAGAAATTTGAACCTTTTGCAATAATTTTATAACTTCATATCTTGCGAGATTTAATTAAAAAAAGAATATTTTAACTTACTTCGTAAACTAATAGAAAGACAATTTTTTTAAATATTAATTTATATTTGTTTTCTAAATTCACACAACCAATAAAGTGCCTTAACATTGAAAAATAAGGTGCTTGATTATAAATAAGGAATTTTATATGTATGATATTTATATGTCCGTATGTGTCTTGTAATGTAGGATAAATAAGTGGTTTTAGTGTTAATTTATTTGGTTGTATTATATAATTAGTTATTATGTAGCATATAAAATGCGGGTCTAATAGATACATTTTTTTTGTTAATACTTTATCTAAATTATATTCCCTGCCACAACAATGTAAATATATGCCATCTATTACCAATTTTATAAGTAAATGTAATCAGTATTAATACAATATCCTAATTTATATCAATATTATGAATTAAAATGTAAAAATATATATATATATATATATATTATTGCTTGGTAAACTTTTCAATTTTGTCATACATAAAATTATTTATTATCCATTACAATGTTAATATGCCCATTATCGCCATCTAAAAAAAATAGGTAACATCTAAAGTAATTTAAAAATGATACATAACATTAATGTTAAACAACACTGCACAAATGGCATAATGGTTCAAATGCCGACCTAACTCGCCAGTATCATGGACCCAGGACCATATTTGTGGCAATCCATAATTGTATTAAGTCTGAATGTAATTTCGTTAAATATGTTTGTAAAGTCGAGACTGCAAGAATATTTCCTTAAATGATGTCTTTAAAAAAATATGTATTTTATATTGCCTTGCTGTTACTTAACTTTGGCTGAGAGCCATAAGCGCTCACCCATTGCCCGCGTTAAGCTGTCAAGGTCACCTGCGACCAACAGCTATACTCACACAAAAAAAAAAACTTTCAATATAAATATGTATTAATCTACAAAATTCAATGAGAATAGTGGAACTATGCGTAAGGAGTCTTTTTAAAAATATAATTCAGTAAAAAATATTTAAAAAACATTGCAATAATGAATAAGTTTACCAAGTAACATGGTAACATCGATTATGGGATCTATATGTTTATAGCTTTAAGTAATTAGACAACAGACTGTTATGTAGGTATAATATTGTGTCCATTTTGTTACTTTCATTTGGGCTATTATCATTTACGATACTTTTAGCATCGGTTATTTTAAATATATTTTTTTATTACTGCGGGTAGTAAAAGAAAAATCCGACTTCAAAATAATTCAACCAAGTATGCATTATTGAGGTCTAGCGTTTGTTCGCGATTAAAAAGTAGCTTTCCCAAGTAGAATTTAATCCAAATCTTTAAAACTGATTATGCTTGATTACCATACCAAGTGTCGCGAGTTCGATTACAACACACGAATACTTTGTGTTATCCACAAATTGTTGTTCGGAATCTATAATTCATATCCATTCATTCCAAGTTTGTAAAGTCTTTTCCGTGTGGTGACGGAGTAAGTATACTATTCACCACCCCGCTGTCTTACACGGGGGTGTCGCAGTAGACGACTAAGTGATATAACGTATTTTAGATCTATGCCAGAGAAGGAAAAACCCAAAATAAAATCCTATATCAACCAGTCTGTCCAGCGTGGTATAGTAGGTCAATTTCACTCCTTTCAGAGCCCAGCAGTGGGACATATAGTGCTAAAATGATTAAAAACTTGCAATTCAAGAATTGAGTCATATAAAATCAAAGGCGGCAAAATCCATGTCTGATAGTTGGTTTATTACATTTCATCACATAATTACTTCAACAAGCAAATATGATTATTAATATATTAAAAAAAATATCGCAATAAATTTAGTAATTCTTCAAAAATAGCTAATTAAATATGTATAATGCCGTTTTGCTGTTGCATCCTTTGTTTTCACATGACTCAATTATTTCATTAGTGCAATATGTTGTCTTAAAAAAAATGCCATAAAGGCATGATAGAAGTCAAACAATTATCACATTTGAATAGCATAAATTGTAGCTTATGTTCGCAGTTAGTTTCTCAGAAGATTCATAGTGATTGCTTAGACGGTTTTTACAACTTCCATCGACAAACGAAAAATGTTTTGTTATTTTAATTTGAAATCGCCAATGTTAAAAGTAACGCATGTGATAATCTAATTACTGTCCGGCCATAGCTATGGGCGGTGCGTCTTGTTTCACCTGCGATGCGGCCAGGAATCAAATGTAATATGACTAAATCCGCGTGCTGAGGATCAAGCTATACCCAAAAACAAGATGGTAAACAGAGTTGAACCGCATCTCAGGAGGCATCACGAAACACATCGGCATAACTGTGGCCTAGAAGTTTTAGTCTTAAGGTGTTATTTTAGTATATTTTTCCATTATTGATATGATATCAGAATCTCAAATGGCGTAGAAGCTTCCACTCCAGAAGTGTATTCTAACTTACGATAATCCAGAATTAATAAAATTTAACCACAAAATATATATAAAACAAAAAAAAAATTCTATCTGTGTCTATTAAAGACTTCGAAAGTCGAAACCATTCACTCGACGGACCCCAACACCGGTTTCATTGAAAAGGCAATAGTGCTATTTTAGATCACTCATTTAAAAAAAAACGTTCTCGCCCGGACCAAATTGAATTGCGACCACACAACAAGCTTTCAAATAAAAAAAGAATCCTCGTAATCGGTTCAGTTCAAGTCCTAGAGATAGCAATCATATAAAAAAATACAGTCGAAGTGAGAAACTCCTCTTTTATTGAAGTCTGTTAAAAACAATGTAAGTGTAACATCATTTTGGACTTTTCCACTTATCACTTCAGTCTAAAAATCACACTAAACTAATACGAAGTGAGGTCAGATCACTAGCAAGTTGTATATTCAGATAAATGATGAAAATTTGCTACTGAACGCAAATTTTGAGTTTGTCTCCTAGCAAAATAGTTGTCACCATTTGATTCATTTCCTCTTAGCCAAGGTGGTTCAAAAACTTTTCGCTCTATAGGAGAGCTCGTTTGTGTCAACCTGTCTGCATCCTAGTTATTTAGTGACATTTACCACTTACAATCAAGTGGACTGCTTGCTCTTCTACCACCAATAAAAAAGCTACTGTCAGACGTAATTACTGCGCTTACCTACCTTTCTTTCCGTATCATCCTTCTGTCAACATATCTTTTCTTGAAACTTCACCGCCAACTTTCGTGAAATCATTGTTCCTAACCCTCACATGATCACCGAACTCGTTCCGATTATGTTGTCTATAAACCTTTAGATTAACTATAAAATGCTCTTGATTTAATTTTTAGATTCTCAACATTCATCTCACTATTGCATGCAGTAGTCTCTTATCAATGGTTTTTGTAACCAGAGATAATAACACCTTATTGGTAGAGTTATATATTTTCTCCATAATTTTAAAGGCAATTCGGGAGCCTTATAATTATTACACCCATGACTTAATGGGTTAAGGGCCCCTTGCGCTTACCACTAGTCAGTGTAAGATCCATTCCAATCTATGGCCGGAGGCTAACATTCACTCCAAACAAAAAAAAAATAAAAACCCCGACCTTAATTCCTGTGCCATTCTAAGGCTATTTAAAAAACTCGTAAGTTAGAGTACATTATTAAACCCTCTGTTAATTAAACTATAATTGTTAAATTCTTAATTGCACAAAAAATATAGCCTGTAGTTACAAATTATTCTTGCCAAAAATACTGTTAAATGAGATAGTATTTTTTTTTAATTCAGGAATTGTATTATTTTATTGAATAAATTAGTAAGCCGGGTTCATTTTAAAGGTGTGTACTGAACTATGATATATGCGTTTTATATTTATTTTAATAAAACCCTATTACTAAGTCAAAGAAAACATGTCCCAAAAAGGTCTGCTCGACTTTTGATTGAAATTTTTGAAGTGAAACTTCTTTAGAATCGTTGTGATTTCAACATGAACAACTCGATGAAACGAAAACGGGGGTCCATAGAGACATAAACACGAAAATGTATAGGATTCAGCCGGCGAGAGAATGAGATAAAGGGATAAAGAAGTTTCACTTCTGTCATGCGTACTTTGTGCTCACGCTCTTTTTTTATTCTACGGATAGTTTGGCGTCACGCCTTTATCTCTGTAGGATTTAACAGTTGTATAAATATAATCGCAGTCAATAAACCCACGTCGTCCTGGTGCTTCTAAAATGCAAGATATACGAGAAACATCATCTAAAAATGAGGCAATTAAAGGATATTTCAACAGCGCTAAAATGAACTGGAAAAAAATTGAATTCGAACTTTAGCGAGATTGGTACATTCTCCATGAATATTGGAGAACGTTTTCCGCCTTCAAGCGGCATTATTATTTTATGTATTCCGCTTGTGGAAAATTTAAATTCGAGTTTTCTTTTATCTTGATTAAGCGATTTGTTAGTATGACGAGAACTATCTTCCGAATATTGTAAACTCGCAATCAATACCGCAACAATCTAAGTAGGTCAAGAATGGTTATTGTTCAGATGTCGCTAAAGGTGATCCTTAGCTATTGAATCAAACTTTGGTAAAATTTAGATTAAAAACTTTAAACGCAAAATATAGGTATATAATGATTTTTTTTTCGGTTTCAACATTGACATTGATTGAAAATGGGTCAAATTTAAATAAGCTATTACCATTTTTTTGGGTGGGCTATTGTCAACATAAACGTTTCGTCCGAGATGGCAAAAGGGCGGCACGCATACCCACAACCTTCCGTTTTCCCCTTCGCTATTGGGCCAGCCACTGTTACAGAGGGCATTAACATCCGTTACCAGTCCAGCAGGATACCTTTCCAGGTACCGGCCCTCCACAACGCTCCGAGGCGTTGTCCTCACGCGGTCAGCCTCAGAAACGCTATTACCACTGAGGCAAGAAATGCAGAAGTGCATATAATTATTCTTTGACCCGAATTTAGTATTTTTACATAAGTCAATTGCATTCTTGATTGAATTATTCTTATTTCTTGTATACAATCAAATTATTAGTACATATATTGCTTCATGGTTGTAAAGAGTGTCGTTCCATTGTCTAGTATCCACCTTTAATATGTAATTATTTCAATTTGCAATACAATATTTTTGGCATTGCGATAAGCATCAAAATTTATATAAATATTCCTGAATATTATAATAATTTTAATTGATGGAAAATTCAAAATTTCGATATGTAATTAATTTAAGTAATTGTTATAGTAACAATAATTTAATTTAAAATAAACGAAATTAAAATGAAATATTTTTGTACATGATGACAATATTTTTTTGGTTTTATTTTAGTTCGTAAACATACCAACCATTATAAGTCTCAATGTTGGGCTTGAGTTTACTCCACTATAGAAAAAAAATTGTCCTAGTACCCCTCAACTAAGCTTCAAAGTCCGTCTGCAGGCTATCCTTGGGATTGGGAAAGAATCCAGAATACGGCAATCCGTAGAAGAACAAGGGTAACCAATGTAGCACGAAAATTTATCACACTGAAGTCGTAATGGGCAGGACAGATCGCTCGATAAATTGACAACCGCTAGGGAAGAGTGGTAGGACCACACTGTCGACAGTTATCTGTCCGCGGGCCGGTCCGTCCGGGGTAGTACCACACTCTCGCAGAAAATCGACGTCTGAGTAGTAGCAATTTATTACTGCGCTTCGTTCGGTGAGCGAGAGAGCCGGAAGCCCAACTTTCTGAGGGTGTTTGTGTGGAGGGTTTTGGTGGTGCCCTTGGTATAACCGAGCCTCAATGCACGCATTCACACTCCCTTCACTTTCTTCGCGGTAGGCAGCGACCCTGTAAAGGTCCATGAGCGGCAGCAACACTTACCATCAGGTGTACTGTTTGCTCGTTTGCAATAAAAAAAAAGGTTCTCGAGTGGCGACCACGTATCGGACCGCCCAATTAAGTGTCCCGACGAAAGTTGAAAGTTGCTGGGCTTCGTTGGATGTACTGACTGTACTTTGTAGCGTAACATGAGGAGGTCCTACGTCCAACAGTGGACGGCGATAGGCTAAATGATGATGATACTACGTTGGTCAGATATGTTGACATAGGGATTTTATTCAATACAATAAAATGAGGCTATCATTTTTTATTTGGTGAAGGAGTAACTAAACTGTTACATTTTTTTAGGGTTCCGTACCCAAAGGGTAAAAACGGGACCCTATTACTGAGACTTCACTGTCCGTCCGTCTGTAATCAGGCTGTATCTCAAGAACGGTGATAGCTAGACAGTTGAAATTTTCACAGATGATGTATTTCTGTTGCCGCTATAACAACAAATACTAAAAATAAAATAAATATTTAAGGAGGGCTCCCATACAACAAACTTGATTTTTATAGATAACGGTACGGAACCCTTCGAGCGCGACTCCGACTCGTGGCCGTTTTTGTTATTAATGAATTTTTGTTGTCTTTGCTGTACTCGTAGTTTTGGTTTTGGCATTATTGTGTGTTGGTCACGCTCACTGAAATATTTGCTTGCTTCGTGAAGCAGCACTCTCCCTTTCCTCTACAACAGTTGAGAGGAATGATGGCTGCTCTAGTAGTTAACTTGTGATCGGTGTGCGCTTGTAGAAGTAGAATCCGATGAGTTTCTTGTTGGATATTCTCAGTAGAGGTCGCGTTTTGATCCGGTGGTAGCTTATTGGATTAATTTAATATTGTTAAAATTGACAATATGCAAGTGTCCTCGCATGGTTTATTTATAACAAATAATTTGAAAAGTAAATATAGCAAGTATCATTTCCGTGTGGTGACGGAGTAAGAATACAATTCACCACTCCCTATCTTGTATTTGGATGTCGTAACAGACGACTGAGGGATATAATACGCATATAACATCTATGCAAGTGAAGAAAAACTCGAAATAAAACCCTATACCAACATGTCTGACCAGCACGGTAAAGTAAGGTGAATTTCCTTCCTATTGTAGAGACTCGAGCGCAAAATTAGGACGTGTATGAGCAGAAATGATGATCATCACTCAATCCTTTTCTGGGGATGTTATAAGAGATTATAGCACGGCATCAAACATCAGCTCAAGTAATGTTAAACTAGTGTCCAGCAGTGAGGCGTATACGGATTGAGAAGGAATTTATCCTTCTCCATCTATAAGCTTGTGGTGTAAGAATACAATTCACCACCCCCTCTTGTTTATAGGTGTCGTAAAAGACGACTAAGGGACGCATATAACAGCTATGCTAGAGAAGGAACGCGGGACGCGGTCGCCGCCTTCTATGAGGCCGTTATCTCACGGAAGGAGGCGGCGGATCGTGTGCGAGTAGAGATCCTATTCGGCGACACGTTCCGCCGCCGGCGGCTCGGGCGGCGCAGGCGCGAGTATCTGCGCCTAATGCCGCCCTAGCCGAGGCAGCGGGTGATCGGACCGGGGAATTGTCTGTCACCCGCAGAGAGGCTGACCGCGCGATGGCGACCGACGTCCCAGTACGTCGAGAGGTGAGAGGTTACCCGAAAGGGTATTCCGTCGGGCCGACCACTGATGACAAGTCACATCTGCTCCGGTGGTCGGCCCATCAACGAGGTGACGTGGGTACGGGTGGGTTATGGGCCCGCGCGCTGTCCTTTCATCGCCCCGGACGGACAGGACCGCGCGTGCGCTTACCATAGCCCACCCATAAAAAAAATGCTAAAGAAGAAAAGCTCGAAAGTAAAACTCTATTTGAACAGCGTGGTATAGTAGGCCAATTCCCTCTCATCCTCGCTTTCCTGGTGGCAGCCTGATCCCAACGGGACGGCTGAGATAAAATCTATGAGTTTATTGATTCCTGACTTATTGTCTCCTGATAGGATAATTACCATGTTTATCAGATGGGTTGACGATCGCCGTTCAGATCAAGAGCTTGCCTAGTGCTGTTCGGTGGATTTTACAACTCCCAAGAGAAAATAAGGGATGACGACATTATTTTCTTAATGCTTAAATTCTAACAATTTTAAATGGATATTTATTTTATCTATATATTCAATTGACAGAACAGATGGCGTAGTGGTTAAGACCGTACTAGTATCATGAGTTCGAATTTCATACAGGACGGCACTTTGTTGGATCCACAAATTGTTGTTCCGAGTCTGGGTGTAATTTGTGTCCGTTAGTTATATATTTGTAAAGACTTCGTAAATCAAGGTTTATTTCCTTAGGCAGGGTTATTTATATTTAGTTTTACTGCCTTAGTATTTTTAAGAAAAAAAAAAAAAAAACAAGCAAGTTCTTTTTTGTCAATTGACGTTAGATACGAGCTCATTGTTGCCAGTGTCGAGTTATAAATTATTAGTTCCTTCATATCACTCATTGTCCATTAATAAGTGAAAAAGTCACCTTCAACAGTGCTATGGCTATATTCTTAATAATTTCTTCTAGGTAATTTTGTTGGGAAACAAAAACATTTATAAAACACTTTTATATTATATTCACTACACCCCAACATTTTCACTGCCTCACATTACGTAAAATATTATCAAAAGTATTACGCGAAGATATTGAATATAATACACTAGCAACACATTACAATCTCTTTCCCGCCAAAAGTCCTAATAAACAAGCCTGAATGGTCTAGTGATATACGTTTTTTTATGGGTGGGCTATGGTAAGCGCACACGCGGTCCCTTCCCTCCGGGGCGACAAAAGGACAGCGTGCGGGGCCATAACCCACCCGTACCCACGCTACCTTCGTCGTTGGGCTGTTTTCTGTACATCGATTATTGTTCTGAAACATCGATGTTCTTGATTTCGATGTTTGCCTCACTAGTAGATGAGGCTGTGGCAACTTTACCCGAACTGATGCGGGCGCGCTGAGGGCTCATAACCCGAATGTGAAAACTGGAGAAGATCCTGACATATACAACGGGTGTAAATTAAACTATTTCACCGATTTTATCGCGTTTATATTTTGATTTTTGATCGACACTTTACAGCGTTCATGATCACGGGCGGAACCGGGGCAGTATAAACGCAATAAAATTCGTGTAACATAGTTTTATTTACAATGTGTAATACTCGCGTAAACATGAGGAATACACTACGGGTGATCAGCGATGGCAGAAAGGGAGTTAAAAAATGTAAAAAAAATAATCACGTAACATGAGTATGCTCCTTTACCTGCATACTCTTTCGAAGGATAAATTATAAAATGACATATTTGACACTTGCGAGGTATCAAAAACCATGACTATTTGATTTTAAGGGCTTAGAAAAATAACGTATTTTAAGACATTAAAATAAATTTTAATCTCCATCATTTTTTTTTTCCATAACAATAGATGTACCCTATCACTAGAAGCGTCATGAAACACTAACGAATATCATCAAAAAAAAACTTCAGCGTACAAAAAAAAACAAAAATATTTTACAATGAAACTTCTTTGTAATGCTAAATTGGTAAACAACTTGACTTGAACGCGATATTTATCTATACATAAGGGAACATCCATAAAGTACGTCACATGTTAAGGGGAGGGACGGAGTTGATGAAGTGTGACATTGTGTGATAAGGGGTAGGAGGAGTACTAAGTTTCGCGACGTTTTTAAAAACTTATACATCTAAGTAATAAAATGCGAAATTTGAACTTTTAACCGAAAACTTAAAAATATTTCCAATCTTCAGCAGCATCAGCTCTTTTACAAGTGCTGTCACACGCGCTGCGTTTTGTCGTGATTTGATTATTTATATTTTGTAAAATTTCAATATTATTGACGTCACACTAGGGAGGGGGACTCACAAACGTAACAACGATGGTTAAGGGATCAAAAAAATCACGAGATTAGTGTGACATAATTAATGGATGAACCCTAAAATCAAAATCAAACAATCAGAAAAATCATCAGCTACAATCGAAACAGACAATTCAATGGTTCTGAAAAGTAAATAAAAAAAAAATATTCAAAATACAATCAGAATACCGAAGAGGAATGTTGAAACGCAATTCACACACGATCACAATCAACGTTAGAAAAATATCGCGTCAAAATAAAACTTACAACAAAAAACAAACTTACAAACATACTCAGGTATCATAGTCTTCATCAATCTGTAGGTTACCAGAGTTCAAACTGTCTATGTCCACTGGATGCATCACAAATGGGTTAACGTCAATTTTTCTCACATCCGTTTTCGTCGGTCTAGAATTTTGTCTGTGAATATGTCTAAACGAATTCTTATCGTTTTTAGGTATACCAACGATATTTACAGCAGCCGTATCAAGTAACTTTATCTCTGGATTTGCTAAATTCTTTGTAAAGTCTATATTCACGATAGGTATGATTGGGGTTTTTGATGTAGGCGTTTTTGGAGTTAGAGGAGTTCTTGGTGAAATTAATGGCTTATCAATAAAAACTTGCTTTGGCACTGGTTCTATCTTAAGCGGTTCCGGTGTATAACTCGTCGAGGGTTGAGGGCTCGTGTACGAGGGGTTCACAGTTATCACGCTTGGATGATGGACCTCTTCCGTCAACAAAGTTTCTTGATAAAAATTCGCTGTAACCACCGGTCTTTCCTCTATGGTCTTCTTTGATAAATCTATGGCTACATCGGTTGAGGTCGATGTTACGGTCTCTGTTCTACCAGTCTTCAGTTCTGTGCGATGTTCGGGGTCCGTTGATAGCGTCCGTTTGAGGTGGTCTTTCAACACTTGCTTTACAGGTATTGGTTTAATTTCTGAACTGCTCGAACTGTTCGAGTCCTCGCGCGCTAGCCTACGAGGTGGTACCGGCATCTCCTGAAACCTGTTTAAAAATAATTATAGGATAAGGCTTTTCCAACTTTCCTGTTTTGAAGTGAAACTTCTTTAAGTACTTTAGAGCGATTACATGCTATGACATCACAGTGAAACGCTTAAGTGACACGCTCGGCTCTTTTTGGCTCGGCCCAGAAGGCCTTCGTGATCCACGCGTTCACACATCCGATTACCTTACCGTGGCTAATTTAGATATGCACGGTTATTATTTATTGTAATAATAAAGGAGGCTTGTAAAGTAGATGCAAGAAATGGAATCATCATCATCATCATTTCAGCCTATCGCCGTCCAATGCTGGACGTAGGCCTCCATCATGTTGCGCCACAATGAGCGGTCAAATGTGCCGCCTGCATCCAACGACGCCCAGCTACTTTCACTAGGTCATCGGTCCACCTAGTGGGGGGGCGTCCTACACTGCGTTGTCCGATACGTCATCGCCACTCGAGAACCTTTCTTCCCCAGCGGTTATCGGTTCGTCGAGCGATGTGGCCTGCCCCAATGGGCAGGCCACATCGCTGTGGCAAGTGGCAATCCACTTCAGCGTGCTAATTCTTCGTGCTATGTCGGTTACACCCGTTCTTCTGCGGATTTCCGTATTCCGGATTCTATCTCGCAGAGAAATCCTGAGCATAGCCCGCTCCATAGCACGCTGAGCGACTTTGAGCCTTGATATGAGGCCTACATTTAGGGACCACGTTTCCGTGCCGTAAGTCGTCATTGATAACACACACTGGTCAAAGACCTGTGTTTTCAAACACTGAGGTATGTTGGACGAGAAGATCCTCTTAAGTTTCCCGAACGCTGCCCAACCGAGTTGGATTCGTCGGCTGATCTCTTTCTCGAAATTGGATCTACCTAACTGGACTGTTTGTCCTAGGTAAACATAGTGATCGACAACTTCAAGAATCGCATTGCCAACTAGGACCGGTACAGGAATGACATGGGCATTTGACACGACTTTCGTCTTGTCCATGTTCATTCGTAAACCCATTAGTTGGGATACCCTGCTGAGATCATTGTGCCAAGGTCCTCCATGGATTCTGCCATAACGACTATATCGTCCGCAAATCGAAGGTGAGTGATGTATTCGCCGTTAATGTTGATGCCGAGTCCAGTCCAGTCTAAGAGCTTGAAGACATCTTCCAGTGCAGTGGTGAGCAGTTTCGGAGAGATGACATCTCCCTGTCTCACGCCTTTCTGCAACTGGATCGGTTTCGTACTCTTATCCCAGATACGGACTGACATTGTGGCGTTCCTATACAAACACTTCAGCACTTCGATATAGCGATAGTCGATTTGGCACCGCTGAAGGGACTGCAGCACCGCCCAAGTTTCGACTGAATCAAAGGCTTTCTCATAGTCCACAAACGCTAAGCACAGGAGCCGATTATACTCCTCGGTCTTTTGTATAATCTGCCGAAGCGTGAGAATATGGTCTATGGTGCTATAGCCTTTTCGGAAGCCGGCTTGTTCGGGCGGCTGGAAGTCATCGAGCTTGCGCGAGAGTCGATTGGTAATGACCCTCGAGAACAACTTATAAACATGGCTCAGGAGTGAGATGGGTCTGTAGTTCTTTAGAAGAGCTTTGTCACCCTTCTTGAAGAACAGCACCACCACACTCCTGGTCCACGACTCTGGAACGTCGCCCCCGAGGATAACGGAATTAAATAGCTTTTGAAGGGCTATTAAGACTGGCTTGCCGCCCACCTTCAGAAGCTCTGCCGTAATTCCGTCATCTCCCGGTGCCTTACCGTTACGTAGTTGTTTGAGAGCCATTCTGATCTCGTACAAGCTGATGTCCGGGATTTCTTCGGTATAGTGCCGAGTTAGCTTGGATCTGGGATCTTGGACCAAGTCGACAACAGGATTTCGGGATGATTTGTATAACTGTCCATAGAACCTTTCGACCTCTCCCAAGATCTCACTTTGGGATGAAATGACAGTGCCATCGTCGGTCTTCAGCTTAGTCATTTGGCTTTGCCCAATAGACAGATCTTGTGCGAACACTTTTGAGCCACGATTCCGCTCTATCGCTTCTTTAATATGGAGCGTATTAAATCGGCGAATATCGCGACGCACAGACCTGGAGATCTGCCTATTTAGCTGCCTATGTTTGGACCAATCGGCTGAAGACTGCACCGTCATTTCTTTTCTCCGCCCCATGAGCTCGAGAGTCTGGTCAGAAAGTTTTTTAGGTCTATTAACGCGGTGAGCCTTGAAAAATTTCGACCCAACCGCGTGGACAGTTTCCACGAACCTGTTGTTCATATCGTTCGGAGATTCGCATTCGTCCAGACATTGGAAGCGATTGTGTAATTCGAGTTGAAAGCCTTCGAGGTTCTGGTATTGGACAGATGTAGGTCGGAGTGTAGACTTCATCAAGCGTGACCGCTCGACTTTTGTGTGGATATTCAATGTGGCTCGTACCATCCGGTGATCGCTCCCACTTTTAATCCTGCTGATCACTGAGACATCATTGAATATCTGTCGTTTGTCTGACAAGATGAAGTCTATCTCGTTTTTTGTTGAACCATCGGGGCTAATCCAGGTCCATTTCCTTTGTGGCTGCTTCCTGAAGAAGGAATTCATCATAAAGAAGCTTTCCTTCTCCAGAAAATCAGCCAGTTTCTGGCCCCTCTGGTTTCTCTGTCCATATCCATGTTTCCCCACTCTCAACTCATCATCACTCTCTTTGCCTATTTTCGTGTTAAAGTCTCCCATGACTACCGTGAAGTGGGTTTTGGACGTGTGTATGGCTTTCGAGATGTCCTGATGCCCTGCTCTCCTGGTGAACCCTCAGCCGATTCTTACGACTCCCACGGGCAAGTAAGGGGTGGCGACATATGTATTCTCAGCCCGTCGCCACACGGGTAAGTAAGAAATGGAATATAGCTATATTATTAGCGAGTAACATAGGTTATAATTTATCCCCGCATTCCCATGAAAAGGAGAACTACGCGAGCAAAACCGCGAAGATTTTCTAGAATATAATACGCGCCAAAAAAAAAAGCATTAGTTGGCTACTACCACTACTGGGTTAAAAGGTATTTAACAAAAAAAAGCTCATGAAGTCGGTTATGTTATATGATTGCTTAAACAATGCACATATATTTGCGATAACATCGATCGCCATTGATTTGACAGCATCTATTCAATTTAATTGAAAAAACTTAATTCCTTTGCCCATCTCCGAAACTTATATTCATATCTTTAAGTATTTTAAAACTTTCTTAACTAAAAAATTAATAAAGATTCGTCGAATTACAACAGAGTTATGTCCGAACAAATGTATTCTACATAATAAAAAGATTTCAGTAATCGTTTGTTATCAGAGGGTAAAAATTTCGAACGAACTCTGAATCAATGACATTTCATTCATTTGCCTTTTGGCATCGACAATCGGACGGATATTAATTAACATAGATACATTTACTTACAGGGACTGGTACGAAATTTGTTATGACATATTTGAGTTCGGGCCCGAACTCCGGTTTACGCTTACCGAACGATGCTCAATAGAAAATTGATAACATACACAACGTTGTGTGTTATCAATATATGTGATTCTATTATGTGGTAGAACCACATTCGCGATAGTCATCTGACTACAGCCGCGGGCCGGTCTGTCCATATTACTATACTCGCAGAAAATCGACGTCTGAGTAATAGCAATTTGTTATTGCACTTGGTTCGGAATTCCCAATTTTCTAAGGGTGTTTAAATGTGGTGGATTTGGATGATGCTTTTAGTATCACGGACGCTCATTTCAGGCATTCACATTCTCTTCACTTCCTGCACGGTAGGTCTAGCAAAGGTATATGTGTCGAGTTTTCCTTCTCTTCGTCGTCTTTTATAACACTCACAGGCAAGATGTGGGTGGTCAATTGTACTTTTTACTCTGTCACAGAAACCAACCCATTTAGGACTTAAAAAAATAATGTCAGCAGCGTTACCACTTTATAAAAACTTTAACAAAAAAATCTTTACCTTGAAGAATTTGGTGAACTCTCTGCGCTCATTAACTCCTTCTCTTCGGCCGCCGACACATCCGGTATATTTTTAACCTGCAATTGAAAATTAAACATATCAAATATGGCTATTTGTAGTGATAAATAGTCCAATTTTATGACAAGTCTGGGTCTATCACAGAAAGTGGTGTAGCTTGCATTAGACGGGCCCTGTGTCAAAATGTGTGAGTCCTCTCACACATTTTGACACAGGGCCCGCCAAAATATGAGTTAAGTTTTTTAAAAAATAGGAAGAAAAGAAGCAATAGTATTGTTTTGAAATAAAATGCTTGTATTGGCAAGTAGTCTCAAAAATATTATTAATCATTATAACAGTTTAGAAATTTTTGCATACAAATAGATGATACGGGGCCGCTACAGTCTAGGGGCCCCGTTATCATTGATACAGCAGTAGCCCCTGATCAAAGAGTCTATTTGTTGAGGTAATTCTGCAGTTGGAAGTTTGCGATATCAAACTTGAGAGCATAATTAGCAAAGTGTTTAGAATATCGATCTATCCAGCCAGGGTAGTAGTACCCACAAAGAACAACTGCTGTTGAGTTTAGGATGTAATTCGTGTTTGTTGATTGTATGTTTGTAAAGTCCTCCGTAAGACAACGATTAATCGGTCGGAGAGGTGTGGCTGCCACCGAGATCGAGCAATCGGTACCATTGGTAAGTCCAATGGTGATGAGGAGGGGATGCGGTAGGTTATGGAGACACACGCTGCGCTGCTGTAGTCTCGGACGGACTAGGCGTGGTGTGTAGTCCCACACACCACGACTAAAAAAAGGTGTCCAAAAAAAGTGTCGTGGTTGAGAAAGAAGAAACAGTAAAGAATTTTGGAATTCATTTCATTCATCTCCATCTGCTTAGTAACTTTCAACAAGTCATCGTTATCCAAATAACCTTTTTTTTATAACTCCCCCTATTGGTAAGATTATACGGGCAATGGAATTGTACCGGACTCCAAATGCAAGCCACAGTCTACCTGCTAAAACCGCGTAGTGTACCTTCAATTTATCTATAGTCGGGGACGAGAGCTACGGTAATCGCATTAAGTCGAACTCTAGTCTACCCCAACATTCGCTAAATAACCTATCGAATAGTAAAGCTGTTATGTAAAAATTATATCGTGTTATTTTTAAATGCGGTCAAAACAAGAAGCTACAGCATACTTGCACATTATTATCTCACGGAAGGAGGCGGCGGATCGTGTGCGTGTAGAGATCCTATTCGGCGACACGTTCCGCCGCCGGCGACTCGGGCGGCGCAGGCGCGAGTATCTGCGCCTAATGCCGCCCTAGCCGAGGCCGCGGGTGATCGGACCGGGGAATTGTCCGTCACCTGCAGTGTGGCAAACCGCGCGACGGCGACCGACGTCCCAGGATGTCAAGAGGTGAGGGTACCCGAAAGGGTATTCCGTCGGGCCGACCACTGACGACAAGTCACATCTGCTCCGGTGGTCGGCCCAACAACGAGGTGACGTGGGTACGGGTGGGTTATGGGCCCGCACGCCGTCCTTTCATCGCCCCGGACGGACTGGACCGCGCATGCGCTTACCATAGCCCACCCATAAAAAAAAATACTTGCACATTATTAACTTCATTTTGGAAGCATCACGCATGGTGGCACTTTATGGTTACCCCTACCGCGCTGAACGAGCAAAAAAGTTATTTAGAGTTCTGGTCAGACTATTGGAAACGTGCTAAAATGTTTTTTGCCTTCGGTCTCCCCATTACCAAAGGCAAAATTATCGAATCATCCATCAACTTATCGCCATCCACTATTGGACACAGGGCAAAAGAGTATAATATTGCCATAAACGCCGTGCTTTTGGTGTTGTAAGTTTCCCGTGAGTGTTATTGCCAATCCCTGCACCAATGGGAATCTCCGTCAGATAAGTTTCAAGTGGCAATGCCAAATTTAGATTTATAATATTTGATACACTTTCAGCATATTTTCCGTCTGATAATGGAGTAAGAATACAATTCAACACTCTTTTTTGCCCGTGGGTATCGTAAAAGACGACTAAGGGATTATAATAGGCATACAACATTTATGCAAGACAAAACTCGATATAAATCCTGTACCAACCAGACTGACCTCGGTATAGTAAGTCAATTTACCTCCCAAGGCGGAGGAGGCTTGAGCCGTGTAATGGGAGGCATATGGTTTATGGTTTAAGATATTTATTTCTCTAAATATGAGCCGTGATGACGATGACAATAAGCAACATTCTTTAAAAATTACATAAGCAAAATATGTTAGACATCTGCATGCCCATATTCTATATAGAAAAAGAAAGACGTAAAAGAAAACTTTTATTTTACTCACCAAATCTCTTAAAAAGTCAAATTTGGACTCGGCCAGAATGCATTGCTTCACGTGCGATGGGCTGAGAGTTTTAGCGTTTCTTGCCACGGTTACCTGCATCGCCTTGCTCAGGAGCGACTCCACGAACAGCTCCAATGTACGAGGTGTTCAGGTAAAGAGTGCGAATTAAGGTAATTAAAACAACAGATATTATTCATGTATCGGTTTGTCACAACAAAGTCTCGGTTGGATTTGTTTTTGGCCAATTGGACAATAATGAAAATGAAATGAACCAATATCAAATGATTATTTCTCGTGATTGATGGTCAGGGAAATGCAACAAACACGAATGATGTGAATGATTGAATTTAATATTTTTTTATGAATGATTTTATACATGTATGAACAGCTACGTTAAATTGAATTCCTCCTATATACATTTTTTCCCCGTGTGGTGACGGAGTAAGAATACTATTCACTATATCCTTATCTTTTTCTTTTTTTTTGTTGGGACTAATCCCACCACACATTCCCACCACTGTAACTCCTGTAAGCCAGGATCCACAATGGTCACCGTATAAGACATTTAATTAGAAAAGAAAACAGGAGGAGTTGGAAAGATTCCACTTCCCTCCTATGCAAAGCGGGAGACATGAAGCAAAGTTGGCTGATAAGCCAGTAAATAAGAGTTTGTACAACTACGTGAAACGCAGCGGTACAGCACCACGGATTGGACAACGCTTAATGGACCTATTTGTGAGCTTTAGGTTTGATTACAGTAATAGGTATGGCAAAAGCGCCTAAACGCACGGAAATTTTCTCGAGTTGCTACAAGATCCGAATAGTATACTACCCCAGACGTGACATGCATATTATCTAACATGACGTTCCGCTCGTTGCGCCAGAGAATGCACTCCCAAAGGATGTGATGAGCTGTTTGTTCAAAATTGGAGTTTGAGGTCGAACATTGACAAAATGGTGAATCTACTAGTGTAAAATAGAATCATTTACTTCTAAAATTCCCATGGCCTGTGAGGAATTGGGCTACATAGTGGTCAATTTCTAGCCAAGTTCTCTCCAAACGTTCACAAACAGATGGAAAGAATAGATATAGATGACGACCTTTTGTTGACGAATTCCATCTTGCCTGCAATTCGGTCAGGAGCTTATCGTTAACACGGATTGCGGCGCAAAAAGTCTAGTAATTTTATTACGATCGCGTGGTAAAAGAAAATTGTTAGTCATGTTTTCCCTAGTGGAATAATACATGGACGCACGTTTTTGTATCTCTAAGTCGACCGGAAGTACACCTGCAAGTAATGGTAAGGCTTCGGTGCTAACTGTTCGGTATGCCTGACACAGAAATATTAGCGCTAATCGTTGACTCTGTAGTAACTTACACCGAGCCCCGCCTATGGTAGTACGATCAGCCCAGGCCGGTGCACCATAACAGATACAGCCCATATATGTGGCTGTATATATAATTTTAAGTGTGTTAAAACGAAGGCCCCAGGTGGAAGTTGAAATTCTGGTAAGCGCATAGAAATTTCGTTTGGCTTTTTCACCTACAGTTTTAATATGTTCAATGAACGAAAAATTTTTCTCTTGGACCAGGCCGAGGTAACATACTGACTCCTTCTTTTTAACTACAGTGTTGTTAAATTTTATACGGGGGCTCGACTGTAAATTACCTTTAAGTAAAAGATGATACGTTTTGCGGGGGGCGAAAGTAAGTCGATTTTGTATGCCCCATTTTTGTATTGAGTTGAGACATATATCCGCCAATTTCTCCAGTCCGTCTCTAGTGTATGACTGTATAAGTAGGAGACCGTCGTCAGCATAGCCAATCAATGAGCAGTTTTGCGGTAGAGGTAGCTCAAGAAGGTCATCAAACCCTAGATTCCACAAGTATGGGCTTAACACTGATCCTTGAGGACAGCCCAACGTCAGTGATTTAGACACGGCATGGTGACCGAGTTTCAGTGTGGTTGAACCTTGTAGAAAGTATGACTGTACGAGTTGGTAGAAGTTCCTAAAGCATCCACGAGCCTTCAGTTTAAGAAGTAGCATCGGCCACCATACGTTATCAAAAGCACCTGAGATATCTAGAAAAATACCTAGTATATATTTAAAATCTGATAGGGAAATAATTTTTCTAACGGCAATGACCGCGTCGACAGTCGATTTCCCCGGGGTAAATCCAAACTGACTACGATTGAATGTGGGGCCACCCGGTAACAAACGGGGAACAATCAGACGTTCTAAGAGTTTACCTAGTGACGGCAGTAGAGTAATTGGTCGATATGACTTCGGGTCGTCCGGTGGCTTATCACCGTGTTTCGGTATTATACGTATAAACCCGCGACGCCATAGCCGAGGAAAGATGCCTTTCGCTATACAACGATTGAAAACTAGTAACATTGAGTCGGCTGACGTTCGACAAGCTTCTTTAATCATTTTATTAGAGATTTTATCTTCACCTGCTGCTTTGTTTAGAGGAAGGGCTTTTACGGTATTTAAAAGTTCAGTTAGAGAGGGAAGGTCAGACATAGGAGATAGAGGTGGCAAAGTGGCCCATGCTCTTATTTGCGTATGATGTTCGCTATCAGCTGTTACGTTATCGTCCGGTATTAAAGTGTTTATTAGAGCTTCTGTGGTCTCCTCTACACCCGTGGTGTGTTTATTATCTATTTTGATATATCCTTATCTTACCCGTGGGTGTAGTAAAAGAATAGTAAGGGATATAAAACACATACAATATGCAAGAAAAGGGAAAATCCAAATAAAATCCTATGCCGACGTCGTCTGATCAGCGTGGTATAGGTCAAATTCAGTTTTATCCAGGAGGCTCGAGCCCAGCAGTGGTACATATATGAGCTAAAATGATACACACAATGAATATACATTTTGTTGAGAAATACATACAAAGTAAGAAGTCGTATAGTCGGCACTCTGCCGAATAGTCGCCGCCTATTTATCAACTATGATAGCAGCCGGATAGTTACATTTACTGACTAGTTTGAAGATCTTAAAAAATTCTGCATAATTCTATCATTTATAATAAGGTGCTTTGTATTTTATTTTTCATGTGACGGTGATCTATACCAATAAATAAAATTGGAGTGTCTGTTTATAATGTCAAAATAATAGACTTTTTTCAAGCTCACACGGTTATTAGCACGACACCTATGCCTAAAATAGCAATTAAAAAATTTTTGTCTGTCTGTCTGTCTCTTTGTTCCGGGTAATCTTCAAAACGGCTGGACCGATTTCAAAAATTCTTTCACCAATGGGAAGCTATAATATCAGGGCGTAAACTAGGCTATATTTTATCCCGGTATTCCCACGGGAACGGGAACTACGCGGGTAAAACGACTATAACCTATAACCGAAGCGAAGCGAGGGCGGGTTGCTAGTTTCAAATATGTTTAACACGCCTGAAATCTATAAAAACAGGATGGCAGTCGTCTACAGGGCAGTTTAGTTGTCACCGAATTGTAGGGCTGTATGCTGTTCGGGCCGACCATGGAGGACAAGGAACTCGGTACACCGGTACCGGTACGAAGGCGATGAGCTACGGTGGATTATGGGGACCCCTTCATCACCCGGACGAAGCTGGACGGCGTTCGCTGACCATAACCCAACCCCAAAAATAAAAAAGCACTGTGTGCTGTGGTTTTGGAGTGTTGTACTATAAACACAATTATTGTACCAATAATGGTGATTATATATGATACTGGTTATTTATTGGTAAGGTTAAATCTATACCAATAAATAAAATTGGAGTGTCTGTTTGTAATGTCAAAATAATAGGCTTTTTTCATGCTCACACGGTTATTTGCACGACACCTATGCCTAAAATAGCAATTAAAAAAATTTTGTCTGTCTGTCTGTTTGTTCCGGGTAATTTTCAAAACGGCTGGACCGATTTCAAAAATTCTTTCACCAATGGAAAGCTATAATATCAGGGCGTAAACTAGGCTATATTTTATCCCGGTACTCCCACGGGAACGGGAACTACGCGGATAAAACGCCTATAACCTATAACCGAAGCGAAACGAGGGCGGGTTGCTAGTAAATATTCTACTGGAAAAAATTAAGGGATCAAAAAAAAATTCCAAATTTTTCGGTAGTTTTCAACAGGCCGTAACTTTGAGAGAAATGGTCGTACAGGAAATAAAAAAAAAGGAAATTGTAGCTCCAAGTGTCTAGTTTTTGGATTAGAACTTTAAAATATTGTAGCCTCCGCGGTTTTTGAGTAATCGTAGAAAAACCAGCAACAAAAAAATTCTCAAAATTTTTTTAGTTTTTTTTTTGGTCTACGGGCGTGGAAAAAGTTTTTTCAGCTTAACCACTATAAGGATCGGATACTTTGTTCATTTAGCTTTAATTTCTTTTTTTAAACACCCTGATACGTCCACTCCTCGCTGAGATATCGGTCTTCAAATGGAAAAGAATCTTTTTGTCTTTGATTATCGCTATCTCAGCAACCAATGATCGCACAGAAAGTTAAAGGTGGGTTTCAAGAACTTGAATGAATTTCCCTTAACGACTGTCCATTGTTTTTTAAATTTAAGCACTTTCTGGAACAAAAGTGTGGAAAAAGCTCGGAAACTAACGAAAACTTAGAAAAAAAGTTTGTGTGTACTTATGTACGCACGTAAGAAGTTATACTTTTTTGGTGTCATCACCATCATCATTATTTCAGCCTATCCCCGTTCACTGCTGGAAGTAGGCCTCCCTGATTTTACGCCGTCCAGCAACTTTCACCAGGTCGTCGGTCCACCTAGTGAGGGGCGTCCTACACTGCGTCGTCCGATATGTGGTCGCCACTCGAGAACCATTCTTCCCCAGCGGTTGTCGGTTCGTCCAGCGATGTGGCCTGCCCATTGCCACTTCAGCGTGCTAATTCATGCGTGGGTCCGTTAGCAATAAGTATCTAAGTAAGCAAGCAAAGCAGCCGGTATCAACGATTCAGGACAGTCGCTTTATTACTTCACAAAGAAGAATTCAAAAATATGATCCTGCATAAGGGGGGAACCACTATTTAAACCATTAGGCCATCCGAATAGTCTTCCAACTTACCACTTAGACTTTTAGGCCATCCGTATAATCTTACAACTTTCTATTTAGACTTTAAGGCCATCCAATATAGTCTTACAACATTCTATTTAGACTTTTAGGTCATCCATATAGTCCACCATTTGGCTCCTCATCTTATGGCACTCCCAGGTTATCACTTATTCACCTTAAACTGTAAATAATTTACTCTAAAAGTCTAGACTCCACGTAACATTAACCTATTAGGTTATCTTAAATTGATAAGTGTTCTAAGAACTATTAGTAGTATACTAGTGGTCGCCGTGTGGTCGAAATTAGGCCAAAATTCATTTTAATAAATTTTTCTGCTACACCATTTTCTTTAATTTTATTTATGTATAATTGTAAATTGAGCAAACTGAATTTCACTATTAACTAATATATAAGCACAAATCTCTATTAGACATTGTCATCATAATTATGATTGTTTGACATTCAGTTCGACCAAAGATTTTAACCGTAAACAAACGAGTATAAGAGTTGCTACGCAATACACCCACACAAACGTGTGTGTGTGTGTGCAGCGATTGCGTTGTAGTGTGCGTAATGCCCTTTTTAACGAATTTAATGTATTTCTAATTCATTATTATATGAAATTTCATTATATACATTAACTGTGCCAAATTTCGTACTTGTCCATCCACGTAATTTTCGTAAAAAGGGGTACAAAGTTTTTGCTTCACGTATGATTATGTATGATTATATATAGATATTATTGTCCAGATGATCGAGCTTAGTTCAGTGTTTGTTTGTTGTAAATTGTGTTGTTTACATCCTACTATTGCGCTAGAACCTTGTCCATAAAAGTAGGGGTTTTGACCCTTTTTGGGTTTTTTACTATAACATGCTGGTCAGTTTATTTACAGTTTTCTCCCTCACCGTGTGCGTGCGTGCGTGCGTGCGTGCGTGCGTGCGTGCGTGCGTGCGTGCGTGCGTGTGTGTGTGTGTATGTCTGCTGTGGCATCGAAGCTCTCAAACGGATGCACTGATTTCGATGCGGTTTTTTTTTTCATTTAAAAACCAGTTTTCTAGCGGCGATTCTTAGCTATGTTTGGTTAATATCGGTCCAGCAGTGTAAGAACATCAGTTCTCTTCTAAAATTAAATTATGTATTACTCCATTAAGTGCTTCATGCGTGCCAGTATAATCGTTAAATGACAATTAATTGATAAGTCCTGTTGAAGAAAATGTAATACTTTTGTTTATTATCTTAGTTTGCGTCAGGGTTTATACAAAATTTTCAATTTTACTTATTGTGTTATAGGCATTTGTAGCGACTGTCGTTGTCTATCTATACCAGCTATACTCTAAGTGTGTTCCGCGGAACCCTAGGGTTCCGTGATACCGCTGTCGGGGTTCCGCAAGAATTTAGAAATAAAAAAATCAAAACACCTCTCTCTGGTCGCTCCGCGGCTGTGCGACTCCGCGGCCGCGCGGAGACAAAACGCTATGAATGTTATTTATTTATTTATTTGTATTTGTATAAGCTTGTGTTACATTAGCTGGTACAATATCTCATAAGTTTGGTCTCAACAATTTTATACTTGTACAACGCGTTCGCTCTAAGTTTGCCGGTCTGTGGAATGCGCGTACCCTCCCCCACGTGACAACAAAACTTATAATGTGTCATAGTTTTACCCAAATATCTAACGTACACAATTTTTATTGTTACAATTAAATAAAAAATTTCGAACGTCATACACTCATACCTATCGCCAGCGGCAAACTTAAAACGAGCGGGTAGTATACTTGTAAGCGCTCAGTCTCTTTGATAAAAGCCGCCTCTGAATTAGACGCTATAGTTGTCAACTAGCGACTTTCGTCTCTAACTTCAAAGGATAAAGTCGATATTGTTTACAACGCTATTTTTAAATTTCTGTTTTTATTTTTGCTTTTTGTTTATCAAAGGTGCCGACTCGAGTATTTTCGAGAATATTTGAGATCGAGTCTAGGACTAAGTATAAAAGCGGCGATCGCGCGTTGGCGTCGTCTCCATCCGACGTCCTCGTCACGTCCTCGACGAAGAGGACGACATTATCACACTCGCTCAACAAAGAGCCTACACGGCCCGCGAGGCCTTAACAAATAAATATCCGCGGTTCCGCCCTCGCCGTCGAGGTGCGAAACCGCGCCGCGCAAAAGTCACTACTAAAAACGTGGGCACGCCCACTTTGCCTCCAGCGACGCCCCAAGCCGAGGTCCGTTCCCCACAGGGGGAGCCCTTGGGCGATGTCGCTTAGCATACTTTTCTCCGGGTTGAGAGCCCTCAGCGCTCACCCATAGTCCGCGTCAAGCTGTCAAGGCCATCTGCGGCCAACAGCTGTACACACACAAAAAAAAAAAAAAAAAAAACGCCACGGCAACGATCAGGTTCACCCTCGCTTAAAAAAAAAAAAAAAAAAAAAAAAAAAAAAAAAAAAAAAAAAAAAAGTTGGCGTCGTCAGTTGATGATTAGCGTTCGGAGCGATAAGTTACTACCTACTTACAAGCTCGCTAGCGAGAAATTAGTGTTCATTGTTTTACTGCCTGCTGTATTCTGTTGTCTCAGTTTTATACATTTCTTCCCTGTAGGTTCTAAATTTAGTCTCTTATACGCAGTAACGATTGTGCATTATTTAAACTCCACTATCCTGACTTGTAACATTATAAATAAAGAAGAATGGAACGTTGGCTTAAAGGTGTTAAACGTGGTCCAACAACATCTTCTAATGACGCTGAATGTTCAAAAGCAATGCGCGCGGAGAATTTAGCAATCACCGATCCAGAAGATGATGCCACGAGTGCCACGACGTCAAGCTCGACGGTTTCAAAGACGAAAAAAAGGAAGTATGATGAATCTTATATCAGTTTCGGATTTGTTGATTCCAACGGCTCACCTCTCTGCATGCTCTGTAGTAAACTGCTTCCTAATAGTTCCATGGCACCTGCCAAATTGCGTCGACATTTAGAAACCGTACACCCCGAGACTAAAGACAAGAATAAAGAATTTTTTGTTCGCAAAAAAGATCAGTTATTAGAAAGTCAAAAAAATATGATGCATGTAACACAAACTACCAACGAAAAGGCCACGGAGGCATCATACTTAGTTAGCTATCGCATTGCACAAGCAGGTGAAGCGCACACTATCGCTGAGAAATTAATAAAACCATGTGTATTAGACATAACAAAATGTATGCTTGATGAAAAATCTGCAAAGCATCTTTCTACTGTTCCGCTATCAAACGATACTGTTTCACGACGAATCCATGATCTGGCAAGCTACGTCAAACAAGAACTAGTTACACGTCTACAAAATACACGATTCGCTTTGCAAATGGACGAGTCGACTGATGTCGCTGGTTTGGCTATCCTGCTGGTTATTGTGAGATATCCATATAAAAGTTCTTTTGAAGAAGACATGCTTATGTGTTCATCGCTGCTTACAAACACTACCGGGGAAGAAATTTTTAATAAAATAAATATATTTTTTGAAGAACATAATCTCAGTTGGAACAATTGCATTGACATTTGTACAGATGGGGCCAAGGCGATGACAGGTAAAACAGCAGGAGCAGTGTCACGAATGAAAAATAAAGCGCCTAATTGTAGTTCCAGTCATTGTATTCTGCATAGACAAGCACTTGCGATGAAGCAAATGCCGTCTAATCTAAAATTAGTTATGGATGAAGCGGTAAAAATAATTAATTTTATCAAATCACGACCACTACAATCCCGATTGTTCTCATTATTGTGTGAAGATTATGGCAGCAAACATAAAACACTGCTGCTCCATACAGAAGTGCGATGGCTGTCTCGGGGAAAAACTTTAACAAGGCTATTTGAACTTAGAGCCGAGTTACAAATGTTTCTTTCAGCAGATACTTCTTTTAATTTGAAGGACCGTTTGTATGATAAAACTTGGTTGTTCCGATTGTCTTTTATGGCGGATATCTTTCAAAAACTTAACGAATTAAATTTATCGTTGCAAGGTAAACAGACAACAGTGTTTCAGGCCTATAATAAAATAACTGCTTTTAAAAGAAAATTAGATTTTTGGATCATTTGCATTGGTAAGAAAGAAATAGAAAGTTTTACGTTTTACTCAGTGAGTTTGTTAGCGAAAACGACTCAGAAATGTTTGAAGATAATGTGTTTGAAGAATTGGTCCAATATCTCAGTTCGATGCGCGCATCTTTTGAAAAGTATTTTCCCGAAGAACACAATACAAAAATTAAAGTGAACTCCTGGATTCATAATCCTTTTTTACCCAACTTGGAAAAGCCTGAAAACATGTCAAATGAGATATATGAATCTCTTTTAGAAATGTCATCAGACACAAGTATGGAGTCATTGTTCAAAACGATGCCTCTTAATGATTTTTGGTGCAGAATCCAAGATGAATATGCAATGCTTGGCCAAATGGCTCTGGATATTCTTCTCCCGTTCCCAACTACATATTTGTGCGAAACAGGATTCTCTACCTACGCAGCCACGAAAACAAAATATCGCAATAGACTGGACGCCGAAGCTGATATGAGACTCCAACTTTCTTCCATCAAACCTGATATCAAGCAATTGATGAAAAATAAAAAACAGTTTCATACCTCCCACTAGTTAGATTTTTTCTTTTTTAATGTTTTCTATTATTGTTCTTACCAAGTGGTGAAGTAAATAATAATTAGTAACTGATACATTGTACTTTTATTATGCTGATTAATATAGAATACACTTATAAAAATAATTGTTTTATTGTAGGGTTCCATCAAGTATTTTGCTTCCCAAAAGGGTTCCGTCATTTAAAAAGTTTGAGAACCACTGATCTATACCAATAAATAAAATTGGAGTGTATGTTTGTAATGTCAAAATAATAGGCTTTTTTGATACTCACACGGTTATTTGCACGACACCTATGCCTAAAATAGCAATTAAAAAATTTTTGTCTGTCTGTTTGTTCCGGGTAATCTTCAAAACGGCTGGACAGATTTCAAAAATTCTTTCACCAATGGAATGCTATAATATCAGGGCGTAAACTAGGCTATATTTTATCCCGGTATTCCCACGGGAACGGGAACTACGCGGGTAAAACGACTATAATTTATAACCGAAGCGAAGCGAGTTGCTAGTATATATATATATACATATATGCATAAAAAAACAGATTACGACAGGCACTAATATGTCATAAAGTATTAATAAAATATTATTTTTTTTTTTCTAGAGAATGATGGTTTTTATACAATAAACATTTATTTTCATTAGTATACACTATAGGTCTTTAGGTTAATACTTTATTTTAAGCTCATTAGATGCCGTATTACAAAATTCTAAAACAGGTTATGGTTTCGTTACAGTCCCACGGGAACGGGAACTACGCGGGTAAAACGACTATAACTTATAACCGAAGCGAAGCGAAGGCGGGCTGCTAGTACCAAATATAATAAGACATTGCCGGGTTTAATTTCAAGGAGTTTCGGACGGTGTCTTGTATATAACAATTAACTTCCCGCTCAAAAGTCTCACACAGTAATTAGGAATACTGGAATACACCTCTGCCTCGTGCTTAGATGATAAACGCAAGTTTATTATTAAACAAATTAGAAAGGATAAAATAGAAACTTTTCAACTATTAACAAAACTATTTCGGTTTAAGTATCTTTATATGAAATCTAAATGGAATATAATCAAAAACGGAATATATATTATAAATTTAATGTATTTCAATGTCAACTTAAATGTTTAAACACTACTTTCTGCATTACGTCTATATATAAATGATCTTTTGACTTAATTTTGGGCATTATGACGAGAATGTCAAAATGTATGTGGAGCTTTTAAATTGTATATATTGCGTGCATTTGGTTGTCAGCACCTAATCCTAATGACTATGAATAAAATACGGAGACTAAAGAACAAAAGCTATGACTCGACACTGGCACCAATAGATCATAATTGTAGCTTATTGCCATTACATAAGAATACGTGAAGAAAAAAAATTGTACCCCCTTTCATGCAAATTACGCGGATGAAATAAAATTTATCACAATTTAAGTAGATATTGAGACAAAAATCTGATATAATAATGCATTAGAAATACATTAAATTAATAAATAAAACATTACGCACACTGTTATGCAATCGACACACACATATAGATATAAGATCGTGGGAAAAGTTTATTCGCATTATATATGAAAATTTAAGACTTTTGGCATAGGGTTTTGCTTCGAGTGGTCTTTCTCTGACGTTATATGCATATTATATCCCTTAGCCGTCTTTTATAACATCAATGGGCATCATCAAATTTGTTTTTAATCGATGAATCTCCTAGGATGTCAGCTAATATGATTGTTGCCTTTTTAATTCTATTAACTACAATAGATAATCACATTTAATGTCATTAATTGCTACATTATAAAAGGCAACACTTGACATTGAATCTGTGACGTGTAGAATTTTAAACGTTTTTTTTTCATGGCGCTACTCGCACGTTTTGCGGCCGTCATAGAAAATATTATACAGCGGGTGTGGCTGGCATTAGAAGAAATTCTAGTACCAAAACGGTTGCGCCTGATGCCGCCCTAGCAGAGGCTGCGGGTGACCGGACCGGGGATTTAGTCCGGCACCCGCGGAGAGGCTGACCTCGCGACGGCGACCGGTGTCCCGGGAAGGGGACGTCGATGGGAGAGGGTACTCCCTCGGGGTATGCCGTCGGACCGACTACTGAAGTCAAGGAACTCTACACCGGTGGTCGGTCCTACAACGAAGGCGACGTGCTATCGGGTGGGTTACGGAGCCGCGCACCGCCCTTATGTCGCCCGGGACGGAGCCAGCCGGCGGGTGCGTTGACCGTAGCCCACCCCAAAAACAACAAAAAGTACCAAAACAGTACGAAAACTGAGTTTTCTACAGGAAACTCCATCAAAACACTTATTTAACTCACTAAACACAGCAGATTTTTGACATTTTTATAAAATGACAAAATTTTTCATAAGAATTTCCAGAATAATACGGATGCTCTTTGTGCTATTGTTCTCCTAGTAGGGTTTTACGACTTCCACGCTTGTCGCAGTCAGCGTATCATCCTTCACAAATCTTCACATAAATTATTTGACGGATTTTCATATACATATATTTTATAGTATTATTTCACACTAGCTTCTGCTCGCGACTTCGTCCGCGTAGTATAGATACTTTGGACTCTTTTTTTTGGCGGTGGGTTGCGGTCGGCGCACTCCTCGCACCACGCCATCCGGGGCGACAGAGGAGCGTAAGCACGCACACCCGCAACGCAGCCCCCCCGAACACCACGTCGCCTTCGTCGTTGGACCGACCACCGGAGCAGGGTTACTTGTAGTCAGTGGTAGATACTTTGGGCTAACGCTAACTTTAACCTAAGACGTTTACATAGAAGGTGAGAATACTTTTTAATAATACGATTCTGTCACACATAATTTTTGCGAAAAGGGGAATGCCCGTTTTCAGTATCGCTTGATGCATCTAATTTTAAACTGTGACACGGGTTCATGACATGGATAATCTTAGTTTATTATTAAAATAATTTTATCACGTATTTTGGAGTCTCACATTTGCCGGGTTTATTTATGTACGTGAAATAATAGTCTGTTTTGGATCGTAGTTTTCCGTTGAATAGATTTGTTGTAGCAACATTATTACACATTATGATTAATCGATGTTCTACTGATATAATAAAATATCGATTAAACGTAATTATTTTTGATTATTAACAGTTCAAAACAACAATAATATTTTTATTCAACGAAAAAAAAAATGTGTTTATTAAAATATAATTTTAGCTTAGTTTCGTAGAGTTGACAAACAACTGTACAAAACTAAACACAGCTTTTAGTTAGCCAATGTAACAAAACATTAGCTTTGAAACACTAAAAACTAGGTGAGATATGAGATCGTATTATCATAAACAGAAAAACTTACAAAAATATTTCGCCTTCTGTCTTATTGTGAGTGAATACTTGTGAATACTTGTGTGTTTTTACATCGGTAAGAAAAATCAAAATAATTAATCGTTATCGATTTTTGATGTATTTTTTTTTATTTTAGTAACACTGTACTTGTCAATCTTATCATGTTTGTTGTTCGCAACTAAACAGATTGGCGCGAATATGGAAATGTCATTTCATGCTCTTGTATTTATATTCATTTCTTTAGTGTTTTGTAGTGTTATATTGAATAATTTTGCTGGTATTTTATGGAATATGACAGAGTTAAAGTGCTGAAGTGTAGTGGATACGGTATAATTGTGGTTTACGTGTATTTTCGTGTTCTTAAAAGATAAGTAATAAGTTTCATACTTTTTAAGTACAAAGTTCACCCATCGATTTCTCAGAAACCCGGCAAAATTAAGCATATGATGTTTATTTTTGCTTAAACTACGTACTAATACGAATCTTAGACAGTGGTTTTCGTCTTGTCAGTGTAATATTTATACCGATACTATTTTCCTTAGTCACTTGGGCATTCCCCTTTATCAGTTTACGCAGCGGAAGCTCTCAATAGGAAAAAAGAAACCAATTTTGTAACATTCTTCATTGGTGCTCCGCTCCTGTTGGTTTTAGCGTGATGATATATCGCCTATAGCCTCGATTATTATTTCTCATAAGATGATAATAATCGTACGAATATTTCACAGAGTAGATAATAAAATATGTAAATTTATTTCTTTATTTTTTGTTCAAGTTATAATTATTACGTAAGTTTTTGTGAAAATCATAACATTTATCAGGCTTTGACAATAGACAGGACCACATATTTCTTCTGAATGTTATTTCTTGACAATAATACTTTATTCGTTATAACCGACAATAGTTAAATGTGCAAAACAGTGTATGGAAAAATTCATTTTCATCATCATCGCAGCCCACATACGTCCCACTGTTGGGCTCGGGCCTCCTCCACAATGTCAGGGAATTTGATCTACTATACCATGCTGGTCAGACATGTTGGTATAGGATTTCATTTACAGTTTTCCATCTCTTACACAGATGTTATGTGCATATTATATCCCATAGTCGTCTTTACCGATATCCACAGGTAAGATATGGAGTGGTGAATTGTATTCTTACTTCGTCATCACACGGAATATCGGAATATTTACTTTTTTTTTTTGCCAAAGGTGGCAAACGAGCAAGCAGCACACCTGATGGTAAGTGAAACTACTGCACATGGACCTTTGCAATACCAGGGGCACAGCCAGGCCGCTGCCTACCGTGAAGGAAATACTCTTCTTAAACCTCGTTTAAAGAAGGACATGTCATAGCGCTCGGGAAACACAGCAGCAGGTAGTTCATTCCAGAGCTTGCACGTACGTGGGAGAAATGATCGCTGGAAACGTACAGTTGAAGACCATAACGTTTCCAGGTGAAATGGATGAACCCTACTACGATGTCGAGTGGTACGTTGGTAGAATGGTGACGGTGGTACCAAGTCAAGCAGTTCCTCGGAGCACTCCCCGTGAAAGAGTCGGTAGAGTACACAGAGTGACCCAAAGTCTCTCCGCTGTTAAAGTAGAAAATCTTATTTTTCGTTGTTAAAGTAGAAAATCTTCAAAATAGTTGAAACGTTAATTTTAATGCAGTATTATGGCGATGTTTCAGAGTAAGAACACAAATCAACACTCCCTATCTTGCCCGTGGATGTCGTAATAGACGACTAAGGGATACGAATATAACATTTGTGCAAGAAAAAAAAAACTCGAAATAAAACCCTATAAGAACCTGTCAAACCAGCATGATATAGTAAGGTCAATTTCCCTCCTATTGTGAAGGAGGCTCAAGCCCAACAGTGGGACGTATCATCATCATCATCATCATCATCATCTTGCTCTTATCCCAATTACTTGGGGTCGACGCAATATGTCATCTGTTTTGACATATTGCAAAAAGTTTCGGCAATAACTTTTATGACCGGCCGCCTGCCTGACGTCAACCCTCCTTGGGAATGTAATCGTTGACCCAAATGGTACCAGATGGAGTTGGTCTGGGTCAATCTAGGGCTCTTAGTCGTCTTTTACGACACCCACGAGCAAAGCAAGGGTTGGTAGTATTCGAAGCCGCTACCACACAGCAAAAAAATAAAACGTATATCAGCTGAAATTATGAATGCTGATTATGGCGGTAATTTGTTAAACAGCAAAAAATAAGGCCAATCAGACGTAACAGAGATATGCAGACAGCAAATATTAAACCATATGGACGATCGATTTATTCAACTGTTACATATTATTTAAATTTATTGATAAGTTGAGAGCAACAGCCGCAGTTTATAAACGAGAACGAAATTTTATTATCGATATTATGCAGTAAAAACTATTTGTGATAAAGAACTTAAGAATAATACCGTATTCGTCATTTCTTCACGCGAATGTTTCCGATAGGGTTGCCAACCAATAACCATACTTTATAATAAAATATTGTACTTTATTTTTAGTCGTTATACTTTTGCATACCAATAAAGTAAATGAAAATACTTTATTTCCAACCTTTGCCGTGATGCGTAAAACAAAACATTAATTATGGGTACTTAACTATTTAACGGTAGGTATACATAAGTGAAAACGGATGACGGAAACGATTTATCTACACTAATATTATAAAGGAGAAAAATTTGTATTTGTGTGTGTGTGTGTGTGTGTGAGTATGTATGTTTGTAATGAATAAACTCAAAAACTACTGTGCCGATTTCAAAAATTCTTTCACCATTGGGAAGCTATATTATCCCTGTGTAATATAGGCTATATTTTATCCCAGTATTCCCACGGGAACGGGAACTACGCAGGTAAGGCGGCTGTAGCCGAAGGGCGGGCGTGAGGGCGGGTTGCTAGTAATTATTAAACGAAATGTTAAATATGGTATGAATCAGACTTTATATGTGCTAAAAGCACACAAATATACGTTTTTAAGACAATAAAAACATATAAATTGACAATCCCTTTTTTCCAAATACTTAATTTTTTTCCTATCCAAACCATTATATACATTATTTTTGTCAAAAAAAGTTGGCAACCTTAGTTTCTGATGACATTATCGATTTGAACTCTATTCACGCACTGAGAAAAGTTAACCAAAAATAAGCCGATAGTGTTGATAGATCACATTTTGTTGATTCTTTATTTTTCTTTAAGACTTGTAAAAACCGAATAAAGGATTATCAGCAGAGTGGGCAGTATTACCCACTTCTGGGAAGGTTCTCGAGTGGCGACTACGAATCGAACGACGCAGCGTAGGACGACACCCTATTAGATAGACTGACGACATTTTAAAAGTTGCCGAGAGTCATTGCACCATTGTAAAAGTCGCAGGAAGCTAGGTGGCACAGGGCCGTTCTGAGTAGTGTTCTCGAAGGGAGTGGACGCTGCTGGAGGGATTCTTCTGGAAAACAACTACGAAGTGTGGCGGTTAAGATATTATATCTACTAAGGGTGACCTATATATTCAGTAGTAGATAACAGCGATGATTTGATTTAAGCTGATGGACGAATGGATAGAATTATTTATTTACTAGATTTTGCCCACCACTTCGCACATAGACCCAAGCCCAGATTAACGGTATCAGGGCCTCTAGGCAATGTGATTCTCGGGTCCATGGGTCCATTGTCCAAGGTCCATGAGTAGCAGTATCACTTACCATCCGTTGAGCTGTTTTCTCTTTCGCCACCAACAGCAAAAAAAAAACAACAATAATATTGAGAAAGTAGGTATACAATTCCGTGTGGTGACGGAGTAAGAATACAATTTACCACTCCCTATCTTGCCCGTGGATGTCGTAAAAGACGACTAAGGGATATAAAATGCACATAAGATCCGTTCAAGAGAAAACTCGAAATGAAACCCTATGCCAACATGTCTTACCAGCACGGTATAGTAGGTTAAATTCCCTCCCATTGTGGAGGAGGCCTGAGCCCAACAGTGGGACGTATATGGGCTGCGATGATGTTGATGATGATGATGATGATGATGAGGTATACAAATTTTCAAAAAGAAAGAAACTTTCGACAAAATGTTTTTTTTTTCTTGGTGCATGCATGGGGGCCCCTAGGCAGTTGCCTAATTCGCCTTATGGATAATCCGAACTCGCACAGACCATTTTCTGGATAGGATACTTTGTCCTGTTCATATATGTATGCCCTCGGGATAATTGTTAAAAGTTAATTTCTTTACTCGTTAATCAACGTTAATCTGTTGAGCTGATTTGGATAAGATTTCAAAGACGAAGTCGCGAGCAGAAGATATTCATTTACAAATATTACACAATTGTAAAGTTTATCCATTTCCTTTTAATATTTTTTTTACACCTGATGGTCTGTGATACAGGAGCTCATGGATCAAACCGCTGCCTCCCATGAGGAAAAGGAAGGAAGTGTGAATCCGTACAGTGAGATTCGGTGATACTGAAGGCCTCACTAAAACCTACCACACGCAAACACCCTCAGAAAATGGGCTTACGGCTATCTCGCGCATCGAAGTACAGTAACAAATTGCTACTAATCAGACGTTGATTTTCTGCGAGAATGATACCCCGGATGGACCGGCCCGCGACTGTAGACAAACAACTGCCGACAGTATACTCCTACCACTTCTTTTTTTATCGACAATAGTGGCAAAAGAGCGAGTAACACACCTGATGGTAAATAGTACTGACGCACTGCCTACCATGAAGAAAAAACTCTTCTTAAACCTCGTTTAAGAAGAGTATTTCCTAGTTAAAGAAGGACATGTCATAGCGCACGAGAAACACAGCAGCAGTTCATTCCAGAGCTTGTACAGGTGAACATATAAATAACTAGCAGCGGAATGCGGTTTTACCCGCATAGTTCTCCTTCCCGTGGCAATATCGGGATAAATTAGAGCCTATGTGTTATTCTGATATGTAAGCTATATTATTGTGAAGTTTCATCAAAATTCATTCAGTAGTTTTTGCGTGAAAGAGCAGCAAACGTCTGGATTAGTAGGATGTTTCCAATACGAACATATACATATAAATACTAGCAACTCACCCTCGCTTCGCTTCGATTTCAGTCGCCATACCCACGTGGTTCCCGTTCCCGTGGAAATACCGGGATAAAATATAGCCTATGTTACTCCCTGATATTATAGCTCTTCATCGGTGAAAGAATTTTTGAAATCAATTCGCTGGTTTAAGCGTGAAAGCGTAACAAACAAACTTATTTTCGCATTTATAATATTAGTAAGGATATTACAGTTTATTTCAATACCTCGATTATCGTTACGTACAATTTTAAAATATCCATACATACATTTTGTTGCAAATCTGGACATTCAAGGGCACTCTAGTTAAAAATAAAACTGAATAACACAGATGCATTATTTTTTATGTTGTTATTAAAATAAAAACATGTTGAAATCTACCTATTTGATAGGTATAGATTATAATTCCTACCGCGTGGTGACAGAGTAAGAATACAATTCACGACCCACGATCTTGTCCGTAGGTGCCGTAGAAGACGACTAGAGGATATCCTATATAATATGGGGATAAGATGACCGCAAGAAAAGGAAAACTTGACATAAAACCCGATACATATGTCTGCTCAGCGTAGTTGGAGACTGAATAATTTTAAAAAATCAATTATTAAATTTGTACATACCTACATGTGTTAGGTTAGAATGTTAGATAGTCCTACTATCCTTACTAATATTATAAATGCGAAAGTAAGTTTGTTTGTTTGTTACGCTTTCACGCTTAAACCACCGAACAGATTTCAAAAATTTTTTCACCAATGGAAAGCTATAATATCACAAAGGTGGAATGTATACTAATATTATCAAGAGGAAAGATTTGTTTGTATTGAATAGGCTCCGAAACTACTGGACCGATTTCAAAAATTCTTTCACCAATGGAAAGCTACAATATCAGGGAGTAACATAGACTATATTTTATACCGGTGTTCCCACAGGAACGGGAGTGGGTAAGGCGACTGAAACCGAAGCGAAGCGAGGGCGGGTTGCTAGTAATATTAGGAACGCAAAAGTTTGTGAGTATGTATGTGAGAATGTTTGTTGCTCTTTCACGTTAAAACTACTGAATGCGTTTTGATGAAACTTCACAATTATGTAGCTTACATATCAGAATAACACATAGGCTATAATTTATCTCGATATTCCCACGAGAAGGGGAACTATGCGGGTTTTTACCCGCATAGTTCCCCTTCTCGTAGAAGGGGAACTATGCGGGTAAAACCGCAGGGCGCTGCTAGTAATATATGTAGTAAGATTTGGGAAGCCACATAGCACAATGAATTATCATGATAATTCAACTATAACATCAATCAAAAGGCCATTAGCTAAATTAGTCATTTACGCTAATGATATATAGGTTTATAAACTATTTTTAGAAATTGTATCATCATAATTATCTATATGAAACATTAAAATTTCTTTGTTCATGTTAAGTATTAATTATTTATTTCATAAAAACAACTCGCCCTCGCTTCGCTTCGGTTTCAGTCGTCTTACCCCTTAGTTCCCGTTCTTGTGGTAATACCGGGATAAAATATAGCCTATGTTACGCCCTGATATTGTAGTTTTCCATTGGTGAAAGAATTTCGGTTCAGTAGTTTCCGAGCCTATTCAATACAAACAAATCTTTTCTCTTGATAATATTAGTATAATTCCACTTTTGTGCCTGAAACTTCTCCACATCATCATCATCATCTTGCTCTTATCCCAATTACTTGGGGTCAACGCAATATGTCATCTGTTTTGACATATTGCAAAAAGTTTCGGCAATGACTTTTATGACCGGCCGCCTGCCTGACGTCAACCCTCCTTGGGAATGTAATCGTTGTCCCAAATGGTACCAGATGGAGTTGGTCCGGGTCAATCTAGGGCTCTTAGTCGTCTTTTACGACACCCACGAGCAAAGCAAGGGTTGGTAGTATTCGAAGCCGCTACCACACAGCAAACTGAAACTTCTCCACAATGGAATGGAAATTAACATACTATAACCATATGTTATCCATGTGGTGACGGAGTAAGAATACAATTCAGCACCCCCTCTCTTCTCCGTGGATGTCGTAAAAGACGACTAAAGGATTAAATATGCATATAAGAGAAGGTAAACTTAAAGGTTTCGTCAAACAGGGAACGAGGCGGGACGGCGACGCGACGCTGGCAGGACGAGAAGAGCGACCGCTAGTCGAGCGCCGCGCCGAGCGCGACGGCTCTGTGTGACATAATTCTACGTTAACTAATATATTACAACTCTTCACGTCCCGCCAGCGTCGCGTCGCCGTCCCGCCCCGTTCCCTGTTTGACGAAACCTTAAAATAAAACCCTATGCCAACACATTTGACCAGCGCGGTACAGTTGATCAATTTTCCTCCTGTTTTGGAGGAGGCTCGAGCCTGACAGTGGAATATGAGCTGAAATGATGATACCATACAGGTCAGACAAAATTTCCGTATGGTGACGGAGTAAGAATACAATTCACCACTCCCTATCTTGACAGCGGATGTCGTAAAATACGACTAAGGGATATAATATGCAAATAGCATCTGTGCAAATGAGGAAAAACTCTAAGCAAAACCTAATACAAAGATGTCTGACCAGCCATACAGTAGGTCAATTTCCCTCCTATTTTGGAGGAGGCTCGCGCTCAACATTGGGATGTGTATGAGCTGAATTTTTTTTTTTTTATTGCAAGCAGTGGCAAACGAGCAAACAGTACACCTGATGGTAGGTGTTGCTGCCACTCATGGACCTTTACAAGGCCGCTGCCTACCGCGAAGAAAGTGAAGGGAGTGTGAATGCGTGCAATGAGGCTGGGTGATAACAAAGGCACCACCAAAACCCTCCACACGCAAACACCCTCAGAAAGTTGGGCTTCCGGCTCTCTCGCTCACCGAACGAAGCGCAATAACAAATTGCTACTACTCATACGTCGATTTTCTGCTCAGTGTGGTACTACCCCGGACGGACCAGCCCGCGGCTGTAGACAGATAACTGTCGACAGTGTGATCCTACCACTAGGAAGTGAAAGTGAAATGATGATGATGATATCGTATGTGTCAGTTGGGGTGGTTTATGGTTTTATTTCGAGTTTACCTTCTCTTGCATAGATGTTATCTACATATCATATACTCCATCTCGGACCTCAGGCCATCTCTACAATAATGGAAATTGACACACAACGCTAGTCAGAAGTTTCAGTATAGAATTTTATATTGAGTTTTCTTTCTCTTACATAGATGTTATTTTCATATCATATACAGTAATACCCCGATTTACGCTACCCCGTTTTACGCGAATTCAAAGATATGGGGTTTCCTCTGGGAGTGTTCAGGCCCTAAATTTACTTGTTTATTCATAAAATTTCAATTATTTTTTATATTATATAATATTTTGACCTTATTTTTAAAAATTATTGTCTTCTTTGATTTAGTTTCATATACTTAACCATTTTCTGTACAGTTAATATAAGCAAAATGAAATCCTGACTACGTGAATTTGACTTACATGGTTATCGCTCGGTCCCACCTATTGCGTTAGTCCGGGGTATTACTGTATCTTAGTTGTTTTATAGAAAATGAAGCCAACAGAAATTCTCATCATCATCATATCAGTTCATATTCAATCCACTACTAAAATCTTCATATTGGGAGGGAAAACAGACATATTATAATTATTTGTACATGGATGGCACAATTATAAAATAAAAATAGGTTAATGCTTTGGCTTTGTACTAACATATTTAACTCACTTTTGAGGGGACAACTACACTCCGAGACACAGGTGCATACCTAGTTCGGGTGTAGAAGTCATTATTATGTATTGCGTCCATAATCCGATATCTAATTTGCTATTTTGTCAACCCTATAATATATTACACACTTCTAATGCATGTTAACTTTAAGCTTTACTGTCAAATTATTGTGAAATAAATATTATTATTATTATTTATTATAAACAAGAAGATGAAAGACAACGCAAAATAAAATATTATACAACTGTTAAGCCAGTGTGGAAAAGTACCTATGTTATTCCAATCGAGTAGGCGGCTGATACCCAACAGATGGAAGTATGGAGGCAAAGCAAAAAAAAAGAAACATTAAAAAATACATTTGTGTGAACATTTAGACATTTAGAAAGACAGTAATTGTTTTAACACTTTGCTCAAATAAAGATAAACTAAACAAACTGAATTAATTAGTGTCCTAATTAGAGGATATGCCTTTGCAAATTAAGTAGTCAAATTAAAAAGATAATGTAGTAGTCAACTATAATCTATGGGCTTAGAGTTTAAGAAACTGAGAAGTTGATTAGGTTTGTATTTGTATTGTATCTGAGTCCATGTGTAAATAGAATGCTGTTTTACTTTATTTTAAGTCTAGTTTATGTAATATTGTAATTAATTTTGTAATTTGGTTTAAGCTGATGGCTTCGTTGCCTAAGGTTGATTTAAAAAAAAAACAAGAAACTGAACAGCTTCAAAAAAATTCTCATATCAAATTTAAAATTTACTTTTAAATAATCAGCTTTATTGTTTAAACAGCTGATAAGTAATTAATACGGAAATTCTAAAAATTAAAATTCCAATTTGCAGCCACAGACTTTACATTCCAAGGTTATCAGAATGTAATTACTAATATTATAAAAGAAAAACAATTTGCATAAAGTAACATTAGGGCAAATTATGCTTTATACCTATAATATATAGGACCAATGTTAACTTTAGGCTCAAAAATGATACAAATAAAAAGAAATTTTGAAAGATGAAATTAGAATCGCCAAATTATAAAAAAAAAGAAAAATCTAAAAGGAATTACTGTTTGATCACATTTATAGCTCTAACAAAAACAATGATGGTATTATCCTTATTATCCTTTTGCAAGTCTCATAAGTCAATTAAGTAAATGCTGATCTTAAAATAGCTATTTTATGACAAAATTATTATTTAATTAACACCTATATTATCTGGTTATAACACCAGGTCATTCAGCCAGTCAACAAACATTTAAAAAAAAAATGATTTATATAATCACATAGATGCAGAGTAATTTATCCATCTTAAAATATAACTGTCATCTTCATAAATTATTATTATTGCATTTAATAGAGCAATAAGTATAGGTATTGTAAGTGACGATAATTACATCAATGTAAATATATGTTTGATTATGATATATTGTATGTAAATATTTGATGCTATTTGAAAAGGATATAGATTATGATTGGCACAGCCTGAGCAACTTTCCCCACTTCCTCATCAGTCTGCATAATCTTCTTGATTCGACCCTACAAACAAACAATGTCATGATACAAATCTCTCAAAAATTTTGACAAAAACAAAAGCTATTTTCTCTTTGTTTGTATAGTTTAGGAAAAGTTTCAACTTACTGCTGGAAACCTTGCATTGTATTTTCTCTTCTTAGTAGGCATTATGGTAATCCGTTCACTTTAACACCAAATAAATGATAAAATTAGTTCACTTAGCCATCAGAATATTAACACTTCTCGCGCATTTTTGAGGTTATAAAAGGGGACGTTCACAGCCTACTTCATTTATATAGGCATTTGACAGTTTTCCACCTCTTTTTACTATGACATTGTGATGTACTAAAGAAATTGCTTTATGTTTTTAGAGAAATGTTGTGTGTAATTTTAACAATATAGAAATCGTTGAACATTAAATTTTATTATTACGCAGTTTCATTTTCACTTTTATTTTTGAATATCTGCTTTGCCTCATATGTAAGATCCAAAGATGAACCGAACAATAAAAAATTGCTTGGTTATATAAATCGACCAATAAGTAAATATATTATCTGATAACTAATTATTTATATTATAGTAAATTTTGTGAAAAATATATTTCGTAAAACATAATTCGCCTTTTAAAAAGCAGTTTAAACTTTTGGATTAATAAGTATACCAGTATAAGCTAGCGTTGCGTAATTCGAATCATTTGATTCGAATAACTCGAATAAGACTATTGACTCGTTCATTCGAATCGCCATTGACGAAACCGAATCAATTCTTTAACTCGTGTCGTATTCGTAGGCAGGTAGGTACTCGTAGCGTGGGCGGCCGTGGCGGCGACGGCGACGGCGCGAAGATCAGCCGATTCGGTTTGATAGGACATTCGTTGATTCGTTTTCTATTCGTTGATTCGCTCTCTAATACGGAGTCGAAGAATCGTATGAATGAATTGTACGAGTGAGAAAATACACGAAATATTCTAAGAATCACAAGTTGGTTGGATGCAATTCGATTCGTTTGAAGTAGATACCTAAAATTATTTTTACAATTCGTCCCTCGCGCGATTTAATGTTTTCTTGCTTTTTTTGACTGCTCGTTTACGTAATTAAAAATAATAGCTACCTATTAATTACGAGTATACCTGAGACGTATAAAAACTTATTTATTTTTTTAAAGTTGATTTAACGGGTAATAACTAATTAGAATCAGGCTTTATTTAAAACATTTTTTTTTGTAGGTATATGAGTTTATTATTACTTTTTGTTATTTAGTATGCTGATTTTAATCATAATAATAAAAGATTATTGTCATTACCTACGTGTTTAAAAGTCAATATACCTATAAGACCCTTTCCGTAACTAAATACTGAGCACACTGCTGTAACTTGAAATCTCGAATCATTTGTAATACAAACCGATCTGCCGAAAAGAAACTCTCACTCGAATAATAATGTAAACTAATTATAGCTCGCCAACTCGGCTTCACAGGTGGATGACTTGACATACGAGTACGAATTTGACTATAATGCTGACGTGACGAATGTGACTATTCGAATCAATTCGAATTGCGATTCGAATCAATAGTAATTTTAATTCGATTGATTCGAATTGAAAGAAAAGCAATTCGTCTCATCGCTAGTATAAGCATTACATTCATATTCTCTTGAAGTTCTTGATACTCTTGACTAACAGATTTGTGAACATACTAGCGTCATAAATAAAGAATTTGACATCAGCTCTGGACCGAAACCACTATAAATGTCATAATTGGCTGAAACTGGTCTATAAGGATTCATTTTAAACCAGGCATGTTTCACACAATCACCCAAAAAATTTTTGAAATTGGATATAAAGAATATTTTTCCTATTGACGTGATAACGTCATATAAATTGATTAACGTCGGCTGCACACACGAAAAAGCATGGCTCGTTGTCACATTCCGTCTGATTCGAGTGTGCAAGCGAGAGCGTGGAATAAGCTATAGAAAGGCACGATCGGCCCAAGCAATAAGCATTCGGCTTCTGAGTTTTGACGCATCTAGCTCTCTTCCACTCCATCTGCCAATGCGTCCGAGTAGAAGAGAGCGGCAGAACAACAGGCTAAGTAGTAAAACACAACGTGCACGTGAACTGTTTTTGTCAACTGTTTACAAAGTGAAGTGAAAAGTTATTATAGTTTCCATTGTTTATTACAAGAACAATTGCGGCAAAAATTCAGATTTTCATCTCTTTGTAATACACCAAATAACGATAATGCAGTGATGATAATTCAATTTCTGGAAGTATGTAATTTTTGAAAGAGATGGCAATACTAACAAATTTGCTTTGAAATATCAATATTTGAAATAAGGTATGTTCGTACAAAATTAAAAAAGTTTATTCTTAGATAATAGATGCCGCAAATTTCAGTGTGTTAATTTTAAAACGAGCCTAGCGTGTATTTATAGAACAATTTTAAAGTTATTTGCATGTATGGAGCTACCGCTCCTGACCACAACCTCTTTGTGCTCAATTAAACTCTTTGTGGTTGATTGCAGCGACCACGTTTAATTGATCGCGGGACCTTTTGAATCTGAATCTTGATGTATGACGAGCGTTCACTATTAGTTTGCGTAAGGGTGCAACAACCATTTGAGGTTAACACTTCTTGTCCAGATTAAAAATAAATGCCAGATAATGCCTGAAGGTTACGGTTCAGGCACGACAAAATTTTACTCTCGAGAGTGTTCTAGCATCGCTCGTTACTCGTACTCGTACTAGTTTGGTTGAACCACATATCTACTGTTTAAGCGTTTCAGCAAATTTCACCGAGGTCTATGGTTTACCTGATACTGTAGCCAATGAGTATGACTTAGTGCTTCAGGCTCACTGCCCTCTATCATAAAACCAGTTGGACGCATGGAAAATTTTTGAATACTAAATTTGGTCACGAATTTTATGCTCCACAATTTTTATAATAAACGTTAACACCATGGGCGCTATAGAAATAGAAATAATTGTAATAAATAGATTTTTGTGACTTTTGACTAATTTATAACTTAGATAACTTTGAGATCACCAAAATGAAGGTGTATACGAGGTTATAGCTTATTATCTCTCATTTCCACGTTGTCAACTCTGCTTAACCTAGGTGACTGTACTAAAAATACTTGAACGACTTTTACCAGAATCCAAAAATGTTAGTTACCTGATGCCGGTAACTATAACTCGAGTGTTAATTACATTTACATATTTAATCTATAAATTTCCCAAATTGTCATGTTGGCAGCACTGCTGTTGTCAGCTGTCAAATAATATGGCGTCGTTGTCCAGGTACGCGCATTGGATTTATATATTATTGGTATTATTCGTGTGTAATCAATATTATTCTCAATAATTTTAATGATTCACATTTTTATTAATATAATCCAGTAATCTTTAACATCACAACTAGGTTATTTCTTGTTGGCATGTAAATAGGGGATATTAATTTGTGGACAAACTGTTAAAGATCATTATTTACATTTTAAGTATTAGTTGAGTAGAGAATTTTGATCTACTTTAGATTGCTTGGCACCAGAGTAATATGATTCCATAAGTTTACCCGCAATTGCGCCTAGATAATATTATTGATAACGGCCAATGGTACGATGTCCTTGATTTCAGTCTATTACCAGCACCTACACAACAAGTGTGGGATCGAGATGACGAAAGGAAGGCAAAGCGGGTCGGCAGTGCACTGGTCGTATCACAAACCAGTGTTCCACCTTACGGCCAAAGAAAAGGATGGATTCCAAGAGCAGAAGAGGATTACGGAGGTTAGAAATACTGTGCAACAATTTATATATCGGTCAAGTATCAGGTTATAGGGCAACTGTTCGAGTATGTTGTAGTTTAACGGTCATAGATGGTAATTAGAATTTATATTACACAAAAAGCCATATAACATAAAAGTTATAGTGATTTCAAAAATGTGTGTCTAAGAGTCTGTCTTAAATGTTACGTATTATGTAGGCATGTACAGACAGTATACATGTAGGCATGTAAAGCTTCGACAGTGTTATAGGTACGAATTGCGCGAATCCTTCAATGATAACGTAAGTACAAAGCGCCTCGTCAACGGTTATTGGCTGATCTGCTCTATTAAGCAAAGTTTGTCTTGCTTATGCGAATGTAATCATTGACTTATTTAATTTCTAATTAACATTTAAGAAAGTACGAATATGTTGCAGATTAAGTATCACTGACTTTATACATTTCAATCAGATTTACACGAAAAAGCGATGACAAAATTGAAAACTTTACATGTCTCTAATTCATTAACAAATCAATATTTTTATTTGAAATTTTTTCATGGGTTCCTACCACCATTATTCCCATTTAACCAATTGCCTCATAACCTGATACATTCTGTATATGTAATCATAACGATTAATCGAACACGAATTTAGGGAAGATAACTTCTCGAGTGGCGACTACGAATTGGACGACGCAGCATAAACCCCCTACTAGGTGAACTGATGACACCTTGAAAGTCGCAGGAAACCGTTGGATGTAAGTGGCATAGGACCGTTCCAAGTGGCATTCTCATGTGGAGGCCTATGTCCAACAATGGACATCTATACGCTGATGAATCATTAAATCAATCATAATCCACATTTACATTTTATAAACTTGTTTTTAGATGGAGGTGCCTTCCCGGAAATCCATGTGGCTCAATATCCATTGGCTATGGGCGCAAGAGGCAAAGAGAGCACTTCAAATGCACTTGCAGTTCAGCTAGATGAATCTGGAAGGGTCAAATATTCAGCAATTGCACGACAAGGACACAGTGCTGATAAGGTTAGTTTTAAAATGTTGGCCCAAAATCTATTCTGGTACATTATCTCATTGTATTCTAAAAACTTCTCCATTTTGATGGGTTAAGAAGATTTCCGTGTGGTAATGGAGTAAGAATACAATTCACTGCCCCCTCTCATACCCGTGGGTGTCGTAAAAGACGATTAAGGGATATATTACTCGTAAGACATTTAAGCAAGAGATGAAAATTCTGAAACAAAACCCTGCACCAACCTGCTTGACCATCATGGAATAGTAAGGTCAATTTCTCTCTTATTATGGAGGCCGAAATGACGATTGATGGGGTAAGAATACAAATCACCTTTTCCTTTACTCCTGCAGGGGTAGGGTGGCGCATTATGGCCTGGGCACACACTGTTCCGTCCGGGATGACGGAAGAGCGGCCTCATCGCCCACCATATTCCATCCCATTCGCTATTAGGCTGACAACTGGTACCAAATCTTTAACATCCATGGGCAGTCTGACTTTGAGGATGTATAAATTTTATAAGCAGATAACTTCATTGATTTCATTATTGTGGTGGGGATTTGTTGCCATTAGTGAGATCTAAAATAAATCAATACAATACCCCTCCCTTTGTCCTACCCTTGGATGTCTTATAAGATGAGTAAGGGACATAATATCCATATAACATCTATGATAGAGTAAGAAAACTTATAATAAAATTCTTCTACCAATCTGTACGAACAGAGTAGTATAGTAGGTCAATCTCCATTCCATTGTGGAGGAGGATTGAGCCCAACAGTGGGACATATGTAAGCTGCAATGATGATGAAAGTTATACATCAAATTTACAGTCATATATTCAAGTATATTTTACTTAATATCTAAAGTAACATATGACAAATATTTTCTTTCAGATTATATATTCCAAACTCACAGACTTGCTTCCAGCTGAGGTATTGGCTGAGGATGATCCTACACTACAGAAACCTGATGATGATGACATACAGGACATCACAGAGAAAACTAAACAAGCTTTGGAGAAACTGACTAATGCTAAGATTTCTGCTGCAATGCCTGTTAAAGCTGCACCTAAAGCTGTGAGTCGAAGTTTTTTTATTTGCAATCGCTACTTATACTCATAACTCATCTTGGTCAACAATACCTAAATTTTGAGTGACACTAAAGGTAATTTAAATGTTAATCTAATTATGGGGGACAAATTACATCCATACTTAGTGTGGGATTTGTTACTGCATTTTGTGTGGTAAGTGAGAAAGCCGAAAGCCAAACTTTCTGAGGGTGTTTGCATATAGTTGATTTTCGTAATGCCTTCAGTGTTACCAACCCACATTGCACGCATTCACACTTCCTTCACTTTGCAGTGGCACTAGGCAGTGGCCTAGCAAAGGTCCAAGAGCGTCAGCATCACTTACCATCAGGTTTGCCATCAACAGCAATTAAAAGAAAAAGATATTTTCTCATGTTTAATTGCATAAAAATGTCAGCAATTACTTGCTGGAAAATTCGAAACACTATTAATAATATTAATTTGCATAAACAATATAGGTATACAGGATGTATCAGGTTATGGGGCAACTGTTCGAGTATGTTGTAGTTTAACGGTCATAGATCGTAATTAGAATGTACATTACACAAAAAACAATATAACATAAAAGTTATAGTGATTTCAAAAAAATGTGTCTAAGAGTCTATGCCTTAAATGTTACCTATTATGTAGGCATGTACAGACAGAATACATTTAGGCTTGTAAAGCTTCGACAGTATAAATTCATTCAGTAATACCTAGAATTGTGCAAACGTTTCAATGATATACTCGGTGCCAGATAACGTGGCAAAAGACGACCTTCACCACGATATCTTAAAATGCAAAAAAATCTATCGCTTACCATACAAATCTATCGAAAAGTTGTATCGCAAAATTCTCTTGGTAAATGCCTACCAAGAAGCAACATTACAAACAGCACAACCCAAAATTTTACGAAATCTAGTAAAATTACCATTGAAAATATATGTTTTTAATATCCTATAATCATGTATTTCATTGTTTTAAAATACCAGATTAACCTGTAACTGGGGACATTTCATTATTTTATAAATAATATCATTGATAACAATGCCAAATTACTTTCAAATGTCTGAATATCAAAAGTTTTTAAGTAACATTAAAATTAAAGTACCAAGAATATTTATATAAATTCAATATAATATAGATCCTATAATTAAATACGTAATTAGCTTCGAAGAGTTATGTAACGCCCAAAAAATGCCAAGTTTTAAGTTATGACACATTTCTTTCAACTCATTTTACCATCAGGTGTAATAAACCTAAAGGATCGCACAAGTAGATGCAAGATTTTAGGTTATGTGTATCAAACATAAAATCTTTTCTTACATAGATGATTTTAGCGTCAGGTGTACGAGATCAGTGGCGTCGTGTGGCCCAGTCGCCATTTTGTTTGACATTCCGTGTGGAGCACGTAAAAGATATTGAAAAAAAATTATGGACCTCGATGACAGTATATACCGAAAGATTGATGCATTCATAATTCATGTATCAGACAGCAGTGATAGTAACAGTAGTGGAAGTGACAGTCCAGAACTATAGATTTTTGTAAAGTCATAAATAAATTATTTTAGTATATTATTTTACCTCACCTTACGTATTTAACAAAAAGTTAGCCTTAAGATAGGTTAGCTATCAGTTTCATGCTAGGGCAGTGGTAAGGTAGGTAACGTGTACGTATGCTTTATTATTGCACGTGTAGGTGTTTAATAATTTCTTAATTAAAATTCTAAACAAATTACACGCAGACAAATGTTTGTAACCTCTGTACTGTACAGAGGTTACAAACATTTGTCACCTAGACACCTTCACCACGATTACAACGATAAGACGGTTTGTATGGAAAGCGATAGAATTAGCGATAAATTACTTGGATTTGATGATATCGTGGTGAAGGTCACCAAATCACCTCTTTTGCCATGCTATTTGGCAAACACTATAGTGTAGGTTTGTACCTACGAGCAGCGAGCGGTCAACGGTCATAGGCCGATCAGCTGTTTTAAAGCAAAGTTTGTTTTGTTTATGTGAATGTAATCATTGATTTATTCAATTTCTAATGAACGTTTAACAAAATATGAATATGTTACGTATTAAGTATCATTGACTTTATACATTTCAATCAGATTTACACGAAAAAGCGACGACAAAATTGAAAACTTTACATGTCTCTAATTCCTTAACGAATCAATATTTTTCGTTCAATTTTTTTTTCATGGGTTCCTACCACCATTGCCTAGTTCCCTTTTGACCAGTTGCCCCATAACCTGATACACCCTGTATATATTTTTTTCTTTTTTTTGGAATTTGTGTTTCAAACCAAACTAACTTTTCCCTAAAGGAATATATGAGGCCATGAGAGCCACAGTGGCCTAACAAATTTTTTACAGTATTGAGTTTATGATTTTTTACAGATATAATTGAACATTTTGATAAAATCGTGGATAAAAGTGATTATTCACTAGATGACAGCATAATCATTGTTATTGTTTTACTATACTGTTTTATTTTCTATGGTACCCAAAAGGCTTGTCCATTGAATTAGACCAGTATAGTTCCCATGGCCTTATTTATTTATTTTTTTTATTGCAAACAGTGGCAAACGGCACACCCAGCAAACAGTACACCCGATGGTAAGTGTTGCTGCCGCTCTTGGACCTTTACAAGGTCGTTGCCTACCGTGAAGAAAGTGAAGGGAGTGTGAATGCGTGCATTGAGGCTCGGTGATACCAAGGGCACCACCAAAACCCTCCACACGCAAACATCCTCAGAAAGTTGGGCTTCCGGCTCTCTCGCTCACCGAACGAAGCGCAGTAACAAATCGCTACTACTCAGACGTCGATTTTCTGCGAGAGTGTGGTACTGCCCCGGACGGACCAGCCCGCGGCTGTAGACAGATAACTGTCGACAGTGTGGTCCTACCACTCTTAAAATGCTCATATGTAAAGTTACGTTTTGTGATTTTTGGACCCCTCCCTGTTTACTTATTACTATATTTGTGTTGTAATTTCCCATTTTGTGCTTGGATTGGCACTAAGTTTATTGACAACTCATGATTTGAAAGTAAAACCTAACTAAATGCTTATATGACCAATCAGGCCGTCAGCCAACATATCTTTACATTTAAAATTGTCACAGAGTTTGGTCACACAGCTTTGATCTTTATCGACCTCACACAGCTTTGGTCGGTGTCACACAGCTTTGTCACACAGCCTTATCACACAACTTTGATTGGTATTAGGACTAGGAAGTAAGGAAATCGTACCCTTACGTGATGAGCACCTACCAGAACATCAACTTGCAATTTTACGCAGAACCTCGAATATTTATTCGACATGTGTTTCGCCTCTAAACTAGGCATCCTCAGGACGGTTCTGGAAGGTGCTCATCACGTAAGGGTAAGATTTCTTTATTTTCTAGTCCTAATACCGATCAAAGCTGTGTGACACCCACCAAAGCTGTATGAGGTATTTAAAATTCTTCTCGATATGTGTATGTGATGAACCCCTAAATAAGTTGACATACAGATATACAGAGATACAGGTGAATATTTTTTGGGTATTTGAATGATTTAGACTTAGACTGACGTACTTAGTTGTGTTGAAATTGGATTCTAAGAACTTTATTTTTTTATTTCTTTAGAACGACAATAGTTTCTAATGACAAACATTGCTGTAAATTCAAACAATATTGACATTATCAAATGTAAATAATGTTTGCATGCCTTTGGTACGTATTGGTCATCTTGATATTTTCCATGCACATTCTCAAGATTAAACTAGAGGGTATGATTCTCTCACGAAAATACTGATTTTGAGGAATAGAAAAAATATTGATTGCTGCGAGATTTTACTTTAACTCCAGCTAAATAAACCTCAGCTTCGACTAGTTTGTGTGTCCCAAAAATGTCTAGCAAGGAATTCAGCAGTCTCCCCTATTTACGGTGAATCCACACTTATCCGAGCCGAACGAGTCGAACGAAACAAATTTTAGAATTTTGTATAGAATTCGGCTTCCAGATTCGGATGATTCGACGCGGGGAAGTGTGCGAGGTTTCATGAGATTTCATATACAGAATTCTAAAATTCGTTTCGTTCCACTCGTTCGACGCGTTCGGCTCGGATAAGTGTGCGTTCACCTTTAATGTTCTTTAGTTAATGATAAGAAAATATCATTATCAATCGCGCTGATAGTACCTTACGTTTACAGGCACCTGCCCAATACATCAGGTACACACCAGCACAACAGGGAGGTGCATTTAACTCTGGAGCTAAGCAGAGGGTTATTAGGTGAGATTTTTATCTATATCTTTTGTTCATAATCTCCGCATAGAAATGCATGTATGCCTGTTAAATGTGATTTTATTGTTTATGTTGTAAAAGGAGATACATATATTCAGGCAATCTTACCATCACCCCCTATTTAATAGCAGAACTCCCCTTAGAGAGCAATATATCGGATACCGTTGGACCCCTTACATGGTGAAGAGAGGTACTCTGCGGTGGGAATAGGCTTCGCTATGGTCACACACTGCATAATCAGTCCCGAGCTACAGAAGGGACGACGCGCGACCCCTTAACTCACCGCATTCTCTTCCCTTCTCCATTGAGCCGACTACCGGTCGTTTGTACTGAGTTCCTTGTCATCCATGGCCAGTCTCGTTAAAGCCTCTCCAGGGACGTCGGTGCACCCCACGCGGTTAGCCTCTGTGCAGGTGACGGACTATACCCAAATAAAGTCACCCGAAGCCTCCTAGAATGGTTGAAGTACAACTGGATTTGATGCTACGAAATCGCGATTTTACTCAAACCTTTTATGGTGCATAAAATATTTTTCAATCAAATACATAGGTACACAACTAAATAATACCTCAGTTACTAATAAAATTTTCTTTAACATAGAATGGTTGAAGCACAAGTGGATCCAATGGAGCCTCCACGGTTCCAGATTAACAAGAAGATTCCTCGGGCGGCCCCTTCACCACCAGCACCGGTGCTTCACTCACCACCTAGACGCGTGTCAGTCAAGCAGCAGAGGGATTGGAAGGTACCACCATGTGTATCACATTGGAAGAACGCTAAAGGTATAGCACTTATTGAAGCTATAGTTTCTTAAGAGGGGAAAACGCAATTTTTGTTTGGTTACGTTGATCCGTTACGCCATATTTCTTTTATAAATAGGTATCTATATATAAATACGTGAAGCAAAAACTTTGTACCCCTTTTTACGAAAATTACGTGAATGTACTAGTATGAAATTTGGCACAGTTGAAGTATATAATGAGGAGAAGTGCATAAAACTGAAATTTTATATAATAATGATATATATATAATAATTAGAAATACATTAAATTCATTAAAAAAGGCATTACGCATACTACAACGCAATCGCTACGCACACACACACACACACACACACGTCTCTGTGAGTGTGTTGCGTAGCAACGCTTATAGACTTTTGTTTACGGTTAAAATCTGGTCAAACTAAATGTCAAACAATCATAATTATGATGACAATCTACTAAAGATTTGTGCTTATACAGAGTGTATCATGTTATGGGGCAACTGGTCAAAAGGGAGCTAGGCAATGGTGGTAGGAGCCCATAAAAAAAATTTGTACGAAAAATATCGATTCGTTAAGAAATTAGAGACATGTAAAGTTTTCAATTTTGACATCGCTTTTTCGTGTAAATCTGATTGAAATGTATAGCGTCAATGATACTTAATACGCAACATATTCATACTTTGTTAAATATTCATTAGAAATTGAATAAATCAATGATTACGTTCACATAAGCAAGACAAACTTCGCTTTGAAACAGCTGATCGGCCTATGGCCGTTGACCGCTTGCCGTTATACTACATGTCATTGAAGCGTTTGCGCAATTCTAGGTATAAATGAATGAAATTATACTGTCGTAGCTTTACATGCCTGCATGTATTCTGTCTGTACATGCCTACATAATACGTAACATTTAAGGCATAGACTCTTAGACACATTTTTTGAAATCACTATAATTTTTATGTTATATTGTTTTTTGTGTAATGTACATTCTAATTACGATCTATGACCGTTAAACTACAACATACTCGAATAGTTGTCCCATAACCGGATACATCCTGTATATTAGTTATTAGTGAAATACAGCTTGCTCAATTTACAATTATACATATATAAAATTAAAGAAAATTGTGTAGCAGAAAAATTAATTAAAATTAATTATGGCCGAATTTCGACCACACGCCGACCACTAGTAGTAGGTAAATGTCCTTGCTAATGTGGACGAGGCTCGAGCGCAACAGTGGGACATATATGACCCGTTATGATGATGATATTAAGAGCACCAAGAATACTGTCATCACTTAATCTTTTTCTTTCTTTCTTTTACAGGATACACAATTCCTCTAGATAAACGCTTAGCAGCAGACGGAAGGGGTCTGCAACAAGTACATATTAATGAAAACTTTTCTAAGCTAGCTGAAGCACTGTATATAGCGGATAGGAAAGCAAGAGAAGCTGTCGAGGCACGCGCGCAATTGGAGAGGAGATTAGCACAGAGAGACAAGGAGAAGAAAGAAGAACATTTGAGAATGTTAGCGCAGAGAGCTAGAGATCATAGAGCGGGTGAGTTAAATGTTTAATGTTCAAGTTCATCCTCATGTGGAGTACTACTCACATCTCTGGGCAGGTGCGCCCAAATATCAGTTAGACCCACTTGACTCCTTGCAAAGGTGTGCTGTTCGAATCCTCGGGGATCCCAATCTTACGGACAGATTGGAGTCGCTGGAGCGGTGGAGAGACTTTGGGTCACTCTGTATACTCTACCGACTCTTTCACGGGGCGTGCTCCGAGGAACTGTTTGACTTGGTTCCACCGTCACCATTCTACCAACGTACCACTCGACATTGTAGCAGGGTTCATCCATTTCCCCTGGAAACGTTATGGTCTTCAACTGTACATTTCCAGCGATCATTTCTCCCACGTACGTGCAGGCTCTGGAATGAACTACCTGCTGCTGTGTTGCCCGAGCGCTATGACATGTCCTTCTTTAAACGAGGTTTAAGAAGAGTATTTTCTTCACGGTAGGGAACGGCCTAGCTGTTCAAAAAAAAAAAATTGGCACAAATTTCCTCCATAAATAGGGAGCGTAAATTTACCTTACCAAACCTATTGTACTTATTATACCATGCTATTGTACTTATTTACATCCTTATCCCAGTTACTTGGGATTAAATAAAAGGTATGTTTTCAATTATATTATATTGGTAGTGGTAGGACCACACTGTCGACAGTTATCTGTCTACAGCCGCGGGCCGGTCCGTCTGGGGTAGTACCACGCTCTCGCAGAAAATCAACGTCTGAGTAGTAGCAATTTGTTACTGTGCTTCGTTCGGTGAGCGAGAGAGCCGGAAGCTCAACTTTCTGAGGGTGTTTGCGTGTGGAGGGTTTTCGTGGTGCCTTTGGTATCACCGAGCCTCAATGCACGCATTCACACTCCCTTCATTTTCTTCGCGGTAGGCAGCGGCCTTGTAAAGGTCCATGAGCGGCAGCGACACTTACCATCGGGTGTGCTGTTTGCTCGTTTGCCACAATAAAAAAAAAAAAATATATTTTATAATTTCATGTTCCATGTGGTGATGGAGTAATACAATTCACCATACCCTATCTTGCCCGTGGATGTCGTAAAAGACGATTAAGGGATATAAAATGCATATAACATCTATGCAAGAGACATGTCTGACCAGTATGGTATAGTACGTTAATATCCCTCCTATTGTGGAGGAGGCTCGAGCCCAGCAGTGGGACGTATATGAGCTGAAATGAATTTTCATGTTTATTATCTCAGAACTTTTGACTGGATGATCTGAGTTTGATGGTTCGTTTTTTATTTGAAAGCTAATGCTTCCCATCTGGTAGCCTTTCAAATTGTTATCTTAAACTTGGAGCCTTGGATTATTGAATCATCTATACAAATATATAAAATTGAAGTGTCTGTTTTTAATGTCAAAATAATAGGCTTTTCTCATGCTCACACGGTTATTTGCATTATACTTATGCCTAAAATACACTTTATATTTTTTTTGTCTGTTTGTTCCGGGTAATCTTCAAAACGGCTGGACGGATTTCAAAATTCTTTAACCAATGGAAAGCTATAATATCAGGGCGTAAACTAGGCTATATTTTATCCCGGTATTCCCATTGTTATATGACCGACACCTATGCCTAAAATACAGTTTACCATGTTTTTGTGTGTGTCTGTCTGCTTGTTTGAGGTAATCTTCAAACTTGCTGGACTGACTTTGATAATATTTTACTAGCAGGTAGCTGTCTATATAAGGAGTAACTTAGGCTATATTTTATCCTGGTATTCCCATGGGAACAGGTACTACGCGAGTAAGGCAATTGAAAGCAAAGCGAGGACGGGTTGCTAGTCTCATATAAAGACCCTCGTATTATGGGTTGATTTTGACCATATTTCAACGGTTTATATGATATTCCAGGCATAAGATTACCAGATGAAGAGCAAGACATTACTGAAGTGGACGAGAGCGGACTCACTGCGGCTGAGAGGGATAAGCTTCGCGCTGAAAGACATAAAGATAGACAGCGCGAGAGGAATTTAGCAAGAGCTGCACCTGATAAGAGGTTTTTAATATTTATCTTCTGTATGGTGACAGAGTAAGAATACAATTTACACACTACCATCTTGGCCGGGATGTTGTAAAAAAAAGACTTAGTCTTTTTTTATGGTTATGATGTGCATATAAAATCAATGCAAGAGAAGGAACGAAATGCAGTGGACCCCCGGTAATCCGACAAACGTTTTGCACGGCAATGTCGGACCATCGAATTTGTCGGATTATAGAGTACCTACTGCCTAAGAACCCCTTACAGTCCGGCTTTCTTTTACAAAAGAATACCTTGTAATCCAACAAGTACGTATACGTAATATACAATGAAAAATTAAACTATGAACGCACGTTAGGCCGTACCGCTATTACATGTAGTCAAATTCAAACTAAACAATCAAAATCAAACAGTGTTACCAACTCCCTAAAATATTTATCCCTAAATCATAGTTAAAAACCCCTAAAATTGCCATAATTACATGAAAATCCCCCTAAAACTGATTTCATTAAAATAAGAATAAATATTAAATTAGTACCTGTACTGAAAATAAATATATATTCGGGCAAAAAAGAAATATGCCTCATATATGTGACATTTATGAGACATAGTTACTTAATAAACAATAATAATAATTAGGTAAGCTCCAAGCTCTACTGGGACCGGTCTACCACCACGGACAGGACTATTCTTGCGAATAAGCCTGTTGTCGTGCTGATGGATACTAGAAGTCGCTACGCTGGTATTTTTATTTTTTATTAAAAAAATCCCTAAAAATTCCCCTAAAAATAGAACGCCCCTAAAAACCCCATTCTACTTATTTACCCCCTAAATTTGGGGGAAAACCCCTAAGTTGGCAACACTGGAATAAAAAAAAAGCACAATAGTAGTGCCGCATACAAGGTGTAACCTGTTCATTCATGCATAACTTACATTAGCAAAATTTGACGAAAAATCATTCAATAATACTAGACATGTCGGATTACAAGAGGGTGCCGGATTAGACAGGAGCCGGATTACCGCGGGTCCCCTGTAAAATAAAATCTTATACCAACACGGCTGACCAACGCTGTATAGTAGGTCAAATTCCCTCCCATTTAGAAGTCAGTCCGAGCCTCGGACTTATTGGGCTGAAGTGGCTTAGTGGATGAATACATCCCACCTTTACTTGGTTGTGGACAGTGACGGATTTAGACTTGATGCCGCCCTTCGCGCCGCCCTGAATACTAGAATAAATTTAATTAATTTTGATGCAATATTTTAAATTTAAAATTTCGATGGAATTGAAAATTATATTTTCAATTATAACTAATAAATATTACAGATATATACGTAATAAACATTAGACAAATATTTTTTTTTTATATTAATAAATTTAAAAATATCATTTTCTTAGTCGGGCTTTTTTTATAAAAATTAATCTGAACTCATTTTCAAAGCAGACTGTCTTTATTTTTTTCGCCTCTGAAATTTTGCCATTTCGAAAATTTTGTCGCCCCTCAAATCATGCCGCCCTAGGCCCGGGCCTCACGGGCCTAGGGCGTAAATCCATCACTGGTTGTGGGTGTCATAAAACGTGAAGTGATTATTATATGCATGTAACATCTGTGCAAGAAAAGGTAAACTCGAAATTGAATCTAATCCAATCTCTTTGATCAGTGTGGTTTAGTCAGGCAATCTTCCTCTTATTATGGAAGAGGCAACCTAGCTGTGGTACTTATATGAGGATAACATCATCATCATTTGAGCTCAAATACGTCTCATTGCTGGCTTCGGGCCCCCTCCACAATAGGAGGCAAATTGATCAACTATTCCATGCTGGTCATTTTTAATTTACCATAATTATTACAATTTACCGAACAAAGTTTGGTCATCCGAATACTATATGTAGATAATGTCAACTGCAAACGCCGAAACGCCTACCATACATGGCAATTAAAACATTATCCCTCTTCACTAAGCCTATATTCATCAGTGAAGTTTGCTAGGACGGATGAAAATATTTAAGAATGTAATGTTATTTTCAGATCAAAGCTTGTGAAGGACCGTGAACGTGATATTTCTGAACAGATCGCTCTTGGTCTACCAGCGAAGACGAATCAAGGAGGTGAAGCCATGTTTGACCAAAGATTATTCAATAACAGCAAGGGAATGGATAGCGGTAAGAGTTTATCTATTTTGTTATATTTTGCTGGAGAGGTATAGACCATACCATATGGTGAAGGAGTAAGAATACAAATCACCATGTCCTATCTCGATCGTATCGTGTCGTAAAAGACGACTAAGGGACATAATATGCATATAATACCTGTGCAAGAGAAGGAAAACTCAAAATAAAACACTATACCTACACGTTTTACCAGCCAGGTATAGTAGGTCAAATGCCCTCCTAATGTGGAGGAAGCTCGAGCCCAACTGTGGGATGTATATGAGCTGAGTTGAAGGGGACATACCCATACTACGTTGAGGGCATCACGGATGTGGGCAGCATCGCTCTTAACTGCGATCGTCAACCTGTTCATCAAGCTTGTGACACTATTCTCCCCATTTATGTTTAATGTGATACCGTCTTATAAATCGATGAACAATGGCTGCACGTAAGAAAAAGCATGACTCATTGTCATGTTCCGCCTGAGCGGAGCGTGCAAGGGAGACCGCGACACAAGCGATAGGGAGGTCCGATCGGCCTAAGCGTTCGGCTTGTGATGTATTTATTTCTAATTTAAAAAGAAAAATACGCGTGCAAATAAATGTAAATTTCGATTACAGTAGAAATTCGATCATCCGGCCGTCGGATTCGCGATTATCCGGACTACCAACCGCGACCTTATTGTACTTACAATTCGATTTTTGGCAGGCATGAACGTGTATGGAATGGATTGTCCCTTCCCTCGGGATCGCTGCCCCACGTGTTTCATTATTCTTTTAGATGCTCCGCGAGATATGTATTCGTCTCTTAATAAACGCATAAAATTACGTAATACTACATATGCACAAAACAAAAACACAGGTCTAACTAAGACCAGTGTGTGTTACCAGTGATGACTTACGGCACGGAAACGTGGTCCCTAAATGTAGGCCTCATAACAAAGCTCCAAGGCTCAGTTGCTCAGCGTGCTATGGAATGGGTTATGGTCGGGATTTCTCTGCGAGATAGAAACCGCAGAAGAACGGGTGTAACCGACATAGCACGCTGAAGTGGCAGTGGGCATGCCACATCGCTCGACGAACCGACTACCGCTGGGGAAGAAAGGTTCTCGAGTGGCGACCACGTATCGGACGACGCAGTGTAGGACGCCGCCTCCACTAGGTGGACCGACGACCTGGTGAAAGTTACTGGGCGTCGTTGGATGCAGGCGGCACAGAACCGCACTTTGTGGCGTAACATGAGGGAGGCCTACGACCAGCAGTGGACGGCGATAGGCTGAAATGATGATGACATATGCACAAAATCGAAGACTGTTTTTCATACATTCGATTGTCCGAATGCCCACCGACAACAATTAGTCCGGTTAATCGAGTTTCTACTATTTTATTCAAAATAATGATAATTCAGTGATAATAATTAAATTCATAAAAGTATGCAAATTTTCATCAATATTTTCTTAAGACGTTACTAATCTAAAAATTTGTCCAGGTTATGGTGATGATGAGGCATACAACGTTTACGACAAACCGTGGAGGAATCAAGACAATGTCGGCTCGCACATTTACAGACCGACTAGAAATGCTGATAAAGACAATTATGGTGGCGATCTCGATGCTATTGCAAATACACGAAGGTAAGACAGAAGCAGCGCGTGTCACAGTAAAATTGCCTGATTATCTTTAGGGTCTCGAATACTAGGTCTCAAGATTCGAACAACCATTAAAAAATCACTGCGAGAAAAGGAAATAATAAGCATATGTCCACCCATCTGGACAGAGTAGTGTAATAAGTTAGTTAGCATCACAATCTTGAGGAAAGTCAAGTGCAGCAATTACCCAGTGGGCCATTTATACTGCAAAGATGGCTTAGTGGCTAATATACCTACAGTGCCGGTTTCGGGGGCTCGAATCCCACGCAGGGCAACATTTTGTGTGGTCCACCAATTGTTGTCCATTACCTATGTTTGTAAAGTCTCATACGATACAAAGATTATTTCCTTAGTGCAGGGTGTTGTCTTTTAAAGAAAGATAAAATTGTGTTATCTATTTCCTTCTTCACGTGACCTTGTTTTTGTTTAGCTTTTAATTTTATATTTTAACATAGTTCTGCAAGTGTCCCGTTCAAACACAAAAAATAACAGGCTTATATTCAAGCATCTCCGTTTTGACTTAAAAAATATGGTCACATTACACATCCTGTTCTGAATCTGGGTGTTATTTTGTACTCTGTTTGTAAAGTCCCATGACATAAGGATTTATTTCCTTTCTTTGTGGGTTGTTATTCTATGTAGTGATAGCGTAAGAATACAATTGACCATCCCTTGTTACCCGTGGGTGTCGTAAAAGACGACTAAGGGATATAATATGCCCATATATACGAAATAAAACGCAATACTAACACGTGTGACAAGCGTGGTATAATAGTAGGTCAATATCCCGTAAGAAATTGACCTACTATTCCACGCCGGTTAGGCGGGTTGGCATAGGGTTATATTTCGACATTTTCTTTTCTTGCATAGATGTTATCTTCACATTATAATCCTTAGTCGTCTTTTACGACACCCACGAACAAGAAAGTGGGTGGTTAATTACATTCTTACCCCGTCACATCAAGGATGACACCACATCACCTTACGATGATCGATCGATGATCTATTGGTCTGTTGTTACAGATTTGTTGCGGACAAAGAATTTGCTGGTACTAGTAGCAATAATACACGTACAGGGCCCGTACAATTTGAAAAGGATGCACCGTCTTCTAGAGATGAACCCGTAAGTTTTTTTTCATGTCCACTAAATTGTATCTGACATTTAAATATTATTCATTTTTTTATTGTTTACGGCGGCAAACTAGCAAGCAGCACACCTGATGGTAAGTTATATTGCCGCAAATGGACCTTTGCAATACCAGAGGCACAGCTAGGCCGTTGGCTGCCGTGAAGAAAATGCTCTTCTTAAATCTCGTTTAAAGAAGGACATGTCATATCGCTCGGGAACCACAGCAGCAAGTAGTTCATTCCAGAGCCTGTCTGTGGATGAAATTATCACTAGAAACTTTCAGTCGAAGGTCATAACGTTTCCAGATCAAATGGATGAACCCTGCTACGGTGTCCAGTGATGCATTGGTAAAACGGTAACGGTGGTATCAAGTCAAACAGTTTCTCAGAGTACTCCCCATGATATTAAGTATAAAAAGTACCATGTGAGGCAGCCCACATGGTACTTTGCAATATCAAGGGAACAGCTAGGGCCATGAAAAAAGTACTCCTCTTAAACCGCTTTTAAAAGGACATTTCGAATCGCTCGGGAAGTGCCTGTACGTATGTAGAATAAAAATAGAGCGTGTGTACAAAATACACATGTTAGAAGTGAAACTTCTTTGGTGCCACGTGTTTTTGGTCAATATAAAAAAATAAGATAAAAAAAGAAATAAAAAATGTTCGCGCATGCGTTCGAGTGCCACGCATTCACTCTGTCTCTTTCTATTCCCGTAGCGTTAAACGTTTAACGCAACCTTGTTGGAAGTCGCATTAGAAGTTTCACTTCAATAATCTCTAAAAACGTACAGTTGACAACTGAAATGTTTCCAGGTGAAATGGATGATCAATAACAATCTTTCAATTTATCCTCCAGTTTCTGACGAGATCCCATGCTCCATATTGATAAATAAATAAATTGAAGAGAAATAGGATTATATCCTTCCATAATTTTTTTTACTCCAGAACCTTTCTTCCCGCTGGCGAAGAAAGGTTTTCGAGTGGCGACCACGTATCGGACGACGCAGTGTAGGACGACCCCCCCCACTAGGTGGACCGACGACCTGGTGAAAGTTGCTGGGCATCGTTGGATACAGGCGGCATAGAATCGCACTTTGTGGCGTAACATGAGGGAGAGCTACGTCACCAGTGGACGGCGATAGGCTAAAATGATGAATGATGTTCATTTTTTAATTGCTTATAATTTCTTTTTATTAAATTCAGCCACCGAGCCGCAGTCAACCGGATGCAGACTTCGATCCTTTCGGTCTTGATCGTTTCTTGAGTGAGGCGAAGCGTGCGGACAAATCGACGAGGAAGCGAGACCACCACGACAGACACGATGTGCACAACAAGAAGAGAAGAGACTAGAATGTAAATGCCTCTTTATTTTACTCATAAACCATTATGAGGTGGGCCGTTGGTTCTGACATTATAAATCAGCCTTTTCTAACCTATAGGTTTCGTATGGGTACGTGGGATCCCATTAGGGGTATATGAAAATTATATTAGTAATGGCGAAAAGAGGAGAAGGATGGAGTAAGAATACAATTCATCACCCTCTTTCTCGACCGTGGGTGTAGTAAAAGACGACTAAGGGATGTAATATGCATATAACGTCTATACAAGAGAAGGAAAACTCGAAACCAAACCTTATACCAACCCGTCTGACCAGCGTGGTATAGTAAGGTCAATTTCCCTCCTATTGTGGAGGAGGCTCGAGCCCAACAGTGGGACGTATTATGAGCTGAAATATGGTGACGGAGTAAGAGTACAATTCATCACCCTCTTTCTCGCCCGTGGATGTCGTAAAAGACAATTAAGGGATATGTCTATGTAAGAGAAGGAAATCTCGAAATAAAGTCATTATCAATATCAGGCATATATGCCAGTGCGAAATACTAGCTCAATTTCGCCACATATTGTGGAGGAGGCTTGAGCCCAACAGTGGGATGTATATGAGCTGTGATGATGATGGCAGAAATGCTGAATAAACATTAATATAATTTATATAAACACTAGTATGTGTTATTTCTACATTATATACAGTATAAACTCTATGTAACGACACTCAAGGGACTGTGAATTTTTTGACGTTATAGAGTTGTCGTTAATTGGAGTGAAAAACAAAATTGATATTATTTTACTATTCTAATATTTATTTACTAATATAGTGCAAATTTTACAAACGTAAAATCAAATATAATTATGATAACGTTTAACAACCTAACGACAGCCCAGTGGCCGAAGTAAACATGTGAATGTCAATCACACAAAAAACAAAAGAGAATTTTTACAATATTTCGTAGGCCAGTTGAGGTAAACACGTGCTAGATAATAAAATAACAAAACAACAAAGCAAAGAATATACACAACTGCAGTTCTTAGTAATTTTGGTAATTAAGAAAGTACTGCTCAATGCTAAATAATGCCGTATTGTCGTCGTTATTTCGAGTGAACGTGATGCTATATAGAATGTATCATTGTCTATACCAATAAATAAAATTGGAGTGTCTGTTTGTAATGTCAAAATAATAGGCTTTTTTCATGCTCACACGGTTATTTGCACAACACCTATGCCTAAAATAGCATTTAAAAAATTTTTGTCTGTCTGTCTGTCTGTTTGTTCCGGGTAATCTTCAAAACGGCTGGACCGATTTCAAAAATTCTTTCACCAATGGAAAGCTATAATATCAGGGCGTAAACTAGGCTATATTTATTATTCCTATATTTAGTAGATTATTTCTATATTTAGTATTCCCACGGGAACAGGAACTACGCGGGTAAAACGACTAAAACCGAAGTGAAGCGAGGGCAGATTGCTAGTTTAAAATAAATATTATAACTTAGTAAGGCATTGGGTTAGTAAAATACAGTACAGTAATACCTCGACTTATGCTACCCCGTATTACGCGAATTCAAAGATACGCGGTTTACTCTTCGATTGCTCAAGCCGTAGATTTGCTTTTTCATAAAATTTCAATAATTTTTTATACAATATTTTGATCATATTCTTTAAAATTATTATCTTCTTTAAACTAGTTTCAAATAACCAATTTTTGAAGTGAAACTTCTTTAGAATCGTGATTTCAAACCGGATGCAACAGAAAAAACGACAGGCAAGAGACACAAATACAAAAATGTGTGCGATGAAGCCGGAAAAGAATGAGACAGAAATATATATACTACTAGCAACCCGCCCTCGCTTCGGTTTCAGTCTTTCCTGCGTAGTTCCCGTTCCCGTGGGAATACGGGGATAAAATATAGCCTAATTTACGCCCTGATATTATAGCTTTCCATTGGTGAAAGAATTTTTGAAATCGGTCCAGCCGTTTTGAAGATTACCTGGAACAATAAGTATAGTGCAAATAACCGTGTGAGCACGAAAAAAGTCTATTATTTTGACATTACAAAAAGACACTCCAATTTTATTTATTGGTATAGATTTTATATTATTTTTAAATCCGTCTATAATTGACGGAAGGATGAAGGATACAGAAGTTTCACTTCTGACATGCGTACTTTGCACGCACGCTTTTTTTTACATTTAATATAAGCAAAATTAAATCCTGACTTACGCGATTATCACTCGGTCCCACCTATAACGTAAGTCCGGGGTATTACTGCACATTATTATCACAGCTCATATATTTCCTACTACTGGGCTCGAGTCCCCTCCATCATGGGAAAGAAATTGACCTACTATACCACACTGGTCAGACGGGTTGGTATAGGATTTTACTTCGACTTTTCATACATAGATGTTATGTCCCTTCGTCGCCCTTTACGGTATCCTCGTCTAAGAAAAGGGCTGGTGAATTGTGTTTTTATTCTGTCACCACACGGAAAAAGGTCTAATCTATGTGGATGAGAAAACACAATGGATGAAAATACTCCAAGCCGTCATTCCTGTTGAGCAAGGTACAGCCGAGCTAAGGTCGGTCCAAAAAGCTAATTGAGGCCATGAGAACCATACTGGTCTAATTCAATGGACAAGTCTTATGAGCACCATAAAAAAAAATAAGAAAAGTATAGTAAAAATCTTAACAATGATTATGCTGTCGTCTAGTGAATATTGCCGACCACTGATGACAAGTAACCCTGCTCCGGTGGTCGGCCCAACGACGAAGGCGACGTGCAGGTGGGGTGGGTTGCGGGTGTGCGTGCTTACGCCCCTCTGTCGCCCCGGACGGATTGGTGCGAAAAGCGAGCCGACCGCAGCCCACCCCCAAAAAAAAAAATCTAGTGAATATTCCTTGTATCACTTTTAGGCCACCTTTTCTTTAGAAATGCATTTGCGCACTATTCCCCCGCCGGTTACAGACAGGGGAGTGTGTGTGGGACTCGCCAGCCACAAAGTGACCGAAATACCCACTAAAACCACAGCGGCCCCTTCCGCGCTTTTACGGGGTGCCGGAGAGATCGTCTGATAACATTCTATTCCCGACACCCCAACGCTTGGCCGTCTGGCCACGTCCTGTCATCATTCAGAGCGGTGGGTGGAGGAGCGCATAACGGCGTCTCCTCCTCCCTGGTCGTCGCCGGCGGAGCGAGTCAGCGGACGCAAGCGCCTCGCGTGCCCGCTCCGCGGCCTCCTTCCTTGTCATGACAGCCTCACAGAACGAGGCCATCGACGACCAACAGCTGTCGCTGCCGAGCATCTTGGTGATGATGGTCGGCAACGACAGGTCTGTTGTTCCCATGTCCGTTGACAGGACGACTTTTAGGCCACCTTGGTTTTATCAAAATGTTCAATTATATCTGTAAAAAATCATAAACTCAATACTGTAAAATATTAGTTAGGCCACTATGGTTCTCATGGCCTCAATTTATATTATTTTGAGCTGGCAGGTTGTTATAGAGTTTTCGTTTTCTTGCATAGATGTTATATGCTTACTGTATCCCTTAGTCGTCTCTTACGACATCTACGGGTAAGACAGAGGGTGATGAATTGTATTCTTACTCTATCACCACATTTCAGCTCATAATACGTCCCACTGTTGGGCTCGAGCCTCCTCCACAATAGGAGGGAAATTGATCTACTATACCACGCTGGTCAGACGGGTTAGTATAGGGTTTGGTTTCGAGTTTTCCTTCTCTTACATAGATTTTATATGCATATTACATCCCTTAGTCGTCTTTTACGACACCCACGGGCGAGAAAGAGGGTAATTAATTGTATTCTTACTAGGGAGTGGTAAATTGTATTCTTATTCCATCACTACACGGATATTCGCATTTTATCGTAATATTAATTATTTTATTCTTTGTTTCAGATACGAAGTCTGAATTAAAACACATTAGTTTATAATAATTGTAAAGATTAGGCGTAAAATGTACGGAGTTATACTGTACAGAACAATCTTAAAGCAATAAAATTAATTCCCTTATACAAAGTGCTTATTAAATACAATATGGTTGTAAAATATTGAGTAGTTTTATTTTTATAAATATAATCTGTATGTTACTAAACTCCTGGAAAACGCTGGAGCTATTTTGATGAACTTTTATGAGTCTTGTTCAAGTGTATGGTTTAGATCAATGGTTCCCAACCAGTGGTCCGCAGAAGCTAAAATATGGTCCGTGAATGATTATTTATTACACAACTTATTTATGTGAACAAGGATTTTCTGCTTCGTTGGTAAAATGAAAACAAGGCGAGGAATCACTTAAAAGTAAGTGATGATTTGCGTGTAACTTTGAGTAACAATATTAGGCCTAAGATAGGGATGATCGATGTTTGATGTTTATCGAACATCGATGTTACAGAATTATCGATATCGTCGAACGAATCGTGGTAAATTTTGATGAGTTTTTTTAGGAAATTGTCGAATGTTTTTGACATCGATGTTACGACGAAGAAGTAAAATCTAACAGGCTAATTTTGATGAGTTATATTTTTTTTTTTTTTTGAAAATCTGTCGTATGATTTTGACATCGATGTTACGACGAAGAGGTAAAATCTTCCAGGCAAATTTTGATGAGCTTTTTGTTTTAGGAAATTTCATTCTGCCCATAGCAACATCGGTGTGTTTTCCTTTCATCATCGATGTTTTCCTTTCAACATCGATGTTTCCTTTTCACTATCGACGTTTTCCTTTTAACATCGATGTTACGATGTTTTGCCTATAGCAACATCGATGTTCATCGATCATCCCTAGCTTAAGATAGCCGAACTCGTGCAAAAGTTACAACCTCAAAAATCATATTAATACAAAATAAATTTATCTTAATAATATTATTCTTTTTATGTAATTTCCTATTGAGTTTATAATTAAAGTTTCAGTTTGATTATTACAATTTATTTTATTATACTTACATAGTGGTCCCTGCTAACAAGAATAATACAAAAGTGGTCCCTGACCAAAAAAGGGTTGGGAACCCCTGGTTTAGATAGACCCAGTATGTTTTTTTATCCGACTCTTCCGTGTAGTGATGGAGTAAGTATACGATTCACCACCCCTTTCTTGACGGTGAGTGTCGTAAAAGCCGACTAAGGGATAATAACAAGCAGATAACATCTATGGAAGAATGAAGCCCTAAACTACCCCGTCTGACCTGTGTGGTATAGTAGGTCAATTTCCCTCTCATTGTGGAGGCGCGAGCCTAACAGTGGAACATATATGAGCCGTGATGATAATGATAATCGACTTCAAAAAGGCGGAGTTTTTTAATTCAACTGTATGCTTTTTTGTACGTATATTAAAGTAAGAGCACCAATAGTTGACCACTAAAACGCATATAAATCGGTAAAATAAGAATTTACGACGTGTTTTAAACTAATTCCATAGTAAATAGTCGATTCTGTTATTTAGTCATCGAATCGTGCAAACGCATCATTTAATTTTTTAATATTTATTTATTTATTTTATTAAGGTTTACCAACAATTGTTCACATTAAAGCTAAACACTAAACAAAATTCTTAATGCTAGTAACAATATGACAATTACTTAAAAGTAAACACCGCATGTGAAAGACAAAATAACAATATATAAAAAATACAGTGAGTTACAGGCAAGTAACAATCAATCACGAGACCAACGAAGCTATGCACTTAAGGCTCTAATAAAGTATTCAGTTGTACTTTTTGTGTTAACACTGAATCAAAATGTAAATCGACTATGTCACTGTAGCTGTTCGCTACCCTACAAAATCTTTCATAAGGAGAATTACCGCCTAAAACAGTTCTTCGTAACGGTGGACACAGAGGTGTAATAGGGTGACGCGGAAGCCGTGAGGGAACGCGAAATTTAAAAAGACTTAGCAACGGAGGACAGTCGATACGATGACTTAGAATTTTGCACACGAAAATTACATCATGAATTTGCCTACGATTTTCTAAAGACTTAATATTTATTTATATTTGGAAGACCAACAGCACAACAAAAATATTAAAATACTTGATATACATCAGACCGCTAATGATAGGTCTCCGCTAATATGATACATTTTAAATTGAAAAAGACTGTAGACATTATAAATAGTTAACAAAATTAGGTAGATTACATACAATCATAGTTCATGATATGATAATACATTAGCCTATGTTTATAAGAGTAAATTGACCTGGAGATACCGTCAGAAAACGCAAGGTGCCATAGGATTCGTTTTTGGATACGTTCAAGACGCAACGAGTGGACTGCATAATGTGGCCGCCAAACCACGCTACAGTACTCTAGAACACTACGAATCAAACTGTTGTAAAGAACTAACTTAGTTTTGTAGTTTTGAATAGGGTTGTAACGGAGGCCTTCTTAGCGGAGGCGGAGGCGGATGCGGAGGCGACGGGTTTCACCTCCGCGGATGCGGAGGTTAACGGAGGCGGAGGCGGAAGTGAAAATGGATGTAGAAAAAATTGTAGTTTATGGTTTATTAAAACTATCAATAGTACAAAATATTTATTTTAAATCAAATATGTATGTACATTCAAAGACTCATAGTAAGTAAACATATAAATGACCATTTCCTTCTCATCATCATCAGCATTTCAGCCTATCGCCGTCCACAGCTGGACGTAGGCCCTCCTCATGTTACGCCATAAAGTGCGGTCCTGTGCCGCACCACATCCAACGACGCCCAGCAACTTTCACCAGGTCGTCGGTCCAACTAATGGGGGGAGCGTCCTACACTGCGTCGTCCGATACGTGGTCGTGGCTGAGTCGTCGCGAGCGTCGCTGCTTGCGTATGATTAGTAAATAAACCTCCGTTATAACTCCGCAAAAATTACACGGATGCGGAGGCGGAGGAACGATTTCTTGCGGAACTTCCGCAATAACGGAGGCGGAGGCGAAGTTCCGTTACAACCCTAGTTTTGAAAGACCTTACAATTTCTTAAGACAAAGCCCAGCGTTTTAGATGCTTTCCTTACAATACTATCTAGGTGAGGCTTAAAAGTAAATTTTCTATCGAACACAGCACCAAGGTCACGGATAGTTTCCAATTCTCTCAATTTGAAACTGTTGATGTAATAATCTGAGTTAATCTTGTCCAGTGGTAGGATCACATTGTCGACAGTCATCTGTCTACAGCCGCGGGCCGGTCCGTCCGGGGTACTACCACGCTCTCGCAGAAAATCGACGTCTGAGTAGTAGCAATTTGTTACTGCGCTTCGTTCGGTGAGCGAGAGAACCGGAAGCCCAACTTTCTGAGGGTTTTAGGGTTTTGGTGGTGCCTTTGGTATCACCGAGCCTCAATGCATGCATTCACACTCCCTTCACTTTCTTCATGGTAGGCAGCGGCCTTGTAAAGATCCATGAGCGGCAGCAACACCTACCATCAGGTATCAGCTGTTTGCTCGTTTGCCACTACTTGCAATAAAAAAAAAAAATAATAATTTTCCGGATAAATTTTACGTAATAGCATTTACTATTCTTTTCGCACCACAGCATGAGCCTATTAAGATCACTTTGCAGATGTTCTATATCCTTACTAGATTCAACTTTCCTTACAAACATTAAGTTATCAGCGTACATAAAGACCTCTGAGAACTGGAAACAATCCGGGATGTCATTTATAAAGAAGTTAAACAAAATGGGGCCTAAGTGTGAACCTTGAGGGACGCCAGAAGTTTATATTTATATGTTTCAGAGTCGAGTCATATCCGTTTACCACGACGAAGAATATCCTATGCACTTATTTACTATATTACTTATAATATTCCAAATGCACTCCAATTGTTTTTCAAATTCAAACTAAACATATAATTTACTTTTTCTTAACATTTTTATAAGGATTGTAAAATTTTAAAGTGAAGTATTGGCAATTGACTGCACAGATGGCGTAGTGGTTAAGATAGCGACCTACAGCGCCAGTGTCGAGGGTTCGAATCCCACGCGGGACAACACTTTGTGCGATCCACAAATTGTTGTTCTGAGTCTGGATGTAATTTGTGCCCGTTAATTATATGTTTGTAAAGTCCCCCGCAATACAAGGATTATTTCCTTAGTGCAGGGTGTTGTCTTAAATAAATAAATAAATAAAATAAATTTAGTGATCTTGTTAATAGTAAATGTTTTCCTTTTTTTCTTTTTTAATTGATTGCCCGATGTTTCGAACACTTTGCAGCTTTGTTTCACGTCCAACAAGTCAAGTTTTTTATTTGTTTTGGATTAATTAAGGTAATGCTGAATGTGAAATATATAAAAAAGAATTCCAAAGGGGTGGTCAACTACTGATTCTTAAGTTAGCCACCTATACCCACAATAAATAAATTTGAATTCGTTTTTTTTATTTCATCATTGTACAAGCAAAGTTTATTGTCGTTGCAAAACTTCCGAAGAGCTCAGAAAAAGAAACACTAATTTAATTTGGGTGAAAACTAAGATTGAGGAATCAAAAACTAAATCCTATGCGCTTAAATAGGCAACTACTGGTGCTAGTACCTTACGCGATCATTCGGTCAATTGTGAGTAGATTTGCTTGATTCTTATTTTGTTTGGTAGATCATACTGCAGATGTGGTCCCATATTTTGATCAAGGACTGACTAGCAGATTTTGGGTTATCTTTCATCATCATTTCAGCTCATATACGTCCCACTGTTGAGCTCGAGACTCCCCTACGGTAGGAGGGAAATTGACCTTAGTATACCATGCTGGTCAGACAGGTTGGGTTAGTGTTTATATTTCGAGTTTTCCTTCTCTTGCATAGTTGTTGCGTATGATATCCCTTAGTCGTCTTTTACAACATACACGGGCAAGATAGGGAGTTGTGATTTGTATTCTTACTCCGTCACCACACGGACGGTTATCCTTAATAATGTCTATTTGGTTACGTTACTCGATAAATAAATCAGTCAGCGAGTGGTACATCGCTTGAAAAAATTTACTTCAAAAATGTAATAGTTTTCATAATTATAATCACTCGGAAACGGATTAAATATTCAAGACGTGCGTTGGTTATGTTTTTTAATAATTTATTCATGTATGGAGTAATTTAATTAGAACGTATTTTTAACGAACGTGTATTTTTGATATAATAGAAACCAACACGGCTTATTGTTAGTTTTATATTAATGTATTTAAACTATCTGTTTTAATTCAGCAATAGAAATATGTATAAGTATATATTTTTCCGTGTAGTGACGGAGTAAGAATGCAATTCAGCACGCTCTTTCTTGCCCGTGGATGTTGTAAAAGACGACTAAGGGATTAAATTTGCATATAAGCCATGCAAGAGAAGGAAAACTTGAAATGAAACCCTATACCAACACGTCTGACCGGTGTGGTACAGTAGGTCAATTTCCCTTTTATCATGGAGGAGGCTTGAGCCCAACAGTGGGACATATAGGAGCTGAAATGATGATGTGTATTTTAAAGAATACCTCGCACCAAGGAGCAAATCCTTATATCGCGGCAGATTTATCTGAAATAACATTAACGGGCACAGCCTCGCGAGTACTAATTTGTAGACCGCACAGAACTGTCCTGCTTAAGAGTCGAACTAATAACATCCGAATGGCATTTATTTTGTTTTTATCCGTCAACCGGAGATGTCTTCAACAGCTGTGCCTGGACTATAATAAGTAAGCGCTGAAGGCTCTTACCAGTAATGACGTATGGCACGAAACCGTGGTCCTTGAATATGGGCCCCTAAACAAGCTCAAAGTTGCTTAGCATGCTATTCGGATTTTCGTATTTCAGATTCTCTGCGAGTTAGAATTTGGAATACGGCAATCCGTAGAAAAACGGGCGTAACCGACATAGCACAACCACATCGCTCGACGAATCGACAACCGCTGGGGATGAAAGGTTCTTGAGTGGTGAGCACGGATCCGACGCCTTCCCACTAGGTGGACCGACGACCTGGTGAAAGTTTCTGGGCGTCGCTGGATACAGGCGGCACAGGAACGCACTTTGTAGCGAAACATGGAGGCCAACTGACAGCGATAGGCCGAGTAATAATGATAAGGCCTCTTATCCCGGAAACTCGAATGGGCGAAACATTAATTTATAGTTCGTGCTATAATTAGCTTCTTGATTAATTTTAATATATCATATTTAAATGCTAATGGTATCATATCTATCTTACCATAAGAGGCTTAGCATATAGAGCACTAATCGCAATATAACTTTGTCCGCGTACTGATAGAAATATTAGGCTTGAAAATCAGTGGGATTTCATATCTATTAGCACATTTATCTGTTCAAATAGACCGCCGCAAGAATACTAAATTGTGTGATTGTTTCCAAAGATTTCTTGTTAACTTTAAAATGTTTATTTGGTGTGCAGTTCTATTGTGTTATCAGTTTCTCAATTGCGATAATTGTAATAAAATGATGTTTTTACATTTTCGTTTGATCAGTGTATTCTTTGAACCGTTAAATGTGAAATTAGATGTTTGATAAATATTTTTGGTAAGATTGTTTAAATAATTGTAATTAGGCCCCCTTACATTGGTTGTATTAAAGTCCAGGGGGTTAGATAACATGATAAGACTGATTATTTTTTGCTTTCTAATTCCTAGTGTGCTCTCACCATCATCGAAGCATAAACCAAAAAAATTATTAATGCGGTGAGGTAAAAGGTCATGAGATTTAAGTCTGTAAATATGTTTTTGTGCTTAGATCTACATTGAAACGGTTAATGAAGGTGATTTTTGCAATTAAGTTTCAACTTTCGCAGAAAATCGACGTCTGAGTAGTAGCGATTTGTTACTGCGCTTCGTTCGGTGAGCGAGAGCCGGAAACCCAATTTTCTGAGGGTGTTTGCGTATGGAGGGTTTTGGTGGTGCCCTTGGTATCACCGAGCCTCAATGCACGCATTCACACTCCCTTTACTTTCTTCGCGGAAGGCAACGGCCTTGTAAAGGTCCATGAGCGGCAGCAACACTTACCATCAGGTGTACAGTTTACTCGTTTGCAATAAAAAAAAAAACTAAGAAATACAATTAACGTGACCGCCAAGGGAGGCTACATAACCATAATTTAATCTCAACGTACTCAATTTTGATTATACGAGAATAAATAATATTTTTGATTATCCTGTGCGAGTTTCATTTATCCCATAGTAAGTCATAGGTATACATACTAATAAGCCCTATAATGTTTTCTAAGATTTGTCATGTATTTTTTTAATAAAGCTTCAATAATAATGTGGAGGCCTAGACCGGATTATCCATAAGGCGGACTAGGCACTAGGGGCCCCGAGCATGCACCAAGATAAAATTTTCATCAAATTATTTTTTGGAAATTTGTATATTCCCTCAACTACTACTTCCTTTTTTATTGCTGTTGTTGGCAGAGACAACAGCAATAGGTAAGTGAATGTGCGATCCACAAATTGTTGTTTAAGAACGGACTAAGGTCCGGATGTAGTTTTGTGTTCGTTAATTATATGTTTGTGAAGTCCCCTGCAATACAAGGATTATTTCCTTATTTTATAGTGAATTATCTATGATTATTTCCTTCGTGCAGGGCAGTCTTTAAAAATATATATATTCACGCTTACATGAACTTACAAATAAATCCATCACGCTATCGTATTAGCCATTAAAATATACCAAGAGAGGCCTTCCCAAGTAGAATACTAGAATCGCCACGCTTAGCAGGCAGGTCTGCGATATAACGCGTTATAAATGGCCATTTACACTAACGCCACTTAAATTTTAGATAAAACCTCCCACGGGCCTACTGTGGACGGCACCCGTCGAATTACTTGCGACGAGGACACGGCGCAGCATACGCTCGAGGCCCGCGCCGCTTGGGCAGCGCAGCACCGTCGCAATCATCGGTGCCAACCTGGTCGGCAGCGTCGGGAACTGGGACGCGGTCGCAGCCTTCTGCGAGGCATGATCTCGCAGAAGGAGGCGGCGGATCGCCTGCGTGAGGAGCGCAGCCTCGATGAGACGATCCGCCGCTGGCGACTGGGGCGGCGTAGGCGCGAATACCTGCGCCTCATGCCGCCCTAGCAGAGGCCGCGGGTGACGCTTACGCCCCTGTTGCCCCAGACGGAGTGGTGCAAGGAGCGCGCTGACCGCAACCCACCCCCAAAAAAAAAACCCGTCGAATTATACCGCCATTGGAGACTATATGCCTAAATCACACGCGATTTGAACACTATTAACGCGAAAAACAGTAAATAAAAAAGAATATCGACAATATTTTATTGAAATAACAATACTTTTTATAACATACATATATTGTAGACCATCGCAAATCAATACGATACTATTTTGTACGCTAACCATAAACACAGTAAATTTGTAAAAAAAAAATAAGCACAAAAACTAATGCTAATAAGACACTTTATTTTTGACAAAAATACATCCTTTTTAAAAAAAAGGTAACAAAAAAAACATTGTGATGCTTTGGGTTTTATATTTTAAATTAAATTATGCGAGTGCGTTACACAAATATTTGGGGGGTAGCGGCTTAAAACCTTGGCTATTAAGTTCGATGTTTGAAGTCGATATAGAAGCTTGTAAATACCCACATTTTGTAAATATACTCTTTAATTACGCATTACCGTATTTTATGATGGAATTAACTTCTGAATCGAATATTTTAAATGCTTTTAATGCCAAGGTTTCAGGTAGCGTACACGCGGTGTTTAAATCTACTTGTGTTTCAGAACTGTGTTCCGCAATTTGTCGACATTAGCACCGGAGAACTCTTCCAGTTTCTTGCCAGACTTGACAAATACGAAGGTGGGCATGGAATTGATGCCGTACTCGCCGGCAATATCTTCACATTCATCGACATCAACCTGCAAAGATGAAAAGAAAATTAAGCTACATAATTATAAAACCGTCAAAGACGACTAAGGGATATAATATGCAGATAACACTGAGAAGGAAAACTCTGAATGAAACCCTATACTGACACGTTTGACTAGCGCGATATAGTAGGTCAAATTAACTCCCACAGTGGAGGAGGCTCGAGCCCAACAGTGGAATGGAACAAAATAAATAAAAAATTAAATGGGTAGTTTAAAAAAAAAACAAAACCCCCTTTTATGGACAACCGAATTAAAAAATACGATGTAGAAAATAGGTTATTTTTAATTGCAAACGAGCAAGCAGCACGCGTAATGGTTAATACTGTCGCATATGGAACCCCTTGCGATACCAGATGCACAAGCCAGGCCGCTGTTTACCGTGAAGAAAGTGTTCCTATTAAACCACGTTTAAAGAAGCATAGCGTTATCACGCCACGGATATAAAAAAGAAATCGGCCAAGTGCGAGTCGGACTCGCGCACGAAGGGTTCCATACCATTGACTAGGTAAACAAGTGCCTCCCTATTGCCATTATCGATATTGAGCAAAAAATTCAAGTTTGTTGTATGGGAGCCCCCCTCAAATATTTATTTTATTTTTAGTATTTGTTGTTATAGCGACAATAGAAATACATCATCTGTGAAAGTTCTTGAGATACAGCCTGGTGACAGACAGACGGACGGACAGCTAAGTCTCAGTAATAGGGTCGGGACGTCATTGCCCGTTGGGCAGACCGGCTGGAGAGGCCTCGATACGGTGTTTGGACCGTGGAGGCCTTCCGGCCGGTGCTGATGCAGTGGTTAGAAAGGCGGCACGGGGTGCTCTCCTTCCGACTCGTGCAGGTCTTGACGGGGCATGGATGCTTCGGCAAGTACCTGTACAGGGTCGCTAGGAGGGAGAGAACTCCGTCCTGCCACCACTGCGATTGCGACGAGGACACGGCGCAGCACACGCTCGAGGTCTGTGCCGCTTGGGCAGAGCCGCGTCGTGAACTCGTCGCAATCATCGGTGCAGACCTGACGCTGCCGATCATCGCTAGGGAGATGCTCGGCAGCATCAGGAATTGGGACGCGGTCGCAGCCTTCTGCGAGGCAGTTATCTCGCAGAAGGAGGCGGCGGGTCGCGAGCGCGAGGAGCACAGCCTCGATGATGCGACCCGCCGTCGGCGACTGGGGCGGCGCAGGCGGGAGTACCTGCGTGCAATGCCGCCCTAGCCGAGGCCGCGGGTGACGTGACCGGGGATTAGTCCGTCACCCGCCGAGAGGCCGACCGCGTGAGGAAAGACCGACGTCCTCCCCGAGGGGGGGACGTCGGTCGATGGGAGGGTACCCCGGGTAGAGGGTATTTCGTCGGGCTGACCACTGATGACAAGTAACCCTGCTTCAGTGGTCGGCCCAGCGACGAGGGCGACGTGGTGTTCGGGTGGGTTGCGGGAGTTGTGGGCTTGAGCCCCTCTGTCGCCCCGGACGGAGTGGTGCGTAGGCGCGCCGACCGCAGCCCACACAAAAAAAAAAAAAAAAGTCTCAGTAATAGGGTCCCGTTTTTACCCTTTGGGTACGGAACCCTCAAAAACCCTAATCCTGTAAAGATAATGGGACAAACTCTTTAAATGATTGCATTACCATAGGTCCTTGGAAAGGGTGAAGTTTCAAATTAATCCAACGTTTAAAAAGGGGATGAAAATCAAGGTCATAAATTCTACATATAAACAAAATTAACATAAGCGTATCTATTCAAATAAATAAAATTGCAGTTTGTATGTTTGTGTCTGTTTGTAATGTCAAAATACTGGGCCTTTTCATGCTCACACGGTTATTTGCACGACATCCATGCCTAAAATACAGTTTAAAACATTTTAGTCCGTTTGTTTGTTTGAGGTAATCTTTAAAATGGCTGGACCGATTTTGACATTTTACTACCAGGTATTTATATTTTATCCCGGTATTCCCACAGGACAACGAACTATGTGGGTAAGGCGATGAAAATTTCGGTTGCTAAATATAATATTTTACCGGGAGAATTGCTGCATGCCATTATCCTCACCGAAATTTTAACGACTTCCACAGGAAAGAATTGACAAATTGTGTTTCTAATTTCTCAACAGACGGCAGTAGGATAAGAGTTACCTAAACTGTTCTTTATTACCTATTGAATTCACAATTTCCTGTAAGCATAAGACATGTTTTCTATAAAAATATACAAGGTCTGTTGGTAATACCAATCGAAAATATATGACGCATAAATTTATTTATGCAAATAGTTTTACTGTTTGGCAACAAAACCTGTAATGATTCATTCGAATAATACCTAGATAAAATTACTACTTAGTGTTCTAGGAAATGTGATTCTGATATGCATTCTATAAATATAATGGCTGGCTAATCATGCATTGCTTTGTCGTGTGATGATCGAATAAGAATATAATTCACCACGGTTGAAGGTGTTATAGATAAAATAAGGATTTATCACAAAACTGGAACTGTGTTAAGGATTTTATCCCTTTTACCTCAAATGAGTTTCGAGATTTTTTTATTGCTGCGATTTATTATGAGTTCAAGAACATATACAATTTTTTTCGTGTGGTGACGGAGTAAGAACACAATTCACCAAACCATTTCTTACCCGTAGGTGTCTTAAAAGCGACTAAGGGATATGATACGCAAATTTTATATATATGCAAAAGGAAAATTCGTACTATAACCCTGTTCCAACCCGTCTGACTAACGTGGTGTAGTAGGTCAATTTATCTGCTTATGTGAAGGAGGCTCGAGCCCAGCAGTAGAACACACAAGCTGTGACGGGCCGACCACTGATGACAAGTAACCCTGCTCCGGTGGTCGGCCCAACGACGAAGGCGACGTGGTGTGCGGGTGTTGCGTGTTTACGCCCCTCTGTGGCCGCGGACGGAGTGGTGCGAGGAGCGCGCCGACCGCAGCCCACCCCCAAAAAAAAAAGCTGTGACGACAAGAAGTCAAGTTTTATGCCCATATCCATGAAAAGTCAAAGTTATAAAAACATCATTTTTCACCCCGAAATTATAATTCCATTCTAGTGCCATTAACTGATTTTAAGTTCACCTTCAGCTTTCGTTTCAAGAAATAGTCCAAAAACTGCCAAAATCCGCAGGAAAAAGCATAAACCTCGTATTTTTGTCCGGTCTGAGACTTTAAACAATCGCATTCTCATTCATATACGACCGGTCTAAAGAGGCAGTAATACTTAACTTGAAGAATAAATTAAAACGCATTACATTTGATGAGCACTTGAATATATTAAGTGTACCGTCCTCGAGCGGCTTAACGAGGTTTACGTACAGATATTATAGGTTACGCAACTCATGCGCTGTGAGTTGGAGCAATGACCAGCAATTTATACGCTATGCGACAAAACAATGCTGAATGATTTAAGCCAATCTCTTACTATCGATCGATGAGAAATTATTTAAGTTTAGACCGATTCATAGGTAGGGATGCAAATAACGAAAGCAAGAACATCGATGCATCTATACATCGACGTTTCAGAACAAACATGTTATCTGTATATTTTTAATCGTATTTTTCGATAGCCACAGACAAGGAAAGAGGCGGTTGAATTGCATTCTTACTCGGGTCATTTATAGGTCATTAGTTACCCGACCGCTATTTCCCGTTCCCATTTTGTTCGCGATAGCTACTATCTGCATAAAAACCACAATAGTCCTGAGGTGAAGCGTGGTACCTCAATGATTAAATATGCGGTTTGTATTTGATTTTTGAATGCCCGATACTTCAAACACTACAGCGTTCATAATTACGGGACATCTTAGTCCGCCCGTAACCATGAACGCTAGAAAAGTTTGAATATCAAAAATCCAATACAAAGGCGATAAAATCCGTAAAAATGTTATTTATAACGTGCAATACTCGCATAAACATCAGAGATCGTTATATGTGGTTTGTTTTTCGTAATTTTACATGAGAAAAACATAACAATATAAGCGTCAACCTCGATCACAGCCCACATTACGGATAAGTTATCAGTAAACAAATATTAAATATGATAATGTAACTTGATTTAATATTGAAGTAGATGTTATTAAACGCTCATTACTAAGCTTTAATGCGTTAAATGTAATTGTACATTTGAGTTAACACGGTTTAGAATCTTCGGTCGCGATTTATTCATCTTTTACGCCTATCTAAGCTGCTACTGTGCTATGCTGGTCAAACATGTTGGTATAGAATTTATTTTCAGATTTCCTTCTCTTGCATTAATATCCCTTAGTAGTTTTTTACGACATCCACGTGCAAGGTATGTAGTGGTGGATTGTGTTCTTATTCAGTCACCACGCGATCTTTTTCGTTAAGAAAGTCCTTCGTAATTATCATGTCACATAAGTCCCACTGTTGGGCTCGGGCCTCGAGTATGGGGATTGACCTAATATACGTAGCTAGTCAGACGTGTTGGCATAGGGTTTTATGTCGAATTTTCATTCTCTTGCACAGATGTTATCTGCATATCATATTAAAATTAGAAATAAGGCCATATTATAAAAAAAAAACTAACATGATTAGGAAATTCAAAGTTTTCCTAAGGAACCTTATATTCATCAATTATGATTCTTTGCGAGTCCTACAAAAGACCCCCATTATCCCACCTTCGTAGGTATTATCATCATTATCATTTCAGCCTATCGCCGTCCACTGCTGGAAGTAGGGCTCCCTCATGTTACGCCACAAAGTGCGGTTTTGTGCCGCCTGCATCCAACGACGCCCAGCTACTTTAACAAGGTCGTCGGACCACCAAGTGGTGGCGTCCTACATTGCGTCGTCCGATACGTGGTCGCCACTCGAGAACCTTTCTTCCCCGGCGGTTGTCGGTTCGTCGAGCGATGTGGCCTGCCCATTGCCACTTCAACGTGCTAATTCTTCGTGCTATGTCGGTTACACCCGTTCTTCTGCGTTCTTCATTGGTATGTCTATGCGTAACAGTTTAGCAATGGCCTGGGTAGTTTGAAGCTTGTATGGACGAATAAAAAAAATTGTGAGTGTTGTAATAAAAGAAAATACCTTAAGGACGACAATGGAATCGGCCAATTCTACTGCCAACTCATCCAATTTAGGTCCAATCATCTTGCATGGGCCACACCAGGTAGCCATGAAGTCTAGCACCACCAACTTTTCGCCAGCTTCAGTCAGCCTGGTCTTCAGATCATCGGAATCCTTGATGTGGATAGACATGTTGACTGCAAAAGAAGTAATTAAATTTAGTACATTATGATACAAATTTATTGCCAGTACAAAAAAAAAATATTCTATATGAAAAAAATATACATATATTGTTTTTGTCAGGCATTATTAAACAATAAATTTTTAGTAATTATTATTTTATGACAATTTATTAATTTAATCCTAATAAATCTAGTATACCAATTTTATACGGTGGGCTTTTGTCAACGCGACGACCGTTCGGTCCGGGGTGACCGAAGAGCGGAACGCGGCCTTATTACCCGGGTCCCCATTCGCTATTGGGCCTACCACCTGTACCGAGTCCCTTGTTTACCGTGGCCAGCCCGGCAAGATACCCTTTCCAGTACCGTCTCTACCTAACTCCCCTCCCGTGACGTCAATCGCCCTCAAGCGGTCAGGCTCTCTGCGGGTGACGGATTATTCCCCAGTCCAGTCACCGACGCCCTCGGCTAGGGAAATCATCACAATCTAAAGCTGGAACTCGTTTCTTAACCGAGATATTTAGTTTAGAATTCAATAACACCAACTTCTTATAACAATCACAAAGATAAACAGATTAGCCGTTCGTTAAATTCGGATTTAGTTCATAACTGACGTATGGTTTACTTAGAAACCGTTGCAATAGAGGTATGAAATTTCAACTCGTATTATAACTAGGGATATTATGGACTAACTTCTGCTTGCGACTTCGTCCGCGTGATAGATACTTTGGGCTAACGCTAACTTTAACCTAAGACTTTTTACGTAGAAGGTGAAAATAGGTATTTTTAATAATACGATTCTGTCACACATGATTTTTGAGAAATTTTAGCCCTTTACGCAGCGGACGCTCTCAAAGGAAAGAAAAACCCGATTTTGAAACATTCTTCATTGGTGCTCCGCTCCTGTTGGTCTTAGCGTGATTATATAGGCAAAGCTTCCTTCATATATGGGCTATCTAACACTGAAAGAATTTTTCAAATCGGTCCAGTAGTTCCTGAGATTAGTAATAATTGGGCATAAAAACATTTAAAATAATACTAAATATTGACCAAGTGTCGATCGGAATCACGCAAAAAATATCAAGCATAATTCGTAATTTAAATATTTTAATTACGCATTCAACAAAGGTTTTATACGTTCTAGAAAAGTAAGTTGAAACCTGCACTTCCTCGGGACTTCGATTACTTAGCACTTGTTGGCTTTTTAAATACTATGCTTACTATCTATACCAATAAATAAAATTGGAGTGTCTGTTTGTAATGTCAAAATAATAGGCTTTTTTCATGCTCACACGGTTATTTGCACTAAACACATGCCTAAAAATCATTTTATATTTTTTTGTCTGTCTGTCTGTTTGTTCCGGGTAATCTTCAAAACTTCTTTCACCAATGGAAAGCTATAATATCAGCGCGTAAACTAGGCTATATTTTATCCTGGTATTCCCACGGGAACTACGCCGGTACGACGACTAAAACCGAAGCGAGGGCGGGTTGCTAGTTGATTATAAAACAACTAAAGTCTATATTAAAAGTATCACATATTTGGCAATCCTGTTTTGCTGACGGTCCAACGTCCTTAGAAGTAGTATCCGCCATTTTAGATTCGTTTATTTGCCCGGGCTATACCTACATATTACTTACTAGCAACCCGCCCTCGCTTCGCTCGGTTTCAGTCGTCTTTCCTGCGTAGTTCCCGTTCCAGTGGGAATACCAGAATAAAATATAGCCTAGTTTACGCCCTGATATTATAGCTTTCCATTGGTGAAAGAATTTTTGAAATCGGTCCAGCCGTTTTGAAGATTACCCGGAACAAACAGACAGACAAAAAAATTTTAGGCATAAGTATAATGTAAATAACCGTGTGAGCACGAAAAAAGCCTATTATTTTGACATTACAAACAGACACTCCCAATTTTATTTATTGGTATAGATGTCAATCTAAAGAAAGAATTCAAGTTCTATATTCAAATCGAAAAACAGGCTACATTAAACGTCGGACTCTTAAAAAATCATGTTAGTCTATTCATATTAATCTATACCTTTTTGTGTGGAAATCCCGCCCGAACCGACAGAAATACTAAGTCCCGCTCCATAACCTACCTTATTACCACTCCATAGCCAAATAGGCTGACCACCGGTTATATTCGATAGGTATATCATTATACCTAGCAAATACTTACCTATGTAGGTAGTTGTTTAGGTACAATAGCAGCGTAATAATATCGATATCACCTTGGTTTGCCATCTAACTCCACGGTCATTTGAACAATAATTACGTATTCACGCTTAGATAATTACGATTAGATATTCTATACATTTATCGTCAATAATTATTTAGATAGTAACATAACGCCAAAACAAAATCACTTACCGCGAAAAAAAGACTAAAAATAATATCACAGTTCAAAAATCAAAGACTAAGGCACTAAATTATAATGCCTATCAACAGACGAACACACTCAGCGCTTGCCGGCGAATGACTAGAGAATTTCGTATTCGGTCAACAGACAGAATGCTAAACACTATCAATTAATGATTATAGTAATATTTCATTCCTTCCATCTCGTTCGCGACTTAATAATTCGTGTGCAAATATTAGTTTCTCGCTCTTTCCTGTTCAACTAAGTGGTATAGAACAAGGATGGAAAGGCCTATTGTGTTGTATTATAGCGTTTGCCGCAGTCATACTAGTGACGTCACTCATTTTTTTATCAATGACTCACAAGACGTCCTTCACAAATAGCGTGTCATGGTGCCAATGTTGCGAAATATTACGAGGAATTAGCGATGGTTAATATAACGAATATAGAGTATTCGATTTCGAAATATGAGCATTATTATTTAGAAAAAGTTATCTTCTTTTTAGCTATTATACGACTTTCTATTACCCCTTTTTTTTTTCTTTATGGGTGGGCTTATGGTAAGCGCACGCGCGGTCCTGTCCGTCCGGGGCGATGAAAGGACGGCGCGCGGGCCCATAACCCACCCGTACCCACGTCACCTCGTTGTTGGGCCAACCACCGGAGCAGATGTAACTTGTCATCAGTGGTCGGCCCGACGGAACTTTCTATTACCCCTAAAATTTAATTGTAAAAATTTCAGTTAAGATCTGCTGTATTGTATGAATTAGCATCTTGGGCTATAAAAACGACTAGTAAGAGATGACTGCATTTAGCAGAGATTAGAACGTTCCAGTGGGTGTACGGAATAACAAGATTATATAAAACTAGCAACCCGCCCTCGCTTCGCTTCGGTTTCAGTTGCCTTACCGCGTAGTGCCCGTTCCCGTGGGAATATCGGGATATAACATAGTCTATGTTACTCCCTGATATTATAGCTTTCCATTGGTGAAGGAATTTTTGAAATCGGTTGAAGCGTGAAAGCGTTAACAAACATACTTTCACATTTATAATATTAGTAAGGATAAAGGAATAAATGAGAGGAATTTTGTTCGGGTTTAAAGCACTCGGCGCTCACCCATAGTCCGGGTTATAAAGCTGTCAAAGCCATCTGCGGTTAACAGCTATAGTCGCACAAATAAAATAAAGAGGAAGTTTGAAGTGAACCCCTAAAGTGTTTATAATAAATTAATAGCAACATTGTGAGGAAAATTTTAAATGTAAACGTTGAAGGATTTAGCAGTATAAAAAAGAAGATGGCTGGATTAGAACACAAATAGAATGAGAATCATCACAGAAATGACATTTGATAGGGTTGTGAGGAAGAATAGGACATATTCCATGGGCCCAAAAAAATGGGGTAAGAGCAGAATTAATATAAAAAAAGAGCAGAATTAAGATAATGATGGTGATAATCTTTGTAGTAGACAGAAGTAGAACATACGTATTAAAACGTATTAAAAATTTCGCTGCAAATTGATCATCCTCCATTAAGGACCAATCGTAGTCATCAGGCAAACTTCTTAAACTGCCAGTAATAATATTTTCTTAACGGAAAACCACAATAACGATTTTATTGTGTAATAAAACTAGTTTTACAGCATTCCATGCGACGATAAATAGAAATAGTGGCTTAGATGGTAAAGCGAACCAGCTTCGAGTTTTGGATTACATTTTATTATGTCAAAATGTCTTGGAAGGACAGTTTTCCTGTGAGCATAAAAAAATACGTAAACAATTTTTAATATTATATTAGCCTTGTAAACACCAGAAATCATAAACTTTAAATATGTTTTACTAAGAAAATTATTAATAAATAATAATTTAAAATAAATTTTACTATATAATATTACCTCGTATTACTCTATTATTATGAATACATTAGTCGCTAGCAAATTGTCGCGTTATTACCGGCGTAGTTCCCATTTCTTTCTTTTTTTTTTTGTCATAATAGTTCCCATTCCTGCGAGAATATTGGGGAAAATATAGGCCATGTTACTCGCTGATATCTAAGTTAGATTCATTGGTTAAAGAATTTTTTAAATGAGTAAAATATTCATAGTTATAAAACCCGCGCCGGTAACAGCCCAGTTCCTGTTTCCACGGGAACACCGGGATATAATATAGATTTGCCTAGATGATTTTACTTTTGGCTTTTAAATGCTCGTTATGATTTACAAATATTTTCTTGGATCGTTAATTAATAATCTACATGCGTTAATAATAGGATTTGCAACCAATTTTTCCTTCCCTATTTCTATCTAATCAATATTATAAATGCGAATATGAGTTTTCTTAGTACGCTTAAACGCCTAAACCTAATCGATTTTTTTTACTAATGGAAAGCTACATTATCAGCGAGTAACAGTTGCCGTGTGGTGACGGAGTAAGAATACAATTCACCACTCCCTCTCTTCCCCGTGGGTGTCGTAAAAGCCGACTAAGGGATATGATGTGCATATAACACCTAGGCAAGAGAAGGAAAATTAGAAATAAAACCTTATGCCAACACGTCTGATCAGCGTGGTATAGTAGGTAAATTTTCCTCCCATATTGGAGGAGGCCCGAGCCCAACAGTGGGACATGACTGACTACCTGCTGCTGTGTTTCCCGAGCGCTATGACATGTCCTTCTTTAAACGAGGTTTAAGAAGAGTATTTTCTTCACGATAGGCAACGGCCTGGCTGTACTTCTGGTATTGCAAAGGTCCATGTGCGGCAGCATCACTTACCATCAGGTGTTGCTTGCTCGTTTGCCACCGTTGGCAATTAAAAAAAAAACGCATTTGGGTTGAGATGATGATGATGATGAACATTTTTATTCTACTCTCATACATTGTAAGAATCAGTTTTACGACCGGCCGCCTGCCTGACCTCAACCCTCCTTGATATAAATAATATATAATCGATCGATAAATCTGTAGTCATATTTTACGACACCTATGATCCTTGTAAAGGTTGGTAGTATTCGTAGCCTCCACCGCACAACATAAGTGGATGAACGGCTGATATTTTAAAAACAATACTTCAATATACTTACTTATACGTACTTATCTAGAAGACCATAGAGTATAATAACATAGACTAAAGTTACAAGATGATCTCATAACGCCAAGGATATCATAAGCAATACAAGTCCTCATAATTTGCTGCATCTTTACAATAGTAGGCTTTATTTTTATGCCAGTAAAGTATAAATTACAATAGTAATTGTGTTTAAGGAAATCAACTAATAGATTAAAAGGAATGCTCATTCTAATTGGATGAATCATTAATCTGTGAACAGAATACATTGCTCTGTGTTGCAAAGTGATATGACTTTCCTTGTTTTTTTGACTCGGGCAAAACAAATGAATAATACTGTGTAATTCAGTCATATAGTTTAATATCATTAGCCAATTTAAAACCCATCGCCGGGCTCCGTTCTCCTCTACAATGGGAAAGAACTTGACCCACCTATATATTACGCTGGTCATACGTTAGGTTTTATAGTTTTTCTTCTTTTGCATCCAAATTATATGCATACCATATTCCTTAACAGTCTTTTAAATAAACGTTAGATATAGATTTCCTTTTTTTTGTGCTAGGTTATGGTTTGGACACACTTTGCCCTAGGGATGTGAAAAATAATCGATTATCAAAATATTAAAAAACGATTATTAATCGATTTTTTACTATTCGAAATTTATCGATTATTCACAGCCAGATTGCCTACAAAAAAAGGTCATCACGATTGTATTATAGTATATTGGAAAAACAAAAGTCACATTTTCTAAAAAAAAAAAAGGTCATCACAATTCTGTTGGGTAAAAAAATCGATTATTTTATAATCGATTTATTTATAAAACAAAAAATCGATTATTTAAAAATCAATTATTTTCTCTCCAGGTCACATCCCTACCTTGCCAGTTGCTTCCGGGGCGCCGAAATGGTAACGTGCGACCCCATAACCAAAAGTATTACATCTCATCGTAGCTGGGCTGACCACTGGTACTAATGGCTTGACTTCGGTGGCATATTATCATCATTTCAGCTCATATACGCGTCCCACCGTTGGGCTCGAGCCTCCTCTAATAGGAGGGAATTTGACCTTACAATACCATGCCGGTCGGACATGTTGGTATAGAGTTTTCTTTCCCTTAGTCGTCTTTCACGACAATCACGGGCAAGATAGGGAGTGGTGAATTGTATTCTTACTCCGTCACGACTTCCCGAATAGGATGATAATGCCATAAAAGCCACACTTGCCGATCACGATTTGATAACGTTTTAATAGCGCGGCTGCGTGCTTCCTCAGTGATCACTTCGTTTTACAATTTCAATCTATACCAATAAATAAAATTGGAGTGTCTGTTTGTAATGTCAAAATAATGGACTTTTTTCATGCTCACACGGTTATTTGCACTATACATATACCTAAAATACACTTTATATTTTTTTTGTCTCTCTGTCTGTTTGTTCCGGGTAATCTTCAAACCGGCTGGACCGATTTCAAAAATTCTTTCACCAACGGAAAGCTATAATATCAGGGAGTAACCTAGGCTATATTTTATCCCGGTATTCTCACGGGAACGGGAACTACGCAGGAAAGACTGAAACCGAAGCGAAGGCGGGTTGCTAGTGGGATATAAATGAATTAACTATCGAATTCTTACGCCATTACCATAGCTGAAAGACAGCTTACAAGGTCACACATTAAAATACAATATCGATCGCACCATTACGCATATTATCGTATGTAAATAAAATATGTCTAGATAAACATTTCTATTTTATTCCATCTGGGGCAGGCAAACAGCACACCCGATGGTAAGTGACACTGCCGCTAATGGACCTTTCCTAGGCCGCTGCATTCCGTGAAAGACATCACCAAAACCCACCACACGCAAATACCCTCAGAAAGTGAGGTATCAGGCTCTCTCTCACCGAAGTGCAGTAACAAATTTCTACTACTCAGACGTCCATTTTAGTGTGATACTACCCCGGATGGATCGACCTGCGGCTATAGACAAACAACTGTCGACAATGTACTCCTACCAGATAAGAATTACAAATTATGATATTTAACTTTTTTTTTAATCTCGATTCTATAAGTACAAGAATTTTTTATTAATTTAATTTTTTTTTTATTTAAGACAACACCCTGCACTAAGGAAATAATCCTTGTATTGCGGGGGACTTTACAAACATATAATTAACGGACACAAATTACATCCAGACTCAGAACAACAATTTGTGGATCGCACAAAGTGTTGTCCCGCGTGGGATTCGTACCCCCGACACTGGCGCTGTAGGTCGCTTTCTTAACCACTACGCCATCTGTGCAGTCATTATAATTTAATTTATTCGTATGGTGATTGGAATAAGAACACCATGGTCACCGTCCCTTCCTTTACCAAGGGTGACCATAAAATACTACTAAAGGATATAAATACGCGTATAACATTGTAAATAAAACTACTTTTACGGATTATATCGCGTTTGTATTTGATTTATGATTGCCCGACGTTTCGAACACTTTGCAGCATTCATGGTCACGGGCGGACTAAGGTGTCTCACGTCCAACAAGTAATCGTTATTACAGACATTTACAATTATCTACCCGATACAGAAAATAGTTTCCAGGAAACTAGTTTTATTTACAATGTGTAGTGCTCGCGTAAACATCAGATATCATTACGCGTATAACATTTATGCAAGGAAGGAAAACACGAAAGAAAACCTCATAATGGTATAGTAAGGTCAATTTCCTTCTTATTGTGGAGGAAATTTCTTACTTCTTCACCACACGGAAAAACACAGGTAAAAATTAAGGTAAAATATATACAGAAATATAAGTTAGGCATAATTACTAAGTAACAAATTAGATCACGAGTTCAATGTTCACATATACCTAAAGCGACCATATTTTTAATGCTTAAATGGGACGTTTCAATAACGGTCCCGTTAGTTTTTCTATCAACGAGACACTTGCAGAAATAGGTGAAAATATAAATTTTTATTCGGTGACGAATGTCGTACAAGACGTCTAAGGGATATAATACGCATATAACATCAATGCAAGAGAAGGAAAACTCGAAATAAAACCCGACCTGTTCGACCAGTATGGTATAGTAAGCTCAGTTTCTCTCCCATTGTGGAGACTCGAGCCTAGCAGTGTGACGTATATGAGCTGTGACGATGAAATTACATAAAATCTAAAAAAAGTAAAGCCCTCGTAACAATTACACGCGGTTGAAGTAAAACTTTTTATACTTTGCGACAGATGATAAAAATATTAAAAAAAAAAATATATATTATTAAATATATCAAAGACGCCAATTTACAGATCCCTACAATTAACGCAATTAGGTATTAAAATAATTTTATTATTACTATAAAATCAATGCATAAAGATTTCTATTGTTTACGCGAGTATTACACATAAATAAAATTATTTTTACGAATTTTATCGCGTTTGTATTTGATTTTTGATTGACCGACGCTTCGAACACTTTTCAGTAATAATGATGACTTGTTGGTCTTAGTCTTAGTGAGCCCGTAACCACTAACGCTGTTTGATTAAAAATTATAAACAAACTAGCTGACCCGACAGACGTCATGTCTTAACTATGAATACGAATTGGTAAAATTAATAAAATAAAATATCCAATAGCAACAATTTGGTGTCAAATTTAATAGATTTCCACGTTATAATTAAATGCAGTTCGCTAAGGGTTAAAAGCAACATTTCCATGCTGTTGATTACAATTCAATCGATTCCTTTTAGCTTAATTCTGCGTTTTATGTGCTCTTACATGTCTTTAACTTGCAGCATTGCGTATTCTGCGACTTAGTTTATACGTTTGATTGCTGGCATTTTTAAAAACAATCTACTAAAATTAATAAATATTCTATTATATTCTTTTTACGCATTCTGCCAATAGCTGACATTTATTTCAAACGACTGGGCTATGTCAAACAACTGATAATCATGTAAAATTAATATTGTTGTTTTCTTAAATTTCCTAATGTTCTGCTCAACTTTCTTATTTTTTTTCTTTCATAAGATCCTTCTCCGGACAATAATAAACACAATGAAAAAAGAATAGGCGTGACGACAGTATAAAAGAATCGATGAATTAATGATTTTAAGGGCAAATACATATCAAAAAAATTTAATACGCTACTTTAGATTTATCTAAATAATTGAGATTATTAAGATTTTTAATAAATTAAATCATTAAAATAGTGCATTCGGCCATTTTGGCTGAAACACCAATCACAGTGTATTACGTCACATTAAGGTAAACTACTCTGTTTGTTGTTCTCAGTACTACTGATTATGCATTTGGATTGATTTTTTATTTGTTTACGTGTGATTTACTGACTCCACTCGATTATTACAATGGAACCAAGCTTTGTTAAAGCAAACAGCTCAAATTTGATGTATTGTCGGCTGGTGGCAGACTATTTGGAGGGGCGCAGCGTCCTCTACGCCAACCGAGTAGGGGACGTTGTGCGAACGCCCATGACGTGCGGTGTTCCACAGGGGTCGGTCCTCAAACCCACCCTGTGGAACATTGGCTACCACTGGGCGTTGCGGGCATGCCTTCCACCTGGGCTGGGCGTGATTTGTTACGCCGATGACACGCTCGTCATAGCCCGCGGTGGGACGCTACAAGAGGCGGTAAGCCTGGCGACCTCAGGCACCGAAGAGGTCGTCAGGCGGATCGAGGCACTGGGGTTGAGGGTGGCTCTGGACAAGACGGAGGCCCTCTTGTTCCATGGGCCCCGTATGGACCCTCCCATCGGCGTCTCGATCACGGTCAATTCGGTTGGGATCAGCATCCAGGCCCATATGAAGTACTTGGGCCTGGTGCTCGACAGGCGATGGTGGTTTCGGGAGCATTTCCGCAAGCTCGTTCCGCGGCTCGTCGGCGTGGCGTCCGCCCTACAATGGCTGATGCCGAGCGCGGCATGTCGACAGCTGTACGCGGGGGTCATCCGGTCGATGGCCCTCTACGGCGCACCGGTGTCGGTGTGGGCGGGATCCATGGCCGCCCGACTTAGGGCCCTTCTGTGGCGTCCACAAAAGGTCATGGCGGTCAGTATCATCCGCGGGTACCGCACGGTGGCGACGGAGGCGGCATGCCTGTTGGCCGGGACTCCCCCGTGGGACCTGGAGGCGGAAATGCTCGCCGACTCGTATCGGTGGGAGTCCGGGGTGCGCGGGGGGGGCGGTGTTGTTTCCCTGAGGGAGCTCACCGCCTGGCGCGTCGACGCCCGCCGAGACGTCATCGCCCGTTGGGCAGACCGGCTGGAGAGGCCTCGATACGGTGTTTGTTCCGTGGAGGCCTTCCGGCCGGTGCTGATGCAGTGGTTGGAAAGGCGGCACGGGGTGCTCTCCTTCCGACTCGTACAGGTCTTGACGGGGCATGGATGCTTCGGCAAGTACCTGTACAGGGTCGCTAGGAGGGAGAGAACTCCGTCCTGCCACCACTGCGATTGCGACGAGGACACGGCGCAGCATACGCTCGAGGTCTGTGCCGCTTGGGCAGAGCCGCGTCGTGAACTCGTCGCAATCATCGGTGCCAACCTGACGCTGCCGACCATCGCTAGGGAGATGCTCGGCAGCATCAGGAATTGGGACGTTGTCGCAGCCTTCTGCGAGGCAGTTATCTCGCAGAAGGAGGCGGCGGGTCGCGTGCGCGAGAAGCACAGCCTCGATGATGCGACCCGCTGCCGGCGACTGGGACGGCGCAGGCGGGATTACTTGCGTGCAATGCCGCCCTAGCCGAGGCCGCGGTGACGTGACCGGGGATTAGTCCGTCACCCGCCGAGAGTCCGACCGCGTGAGGAAAGACCGACGTCCTCCGCGAGGGGGGAACGTCAGTCGATGGGAGGGTGCCCCGGGTAGGGGGTATTCCGTCGGGCTGACAAGTAACCCTGCTCCAGTGGTCGGTCCAACGACGAAGGCGACGTGGTGTTCGGGTGGGTTGCGGGTGTTGCATGCTTGAGCCCCTCTGTCGCCCCGGACGGAGTGGTGCGGAGGCGCGACAACCGCAGCCCACCCCCAAACAAAAAAAAAAAAGGATTGATGTATTGATGTTGGGCGATTTCCTCGCTACAAATAAAGAATTTTGCTCGCCTGAGTTTAGAAACGTAAAAACTTCTTTGAAAGTAAATTTTTGTTTATCTTTACTACCATGTTTCTAGTAACCTAATCTCTAGTACCAACTTAGATATAATTTAACTCGTTTTGAACTGATGTGAGTTTATTTTATTTTCATAACTTAATTTTACATTAAACTTGTCATTGTTTATTCTTGAGGTTAGCTCCTTCACAGCTTTGCGAGCTTTAACCACTTTTATTATTTTCTTGTTAGGAACATGTACAAATACTTTGTTGGGGGTTTTTATTGATGTATTTTTGCACTGAGGTACTGCACACCACTTATAAACTTTGGAATTCATTTTTATCACAAGAATTAAATTAATGTTTTGCTTACTTTCTTCGCTACACATAGACACAAGGACGTGGTTACCTTAACGTGACGTAACAGCCGACGCCATGACACCGGCGAGCTGTTTTCGCGCTATATTTAAAAAATATTGGAAAAATTGTTTTAAACTTCTTTAAACATAAATTTATTACCGAAATATAGGTTTTTTCGTAAATAGTAAGTGTGTGCCCACATTACGGAAAAGGGTTTCAAAATCTTTCGTCACGCCTATTATCGAAATTGTTCCATCCGTTCACGCGTGATGCGATGACCAAGGGAAATAGAAATTAATTTTTATATAGATATAGACAACCCTTGTCCTCATACTGTAGTTAAACTACTACAGTAACTACACATAATATTAAAGTACGCCGACTTCCGTCCCGAAAAAAGAGCCGAATTATTCCTTAGGCGCAGTTTAAGAAGTTATATTTCCATACGGATACCGCAAGTCTTACAAGAATAGGTAAAACTATGATCTTATGATCATTTATGCCGTTTGCTAAACTGATACATTTTATACGGTTCAGGACAACGGAACAGACAATCGAAAATGGGACTGTCCCGCTCAAAACGGGATGTATGGTCACGTTACATATACCTGCCATTACTATTAATTATCACTCTAATTACCCTAGCTCTTATCTGCTAACCTATATATTAGACAAGGTATGTCATTGTATAATTACTTTAGTGTCTTGCACTGTTACATTGAATAATTATTTATTTTTAGATTTTTTCCTACGCTTACACACAATTGCCGAGCTGGATTCCAAATTGCATCCTTCTAGGTCATCTGGAAGTAGGTTAGATTTAGGTACTATATGCCATATTATCTATTTTTCCATGCATCCGGGAGCGCCTGGAGAAGGTGTGGCTGGAGGTTGACCACTTCGTGGCCTAATTTTTAACTGGCCATGGCAACTTTAAAAGTAAATTATTTTCTTTTAAACTCGTACCATCACGAGTATGAACAATCAGCACATCACATTCTCTGGGAGTGCGATCTCTGGCGAAACGGGCGTAACCTTATGTTAAACAGTTTGCAAGTCACCTGTGGGGTAGTATACTATACGGACCTTGTAGCAACTCGAGAAAATTTCCATGCGTTCATGCGTTTCTGCCATACTTACTGTAACAATCAATCTTAACGCTCACATATAGGCCCCGTTAAGCTCTTCCGTATCTGTGGTGCCGTACTGTTGCGCTATCGTAGCTGTACACCTTTTTACTTATTGGCTGACTAGTCATTTTGTTTTCCTGTCTCCCGCTTTGCCTAGGAGGGAAGTGGAATCTCTCTTTCCAACTCCTCCTCTTTAATCTTTTCTAATTAAATTTGTTGCGGGTCCCAAGACAAGTAAAATCATATCTCGGGACTGCCTGAGGGTCAAACCTCGGTGTCATTTATGGAGACCATTGTGGATCCTGGCTTACAGGAGTTACAATGGTGGGAATGTGTGGTGGGATTAGTCCCATAAAAAAAAATCCCTTCCTCTTCTTAAAAAAACGAACACCATAAGAAGAAAGATTAAAAAGAGAAGATTTTACACGGCGGTCCCCTTATCTACATTTGATGTGGATTTTTGCAATATCAGGGGTTTACATAGCAAACTCGACGCCGTCCACCATCGTCTCGAGACAGCGCGGCCTGCCCTGCTCTTTTTAACAGAGACGCAGATAGGTGCCCGGATGACATTTCGTACCTAAATTACCCCGGTTACGAGTTGGAGCACACCTTCCTTCATAAAGTCGAGGTGTGCGTATTCATTCGGGGCGATATCTGTTGTCGCCGCCTCCGGGCCCTCGAACATAGTGACCTATCAATTCTATGGTTGCGCGTAGACTATGGAGGGCTTACCCGCATCTACGTGTGCCTCTACAGGTCCCATGGCAGTGATCCAGGGTCAATTCAGTTATTTGAGAACGTCCAATGGGGGATTGACAAAATATTGGAGCAGTGTCCATCAGCGGAGGTGGTGGTTCTTGGAGACTTCAACGCATAAAGTTCATCATAAAGAATGGTTGGGGTCTCGAACCACTGACCACCAGCGTCGACGTCTCTACAATATAGTCTCGGCCTATGGTCTCTCACAACTGGTGACACAGCCCACCCGTGTCTCAGATATTGAGGGCCAACGAGTCTTCGTTACTGGATCTTTTGCTGACTAGACATCAGCACGGATACACTCCACTTGGGTCTTCCGATCACTGCTTGGTCCGTAGCAGAGCCCCTGTTGCGTGGCCTAGTCGCTCTTCGGCAACTGGCACTCACAGAGTCTGGTAATATAAGTCAGCGGCTTTGCTTCGCCTCTGGGGACCCTGGCGTATGTGCGGTTGATGTTGTTGCCGAAACGGTTATTACGGGGATGGAATTATTCATCTCCAATAGCAAAATAGGCGTTAGCGGTCGCAGCCAACCCTGGTTTAATAAAACTTGCAGGAAGGCTGCACGCCAAAAGCAGTCTACATACCCACTACATATCAGGCTTGGAATAGGGCGGAAAAATGTCAGGACCCGAACGCTAGTGAAGAGGAAATTCAATGCCGCTTCTAGATCTAGTAAGAAAGCTATTGCCAGAGCTAAGGCGGAACATGTTGCCAGAATTGGCGAGCGATTGCAAAGCTATCCCGCCAGGAGTCATGCATTCTGGCCACTCGCCAAAGCCGCCCAAGGCAACTTCTGCTAGCCCAATCTCACACCACTACAGAAAAACGATGGTAGTCTAGTCCACAGCGTAAAGGAGAAGGCCGATCTTTTAGGTCAATTCTTCGCCTGTAACGACTTTGGATGCCGGAGCTGCCACACCTCAGTTCGTCGAGCGATGTGGCCTGCCCATTGCCACTTCAGCGTGCTATGTCGGTTGCACCCGTTCTTCTGCGAAATGCCGTATTTCGGATTCTATCTCGCAGAGAAATCCCGAGCATAGCCCGTTTCATAGCACGCTGGGCGACTTTGAGCCTTGTTATGAGGCCTATATTTAGAGACCACGTTTCTGTGCCGTAAGTCATCACTAGTAACAGCCACTGGTCGTAGACCTGTTTTTTTTTTGTTATTTTGTTTTTAATTTCTATTTATTTATTAAATCAACCTATCCGTAGAATAAAATTACATCTGCATAATCATTACTTCAGAGAAGTACTATGTAAAATTTGTCAATCACAAAATCAGCAATATAATTTTTCTTGTTTTGTATAGGATTGATTCATTTCCTAATATTAGTTCTTTTTATATATAGATCAGATTAGCTTTTTAACTACAATAAAAACGATCTGGTATCATAATCAGATATAACAAGGTTGAAATAGAGTTTCTTGAATATAGTAATTTTAATAGATATTTTTATTGTAAACGCCAAAAGCGCTTTAGATTATGACAGCAAAAATAATGTAAGGCGCCATAAATAATACTATATATTTTTTTTAAATTATATATGTAAATGTCTAAAAATTATTAATGTATATGGAAATTTAACTTACTAGAACATTTCTGTTAAAATATTTAAAAAAAACCTGTAAAATTTTAGTTTTGTCGATTACGATAAAATGACGGTAAAGGCTCGATATCTTAACATACTTCATATTTTTATCTGTATCGCAATAGAAGAAGAGAATACAATACACCACCCCGTCTTACCAGAGGGTGACTGTGAAAACGTCTAAGGAACTCAAAAAGATCACTGCAAGAGCAGGAAAGCTCGATTTAAACCCTATACTAACATATCTAACCAGTGCAATATACTAGGTCAATTTTCCATTAATTGTGGAAGAAGATCCATCCCAGAAATGGGACTTATGATGATGACTTTTTATTTTTACTTTAAGATAATATTTTACGCACACAAGCTTCAAAGAAAACAGATTAATGTGAATCTTTTCTGGTGCTTGAAATTAAAAAAAAGAAAATAATTCTGAATTAATTTAAAAAAAATTTTTGTCTGTCTGTTTGTTCCGGGTAATCTTCAAAACGGCTGGACCGATTTCAAAAATTCTTTCACCAATGGGAAGCTATAATATCAGGGCGTAAACTAGGCTATATTTTATCCCGGTATTCCCACGGGAACTACGCGGGTAAAACGACTATAACCTATAGCCGAAGCGAGGGTGGGTTGCTAGTCATAATATACAACTGCAATATACATAATTATCCTTAATTCGTCCAAAAAAGCTATCAAGTAATGTAGTTTGGCTAGTAAAGGAAAAAATAATGAAAACTAAATACTATCTTAAGCTTTGTGCAATCCACAAATTGTTGTTCCATGTTTGTTGTGTCCATTAAAAATGTTTGTAAAGTCCCCTGCAATACAAAGTTTATTTCTTTAGTGCAATGTGTTGTCTTTAAATAAAAAAAAAAGCAAAATATACATTGGGCCTGAATATTTTTTTGCTAGTCCTTAACTCCTTATACATATATTAAACCTACACTATCTGTTTTTCATAAATTTGACATGTGTGGGTATTAACTGCTATGAATATGATTAAAAATCAATAATTGTATCCAGACTGGCTTTCTGCTTAGAAAGCATTTTCTCAATTGGAAAAGACATTTGCTATATTAATTTTTAATTCAAAAAGGTTTCTTTAGTAACACAATGGTTAGTTAGTGACAAATTATTAACATATACCCAGTGTTGGCTAATACAAAACCATGACAACTTGAATGACCTATTTCTGTAATAATCGTTGAGGTAGAGCTGCACAGTGTAATGACATAAATTATAGGCTGTGACTGGAACATACCTTTGCCATTTTTTATATTTATGCTATACCTAGATAAATACTATATTTCCTATTTAGGACAAATTAAATATAAAATTTCAAGTCTATATCAAATTATATATAAACGTTGAATGATGTCACTTTATTAATAAATACAGTGAGACAGCGACGCTAAGAAATTATAGAGCATAAAATTATTTTTCAAATGAATGTGGGGTACCTACCTATAAATCTTTTGTATTTTCTAATAAGATCTTTAGTTAAGATATTCACACAGAACTCAAAGTAGCGGCTTAACAACGCAATAAACACTAAATATTAGACGTAGGTAACAAAAAATCAATCTAATTGCCTCGAAAGTACAAGGTCATTTGCAACTTACATAGAGAGCGTAATAACACAATAAAATTAACGTGAATGAGTCTGTAGCTGATTAAAAGTTAGCAAATTGTGCAAAATAGGAAGATTACTTACCGGTAATCGATGTAATAAAAGTTTTGCCGGTGAAACACGCGGTGATAAACGACCAGAACAATTCCGCAAGCAGAATGGAATGAGTGAATGAGAACAGGAATGAACATAAAGAAATTATAATAGAGTGACGATGGAACAAAATGATAGGTATGAACTACATCGAATAAGAAGAATGTTATAATTCGATTATGTTTTACGAATGTGAGGACAAAGAAAAGTGCACGATCTCCTGGTATTTGAAAAATATCCATTAAATGTGTTAAATTAGAGAGGCAGTACAGTAATATTAGGGTGAATTTCACAGAAGGCACCAAAAGTTATTGAAATAAAATGACAGTAGTAGGATAAAGAAATTAAATAAAATAGGGCATAAGTGGCACTCTAAATATTTTCAAAACTTTTTACTTTGACGCTAATAAGAGATCGTTCTGCTTATAATAATTATAGAGGCTAAAAACCAAAAATAATACAATTCACAAAAAAGTAATGCATGCAGGTATCACAGGACTATGATTTTCTGCTGATTTTGTTTTCGCTGAATTCGAATCAAGGCTAGGGGTCAAACTGCTGATGATCTGGTTCACCACAAATATATACGCTTATCTGATTATTTATTATATATAAATGTATTACAAAATTCTAAAACAGGTCATGGTTTCATTATACAAATATACATATCAAAGCGTGGCGTTAACGCCACACCAACGAACAGGTACACCCTTGCCTATAGATATTTCACATCAATTAGGGTCCAGAACATGTAATAGATAGAGCTGCTTACGTCATTACTCTCACTGCGAATAGGTGCTGGAGGTGCGTAGTTCCAAATTATAATAGTTAGTAATAGGACACTTGTTCATCGTCGGAACGATGTCGCTCCAATCAGAGTTGAAAAATGAAATATCAGGTAGGCTGAAAAGTTCGTAGGCTAGCTTAAAATTTTTTTTTTTTTTGATAGATTTTGTATTTATTATTCAATATACTTTCTTTCAAGGGTGATACAACGATTATAGCGGTCATACAACTGTTCGATGCCATTTTTATAATACGATTTGTCTTTAGCCTCAAAATAGGCTTCGGTTTCGGCGATTACCTTTTTATCGGAGTAAAATTTACGTCCAGCGGTAAATTTACGTACACAGGTTCAGAATCGATCGTAGAGTCACCCGGTAACGGCCAGTATGCCTACTCTGGAAATCCATTCTAATTTCTAATCCGATTCAATTCCAATCTCACCAAACTCATATTTGGTACTCTTGAACAAAATCGAGAATGAATTCTTCGCATTTGGCGCTGTTATTTTCACCAAATGTGTCGTATTTTCTTATTTTAAATTAATAACGTTATCGAACTCGATTACTACAAAGGCGCTTTCTTGCAATTGTGCAACATCAACGATTTTAAACCACGTCAAAATCGCGTCGGGAGTAGCAAATATTTGATTTAATCGACGAGAGTCGAATTCATTTAGTTCAAAAATATTCCACCTAATTTGTTTCCAATCGTGCGCTAGTGTCGTTTTCAAGAGTACCAAATTTCCTCAAATTCGAGCTGCGATTGGATTTAGGATTCGAATCGAGATTCAAGAGTAGGCACACAGGTTTTGACGAACCGAGCAAGAACGAATATATAGTATTCTATTAGGTATGCAATTATGACTCACAATACGACTATATTATTAAGACGACTATTGGTTTATTAAATTTTAATTAAATAATTTAATTTTAACTTAAGATCTTTTTAAACACAATTCTATGCTTGCTAAGTATGAAGGTAAATAAACTAAAGATTTTAGAATAAAAGAAAATACAAATAAGTAATAATAATAAAATCTTAAAAGAATTTAGGTTTAAGAATATACAAATTGCCTACTCGGCTGCAGTAACAAGACCGAATAAAGTTTGAGAATAGAGAACAAGTTAAAACAAACTATAAATAAAGCTTTGGTTTTATCATCATCTTGTTCGTATATGTCACACTGCCGGTCTCGACCCTTCTACAAGTCCTCCATAATAGGAGGGACCATACTGGTCAAATGGATTGATATAAGGTTTTATTGAGTTTTTCCTTTCTTACTTTGATTTAACATAATATATGTGGTGAATATTTTATCCTCAAAGCCTAAATTAAATATTCACATTGAGCTTAATTGCAAGCCATTTAATTTTATTTCGAAATGTAATTTGTAATTGGGTGTCGTCTATCGAAGGACGCTTGGGTTTTTAAGACGTATATAATGATGCTATCAAAATGCATCCGGCAAAGTGGAAGATACGAGGTAATTAAGAAATTTACATATTAACAAACATTCAAGATTAGGACAAAAACATAACCTTGGCAGTGGAGTAAAAATAATAGTGAAAGAGCATCATTTTTAAACATTGCATCAACTAGTACTCAACCATTTGAACTATTTCGATCACTATTCGAGAATCAGTTCATCTGTAACCATAACTTTTATTGATGACATTTAAATTTTATTCATTTTGTGATTTTGTGGAATAGAAGGTAAAGCTAGTTTGTCTGTGGTCTTCAACTCTTCACCGTCTTTTTAGATTATTTTCTAACGGAAATTTATTGTTCATATATATTAGCAGAGAGAAATCAGACGAAAATGTCCGCAAATATTACGGAGATTGGCACGCAAAAGGTGAAAGCTGTAGCTACCGGCGAGGTAATATTATAGTTTTACTGTTTTTTTCCACAAGTGGTTTACTCAGTGTATTTGTTTGAATTGAACTTTATTTTTAAACTAATATAAATATTTAATCCAAAATTCGTGTGACCTGTAATTCTATGTTTGTAATTATCACTAACAAGACAAATAACCGGCTAGAATGGAATCTGCAGTTACCCACTATTATTCATATATAAACTGATTTGATTTCGCCTTAATGTAACAGTAACCAAAGGCAAATATATATTTCGGGTTGTCGATATAATTCCCTCTGCTGGGCATTCAAACTTGGAGGGCAAATCTATAGATCACGAAAAAGACAAAATTTCCAATTAGAATTTTTCACAAGCGGGATTGGTAGCTTCTCGATAAGCCTTCGATGTCGACTTCGTGAGATGAGAAACTTTTATGTAAATTCTAATACTTAATACTTAATAATACTAAATAGTTACTCTAATACTTAATAGTTTCAAGTATAAAACCTTACACTCATCTATGCCCCAATAAATATGTTAAAGATTAAAAACAAGCTTCTCTAAGTTAAGGATAACACCAGAATTGGTACTTGCCAGGTGATTCCAGCTGGTGGCTAAACCAAGAAAATAATTGAATTGCCTGAATAAATTTTAAATTTTTCAGAAAATTGCCATCAATGATATTCCTAGTTTAGCTGATTTGCATGGGTCATATAATCTTGGCTCATAATGTCCTACTGTAGGACTCGAGCATTCTCCAAAATGGGTGGGAAATTGACCTTACATGCTAGATAGGTAGGTGTAGGGTTTTGTTTCAAGCTTTTCTTTTCTTGCATAGATGTTATATGCATATCCCATAGTCATTTTTACAACATCCATGGGCATATCTTGGATGTTGTAACGGAGTGGTGAATTCTATTACTATTCCGTCACCATACTTATGGTAAATAATGGCCACCTATTGTTTCCTTTATCATAATTGCTTTATATTAGTGAAAAAAAAGCTTTTAAATATGTCTATGTGTGCTCTTAAGACTATTGTAATTTTTGTGCTTTACAATTACCTACATGAGAATCAAACTCATGACAGATAGGAGATATTATTTAGATCTATGCAGTCTTAAATTGGAAAGGAATTCTCCTTGAAATCGACAGCAGTGTCCCGGTCCAATTGTCAGACCATTCTCGAATCTCCTTAAACAGACACAAAAAATTTCATCAACTTTGGTCCAGCCATTTAGGAGTTCAGTGACGTACACACATACACAAGAAATATATATATAAGGATATACATTATCATTATCTCATTCTACTGTTAGGCTTGGGTCTTCTCCATTATGATAGAAAATTTGAATTATTATACCATTCTGATCAGATGTGTTGGCATAGGGTTTCATATTGAGTTTGCCTTCTCTTGCCTCAATGTTATATGCATATTATATCCCTTGGTCTCTTTTTACACCCACGGGCTAGAGAGGTGGTGTATTGTTATCTTACCCAGTCACCGCATGGAAATATATTGGACAGACTGCACAGATGACATAGTGGTTAAATTTTTGACCAACAGTGCCAGTGTTGAGGGTTCAAATCTCATGCAGGACAACACTGTGGCCGATTCACAAATTGTTATTCCGAGTCTACCTATAAGTCATGGTCCCCCTCAACACAAGGATTATTTGTTTAGCATAGGGTTGTCCTTATTAAAAAAAAAATATGCATATGTAAGATATTTAATTATCCATGTGGTGATGGAGTAAGAATACAATTCACCTATCCCTTTCTTGCCCGTGGGTGTCCTAAAATACGATTAAGGGATAATATGCATTTAACACCTGTGCAAGAGAAGGAAAACTCGAAATGAAACCCTATACCAACCTGTCTGACCAGCATGGTATAGTAAGGTTAATTTCCCTCCTACTATGGAGGTGGCTCGTGCCCAGCAGTGGGACGTATGTGAGCTGAAATGATGATGATGCAGTTATTTAAAAATGCAAGTATCTTATGTGTGTTGTTGGTGAGAGTACAAAAGGACATTTCTTATCTGTTTATTTATAGAAAAGCAATAGGTTATCTGTGGCAAATGATGAACAGTTTTGTTTAAAAAATAACAATGAGGTAATGTTTACATGAAAGTTGCGTATCTTTGAATGATTTTTTTTTATCTTGTGGCTGCAAGACAACAGCTGAATAAATATTTATAAGTTTTGTTCTTTGTGTAATTTCAAAGCCAGTATTTTATGGCAATACAGTTTTTATATGCAAAATGTTTCTTGTGTGTAGATGGAGTAATAAAAGAAATAAAAAAAATTACCACACTCTTGCCCGTGGGTGTCATAAAAGACGACTAAGAGATTATTGCCAAAAATATTTTTGTCAGAGAAAGTAAACATTAAATAAACCCTTATGCCAGTATGTCTGACCAACCTAGTATAATAGTCTTGAAAATTTTTATTTTTTTTTTATATGTATCTATTTTAAAACTTTATTAATAATAATATTGATATTTAGTGCTGTGTGGTAGCGGCTTCGAATACTACCAACCCTTGCTTTTTGACGTCACACGCGTTTGGATTTGTTCGGGAGCTGTCGGCGTGTTTTCGTCACTGGATTCAAAAAAATATTTTTATTTTGATATAACTTTTGAATAGGCGTGACGAAAGATTTTGAAACCCTTTTCCGTAATGTGGGCACACACTTCCTATTTACGAAAAAACCTATATTTCGGTAATAAATTTATGTTTAAAGAAGTTTAAAACAATTTTTCTAATATTTTTTAAATATTGCGCGAAAACAGCTCGCCGGTGTCATGGCGTCGGCTGTTACGTCACGTTAAGGTAAACACGTCCTTGTGTCTATGTGTAGCGAAGAAAGTAAGCAAAACATTAAATTAATTCTTGTGATAAAAATGAATTCCAAAGTTTATAAGTGGTGTGCGGTACCTCAGTGCAAAAATACATCAATAAAAACCCCCAACAAAGTATTTGTACATGTTCCTAACAAGAAAATAATAAGAGTTAAGTGATTAAAGCTCGCAAAGCTGTGAGGGAGCTGACCTCAAGAATAAACAATGACAAGTTTAATGTAAAAATAAGCTATGAAAATAAAATAAAGTCCCATCAGTTCAAAACGAGTTAGATTATATCTAAGTTGGTACTAGAGATTAGGTTACTAGAAACATGGTAGTAAAGATAAACAAAAATTTACTTAAAAAAAAAATTTTACGTTTCTAAACTCAGGCGAGCAAAATTCTTTATTTGTAGCGAGGAAATCACCCAACATCAATACAGGCAAATCAATCCTGGGCAAATTTGAGCTGTTTGCTTTAACAAAGCTTGGTTCCATTGTAATAATCGAGTGGAGTCGATAAATCACACGTAAACAAATAAAAAATCAATCCAAATGCGTAATCAGTAGTACTGAGAACAAGAAACAGAGTAGTTTACCTTAAGGTGACGTAAAACATACACTGTGATTGGTGTTTCAGCTAAAATGGCCGAATGCAGTATTTTAATGATTTAATTTATTGAAAATCTTAATAATCTCAATTATTTAGATAAATCTAAAGTAGCGTATTAAATTTTTTTGATATCTATTTTCCCCTAAAATCATTAATGTATCGATTCTTTTATACTGTCGTCACGCCTATTATTGCGAAATATAAATAAAACAAATAGTTATGTTATAAAACTTAAATATGATCTTTCCATTTATTACAAAAAAAAAAAAAAAAATTAAAATACCCAATTGCCCCTTTATTTATTTATTTTTTTTTTTTATTTTTTTTATTTTTTTTTATTTTTTTTTTATTTACAAAATTATTTATCCCTCCCATTGCAGAGGAGAGCCAAGCATAAAGTGGGCCATGTATGAGCCGGCCATTTATCCATTAAAGCATTATTAAAATGCTATAGTAATTAGCATTTTTTTCATGGAAATGCAAGATCCATTTTATTAAGACAATGTTATTTTTTACTAGCAACCCGCCCTCGCTTCGCTTCGGTTTCAGTCGTCTTTCCTGAATAGTTCCCGTGAGAATACCGGGATAAAATATAGCCTAGTTTACGCCCTGATATTATAGCTTTCCATTGGTGAAAGAATTTTTGAAATCGGTCCAGCCGTTTTGAAGATTACCCGGAACAAACAGACAGACAGACAAAAAAAATATAAAGTGTATTTTAGGCATATGTATAGTGCAAATAAGCGTGTGAGCATGAAAAAAGCCTATTATTTTGACATTACAAACAGACACTCCAATTTTAATTATTGGTATAGATGAATCTCCACCGTTATCATCATCATCATCATTTCGGCTCATGTACGTCCCGCTGCTACTTTCGAACCTCCTCTACAATAGGAGAAGAATTTACCTTACTACACCATGCTGGTCAGATGGGTTGGTATAGGGTTTTAAGATTTCTTTCTCTTGCATTGATGTTATATGCGTATTATCCCTTCATCGTCTATTACGACATCCATGGGCAAGATACGGAGTGGTGTATTGTATTCTTACTCCATCACCACATGGAAAATCCCCACAGTAGATATAGTTGGCAGCACTTTATCTGGGATGAAAAGTGCCCTATAGGTTTAAAAATCAAAACTTAGGATTTTTAGTTACACATTTCAGGTGTGAAACAAATAAACATACTCATATTTATAATATTAAAATATATTTGTGTTAAAATTGTATTTCTAGTGTGTAATTATATACAAATATTAATGTTTATGTAATTATATACAAATACTAATGTTTTATGTATAACAATTATTATACAGGCTGATTCCAAACATTTATTCATTTAAATGTATAACTATATAGTTTTATAGTAATTTTTGAGTTTTATATATATGTCATCAGCCCACGTAAGTCCCACAATGGGAGAGAAATTGACCTACTATACTACACCAGTCAGTCATGTTGGTGTAAGGTTTTATTTTGAGTTTTCCTTCTCTTGCAAAGATATTATGTGTATATATTTCTTAATCGTCTTTTACGACACCCACGGGCAAGTGAGGGGGTGGTGAATTGTATTCGTATTCTATCACCACACAGAGGATATAATGTTATATACATACTAGCTAACCCAACAGACGTTGTTATGTTCAAATAAAATAAAAATAATTCTCCCTGAAATTGACAGCAGCGCCACCTACCGGGACCAATTGTGAATCTAAACCATTCTCGAATCCTCTTGAACACACAAATTTCATCAACATCAGTCCAGCCGTTTACGAGGAGTTCAGTGACATACACATGTACACAAGAAATATATATAAAGATATGAACAAAAACCCAAACATTTGTTTCTATCTATCCATTATTGACATTGAAACCATCCAACCAATGTGTCTGTAGTAGGTATATTATTACCTTTATACGCATTGTCAGTAATACAGAAAAGGCTAGGGTACCCTATTCATTCGTCAAGCAAAAAGTACTGTATGCAAGTGTTAGAAAATGAATTTTGAAAACCAACAAAAAACTTTTTCAAGCTATTTATTTGGTCACACATTATTGTTGGGCACAAAACATAAACAGAGAAAACATTTGTTCTACTGTACCATATTAAGCAGATAGAGTAACACAAGTCAAAGAAAATTAAAAATATGACCCTTTCCTATGGTGATTCGGATTATGAGTTCCCATATGATGACGGAGTAAGAATGCAATTCGTCATCCTCTATCTTACCCATGGGTCTCGTACAAGACGAGTAAGGGAATATGATATGCATATGACATCTGTGCCTGAATAAATAAAACCCATATACCAACCCATCTGACCAGCGTGATATAGTAGGTTAATTTCCATCATTTTGTAGAGGAGACTGGAGGCCAGCCGGGGGACGTGTTATGGTTGAGATGATGATGATTAATATTTTAAAATCACTCTGTATATGATATAGTTATTTAATTAAATTCATTTTTTCTCATATTTCTTTGTAACATAGAATATTTTAATAAATTTACACTATTTTGCATTGTTTTTAAATCTTTGTTTTGACGTGATAACTTCTTGTAACTCGATGAACGCCGGCTTCATGTATGAAAAAGCATGACTCATTGTTACGTTCCGTCTGAGCATATATCTCTAATCTAAATAAAAAAGTCATCCATGTGGTGACGGAGTAAGAATACAAATCACAACTCCCTATCTTGCCCGTGGATGTCATGAAAATATAAGAGGAGGACATCTCGAAATAAACCCTATATCAACCTGTCTGACCAGCATGGTATAGTAAGGTCAATTTCTTCTATTGTGGCGGAGGCTCGAGCCCAACAGTGGACATATATGAGCTGAAATGATTATGAAATAAAAAAGTATTTGAACTAACGAGTGCAATTAAATGTTAATTCTTCTTCGAAAAAAAATTTTTTTTCAAATAACTCGTTCTTTGTATCGTTCAAAATAATGATAATTCAGTGATAATAATTCAATTCAATTCATAAAAGTATGCAATTTGTCATCAATGTTTTTTATGACGTCATCACGTGCCGGGTCGGCCACGGAGGACAGCTGGGCTGGCCACGGAGGACAAGGAACTCTGTACCGGTGGTCAGCTCAATAGCGAAGGAGAGGAGGTACGATGGATTATGGGGCCGCGCTAGGGATGTGAAAAAATAATCGATTTTTATAATAATCGATTATTAATAGATTATTTTTTTGTAATCGATTATCAAAATAATAAAAATCGCTTTTTAATATTAAAATTAATCGATTATTTTACTGCCAAAAAAAGGTCATCACCATACTGCGTACAGTGTTTCATACTATATTAGAAAATAAAGCTCCCATTTCCTTAAAAAAAAAGTGAGCCGTCGCTTAGGACGCCTGGCAGATGTGAAACATCGAAACTATTTTTTACGAGTAGAGACATGGTATCGAATATAAAGTATCGATACTGAACTCACGAGTAGTATCGAAAGATAAGTAACGTACTGATTAAAGTATCGAGTACTTTTACTTACTTTATCTTTAGGTATCGAGTACTTTTCTTTCGATACCGATATTTTGGATTCGATACTTTACATTCGATACCGATACTTTGCATTCGATACTTTTAGTTAATAAGTACTTTTTGGCAGGTATCATCTCGAATAAATTATCCATTTTAAAATTGACTTTACGGCTCATATTTATGGTAACGTCATTTAGTACAAACGTAATTAACCTTCCAAAATATAGCTTGAAATCCTTTAATCCGTTCACAGACTTTCTTTTGCACGACAGGTGCGATTTATAAATCAAAAATAAATCAAAAAATCTATCGAGCTAACGACCAACTCTAAGCTAAAATATATTTTATAAAGAAATCTCTAAACCTGTAATGATAATAAGGCAAGCTGTTTAAATTATTTTAGCCTCATTGATTCTTGCTAAGTTTAGAAATCTTAAATGAAATCTGATTGTTCCAAGTGAGCCAAAATCCAATTCTTAAGGAGGCGGCGACATACAAACAAATATACAGCTGAAACTAATAAAAGCCTATAAAAAGTTATTTTTGCACAAAGTGTGCGATTTAGGAAACAAATAGCGGCATCTATCGAGCTTACGACCAACTCTCAGCTTCAATATATTTAATAAAGAAACCTTTAATCCTGTAATGTTAATAAGACAAACTATGTAAATTATTAGCATCATTGGTCCTTGCAATTTTTGAAATTGCAGAGTTTACAAATTTTAACTGAAATCTGACTGTTTAAAGTGAGTTAAAATCCAAATCCTAAGGACATTCGGTGACATACAAAGAAATAAATATATATACAGCTGAAACTAATAAAAGCCTATAAAAAACGGTTCTCCATTTTTCGTAACTGAAAGTAAACTAAATACCATACCTACTGGTGTATTTATATTATGAAGTTAGAGAATTATACATTAATTTATAAAACAAGTATATATGCATAACAGAACAGATTACAACAGGAACTAATATTAGCATAAAGTATTAATATCGCGATTTTGTACCAGAAAATGATGAATGATTTTTATTCAACAAACATTTATTTTCATTAGTATACATTATAGGTAACAATTTACTTTGAGTTCACTAGATGGCGTTGTACAGAATTTTAAATTGCACCATGGTTTCGTTACAAAAATGTAGATATGTTTCCAGATATTCATTTTATAGTTTATTAAAAGGGGACCGCGGGACGTGGCGTTTAATCGCCACGCGACGATCGCGTTCACCCTCGCCTATAGATGTTTCACATCAAAAAAACAGGTCATTATAATCCTGTTGGGAGAAAAATCGATTATTTTATAATCGATTATTTATTTTTAATTAATCGATTATTTTATAACCGATTTATTTTAAAGAACGAAAAATCGATTATTTAATTAATCGATTATTTTCCCTCCAAGTCACATCCCTAGGCCGCGCCGCCCTTTCGTCGCCCCGGACGGAGCGGACGGCGTGTGACCTGACCATAGCCAACCTAAAAAAAAAAAGTTATCACGTAAAATGATCGTCCGTAAACTGAATTTACAGACAACCAATTTTTTCTCCTTTCTATTTCAGGTAGTGGAACTTAAGAGCTTCTGGGAGAATCAGAGTGTTGCTATTATATTTTTCCGTCGCTGGGGTTGCATGTTATGCCGCCTTTGGGCTAAAGAGGTAAGGTTTCAATTCATTTATTATTAATTTATTGAATTTCGTGTGCTTTTTTGAATGACAACACCCCGAGATAATATATCCATAGGTCGCAGGTCTTTACAATAATTTTTTTTTATTACCAGCGGTGGCAAACGAGGAAATAGTACAGCTGATGCTAAGTGTTATTGCCGCTCGTGGATCTTTGCAAGGCCGCTGTCTACTGAGAATGTGTTCAGTGATATTTAAATCCACTACACGCAAACACCCTCAGAAAGTTGGGCTACCGGCTCCCTCGCGCACCGAACGAAGCGCAGCAACAAATTGCTACTACTCGGACTGCTTAGTGTGGTACTACCTCGGACGGACCGACCCGCGGCTGTAGGCAAACAAATGTCAAACAGTGTCGTCGTACCACTATCCACATCTAATTCGTTATCATTTACGCTCATATATATCCCACTATTCGGCTGGTTTCCTTATCAATGGAAGGGAAATTGACCAACTATACAACGCTGATCAGCTGAGTCTTGCATAGATGTTATCTGCATATATCCCTTAGTAGACCGACGACATTCACGAGCGAGAAATGGGGTTATAAACTGTATTCTTACTCCGTCACGGAAAAAAAATATAAATATAGAACATAAATTACACCGAACATAATTTTCCGTGGTGACGGAGTGAGAATACAATTTAGCACTCCCTATTTTGCCCGTGGATGTTGTAAAAGACGAATAACGGTCCATTCAAGACCTCGTCGCTGTGAGCGACAGCTAAGCGCGGGGGCGGCGAACGGTAAGATCAAAAGTATAAAAATGTTTAAAGCACGCCACGAGACGCCGCTCGTAGCGAAAACGCACGCGGTTTTATCCGGGCGAATCGCTACAGCGGCGCGCGGTACGGCGAGCGGCAGGTATAAAACCACTAGTGAATGAGTGCGACGCCACGAAACAGAACGCCGCGGACAGCGGTTTACCAGTGATTTACTCAGCGGCGTAGATAAAAAGAAAAAAATTTAGACGATTCTGTGGCGGTAATTGATACCGAGGCATTTATCACAGAAACTTTAAATCGACCTCCTAAATGGATGTTAAAACATCCTCAACACAAATATATAAACCTTCGTATAGGTCACGAAATTCGCCATTTAAATACAGATCTTTTAGTTCGTGCAGTCTTTCTCGCATATTAAGAAAAAATTTAAAAATGTACTGCTTTCTAAACAGAGAAGGGATAGTTTTAATAACGCCATGATTTTGAACACGTTTTGACTACCTAAATACGTCCACCGCGGCCGTTGCAACTAACCGCTGCTGAGGGTACGTGGCGTGCAAAACGCATCGCTTACCCATGCCGCCCCGCACCACTAAGGCCAAAGTCGTGACCAGGCCGTAAGGGGTATAATATGCACATAACATCTGTGAAAGAGAAGGAAAACGCGAAATGATACCCTATAGCGATATAGCTGACCAGCATGGTATAGGTCAAATTCTCTTCCATTGTGGAGGATGCCCAAGTTCAACAGTGGGACATATGTGGGCTGCGATATTGATGATGATGAAATGGGTGGGTTGTCAGAACAATGTGTAGTTCGCAAAAAGCTCACGAGCGGACCATGATTCGGTTCGCCCGTGACCATAAACGCTGCAAAATATTCGACATGTCGGGCAATCGAAAATCAAATGCAAACGCGATGATAATATCCGTAAAATAGTTTTATTTATAACTAGCTTATGCCCTCAACTTCGTCCGCGTAGAATAGTTACTTTGGTCTAATGCTAACTTTAACCCGCGACTTTACGTAGAAGGTGAAAATATTTTTAAATAATACAATTCTGTCACACATGGTTGTTTGCGAAACCTAACGGTTTATGTAGTGCACGCAGCGGAAGCTCTCAAAAGGATAAAAATCCCAATTCTGAAACATTCTTCATTGTTGCTCCGCTCCTATTGGTCTTAGCGTGATGATATATAGCCTATAGCCTTCCTCGATAAATGGGCTATCTAACACTAAGAATTTTTCAGTTTGGACCAGTAGTTCATGAGATTAGCGCGTTTAAAGAACAAACTTTCCGCTTATATATTAGTAACTAGCAACCCGCCCTCGCTTCGGTTTCAGTCGTCTTTCCTGAATAGTCCCCGTTCCCGTGGGAATACCGGGATAAAATATAGCCTAGTTTACGCCCTGATATTATAGCTTTCCATTGGTGAAAGAATTTTTGAAATCGGTCCAGCCGTTTTGAAGATTACCCAGAGCAAACAGACAGACAGACAGACAAAAAAATATAAAGTGTATTTTAGGCATATGTATAGTGCAAATAACCGTGTGAGCATGAAAAAAGCCTATTATTTTGACATTACAAACAAACACTCCAATTTTATTTATTATATAGTATACTAGCAACCCGCCCTCGCTTCACTTCGGTTTCAGTAGCTTTACCCGCGGCGTAGTTCCCGTTCCTGTGGGAATACCGGGATAAAATATAGCCTATGTTACTCCCTGATATTATAGCTTTCCATTGGTAAAAGAATTTTTGAAATCGGTTCGGTGGTTTAAGCGTGAAAGCGTTACAAACAAACAAACAAACATCCTTACTTTCGCAATTATAATATTAGTATGGATAGATGATGTAAGAGTTACCCGTCTAAATATTATCACAGTAAGTCGAAGATTTGTAATAAATTTAAGATTTTTATCATATTATCAGTTGAATATACAAGATATTGGTCATTTGAGTATACGTGTAGATAAAAATATGCGTAAAATATCGATATTTAGAAATAGATAATAAGTTTTCATAAGTAATAATCACTGATCAAGGACATTGCTCCCGGAGCTACTTTGATTCACCTCAAAGTTTTAATGACAGGAGTGGTTAACTGTATGTAACGTGACCATACGTCCCGTTATTAACGGGACAATACCGTTTTCAGGCTGTCTCTCTTTCTGTCCCCAGTCATAACAGAAATGTTTATTTTTTGTAGACTAAATGATCATTTGTTATACTGATACAGACGCTTTTAATACCTTGTATATTTGTTTCCTGTTATTTAGTTTTTAAAACATAGCGCTACAACAAGCAGGAGCTAAACAGAGTCTATCAATGGGTTAAAATCGGCCAAAATATGGTAACAATATATTTTCTGTGTGGTGACAGAGTAAGAATACTATTAACCACCCCATTTCTTGCCTGTGCATGTCGTAAAAGACGACTAAGGGCAGGTAAAATTAAAAATATGTATTGTATGTATGGAGCCAATATGAGGTTTATCTATACTCTATACCAGTGGTTCTCAAACTTTTTAAATGACGGAACCCTTTTGGGAAGCAAAATACTTGATGGAACCCTACAATAAAACAATTATTTTTATAAGTGTATTCTATATTAATCAGCATAATAAAAGTACAATGTATCAGTTACTAATTATTATTTACTTCACCACTTGGTAAGGACAATAATAGAAAACATTAAAAAAGAAAAAATCTAACTAGTGGGAGGTATGAAACTGTTTTTTATTTTTCATCAATTGCTTGATATCAGGTTTGATGGAAGAAAGTTGGAGTCTCATATCAGCTTCGGCGTCCAGTCTATTGCGATATTTTGTTTTCGTGGCTGCGTAGGTAGAGAATCCTGTTTCGCACAAATATGTAGTTGGGAACGGGAGAAGAATATCCAGAGCCATTTGGCCAAGCATTGCATATTCATCTTGGATTCTGCACGAAAAATCATTAAGAGGCGTCGTTTTGAACAATGACTCCATACTTGTGTCTGATGACATTTCTAAAAGAGATTCATATATCTCATTTGACATGTTTTCAGGCTTTTCCAAGTTGGGTAAAAAAGGATTATGAATCCAGGAGTTCACTTTAATTTTTGTATTGTGTTCTTCGGGAAAATACTTTTCAAAAGATGCGCGCATCGAACTGAGATATTGGACCAATTCTTCAAACACATTATCTTCAAACATTTCTGAGTCGTTTTCGCTAACAAACTCACTGAGTAACGTAAAACTTTCTATTTCTTTCTTACCAATGCAAATGATCCAAAAATCTAATTTTCTTTTAAAAGCAGTTATTTTATTATAGGCCTGAAACACTGTTGTCTGTTTACCTTGCAACGATAAATTTAATTCGTTAAGTTTTGAAAGATATCCGCCATAAAAGGCAATCGGAACAACCAAGTTTTATCATACAAACGGTCCTTCAAATTAAAAGAAGTATCTGCTGAAAGAAACATTTGTAACTCGGCTCTAAGTTCAAATAGCCTTGTTAAAGTTTTTCCCCGAGACAGCCATCGCACTTCTGTATGGAGCAGCAGTGTTTTATGTTTGCTGCCATAATCTTCACACAATAATGAGAACAATCGGGATTGTAGTGGTCGTGATTTGATAAAATTAATTATTTTTACCGCTTCATCCATAACTAATTTTAGATTAGACGGCATTTGCTTCATCGCAAGTGCTTGTCTATGCAGAATACAATGACTGGAACTACAATTAGGCGCTTTATTTTTCATTCGTGACACTGCTCCTGCTGTTTTACCTGTCATCGCCTTGGCCCCATCTGTACAAATGTCAATGCAATTGTTCCAACTGAGATTATGTTCTTCAAAAAATATATTTATTTTATTAAAAATTTCTTCCCCGGTAGTGTTTGTAAGCAGCGATGAACACATAAGCATGTCTTCTTCAAAAGAACTTTTATATGGATATCTCACAATAACCAGCAGGATAGCCAAACCAGCGACATCAGTCGACTCGTCCATTTGCAAAGCGAATCGTGTATTTTGTAGACGTGTAACTAGTTCTTGTTTGACGTAGCTTGCCAGATCATGGATTCGTCGTGAAACAGTATCGTTTGATAGCGGAACAGTAGAAAGATGCTTTGCAGATTTTTCATCAAGCATACATTTTGTTATGTCTAATACACATGGTTTTATTAATTTCTCAGCGATAGTGTGCGCTTCACCTGCTTGTGCAATGCGATAGCTAACTAAGTATGATGCCTCCGTGGCCTTTTCGTTGGTAGTTTGTGTTACATGCTTCATATTTTTTTGACTTTCTAATAACTGATCTTTTTTGCGAACAAAAAATTCTTTATTCTTGTCTTTAGTCTCGGGGTGTACGGTTTCTAAATGTCGACGCAATTTGGCAGGTGCCATGGAACTATTAGGAAGCAGTTTACTACAGAGCATGCAGAGAGGTGAGCCGTTGGAATCAACAAATCCGAAACTGATATAAGATTCATCATACTTCCTTTTTTTCGTCTTTGAAACCGTCGAGCTTAACGTCGTGGCACTCGTGGCATCATCTTCTGGATCGGTAATTGCTAAATTCTCCGCGCGCATTGCTTTTGAACATTCAGCGTCATTAGAAGATGTTGTTGGAACACGTTTAACACCTTTAAGCCAACGTTCCATTCTTCTTTATTTATAATGTTACAAGTCAGGATAGTGGGGTTTAAATAATGCACAATCGTTACTGCGTATAAGAGACTAAATTTAGAACCTACAGGGAAGAAATGTATAAAACTGAGACAACAGAATACAGCAGGCAGTAAAACAATGAACACTAGTTTCTCGCTAGCGAGCTTGTAAGTAGGTAGTAACTTATCGCTCCGAACGCTAATCATCAACTGACGATGCCAACGCGCGATCGCCGCTTTTATACTTAGTCCTAGACTCGATCTCAAATATTCTCGAAAATACTCGAGTCGGCACCTTTGATAAACAAAAAGCAAAAATAAAAACAGAAATTTAAAAATAGCGTTGTAAACAATATCGACTTTATCCTTTGAAGTTAGAGACGAAAGTCGCTAGTTGACAACTATAGCGTCTAATTCAGAGGCGGCTTTTATCAAAGAGACTGAGCGCTTACAAGTATACTACCCGCTCGTTTTAAGTTTGCCGCTGGCGATAGGTATGAGTGTATGACGTTCGAAATTTTTTATTTAATTGTAACAATAAAAATTGTGTACGTTAGATATTTGGGTAAAACTATGACACATTATAAGTTTTGTTGTCACGTGGGGGAGGGTACGCGCATTCCACAGACCGGCAAACTTAGAGCGAACGCGTTGTACAAGTATAAAATTGTTGAGACCAAACTTATGAGATATTGTACCAGCTAATGTAACACAAGCTTATACAAATACAAATAAATAAATAAATAACATTCATAGCGTTTTGTCTCCGCGCGGCCGCGGATTCCGCACAGCCGCGGAGCGACCAGAGAGAGGTGTTTTGATTTTTTTATTTCTAAATTCTTGCGGAACCCCGACAGAGGTATCACGGAACCCTAGGGTTCCGCGGAACACACTTAGAGTATAGCTGCTCTATACCAATAAATAAAATTGGAGTGTCTGTTTGTAATGTCAAAATAATAGGCTTTTTTCATGCTCACACGGTTATTTGCACTATACATATGCCTAAAATACACTTTATATTTTTTCGTCTGTCTGTCTGTTTGTTTGTTCCGGGTAATCTTCAAAACGGCTGGACCGATTTCAAAAATTCTTTCACCAATGGAAAGCTATAATATCAAGGAGTAACCTAGGCTATATTTTATCCCGGTATTCCCACGGGAACGGGCACTACGCAGGCACGACTGAAACCGAAGCGAAGCGAGGGCGGGTTGCTAGTATAAAGACTATATCGAGGGGTGAAAGGCTATTTGGTTTAAGCGACATCTAGGGTGATATTGAGTTATATACATATTCGGCATCAGCGAATTTTACTCCGTCGAATGATAGCGAATTCATTAAAATCAGAGCATTTTTTTTTCATACGCTGAAAAACGAGGGCTTAAGGCAATTTGTATTAAGCGACATTTATCTTTGTAACTAACGGTACGTTTTATTTAGTATTAGCATCAAGGATTCAATGTTTTTAATTGAATTTTAATTAAATTTACCCCATTTAAATAGCTCAAGTAGTTGTATGTTATGATTTTTTTTCTAAAATTTTAAACTTTAAATGCCTGTCCTGTAAAGTTACAAAAATGTCGCTTAAACCAAATAGCCTTTCACCCCTCGATATTTTTCACGTCAAACTGGGATGGTGATCATTATTTTTTGTGTCGAGACACAAATGCATTGGACCCCCGGTGATTCGACAAACGTTTTGCATGGCAGTGTCGGGCTATCGAATTTGTCGGATTATAGAGTACTGACTAAGACTCCTTATAGTCCGTGCTTTTTTAGAAAAGATTACCTTGTAATCCGACAGGTATGTTTACGTAATATACAATGAAAACTAAACTATGAACGTTAGGCCGTACCGCCATTAAGTCAAATTCAAACTAAACAATCAGAATCAAAACAAGCACAATAGTAGTGCCGCGTAAAAGTTGTAACCTGATGATATCTGATGTTTACGCGAGCACTACGCATTGTAAATAAAACTACTTTTACGGATTATATCGCGTTTGTATTTGATTTATGATTGCCCGACGTTTCGAACACTTTGCAGCATTCATGGTCACGGGCGGACTAAGGTCTCTCACGTCCAACAAGTAATCGTTATTACAGACATTTACAATTATCTACCCGATACAGAAAATAGTTAACTATTTTCTGTATCGGGTAGATAATTGTAAATGTCTGTAATAACGATTACTTGTTGGACGTGAGACACCTTAGTCCGCCCGTGACCATGAATGCTGCAAAGTGTTCGAAACGTCGGGCAATCATAAATCAAATACAAACGCGATGTAATCCGTAAAAGTAGTTTTATTTACAAAGTTGTAACCTGTTCAATCATGTGTAACTTATATTAGCAGAAATTGACAAAAAATATTCAATAATACTAGACATGCCGGATTACAAGGGGTGCCGGATTAGACAGGGGCTGGATTAGGGGGCGTTCATAAAATACCTGAGATGGTTAAGGGGGGGGGGGGAGGGGGTCGAGTCAAATCTCATCTAATCTTACGTTGGATAGAGGAGGGGTCTCGGCAAATATCACGCAAATTTTTTTCTGATTAGACAAAAAATATGTTAAATTTTTATTACATTTAGAATTAAACTCTCAGCAATATTGATTACTAGTCTTTTAACTAGTCGTAAATAAAAGCACGAAGAATTTTTTTTTCTTTTTACAATAACAATCCAACGCGTTTACGTAAGAAACCCACATTTTGAAAAATCTCACGACATCTCTCTCAGGGACAGAAATTTTAAAAAACACCTCACGTAATTTATGGACGCCCCCTTACTGCGAGTCCACTGTAGATAAAAAAAATAACTTAAAGCTAAAACAAACCAAAGGCACATGAAAACTCCTGCAGCGATAGGCTAAATGACCATTTATGTTCTGTTTGCAAAAACGGGTCAGTTTGTTACGGTTCTCGGGACAATGGGGCGATGGGACTATCCCGTCGAGTACGGGACGTATGGTCAAGTTAGTCAATGGTAAAATGCATATTTAATCACTTCGTCGTCTTTTATGGCACGGGCAAGATAGGGGATGGTGAATTGTATTCTTCCTCTGTCACCATACGGAGAATATTTACATTACCACTTACCCATTTACGGATCACCAGAAAAATGCGAAATTGCTTTTCCACTGTGGAGGAAACTTGTGTCCAAGATTATAAACAAGGTTTTTTTTTAGAAGAATGATTTTTGCTCTTGCATAATAACCTTTTTCGTTAGCAAATTCTAACTTCCGCATACTACTTTTTCATGTGATGACAGAGTAAGAATACAATTCACCACTCCCTATCTTGTCCGTGGATGTCGTCAAAGACGACTAAGAGATATAATACGCATATGATATCTGTTGAGAAGGAACACTCGAAATAAATACCCTATACCAACATGTTTAACCATCCTGGTATAGTAGGTCAATTTCCCTCCTATTTGGGAGGAGGTTCAAGCCCAGCAGTGGGACGTGTATGAGCTGAGACGATACTAACTTCTACTGCCCACTAGTAACTTATAGATAAGATGACAGATAAGTAGGTGACAGATAAATTTATTCGCTGTGATCAAATAAAATTTTATTACCGCTTAATGACGTTTTCACAAGATTCGTCATAGTCGATATTCGAGCCATCTGAAATACAAGTCAAATGCTAAAATCAGCAATTGATTGCTGTTGTCTGTCACGTTTTCATGTTGATCATTCTCACGACATTTACAACTGCTGTGGGCTTTCTAAAATTCAAAAGAAAGTAAAGATAATCTTATTTTCTTCGTAGTTCCTTTTGTTGAAGGAGGTACGGACGCAGTTTCGGGTGTTGGCCCCCACTGCAGTGTCAATCGCCACCACTAAAAGTAGCGGTGGGTGGTAGTGTTCTCTTCTGAATATGGCGTGATGCCGAGTCTGTGGTGTCAAATGATGTCAGCATTGCTGCAGCAGCACCATGTTGTTCCGATGTCTTCGTTGGGGGCAGTGGTCGTTCTTCACCCTCTCAGGGCGGTCTGAACGAGCAGGGTGAGACCGGTGGCCCCGGGGGCGGCCCCGAGAAAGTATAGGTTGGGTCGTCAGCTTATATACTACCAACACTTACATTACTCTTGGATGTCGACGACTAACAGACTTACATTGACTAGCTTCAACTCCATCTGATGCTGTTTAGTCAATAATTACATTCCCAAGATGGATTGACGTCAGGCACGCGGCCGATCATAAAAATATTGCTAGAACTTTTGCAATATGTACTATAGAAGAAGAATATGTATTGCAGTGACACCCAAGTAATTGGTATACGACCAGGATGATGACGATGAATGTTTTCTGCTTCCAGCTTACTGAGATAGCTCCAGTATTGAAGAAAAACAATATAAAACTGATCGGAGTTGGTGTAGAAGAAGCTGGCTCTAAGGAGTTTGTTGATGGAAAATTCTTTGATGGAGGTAAGTTTATTAAGGCAACTAACTTAGAGGTAACCTAAAGATTACGGCAGGTTTAGATACAATTTGGGCCTAGACTCATTAGTATGGACATTATGCTGACGACGTCACCTTGTTTGTATCGCTCTCTTTGTCTAAATATTACAATTGAAATGCTCGTAAATAGCTCAATCATCACCTTGCTTTTATGGCAATTATTTAGGGGAAGCCTGAAAGCGGTACCAGTGATAGAGAAGATTAGGAGCGCGAGATTGTCTCGGACAAGGACATGTGATGAGGAGGGATGAAAGGCGTGTGACAAGGAGGGTTATCAATATGATTGTGGATGGACGTAAGAAGCTAAAATAAATTTTTACCATCATTTGGCTCATGTGTCCCACTGCTGGGCTCGAGCCTTCTCCACGATGGGAGGGAAATTTACCTTATGCTACCATGCTGGTCAGACAGATTGGAATATATGGTTTCGTTTCAAGTTTTCCTTCTCTTTTTATCTTACTCATGGGCAAGATGGTGGTGAATTGTATTCTTACTCCGTCACCATATAAATGTATTTTCCTTTTAATGTCCTCTACTCATTGGAGACCCTCTATTTTTTTTTTATTCACAACGGTGGCAAACGAGCAAACAGTACACCTGATGGTAAGTGTTGCTGCCGCTCATGGACCCTTACAAGGCCGCTGCCCACCGCGAAGAAAGTGAAGGGAGTGCGAATGCGTGCATCGAGGCTCGGTGACACCAAAGGCACCACCAAAACCCTCCACACGCAAACACCCTCAGAAAGTTGGGCTCCCGGCTCTCTCGTTCACCGAACGAAGCGCAGTAACTAATTGCTACTACTCAGACGTCGATTTTCTGCTCAGTGTGGTACTACCCCGGACGGACCGGCCCGCGGCTGTAGACAGATAACTGTCGACAGTGTGGTCCTACCACTCTTAAATTTATACCCATTTTATGGTCCTACCACTCTTAAATTTATACTCTATTTATACCCATTTTATGATATTAAATGACTCGAGCGTGGCGATCCGTAGCAACGAATGTTGTCAGAGCATACTGAGTTGCCATTTTTCGATGGGTTATAACTAGGGATGCAAAAATCGAAAGCAAAAACATCGATGATATCGATGTTTTTAACACAAATCGTTGTCAAAAAACATTGCCCTAAAACCATCAATGTTTTTTTTAATAATCTATGACCCAAATTATGCAAAGAATCTTAAATTTATTTTAAAACGGAAGCTATATTTATTATCTATAAATACATTAATTTTTTAATAAGCTTGCCTATTTCTAGAATAAAGACGTGGAGTAGGGGAAATGAAATTATATTTGACAACATTATTTTTTATTTAAAAATTTAATACATGCTTACGTTAACTGCACTAAGTATTTAGAAACATAGTTAAGAACAGTTTTGACATACAAGTCATTGACTGTGAAGACCACAGTGTTACGCAGGTTCTGCTAAAAGTACCAGATATTTCTCATAGATGGCAGGCAAAACGTCGATGTCATCATTCATCATTTCAGCCCATATACGTCCCACTGTTGGGCTCGGGCCTCCACCATAATGGAAGGGTAATTGACCTACTATACCACGCTGGTCAGACGTGTTGGTATAGGGTTTTATTTGCACACACTTTTATGAGCACATCGTCCTGCCACCACTGCAGTTGCGACGAGGACACGGCGCAGCACACGCTCGAGGAGTGTGCTGCGTGGGAGGGGGAGCGCCGTGAACTCGTCACGATTATTGGTGCCGACCTGGCGCTGCCGACCATCGCCAGGGAGATGCTCGTCAGCGTCAGGAACTGGGACGCGGTCGCCTTCTGTGAGGCCGTTATCTCACGGAGGGAGGCGGCGGCTCTGCGGCAGGCGCGAGTATCTGCGCCTAATGCTGCCCTAGCCGAGGCCGCGGGCGATCGGACCGGGGAATTGTCCGTCACCCGCAGAGAGGCTGACCGCGCGATGGCGACCGACGTCCCAGTACGTCGAGAGGTGAGGTTACCCGAAAGGGTATTCTGTCGGGCCGACCACTGATGACAAGTCACATCTGCTCCGGTGGTCGGCCCAACAACGAGGACGTGGGTACACCCGTACCCACGTCCTCGTTGTTGGGCCGACCACCGGACAGGACCGCGCGTGCGCTTACCATAGCCCACACAAAAAAAAAACAAAAGATAGGGTTTTATTTCGAGTTTTCCTTCTCTCGCATAGATATTATATGCGTTTTTATATACCTTTGTCGTCCCTCTGTCCACGGGTAAGATCGGGGGTGGTGAATTGTATTCTTACTCTATCACCACACGAAAACGTCGATGTAAAAGCATCCTAATACAACAACGATACTTCGATGTTTAGCAATAGTAAAAATTGATGGCAAACATCGATGTTTTTTTTACTGAAACATCGATGTATCGTTTGCATCCCTAGTTATTACACTATGCGCCCTTGAGTCTTGTAGAAAATAAATGATTTGAATAATGATTTCTGATGTTTACGCGAGTATTATACATTGTAAATAAAACTACGGATTTTATCGTGTAACAGAGATTGTAATAACGTTGACTTGTTTGGACGTCAGACATCTTAGTCCGCCCGTGACCATGAATGCTGTATAAAGTGTTCGAAACGTCGGGCAATCATAAATCAAATATTAACGCGATAAAATCTGTAGTTTTATTTACAACTAGCAACCCGCCCTCGCTTCGCTTCGCTTCGCTTCGGTTCGCTTCGGTTTCAGTCGCCTTAGTCACGTAGTTCCCGTTTCCGTGGGAATACCAGGATAAAATATAGCCTATGTTACTTTCCGATATTATAACTATCCTTTGGTGAAAAGAATTTTTGAAATTGGTTTGGTGGTTTATGCGTGAAAGCGTAACAAAGAAACAAACAAACAACCTTACTTTCGCGTTAATAATATTAGTAAGATAAATAATTTGATTTAATATGAGAATATTTTAGTTTTATATGTTACGTTACAGATTTATACTACGTGGACAATCTATCTACATATCAACTGCTTGGTTTCAAACGATTCAATGTCTTCAGTATCATTACGTCACTATTTTGGAAGCAGTCCAGGGAAGCCATCTTCAAAGGGCGTTCCATGGGTAAGTTGTTATCTAAGAAATTTTAGTATTTTATTTTAATCATCATCATAGCCTACACACGTTTCACTTTTGGGCTGGCTCGAGCCTCCTCCACAACGGCAAATCGTCGAAATACCACAGACAATAGGCATGATGACTAATTTTGAAAAACGGTTTTATAATATTCTTAAATAACCACTATTACCATAAAACATATTATTTTTGCAATAAGTACGGTTTCTTTAGATATAAATGCTATTTTAATTAAATGCATTTAAATTAGCGCCAAAACGGTGTCTAGTGTCATGGCGTCCGCTTGTGACGTCACGTCTATTTACTTGAGTTGTAAATGTAAGGGAATTAAAGCAAAAAATCCGATATATTTTATTTAGACTTTAATTTGAAAGTCTATAAGTGGTGTGCGGTTCCTCAATGTATTAATACATCAATAAAACTCATAACAAACTGTTTGTTTATGTGCCACACAATAAAACAGTAAGATATAGGTAAGGCTTAATCTTGCACGACGAAATTCAAAGTCATAAATTTAAATAAATAAATAGGAGACTATTTGTTTCTGTGAAGATCATTTTGACGTAAGTAATTACTTTATATCGTATATTTTATTTGGTGTGTGATTTTATATAACTGCAGTTTAATACCAAGTTTACAAAAGCATTATTTAAATAACATGACCAATATTTAAATAACATATTTTTAAATAGATTTTAAATTATTGGTGTTAGAAGATTATTAATCAATATTTTATTTACATCGTAGTTTTGACATTTCTAAATTCTGCTGAACAGAAGAAGTATTTGTTTGATGCTAGGTACTCTCCCAGCATTAACAAATCAACTCTAGGCAAATTAGAGCTGTTTGCCTTGGTGAATCCTTCTTCCATGACTTACATTTTTAGTAAGAACACAAAAGTAAGCAAGATATCGATAAAAATCACGAAATACTCTTGAAATGCAAGTTAAAACAATTAATAAGTGTAACGATCGTAGGGTTTCGTACAGAATTTGCTATGATAATGATAGGTGCACATAGGAGTGACGTAACTCAACTTGATTGGTGTTTAGCTGAACATGGCGGACTTGTGTATTTTGCAGTTTTATTTTATTAAATAAATTAATAATCTCATCTTATAAAAGGAAATAAATATTTATTCCAAGATATATTCTTTGTGTTACAGTAGATAAACACATTATTTTAGTGATTTTTGGTTACTGTCATCATGCCCATTGTCCAGAATGTCGTTACTGTCCATTCTCTTGGGGAAATTTCAGGTAACTTTCATGAGTCGCACGGGAAAGCAATGATGACGATAGATTGTATTCTTAATCCTTTACAATATTGGGAGTTACTAGAATGACACCATTATTTTTTTTTTGGGGGTAATCATAAAAGCGTGTGGTGACGGAGTAAGAATACAATTCACCACTCCCTCTCTTGCCCGGGTGTCGTAAAAGACTACTGAGGGATATCATATGCATATAACATTTATGCAAGAGAAAGTAAACTCAAAACAAAACCCTATACCAACACGTATGGCCAGCGTGACCAGGTCAATTTCCTTCCCATGGTGGCTGAGGCCCACCAGTGGCCATATATGGGCTATGATGATGATTATGATGAAAAGGTGACTATCTTATTAAGACAAGCCGGGAGCCAATACGATAGACCATACGAACTAAAGAGTTGATCTACAGGAGTTACAATAGTGGATATGTGTAGTGGGCTGAATCCTTAATGTCCTTGTTTTTGATGTGAAACATCTATAGGCGCGTTGGCGTGGCGTTAACGCCACGCGTGGATATGTACATTTGTGTAACGAAACCATAACCTGTTTTAGAATTTTGTGCAACGCCATCTAGGGAGCTCAAAATAAATTATTAACCTAAACACATACCTATAGTGTATACTAATGAAAATAAATGTTTATTAAATAATAATCATGAATACCTGGACAAAAAAAATCGTAATATTTTATTAATACTTTATGCCATAGTAGTTCCTATCATAATCTGTTATTTTATGCATATACAGGGTGTATCAGGTTATGGAGCAACTGTTCGAGTATGTTGTAGTTTAATGGTCATAGATCGTAATTAGAATGTACATTACACAAAAAACAATATAACATAAAAGTTATAGTGATTTCAAAAAAATGTGTCTAAGAGTACACAGTAGTACAGAATACATGTAGGCATGTAAAGCTTCGACAGTATAATTTCATTCATTCATACCTAGAATTGCGCAAACGCTTCAATGAGCGTAGGTAACAACGGCGAGCCGTCAACGGTCATCGGCCGATCAGCTGTTTTAAAGCGAAGTTTGTCTTACTTATGCGAACGTAATCATTGATTTATTCAATTTCTAATAAACATTTAACAAAGTATGAATATGTTGCGTATTAAGTATCATTGACTTTATACATTTCAATCGGATTTACACGAAAAAGCGATGACAAAATTGAAAATTTTACATGTCTCTAATTCCTTAATGAATCGATATTTATCGTTCATATTTTTTTCATGGGTTCCTACCACTATTGCCTAGCTCCCTTTTGACCAGTTGCCCCATAACCTGATACAGCTTGTATACTTGTACAAAATAATTTCGATGTTTCACATCTGCCAGGCGTCCTGAGAGATGGCTCCCTTTTTTAATTGGATTAGCGCTAAGGAAAAGATCCTTGTCTCGTTGGCGATTTTCCAAACATACAACACTCAACATAAATGATTATACAAACAAAGTACTTTATTGCCTGGGTATGGAACCCACGACATTCGGCATCCGAGATCGCTACATAGATCACTAAGTTATCTATCTGCAAGTCTGCAATTAAATAAAAAATAACATGGCAGTGGACCTTTAGGTCTGGAATCTGACTTAGTCGGCGATGGAATGCAAAATGGTGGTGCACTTATCATCCTTAAAGGCGGCAAGATTATGTGTCATTATGTGGCAATAGGACCAGGCGATCGCTTACCGAACATGGAAATTCTAGAGGTTATATGAACCTTATGATTGCGGGAAGAGCGTTGATTTTCCAACCTTCGTATTTGTATTGTATTGCCGTCGGATTACTGCCTAATTTTATTTGTAGTCGTGTATTTCTTTTTATGAATCTTTTAGACGTGTTTTCCCTCGCCTGAATGTCTTCGAAGTAATTATTATATTTCTCGAGAAACTATAGTGTTTGCCAATAGCAAAAGAGGTCATTTGGCGACCTTTACCACGATATCATCAAATCCAAGTAATTTATCGCTAATTCTATCGCTTTCCGTACAAACCGTCTTATCGTTGTAATATCGTAGTACCAGTCGGCTAGCCAGTACAGAGGTTACAAACATTTATGTCTGCCTGTAATTTGTTTAGAATTTTAATTAAGAAATTATGAAACACCTACACGTGCAATATGTACACGTTACCTACCTTACCACTGCCCTAGCATGAAACTGATAGCTAACCTATCTTAAGCCTAACTTTTTGTTAAATACGTAAGGTGAGGTAAAATAATATACTAAAATAATTTATTTATGACTACAAAAATCTATAGTTCTGTACTGTCACTTCCACTACTATTACTATCACTGTTGTCTGATACATGGATTATGAATGCATCAATCTTGCGGTATATAATGTCATCGAGGCCCCTCATTTTTTCTTCAATATATTTTACGTGCTCCACACGGAATGTCAAAAAAATGACGACTGGGCCGCACCACGGCACAGATCTCGTACACCTGACGCTAAAATCAGTTAAGAAAAGATATTAGGTTTTGACACACATAACCTAAAATTTTGCATCTACTTATACGATCCTTTAGGTTTATTACACCTGATGGTAAAATGATTTGAAAGAAATGTGTCATAACTTAAAATTTGGCATTTTTTGGGGGTTACATATTTTTTTGAAGCTAATTACGTATTTAATCATATGATTATATTATATTGAATTTATATAAATGTTCTCGGTACTGTAATTTTAATGTTACTTAAAAACCTTTTGTTTTTCAAACATTTGAAAGTAACTTGGCATTCTTATCAATGATATTATTTATAAATTGATGAAATATCACCAGTTACAGGTTAATTTGGTATTTTAAAACAATCAAATACATGATTATAGGATATTAAAAACATAAATTTTCTATGGTAATTTTCCTAGATTTCGTAAAATTTTGAGTTGTGCTGTTTGTAATTTTGCTCCCTTGTAGGCCTGTACCAAGAGAATTTTGCGATACAACTTTTTGATAGATTTGTATGTTAAGCGATAGATTTTTTTGAATTTTAAGATATCTTGGTGAAGGTAGGTGAAGGTCGTCTTTTGCCACGTTATCTGGCACTGATATATATATTTTTTGTATCCCTTACAACGTGTGCTAAATTTCAATACGATTGGTTAGTTAAGGCTTCAAGGGGTGACAAACAAGCAATCAAACTCATCGGAACACTCCTACGTCCGTACACCTGTTTGGCCGCGCACTGTGACCCCTGAAGCATAATAGGTAGATGGAAGAAATTTTCACAAAATTAGTTTTCTATTGCTGCTATTAATAGTAAATAAGAACAAAAAAAATGTATATAATTTATTATTAACTTTTTCATCGTTTTATATTGGACGAAAATATTTTAAAAGTAAATATCCTTAAAACTTGTACAATAGTAGGATCTAGTCTGTGTAAGGAATATGGCGATTACTATTTGTAATGACAGGTTGGACCGTCAACAAAATAGGATTGCCAGATAAGTGATATTTTTTAATATAGACCTTTACTACTTGACGTAAATAGTAAGCAAGGTATTAAAAAGCCAATAAGCTAATCGAAGTTGTGAAGGATCGTGGATTTGGTTGTTTTTTAAACGGATAAAAACAACCCTGAGTACATAATTAAAATATTACATTAAATAAATAGTTGAAATTCTTTGCGCTAGTCAGACTGACATGTACCGACCACGTTTCGTAGGTATTTTATTATTGTTCTGATGGCAAAGCAGCACACCTGATGGTAAGTGATTTGCCGCACATGGACCTTTGCAATACTAGGGTCATAGCTAGGTTGCTACCTACCGTGAAGAAAATGATCTTCCTAAACCTCGTTTAAAGAAAAATATGTCATAGCGCTCGGGGAAAACTGCAGCAGTTCATTGCAGACCCTGCACGTACGTGGGAGAAATGATCGCTGGAAACGTACAGTTGAAAACCATAACATTTACAGGTGAAATGGATGAACCCTGCTACGGTGTCGAGATCGTGACGGTGGTACCAAGTCAAACAGTTTCATTTATTGCTACTACACCAACAAATATATTATCAACTAGCAATCCGCCCTCGCTTCGCTTCGGTTATAGGTTATAGTCGTTTTACCCGCGTAGTTCCCGTTCCCGTGGGAATACCGGGATAAAATATAGCCTAGTTTACGCCCTGATATTATAGCTTTCCATTGGTGAAAGAATTTTTGAAATCGGTCCAGCCGTTTTGAAGATTACCCGGAACAAACAGACAGACAGACAAAAAAATTTTAATTGCTATTTTAGGCATAGGTGTCGTGCAAATAACCGTGTGAGCATGAAAAAAGCCTATTATTTTGACATTACAAACAGACACTCCAATTTTATTTATTGGTATAGATAAACAAACAACGAACGTTAATAACAAAACTTACCAGAAAATAAATAATAACAAATAACAATTGATTTAGAAAGAGTAGGTCTAGACTCATTATTATTTTATTTGTGTACCGTACCGACGTGTGTGAATAAGAATAGGAATAATGTGCGAAGGAGAAAGAACTATTAGCGGCGCCATTTATGATTCGTTTATTAATTGGGCGGGTTATAACAGTCAGGAAGGGTTGGAAGCAGACATCCAAGTTCAACATAAAAAATGGAAAACTTGAGCGAACCAGATTAGCAATTTGGTTGTTTTTTTTTTTGCTATACAAATGTAACGTGGTAATAAAAGACAGGAACATCGACGCTCTTTCCCTCACTGTAGAAGTTGTTTTCTTTTTTTTAAATTAGGCTTAGGAGGTGATTTGAAAGGTGATTGGGTGCAAACGGGCGGTGCTGTGTTGGTTGAAAAGGGCGGGAATTTGCTGCGACATTTTGTCCAGACGGGGCCCGGTGATCATTTGCCTAATTTGGATATTCTGAAGGTTTGTTAATGATTATTTTATATTTAACTAGCTGACCAAACATACGTTGTTCTGTTCAAATCTAAAAAAATAGTAAAAGGAATTTTCCTTGAAAATGATCGCAGCGCCACCTACCGGGGCCAATTGTGAATCTAAACCATTCTCGAATCCTCTTGAATACACACAAAAAAATTCTTCAACATCGGTCCCGCCGTTTAGGAGGCGTTCAGTGACATACATACGTACACTAGAAATTTATATACAAAGAAAGGCTAGAAATACAGAATACGTTGTGTTATCTCCCCTTCCATGATCGCGGGTGCTCTTTAATTCGAATTAAGAAGGATTTAGATTTAGAATAATAACATATAGAAGGTAAGTTCGCGTGCAAAAAGTGAAGCATTTCAATTGGAGCCTAATGGAGCTTACGCCGGAACCGTTCCGTAATGTACAAGTCATTGTACTGCACGTACGTACGCAACTCTTAAAAAATAAATAGATAATTATGACGGTTTGTGCATTCAAATGGTCTCATAACACATTTGAAAAATTTTTTTTTTTAACGTAAGTCGCTTTTTAACGTCACTTTTAAAAGTATTTCGACGATTTATGTTAATAATAACAAAATTTGATTTCATAATTTGTATAGTGGTGTGCGTGTGTACGTGTGTAATCGTCTGCGCGCCATTAGTGTTTTCAGATTCAAATTTCGAACCTTCGAAGTATTGACACTATCCTTCTATACGTTATTATTCTAAGGATTTAGAAAACATTATTATTGAAAAGTAAAACTCGACAAATTTTAGTCAACCGTCTGATGATATGGTGAATCGTCTGTTCAACGTGATATAGTATGCCACTTTTGTTCTTACTATGAAGGATCTTCATGCCTAATCATCATCATCATTCATCATTTCTCGGTATTTCTCTATGTGATAAAATCCGAAACACGGAAATCCGTAGAAGAACGGGCGTAACCGACACAGTGAATGAATGACATGAATTCTTGTTTTGGTCTCCTTACTCGTAATTGTTATGATATACCCTGACATGTGAATCACCTCCTGAAATTATTCTCAACGACTAATATCATTTGTGGTGTGGTGACGTAAAAATACAATTCACCGCTCCCAATCTTGCCCGTGGATGTCGTAAAAGACGACTAAGGGATATAATACGCATGTCATGGTAGTGGTAGGACCACACTGTCGACAGTTATCTGTCTACAGCCGCGGGCCGGTCCGTCCGGGGTAGTACCACGCTCTCGTAGAAAATCGACGTCTGAGTAGTAGCAATTTGTTACTGCGCTTCGTTCGGTGAGCGAGAGAGCCGGAAGTCCAACTTTCTGAGGGTGTTTGCGTGTGGAGGATTTTGGTGGTGCCTTTGGTATCAGCGAGCCTCAATGCACGCATTCACACTCCCTTCACTTTCTTCGCGGTAGGCAGAGGCCTTGTAAAGGTCCATGAGCGGCAGCAACACTTACCATCAGGTGTACTGTTTGCTCGTTTGCCACTGCTTGCAATAAAAAAAAAAGATGTATTTGTAAAAGAGGGAAACTCGAGATACCCCTTACACCAATCCGCTTGATCAGCGCGGTAGTATGTTAAATTTCCTTCCTTTTGTGTAAGAGGCTCAAACCTAGTGGGGCATATATAGTCCCTAATAAAACTGAATTTATGACAGACAAAGTGGCAAATTCAAATAGGCTGGTATTTTACATATATTAAATCGTTAAAGAAAGAAATCTGTATCATCATCATCATTTCAGCCTATCGCCGTCCACTGCTGGACATAGGCCTCCCTCATGTTACGCCACAAAGTGCGGTCCTATGCCGCCTGCATCCAACGTCACCTAGCAACTTTCACCAGGTCGTCGGTCCACTTAGTGGGGGGCGTCCTATACTGTGTCGTCCAATACTTTACGTATTTCTGTGTAGTAATAAAAATGTTTGTGTAATCCTCATTGCAGCATTTCGGTTTGGAGAATGAATATAAGCCAGAAACTATGGCCAACAAGAAACCCGAAGAGACTGAATGCGGTGTAGCGGCTGTACGTATTATTATCTTTCTTTTCACCATCATCATCATTTCAGCCTATCGCCTTGCACTGCTGGACGTAGGCCTCCCTCATGTTACGCAACAAAGTGCGGTCCTATGCCGCCTGCATCCAACGACGCTCAGCAACTTTCACCAGGTCGTCGGTCCACCTGGTTGCGTCCTACACTGCGTCGTCCGATACGTGGTCGCCACTCGAGAACCTTTCTTCCCCAGCGGTTGTCGGTTCGTCGAGCGATGTGGCCTGCCCATTGTAGTCTTTCTTTTACTATATATTAATATAGGTTAAAAATTTACTTACTCTTATTTGAAGAATTTGAGGTCGTTACAAATTATGTATTTAGAAAACTATTGATGTTACAAATTTGCGATGTAATGTGGACGTTACAAAGTGTTGCATTTGTTCGCTTAAAGTAGCGAATAGATACATGCAGACAAAATTATGTAATGTTACAAATTCTGACCAATAGTAGTTATATGACGTACGTTACAAATTATGTTGTGTGTCTCGGACAAATGATATCGACGTTACAAATGTTAATTTCTCATAGTTATAATAATTAATATGGATATGACAAATTGTATACTAGTGACTATTCATTGTTAGACATATACAGGCTGTATCTGGTTATGGGGCAATTGGTCCAATGGGAGTTAGGCAATAGGAGTTAGATACCCATGAAAAAAATTTGAAATAAAAATATCGTTCGATTCGTTAATGAATTGGAGACATGTAAAGTTTTCAATTTTGTCATCGCCTTTTCGTGTAAATCTGATTGAAATGTATAAAGTCAATGATACATAATCTGTAACACATTCGCATTTTGCTAAATGTTAATTAGAAATTGTATAAGTCAGTGATTACGTTCGCATAAGCAAGACAAATTTCGCTTTAAATCAGCTGTTCGGCTGATGACCCTTGACGAGTCGCCTTTGTACCTACGTTACCATTGAAGCGTTCGCGCAATTCATGCCTATTAATACTGTCGAAGCTTTACATGCCTACATGTATTCTGTCTGTACATGCCTATATAATACGTAACATTTAAGGCATAGACTCTTAGACACACATTTTTGAATTCGCTATAACTTTTATGTTATATTGTTTTTTGTGTAATATGCATTCTAATTACGATCTATGATCGCTAAACTACAACATACTCGAACAGTTGCCCCATAACCTGATACACTCTGTATATATTTTTCCCCTTTGGACATATTATATTGTCGTTACAAATTTTGACTACTCATGATTATAAGAATTTATGTGAATATTTCTCCATGTATTTTGATTATTCTTTGTTAGACAAATTATATTGACATTACCAATTTTAACTACACATGTTTATAATAATTTATGTTGATATTTCTCAATGTATTGTCACTATTCGTTGTCAGACAAATAATATTGACGTTACAAATTTTGACTACTCATGGTTATAAGAACATTCATGTTACAAATTTTGATCACTAATGGTTATAAGAACAGACTAATGTAAATATTTTTTTTTTTTTTTTTTTTTTTTTCTTTATTTAAAGAGTTTTTTCACAAATGTGAATATGACACTCTGTAGGTACAATCAAAATATAATGTTGACTTAATTATAGCTTAACTAAATATTGTTAGCTTTTCTAAGATTTAGTGCATATTTGACCATGTCCAGTATCAGTTTCACTTCCTCCACCAGAGGGTCCGATAAAGTGAAACCGACACCGAGTTGTGATCTGAGGGCTTTGTTCCGAGCACATCTCGTCAAGATATGATACACGTCTTCATCGTCTTCTATGCAAACGTCACATTTGGGTGACGGTACTTTCCTCATTAGGTTGCCAAATTTATTTAACGGCATGTGTCCGGAACGAAGCCGCATCAACAGAGTCAAGTCCCCTCTAGAATAGGAACATTTATCGAGCCATGGCTGAGGCATAGGTGCCGACTGGATCGTTCTGTACCATATTCCTTTCTCATTTGAACGTTGATCAAAATATTCTTTCCATTTACATAAGCAGGTATTTTTAATGGTTGGTATATGTTCAGTGTAATGAGGAGCAACTGTAAAGCCAATACCTTCTGAACTAGCTTGCCTGGCCAGTAGGTCAGCCTGCTCGTTACCATAAATGCCTATGTGGGATGGAATCCACTGGATTTTAATTGTTTTACCCTGTCCCATAAGCTCTATGAGAGACCTAATGATTAATGTAAATATTTCCAATTGCATTTTGATTGTTTCGTTATTAGCAAAATTATATTGACGTTACAAATGTTGACTACTAGTAGTTATAAGAACTAATGGAGATATTACAAATTGTATATTGACTACTCCTTGTTAGCGAAATTATATTGACGTTACTAATTTTAACCATTCGTAATTTATAAAAAGTAATGTGGATATTACAAATTGTAATTAGACTATTTGTTGTTAGGCAAATTATATTGACGTTACAAACTTTGGACTACTCAGTAGTTAGACAAATTAATATGAACGTTACAAATTTTCAATTTTCCAGACAGAAGAAAAGTAAGTCTTGGCTACTGGCATTGCAAGAGCACTCTCTAGGTCCAATCCACACAATATGGACTGGTAGATGCTGTAAGAAAACATGGGTGTGATTTAATGAATACTTGTTCGACTGAAATAACGAAAAAGACTGAAGAAAAACCTTGTTGGACGGTATTTATTAATAAAGCGAACTGAACGAAGACTATGAAAAAATTTATTAGTTTTCTTAATCATTATAGTAGGAATTTGTTGTTAAAAGAATTTATTGGTGCAGTAGTGATGTGGCCTTATTTCAAGTTAGGTATTAGATTGCTACAGTATTTTTTTGTAATTAAAATCAAACTTTCTTCAAATGCGTCATTTGTATTTAGTTTAGATGTACAAATGAAGATTAATTCAAATTTATTTTTTAATAAAGTACATATATTTAATAAAATAAAAATTCAGTAGTCCATCCAGTTCAGTGGAACTTGAATATTTGTGTGTAATCCACAAATATTTGAGCAGCATGGAATTCGCTCAAATATTTATGCATTCCATAAATATTTTTTGTGGACAATTAAGAATAATCTATGATTCTCATTTGCGATTGTCATTTTACAATCGTAGATTTACAGATAAAATATAAATGTAGCCATATCCTTAAAACCCGCTATAAATTAAAGGAATTGATACTGTGGATTGGAAATTTAGATGAGTGTTTTTGGTAAGGTATTTATAAGTTTCGTTTATTTTTAATTGTATTTTATTTTATGGTATGCTTGAGGTGAAGGTATCTTTATAAGTGTCCTGACATGATAATTTTGATTTTAATCGACAAATTTTATCAAATATTTTGGTTACATCGAAAGAATATTATAAATTTAAGTATCTTTAGGTTTTTCGTACAGCTATTTGTTGTCATCACCTTTTTTATCTTGAGTATAAACAGTTGACTTTTTTCTCCATTACTATCACAAAATAGTTAAATCTGTGGTAGTAAACAAAAAAAAAAAGAGATATGTCTGTCGAGGCTTTTAAATATTTTAATGGCATTTGCCATGAGACCTGTCGTCAACTAAACGCTAATTAAAATGATGCGAGTCTAAAAATGAGACTTGTAAAAGAGGCTTTATTTAATTTAAAAATTAGGATAATAAACTCATTTAACTACGTAAGTATTACTAGGAATTCGTATGTGGTTAAATGTTTAACTTAAAACAGAAAGAGTTAACTCAAGAGTTTATTTGCACGAGAAATTAAATTGCAACGGAATTGCCTATCTTTAGTAAAAAGTGAAAAAATGGCGTTGAGATCCACAATTTCTATTTTAAAATTAAATTATTTAATATTCGAATAGTTTTCTTTCGAATTTGGCCATACAAATCAATTTTAAATTATTTAATGATTAAAATTGAGCAAATCATGATTTTGTTGACAATCTTTAAAACCTCTAATTCGAAAAATAATCGTTATAATTCTTAACTGGAAAAATAATCGTTAACTCGAAAATTAATCGTTATAATCGCAAAATAATCGTTAAAACTCGAAAAACAATCGTTAAAGCTCGAAAAATAACCGTTAAAACCACTAACTGAAAATTATAATTTAATTTACTTAAACTATATTATCTATAATTAGTTGGCAATGCAACCCACAGGTGACTAAATCTGAGTATATGTCCTCATTTTCACCAACTCCAGATTTTAGGTTGTTACCTAAAATCTGGAGGCAATCCTTAAGTGTTTTAAGGATTGCCTTAAATGATACAATATCAAGATTCATTAAACAAAATTTCAATTTTAAGTAACACCTAATAAATGACATCCAAGGTTATTTATTTATCTTACCTTAGGTGTTACTTAAATTTCAAGAGTTGATGATGAATACGGGCAGTAAACTTTGGTAATGTTTTTTTTCCAATTACAGTCAAGAAAAATTGATGGTATCCTCGTCGCTTCAAATTAGTTTTAAACGCAATGCAGTTTTAAAATTAATTTGTTACTTTATGATACAACTTTTTTAATATTGTGAAGTTTCCAAAAGTTTATTTATATAAATTATATGATAAATTTTAAAACTATGTTAGTATATTATAATCGTGTTGTAATGCTCAATTTGTTTTAGATTATATTATGTAACAAACAAATATTTGTTTTTATTTTGATTTAGTTTTTAGTGCCCTATCTTTGTTTATATAAAGTACATCACAAATATGGTGCGTATCTCGTTAAGTCGTAATCCTCAATAAGTCGAAAAACCCAATATCTCGAATTATTGTTACTCAAATAAAATGTTATTTCACTGCGCTTAATAGGGCATACTTTTTTTTTATTTCAAATGGTGGCAAACTAGCAAATAGTACATCTGATGGTAAGTGTCGCTGCCACTCATGGACCTTTCCAAGCCGCTGCCTACCGCGAAAAAAGTGAAGTTTGAATGCGTGCCATTGCATGCAATGCGAACCTCATTAGGTTCGATGATTCTAAAGGCATCACTAAAACACACCACACAAAAACACCCTCAGAAAGTCGGGCTTCCGGCTCTCTCGCTCACCGAACGAAGCGTAGTAGTAAATTGCTACTACTCGTACGTCGATTTTCTACTAGAGTGTGGTACTACCCTGGACGGACCGGCCCGCGGCTGTAGATACAACTGTCAACAGTTTGGTCCCCTTCTTTTGGGGTTGGTCTTGGTAGGCGGCGCGCGGCCGTCCGTAGTACGTCGCCTTCGTCGTTGGGCCGCCGACCAGTGCCGATTTCCTTATCGTCAGTGGTCGGCCCGACGGAATACTCTCGTGGGGTACTCTCTCCTCTCGACGTCCCCTCTCCGGGACGTCGGTAGCCGTCGCGTGGTCAGTTTCTCTGCGGGTGATGGACTAATCCGCGGTCCTGTCACCCGCGGCCTCAGCTAGGGCTGTATCAGGCGCAAACAGTGATAGGACCACTATCGTTTATACCTGTAAAACTCAAATAGTAATAGTATAATACACCCGCGTTCAAGTAAATCGACTCAAGCGTCAAGTGTATTTTTTGTGAATATATTCATGCAACTTTCTAAGCAACCTGCGTTTCCAATTCGCAATTTTCGCATTGACTCGTTATGTCGAATACTCGTTAACTCGATTTCTTTTTAGCATTTCCTTTGACATTGGAGTTTAGTTCATCTCAACTCATGAAAGTTGCACGGCTGCGCTGGAGTCTCCTCAACGATTAGGAAATTGACCCATGCTGGTCACACAGGTTAGTAAAGACTTTTAAAAGCTATTATTTAACTTGCCCTATTAGTATGTTACAAATCGTGCGAGTTAAATTAGAACCACTTCCTGTCGTTAGATTAGGTTGAAATTTGGTTTATTTACGTAACTTTGGTGACAATGCTATAATATAGTACCATGAAGCTCAAGATGGCGTCTGAAGGTGGCCATAGGAGCTCCTAAATTAAACGAGATTCGCATAGTCTTGACAAACAGCATTTAAATAAAAGCTTTTTAATTTTTTTTCAATTATATTTTTTATTATTTCCTCTCACGGAAATGTTATATACATATTACATTCCTTAATCGTCTTTTACGACACGGGACAAGATAGGGGGTGGCGAATTCTTTTCTTATTCTGTCATCACACGGAAAAATAATAGTGTAATCAATATTTAACTGTAGTTCTTCCGTGTGGTGACGCAGTCAGAAAACGAGTCCCACCCAATTTCTTGTCTGTGGGTGGACTTTTGACGCGAATGTCAAAATGTCATGTAGCGCTTTTATATTCTTTTCATTATTTTAGTGTTTTAAAGTGTTATATTCAATAATTTTGCTGATATTTTATGTAATATAATGCAGATAAAATTCTGAAATGTAGTGAAAATGATATAATAGTGAATTACGTGCATTTTGACATTCTGCCCAAATTTCCTGAGACGCATGACTTGTATCAGCACCAAGTCATGCTAACGACTGACTAAAAGACTAAGACTAAAGACGTGAATAAAAATCAATATACTCGACACTAGCACCAATAGCTCATATTATTGTAGCTCATTGCCATTAACTAAGAAGAAGAAGAAGTTATCTGTGGGTATCGTTAAAGACGACGAAGGGATTATAATATAAACCCTTATTCGTCTTTTACGACACCATAGAGGGCTTAATTAAGTATTGCTCGAAGTGGGTAACTTATTTTATAGGCAATTATCTATGGTGGGGAACTGAGACCCCGCAAGAATGAAATAACAAAAAATTCTGTTGGGTATTGCTTAGATTCCTTCCTAAACTTAAACTTCAAACCACTAATAATGAGTCTCGGTAGTTACTTTGCCTAAAGGCACTGACATAGATGATCCATTTTTGATACCAACTATTATTACAGCTCATATACTCGGCTTGGGTCTTTGCCACATTGGGATGGAAATTGATCTAATATACCACGCTGGTCAGACGAGTTGGTATGGCATTTTATTTCGAGTTTTTGTTCTCTTGCTGCTGTAGTCTGGAATAATTCCTTGGTCGTCTTTTACGACACTCACGAGTCACGACCAAATAAGTGGGTGGAGAATTGTATTCATACTCTGTCATTACATGGAATTACCTCTATTTCGTTTAGCATTCTGGGTCTTCATAATCATCTCTTATCCCAATTATTTGGAGACGACACAACTTACAATACATCCTTACTAATATTATAAATGCGAAAGTAAGTATATTTGTTACACTTTCACGCCTATACCACCGAAAAGATTTCAAAAATTCTTTCACCAATGGCAACCTATAATATTAGGAAGAACATATTTACTATTTAATTAGTAAATGTTTTTCTCTTTTTATTTGTTTGGGATTAATTAAGGTTACATTGTGTGTGAAATATGAAAAATTAAAATACAAAGTCAATATGTGGGGCGGTCAACTACTCAAGTTGTAGGTTTCATATTTTTTTAAATTTTATTCAACTATTGTATAAGTAAAACCATTATAGTTTAATGTCGTTGAAAAACTGCCGCAGAGCTTAGAAGCACTAATTGAATTCGGCTAAAAATTAAGATTGAACAATAAAAAATGCATTTTTATGTCCTGAAATGGTACTAGTACTGCTGCTCTTACCGCAATAGTTTTAAGAACGATCTCCTGTCTGGCAATTTGCCTTGAGAATGTAATACATATTTTGTTAAGTACTTGTTAAAGCTATATTATGTAAAAAGTTCTTTTTCTAGGCATGTTTGCGTTTTTTATTAGATTCTTTTTTTATTGCAAGCAGTGGCAAACGAGCAAACAGTACACCTGATGGTAAGTGTTGCTGCCGCTCATGGACCTTTACAAGGCCTCTGCCTACCGCGAAGAAAGTAAAGGGAGTGTGAATGCGTGTATTGAGGCTCGGTGATACCAAAGGCACCACCAAAACCCTCCACACGCAAACACCCTCAGAAAGTTGGGCTTCCGGCTCTCTCGCTCACCGAACGAAGCGCAGTAACAAATTGCTACTACTCAGACGTCGATTTTCTGCGAGAGCGTGGTACTACCCCGGACGGACCGGCCCGCGGCTGTAGACAGATAACTGTCGACAGTGTGATCCTACCACTACCAATATAATATAATTGAAAACATACCTTTTTTTTAACCTCCAGTAACTGGGATAAGGATGTAAATAAGTACAATGGCATGGTATAATAAGTACAATAGGTTTGGTAAGGTAAATTTACGCTCCCTATTTATGGAGGAAACGCAGTGCTCCCACAGTACTCACGCAGTGCTCACAGTATTCACATAATACTCACGCAGTGCTCCCATAGTACTCACACAGTATTCACATAGTACTCACGCAGTGCTCCCACAGTACTCACCCAGTGCTCACACAGTATTCACATAGTACTCACACAGTGTTCCCACAGTACTCACGCAGTATTCACGCAGTATTCACACAATACTCACGCAGTGCTCACACAGTACTCACCCAGTACTCACGTAGTACTCACGCAGTACTCATGCAGTACTCACGCAGTACTCACGCAGTACTCACGCCGTGCTCACACACTACTCACGCAGTACTCACATAGTAGTCACAGAGTACTCACACAATACTCACATAGTACTCACATAGTACCGAATTTGCAATAATATTGCAACACGAAAAAAAACACTTCAAAACGTAGACACAATGTGAGTACTATGTGAATACAGTGCTCACACAGTAGTCACATAGTACTCACACAGTGTTCACACAGTACTCACATAGTACTCACACAATACTCACATAGTACTCACACAATAATCACGCAGTACTCACGTAGTACTCACGCAGTGCTCACACAGTACTCACGCAGTACTCACGCAGTGCTCACACAGTACTCACGCAGTACTCACGCAGTGCTCACACAATACTCACATAGTACTCACATAGTACTTACGCAGTAATCACGCAGTACTCACGCAGTGCTCACACAGTACTCACGCAGTATTCACATAGTACTCACACAGTGTTCACACAGTACTCACGCAGTACTCACGCAGTGCTTACACAGTACTCACATAGTACTCACGCAGTACTCACACAGTGCTCACGCAGTACTCACACAGTACTCACGCAGTAATCGCATAATACTCACACAATACTCAAACAGTACTCACACAATACTCACACAGTACTCACATAGTACTCACACAATACTCACGCAGTAATCACGCAGTGCTCACGCAGTACTCACGCAGTGCTCACACAGTACTCACGCAGTACTCACGCAGTACTCACGCAGTACTCACGCAGTGCTCACGCAGTACTCACACAGTACTCACGCAGTACTCACGCAGTACTCACGCAGTGCTCACACAGTACTCACGCAGTACTCACGCAGTGCTCACGCAGTACTCACGCAGTACTCACGCAGTACTCACGCAGTACTCACGCAGTACTCACGCAGTACTCACACTACTCACACAGTACTCACGCAGTATTCACATAGTACTCACACAGTGTTCACACAGTACTCACGCAGTACTCACGCAGTGCTCACACAGTATTCACATAGTACTCACACAGTGTTCACACAGTACTCACGCAGTACTCACACAGTATTCAGATAGTAGTGCTCACGCAGTGCTCAGTGCGTGAGTATACTATGTATATAACGCTGTCTATATAACACTATGTATATAACGCGGTCTTTATAACACTATGTATATAACGCTGTCTATATAACACTATGTATATAACGTGGTCTATATAACACTATGTTAATAACGCGGTCTATATAACACTATGTATATAACGTGGTCTATATAACACTATGTATATAACGCGGTCTATATAACACTATGTATATAATGCGGTCTATATAACACTATGTATATAACGCGGTCTATATAACACTATGTATATAATGCGGTCTATATAACACTATCTATATAACACTATGTATATAAAGCTGTCTATATAACACTATGTATATAACGCTGTCTATATAACACTATGTATATAATGCGGTCTATATAACACTATCTATATAACACTATGTATATAAAGCTGTCTATATAACACTATGTATATAACGCTGTCTATATAACACTATGTATATAATGCTGTCTATATAACACTATGTATATAACGCGGTCTATATAACACTATGTATATAACACTATCTATATAACACTATGTATATAATGCTGTCTATATAACACTATGTATATAACGCGGTCTATATAACACTATGTATATAACGCTGTCTATATAACACAATGTATATAACGCTGTCTTATTACACTTTGTAAATATCACTATGTATATAACGCGGTCTATATAACACTATGTATATAAAGCTGTCTATATAACACTATGTATATAACGCTGTCTATATAACACTATGTATATAACGTGGTCTATATAACACTATGTATATAAAGCTGTCTATATAACACTATGTATATAACGCGGTCTATATAACACTATGTATATAACGTGGTCTATATAACACTATGTATATAACGCGGTCTATATAACACTATGTATATAATGCGGTCTATATAACACTATCTATATAACACTATGTATATAAAGCTGTCTATATAACACTATGTATATAACGCTGTCTATATAACACTATGTATATAATGCTGTCTATATAACACTATGTATATAACGCGGTCTATATAACACTATGTATATAACACTATCTATATAACACTATGTATATAATGCTGTCTATATAACACTATGTATATAACGCGGTCTATATAACACTATGTATATAACGCTGTCTATATAACACAATGTATATAGTGCTGTCTATATAACACTATGTATATAACGCGGTCTATATAACACTATGTATATAACGCTGTCTATATAACACAATGTATATAACGCTGTCTTATTGCACTTTGTAAATATCACTATGTATATAGTGCTGTCTATATAACAATGTATATAACGCGGTCTATATAACACTATCTATATAACACTATGTATATAATGCGGTCTATATAACACTATGTATATAACACTATCTATATAACACTATGTATATAATGCTGTCTATATAACACTATGTATATAACGCGGTCTATATAACACTATGTATATAACGCTGTCTATATAACACTATGTATATAACGTGGTCTATATAACACTATGTATATAAAGCTGTCTATATAACACTATGTATATAACGCTGTCTATATAACACTATGTATATAACGCGGTCTTTATAACACTATGTATATAATGCTGTCTATATAACACTATGTATATAACGCTGTCTTATTACACTTTGTAAATATCACTATGTATATAGTGCTGTCTATATAACAATGTATATAACGCGGTCTATATAACACTATCTATATAACACTATGTATATAATGCGGTCTATATAACACTATGTATATAACGCTGTCTATATAACACTATGTATATAACGTGGTCTATATAACACTATGTATATAAAGCTGTCTATATAACACTATGTATATAACGCTGTCTATATAACACTATGTATATAACGCAGTCTTTATAACACTATGTATATAATGCTGTCTATATAACACTATGTATATAACGCTGTCTTATTACACTTTGTAAATATCACTATGTATATAGTGCTGTCTATATAACAATGTATATAACGCGGTCTATATAACATTATGTATAAAACACTATCTATATAACACTATGTATATAATGCGGTCTATATAACACTATGTATATAACACTATGTTATTAAATACGCATATAACATCTATGCAAGGGAAGGCAAACTTGACATGAAACTTTACATCAATGTGTCTAACTAGCATGGTATAGCACAGGGTTCGCCAAATAATTTTGCTAGGGGTTCGTTTTAAGAAATGAAATAACCATCACGGTCCGTACATGCTTTTAATAGAAAAAAAAATCAAATGTAATTTTTAGTTAACAAATGTATTTTCTTATTTCGACATTTTTGAATGGACGACGTCAACAAAGATAAATTTTTATTAAATTACGTACTCCATAGTGCCAGTTGCTGTATTATTCTTTCGGTCCGGACTAAATGGGTCGGCGGTCCGGATGCGGACCGCGGTCCGCCATTTGGCGATCCCTGCTTTAGAGCCACCCAATGTTCACTAGTAGGTTGACCATTATACCAGGAGCTGGGACGCGGTCGCCGCCTTCTGTGAGGCCGTTATCTCACGGAAGGAGGCGGCGGATCGTGTGCGAGTCGAGATCCTATTCGGCGACACGTTCCGCCGCAGGCGACTCGGGCGGCGCAGGCGCGAGTATCTGCGCCTAATGCCGCCCTAGCCGAGGCTGCGGGTGATCGGACCGGGGAATTGTCCGTCGCCCGCAGAGAGGCTGACCGCGCGATGGCGACCGACGTCCCAGTACGTCGAGAGGTGAGAGGTTACCCGAAAGGGTATTCCGTCGGGCCGACCACTGATGACAAGTCACATCTGCTCCGGTGGTCGGCCCAACAACGAGGTGACGTGGGTACGGGTGGGTTATGGGCCCGCGCGCCGTCCTTTCGTCGCCCTGGACGGACAGGACCGCGCGTGCGCTTACCATAGCCCACCCATAAAAAAAAAAAAATCTCAGAGAGTTTACTATATAGGTAATGTCTGGACGAGCCCCTTGAGACAAATACAACAAGCAGTCAATTATTTCTTGATAAGGAATGTTGTGTAAAATCTCTTGTTGACTTTTAGCCTTCTTCAACTTAACATTCGCATCAGCAGGTGTCCACATTGGCTTACAATCACTCATTCCAAAGCGTGTAAGTATCATTTTATATAAATCGATTGATCAATAGCGATCTCATTAACATTTTCAACTTGTGAAATTCTGAAACCAACATAATGTTTTGCTGTGCCTAAGTCCTTCATATAGAATTTGTTTTTTAACTTCTCTTTTATGATATGTGAAGTTTCTTCATTATTAAAACAGTACAATATATCATCTACATATACTGCTATAAAAATCATATCGTTATCATTCAAAATACGATGGTAAACACATGGATCTACGTTTGAACGAGTCATTCCAATTTCCAAGAGGGCAGTGTTTAATTTTTTATTCCACTGTCTAGTGGCTTGTTTAAGACCATATATTGATATGTGCAGTCTACAAACTTTATTTTCATCTTCATAACCAGGTGGTAAGGACATGTAAATTTCTTCATCTATTTCACCCTGTAAAAATGCTGTGTCTGCATCCATTTGGTGTATTTTAAGACAGTATTTGGCAGCAAGACCAATCAAGTATCTGAAGGAAGTATAACGAACAACTGGAGCGTATACCTCATTGTAATCAATACCCTTTACTTGTTTATAGCCTTTGATCACCAGTCTAGCCTTATAGTGTGTAATGGATCCATCGTTATCCATCTTAGTTTTATATACCCATCTGCTGGGAATTGCTGACTTTTCTTCTGGTAAGTTCACCAATGTCCATGTATTATTTTATATCAATGACTGATATTCTTCCTTCATTGCTTTTTTCCATTCATCAGCCTTTTTACTGTTAAGCGCTTCTTGAAGATTTTATGGATCATTGTTTAGTAAATTAATAGTAGACTCAACATTCTGACATATGTATGATGAGGGATGAATATCATTCACATTATCGTGACGCCTCATTCTCTGCGGCAGCGGTCTTAGATTCATATTAGATACCGGTGGAGAATCAATGGTTCTATCTGGTAAGTACGTGTCATCATTAACATCCTCAAATTGATCAGAATCATCTGAAATACAAATACTTTGTGATTGAGCCTATGTTTCTCTTTCGTAATTAATTTCATCCTCAATATCTCTTTCCACAGGTTCTTCGGGTTCATCACACAGAGGCAATTGAATAATCTTTTCCTCTTTCACTTCTTTACATATTGTATTTTCTTCTATCTCTATGTCCTTTTTACTAATTTCCTTGTCCTTTTTAGGTGCACTATCCACTTTATTTCTTTTAATTGAAGCCTCTAGGAATACAACATCCCTACTTAAGACTCCTTTTTTTGTTTCAGGATCTATAAATCCTTTGGTACTATAACTATAACCAACAAATATTAACTTACGTGACTTCACATCAAGCTTGGTTCTGTTTTCTTTAGGAATTAGTACCATTGCCGGACATCCAAAAATTCTCATATGACTCAGACTTGGTTTTTTTTTCAGTCCATATTTCATATGGCGTTGTATTGGATATAGTCTTAGAGGGAGAGCGGTTCATAATATATGCTGCGGTGGCAACTGCTTCTGCCCAAAAAGTGACCTGCAAGTCAGCATTTAAAATCATGCATTTAGCTCGCTCTATCAAAGTTCTATTCATTCTTTCACTGAGGCCATTTTGCTCAGGTGTGTATGGAGCAGATGTCTGATGCAGTATTCCATGTTTTTTTACATAGGCTTCAAATTCTTTATTTTTATATTCCGTTCCATTATCGCTTCTCAAGTTTTTAATTCTCAACATTTGAGTTTTTGTACTTAACTCATTTTCCACTCTATTCTTATATTCAACAAATTTTTTGAACACTTCATTTTTATTCTTAATGAAATATACATGTACAAGCCGAGAAAAATCATCAGTAAAGGTTACAAAATACCTTGCCCCTCCCATAGAAGTTTGTTTCATTGGTCCACATACATAACTGTGGTTATAAGCTCTAGCAAATAAGTTGCTCGGGAGCCTTCAGCGGGGAACGGCTTTCTCGCTTGCTTGCCTTCAAGACAGGTTACACAAATGGAATCTTCTGTCCTTGTTGACAGCTTCACATCCTCTGTACAGTGAGGTATTTCATTAAGGCTAGTGAAATTTAAGTGACCCATTCTTTGGTGCCACAGATAAGTATCATCATCAGTTTTGGCCATCATGACTTGCATTTCTTGATATTTACAGGTATTTAACAGATATGTCTCATTAATTAATATGGCCTTTGCAACTATTTTGTTACTAGGATTATAAATTTGACAGCCATGTTCATCAAATATTACTCTACACCCACTTTTAATTATTTTTGCTGACCGACAGCAAGTTTGTTTTTAAATCGGGTACATATAAAACATTTCTCACCTGTATTGATTCGGTGCTGCCATCTTTTGCATATACTTTTATACATACATTACCACAGCATTCTACTTTTAATACTTTGTTATTAGCAATTCTGATGCTCGGTACAGATGAAGGTGTGATGTCAGTGAGCCAGTCTCGGTGCATGGTCATGTGCATAGATGCCCCTGAATCAACATGCCAAGAATTGTAGTCATTTGCTGTAGATGCTGAAAAAGCTGCGACATATCCTGTATTTTTATCTTTTTTTTATTACTTGTCTTCTTATGCCAACAATTTTTGCTGAGATGTTCGTACTTATTGCAGTGGAAGCATCTTGGGCCTTTCTTTTTTTGTGTTTGTATAAAGTGCGGTAGTGTCTGATATCTTTACTTCTTGTAGTAATTTATTTTTCACTAAATCAGCACTTATCTTCATACCGGAACTCTCTAAGCCCATAATCATGGGTTTGTACATTTCTGGCAAACCTGCCAGCATTAATGTGCCCAACCATTCATCATCCACATTGAACTTTATACTCCTTAACTTGTGAGCGGCTGTCATTATTTTGTTTACATAGTCTTCGACTGATAAACTATTTTCCAACTAGTATTAATGAGTTCTTTTAATAAACCAACTTTTCGAGTCAATCCTCTGTCTTCGAATGCCTTTGCCAAGCTTTCCCAAACATCTTTTGCATTTTTGACTTCTTGAATGTGTATATATAAAATCGGGTCTACTAATAATATTAACTTTGACTTGGCTTTGATGTCTTGTTTAAGTGAATTAGGGTCTGTAGTCACTGGTGCATTTAAAATGCAATTAAACAAATCCTCATGTTGTAAATATGCTTTGATTGCAAAACTCCAACTTGCCCAATTGTCACGACCCGTTCAAATTCAAATTCAAATTCAAATTATTTTATTATGCATAAACCCTGAGAGGGCACTTACATATTGTCAGGTTTACAATTTCCAAAAAAAATATACTACCACCGGATCGGAACGCGACCGCTACTGAGAAGATCCGGCAAGAAACTCAGCGGGCTTGTCATTATTTTTAATTTTTTTTTTTCTTCTTACTAGTTATACAATTGTGTACATGTTTTGTAAGAACAAGCTCCAGTGTGATGCCCTTCGAACCGCAAGACACTTAATATAATTTAAACGATTATGGCTGGACCAGATCCCACAAGCGGCACCCGATCACGAGTTAACTACTAGAGCAGCCATCACTCCCCTCAACCACTATGGAGGGAAGGGAGAGACCCGCTCCACGCAGCTACCGCAAGTAGATCCTTATGTGAGCATGACCAACACCACAATATGTTAACTTCTCAATCGACATCATCGAATTAATGCCAGCCATATTTATAAAATATGTAACATTCAAAATGTAGCTGAAAAAAAAATCACTCGCGTGCACGGTAACGAATTGAGGTTATACTCGCAAATTTTAACTTTTAACTTTTTGTTTTGCTGTTACTGCTCAAAAAACAAAGATAACTTTATACAGCAGGCTGCCTGTGCCCATAACCTGATAAAATGATAAACAGAGGCAATCTGTACTATGTAACTAATTACTTTTATATAAAATAAATAGTTACATAGTACAGATTGCCTCTGTTTATCATTTTATCAAAAAGAGATTGCTTTTCTTGACTTTTATAGGCACGTATGACAGATACACATTGTCGCCGTAGCTATGACATCGACGATGACCACGGGGACTGTAAGGATCGTGGGGAAGGGCGTCATGTCACGGAAATGTTCAAAAAATAGGCAAATATGTGATATGGCTATTGGCGTCGGGAATTGATTGGCGAGTGTGGCGGAGGCGCAGTACCACTGAGCTACCTCTCCTGTGCTCTTTATTGCCCCCATGGTCATCGTCTACGTCATAGCTGCGGCGACACACATAAGGGGCCCCTGTAGCATATATCCCCGTATCATATAAGGCTACGCACCTGGCCACGATCAATGTAAAGGATTATTGAACACTTTAATCGTTGGATATTCCAGTTCTAATAGCAATAATAATGTATGTACCTCGTTTATCACAGTTTGTTGACTTAAAAAAAACACGTGGCACTAAAGTTCATTGGTTTAATAACATCGAGAAATCGCCGACGGACATTATCAAGACCTCATTACATAAAACGCGATGAAATAAACAACGCTTATATACTATGAAAATAAAGTTATGTATGTTTGTTTGTTTCTCTTTGTGATGACAGAGTAAGAATATAGTTCACCACCCCGTTGCCCATGGGTGTTGTAAAAGACGACTTGGGGATTAAATATGCATATAACATCTATGCAAGAAACTATAAACAAAACCCTATAAAGAAAACATAAGATGAAAACCCTATATCAACCTGTCTGACCAGCGTGGTATATATAGTAGGTCAATCTCCCTTCTATGGTCAGCCCACAGTGGCGACGGAGGCAGCGTACCTCCTGGCTGGAACTCCCCTGTGGGACCTGGAGGCGGAGATGCTCGCCGGAATTTACCGGCGGGTGTCCGAGAGGCGCGCCCGCGGCGGTATGGTCTCGCTGCAGGAGATTACCGCCTGGCAGGTCGACGCTCGCCGAGAAGTCATTGCTCGTTGGGCAGTCCGGCTGGAGAGTCCTCGGTACGGTGTCAGGACCGTCGAGGCCCTCCGGCCAGTGCTGATGGAGTGGCTGGAGCGGACGCACAGGGTGCTTTCCTTCCGACTGGCGCAGGTGCTGATGGGGCACGGTTGCTTCGGGAAGTACCTGCACAAGATTCATTCATTTCATTTCAAAATATCTTTATTAAATTATCGTAATTATTAAAATAGTACAAACCAGTGTTAATTATTAATCCTAGTAGTACACTAACAATAAATTAATTCGTTTATTAAACTATTATGATCATTTAAACTAATATCAGGCTTTTTCATAAATTTACATAGTTTATTAATTAACAATATCTGGTTGACCGAGCTTCGCTCGGAATATTTTTATCGAATTTATTTAGATATATATTAATGAAAAATAAAAAAATAAATAATGAAAAATATATAAAAATTAAAAAAAAAAAAGAATAATAATAACACCGAGATTCGAACCGACGCTGTTTGAATGTCATCAAAATCAAAATTAGAACCTGTCAACTTCCCATCTGAGCTATCGTAACTCATGACGTTGACAACGAAATTTGAATTCATATTCTTTTAAAATTTAATGTCATTGTTTGTTTTGCTAAAAACACGGACAAAACAACATTTTCCAGCTCTGTCGATATTTAACATGCGCTTAGGTAGGGTGCGTTTTCTTGAAAACATTATTGCTTCAGTTTTGGAGATATTTAATTTTAGTTTCCATTTAGTAAAGTAGGATACCAGGTTATTTATTGAAAGTTGAAGGCGATCAACTATAAGGTCAATGTCATGAGAAGACGTGAAGGAAGCTGTATCATCAGCGAAACAAGCAATGCTTATTCGAGGTTGTACTGGTATATCATTCAAATATAGCAAAAACAGATAAGGGCTGAGGATAGAACCCTGCGGAAGCCCTGCAGGGATTGATTTGGTGCAAGAGACCTGATCTTTTAGATAAACATTAAAGCTTCGATTGGATAAGTAAGAGTTTATGATTTTAACCAAGGAAAGTGGTAAATTAAGTGATATTAGTTTATGCAAAAGTGCCAGACTGTATCGAATGCTTTCTCAATATCCAGCAGAAACATTCCAATAGAATGTTTTAGATTAAGATTGTGCGATACAACTTCTGCAACTCTAGCTAGTTGCTGTTCAGTAGAGTGGCCTTGACGGAATCCAAACTGCTCATCAATTAATAGTCTATCAGATGAATGAAGTAAACGTCTGTAAACTATTTTTTCAAAAAGTTTACTAAGACATGGTAACAAGCTGATGGGACGGTAGCTAGTTGGATCAGAAGCGTCCTTACCTGGCTTGTGGATTGCTATAACTTTAGACCTTTTCCATACTGAAGGACAGTAATTTAGAGACAGACAAGCATTAAAAATTTTTGTAAGTGCAACTATGCATTTTTGGAGGCATATTTTTAAAATTCAAATCCCTTATTATACATAAACCCCGCGGGGGCACTTACATATGGTTACTTTTTTACATTTTACCTTACATTACTACCGGATCGGAACGCGACCGCACTGAGAAGATCCGGCAAGAAATTCAGTGGGATTTGATTTTTTCAGTTTTGATAAGTAAATTAGTAATACCATCAACAACTGGAGACTTGCGTATCTTGAGATTGGAGATACATTTTTTAACCTCCTTAGGACGAACAGGCTCTATTTTGTCACCGTAGCTCACTTTGTATCCATTTAATCTAGACAAAGAGAGATCAACTGCAGATTGTTCATCGCTATACCAATCATGGGTAAGTAACATATTATTTAAGAATGCATCAGCTAAGGCGTCGCATTGACCCTGTGTACTAGTAGTTAGAGTACCGTGAGCTGTCCTAAGAGCAGGAATAGTATTAGGGGCACTACGTAAATTTGATAAATTGGATCGTGTGCAAGTAGACCTTCTATTCGGCGACACGTTCCGCCGCCGGCGACTCGGGCGGCGCAGGCGCGAGTGTGTGCGCCTAATGCCGCCCTAGCCGAAGCCGCGGGTGATCGGACCGGGGAATTGTCCGTCACCCGCAGAGAGGCTGACCGCGCGACGGCGACCGACGTCCCAGGACGTCGAGAGGTGAAATTACCCGAAAGGGTATTCCGTCAGGCCGACCACTGACGACAAGTCACATCTGCTCCGGTGGTTGGCCCAACAATGAGGTGACGTGGGTACGGATGGGTTATGGGCCCGCGCGCAGTCCTTTCATCGCCCCAGACGGATTGGCCCGCGCGTGCGCTTACCACAGCCCACCCATAAAAAAAAAATGGTCAGCCCACACGCCGTCCATTCCATCCGGGGCAACGAAAGGACAGCGCGCGGCCCCATAACCCACCATCATTCATCTCCTTCGTCATTGGGTCAGCCTTCGGTACAGAGTTCCTTGTCGTCCGTGGCCAGCCTGGCGGGATACCCTGTCAGGTACCCTTCCTTTTTTAACACCCCTCCCGGTATGTCGGTCGCCCTTCCCCGTTTAGCCTCTCTGCGGGTGAGGGACTAATCCCCGGTCGAGTCACCCGCGGCCTCGGCTAGGGCGGCATCAGCGCAAGTACCCGCGCCAAATCGGCGGCGGCAGATCGTGTCGCCGTAGAGGAGTTCCTCTCGCGCACGCTCCGCCTCCGTGAGATGGTTACCTTAAAGAAGGCGGCGACCGTGTCTCAGTTCCTGACGCTGTCAAGCATCTCCCTGACGACGGGTGGTCTTGTCCTATGACAACCTATTTTATTTTTGGTTCACGCTGTGGAAATGCATTACATAAACGCACTATCCCCCGCCGGTGAGAGATGGGGGAGTGTGTGTGGAATTTTCCGGTCACATAAACGACCGTAATACATACTAAAACCATAGCGGCCCCTGCCGTGCTTTTACGGGGTATCGAAGAGATCATCTGATGACATTCTATTCCCCACATTCCAATCCTTGACCGTCTGGTTACGTGCTGTCAGCATTCAAAGTGATGGGAGGAGTCTGGTTGTCGTCCGCAGAGCAAGTCGCCGAACGCAAGCTTCTCATGACCGCCTCACAAAAGGAGGCCATCGACGAAAAGCACCTGTCCCTTAGCATCTTGAAGATGATGGTCGGCAACGACTGGTCCGTACCAAATTAAACCGCACGGATAGCGTAGTGGCTAAGATAGCAACATACTGTGCCAGTGTCGTGAGCTCGAATCCCACGCAGAACAATACTTTGTGCGATCCACAAATTGATGTTTTGAGTCTGGATGTAATTTGTGTCCGTTAATTATATGTTTGTAAAGTTCCCCACAGCACAAGAATTATTGCCTTAGTGCAGAGTGTTGTCTTAAAAAAATATCTGACAGGACGTGGTGCTGGGCCGCCCAGGCAGGGCATACTGCTAGGGACACGAAAAAAGTATCGATACTTTTAGGTATCGAGCACTCGGTCTTTCGATACCGATACTTTTGTACTCGAAAGTATCGAGTAGCTTTCGATACTTTTTGGTAGGTATCTTATCGCAAAAATAGTAGTAAGTATCCATGTTAATAATTTAATCCGTTCAAAAAAAAAAGCTAATCTCGACATAGATTCTAGGAATGGAGTACCATTCCTAGAATCTAGATACCTCAAAGTATCGCGTACTGAGTACAGTACGTGATACTTTGAGGTATCAATACTTTAATGAGTGGATACGATATTTTACGCATTTATAATAGTTTCTGTTCGATATCGTGTCCCTGCATACTTCCAATGTTTGGCGTGAATCATCGTCTTATGACAACCTATGACCTTGTAATACTTTTCTTGTAGTACTTGTTCTTTGCGCAAAACACAAACGATTATTCTCTTTTTTTTATTTTTTTTTGGGGTGTGCTGCGGTCGGCGCGCTCCTTTCGCACCACTCCGTTCAGGGCGACAGAGGGGCGTAAGCACGCAACACCCGCAACCCACCCAAACACCACGTCACCTTCGTCGTTGGGCCGACCACCGGAGCAGGGCTACTTGTCATCAGTGGTCGGCCCGACGGAATATCCCTTAACGATTATTCTCTTGAGTGTAACTTGTGTTACCCAAACAAAAGATGAAAATCGGCCAAGTAGGAGTTGGACTCGCGCACGAAGGGTTCCGTACCATTGACTAGGTAAACAAGTGCCTCCCTATTGCCATTGTCGATATTGAGAAAAGAAATTTTGTATGGGAACAAGTTTGTTGTATGGGAGCCCCGTTTAAACATTTATTTTATTTTTGGTATTTGTTGTTATAGCGGTAATAGAAATACATCATCTGTGAAAATTTCAACTGTCTAGCTATCACCGTTCTTGAGATACAGCCTGGTGACAGACGGACGGACAGACAGCGAAGTTTCAGTAATAGGTTAGCCCTTTGGGTACGGAACCCTAAAAAAAGGATTTATTCGCCCGCGCTATCTTTAAAAAAAGTAAAGTGCATATAAAACTCGCACGCGGTAAGTAAAACTTTGACATTGTGGTCGGCCCAACGACGAAGGCGACGTGGTGTTCGGGTGGGTTGCGGGAGTTGCGTGCTTAAACCCCTCTGACGCCCCGGACGGAGTGGTGCGGAGGCGCGCCGACCGCAACCCACCCCAAAAAAAAAAAAGTAAAACTTTGACATTATGACAGAATAGTAACTCGCCCTCGCTTCGCTTCGGTTTCAGTTGCCCTATCCGCATAGTTGCCATGAGAATCCTGGGATAAAATATAGTCTAAGTCTCCTTATATAGTTACCTGGTAGTATAATATCATCAAAATCGGTCTAGCAGTCTCGAAGATTACTTAAAGCAAACAGACACAAAAGTTTTTAAATCAAATCAAATCAAATTTTTAGGCATAGGTGTCGTGCAAATAACCATATCAGCATGAAAAGGACCATTATTTTGATATTAATTACAAAGAGACACTTAAATTTTATTTATTTTTATAGCTAACACATTAAAACATTAATAGGTATACTGAATATAATACAAGAACACCACATGACACTTCCACATTCACGCCAAAAGTACGCGTCAAAAGTTATACGCCAGTAAGAAAAAAATAAGGCTACATAACTTCCACGAAATGTTCTCTTCTAATTTAGAAGTTCTAAAAACTAGATATTAATGTCACCCACTGTAAGTGAACACGAGCCAAGTCGGGTTAGGTCAATAGTTGACATATAGAAAAGATAAGCTAATAAATTATATTTATCATTCGTTATGAGAACTTTGTAGAAATAAAACATATATTTCGTTGTGGGTCAAAGATGGTCGGTGTGTAAATTGATTCAAGGAAAAAATTATTATTGCACGGAATTTTCCAATACCTTTGGCTTTTTCCATGAAAGTATTCTGTTATTTTTATGGTCAATATTAGAAAAATAAGTAAGTATTTTTGTTATTTAATTAAGTTTGAACTCAAGAAAGGTATAATATATAAATTACTACGAATATTCAAACATGTAGCTGTTAGTTTAAAAACATAGATATTAATTAAATATTTCATTTTGTAAATAACACTGTTTTACGGTATTTATCGCGGTTGTATTTGATTATTATTTGTATCTCTTTTTATTTCACGGGATCTTCGAAGGGAAGATACCCGGTCCTTTGAAAGGCTTACATGGGGATATTGATCCGACACGCAGAGGCGTTTGGAGAAATATTGATGACTAACAGCCCGCCCTCACTTCGCTTTGATATCAGTCGCATTACCCACATAGTTCCCGTTCCCGTGGCAATACTGGTATAAAATATAGCCTATGTTACTCCCTGATATTATAGCTTTACATCGGTGAAAGAATTTTTGAAATCGGTTGGGTGGTTTAAGCATGAAAGCGTAACAAACGTATTTTTCGCATTTATAATATTAGTAACTAGCAACCCGCCCTCGCTTCGTTTCGGTTTCAGTCGCCTTACTCTCGTAGTGCCCGTTCCCGTGGGAATATCGGGATAAAATATAGCCTACGTTACTCCTTGATATTACAGCTTTCCATTGGTGAAAGAATTTTTGAAATCGGTTCAGTGGTTTGAGCGTGAAAGCGTAACAAACAAACAAACTTACTTTCGCATTTATAATATTGGTAAGGATAATGGTAATCCATAATTATTATTATTTGCAGCGTTCATAGTTACGGAAGTACTGACTGACTATAAACGCTGTAGTGTTTGAAACCTAGGGCAATGAAATAGCGATAAAATAATTTTATTTATAATGCGTAATACTCGCGTAAACATCAGAAAAGTCAATAATTACACACGTAATATTATATACATACACAAGTTTTCATTCATTTAGATTGATTAATTAAAAAGATATAATTTATTTTTCAATTTTCCTTTATAATTTTTTTTACTCCGCCATATTGGCGTATTAGATTCTGATTTTTAAATTAAACGATTGATTAAATTTGCCTTTAGTTTTTGGCGGGAATCTGAAGTGTCATGTGGTGTTCTTGTATTATATTCAATATCTTAGTGTTTTAACGTGTTATATTAAATAATTTTGATGGCATTTTATGTAATATATAGTGGCAAAACTGCTGAGGTGTAGTGAATGTGATATAAAATTGCTATACATACCTTTATACAATATAATATATAATAATACATACCTTTTTGTTTCCACCAAAATTCTCAGAAGATACCCTTAACAGTGGCCATTACACTTTGACTTACTGACAGACCATTACTGACATGAAGAAACTGAGAATTTGAAAAGATAATTATAACTCGACACTGGCAAAAATGGCTCGTATTTGTAGTTGATTGCCAAGACAAAAAAGAAGAAGAAGAATTTGCCTTTATTGGTGTTATTAATATCACATTCTAAAGCCGCGTTATTCCAAAGTTATCGGTAATTATCTTGTTTCGGTCAGGGTTGTCACTTGTATATTATAGTACTATTAAAGTTTTCCCGATATAATGTATTTTTTGAAAATCAATAGATATATTAATTTCTAGAGAGCTTTGAAATCTGATTTCAACCGATAAATTTCCATCAATAATGATAGAAATACCTCCTTTGGTGTATAAGTCTCAAATGTACACTGTTTTTTTTTGTTTCCTTTTAATTTCGGATGTAAGACACACATTTATTACAGTTTCTAAGCTTTTGATAGATGAATGCGGCAGTGGTTTTCATTTACTTTATTAGAAGAAGAATTATAGCTAGAATCTCCTGAAAATTAGGTTTGAGCTATATTATTGGCAGCAGCTTAAACTAAAAATCTTTTAGGTTTCGGAGATAATATTTAATTTTCTTTAATAATACTTGAGTTACGCTAGCTACTAACAAGAATATGAGAAAGCTACCCCGCTTACTATTAAAAAAATATGGGTCGTTTACCCCATAGCGTTGACGCCTTTAAACTTTTTATTGGAATGCGATTGAATTGCAATACGTATCCGCTCTAGTGGTAGCAGATTCTTACATACCCTTGAAGAGTTTGAAAGCTATAAACGAGTTAGCATTTTCATACCGGAACCTGAAGAAACAGTTTCACAGTCATCTCCTCGTGTATTTGCTTGTTTGCCACCGTTTGCAATAACAAAAAAAAAAAAAAAACGCCAACAAACAACTTTACAAAATGCCACTCGCTTATCAGCATGAGGGTTGGCGCCCATTCATCCTCTCCTTGCATTAAGTCCTCTATTTGGAGCCCAGACGGTCATCCCCTAACAGGTCGGGGCAGGCCCTGAGGCAAAGGGGCATTATGAGTCTAAAACGTTGTCAAAATGCCTCACTCCGGTTTCTTTTTGCTACATATAATGCCATTTTCGCTACACCGAATGTCTCTTCTGTCCAGGATGACAAAAGAGCGGCACGTGTACCCAGCTCTATTTGCCTAACGAAGGTAGTAGAGTCCTTCCTATGCCATATATGCAGTGAAATACATGAAAATTTAGTTTGAAGACCGCTATGTGCAGGATTAGATTGACCATCTGCATCGGGTTGTTGCGAGTTCTATTCTTGACCGAGCCAAATGTTGGCAACGACCATTTCGCAATTTGCTCTGGTCTTGGTGTCACTGGCATCACCCTCAGTCTATTATACGGTACAGGAGTTTCTTAGCTTAAGATAACACAGTTGATGTTTTAATCTGTCCATATTTATTTATTTGAAACAAATAACCGCTGTACAGTGCAGTATTAAAAATGAACATTAAATATAAATTTTTAAGAAAGTATAACTTATCTCCATTATTATTATGGCATAGAGCCATATTTATATTTTTCACAAAAGATTCCAGATAAGTACAGCATACTCTAACTGTGAACGGATAAGAGTATTAAATAAGTAAGGTAAGAGGCAGGTCTAATTCATATACAGTGTAACTCTTTATAACGTCACTCGATTTAACGACAAACTCCTTAAAACGTCGAAATAACTTGATTTTGTTTGGTTTGCCATATTATCCATACTCTATATAGCATCACGTTCACTCGAAATAACGACGACAATATGTCATTATTAAGCATTAAGCAGTATTTATTCAATTACCAAAATTAGTAAGAACTGCAGCTGTGTATGTTCTTTCGTTTGTTGTTTTGTTATTTTATTATCTAACACTTGTTTACCTCAACTGACGTGCTGAACATTGTAAAAAATTCTCTCTTTGTTTTTGTGTGCGTTTAACTTGCACATGTTTACTTCAGCCACTGGGCTATCATTAAGTTTTTTTTTTTTTTTTAAATCTTTTTTTCGGTAAAAAGAGGGCTTTATCTAAATAGATAATGCCGCCCCCATTGGAACGTACATAGGTATTATAACTAACTATCTATTCTTAATAACTAAATTAAATATATTATAAATTTGCTTGACTTCGTCGGATAGAGCATCCGACAGATATGGTGAATGTCTTCAAGAATATTACATATATTGCAATTCGGCGATACAGTTTTACGCATCATGTAACCAAAATTATTTAAGGGAAAGTGCCCGGAACGGAGCCTTAAAGCTGTAACTATGGTCTGACGTCTCATATCGGTGTTAGAAAACCAAAGAGTGCGAGGCAAGTTAGGCTGCATTACCTTATACCAGATGCCTTTATGTAAGGATCGTTCATCGAAATACTCCGACCATAATTTACGACACTTCGATCTCACTTCACATATTATGTCTGTGATATAAGGGCCATAGTCTGTCGCGAAGCCTGTAAAACATGCAGATTTTGCGAGCTGGTCTGCTTGATCGTTTCCAGATACACCGACATGAGAAGGCAGCCATTGTAGGGTAATACTGCATTTCGATTTTTTAAGTGATAGAATACATTTTAATATGACATATGCTAATGGAATGCCCCTAAGGTTTGCACAACAACATCGTAGCAAATGTTGGAGTGCACTTCGTGAATCTGTAAATATGACAGCATTGCCTAGGTTCAAGCTCTCTACGTATGACAATGCTTCTAATATTGCCACAAGTTCTACGTGCATAATAGACATTTTTGGATCCAAACGAATCTGGACCTGATCTCCTGATTGACAGTCCACGAAAGCTGCGCCAGTGCCATCCTCGGTTTTTGATCCATCCGTAAATATTTTATAGCAGTGTTTATATTTGTTATTAATAAGCTCTTCACAAAGTGTTCTTAATAGTTTTATATTATATTTACGTTTAGATTTTTCTATATAAGGTACTTGTATGCAAATATTATCAGAAAAGTCCACATAGCCCACCCAGATATCTAAACTGAACATGTTCATATCTGTCTCTAACACCTGACTTAATTTTAATTCATCATGAACTACAACCAGTGTAGGAGTGCGTTTCTGTCTCCAGTAGGTGCACTGGACTGTCAACAAGGATAAATTCTCTAACTCTTCAATAATAGAAGTACGTTTAAAACATTTGAGTTTTATCCAATATTTATACGATAAGAATTTTCTACGGAACTGGAGAAGTGGAAGTAGTAACTCGGACTCCATAACGTGTAGTAAATACACATACCTTACTCTTAACTGGCGAAAACTCCAGGCCTAAATCTAAAAGCAGTTTGCTCATAGTGTCTAACGATTTTTGTAGCTTGTCAGTGGCGTTAAACGTGTCCCTATGTGTAAAGTAAATCACGAAATCGTCCGCATATTGGGAGATGAATATGTCTCTCTCTAATTGTTTACAGATGTCAATGGTGGCTAAATTGAATAACAAAGGGGATAAGGGGTCCCCTTGTGCCAGGCCTTTGCCAGTTGATCTGCTCTCGTATTCATTTCCAATTGACATTTTAAGGTGTCTTTCTTTGAGAAAGTTCCACAGATATGTACACAGTTTTGATCCAATATTAAATTTATCCAATCTTAATACTAATATTGCAATATCCACGTTATTATAGGCATTGTCAACATCTAGGAAACAACCTGTTGTTGACAAACCGTTTGAAAATCCAATTTGTATACGTGTTACCAAATGAACTAAGCTATCCATGCCCGATCTCCCTTTTCTAAACCCTATTACTTTATTGGAAAGGTAGTGGTGTTTCTCGAAATACCATTCTAGTCGCATATTTATGACAGTATGAAATACTTTGCACAAGCAAGACATCATGGATATAGGCCTATATGCGAGGGGCTGATGTATACCATTGCTTGATTTTGGTAATGGAATAATAAGAAATTCTCGCCACTGAGAAGGTACATATCCTGACGTGAGAAAACTATTGTACAAGGACACCAACACGTGTTTGCCATTTTCAGGAAGTTGTTGAATCATCTTATATGTTATGCCGTCGCAGCCAGGAGATGTATCCTTATGTCTGATACATTTATCTAATTCCTGGATGGAGACCTCAAGCTCTAAATTTTGATTATAAGATGTAAAGCTAGGTTGATTTGGCAGAGCCCAGTCAGGAGTTAAGGACTTTAATATCTCTTTAGCTTTATTAGAATCAATACCGTGTTTAGCGCGCTTATAGCCTTTCATCCATCGCATTTTGTGCCACAGTTCAGTGCAGGTGATTGACTCATCAAGAGAAGAACAAAATTTTTGCCAACTAGTATCTCGTGCGCGACGTATTTCGCGTTGTGTTATAGCAATTTTTTGTTTTAAATTTATTAAATTGTTCGGGGTGGGGTTACGCCTAAACCTCGATAGTGCTAGCCTTCGTTCTGCCACAGATTTTGATAAATTTGCGTTCCACCAGGGCTTGGGAGAGAATGTTGAAGAAGGATTACGATTAATTTTCATGAGTGGGATATGTAAGTCCGCTGATAGATTGATGTAATCAACAAATATATTGTAGCAAATTTGTGGGTTATCTGGTGCTTGAAAGTTATTAAATAATTCATTAAGACAAATGTTATAAGAGTTCCAGTCAGCCAGCTTGTAATTGCGTTTTCGAGTTATCCTGGTATCGCTATAGTAATGAGTGGATAAATGGATAAATAGATGATCACTTCCCAATGATTCATTGAGTACATTCCATGTAAAAATCAAAGCGATATCTGATGTACAGAGAGAAATATCTGGTGATGATTGCTGTACAACTCCGCCCACTGTTCGAATACGTGTTACATTGCTGTTGTTTAGTACAATAAAATTATTATTCAATAGGGAGTCAAGTAATAGCGTTCCTCTTTGGTCCGTTTTATAGGACCATGATGAATGGTGAGCGTTGAAATCGCCTAATATCATGGTTTTAATTGTAAATTTATCTAATAACTCATCCCAATCCTCTATCGTAGTACGTATTGTGGATGGACAATAAAGTGACACTATGTAATTAAGCTGTGGAAAATCTAACACCTACCACCTCGATACCCGTGTTATTCAAATGTAGCCTAACATTCTGAGTTTTTAATGAATGATGTGTCAAAATCGCCACACCCCCATAACAGTCATTCCTATCCCGGCGGTATATATTATAATTTTTTATATTAAATGGATTACCTGATTCTAACCACGTTTCACTAATAGCAGCTATGTGGACCTTCTCTTGGATTAGTAACTGTTCAACTAGAAGTTTTTTGGATTTAATACTTTGGGCATTCCATTGCAGTATGTTCAATTTGTTTTTAGTGTTATTATCCATTTGTACAGAAATAATCAACAATCATCTTAAGTAAAGGCCAGTCTGAAATGTATTCTACAACCACTAAGATAAACCACTCTAAACAACATTTTATTACTCCATTCATTTTATCTTCAACGTCTGCACCCCTTAAGAATATGATTTCTCTAAGCCTATTTAATAATTCGTCAAAGTTTACCGACTTCTTGCGACTTCCGTCAGACGGAGGAGGTGCTGCACCCTCAGTGTTGCCCTCGAGTGTTGTTGAACTAGTAAGAGAAACAAACTCCGGCCTCCTTATCTCCTCGTTATACCGAGACTGTTTTTGTAAAGTTCTTGGTGGTGGTTTCTTACTTATATCATTACGTAATTTCACTGCATTTTTAACTATTTGTGAGAATGTAGGCGTATCTTCTGGAAAACTTGATTGAGAGGGGGTATTTATCATAGGGGTATCATGATCGGATGGAGGAACACTACTTTTAGATTTATCTACAATTGTTGGTGATGGTTGTACATAAATAGTAAGGGCTCTTCGGTATGTACAATTAAATTCGGCCATGATCTCTCGTAATCTCTTTTCCTTAAGAAAAACTGGACAAGATGATTTTAGCACTGCCATGTGATTTCCGCCACAATTGACACATTTGTAAGTGCGTGTATCACAGTTCTCATGGTTTAAACCACACTTAGGGCAGATTATTTTTTTTGTAGGGCATTGTTTCGTCATATGACCGAATTTCCAGCAGTTAGAACACTGGGATACTGGATAAATATAGGGCGTTACCTTGATACGTAAAGGGCCTACATATACATATGGTGGGATATAGGATCCTTTAAAACACACCCGCACCACTTCACTCGGTATCCATCCATCTCCTTCTCTGTCACGGCGTTTAAGGCGATAAACGGAAATAATCTCTGCAGGCTCTTGGCATGAGATATCTTTTAAAATGTCCTCATTGCATAACTCCAGGTCAACATCTTTGATAACACCATATGAATAACTTTTGTCCATAGCCCTTTGAACCCTCCACCCTTTTTCTGCAAATGCTTGACATTTCTCAATTTTTTTAGCATTTGACTCGTTCAACACACCTAAACGTACTTTAAATGGATTGATATACTTAATACTTTCTATATCTACAATCCCGTTAAAGGTAAATAACTTCGCCAATGTAAATTGTTTTGGTAATTTCTCTTTACCAGATAAATAGATCTCGATAACTTCGGGCTTTAACTTCTTCTCTTGTCTTGATACTAACTTCCATTCTCCCTCATCTTCGTCTCTTTCTCTTTTTCTCGCCTCCTTAGTATTTTTTATGATATCTTCTTGCACGTTCACTGTGTTTACCTCCTCAATATCCCCCATCTCACTCACTGATAATTCTTGTTCTGTTGCCAATTCACCGTCTAAAGTCATAGAATATCCATTCTCCAAGTCTATAGTAATTGTATCCATTAAATAATGTTGTTTTTTTTACTCAACGTTATCAGCTACTCGGCCGTCCGCACGTACCTGCATACCGAAGCCTCGGTGCGACCCAAAAGCGTAGGTATAAATGCACGTGTGCACAGTATGTAAGCAATGTGGTAAAACTATTAAATAAAACGAAATATATACGTCTACCTCGATCGAGTAGCGATGCGAGACCATCATTAAGTTGTTAAACGTTATCCTAGTCATAGTTGTTTTTACATTTGTAAAATTTGCACTATATTAGTAAATAAATATTAGAATAGTAAAGTAATATCAAATTTGTTTTCACTCCAATTAACGACAACTTTCTATAACGTCAAAATATTCACTGTCCCTAGAGTGTCGTTATATAGAGTTTACACTGTTATTATGATATCGAAACTAAATGGATTCTTTTTTGTTAATATGGAACCCTAAAAAAATTAAAATAATTTAATACACCAAAAGTTGATCATTTTTATATACCTCATCATCGCATAAAAGTTTTATGCAGAATTTAGGTAATTTTTTTTTTTTATTATTAAAATTAAATTAATATTTTCAGTAGAGGTGACAACCCTAAGCCTTAAAAATCCGGATAAAAATTAAAACAGATATAATTTCGAAATAACGCGGCATTAGAATGTGATTTAAATAACACCAATAAAGGAAAATTTAATCAATCGTTTAATTTAAAAATCAGAATCTAATACGCCAATATGGCGGAGTAAAAAAATTATAAAGGAAAGTTGAAAAATAAATTATATCTTTTTAATTAATCACTCTAAATTAATGAAAACTTGTGTATATATGTAATATTATGTGTGTAATTATTGACTGTAATCAAAACTTAAATAAGTACTTTAGTTTTTTTTAATTAATTTTTTAGTGATTTTACGGACCCGGATTATGGTCAACTTTGGCAATTTTTATAAAAAAAAAACTACTTGCCGTATCGACGCCGGCGTTTTACTTTAATGCTTAAAATGATAAGAACTATTTATTTCTATAATAAAAACAGCATGCAACAAAAATGGGGTTCATAATACACTGTGCGGTGGCAAACGAGCAAACAGTACACCTAATGGTAAGTGTTGCTGCCGCTCATGGACCTTTATAAAGGTCTCTCTTTTTTTTTTTTGGCGTGGGCTGCGGTCGGCGCGCTCCTCGCACCACTCCGTCCGGGGCGACAGAGGGGCGTAAGCACGCAACCCCCGCAATCCACCCGAAAACCACGTCGCCTTCGTCGTTGGGCCGACCACCGGAGCACGGTTAACTTGTCATCAGTGGTCGGCCCGACGGAATACCCCCTACTTGGGGTACCCTCCCATCGACCGACGTCCCCCCCTCGGGGAGGACGTCGGTCGATGGGAGAGACCATTTATAAAGGCCGCTGCCTACCACAAAGAAAGTGAAGGGAGTGTGAATGCACGTAATGAGTTTTGGTGATACTAAAGACATCACTAAAACCGACCACACGCAAACACCCTCAGAAAATTGGGTTGCCGACTCTCTCGCACACCGAACAAAGCGCAGTAACAAATTGCTACTACTCGGACGTTGATTTTCAGCTCAGTGTGGTATTACCCCAGACGGACCGGCCCGTGGCTGTAGACAGATAACTGTCAACAGCGTGATCCTGTAGCGGCAGCACACTTACACTTAGCATTACAATCACAACATTAATGTAACGTTGCAAAATACGATGTTTCAATTTCAACGGTCATTGACCTTGTCAGGACACACGATCGTTTTTGCTACTGAGAGAGATTCGTTGTTCTAGTCATTTTAATACTATTCTGTTGGTGTAAAAATAAAACTACAGGCATAAATTGGCGCGTAAACATTGATTGCACTATTACATACGTGTACAATTAGAGAATACGGATTTGAAATATACATTTCGTGAGATATTCTTCGGCCGTCTTCTTATCCGACTTGAACTACTTCAGTCCTACCACTACAGACATGATGGTAACCGATTGAGGTAGAAGAAAGAACAGCAGTACTGTCCTGGGTGACTTATAGCATTTAATATGATCGCGTTTCCGTGCAGTGTTGGAATAAGAATACAATTAACCACCCACCATCTTACCCATGGATGTCGAAAAGACGACTAAATAATTTAATATACATATAACATCTTTGTAAGAGAAAGGAAACCCCGAAATAAACTACCACCAGAGTGCTATAGTTGGTCAATTTCCCTTCTATTGTGGAGCTCTGTGGAGCCCAAGACTGAGACGTATATGAGCTTAGATGATTGTGATAGCCATTTAGATATTATGGTATTGTCCCTTATGGTATTGTGCTGTGTGGTAGCGGCTTTGAATACTACCAACCCTTGCTTTGCTCGTGGGTGTCGTAAAAGACGACTAAGAGCCCTAGATTGACCCGGACCAACTCCATCTAGTACCATTTGGGTCAACGATTACATTCCCAAGGAGGGTTGACGTCAGGCAGGCGGCCGGTCTTAAAAGTCATTGCCGAAACTTTTTGCAATATGTCAAAACAGATGACATATTGCGTCGACCCCAAGTAATTGGGATAAGAGCAAGATGATGATTAATTGTATAGGTATATATATGTATATAAATTCATAGGTATTAATTTGTAGTACATTAACAGCATTGAGGCCATAATTCATTGGCGACCACAATTTGCAATAGACTTATCTACATCAATGATCTCGTCTTCGGCAGTAGTTTTATGGTTCTATCATATTTTTGTTATATGTCAGTACATAATACTCACACACACACACACACACAAACGCACACAAATACACATATGTATACCTACACTTGCATACACGCAGAATAGTTATTATTTAATTGCTTAGGGAGGAAGGCGACGGTGGCTGTCGCACAGTTTATACTAGTTCAGACACCGTCGTTTACTCCATCTTAATATGTACTCAATTTGTTATTATGTAACTTAAATTAAGATGGAATTATTGTATGCATTTGCTTTAGAACTAAATAAATAAATAAATAAAAAAAAAATTTGAGAGAATTTTGCCAAATAAAAATTGTTCCCTTCATCATCAACAACAACAACCGGGGTTATTCTTATGAGATCTTTAAAACCTTCATGTCAAAAGCAGTTAGAAAGCAATAGTTTTTTATCTTCCATGTATCTCATCTCCATATTTTATGTTTACTTTTAGGATAATAGCCATTAACCATTATATTTTGATATTACATTTTCTATAATATAGCTGTGCTGATCGTTCTACAGATATAATTCGCCGAAAATATTAGTCAAATGTGGTCGCTCAATGCGATATGTCGTAGTATACAATGTCGTAAAAAGCAATATTTTTGATAAGGTCGCGTTATATAGGATTTTGCCGGCACCTTTGATTTTGGTCACTATAACCGGTATGTCGTTCTAAATGATGTCATCATAAATGGTTTCTACTGTATTTGTATTGACAATCTCTGTATTTCATATTCTACCCGATACGAATTTTGTGCTGGTGTTGTATAAAAAAAATCTAAAAGTTATTACGCAAGTTATTTCATTGTCATTATAAACATCATCTTCGCTCATACAAGTCCTAATACTTTGACCTCCTTCACGTAAAGAATGAAATTGATATTTATCTACTACGCTGCGTAGACGGGTTGGCATAGACTTTCATTTCGACTTTTCTTTCCTTGGATAGATGTTATATTATATTCCTTAGTCGCCTTTATAACATCCACGGGCAAGAAAAGGGGCTGTGAATTGTATTTTTATTTTATCACCATACTGAAAGATTACAAGACGTTATTTTTAAACGAACATGTTTTATTTGCAGGAATAAAATGAGATACGCCTTATTAATAGTTTTAATCTCGGTGTTAACTGATGTTGTGTTTGCGGGAGGACTGTGTCACGCGTGTTTAGATGGTATTTGTTATACAAAGTCATTAATCTTCAAGAAGCATCCAGTATCAGGACAATTAGCAATAGACAGAAACGAAAATGTAATCTATTTTCATTATGAATCTAGAAAAACTTCGGACCACACTGTGGCATTTGATTTAGACGACATAAGATTCCGTCAAGTTCCAAATATTCAGTTTTCTTTCGCTAAAACAGTTGATCAGTCTAATGGAGATGTATATATAGGTGGCGCTAGTGGTCTATACAAATACAACGCAAAAACTAATCAGACAGCTTTATACGGACTTTCAGAAAAAACAATATGGCATATGCAGTACAAAAGTATATTGTATTACACAATTTTTATGACAAAAGGCCTCTTTACTTACGAGAAAAAACAATCTAAAGGCATTCAAGCGCTCAACAATTTTATTATTGACGATTTTATCATAGACAAAAGAGGTGATGTATACTTCATGACCAATTTTACTGTGTACAAGTTGAAGAAAGGCGATAAAAAACCATCATTATTTTCAAACGTCACTTATTCTTTATCCACGGATATTGAGGATAATGCTTACTTCGTTCAGAAACAGAATAGGGGCCTATTTAAAATTGATTACAGGGATAACAAACTTGTTGAAGTTGGTGCTTTTGGAAGTGGTTCTCCTTTCCGAATAGTATTTGATAAATTTAATAACATAATATATTACGATTCTTATTCTAGTAAATTGTATTATCTATTACCTAATTATGCTTTGTGTAATGTGAAGACTGAAGGTAAGGGCAAAAAACAGAGGAAGACTCTATCTCGGATATCTTCAGTGCAAACAAAGCAAAAATCTTTTAATTCAAATACTCAAACCTTAATTGGCACTTTGTAAATGTTAAGAATAACACAATAAATATTATTAAATAAATAAATATAGTTAAATCAGTGTGTTTTTATTTTTATTCTTACAAATAGGTTCTTTACTGTGTGGTGACGGAGTAAGAATACAATTTATCACTCCCTATCTTGCCCGTGGATATCGTAAAACACGACTAAGGGGTATAATATGCACATAACATCTGTGAAAGAGAAGGAAAACTCGAAATGAAACCCTATACCAACATGTCTGACCAGCACGGTATACTAGATCAGATTCTCTCCCATTGTGGAGGAGGCCCAAGCCCAACAGTGGGACGTATGTGGGTTACGATGATGATAACGAGGCAGTAAGAATATAATTCACTACTGGCTATTTAGTCCGTGTGTGCCGTGAAAGAAGACAAAATGCATAATATCTAATAGAAGGTTAACTTTGAAATAAAATCCTACACCAACCTAGCGTGGTAAATGTCAAGATCCCTCCTATTATGCAGGAGGCTCGACTTGAAGAAGATATTGGTATGTGGTAGTAAGCTCTGCTAACAACAGATGGTGTTGAACTAACAAAATGTTCATAATGATATCTGATGTTTACGCGAGCACTACACATTGTAAATAAAACTACTTTTACGGATTATATCGCGTTTGTATTTGTTTTATGATTGCCCGACGTTTCACACAATGTTAACAAAATGTTCAATAAGAATAAGAAGTACAAACAGTATTTTATTCCTCATGTTTGTAGGAAGACAGGCTAGGTTAATGGCGTAATCGTAGCATTCGCTTGAATCAACAAAAACACAGCGTGTGTGTTTTCCCGCAGACAACGTGGGTAATTAAGATGAAGAGATGGCAAACTCGTAATGAAATTATTCAACACGTTTGACTAGCATAATATAGTAGGCCAATTTTCCACTTCTTCTACAGGGATTGTCTATTTATGAGCTGAGATGATTATTATCGAATAAATACGTAAATATTTATTAAAATTCCATATTAATTTGTAATTTATTGGATAACATACAAGGTTAGGTCATGATCAACGATGTCTTATCACTTGTAATGTATATTACATGTCTGTTAATAAATAGTTAAACTATATAATTACAATTTATTTGCGAGCGAAAAATGATTACCACATGTGGGATTTCAATAAAAGATCGTTCGCATGCACAATCAAATTAAAAATAAACAACCGCAACACAACTAAAAATATATATCTACTAGCAATCCGCCCTCGCTTCGCTTCGGCTATAGGTTATAGTCGTTTTACCCGCGTAGTTCCCGTTCCCGTGGGAATACCGGGATAAAATAGCCTATAGCCTAGTTTACGCCCTGATATTATAGCTTTCCATTGGTGAAAGAATTTTCGAAATCGGTCCAGCCGTTTTGAAGATTACCCGGAACAAACAAACAGACAGACAGACAGACAGACAACAATTTTTTAATTGCTATTTTAGGCATAGGTGTCGTGCAAATAACCGTGTGAGCATGAAAAAAGCCTATTATTTTGACATTACAAACAGACACTCCAATTTTATTTATTGGTATATAGACTAGCAACCCGCTCTTGCTTCGCTTCGGTTTTAGTCGTTTTACCCGCGTAGTTCCCGTTCCCGTGGGAATACCGGGATAAAATATAGCCTAGGTTACTCCCTGATATTATAGCTTTCCATTGGTGAAAGAATTTTTGAAATCGGTCCAGCCGTTTTGAAGATTACCCGGAACAAACAGACAGACAGACAGACAAAAAATATTTAAAGTGATTTTTAGGCATATGTATAGTGCAAATAACCGTGTGAGCATGAAAAAGTCTATTATTTAGACATTACAAACAGACACTCCAATTTTATTTATTGGTATAGATTAGTTTTAAAGATTAATATTTTTTTAAATTATTATTTTGTTACAATATTTAAGGTTCCAATTCCATTTAAGGTTCTAAGAGGGGGGCTGGAGATTTGTAATCCTGCCTCGAGTCTAGTACAGCTCTCATAAAGGAACAATTAATTTGTTATCTTGTTATTTTTTATTTATCTAATAGTCTTCTTTTTTATATATCTTGTCCATACTTCCATACTAATATTATAAATGCGAAAGTAAGGATGTTTGTTTGTTTGTAACGCTTTCACGCTTAAACCACCGAACCGATTTCAAAAATTCTTTCACCAATGGAAAGCTATAATATCAGGGAGTAACATAAGCTATATTTTATCCCGGTATTCCCACAGGAACGGGAACTACGCGGGTTTAAGCGACTGAAACCGAAGCGAAGCGAGGGCGGGTTGCTAGTAGTCTATATATCTAATTCTCTGGGAGTGCGATCTCTGGCGAAACGAGCATAACCTTATCTTAAACAGTTTGCAAGTCACCTGTGGGGTAGTATACTATAAGGACCTTGTAGCAACTCGAGGAAATTTCCATGCGTTCATGCGTTTCTGCCATACCTACTGTAGCAATCAATCTTAACGCTCACATATAGGCCCCGTTAAGCTCTTCCGTATCTGTGGTGCCGTACTGCTGCGCTATCGTAGCTGTACACCTCTTTACTTATTGGCTGACTAGTCATTTTGTTTTCCTGTCTCCCTCTTTGCCTAGGAGGGAAGTGGAATCTCTCTTTCCATCCCTACTCTTTGATCTTTTCTAATTAAATTTGTTGTGGTCTCAAGACAATTAAAATCATATCCCAGGACAGCCTGACGGTCAAACCTCGGTGTCATTTATGGAAACCATTCTGGATCCTGGCTTACAGGAGTTACAATGGTGGGAATGTGTGATGTGTATAGTCCTAAAAAATATCTAACAGTCTAATGTAACAACACATTGTACTCTGTGAGAGTAATAAATATAAACTCATTTGCAAAAAAAACGGGCGGTTTTGATTTTCATTCATATTTAAAAAGATACAATACCAAAAAGGTTTCAATCGTTTGTACACGTTACTGGCCGGTTTTAAAAATGCTGTGGTATTTAAAAAAGTACGTTCTAAATTCAATTTTTCATTTGATGTTCATTTTTACAGAAAACCCCTTTTTATCCTACATTTTTGGCGCGAAGTTCCAGAAGTTAACATCGACTTTCATAACTTTTATTCAATTTTTATCGATTAATTTCATATCCTTGACTGTCAAAGCTTTATTTAATGCTGTTTGGCTGTATCAAAAATGGTAGATAAAGTGGTAAAAGCTACCAAAATTATCGCGCTGCTTGAAGAGGGTTGCAGCCAATGTTTCGTGGCTAGGAGGCTAAATGTTAGTCGCTCGACAGTCCAAAGGACCTGGCAGCGATATCAGGAGACTGGTTCCGTCGAGAGAAGGCCTGGTTCTGGAAGAAAACCATGTACCCAACCACGGGATGATCGTTTTCTTGTGAGTCGCGCATTGAGAAATCGCAAATCTTCGTATGTGGATCTTAAGAACAACCTCCAAGAAGTAAGAAATGTGCATATTAGTCTATGGACGGTCAGGAGGAGGCTTCTCGCTGCCAATATACGCAGTCACCGCCCGGCCCGCGGCCCCAAATTACTCCGTGAGCACAGAGCTCACAGGCTTAGGTTCGCTAGAAATTGTGAATCATGGACTCAAGACGATTGGAATAGGGTTTTGTTCTCTGATGAAGCCAGGATATCTCTGTTCGGTGAAGATCGACGTCGGCGAGTGCTAAGAAGACAAGGAGAACGCTTTGCAGAGGCATGTTTCGAAGAAATCACACCTTATGGTGGGGGCTCTGTTATGTTTTGGGCAGGAATAAATTCAATGGATCGTACAGAGTTAGTCTTCATTGAAAACGGCTCACTGACTGGGCATCGATACATAACGGAAGTTCTAATTTCTCATGCACAACCCGCATTGGCCGCTCTAGGTGAAGACTCGATTTTTATGGACGACAATGCTCGCGCCCACCGATCCCGCGATGTTAATGCGTATGTGCAAGAGGTCGGCATTCGTCGTTTGGATTGGCCAGCTCGAAGTCCCGACCTCAATCCCATAGAGCATGTCTGGGACGTTCTGAAACGGCGTGTGAGATCAGTACACCCGGCTCCGCAGACCATCAGAGAGCTGAAGAATGTGATTACTGCGGAGTGGGAACGTATTCCGCAAGCAAGTATCCGGGATATACTCGCTAGCATGCCCAGACGAATTCAAGCTATGATTTTAGCTAGAGGGGGTCACACTCGATACTAAACATTTATCTGCTTTTACTTTATTAAAGAAAAACAAACAAAAAAACTTTTTTATTTTTACTTCATGAGCATATGCACTACTAGCGAATATACACTACTAGCGAGGTTTAGCATTATTTCCCATAAATTGTATCTAAATTTTATGAAATACTGATGAAAACGATTATTTTCTTATTAATTTAGCAAATTGTGTGGATAAAACTACCTATAATTATCAAACAAAGAAATATTAACATTTGAAATGGTTCATTGCTTAGGTGCCCGTTTTTTTTGCAAATGAGTGTATATTATATAAAAAAAATATATTAATATGTACTGGAAATCCGTTCCAATCGCTTTACCGAATAGTCCATTGTGGGTAGGTACGTATGTTAACAAATTGTGACTTGAATTGTTGTCTTTACGGGCTATGTTGTAATGCGGTAATAATTTTTCACTCGCAAATAAAGCAATTTATAAAAACTTCCGTGTGGTGACGGAGTAAAAATACAATTCACCAACACATTATCTTGCTCGTGGATGTCGTAAAAGACTACTAAGGCATATAATTTGCATATAATATCTATCTAAGAGAGGGCAAACTCGAAATAAAGTCTTATACCAACGTGTCTGATGAGCATGGTCTAGTTAGGTCAATTTCCTTGATGATGAAAGAAAGAAAGAAACAAATTTTATTTTGTAAACCTCACACAATATAGACACCAACGAAAGAAATAAGAACTACTAACTAAAAACAAGGAGTTGAATATGTGAGGCCAAAATATGGTGTCCATCTCAGCTTATGGTACATGATACTACACCGCTGATATTCTGATGGTACAATCAAGTCGCGGAAGCAATGATGATGATGTTCGTGTGGATGTGTTACCTCTTTATAACTTTTGAATAGGGCGTCCGATTGAAACACGATTTGTCACATCTTAAGCGACTTTCTTTGCTAAACTTAGATTGCCTGGAAGTTCAGAGAGAATAGGTACTGTAGATTTTAAAATTACCTGTTTATTTTTATCTTTTAAAAGTGGTATATTTATGGCAAACTATTCTATCGATCATATCTATAATCTGAACAGCTCTTCTACATTTACTTGTCGTCAACTAGATCAAAATCCATTGATTCGTTTCTTAGATATCGAAATCGAAAGAAATAAGGAAAACAGTTTAGATACCTAAGCGCTGCTTTTTTATTTCTGTTTTTTTAATTACTATAGTCGGTGGCGAATTGCGCTTATGGACCTTAGCGATACCAGGGGCAGAGCTAATTCTTTGAGAAAAGAGTTCTTTTAAATCTTATTTAAAGAAGAAAATATCACAGTGCTCGGGCAGTAGGACTTGAAATACTACATCGTATATTTTTTTCAATTTGCAAATTATAATAAGTAGAAAAAAACATAATTGCCGTCTTTGACCTCAATTTAACGGCAATTTTCCTTGTATTAAAATTAAGGAACGTAATTCAGAATTAAACAGAAACACTCTTTGTCATATTTTATTTAGGCTATCTTATTTTCGTGATGAATTGCGTTACTTTAATGGTCCCGGGGTAAAATTAGATTAAGTTATGACTCCAAAATTGTTTGTTAAGACTTTCTCTCAGATAAAAGCCGAAAATAATTAAAAAAACAAATGTTGTCTATGAACAATAATTAATACCGTTAACTGTATCCTTTAAAATCAAATAAGGCGTCGTCATCACAGTTCACATAAGCCTCATTGTTGGACTTGGATCTCTTCCACAATAAGAAGACAATTGACCTATTAAATCACGCTAGTCAGATGTGTTGAAACAGAGTTTGTCGAGTTTTCCTTCTCTTGCATAGATGTTAACCCCATATTAGGGATGTGACTTGGAGGCAGAATAATCGATTTTGTTTTTTAAAATAAATCGATTATAAAATAATCGATTAATTAAAAATAAATAATCGATTATAAAATAATCGATTTATTTTCTAATACATTATAAAACACTGCACGCAGTATCGTGATGACCTTTTTTTAGCAAATCCGGCAGTGAAATAATCGATTAATTTCGATCGAAATTCGAATAATAAAAAATCGATTAATAATCGATTAATAATAATCGATTAATGATATCGATAAAAATCGATTAATAATCGATTTTTTATTATTTAGATAATCGATTGTAAAAATCGATTATTACAAAAAAATAATCGATTAATAATCGATTTTTATAAAAATCGATTACTTTTCACATCCCTACCCCATACCCTGTTTCTTAGTCTTCTTGTACGATACCCGTGGGAAAGTTGATTTGGCTGCTTCTTGTAGAAATCGCATAAGAATAGTGAACATACCAACCCTCCTTACTTGTCAGTGAGAGTAAAAGTCAATAGGGAGTTTTTGGCGGGAATCTGAAGTGTCATGTAGTGTTCTTGTATTATATTCAATATCTTAGTGTTTTAACGTGTTATGTTAAATAATCTTGATGGCATTTTATGTAATATATAGCGATAGAACTGCTGAGGTGTAGTGAATATGATATAAAACTGCTGTACATACCTTTGTATTTCCACCAAAATTCTCAGAAGATACCCTTAACAGTGGCCATTACACTGTTGAGGGCGACACTGACTTACTGACAGACCATTACTAACATGAAGAAACTGAGAACTTGAAAAGATAATTATAACTCGACACTGGCAAAAATGGCTCGTATTTGTAGCTGATTGCCAAGACAAAAAGAAGAAGAAGAAAGTCAATAGCAATTGGCAGCAGAACTATCCTGGGAAACTAAAATCACCAACTGAAGATACCAATCTACCTGCCAGATGTGCCATTTTGCCCTTTGTAGAGGACATAAAAATATGTACAATAGCGAATGGACGAAATCGATGACGATGAATAGGGCGAAATCAATTGAGATATAACAAGTATTTAGTTCAATCATCATTTCAGCTCATATACGTCCCGTCCCACTGTTGGGCTCGAGGCTCCTCCACAATAGGAGAGAAATTAACCTTACTATACCATGGTGGTCAAACAGGTTGGTATAGGGTTTTATTTCGAGTTTTCCACTCGGCAAGCCACGGGCAAGATAGGGTGGTAGTGGTGAATTGTATTCTTACTCCGTCATCACACAGAAGGATAGTAATTTAGTAACATAAAAATAAATACTTTAGGTCTTAGAATAATAACGTATAGAAGGATAGTGTCAGTACTTCGAACTTTAAAAATTTGAATCTAAAAATACTAATGGCGGGCAGACAATTACACACGTACACACGGAAACTTCTATACAAATTATGAAATCAAATTTTGTTTTTATTAATATAAATTGTCGAAATACTTTTAAAAGTAATGTTAAAAACCTTTTTATGTTTTTGAAATGTGTTGTGGCACCATTTGAATGCACAAGCCGTCATAATTACCTATTTATTTTTTAAGAGTTGCGTACGTTCGTGCAGTGCAATGACTTGTACAGTACGGGACTGTTCCGGCGTAAGCTCCATTAGGCTCCAATTGAAATGCCTCACTTTTTGTGCTTGAACTTACCTTCTATATGTTATTATTCTAAGACTTTAGGTATTATATATTTAATTTCCGATATTCCACAAATACAAGTAGATTACATTTATTTAACCTACATAATATTATTAATGATGAGAACTAGTTTTATTCTTTGGAAATATAGCATCAATATCATTATATAGTAGAAAAATGTGGCCTGCTTGCACAATTTGCGTCATAAATTCCTTCATTATCGGATATCGGTACTCCTTTTCCATTGCCTTCCAATACCGTTTGCAGTAATTTATAAGACCGGGAACTGTAATACAAAAACATATTATCTTCTCTTGTAAGCGACGCGATTTATTAAAAACTAGCAACCCGCCCACGTTTCGCTTTAGTTTTAGTCGTTTTACCCGCGTAGTGCCCGTTCCCGTGGGAATACCGGGATAAAATATAGCCTAGATTACGCCCTGGTATTATAGCTTTCCATTGGTGAAAGAATTTTTGAAATCAGTCCAGTCGTTTTGAAGATTATCAGGAACAAACAGACAGACAGAAATTTTTTAATCTGTATTTTAGGCATAGGTGTCGTGCAAATAACCGTGTGAGCATGAAAAAAGCCTATTATTTTGACATTACAAACAGACACTCCAATTTTATTTATTGGTAATAATAGACAAAAAAATATTTAATAATTGTAAATAGGCATAGGCCTTAGAATAATAACGTATAGAAGGATTTATTTTACATTCTTACTTACTTACCTTCTATACGTTATTATTCTAAGAGTTATTTATTAGTTCTTTATGTATTTCTTGTATTGTTTACAAGTATATAATTAGTCAGTATTGTCTAAAAGCAGTTATCTCGTCAAATTAGTACTTTTCGGCGCCAAGTCTTTACGTAACTGTTCACAGCTTGCAAACCTGTGATACCCTGCCGTCGCCTTCATTTCTGGTCTTTAATATGTGCTTTCACAAACTGTGTCTTAGTCAAAATAAAGAAATTGTAAAAGTAATGCATTTTCAAAGTCGGGTTGATATGGTCTTATTCTTAGAATAATACCGCATAGAAGGTAAGTCCACGCGCAAAAAATGAAACATTTAAATTGGAGCCTAACGGAGCTTACGCTGGACCGTTCCGCAGTGTAAAAGGTCACTTTACTGTACTTACGTACTCAACTCTTAAAAAATAGATAGGTAATGACGGCTTGTGCATTCAAATGGTGTCACAACACATTTGAAAAATATAAAAAGTGTATTAACATTACTTTTAAAAGTATTTCGACGATTTATGTTAATAAAAACAAAATTTCATTTCATGATTTGTATAGTGGTGTGCATGTGTACCTACGTGTGTAATAGCTTGCACGCAAGTAATATTTTTGGCTTCATGTTTTTGATCGCTTAAGTACCGACATTATCCTTCTATAAGTTATTATTATAAGGTCTCATTATATTCAGATTAAAGGTTTACCTTGTGATTTGGGAATACCGAACATGTTTTTAGTTGTTAGTGAAGGCATTTTTTTAGGTTCAGTGTCCATAGTAAAATCTTCACATGAATTAAAACGGCTTGCAAAATTCTCCGTATCGAATGTTTTATAGCATCCCTTAAATTTTATAACATAATCATCTAAAAAGATGCAAATTTCATTTCAAAAAGTCATTCAATAAAATATAAAGGTCCTTTTGAGAAAATAATATGTGTTCTCAAACCCAGTTTAGTAATTTCCTAAATTATATTAAATAAATCTACTTTAGGGATTTTATCGCGTTTGTATTTGATTTTTGATTGCCCGACGTTTCGAACACTTTGCAGCGTTCATGGTCACGGGCGGACTATGGTGTCTCTCGTCCAACAAGATTTGATCCACAATAATAATAGCTAAAGATAATTTTAAAAATTAAAACCTCTTAGTAACATAAAGTAAGCCGCCTTCAAAATTAATATTAATTTAGCATCATGTCACCTAAGTTTTCTTGCCGGATCTTTCTCAGTGTGGCCGTGTGCCGCTCCGGTGGTAATATACTAGATCGTTAGGTTTTTTAAATATAATTACTATTAATTTTAATGTTAAATAATTACTAACCATAAGCAATATAATTTTTTCATATAGAATCATTTTCTTCTTACACTGGCAACAAATTTGTATCAAAATGTGGGTCAATATTTAACTTTAACTATTTTCTGTATCGGGTAGATAATTATAAATTTTCTGCAATAACGATGACTTGTTGGACGAGAGACATCTTAGTCCGCCCGTGACCATGAACGCTGCAAAGTGTTTGAAACGTCGGGCAATCAAAAATCAAATACAAACGCGATAAAATCCGTAGTTTTATTTAAAATATGTAATATTCGCGTAAACATCAGAAATCATTATGTTAAATTATTTTTAAATATTATTAATTTCAATGATTTCTGATGTTTACGCGAGCATTACACACTATAAATAAAACCATTTTAGGGTTTTTCTCGCGAAATCTTTACAGCGTGCCAGGCCCATGGTCAGTGCCGTAACCGTCGAAACGTCGGACAATCAAAAGTCAAACACAAACGCGATAAAATCCGTAAAATAGTTTTATTTTCAATAGTAATCCGCCCTCGCTTCGCTTCGGTTATAGGTTGTAGTTGTTTTACCCGCGTCATTCCCGTTCCCGTGGGAATACCGGGATAAAATATAGCCTAGTTTACGCCCTGATAATATAGCTTTCCATTGGTGAAAGAATTTTTGAAATCGGTCCAGCCGTTTTGAAGATTACCCGGAACAAACAGACAGACAGACAGACAGACAGACAAAAATTTTTTAATTGCTATTTTAGGCATAGGTGTCGTGCAAATAACCGTGTGAGCATGAAAAAAGCCTATTATTTTGACATTACAAACAGACACTCCAATTTTATTTATTGGTATAGACTAGTAACCCGCCCTCGCTTCGCTTCGGTTTAAGTCGCCTTACCCGCATAGTGCCCGTTCCCGTGGGAATACCGAGATAAAATATAGCTTATGTTACTCCCTGATATTATAGCCTTCCATTGGTGAAAGAATTTTTGAAATCGGTTCGCTGGTTTAAGCGTAACAAACAAATATACTTTCGCATTTATAATACTAGTAAGGATATTTTTGGTTAAGTTATTTTTATATTTATTAATATATTTAAATACTTGCTTGCAATAATTGTAACAGTATCCTTGCCATCAATATACACGTTGCCCAAATATCCTTTGGCTACAATTGTAACAGTTAGATTCAAATTACATTGTAAATGGTATTCGTATTTGTAAACGTCGCTGAATAATCTGAAATGAAAATTTTCTTTTAAATCATACCTTAAAAGGTATCTTCTTAAAAAACAGCAAAACGTGTGACATAAATTTATAAAAATTGTGGCTACACGTTTGGGCTTATGTTCGAGACTCGGTGATTCAATAAATGCTTCATATCATAACTATGAATGATCTTCAACATAGTAATACTTTTGGCTGATACCAATCAATATACCTAATTCTTATCATTACATTCTTCTTCTATATCAAATTATTATTAAAATACAGTGTATTTCGGTTATAACGACGGTGGAGGGACCACTTTAATATCGTCGCTATATCCGGAGGACTCTATATCCGAAATCAGTTTTTTTTAACAGTAAATGTCCGTCTAGGAGCCATTTTCACAAGTTTAAGGAACACTGTTCACTTACTGGAAATAGCTACGTAACTGATTCATAATTTTAACTTTGCGCACATGCTAAGTAACGCTACACACAAACAAAGCATTTGACCATCTGCAAATATAAACAAAGGATTACCCTTACACACAAACAAAGCATTTGACCATCTGCGAATATAAACAAAGGATAAGAAAGCTTAATAGTTAAAGCTTATGAATGAGACTTTGTACCTTTGCCGACTCAGTCGCAACATCCGCAAGGAATTTCTAGGAATCTGTCCCAAATAGTTCATAAAAACAAGGCGATATACCCGAATTAGGCGTTATATCTGGAGTCGCTACTACCGAATGAATTTCCTACGAAAGTATGCTTTAAATTCTAGGGCTGCAAGTTCGACGTCGCTGTAATCGAAAAGTCGTTACAACCGAGGTCGTTATTAATGAAATCCACTGTATACTTCTTATTTATTAAATTCTTATTATGTATCTGTATATTTATGTATCTGTATATTTATGTAACTGCTATCTTGTCACTTAGGCTTTTTGTTCCTTTGAATAATTCGTACTTCATTAAGGTACCCATTAAAAATCAGCGTTGCAGTGTATAGCATATGTTGCACTGTAGCATTAGTGCTGAATGGGAACCTCATTGACACTTATCATATTTTGTTTTTCTTCTTTGTGTTGTATTTACAGTTAAGTTTAGCTATTATTTAAATTTTCTGATAAAACCTTTACATTTAATTCGACTTACTGTAATATCTAAATTTAAGCCAAGTGTGAATAAAATAGTTTTATCTTTATCTATCCATCTTTAAATGCGTTATACAAACTGTTAAATCTTTTTACTAGTATTACATGCATACATACATACATACATAGATTTCAATAACAAATACACAAGTCGTATTACTAGGTATTAAATCATCATCATTTTGCTCTTATCCCAATTACTTGGGGTCGACGCAATATGTCATCTGTTTTGACATATTGCAAAAAGTTTCGGCAATGACTTTTATGACCGGCCGTCTCCCTGACGTCAACCCTCCTTGGGAATGTAATCGTTGACTCAAATGGTACCAGATGGAGTTGGTATTAAATACTTATTCTAATTTGGGAACGATACTTTAGTATCCAAACTACGGTACATTACCAATTTTTTTGGCGGGCTATGGTCAACACACAAGTCATCCTTTTCGTCCAAGGCGACTACTAATCCACTTTATTCCCACTTTTTTATCATTGGGCCGAAGACTGGTATCGAGTTTTCTGTCTTCCGCGGCCTGCCCGGCGGGATACCCTTACGGGTACCATCCTCCTGACGCCCCTCCCAGGGAGTAATTCTTACGCGGTCAGCCTCTTTGCTGGTGACAGATTGTTCCCCGGCCCAGCCACCCCATGACCTCGGCTAGGGCGGCATTAGCCGTAGATACTCGAGTCTACGCCGCCCAAGTCGTCAGCGGCAGGTCGTGTTGCGGTAGAGAAGTTCCTTCTGCGCACGCTCCATCATCTGCTTTCGTGAAATGAGTAACGCTGTCGAGCATCTCCCTTTGACAAGTTCACAGCGCTGCTCTGCTCACGCGATACACACCTTGAGCGTGTGCTGTGCCGTGTCCTCATCGCAATCGCAGTGGTCGCAGGATGGCTTGTCCTCCTTTGCACTGTGTGCAGATACTTGGCGACGCTACCGTGCCCCGTAAATAGCTGTACCAGTTGGAAGAAATATACCTAAGAAGTGAACTTGTTGTTTGCTCGCTATGATTTTGCTAAAACGGTACTTTGGGATCTCAATGCTCTTTCAGCAACGGTTGTAAGTAGATACTAAAACGAGGACTTCGCCTTCTAATAGGTAGGTTCCCTGAGAGAATTGTTTGAAACAGATTTTAAAAATGTTCGTAAATTCTCACTGAGAATATAGGTAATTTAATATTGTGCTACATTCGCCATAAAATCAAGTTAGAGTATTAAGAGCTAGACAAGTGTCCACTATAGCAAAACGTAACTGAAAACGTTTGATATGCCTCTAACGTATCGTATCGGTATTGATATAACTAATAAATGGCTATCAGTTATCTAGCTACAAACAACTGAAAATGATGCGACGTTGTCAACTAACAACAGCACAACAATTATTGGCTGCGATTCTTGTTTCGCTACGTTGGTAACCGAACGATCACTAATAAGTCCAATAACCAAAATAATTATGCCATCTCTCTTTTTCTACGTGATTCCTGACGTACAAAACAGAGAGGGGACAGGTATTGGCTAGCTGCTTAATAACAAGCAACATTTCACGCTCTTATTTGTATTGGCGTAAGACTTAACTGCCATAAACTTTGGTAAATGGAACTGTAATGGTAAAGTGGTTTTGTTTCTCGTTGCCATCGCAGGTATGCTACGAAAGTGTTCACTATAGTTTGACCTATGAAAGGTTATAATGGTAGCACGGTTTACGTGCAGTAATAGAAATAAGATCGCGATTATTTTACGCATATTAATATCGATATACGGCTACGATTATCCATATCGGTATTGATACCAAATAAACGGTTATAGTTCGTCTAATCTAAGAAGTGCATTTTGACGTTTCGCATTGTTTAATACACAATAACCTTGGTCAAACGTGTACACATCATTACAAACAATAAATCTTAAATTTTAAAGAACTATTAACTTATTTATATAATTAACATTGCAAGAAAGTCTTATTATTGTTGTTTGTACAATAATCTAGTGTTGAAACTCGTAAAACTAATTTAAAATAAAAATAACATGTAAAATAGTAACTGTTATTGACGATGTTATAATGTCACGTCATCACGTTCTATACAGTAGTGCTTGACAACTTCTAATTCACGAATATCCAAATAATCGGTAAAAATATTAGAATAATATAATTAATCGAATAGACTAAATTCTCAAAATATTTGTATCTATATATTAATACGTGAAGCAAAAACTTTGTACCCCTTTTTACGAAAATTACGTGGATGGACAAGTATGAAATTTGGCACAGTTAATGTATATAATGAGGAGAAATGCATAAAACTGAAATTTCGTATAATAATAGATTAGAAATGCATTAAATTAATTAAAAATGTCATTACGCACACTACAATGCAATCGCAACACACACACACACACACGTTTGTGTGAGTGTGTTGCGTAGCAACGCTTAAACACTTTTGTTTACGGTTGAAATCTGGTCTTATACATATATTAGTTATTAGTGAAATACAGCTTGCTCAATTTACAATTATACATAAATAAAATTAAAGAAAATTGTGTAGCAGAAAAATTTATTAAAATGAATTATGGCCGAATTTCGACCACACGGCGACCACTAGTCAAAATTAAACCGTGATTCCACTTTGTCCTTCATTGCCTGAATTGTAAGCAACGACACCATTTACCATTCAAGAACAACTAAACTGACTTTTTGATAGAAATCCTACTGGATTTCTATCAAAAAAAAGTCAGTTTAGGGGTACTCCCCTAAAAGCAGCCGCCGGGTGAATCACCGACGCCAAAACCCAATACCGGTGACTTGGCTATGGGAGGAACTACGGCAGCTGCGGCTTTGCTCTATCGTCACCCCGGACGGTACGGATAGAGTGTGACCGGGCCATGACCTGTCAAAAAATAAACCCCAAAAGCAAAACTCTATTGAATTGAGTTACTCGGTACAACCTAGTCGATGGTGCAGTCTCTCGCCATCTTAGAAGCGGACTGTGCTTGTGTTTTGTGTTGATCTTTTTTTTTGGTCTCGGCTATATTTTGGACTGATCTTGCTTTATACGTTGAGCTTGGCTCCACTCATACTGGACTCTGTTTACGCAAACCTTATTTATTGTTAGGAAAATATCTACAAAAGGACGTAGTTGTACTTTGAACTCCCAGGCTCGTGAGTTGATTGTGAAATTATACAAATATTTTGAATTTTATTGATAATTCGCGTTCGCAACGATGATACTTCAAGTAATACATAGTAGTTGTTGAGTGCAAGGCCGTCCCCAAGGGGGGGCAGAGGGGTGCAGTTGCCCCCATAGAGATCAAATGTAGCCAGCCGCAAAGTGACCAAAGTGCGAGCAATTGATTTCCTTACCTATTAATAAATTCCGCATCGCATGACAAAACGTAAATAAATTCACAAGGTTTAATGTATATTGTAGAAAGTATTGAAATATTCAGATTAACATTAAGATTTTGATATCCGTTATTAAAATCACCGCCATTTTCATCACGACTATATCAGATTTGCCAAAACGAAACTTCTTGTACCTACAATATACAAATATACTGTCCACGGGTTTTATTCCGCCTACCAACTAAGGAATGGCCTCAAAAGTAATGATTCTGAATAAATTATTATTTTCGGATTCAGTTTTTATTTTTACTTAACCTACTCCTACTAAATATGATGAATAGATTTTATGCTGAAATAATTAAATTTGTTTAGCACAGTATTAACTTACAAATTAATTTATTTCCTTTTTGAAAGAAAAAATAAATCAATTATTAATTAAAGAGAATCAATATCGATTTCTCACTAAAATCGGATGTTTTCGATAACGATTATTTGGTTCACATACCTAGACAACTTACTCTGACACCTGTCAAAATGCACTTCTTACATTAGATAGACTATAGTAACCGTTGCCATAAATAGGCAGTAACGGTCATGTCTATTTAGAGCATTAATACATTAGGCACCAACTACTAATTATCTTATATTTATGATAACTAATTCAAAAAACCTCTAAAAAATCAGTTATTAAAAATACTATTATTACCGAAGATATGTTGTTTTACAACTAAGCAACCCTGTAAATGTAGCATTACTGACTTGCAGACTTAAATCTCGTTCAGTCTTATTAAAATCTTGCACATGTAATGGTTCTAATGGTTCAAACAAATTATTGCCTCCCTTTATAACAGTTTCAAAAAAAGGATTTGCATCCTTTGTCCAACATCCTACGTCTGATACATTGCATATTTCATTACCTGAAAATACAACACGTAATTTATATATTTAAATTCACCCTATTATGACAGATATATAAACATTTGTGTTTATGTGGTCATTAATTTTATTATGGGCGTCATAAACACTTTCCTCGTGGTAACGGAATAAGAATACGATTCACCACTCCCTATCTTGCCCATAGAGGTCGTAAAAGAGGATTAAGGGATATAATACTCAAAAAATATCTATGCAAAAAGAAAATTCGAAATAAAACCCTACACCAACCTATCTGACCGGCATGGTATAGTAAGGTCAATTTGGCTTTTATATAAATAAGTTTATAATGTAACTATTGCTACTTACATTTAATTGAAACTAACAAAGACAGCATTAGTACGAAACATGCTGATAAGTGTCTAGCCATGATAGCAACAAAAATTTAACTAAAGACAGAAATACGAAAATGACATTTATAGTTTTTTATTAGGCTTTCGTACGTTTGAACAGAAAACGGAGACGTTATCAAAACCCTTGTGTCTCTCTGTCAGAACCAATTTACTCTAAATCTTCTGTACCGATTAACTCAGTGCTCCAGTAACCATGAACCCTGTAAAGTATTTGAAACGTCGAAAAATTAACAAGCGATAAAAGCAGTCAAAATAGTTATACCTATACGTTTTTGTGTGTTGTGACTTAGTACGAGTAAATAAATGATTTTTACTCAAAAGGATTATTTGTAGATGGCATATTCCCTGCGTAATAGAATCCGAAATACGGAAATCTGCAGAAGAAAGGGCGTAACCGACATAGGATGAAAAATTAGCACGCTGAAGTGGCAATGGGCAGGACACATCGCTTGGTCAACCGACAACCGCTGGGGAAGAAGGGCTCTCGAGTGGCGACCACGTATCGGGCGACGCAGTGTAGGGCGCCCCCCCACTAGGTGAGCCGACGACCTGGTGACAGTTGTTGGGCGTCGTTGGATGCAGGCGGCACAGAAGCGCACTATGTGGCGCAACATGAGGGAGGCCTACGTTCAGCAGTGGACGGCGATAAATATTAGTTCGAATTAGAATGTAGCAACATAATTTGTAAATGAATTGGAAAAAGGTTACCAAAAGTGAAATTAGAATCCCTATATATTAGAAATTGATCACTGACGTCAAGTCACTCTGCTCCGGTGGTCGGTCCAACGACGAAGGCGACGTGTCGCAGGTAGGTTACGGGTGCTTACGCCCCTCTGTCGCTCTGGACGGAGTGATGCAAGGAATGCGCCGACCGGAACCCCACCCAAAAAAAAATATGTTGGAAATTCATACAGCGAATTTATTGTAATTTTTAGCTTTCATAAGAGATTATTTACTACATCTATATATCTTAGATTTTTACCAGTCGGGCTAGGAGGTCGTCCTGCATCGTTCAATACGTGGTCGCCACTCGAGAACCTTTCTTCCTCAGCGGTTGACGGTGCGTCGAGTGATATTGCCTCCCAATTGCTACTTCAGCATGCTAAGGACCTACATTTAGGAACCACGTTCCCGTGGACATTCTGGTTGTGTTTTTAGCTAATATTACAACGATTACGAACTAATATTACAAATTTAAAAGAAAACTATTTTTAGGTATTTTATCGCGCTTGTATCCGATTGGTGGATTGGATTCTTACTCCGTCACCACACGATATCGGTGACGGAGTAAGAATACAATTCACCACTCCCTATCTTGCCCGTGGATGTAGTACAAGATGACTATGGGATATAATAGGCACATAACATCTGTGCAAGAGAAGGAAAACTCGAAATGAAACCCTATACCAACATGTCTGACCAGCATGGTATAGTAGGTCAAATTCCCTCCCATTGTGGAGGAGGCCCGAGCCCAACAGTGGGACGTATGTGGGCTGCGATGATGATGATGTATCCGATTTTTGTTGAACGCTGAAAAGTGTTCGAAGCATCGGGAAATCAAAGATCGGATTTTATCCAATAACGCGACAAAATCCTTTAAATGATTGCATAAACGTCATAGACCATTAATACTGACCGACGAAAGTTCGTCCATCACCCGTCGAGAGGTCGACCGCGTGAGAAAAGACCGACGTCCTCCCCGAGAGGGGGACGTCGGTTGATGGGAGGGTACCCCAAATAGATTCCGTCGGGCCGACCATTGATGACAAGTAACGGGTGTGCGTGATTACGCCCCTCTGTCGCCCCGGACGGAGTGGTGCGAGGAGAGCGCCGACCGTACCGTAAACCACCCCCAAAAAAAAAGCATTAATCTTATAAATGCTAATGTGTTTATTTGTTATACTTTTATAATTCTAAATTATTTACTGACAAATAAACAGAATTATTGTCTATAGTATATAAACATATAGGTATATATATGAGAAGTCATATATATATATATATATATATACATCAAATAAACGAAGGTTTATGATATTTTTTTCTTTGCCTTTATTAAAGACTAGCAACTTGCCTTCGCTTTGCTTCGGTTTCAGCCGCCATACGCGCGTAGTTCCCTTTCCCATGGGAATACCGGGATAAAATATAGCCAATGTTACTCCCTGATTTGCTGTGTGGTGACGGAGTAAGAATACATATCACCACTCCCTATCTTGCCCATGGATGTTGTAAAAGACGACTATGGGATATAATATGCACATAACATCTGTGCAAGAGAAGAAAAACTACTGACTATGAACCTATAATAGTAGCCCATACACACATCTGTCTTCACAATATTTCAACTGTCTGTGATTCCAAATGCCCAACGATAGACCAAGTTGCAACCCACACATACTTAGGATTACACATAGATGAAAAATTCAGCTGGGGTCCTCATATTGATCAAATTTGTGACAAATTACAGGCGATAGTGGTTAAATTTTATATAATAAAAAACCATATTTCCTTTTCAACAAAATTAGTGTTGTATAACGCGCTCTTTGACTCGATCGTATCATATGGATTGTCGAGTTACGGACGCACATTTAAAACATACTTAGATAAAATTTATAAAATCCAATGCAGGTTATTAAACATAATAGTTCCATACAGAGTCCGATCTAAAAGCTCAGACGACAATATACTTTTTAAATTTTGCAAAACACTACCAGTACATAAAAAAGTCAAGTATAGCCTCTTGAAAGAGCAATTTTTTAATATCGAAGTACAACAAAAATTAAATCAGCTATATATACACGACGAATAGCACAACAGATGTTAGTTACTACTACAGCGAGTAATTATTACGGCGAACGGACGAGTGCATACCTAATACCAAGATTGATAAATTCTTTACCTACCTCCGTTCGCAAAACGAGTTAACTACTAGAGCAGCCATCACTCTCCTCAACCAAATTAGAGGGAAGGGAGCGACCCGCCCCACATAGCTACCGTTCGATCTATCGACATCTAAAAACGCCGTAAGAAAATGTAAAGTATAACATGAACTTATGTCATCATCATCATCATCTTGCTCTTATCCCAATTACTTGGGGTCGACGCAATATGTCATCTGTTTTGACATATTGCAAAAAGTTTCGGCAATGACTTTTATGACCGGCCGCCTACCTGACGTCAACCCTCCTTGGGAATGTAATCGTTAACCCAAATGGTACCAGATGGAGTTGGTCCGGGTCAATCTAGGGCTCTTAGTCGTCTTTTACGACACCCACGAGCAAAGCAAGGGTTGGTAGTATTCGAAGCCGCTACCACACAGTACATAACATGAACTTATGTATTGTCATAATTAAAGTAGGCGCTGACGACATCTTAAAAGTCGCAGGGAAACGTTGCATGCATTCTTGTGAGGAGGCCTATATCCAACAATGTTTTTCTATAGGCTGATGAATGGATGGATAAAAGTATGTGCTTGAACAAAATACAAACCTCATAAAATCTGCAAAAATTGATTTATATCATACTAGCTTCTGCTTGCAACTTCGTCAGCGTGGTATATAGATTCTTTGAGCTAACGCTAACTTTAACTTAAGACTTTATTTGTGTAGAAGGTGATAATATTTTTAAATAATACGATTTTGTCATACATGATTTTTGCGAAAATTTTGCCGTTTATGAAGGGACAGCCCTCAAAAGAAAAAAAAAACACGATTTTGAAACATTCTTCATTGGTGCTCCGCTCCTATTAGTCTTTGCGTGATGATTTAGCCTAAAGCCTTCCTCGATAAATAAGCTATCTAAAACTGAAAGATTTTTTCAAATCGGATAAGTAGTTCCTGAGATTAGCGCGTTCAAACAAATAAACTCTTCAGCTTTATATATTAGTATAGATATGTAATTCTCGTGTAAACACCAGAAATAATTATTATAGGGTTTTTATTAGCTTTAATGGTAAAGGAGTAAGCAGCTCCCCTATTGGCAAATAGGTACTGCCGCTTATAGGCCTCTGAATCACCAAGTTCGGTGACATTTTTCTGGTATTTGGGATTTTGACTCTCGGTCAACCAACGAAGCGTAGTGACAAATTGTTATTACTAAGACGCAGTATTTGTGCAATAATGTACTGTCTTTCTGTGTGATGATGGATTGATTGGGACATTGCCCGTCCGACTATTGTAGTTTAGAAATTCATTTTCCCTCCTATTGTGGAAAAGATTAGTGGGATCTTTCATCATCGTCATCATCGCAGCCCACACACGTCCCACTGTTGGGCTCGGGCCTCCTCCACAATGGGCGGGAATTTGACCTACTATACCATGCTGGTCAGACAAATTGGTATAGGGTTTCATTTCGAGTTTTCCTTCTCTTATACAGATGTTATGTGCATATGATATCCCTTAGTCGTCCTGTACGACATCCACGGGCAAGATAGGAAATGGTGAATTGTATTCTTACTCCGTCACCACATGGAAAACGAACAAACAACACGGGATCTTTATGAGCTGAAATTATGATAGTACCAGTGGCGTAGCGTGTGTCACTGTCGCCCGGGGCGGAGTTATAATTTGCCGCCCTTTTGACATCGTAAAAATAATAATTGTTGGTGTTGGTAAGAAAAAACGTAACGAAATGAAAGAATTGAGTGAAAAATATTTATTTCAAAACTATGTAAGTACATGTGTAAGTAACATGACAGTGTTAAAACTTTAATAATTTACACTATTTTATTTTTTATTTTTTTTTCGAGTGGGTTACCGCGAGGAGCGCGCCGACCGCAGTCGGCGTGCTCCTCGCACCACTCCGTCCGGGGCGACAGAGGGGCGTAAGTACGCACATCCGCAACCCACCCACGTGCACGTCGCCTTCGTTGTTGGGCCGACCACAATAATTTACACTATAAAATTAATGTTTAATAAAGTCTAAACAGTCTAAAACTCTACTTTTCGCGACTTACGCGCAGCGAAATCATTTATTCGGTCCTTGGACTCACCCTGTGTAACATCGGGTACGACTGGGCGTTGGAGGGGGAGCCTCCCGCCCGGGTTGGGCGTGATTTGGCGTACTCGTCACAGCCCGCGGTGGGACGCTAGAGGAGGCGGCAAGCCTGGCGACTCTAGGCACCAAAGAGATCGTCAGGCGGATCGGGGCGTTGGGGTTGAGGGTGGCCCTGGACAAGATGGAGGCCATCCTGTTCCAAAGGCCCCGCATGGGCCATCCTGTTCCAAAGGCCCCGCATGGGCCCTCCCATCGACGTCTCGATCACCGCCAATTCGGTTGATATCAGCATCCGGGCGCATATGAAGTATTTGGGCCTGGTGTTCGACGGGCATTGGTGGTTCCGAGAGCATTTCCGCAGGCTTGCTCTACGGCTCATCGGCGCGGCGTCCGCCCTATCGTGGCATATGCCGAACATGGGCGGACCGAGCACTACGTGTCGACGGCTGTACGCGAGGGTCATCTGGTTGATGGCCCTGTATGGCGCGCCGGTGTAGGCGGGGTAGTTGATCGTCCAACTCAGGGCTCTTCTGTGGCGACCACAAAGGGCCATGGCGGCCAGGGCCATACGTGGATACCGCACGGTGTCGACGGAGGCAGCGTGCCTGTTGGCCGGGACTCCCCCGTGGGACCTGGAGGCGGAAATGCTCGCCGGTTTGTAACGGTGGGTGTCGGGGGTGCGAATGGAGGGCGATGTGATTTCTATGAGGGAGCTCAGCGCCTGGCACGTCGTCACCCGCTGAGACGTCATTACCCGTTGGGCAGTCCGGCTGGAGGGGCCTCGGTTCGGTGTGCGGACCATGGAGGCCTTCCAGCCGGTGTTGATGCAGTGGTTAAAACGGCGGCACGGGGTGCTCTCCTTCCGACTGGTGTAGGTTTTGACGGGGCAGGGATGCATCGCCAAATACCTGTACACGGTCATTAGGAGGGAGAGTACACTGTCCTGCCACCACTGGGATTGCGACAAGGACACGGCGCAGCATACGCACGAGGTTTATGAGTTTGTGTTCGGTGCTGGGTGAACTGAGACGCGGTCTCAGCCTTTGCGAGGCAGTAGTTTCGTCTTGCGGAAGGGGGCGGCGGAGCGCGTACGCGAGGAGCGTCACCTCGACGACGCGAACCACCGCCGGTGACTGGGGCAGCGTAGGCGCGACTACCTGCGCCTCATGTCGCCCCAGTCGAGGCCGCGGGTGACTGGACCGGGGATTTAGTCCGTCACGGTCCTAGGTTACGGGTGTGCGTGCTTATGCCCCTATGGCGCCCTGGACAGAGTGGTGCGAGGAGTGCGCCGACCGTAACTCCCCCCCCCCCCCCTAAAAGAAGGTGTCCGCACAATAGAATAGTACTATCGTTGATAAGTTGGCTTATGAGTGCAAATTGAGAAACTGATTCTAAAATGGAATCACCAGTTTTCCTTTTGCTATGTTTTGTTTTGCTAATAACCGAATGTTATAAACTTTCGTTATAAACGTTGGTTACTTTAATTGATAGTTAGCTAACCACCTATGTTATTATTTTAGTTTGTAAGGTGTATTTGCTGAACTGAAGGTGAGTGTCTTATTTGTCGAACCTTTTCAGGGGAGTTCCAGGTAGCAAATTGTTGAATGCCAGGCGGCTAACCCAGGCGTTGCTTCCAGCTGAGTCCAGCTTCCTAGAAGATTCCATTAAAAGGACACAAGAGAATTGTATACTTTAAAACCTTTTCTCTTCGTTTCAACTTTGTCGATATCTGATTATTCTTACATAATTGATATTGTAATTAACAGATACTTGCATAAAATTATATCCATTTTTGTGATAATAGCGAGAAATCAGATTTTTTTTAGAATCCACGAGAATTACTAGCGAATTATTAAATTTAAAAATTATTTAGACATTATATGTACGGTATTTGAACTTTCTAACATAGAACTTGCAGAACTGGACTTAAAATTAAATAAATTTCAAGGATTGCCGACTAGTCTTGAGGATATTCAGACAGAAATTGAGGTTCTAAATACTTTAAATATGGAATCAGAACTTGATGACCGAGAACGCCTAGAACAAGTTATTGTGCAATTTGACTAAGTTTCATACAAGTTTTTAATCCATACTTTAACTTCTTGGTGCACATTTATATCGTGTAGGAAATATTCGTCCAAAATTTTCATGATTATAAGACCCTTTTATACGTTGATGGATCAGTCAGTTGAGTATTGTTATATTTTAAGGTCATAAAGTGTAGTCCACAATGCGTTAAATTGTTCTCACATTTTTTTAGGTAATACGCTCATTACATATAGTTACGTCGTTAGTACGATGTGTGACAAACAGATGTCACTATATATTTTTATTAAGTTTTTATTATTGTATAAACTTTCAGTCCCTATTTCACAACTCTTATGGCCCGTTCACGACCTTGCCGCTGTGAGCGGTAGTTAAGCGCGGAGCGGCGCACTGTGGGAAAATCGCGTATGTTTCGTCTCAAAACTCCGTATCTCAGTTGTTTCAAAACGAAATGAGCTGTAATTTTGCACACATTACTTGAATGTTTACAGTTTAAATGAAACAACTTTGATTTTAAAAAATCTGTTTATAAATTAATTAAAAAAATAAAATTAAAAATACACGAATTATATAAGAAAAAAATACAAAATATGCTTACATAGATATACATACTATATATACTAAAATGGCAGATCAATCTAGAAAAAAAAAATTGTAAATAAAACTACTTTTACGGATTATATCGCGTTTGTATTAATTATTTATATATGTATTATATATTAATTTATAAATTTTATTCCATTACAACGATTTTCATATGAAACGGTTATGAGATGGCTTTGTATGGGGCTTTACCAGCGTGCGCCGCTCGGCACGCCGCGCCGCTCGCCGCTAAGACCAAAGTCGTGACCAGGCTGTTAGGTATTGGATTTGAAAAAACTATTGAACAGGTATTTATCTAATGATTTCTGATGTTTACGCGAGTATTATACATTTTAAATAAAACTACGGATTTTATCGCGTTTGTATTTGATTTTTGATTACCCGACGTTTCGAACACTTTACAGCGTTCATGATCACGGGTGGACTAAGATGTCTCACGTCCAACAAGTCATCGTTACTGCAGAAAATTTATAATTATCTACCCGATACAGAAATTAATTATTAAATATTGACCCACATTTTGATACAAAATTTATTGCCAGTGTAAGAAGAAAATGATTCTATATGAAAAAATTATATTGTTTATGGTTAGTAATAATTAAACATTAAAATTAATAGTAATTATTTTTAAAAACTAACTAATAATCTAGTATACTACCACCGGATCGGAACACGGTTACACTGAGAAAGATCCGGCAAGAAAACTCAGGTAACATGATGCTAAATTAAAGTTAATTTTGAAGGCGGCTTACTTTATGTTACTAAAAGGTTTTAATTTATAAAATTATCTTTAGTTATTATTATTGTGGGTCAAATCTATACAATATGAGCTCACGGTGTCTTGCAGTCTTGTGGTGGTCTTTTTGGATTTGTTTTTAATAATATTTATAACAGGATCCCAGCTTGATGGTAACACCCAGCCATCCTCTCTATTGAAATTTTTGTGTTTTTTAATCTCAATAGCCTCGCGTACCATTCTAGGCAGGTATCGGTGTTCTTTTGCGAGGATTTGTGGTTTATCAAACCTGATGTTATGGTGGGCGCGGTCCTGACTATGTTCACAGACTGCAGACCTAGTGTCCCGGCGGTGCTTCACATCGGCTATGTGTTCTTTGATCCGAGTTCTTATGGATCTCTTTGTTTGTCCAATGTAAGAGAGACCACAGTCACAGTCAAGTTTATATACTCCTGCATCTTGTAAAGGGATCTGGCACTTGACAGGTGGTAAGAATTGGCTAATCTTCTTCAGTGGCTTAAAATAAGTTTTAATGGAAGAGCGTTTCAGGATGTAGCCAATCTTGTCAGTGACTCCTTTGACATAAGGTAGTTAGGTAGCGGCTTCGAATACTACCAACCCTTGCTTTGCTCGTGGGTGTCGTAAAAGACGACTAAGAGCCCTAGATTGACCCAGACCAACTCCATCTGGTACCATTTGGGTCAACGATTACATTCCCAAGGAGGGTTGACGTCAGGCAGGCGGCCGGTCATAAAAGTCATTGCCGAAACTTTTTGCAATATGTCAAAGTAGATGACATATTGCGTCAACCCCAAGTAATTGGGATAAGAGCAAGATGATGATGATGTATATCTATTTCTATATTTTTAGAATCTAGGCAACAGCATCAACAAATTTCATGAAATTTAGTACACTAGCGGTTTCAGAGGCAATAAATCGATCTAGCTAGGTTTTACTTATAGAAAATGTAGTCTTTTCGGTGTTCTTAGCTGATGAATAAAATGTCATTAGAATAGGAATCTAAGTTTAGTCGTTGCCGTCAAGAGCGACAATAGCTCAGTTGGGTGGTTGTCCAGTCGCATTTAAACAGCCTGAGATCGAATTTCGGTGTTATTATTATTGCGTTTTTTAATTTTTGATATTGTTTCCATTATTTAATCCTTTTCTTTTTTATTAATATTTTAGGTATATATAATATGTTCATCAAAAATACAATTTTCAAACGGTCAACCAGATATTTGTTATTAATTTTGACAACTAGTTGTATTCTTTGGGAAAACTACATCCATATCAGTATTTAGTAAATAAATACGCCCTGCTGCCATAATTTGCACCTAAAATTCCTCTATTAATGGGTATCGGTATTCCTTCTCTATACCCTTCCAATATCGTTTGCAGTAGTTTGTAAGATCTGAAACTGTAATACAAAAAAACATTATTTTCTCTAATCTATATCTATACCAATAAATAAAATTGGAGTGTCTGTTTGTAATGTCAAAATAATAGACCTTTTTCATGTTCACACGATTATTTGCACTATACATATGCCTAAAATACACTTTATATTTTTTTGTCTGTCTGTCTGTTTTGTTGTAATCTTCAAAACGGCCGGACCGACTTCAAAAATTCTTTCACCAATGGAAAGCTATAATATCAGGGAGTAACCTAAGCTATATTTTATCCCGGTATTGCTACGGGAACGGGAACTACGCAGGAAAGACTGAAACCGAAGCGAAGCGAGGGCAGGTTGTTAGTCTTTAATATGTTCTATCAGAAAGGGTATCTTTGTGAAAGAAATGATAAAAGATTCATTTTAGAAGTCGGTATTCAGATTAAAGACTTACATTGTGATTCAGAAACGCCAAACATGTTTTTAGTTGTCATTGACGGCCTTTTTGCAGGTTCAGTGTCCATAGTGAAATTTATAACGTTAAAACGGGCTGATAAATTCTTCTTAGCGACAAATGTTTCATAGTATCCTTTAATTAGTATAACATATTTATCTAAAAAAATACAATTCTAATAAATCCATTCCAATAAGTTCAATTGCAATTCATTCAATAAAATACATAAGTCATTTTGAGAAAATTATATACTTTCTCAAACGTGCTGTGTGGTAGCGGCTTCGAATACTACCAACCCTTGCTTTGCTCGTGGGTGTCGTAAAAGACGACTAAGAGCCCTAGATTGACCCGGACCAACTCCATCTGGTACCATTTGGGTCAACGATTACATTCCCAAGGAGGGTTGACGTCAGGCAGGCGGCCGGTCATAAAAGTCATTGCCGAAATATATATATATATATATATATATATATATATACTATATACACACATACACACACACGCAGACGTACACGCACATGGCAACGCCCACGCACGTATATGCCCACGCACACGCACGCGAACACACACGCCCACGCACGCGCACGCATATGCGCGCGCACACATACCCACACGCACATATCAAGTGGTCATGGTCAAGCATTCACACTTTCTATCTCAGGCAAAATTTACACATACTACAGTTTGTAATATTATTCATTGTGTTTTCTCTTCAATAACATAATCGTTATCCTCTTAATGACTAGTAAGATCAACCAATCATTCTGTTTGAACCTTTTTTTGTAAGCTAGTGAGAGCCAAGAGTGATCGGTCACACACATATATATATATATATATATATATATATATATATATATATATATGTGTGTGACCGATCACTCTCGGCTCTATATATATATATATATATATATATATATATATATATATATGAAAGAGAGTCATGTTAGTTACACTATTTATAACTCAAGAACAGCTGTACTGATTGGCCTGAAAATTGGTGGGGAGGTAGCTTAGAACCAGGCAACGGACATACTTTTTATCACGTTTCTTTTTTTTAATGGTGTTTACAAGATTTCGCCAGTAACTGTTTTATCCCGTTCGATCGCGTTCCCGTGTGACGTGACATAAAATGTCAAACAGAAAACAAATTACTATGAAACGTAGTATAAAAAAAAACGCATTTGATATGTAATATTAGTAATATTATTTAAGTGAAAGTAACCCTGTCTGTTACAATTTCACGTCTAAACCACTGAACCGATCTTGATGAAATTTGGTACAGAGACAGACTAAAACTTTAAGAAAGGACATCATCATCTCAGCCCCTATATGTCCCACTGCTGGGCTCGGGCCTCCTCCATAATGGAAGGGTAATTGACCTACTATACCACGCTCGTCAGACGTGTTGGTATAGGGTTTTATTTCGAGTTTTCCTTCTCTCGCATAGATGTTATATGCGTTTTATATCCCTTAGTCGTCTCGTACCATCACCCACGGGTAAGATAGGGGGTGGTGAATTGTATTCTTACTCCGTCACCACACGGAAAAGAAGGACGAAAGAAAGGACATAAGCTACCTTTAATCGTGAAAAAATGGCTAGATAGAGTAGAAATAAAGACATTCGTCATTATTGAAGACAGAAATATGGAACTTTGTATTTGCACTTGATAAGAAATAAATATTTGAAATTTCAATCTACATGGAGATGAAATTCAACCTCAAAAGGAGCGAAAAGTATATAGTCAAAACCACTAGGCCTAGAAACATCAAATTATATAAGATTCTTGGGGTAAGTGAGCATCAACAACAGTTTAGAAAGCGTATAGCCGAAACCATTGCACATAGGAACGTGTGACTTTGCATACGATTCTCTTTTTTGAATTAAGAGAACATTAAGAAAGAATTTTCAATAAAATTCAACTACTAAGGGGGTGAAAAGCATATAGTCGAAACCACTGATCGAAACCACTTAAATTTAATGCATGGTTGTTTTTTTGAGTAATCCCAAGATTTCTTTCTTAATATTCACATACCACTAAGTAAGACTTTCATTCCGTAAGAGGGTGCAAAAGCGTAACCGTTACTGCTTTATAGAAAAAAAAAATAAAAGTAGTAGCACGGTAGCATCACCCAGTTTTGCACCTACGGCGGCATGGTCTCAGTTCAGGAGATCACCGCCTGGCGGGTCGACGCCCGCCGAGAAGTCATTGTCCATTGGGCAGTCCGGCTGGAGACGCCTCGGTACAGTGTCAGGACCGTCGAGGCCTTCCGGCCGGTGCTGATGGAGTGGTTAGAGCGGATGCACGGGGTGCTTTCCTTCCGACTGGTGCAGGTGCTGACGGGGCACGGTTGCTTCGCGAAGTACCTGCACAAGATTGTCAGGAGGAAGAGCATACCATCCTGCCACCACTGCAATTGCGACGAGGACACGGCGCAGCACACGCTCGAGGTGAGTGCCGCGTGGGCGGCGGAGCGCCGTAAACTCGTCGCGATTACCGGTGCCGATCTGACGCTGCCGACCATCGCCAGGGAGATGCTCGACAGCGTCAGGTACAGGGACGCAGTTGTCGCCTTCTGTGAGGCCGTAATCTCACGGAAGAAAGCGGTGGATCGTGTGTGAGAGGAGCTCCTCTTCGGCGACACGTTCCGCCGCCGGCGACTCGTGCGGCGCAGGCGCGGGTACCTGCGCCTGATGCTGCCCTAGCCAAGGCCGCGGGTGACTGGACCGGGGAATTTAGTCCGTCACCCGCGGCGAGGCTGACCGCGTGACGGCGACCGACGTCCCGGGACAGGGATGTCGAGAGGTTAGGGTACCCGAAAGGGTGTTCCGCCGGGCCGACTACTGACGACAAGTCACCCTGTTCCGGTGGTCGGCCCAACAACGAGGCGACGTGGGTACGGGTAGGTTATGGACCCGCGCGCCGTCCTTTCGCCGCCCTGAACGAAATGGACCACGTGTACGCATACCATAGCCCACCCATAAAAAAAAAAAAATTTATTTATTTAAGACAACACCCTGCACTAAGGAAATAATCCCTGTATTGTGAGGGACTTTACAAACATTTAATTAACGGACACAAATTACATCCAGACTCAGAACAACAATTTGTGGATCGCACAAAGTGTTGTTCCGCGTGAGATTCGAACCCCGACACTGGCGCTGTAGGTCGCTATCTTAACCACTACGCTATCTGTGCAGTCCAGTATTGCCCAGTTTGTATGAAGTAAGTACTTATATATTTTTTTTCTTTCCCACCTAACCTAACCCACTGTTGTGCTCGTGCCTCCTCAACAATACCTTTATGACACCCATGGGCATGAAAGACGGATGGTGAATGGTATTCTTACTCCATCATCACATGGAACATAACAGCTTTAAGAAAATACAAATTATGTTATAGTGGTAGGACCAGACAGTTGTCTGTCTACAGCCGCGGGCCGAGCCGTCCGGGGTAGTACCACACTGAGCAGAAAATCGACGTACGAATAGTAGCAATTTATTACTGCGCTTCGTTCGGTGAGCGAAAGAGCCAGAAGCCCAACTTTCTGAGGGTGTTCTTCTTCTTCTTTTTTGTCTTGGCAATCAGCTACAAATACGAGCCATTTTTGCCAGTGTCGAGTTATAATTATCATTTCAAGTTCTCAGTTTCTTCATGTCAGTTAAGTTGAAGTGTCGCCCTCAACAGTGTAATGGCCACTGTTAAGGGTATCTTCTGAGAATTTTGGTGGAAATACAAAGGTATGTACAGCAGTTTTATATCATATTCACTACACCTCAGCAGTTCTATCGCTATATATTACATAAAATGCCATCAAAATTATTTAATATAACACGTTAAAACACTAAGATATTGAATATAATACAAGAACACCACATGACACTTCAGATTCCCGCCAAAAACTCTTCTGAGGGTGTTTGCGTGTGGTGTATTTTAGTGATGCCTTTAGTATCACCGAAACTCATTCCACGCATTCACACTCCCTTCCCCTTTCTTCACGGTAGGCAGCGGCCTTGCAAAGTTCCATGGGCAACAGCAACACTTATCATCAGGTGTACTGTCTGTTCATTTCTCAGCGAATGCAATAAAAAAAAAAGTGAGCCGTTGCTCAGGACGCCTGACAGATGTGAAACATCGAAACTATTTTGTACGAGTAGAGACACGGTATCGAATATAAAGTATCGATACTGAACTCATGAATAGTATCGAAAGATAAGTAACGTACTGTTTAAAGTATCGAGTACTTTTATTTACTTTATCTTTAGGTATCGAGTACTTTTCTTTCGATACCGATACTTTTGTATTCGATATTTTAGCCAATAAGTACTTTTTGGTAGGTATCGTATCGAATAAATTATCCATTTTAAAATTGACTTTACGACTCATATTTATGGTAACGTCATTTAGTACCAACGAAATGAACCTTCTAAAATGTAGCTTGAAATATAAACGATTATAAACCAGAAACGATTTATAAATCAGAAATAGCGGCATCTATCGAGCAAACGACCAACTCTAAGCTACAATATATTTTACTCTAATCCTGTAATGATAATAAGACAAGCTGTTTAAAGTGAGTCAAAATCCAATTCTTAAGGAGTTGGTGACATACAAACAAATAAATACACAGCTGAAACTAATAAAAGCCTATAAAAATGAAATGCTTTCATCCGTTCACAGACATTCTTTCCGCACGAAGAGTGTGATTTAGGAAACAGAAATGGCGGCATTTATCGAGCTAACGACCAACTCTCAGCTTCAATATATTTAATAAAGAAATTTTTAATCCTGTAATGATAATAAGACAAGCTATCTAAATAATTTTAACGTCATTGGTCCTCCTTAAATTTTCAACTTTTAAATGAAATTTGACTGTTTAAAGTGATTCAAAATCCAATTCCTATGAAGTCGGTAATATACAAAGAAATAAATATATATATACACCTGAAACTAATAAAAGCCTATAAAAAAACGGTTCTCCAGTTTTCGTAGCTGAAAGTAAACTAAATACCATACCTACTGGTATATTTATATTACTAAGTTAGAGAATTTTAAATTAATTTATAAAACAAGTATTTATGCATAAAAGAACATTAGATTACGACAGGAACTAATACGATAAAACTAAACCATAAAGTATTAATAAAATATCGCGATTTTTTTCCAAACAATTATGATTTTTATTCAATAAACATTTATTTTCATTAATATACATTATAAGTAACAATTTACTTTGAGTTCACTAGATGGCGTTGTACAAAATTTTAAATCGCACTATGGTTTCGTTACAAAAATGTAGGTATATGCATCCAAATATTTATTTAATATGTAATTATTAGGGGACCGCGAGGCGTGGCGTTAAACGCCACGCGACGATCACGGTCACCCTCGCCTATAGATGTTTCACATCAAAAACAACGAAGAATGCATTAAGGGTTTTAAATTATTCGATTTAAAAGAATGGGATACCCCCATTACCAAAACAAAACGCAACTTAACATGACTAGCTTACGATACAATAAAGCAATAATTAAACTCACAGAACTCGTATGTTTATGTAATCAACTATATTTTTACTATTATACGTAATGGTAATCGTCACACGTTTCGATATTGACCTAGGCGCGATACGAATGTTAATTGTAATGACCCCGAGACCAACTACACTAATAATTTTACTAAGTGGTTATTTGACTATTATTATAGTATTAAATTATAATTTTCTCATCCAATATACCTCAGTGTTGGAAAACACAGGTCTACGACCAGTTTGTGTTGCCAGTGATGGCTTACGGCACAGAAACATGGTCTCTAAACATAGGCCTCATAACTAAACTTAAAGTCGATCAGCGTGCTATGCAGGGGGCTATGCTATAAATCCCTAGATGAACGGGTGTGACTGATGTAGCAGGAAGAATTAGCATGCTGAAGTGGCAACGGCAGGCCACATCGTTCGACGAACCAGCAACCGCTGGGGAAGAAAGGTTTTCTAGTGGCGACCATGTATCGGATGACGCCCTCCCACTAGGTGGACCGATGATCTGGTTCTGGGCGTCGTTGGATGCAGGCGGCACAGGACAACAGTTTATGGTGAAACATGAGGGAGGCCTACCTCCAGCAGTGGACGGCTTAATGATAATGATAATGAAATTACTATCATTCCGTATGGTGACTCAGTATGAATACAATTAAATTGAAAAAAAAAGTGAGCCGTCGCTCAGGACGCCTGACAGATGTGAAACATCGAAACTATTTTGTACGAGTAGAGACACGGTATCGAATATAAAGTATCGATACTGAACTCATGAATAGTATCGAAAGATAAGTAACGTACTGTTTAAAGTATCGAGTACTTTTATTTACTTTGTCTTTAGGTATCGAGTACTTTTCTTTCGATACCGATACTTTTGTATTCGATATTTTAGCCAATAAGTACTTTTTGGTAGGTATCGTATCGAATAAATTATCCATTTTAAAATTGACTTTACGACTCATATTTATGGTAACGTCATTTAGTACCAACGAAATGAACCTTCTAAAATGTAGCTTGAAATATAAACGATTATAAACCAGAATCGATTTATAAATCAGAAATAGCGGCATCTATCGAGCAAACGACCAACTCTAAGCTACAATATATTTTACTCTAATCCTGTAATGATAATAAGACAAGCTGTTTAAAGTGAGTCAAAATCCAATTCTTAAGGAGTTGGTGACATACAAACAAATAAATACACAGCTGAAACTAATAAAAGCCTATAAAAAATGAAATGCTTTCATCCGTTCACAGACATTCTTTCCGCACGAAGAGTGTGATTTAGGAAACAGAAATGGCGGCATTTATCGAGCTAACGACCAACTCTCAGTTTCAATATATTTAATAAAGAAATTTTTAATCCTGTAATGATAATAAGACAAGCTATCTAAATAATTTTAACGTCATTGGTCCTCCTTAAATTTTCAACTTTTAAATGAAATTTGACTGTTTAAAGTGATTCAAAATCCAATTCCTATGAAGTCGGTAATATACAAAGAAATAAATATATATATACACCTGAAACTAATAAAAGCCTATAAAAAAACGGTTCTCCAGTTTTCGTAGCTGAAAGTAAACTAAATACCATACCTACTGGTATATTTATATTACTAAGTTAGAGAATTTTAAATTAATTTATAAAACAAGTATTTATGCATAAAAGAACATTAGATTACGACAGGAACTAATACGATAAAACTAAACCATAAAGTATTAATAAAATATCGCGATTTTTTTCCAAAAAAATGATGATTTTTATTCAATAAACATTTATTTTTATTAATATACATTATAAGTAACAATTTACTTTGAGTTCACTAGATGGCGTTGTACAAAATTTTAAATCGCACTATGGTTTCGTTACAAAAATGTAGGTATATGCATCCAAATATTTATTTAATATGTAATTATTAAGGGACCGCGAGGCATGGCGTTAAACGCCACGCGACGATCACGGTCACCCTCGCCTATAGATGTTTCACATCAATAAAGTATTAACTAAAAAAATAAAAAAACAAAAATATTTAAATGCTCTAAAACGAAGAAAAAATGCTTGTCAAGACTATTCAAACGAGTCCAAACGCCACGGTTTCATCGTGTTTAGTTTAGCAGTTCCTATGGCCACCTTCCGACGCCACCTTGAGACCAGCTTCATGGTACCATATTATTGCATTGTCACCGAAGTTACGTAAGTAAACCAAATTTCAACCTAATTTAATGACAGGAAGAAGTTCTAATTTAACTCGCAAGATTTGTCCCATACTAACAGGGCAAGTTAAATAAAAGCTTTTAAAAAACTCTTACATTGCCTTTGGGTGTTGTTAAAAACGACTAAGAGCTTTATATTAACAAGGTCTGACTCTATCTGATGCCATTTGTTCTCTTCCTCAAAACATTGACGGCCAGCCAGACAGGCAGCCGGTCATAAAAATATTGCTAACAAATTTTACTATAGAGCGTACTAGAGAGGCGTACATATTGCATCAATGGATGGTGATAGTGATGAGTAATAATCTCATCATCATCATCACAGCTCATATACGGGACGAGGACGAGAGGGAAATCAATCTACTATACCATGCTGATCCAACATGTTGGTTTTTTTTTTATGGGTGGGCTATGGTAAGCGCACACGCGGTCCATTCCGTCCGGGGCGACGAAAGGACGGCGCGCGGACCCATAACCCACCCGTACCCATGTCGCCTTCGTCGTTGGTTCGACCACCAGTGTCGAGTTCATTGTCCTCAGTGGTCGGCCCGACGGAATATCCTTTCGTATAGCCTCACCTATCGACGTCCCTGTCCCGCGACGTCGGTCGTCGTCGCGTGATTAGCCTCTCTGTGGGTGCCGGACTAAAATCCCCGGTCCGGTCACCCGCCAACATGTTGGTATAGGGTTTAATTTCGATTTGGCCTTCTCTTGCATAGATATTATATGCATAATACATCGCTTAATCGTATTTTACGACACCCAGGGTGAAAGAGAGTGAGTATTTATTGGTATTCTTATTCTATCACCACACAGAATGAGAGAAAGGTTATATGAATATTATATCTTCTTTTACGACACCTATAGGCTAGAAGTCAGGTGAGTGAGTTTGTCAAATATAATATTTAACATAAAATGGTTTCTTAATGAATAATACTCATGATTTCTATTTTTCATCACTCCACTGGCGTATTGGATATCTGCCGATTCCAAACTGTAGCTCCTGATATTCGAGCATGCAATTAAACAACCTCTGCCGTTTTTAACCGACTTAAAAAAATGATACATACAGACGAATTGAGAACCTCCTACTTTTTTGAAGTCTGTTAAAAAGGAGGAGGTTCTCAATTCTTCTGTATATTTTATTTTTAAGTATGTTCACCGATATTTCCGTCAATTATAGACGGATTTAAATTTTTTTTTGTTAGATAGAGCACACCACTGAGATGGTCCCATTTTCACCAGGTCAGGATCTGATGATGGTGATCTGATGATCCAGGAGAAATCGAGGGCAACCACCGAAAATTGTTTGCTCGTATGTTGTTTTTGTTACGTAATAATCTTTGTTAGGTAATAATCATGTCTTACTCAGGTATATGCTTCAGGGTGTCAACATCTGATGCTACTGTGCTGATGATGAAGTTACAGGTTAGGAGTTGGCAGACAGTACTGCAATTGGTCGATGGAAACTATTTAGTAGTATGTAGGGCTAACGTGTTGCTTGTGAGGTATGCTTGAATCAACATCTGATGCTGCTGTGCTGATGGTGAAGCTACAGAACTCCTTAACGGTTAGGAGTCAGGGGATAGTACTGCAATTGGTCGATGGAAACTAGGTAGTAGTATGTAGGACTAAAGTGATTCTTGTTAACCGACTTCAAAAAAGGAGTAGGTTTCTCAATATGACCGTATATATGCTGTTGTTTTTTTTTATTCAATTCCGCAGGCTCGCTCCGCGGCTCGTCGGCTCGGCGTCCGCCCTATCGTGGCTTATGCCGAACGTGAAAGGACCGAGCGCTACGTGCCGACAGCTGTACGCGGGGTCATCCGGTCGATGGGCCTGTACGGCGCACCGGTGTGGGCAGGGTCCATGACCGTCCGACTTAGGGCTCTCCTGTGGCGACCACAGAGGGCCATGGCGGTCAGGGCCATCCGCGGATACCGCACGGTGGCGACGGAGGCAGCGTGCCTATTGGCCGGGACTCCCCCGTGGGCCCTGGAGGCGGAAATGCTCGCCGGAGTTGCGTGCTTAAGCCCTTCTGTCGCCCCGGACGGAGTGATGCGAGGAGCGCGCCGACCGCAGCCCACCCCAAAAAAAAAAATATATATGCTTTTTTATGTTTGTTCGCGGATAACTTCGTCGTTTATGAACTGATTTTGATGATTCTTTTTTTGTTGAAAAGAAGATATTTCAAAGGTAGTTTCATGATAAGGAAATCAGAGTTTGATGATGGCAGACCAGAGAAATCAAGAGGAACTTTCAAACATCGTAGGGGCGACTACTGCGTTTGTAAGTTATTTCATTAAGTATTTTATTAAAGCACTATAATTTAATAAAGGTCTGGAGTAGATCTGATGATGGAGCCAAGAGACAGTCCAGGGAATTCCTCAACGATTCACAGTAGCTACCTTTTGTTTGAGCTCGATTAATCTGTATTGACGAAAACTTTTCATACAGATGGGTTGTGACTGTCATTAGGGGTCTGATGATGAACATGAACGATAGTTTAGGGATCTTCTCAACAGTTTAAAGTAGCTACCTTGTGCTTGGACTTAATTCATTTATATTGATGAGAACTTTGCACCCATATAGGTTATAATGAAGGTCTGCAGTAGATCTGATGATGGAGACCTGATGATGGAGTAGAGACCTGATGATGGAGACTTGGCACCGACTTCAAAATTATAAAATAATTATTTAATAATTTCTATTTAACTAAATGAAAATACGTATATGACTTTGTGCGAAGTAAATTTATTTTTTTGCTTTTTAGTTTACTGTTTGCAGCCGGTTTATTATTTAGTAAAATTATTTTATGTAATATTAGTACAGATATGCTTGCTTGACTTGATATTTCTAGTTTCACGTGCTTCTGTCTCAGGCTATATCTGTTACACCCATTCGTTTATATATTGCCGTATTCCAGATTTTATCTTGCAGATAATTTTTTTACGATAGCCACGGATATGTTATTGCGTGGTGTATTGTTACCGGACGGAAAATAATGTAGCAATTTAGGAAGATGTTTGACTGTGATTCATACAAAAAGGATACTAAAGTATCACGTTTGTTTAATGAAAGGACATTGCCGGGTAAATTTGAATGAACAACGACAAGGTTATTTTGTAACGCGTTACGTGAAATGTAAATGAAAGATCATATCAAAATGCAGTAGCCATTCAAAAATATTAACAAGCATGACACTGACATCACGACGGCATAGATTTATAGAATACATGAACCGCGAGGCTATAACAAATAAATAAAACCAGCTAAGCTGCGAGTCACAGACAGCGAAGTCTTAGTAATAGGGTCCTGTTTTTACCCTTTGGTTACGGCACCCTAAAAACAATGGTGCGAAATCGTGTCGCGTAATGATCAATACATTTAACGTGGGGACTCCCTTAGTAAAGCCTCAAGCCGTGGTTCATATCCCAGAGGAGGTTGAAGGGGCTCGTCTCGTCTCAGCTCATACATGTTCCACTGCTGGGCTCGAGCCTCCTCCCCAATAGGAGGGCGATTAACCTACTATTGCTTTTATAGCAAGTTTTTTGTCTCTTGCAAAGATTTTATATACATATTATATCCTTTAGTCGTCTTTTACAACATTCACGGGTAAGATATGGAGTGGTGAATTGTATTCTTACTCCGTCACCACATGGAATAGCGAATGGTTGAAGGGTACCGTTGCTTAAAAGGTTTAAGTTGAAAGCCCTCTGCGCGAAATGTGACAGTCAACAAGGGTTTTTTTTTTGTGTGTGACCTAGTTGTTAGCCTCAGATGGCTGTGACAACTTTACCCGGACTGGTGAGTGAGCGCTGAGGGCTCTCAACCCGTTTAAAGTTAAGCGACCGATCCCGAGGGCACCCCCTGTGGGGTACGGACCTCGGCTCGGGCGGTCGCTGGCAAAGTGGGTACTCCCACGTTTATGATTTTAACGCGACACGTCTTCCGTCCCCGTCGGCGGGGGCGGTAAGGTGGATATTTATTATTTGTCAAGGCCTCATGGGCTGTGTATGCCTCAGTCTGGGCGAGAGTAATAATGTCGTCGGGTTCGTCGAGTATTAGTCGCGGTTGTTTAATCGCGGACATTTTAGAGGGGATGTAAGAAGCCGCCTTTACCACTAATGGGTTCGGGTGTGTCGCGGCAGAGTCGAAGTAGCGGCGGGAGCACTGTTTCATGAATTGCCTGATGGTCGGCAAGCCAAGAGCTATGTGAAGAGTCATCAAGGGTTATATATATATATATATGTATATAAAAGATACCAAATTTAAGATATCAATCCGTCTCTACTATATAAACGAAGAATGATTCACATATTAAAATTAGTTATTCAAATCTTGCCCGTACGTACATTTGGTAATGGTTGTACATACCGAATACTAAAAACTTCAAATGATCATCATTGGTGCTGTGATGGTCAGTTATATGAGGACAGGGATATTATTAAATTCAAACAGTTACTAATTATGCATTTAAGATTAAAAAGTTACTAAGCGTGCTATGAGGCGGACTATATTCGAATCCTAGAATCCGAAGCATGGACATCCGAATAAAAACGACGATACTGTATGTAAAAGATTGCTTAAACCACGTCAATTTTTAAGTGAAAATTTCTATATGCAGGTTCTTCTTCTTCCTCTTAGTTAATGACAATAAGCTACAATTCGTCGAGTTATAATATATATTCTTCACGTCTTCAGTCTTTGTATTTAGACTTAGTCGTTACTGTTGATTAGGTGCTGACAATCAATCAATGGTTCCTCTGGGAATTTTAGCAGAATATAAAAATATACGTGTGGTGACGGAGTTAGAATACAATTAGACGACTATGGGATGTAATAGGCACATAACATCTGTGCAAGAGAAAGAAAACTCGAAATGAAACCCTATACCAACATGTCTGACCAGCATGGTATAGTAGGTCAAATTCCCTCCCATTATGGAGGAGGCCCTAGCCCAACAGTGGGACGTATATGGGCTGAAATGATGATGATGATGATAAAAATACACGTAATTCACTATTATATCCTATTCACTGCATTCAACATTTTGTCCACATTATATATTACATAAAATATCAGCAAAATTATTCAATACTAGCAAACCGCCCTCGCTTCGCTTCGGTTATAGGTTATAGTCGTTTTACCCGCGTAGTTCCCGTTCCCGTGGGAATACCGGGATAAAATATAGCCTAGTTTACGCCCTGATATTATAGCTTTCCATTGGTGAAAGAATTTTTGAAATCGGTCCAGCCGTTTTGAAGATTACCCGGAACAAACAAACAAACAGACAGACAGACAAAAAATTTTTAATTGCTATTTTAGGCATAGGTGTCGTGCAAATAACCGTGTGAGCATGAAAAAAGCCAATTATTTTGACATTACAAACAGACACTCCAATTTTATTTATTGGTATAGATAACACAGTAAAACACTAAAATAATGAAAAAAATATAAAAGCGCTACGTGACATTTTGACATTTGTCAAGATGTCCGACTTTCGCGTCAAAATTCCTTCTTCTTCTTCTTCTTGATTAATGGCAATGAGCTGCAATAATATGAGCTATTGGTGCCAATGTCGAGTTATAATTAATTAATTAATTAATAAGTCACGTCTTTAGTCTTCGTAAGTAGTCCGTCGTTAGCATTGATTTGGTGTTGATAGCCAAATCAAGCTTCTTCTGAGAAATTTGGCAGAATGTGAAAATGCACGCAATTCGCTATTATATCATATTCACTATATATCAGCATTCTATCAACATTATATTACATAAAATATCAACAAAATTATTCAACATAACAACGTAAAACACTAAAAAAATTAAAAAAATATAAAAGCGTTACATGACATTTTGACATTCGCGTCAAAAGTCCTTCAAAATTCCAAAATCCGTGTTAATGCTAACACTATATCTGTGATGTCAATGTCACTATAGCCGATATGTATCAACACCAGATAAATGTAAAAAGTTTTAATTTACAAATTTAATCTAACAAATAATTGGAATATCCAAAACTAACTACTGTTTGTAAATAGGTTTAGGCTAAAGCCTAGGCGGACGCCTAGGCTTTAGTTTAATAACTTTAATTTTTTATGTAAACTTTTTTTTAAAGAATTTAAAGGTTTTTTAAAGACGGCCCCGCATTGAGGAAATAATCCTTGTATTGCGGGGGGACTTTACCAACATAATTAACGGACACATATACCAACTCAACACAGACTCAGAACAATAATTTGTGGATCGCACAAAATGTTATAATTTTTTTTTTGGGGGGGTGGGTTACGGTCGGCGCCTTCCTCGCTCCACTCCGGCCTAGGCAACAGAGGGGCGTAAGCACGCACACCCGTAAAACACATGTGACACGTCGCCTTCGTCGTTGGGCCGACCACGGAAGCAGGTAACTTGACGCCAGTGGTCGGCACCCAAAATGTTATTCTGCGTGGGATTCGAACCCGCAACACTGGCACGATTGGTTGATATCTTAACCACTACGCCATCTGTGCAGTCAAAAAATAAACTAGTCGTGCTCACTAATTTGCTTGCCTTTGTTACTTAGATATTATTTTGAGATTTAGTACTATTTTTATTCTAGAGAAGACCGTATTTGCAGGGTAATCTTATAAGTTTTATGTTTTTCTGTCTGCTCAAAAAATTTATTGTGCCTGTGGTGTTACCTTTAACTAGATGTTATATTGCCATTTGTATTTTAATATGTATATTGTTAAGTATCTATGTAAACAATCTGTTGATGAACCAAATAAATAAATAAAATCTTATATCTTTAAACGAGCAATTCTTGTATATATATATATATATATATATATATATTCAGGATCTCGGAAACGGCTCCAACGATTTTGTTGAAACTTGGCATACTAGAGGTTTCGGGTCCAAAAAATCGATCTAGCTAGGTTTTATTTATAGAAAATGTTATTTTGTCCGTGTTTTTAGCAAAACAAACAATGACATTAAATTTAAAAAAAATATGAATTCAAATTTCGTTATCAACGTCATGAGTTACGATAGCTCAGATGGGAAGTTGACAGGTTCTAATTTTGTTTTGTTTTGGCATTCAAACAGCGTCGGTTCGAATCTCAATGTTATTATTATTCTCTTTTTGTAATTTTTTATATATTTTTCATTATTTATTTTTTATTTTTTAGTAATATATACCTATCTAAATAAATTCGATAAAAATATTCCAAGCGAAGCTCGGTCAACCAGATATTAAATATTTAAGTGTGACAATTAGCAATATACTTATCGTTGAAATTTGCATTCAATTCTATGAGTGATTTTTGTGTGCCGTATGCATAAACATACAAATAGAAGAGGCAAATCTGAAGTTTATTATTTTAGCTTCTGTTATATTAAAGATCCCCATATAAAGTTTTCTTTTATATTTGTAACTAGCAAATTCGTGCAGTTTCACTCGCGTAGCGCCCGTTCCCGTGGGAATACCGAGATAAAAAATAGTCTAACATACTCCTTATATAAACACCTGGTAGTAAAATGTTATCAGAATCGGTCCAGCCGTTTGGACAGACAAAAATAAAATGGTTTCTAGGTATAGGTGTCGTGCAAATAACCGTGTGAGCATGAAGAAAACGTCTTATTTTGACATTACAAACAGATACTTCAATTTTATTTATTTGTATAGATACACAGATCTGTCTATAATCATTTCAGTTTAAAAATAATTGAAGTATATTGTTTGTCTGATAATATCTTCATCGCAGCCCACATATGTCCCACTGTTGGGCTCGGACCTCCTTCATAATGGGAGGGAATTTGACCTACTATACCATGCTGGTCAGACATGGTATAGGGTTTCATTTCGAGATTTCCTTCTCTTCCACAGATGTTATGTGCATTTTATATACCTTAGTCGTCTTTTGCGACATCTACCGGCAAGATAGGGAGTGGTGAATTGTATTCTTACTCCGTTACCATACGGAAAATAATATTACAAGTTTATACAAATTAAAATAGCGAAATTGTGAAATATTCAAAATAATTTAAATATGTGTTTGAATTATCCTTAATATTGGTCTCAACGTGTAAACGGGTCCTATTTCTGTTTACAATGCAGGCCACCAGCCAAATAGTACAATGGCTTCGCTTGGAACAAAGCCAGTGAGCATTTTAATATCTGCAGTCGTCTCGAATCATATTTGACGAAAATTCATTTGTTAGCACTGGAGATAAATGGAAATTATTATACACTTATAAAAATACAAAAAAGCTTCATCACCGTCATGATCATCACGGCTCAATGTCCCCACTACTGACTGGGGTGTTAATAGTTTATTTCGAGTTTTCCTTCTTTTGCATTGATGTTACCTGCATATCGTTGCCTTAATCCTCTTTTAGTGTAGGACGAATTAGGTAGACCGACGACCTGGTGAAAGTTGCTGGGCGTCGTTGGATGCAGGCGGTATAGGACCGCACTTTGTGGCGTAACATGAGGGAAGCCTACGTCCAGCAGTGGACGGCGATAGGCTGAAATAATGATGAAGATGATGAATCCTTCTATACGATATCAACGGGTAAGAAAGGGGATGGCGATACTGGTAGTGAATTGTAATTCTTACTTCGTCCCTATATTAAAAATATTCAATAATATTTTTCTCGTACAACAATATTTACTATGTAACGAATTTAATATGTATTTATGTAACGAACTGATGAATTATCCTACGTTAAAGCTTATTTAGCTTTAAACCTGTAATATATGCATTCGTGTCCGATAGAAACTACTTTTTATGGCCGAAACCGAAACTTTTGTGTAAATTATACAATCAATATTTTTATGAGTAAAAAATAGTCTATCACAATGAGTTAGTTTTTACTCTTTACTAATATAAACATAAAAAAAAATACAAAACTAACTAACTCAGTCGTAACCCGTTTTTAGGCTGAAACTAGGCCGAAACCGAAATTTCGGCCGGACACTAATATGCATACATCAATCGATTATCGATTTTTGTTAACGATTAATTCACATTTTAAACAAAAAGAACGAGATCAGAATTTGACACACACAAACATATTAAACTTATTTAATCCCGTCGTTTTTGCGTGGGGGATTGAAAATAGTCTATGAAATAGTCGCTCACGATGTGTCGATGAGCTGTCAGTTAACTAGTATAAATAGAATTTTCTAGAAAAGATTTTCCGATTTAGAATTTCTTCATAGTCGCGTACCTACTGACATTTTTCAATTTATTTAAGACTGGATTTCTGCATAGGTCTTACAGATTAGTTTACTAGTAAAAGGATCGAGCGTTATCTATGTTATCTTCGATATCATCATCATCATTTCGGCTCATGTATGTCCTGCTGTTGGATTCGAGCCTCCTCCATAATAGGAGGTTTATTTTTTGTGTGTGACTTAGTTGTTAGCCTCAGATGGCTGTGACAACTTTACCCGGACTGGTGGGTGAGCGCTGAGGGCTCTCAACCCGTTTAAAGTTATGCGACCGATCCCGAGGGCACCCCCTGTGGGGTACGGGCCTCGGCTCGGGGGGTCGCTAGCAAAGTGGGCACTCCCACGTTTATGATTTTACCGCGGCACGATTTCCCTCCCCGGCGGCGGGGGCGGTATCGTGGATATTTATAATAGGAGGGAAATTGACCTTACTGATCAGACAAGTTGGTATAGGGTTTTATTTAGAGGTTTCCTTATCATGCATAGATGTTATATGCGTATTACATCCTTTAGTCATCTTTTATGACATCCACGGGCAAGATGCCTATCTTGAATTGTATTCTTACTCTGTCATCACACGAATATCTTCGACATTATCACAGCTAATATACGTACCACTACTGGGGTCGAGCCATCTTCACATTGGGAGAGAATTTGACCTATCACATTAACCTAGTCAGACAGATTGTTATAGGTCTTTATGTCGAGTTTTTTTCTCTTGCACAGATGTCATCTGTATATATCCCTTAGTCGTCTTTTACAATACCCATGGGTAAGAAAGCAGTTCATGAATTACTCTTTTACTCCGTCACCACACGGAAATTAGGGTTTCTGTATTGCTTTTACATATAGTTTACCTGTAGAAGTATCGACTTGTGGCTGTCATCTCGCTGAAGGAGGCGGCGGATCGTGCGTAGAAGGAACGTCTTCACGGCGATACGGTCTGCTGCCAGCGACTCGGGCGACACAGGCGCGAGTACCTGCACCTGATGTCGCCCTATCCGAGGCCGCGGGTGACCGGACCGGAGAGTAGTATAGAAGCTGTCCGCGCGACGGTGATCGACGTCCCGAGAAAGCGACGTCGCAAGGAGAGGGTACCCGCAGGGCACAAGGAACTCGGTACCGGTGGTCGGCCCAATGGCGAAAGAAAAGAGATACGATGGGTCCGCCCTTTCATCGCCCTGGACGGAGCGGACGGCGTGAACTAGGGATGTGAAAAAATATACGATTTTTATGAAAATCGATTTTTTTTTTGTAATAATCGACTTTTATAATCGATTATGAAAATGAGAAAAATCGATTATTAATCGATTTTTTACTATTCGAAATTAAGCGATTATTCATGGCCGGATTTCCTAAAAAAAAAAGGTCATCAGGATTGTTTCAGGTGTGTTTTCATACTATATTACAAAATAAAGCTCACATTTCCTAAAAAAAAGGTCATCGGAATCGTTTTCATACTACATTAGGAAATAAAGCTTACAATCAGTATTAGTATTATATTTTTAGTTAATAAGATTTTTGACCTACGTATTTTTTACCCGATTACGGAGGGTTATGATTTCGACAGGCTATTTTCATCTCTTCCCTCATAGCTCCACAACTACTTATTAGAACCGGACAATTGAGGTATCGTCAGAAGCGTCTTGATCATCCGCTGGTTATAGCATATATGATGTTTCACTGAATATAATGTGGCACCCTCTAGAGATCTTAAAGTAATGTGTTAAAAAAAATTGAGACAAATATGTTGTGTTTCGTATAATTGGAAAGGGCGTTACTTGTACATTAAAAAAAAAAATTAAATGTATATATATATTATTAGAATTGGCTTGTGACTTATTCCGTATTTATCCGATAACTCGCTTTTTGTCATAGTTGGGTTTTAGTTTTTGCTTTTATCTTGTTATATTTTTCACAAATCGCAGTTATTTTTTCATTTAACTTCATCATCATCCCAGCCCATATATGTCCCACTGTTGGGCTCGGCCGTCCTCTTTAATAGAAGGGAAATTGACTTAATATACCCCACTGGTCAGACGTGTTGGCATAGGGTTATTTGTGGAGATTTCCTTCGTACAAGTTGTTGTCTTAAAAAAATAGTTAAAAAAATAGGTTAATACAATTCAAAATTGTTCACCATCACAATAATTACAACGTAAGTGATGTAACGGCTGTACAGTGTCAAATAAAGTAACAGACAGACATACAGACGGAACGTGTTTCAAATCATAAAAGGGTTTTTGTTTCGTTTATGCAATACCATTGCCCACATACAGTTAAAACTACATTGCCTTTGAGACCTCGTCACCTTTTATATATTGAAATTATGTTTGAATTGAAAGGCAAATTAATTTGATTTGGTTTCCATTCATCAGCTCGTGGATGTTCCTTGTCATAGGTTCACAAAAATGGCACTCGGAACGATTCTCTGTCACATTGTGAATTCAAATATTTTACTAAATATTATCATATATAATTCTAAATATTATCAAAATCGGTTCGGTCGTTTTGAAGATTATCATCAACAAACAGATAGACATACCTAAATTTTTTTTAATCCGGTTTTTAGGCATAGATATCGTGCAAATAACCGTGTGGGCATGAAAAAAGCCCAGTATTTTGACATTACAAACAAACACTTCAAATTTATTTATTTGTAGATTTATGTATTTGTAGATTTACCTATAGATTTATGGGAATTCATCGTTCACTTGGATTTTTGATGACATTTATTCGAAAAATAAAGCTATGGTACCTCAAAAACAACTAAAAAGTCTGAATAGCTGTATGTTGCTATGATTATGTTTCTGTGAATAAATAAAATTAAAAAAAAAAGGAAATCCGTGTGGTGACGGAGTAAGAATAAAATTCACCACCCCCCCCCCCCTCTCTTACCCATGGGCGTCGTAAAAGACGACTAAAGGATAAAACATGCATATAACATCTATGTAAGAGAAGGAAAACTCAAAATAAAGCCCTATACCAACATGTCTGACCAGCGTGGTATAGTAGGTCAATTACCCTCTCATAGTGGAGGAGGCCCGGGCCCAACAGTGGGATATGGATGGGCTTAGATGATGATGCATATTTGTTTGTTTGTCTCCGTCCATGTTATGAGGTAGTAAGAATACAATTCACCTCTCCCTCTCTTGCTCGTGAGTGATGTAAAAGACGATTAAGGGATATAATATGCTTATAACATTTATCTAAGAGAAGAGAACTCGAAACAAAACCCTATACCAACATCATCTGTCCAGAGTGTTAACAGTAGGGATGTGAAAAAATAATCGATTTTTATGATAATCGATTATTACAAAAAAATAATCGATTACTAATCGATTTTTACAATCGATTATGAAAATAATAAAAATCGATTATTAATTGATTTTTATAATTCGAAATTCGATCGAAATTAATCAATTATTCACTGCCAGATTTACTAAAAAAAAAGTCATCACGATTGCTTCATACTATGTATATTAGAAAATAAAGCTCACATTTCCTAAAAAAAAAGGTCATCATAATCCTGTTGGGAGAAAAACACGATTATTTTATAATCGATTATTTATTTTAAATTAAACGATTATTTTATAATCGATTTATTTTAGAGAACAAATAATCGATTATTTAAAAAATCGATTATTTTCCCTACAGGTCAGATCCCTAGTTTATAGTAAGTCAATTTCCCTTTCTATTGTGGAGGAGGTTGGAGCCCAATATTGATGTATATACACTCATTTGCAAAAAAAACGGGCACCTAAGCAATGAACCATTTCAAATGTTAATATTTCTTTGTTTGATAATTATAGGTAGTTTTATCCACACAATTTGCTAAATTAATAAGAAAATAATCGTTTTCATCAGTATTTCATAAAATTTAGATACAATTTATGGGAAATAATGCTAAACCTCGCTAGTAGTGTATATTCGCTAGTAGTGCATATGCTCATGAAGTAAAAATAAAAAAGTTTTTTTGTTTGTTTTTCTTTAATAAAGTAAAAGCAGATAAATGTTTAGTATCGAGTGTGACCCCCTCTAGCTAAAATCACAGCTTGAATTCGTCTGGGCATGCTAGCGAGTATATCCCGGATACTTGCTTGCGGAATACGTTCCCACTCCGCAGTAATCACATTCTTCAGCTCTCTGATGGTCTGCGGAGCCGGGTGTACTGATCTCACACGCCGTTTCAGAACGTCCCAGACATGCTCTATGGGATTGAGGTCGGGACTTCGAGCTGGCCAATCCAAACGACGAATGCCGACCTCTTGCACATACGCATTAACATCGCGGGATCGGTGGGCGCGAGCATTGTCGTCCATAAAAATCGAGTCTTCACCTAGAGCGGCCAATGCGGGTTGTGCATGAGAAATTAGAACTTCCGTTATGTATCGATGCCCAGTCAGTGAGCCGTTTTCAATGAAGACTAACTCTGTACGATCCATTGAATTTATTCCTGCCCAAAACATAACAGAGCCCCCACCATAAGGTGTGATTTCTTCGAAACATGCCTCTGCAAAGCGTTCTCCTTGTCTTCTTAGCACTCGCCGACGTCGATCTTCACCGAACAGAGATATCCTGGCTTCATCAGAGAACAAAACCCTATTCCAATCGTCTTGAGTCCATGATTCACAATTTCTAGCGAACCTAAGCCTGTGAACTCTGTGCTCACGGAGTAATTTGGGGCCGCGGGCCGGGCGGTGACTGCGTATATTGGCAGCGAGAAGCCTCCTCCTGACCGTCCATAGACTAATATGCACATTTCTTACTTCTTGGAGGTTGTTCTTAAGATCCACATACGAAGATTTGCGATTTTTCAATGCGCGACTCACAAGAAAACGATCATCCCGTGGTTAGGTACATGGTTTTCTTCCAGAACCAGGCCTTCTCTCGACGGAACCAGTCTCCTGATATCGCTGCCAGGTCCTTTGGACTGTCGAGCGACTAACATTTAGCCTCCTAGCCACGAAACATTGGCTGCAACCCTCTTCAAGCAGCGCGATAATTTTGGTAGCTTTTACCACTTTATCTACCATTTTTGATACAGCCAAACAGCATTAAATAAAGCTTTGACAGTCAAGGATATGAAATTAATCGATAAAAATTGAATAAAAGTTATGAAAGTCGATGTTAACTTCTGGAACTTCGCGCCAAAAATGTAGGATAAAAAGGGGTTTTCTGTAAAAATGAACATCAAATGAAAAATTGAATTTAGAACGTACTTTTTAAATACCACAGCATTTTTAAAACCGGCCAGTAACGTGTACAAACGATTGAAACCTTTTTGGTATTGTATCTTTTTAAATATGAATGAAAATCAAAACCGCCCGTTTTTTTTGCAAATGAGTTTATAAGCTGAAGCGAGGGTAAGGGTTGATAATGTTCGTAGTCACCATCGTACAACAAGAATCATCGAAATATATGAATTTATGTATGTCTGTTTGTCTGACGCAATATTATAGAATGTTTTGAATTGGCAGGAGCAGTGCCAAGATATGAACACACTTTTGGCTGAATGTTGGCAGATTGAAATATTACTAAGTCTTTTCAAGAATATCGATATTTTACTATATTTATTTTAATAATAAGGAAATGTTATGTGGTTTTTCTGTAGTGATGGCGTAAGAATGCTATGTACGACCGTCTATTTTGGATGGATGACGTAAAAGATGATTAAAGGATATAATCTGCATAGGAAAAGTAAGGCAAAGAAATCAAAAAGTATGTCAATGAAGGAAGAGAGGAGATAAATGAATGACAAATTGAATAAAAGTGACCCGTTCCTCATTACGCCTGGCAGATGTAAAACATTGAAATTCATTGTACAAGTATATATGCATAAAATTGCGATATTTTCCAGAAAATGATAATTTTCATTCAATAAATACAATTCATTATATCACATAAAATATTCATTAAACACAAGAATTAAAAATTTAAACATATTTCAAATTGTGACAGTCACGCATAGGTTTACACCACGCCAACGATCAGATATACCCTTCCCTATAGATGTTTCAGATCAAAAAATGAATCAATGCAAGAGAAGGAAATCTCGATATAAAACTCTATAACAACTGGTCTGACGAACGTAGTAAAGTAGATTAATTGCTCTCATATTGTGGAGGAGTCTCGAGCCCAGTAGTGGGATACACCCCACTGCTGGGATGAGAAGACATGATCCAGTGACGGAATAAGTATAAAATTTAAAACTCCTTTATTTCTGGTAGATGTCGTAAAAGACGATTAAGAGGTGGAAACAGATAATATATCATCATCATCATTTCACTCTCATCCCATTTACTAGGGGTCGGTGTAATATGTGTAATATGTACAATATGTACATACTCCTCTTCGATCGTACATATTGTAACAGTTACTGGCAATCGTTTTATGATTGGCCGTCTATCCAATGTCAACCTTCTTTAGGAAGATAATTGTTAATCAGCCAGCATCAAATGGAGTTGGCCCAGGACGATATTTTTTTTTGTTTTTATATATTGCAACCAGTCGCAAACGAGCAAACAGTACACCTGATGGTAAGTGTTGCTGCCGCTCATGGACCTTTACAAGGCCGCTGCCTACCGCGAAGAAAGTGAAGGGAGTGTGAATGCGTGCATTGAGGCTCGGTGATACCAAAGGCACTACCATAACTTTCCACACGCAAACACCCTTAGAAAGTTGGCCTTCCGGCTCTCTCGCTCACCGAACGAAGTGCAGTAACAAATTGTTACTACTCAGACGTCGATTTTCTGCGAGAGTGTGGTATTACCCCGGACGGACCGGCCCGCGGTTGTAGATAGATAATTGTCGACAGTGTGGTCCTACCACTAGGTAAATATTAAGCTCTTTTCTCTCTTTTCGAATGAAGGGTTAATAGTATTCGAAGCGATTGGATTCGATAGTATACAATGTCGGCCTCATAGAAAGGCTCAAAGTCGCTCAACGTATTATGGAGATGGCTATGCTCGGTATTTCTCAACGTGATAAAAGCCGGAATACGGAAATCCGTAGAAGAACGGGTGTAACCGACATAGTCCGCAGAATTTGCACGTTGAAATGACAATGGGCAGGCCTGTGAAATGCGGGCTGAATGCCTGGCAAATGCAGGCTTGTCGAATCAACAACTGTTGCGGAAGAAAGGTTCTTCAGTCGCGACCACGAATTGGACGACGCAGTAAATTCAAATTATTTATAATGCATAAACCCCGAGAGAGCACTTACATATTGTCAAGTTAACAAAATGAACTCAACGTATTCAAAAAACAAACTACCACCAGATCGGAACGCGACTGCTACTGAGAAGATCCGGCAAGAAACTCAGTGGGCTTGTCTAATATTTTAATTTTTATTTCTTACTTGATATAAAGTTGTGTAGATATAACATATCAAGTAAGTACTAGTTTCAGTGTGATGCCCTTCAAACCACAAGATACGTAATATAATTGAAACAATAATTGTTTCAACTATATGGCTGGACTAGATCCCGTAAGCGGCACCCGATCCCGAGTTAACTACTAGAGCAGCGTAGTACGATCCTTTGCTAGGTGGACCGACGACATTTTCAAAGTCGCAGGGAACTGTTGGATGCAGGTGGCACAGGACCGTACCGAGTGGCATTTTCGTGGGGAGGCCTATGTCCAGCAGTGGACATCTGTAGGCTGATGGATGGATGGGTAAGAGATGAAAAATTCTACTACACAATACTAAATTGTCGAATTAGCTTGATGTAATCCAATTACACTGTTATTGTGTAGGAAGCACCATGCAGAAGACCGTATCCAATAGTCGTTTTTAGCAAAGGGATGACCTGAACCTTGCTGAATGATTTCTCAACGAAAGCACTGTTATTTCATTGTGAATCCACTTTATATTTCATCTGCATTACATAAAAGTAAATAAAATAGTTTAATCATGCGTTTCCTCTCCACCGCTGTAAATTTATCCCGTCCTCTTAAGTACTTGGATTTATTTGATATATTACATACCCATGGCTATCAGAAAAATGGCTGAGGCCGCTCTAGGAGAAAATGTAGCAGTACTCTCAATTGTCCCTATGGTGACGGAGTAAGAATATAATTTTATTTGTGGTAGGAACACACTGTTGACAGTAGTCTGTTTACAGCCAAAAAAATAAATCAGTAATGCCTATCCTGCCTGTGGGTGTCGTTAAATACTACTAAAGGATATAATACGCATATAATATCTATGCAAGAGAAGAAAAATTCGAAATAAAACCTTATGCCAACCAATCTGATTCGTGTACTTAAAATTCTTTCCTGCTAGCTATATAATTATGGCATTTAAAATGAAATTATTTTAAGGATTTCATCGTGTTTATATTTGATTCTTAATTTCTCAACGTCCTGGAAGGTTATTGTTCCGAAAAGTCACCAGTCCTTTTGTTTATTTAAAATAGCAATCCGCCCTTGCTTCGCTTCAGTTATAGTCGCCTTACCCGCGTAGTTCCCGTCCCCGTGGGAATACGGAGATATAATAGCCTATGTTACTCAAGGATAATGTCACTTTCCAATGGTGAAAAAATTTTTAAAATCGGCAAAGTAGTTTTTGAGTTTATTCATTACAAACATACACACACACACACACACACACACACAACACAAATATTTCCTCTTTATAATATTATTGTAGACTAGCAGCATTTTACCCGCATAGCTCCCCTTACCATGGGAATATCGAGAAAACTATAGCCTATATGTTATTCTGATATATAAGCTATATTATTGTGAAGTTTCATCAAAATCCATTTAGTAGTTTTTGCGTGAAAGAGCAACAAACATCCTCACATACATACTCATAAACTTTCGCGTTTATAATATTAGTACGAAGTACGATGTGTAATTCTCGTCTAAACATCAAAAATTATTATGGCATTGTCACCTTTTGAGAAGCTCCAACTGGCTCTACAGGCTTCATCTAGGGCTACTACATAAACATTTGGATATTAGACCTGTATTGAAGTGACAGCCCTAGCATCTAAGGTCAACGTTAGCGCCCTCAGCATATCAATGGGAATCCAATTGTCTATAAAAGCGATGTGCGTCTGAGAATCATGATCGGAACTCAGCGAAAATGAAGGTGATAACACGTTTATTTGTTTTTTTTAACGCTTTAGTGTTATTTTAACGTTTATTTGTGTGTGTGTGTGTGTGAGTGAGTTTATTAACGTTTACAAACAGCGGCAGAATTTACAGACATGCTAAATATTTTTTTTCGTTAGGTGTTTTTTAATTGTTTTTACGTGGATTATTGCAACATTTTGGTGAAATAATTTACGATCAAAATAATCATCATATCGTAGCTCATATACGTCTCACTACCGGGCTCGAGCCTCCTCCGCGAAGGGAGGAAATTGACCTACTATACCACGCTGGTCAAACGAGCTAGATAATGAGAATTATTTTCGATGTTTAAGCGAGGATTACAGGGCCCTTCCGGATTGGGCAGTCGGTGGCCAGACGATAGCCTATGTTAAAGTAAAGGGTCGATTATGAGGTAGCACGTCATACCTTCGAAAAAAGGGACTGCGTTGCTTACTTTCCTCCTGGTGCACCAGTTTTTACGAATTTAACGGCAAAATCTATAAATTTATAGAATTAATCTCAATAAATTTATACTTCATAATCTCATCTTATATTTAGTCCACTGCTGAGCTCGGGCCTCTTCCTTTATGAGAAGGAAATTGATCCATTATCCCACTCTGGTCAGACGGGTTGATATAGGGTTTTGTTTTGAATGTACCTGTTTTGTATAGATGTTATCGGCATATTATATCAATTAGTCGTCTTTACGACATCCCGTGCAATTTTGGGAGTGGTAAATTATATTCTTACTCCATCACCACACAGAAAGTTTATATTTGTGTATAACTCTCATCACAACACAGAAAGTTTATATTTATTACTAGAAAACCGCCCTCGCTACGCTTCGGTTTCAGTCGTCTTACCCGCGTAGTTGCTGTTCCCGTGGTAATACCGGGATAAAATATAGCCTATGTTACTCTCTGATATTATAGCTTTCCATTAGTGTAAAGTTTTTGAAATCGGTTTGGTGAAAGCTTTTTTTTGGGGTGGGCTGCGGTCGGCGCATTCCTCGCACCACTCCGTTCGGGGCGACAGAGGGGCGTAAGCACACACACCCGCAACCCACCCGAAAACCACGTCGCCTTCGTCGTTGGGCCGACCACCGGAGCAGGGTGACTTGACATCAGTGGTCGGGCCGACGGCATACCCCTTATTTGGGGTACCCTCCCATCGACCGACGTCTCCCCCACGGGGAGGACGAGCCTTCTGCGAGATCACTGCCTCGCAGAAGGCTGCGACCGCATCCCAGTTCCTGACGCTGTCAAGCATCGCCCTAGCAATGGTCGGCAGCGTCAGGTCGGCACCGATGATTGCGACGTGTTCATTCGATGAAAGCTTAACTAACAAACAAACTTTTGGCATTTATAATATTAGTAAGATGTTTTTTAAAATTAATTATAAAACTCAATAAAAATACAAGTACGCCGAGTTTCTTATCAAATCTTCTAGGTGGCATTTCTGTCCATTGGTAGATTATAAGAATATATCTTTTTGTGGTAGATTATTAAATATTAGAGTTAATTTCAAATAAATTTATACGCAAGATGGACATGAAGGTACATTTAACAGAGTTAAAGCCTTTTGGGACTATTTGTTATTGTTTTAATTCTAATTTTCTCATCTAAGGTCGGTGAAGGGTCCGGGCAAGGGCATTCTACCATCCGTTATTAACCTAAAGGTTAATTCTGTTACTGAATAATTCCTTTTAAGTATTAATTATGAAGATTCGGTTCAAAGTCCTTTGAAATAATGCCTTTTATGTGTAACTTTGATTTTTCGAGTGTAAATGCATTTATCTAATATTTTAATGACGGAAATTAGAAACAGTCAACATAGTTATCTGCACAGATGGCGTAGTGGTTAAGATCTATCGTGTCAGTGTCGCGGGTTCGAATTCCACGCAGGACAACACTTTGTGCGATCCACAAATTGTTATCCTGAGTCTGGATGTGATTTGTGTCCGTTAATTATATGTTTGTTAAATCCCCCGCAATACAAGGGTTATTTCCTTAGTGTAGGGACTTTAAAAAAATGTTGTCTACTGCCGCAACCACACGGCTACGAATACTACCAAACCTTAATTTGTTCTTGGGTGTCGTAAAAGACGACTAATAGACTTGCATCGACCTGGACCAAACCCATCTGATATCATCTGGTCAATAAAAAAATTCCAAGGAGAGATCACGCAGGGCGCTGCTAGTTTTATTATATATATGTAAGATAGGGAGTGGTGAATTGTATTCTTACTCTGTCACCCTACGTAATACAGTAAGATAAAATGGTAGGGAGGCCTACGCCCAGCAGTAGATAACGATAGGCTGAACGCTGATGTTGAATTAAAAAAAAATCTCTTCGCAGGAGTTTCTGGCTGTGATAATATTACTTGCGAGTGGGGCGGTGTCAGCACAATATCCACCAAGTGGTTGGAGACCCAGTGGGCCTGCATTCAACCTCCCAGAGCCTCAACAACCACAGCAACAGGTATTGAGAAAATTAAAACTATAGAGAGGGCGGAGTATTTTGAGTACTGACGCACCAGTTCAAGTCTCGTAGGTTCGATTCCCCTATAGGATAATTCAGGATCTTAGAAACTACTAAAACAATTTGAACAAAGTGTAGCAAACAAGAGTTTTCAGAGGTAATAAATCATCTACCTAGCTTTTTTCTATGGAAAATCTTATTTTGTTAGAATTTTTAGGCTATAAAAAATATAATTAGGAGGTAGATTTAGATAGAAGGAAGGTAAATTTAGCCGCTGCCATCAAGAATAAAAATAGCTCAATTAAGAAATTGAGCAGACGTGAAATCCAGACAACCTAATTCTGGATTTGAATTTCCTTTTTATTATTCTTCCCTTTTTAATTGTTTTTATATTTTTTCATTATGTCATTAATATTTTGTTATAATTTAGTAAAAATATCGAGCCGGTCGTCGGTCCTTTAGTGCTCCATATACTTTTGTAGTCTCCCGCTACACTAGGATTTGATTCTTGGTCGACACCAAGAGACAACTACATGTCTTTAATTGAAAAAAAAAATAGCCTAATGCTTTTACGGGTGATAGCAAGTCAATAGTAGTGCTAATACCCCAATTAGCATTGTTACCCACAGTTCTGGTTCTTTATTAGTCTGTTTTAACGAATTTTACAAACTACTCCCGTAGTATATGATTTTTGTCATACTGGGATAAAAAGCTCGATTCATCACCCTCATTATAGAATATAACTATCGTCTCGTGTTTTAAACTGTTGTATATATTTCAATAATCAAGTTGTTTTTGGGTAACCTAAGAAAAGGGGAGGCATGCACGTCAGTGTAATTTAATCGGGACAGAATAAGGTTTCTATTCCAAGTACAGGAGAAAAAGCAACTTTTTCATCCCTCAGTGAGCAAAAACAACATTATAGTAACTAAAATAAAGATTTTAAGGTCAATATAGTTACACAGAGTTACAAATTATGTTACAAGTTTATGAAATATTCTATTTTACAGTCAGCTCAATATCTACCACCTCTGGATCCCCGTAACCCAGCTATCACGCCAAACGTAGAATACGGTGTCCCTGAAGAAGATGTTTCGGTTCAAGGTTTACCACCGCAGAGGGAAGAAGTAGCATTCTTCCAGAGGTCTCCCGTCAATGGGCAACAAAATGTTGGACCAGCATTCAATTCGGACGTCAGAAATTTAGATAAAAATATCCAACAGATTCAGGTAATTTCAAAGCGGTTATAGTTTTTGTGGATTTTACCAGTTATTTTACAAATTCCAAGTAAATACTTGCGAATCTGAAAGACAATTGTTATAAGTTATAAAATTGTGCATAGTAAATATGTTTTATATCTGCCGTGTTCTTACCTAATCGTGAGTAAATAGATAAGACCACTGCATAAGCAAACGCAAAAAAATTTCTATATCCACCTATTTACATTTTCATCATGTGGAGGGAATCTGTGGCCAATAGTAGAACATATAGGGGGTTAAAGAAGTAGAATTTAAAACAATATGAGTTTATTTAAAAAAAAAACATTATTGAAGTTTACCGATGCTCCATATAAAAGCGAAATATGTGCATTATAATAATATTTTCTTTATTTACATACTTATTTTTCAGTTTGCCCCACAAAGTCGCTTTTAACTCGTTTAGATTTGAATCATTTGATAATTAAATAAATAGTATTTGTTGAAATAGATTATTATTTTACTATTTTTACTTAGAAATCCGCCATGGATTAAATCTATAATGTTAAATTGTTTTATTTTTTAGTATCAGCAACAACAACAAACTTATCGTGAATTTGACAGACAGCGACAGCAAGATGCTCAAATTAACGCCAATAGGCTGCCCAGACCTGGAGTACCAGCAGTATTCGCAGCAAGAACTACTCCTCAACCAACTGAAGCCACTACTCCTGAACCAACTACAGAAGCATCCACAACAGAGATAAATTTAAATGAAGGAGAGACACTAGACACATCAAAAAAAGAAAAAGTTTCCGTAGAAGTTACTGCTCAGAAAATTCAAGAATATCCAGGGGAATTATTCCTTAGTTCACTGGCGCAACTGCAATTGCAACCTCAATTTGTCCCACTACAATTTGGACAGCTTAAATCTCCCTTATATCTTCAACCAGTGCAATCGCAGAAACAAGTAGCAGGATTTGATGCCCAGACACATTTCGCAGCACTTCCTTCGATTATAGCTCAACAGAAACTTCAGCAGCAAAATGCTGAACAAGATGTTCAGAAACCAGCACTCTTAATTACTGAACAACCACGAGCTGTACCACAACTACAGCCCGTTAATTCTTATCAGCAGCCCCAATTCCAAACCGAGCAGGTGGCTGTACAACCTCAAGCTTTTTATTCGCAGTCAAATGCTGAACCAGTGCCTCAATATCAGCCTGTAAATTACCAACCACAACTACAAATTCAACCTCAACCGCAATACCAGCTACAACCATTGCCCCAGTTTGCTGCTCAACCTGTAGCTCTACAACCACAACCAAATTTACAGCCTGCGCAATTTTCACCACAACCCGCTCAATTCCAACCACAGCCCGCCCAATTTCAACCACAGCCTGCCCAATTTCAACCACAGCCCGCCCAATTTCAACCACAACCTGCTCAATTCTTACCACAGCCCGCACAATTTCAGCCACAGCCAAATAATCAAGACGCAGAAAGCATTGATCAAAATTTTTACCAACCTCAAATATACCAATCTCCCTTTTTGACCCCGCAACCAGTTCAGCCACAACCTGGTTTAATTCAAGCACAATTAATCACCTATCCTGGACAAGATCTCTCTCAACTCCAACAACAACAGATTCAATTTCTACAGCAGAATCAATTCCAGCCACAAAGTCAAGGCCCCGATGCTCTTCAGAGCGGACTTGATGTGAATCAGCAGGGTAATGATATAGAAGAGCCTCAAGATCAAGAGGAGGAAGGCCAGGATGAACCCAATACAGCAACTGCAGTCGCTACTGCTTTTGGCACAAGGTTAGTGATGATTTAGAATTTTAATAGAAAAGTTTGAAGCTATGTATAAAAAATCTTGATTTTGTTGATATGGATATATCCTACGACAATAGGATAAAATATAGAGTGCCAGTTTCAGTAGGAGTTGTAAAAACCGACTCAAAGACTATTAGGAGGATTGGCAGCAGCGTTCTTCTGTGATATTAACGATAGTAATTGCGATTCCACCCTCTGCCAAGCGTGCGATTAGGCATTATCTCCTCATAGGTAAATCTATGTCTAATTGTGGATATTCATAGGCGGATAGATAGAGTTTAAATCTATATTTAAACGACAGGATGTTGAATTTAGTCGATGCGTGCTATGAAAAATCGACATTAAATCTTCTTTGTTGAAGAAACAAATCATGATCATCATCGCTCTTGGACTCGGGCGTCCTCCACAATGCGAGGGAATTTGATCTACTGCTACCATGTTGGTTAGGCATGTTGGTATAGGGTTTCATTTCGAGTTTTCCTTCTCTTGCACAGATGTTATGTGCATATTATATCCCTTAGTCATCTTTTACGACATCCACGGGTGGAATAGGGAGTGGTGAATTGTATTCTTACTCCGTCACCACACGGAAAAAAAAAACAGTTTAAATTATATGTTGTGCAATAACAGACTAAGAATATTTTGCCTGCGGGTATCGTAAAAGACGACTAAGGGTTATTATATACATATAGCATCTAAAAGAAAGAGAACTTCAAAGAAGACCTAACCCCAGCTTACCTTACCCTGTCTGATCAGCGTAGTGTATTAAGACAATTGCTCTCCTATTTTGGAGGAGTTTTGAGACTAATAGTGGGAGATATATGAGTCGAGAATGAAGAAGATGATATGTTAACTCCGTTGATGTAACAATGAAAGTGCGACAAAATAACCTTGCCGCATAAAACAGCAAGGTTATTATAACCTTATTTTATGTCACGTAGTGTTCAAGCTAATGTAAATTGAATGTATACAATGACATTACCCTATTTTGCACTGAATATTGATGCGTTTTAATTGAAAACAGCTTGCACATAATAAGTTAGAACCTTCGTGTTGTATGTGTCATCTTAAAGGCTTTTATTGTATGTTAAAATCTATGGAATATCAGTTCAATCATCATCACCATCATCGATGGCAATATTAGTTCTACTGCTGAAGTCGGGCCTCCTTCCACATAATAGGAAAGTTGAACGTTTTTTTTTATGGGTGGGTTATGGTAAGCGCACACGCGGTCCATTCCGCCCGGGGCAACGAAAGGACGGCGTGCGGGCCCATAACCCACCCGTACCCACGTCGCCTTCGTCGTTGGGGCAACCACCGGTGCCGAGTTCCTTGTCCTCAGTGGTCGGCCCGGGGTAAATTGACCTACTATTTCAAGCTGGTTAGACTGAGGTTATTAAGATGTTTTGTGTTGTTTTCTTTCGCTTGCATAGATATTATCTGTATATTATATCCCTTAGTCGTCTTTTACGACACCCACAGGCAAAAGAGTTTGAATTGCGTCGCATATTCCGTCACTAGACGGGAACTGGTTTTCAATTATAAAATAAATCCTAGCTATTATTATAAATTATCCGTGTAGTTACGGAGTAAGAATACAATCAACCACCCTCTCTCTTGCCCGTGGGTGTCGTAAAAGACGACTAAGGGATATATGCAGGTAACATTGATGTAAGAGAAGAAAAACTCGATATAAAACCTTATTCCAACACATCTGACCAACGTGGAAAAGTATATCAATTTCCCTGCCATTGTGGAGGAGGCCTGAGCCCAATAATAGGTACTTATATAAGCTGAGATGATTATAAATGCGAATGTGAGTTTGTCTCTTTTTTATGTTTATGGGTCTAAATCACTAAACTAATTTTAAAAACCCTTTCAACCATGGAAAGTTATATTATCAGTGAGTAATACAAGTTGTATATTCCTACGGGAACGGGAACTATACGGGTAAAAAAAACGGTTATAAAATAAACCGTTATTAAATAAACCCTTGCTCTATTTTATCTATTAAATCTTTTAAAACGCAAGGAACCTCGTTTATAGACTGAAATTTGTATAATTATATATATTAGAATTGTAACAAAAAATATTGTCTATAGAACTCAACCCCGAGTATACACACAATACGGAGCTCCGTATCCAGTACCCAAAGTGCAAGCTGTCCCTACAACGGCTACCACAGAATCACCTGTCGAGGTAAGAAACTTTTTAATTATTTCTTTAGTCTATGTATTAAAAGAAAAGAAATAAAACCCTATGGCTATCTGTCTGGATGGCGCGGTATAGTGGGCTATACCGCGCCATCCAGACAGACCAGACTAGACCCAGAGGAGCTCCGTGTCCAGTAATGGAATGCCCCCTTCTCTTGCCTATGGGTGTCGTAAAAGACGACTAAGGGATTAAATATCCATATAACATCTACACAATAGTCGGCAAACTCGAAACAAAACCCTATATCAACACGTATGACCAGAATGGTATAGTAGGTCAATTTTTCTCCTATTGTGGAGTTCGAGCCTAACAGTGGGATGTATATAAGCTGAAATGATGATCCTGCTCCTATTCCAATTATTTGGGGTCGACTCAATATAAATGTACTCTTATATACAATAATACCCCGACTTACGCTACTCCGTTTTACGCGAATTCAAAGATACGCGGTTTTCTCTTGGAGTGTTCACACCTTAGAATTACTTTTTTATTAAAAAAAATTCTATTATTTTTTTATATAATATTTTGACCATATTCTTTAAAATTATTGTCTTCTTTGAACTAGTTTCAAATAGCCAATGTACATTTAATATAAGCAAAATTTAATTCCGACTTACGCGAATTCGACTTACGCGGTTATCGCTCGGTCCCACCTATCGCGTAAGTCCGGGATATTACTGTATTGGAAAAGTTTTGGCAATAGATTTGTGACCGGCCAACTGCTTGATGTCAACCCGTCTTGGGAATGTAATTGTTGATTAGGCAGCACCAGACGCAGTTGGCCCAGTTCGATACAGCTCTTAATCGTATTTTACTATCCCCACAGCGTTGTAAGGGTTTGGTAGTATTCGTAGACGCATTATATGAACAATAAATAATATAGAATACTAGCAACCTGCCGTCGCTTAGCTTCTGTTTCTGTCGCTTTACGTGCATAGTTCCCATTCCCGTGGGAATATCAAGATAAAATATAGCCTAACTTTTTATATAGACAGCTACCTGGTAGTAAAATATTATCAAAATCTGTCCAGCCGTTTTAAAGAACACCTCAAAAAACAGACAGACAAAAAAAAATTCAACGGTACTTTAGGCATAGGTGTTGTTTCAAAGAACCGTGTGAGCATGAAAAAAGCTCAATATTTTGACATTACAAACAGACACTTCAATTTTATTTATTTGTATAGATTATAATTAAGAAACATGCTGTTTTTAGGACGTGACTGACGATGGTCCAGTTGTAGCCCAGGCAGTTGCTATAGCCGACGGAAACAGAAAGAAGAGTGCTAAATTGAGGTAAGAACTTTATAATATGGAATAAAAAATGGGTCATATTCTTACTCGTACATGCAAACTAACAAAAGTTTGCATTTTTATAATAATAGGTTAAAGAATGTAAATTCCGTGTGTTGACGGAGTAAGAACACAATTCTCCACTCTCTATCTTGCTCGTGGATGTCGTAAAAGACGACTAAGGGATATAATATGCACATAACATCTGTGCAAGAGAAAGAAAACTCAAAGCAAAACCCTATACCAACATGCCTGACCAGCATGGTATAGTAAGTCAAATTCCCTCCCATTGTGGAGGAGGCCCGAGCCCAACAGTGGGACATATGTTGGCTATGATGATTATAAAGAATGTAAAATGCGGCTTGACAAACCAGTGGATTTTAGCAATGAGGAATCCGCTTAATGCAGGCTACGTTAAGTGGGAGGTAGTAGATATGTAAAATTGAAAAATTGTTTTATCACTTTTCTGTGTTAAGAATACAATGTACTACCCCGTTGAAGTCGTAATAGCTGGCCGAAGGATTGTTGGAGAAACTGAAAACGGTATCTTTCTGGATGATTACAAAGTAAGAAAATAATTCAGCACCCACTACCACGTCCGTAAATTTCATAAAAGACTACTATTAGGTACTGTTGTTAAAGATTATAAGCAAAAAATAGTTAAGCGAGAAAAAAAAACTTGAAATTGAATCCTATGCCCTGCTCGGAGACTTTTTTTAGGGCTGGGCCATGGTCAGTGCACCCGCCGCTCGGCTCCTTCCGGGGCGACGGAGAGGCGGCGCGCGGCCCCATGGCCCACCTGTGGCATGTCGCCTTCGTCGTTGGTCGTTGTGGGTGACGGACTAAATCTCAGGTCCAGTCACCCGTGGCCTCGGCTAGCACGGCATTAGGCCTCAGAGCCCAACTCAGATGTATATAGGTTGAATCAATGATGATGGTAGAAAACAGTGTCCTCCTGAACACATAAAGCCTTCTGCGTGCAAAGCCGTCATAAATTAATACAGCTTAAAAGCGTCATAAATTAATATTAACTTAAGGAGTCTAAATTACGATTTTATTTACAGGAGATCCCGAGTACGACCAATTTTCACATTGGATAAATCTGGACACCTAGTATTGGCATCGCAATGAAATTATACAACTGATTATTAGTAACACAATTTGTAAATGAACAAAACTTTTAGAGAGCTTAACACTATTGCACAGACACATAAGTATATATATATAGGTATTCCCAATATAATTATAATACATAATTAAATCTAGTCAATTACTAATGAAAAAGGTTTTACGTCCGTACAGGAGTCAAATACTCAAGAGCTTTATTGAAATTCCCTACATTACAAATATTATCATGGTCGTTTATGCTGTCTTCATCAATGGAATTATTCTACAGTATTTTGCTGACAAGGATAGAAATTAACGAATTTCGTGGAAGTTCGTTTAATTTTGTGAATACTTCTTCTTTGTTGACGAGAATTAAAGATTGAAGCTTCTAAGAAAAACATAACAATTCATTTAGTAATTAAAGAAGACAAAAAATTCATTATCTAATTGTCCTTAGATCTGACCAAGAAAATATAATGACAGCATTAATTAGAACAAAAATATAACCATACAATATAAAGTATAATCAGCATCCAAAAGAGAAAGTAAGCAATTTAGAATACTCTCATAGAAATTCACTGTAACAGTGAAAAAAATTGTTAAAATAATAACATTAGTTTCTTAAAGTATTCTTTAATTTTTTTTCAGTATTAGGTATTACCAGTATTATCTTAATTCAGATAGACAAGCAGATGTTATTAATATTATCCGGAATAAGACGCAGGGTTAGCTCAATTTCAAAATTTTTGAAAGTGTCTTCTACTTAGGGATGCAAACATCGAAACCAAAAACATCGTTGTATCGATATATCAATGTTTCAGAACAAACATCGCTGTACCAAAAACATCGGCCTAAAATATCGATGTTTTTTCAACGATCGTGCAAACAACTTTAATTTGAAAAAGTGAACTATATTTATTATTTGTAACAATATTATCATTGAATAGGTGAGTCCTTAGAAGAAGGGAGATGTAGAGTTGCGACAATAAAGTTATATTTAACATATATTTCTATATTCAGTAAAGTTATTACAAGCTTAACTGTAGCAAGTTAACTATTTAGAAACACAGTTTAAAAAGAAGTTTTTACGAAAACGTACATACGTTAAACATTTACTTTGGTAAATAAACTGTCACGCAGATTTTGCTTAAATGACCATACATTTCAAACAGATGTCAGGCAAAGCATCGATGTTAAAACATCGTAGAAAATAACATCGATTCATCGATATTTCGCAATAATGAACGTCTTGATGCTTTTTTACTGAAGCATCGATGATTCAGAAACACTGATGTATCGTTTGCATCCCTACATCAACTTCTTTATGAGGAAGACTCATGTAAATTGTTTCGAGATAGCTTATTTCTGTAAACCTATCACGCACGTTCAAATCACATACATAAGACAGAATAAGTAGAATCTACTTACTCTATCTGACCATGATGAGTAATTTTGCATCGTGTATTGTATACTAAAAGGATATTTATGCGTGTTTAACAAAGGTCACTGCTGCACGATTTTAAGTATTTTTACCGAGTCTTATTAGAGATAAGTACGTGTGATCGAATCTATTTAAAATGTATAATATTCTAGACAGACAATTTCAGGACGCGTGCGATATACTTGTTTATCTGAATTTGACCTCAATTTATCTTACTTTGAGTTAGATTTATTCCAGTTTTTCTTTTGATATTGTCAAATATCAATATAAACCATTAGGTCTTAAGGATTTTGGAAATGAGAGCATGAAACTAATAAGAAATTGTTGCCTTTGCGTTATTTCTTATCATTTTCGAAACTATTTCCAATAAATACATTTAAAGAAATATTTTCTAAAATCAAATTATAACTATGACATATATAATGTTCAGATCATTACCAAACTAAAAGTTTTGTTCAAAATATAAATAATTTATTACATAAACCGTTTTATTTAGAACATAACGACCCATTCAAAATAAAGTGTTATGGAATTACAATTACAGATGTATTCTCTTTCACCCATTCATCCATAACCTATATGGTGACGGAGTAACAATACAATTTACCAACCCCTATTTTCCTTGTGGTGACGGAATAAGAATACAATTCACCACTCCCTATCTTACTCGTGGATATCGTAATATACGACGAAGAGATAAAATATTAAGCATATAACATCTATACAAGAGAAAAAATCTCGAAACAAAACCCTATACCAACCTGTCTGACCTCCATGGTATAGTAAGGTCAATATCCCTCATATTGTGGAGGAGGCTTGAACTTAGCAGTGGGACTTGAATGAGCCGAGATGTTGCTGATGATGATTTTACCCGAAGTTGCTGTAAAAGACGGCTACGGGTGTATACCTCAAAATAAAAACTTATATCAACACGTTTTGTCCAGTATGGTAGAGTAGGTCAAATTCCCTCCTATATTGGAGGAGGCTCGACCCCAGTAGTGAGACATATACATATACGAGCTGAAATGATGATGAAATAATACAAGCATCAAATTATCGTAGACCACGTTGAACGTACACCTCCTCAAGAGAATAAAGCCATAATAATTACGCTAGCAAGCGCTGTAAGTGGGTTAACAGTAGCAGCAGTTTGTATTATCAGTTTTTCAGGAGAGCATAACTATTTGATTATTCTCCTAGTGCACAAATAGGCGTTTATTACGCCTTCCATGAGAAAGTACGGGGGTGGGTATATAGGTTCATCGTCATTCTGATCTTATCCGTATTACTTGGGGTCGACTCAATATGTACCTTATTTCATGGTACGTATTACAAATAGGTTTATAGTCAACCCTCCTTGGAAATACTATTACTAATTTCAAAACCTATCTGATTGAATTAGTTTTCATTTGGTTGTTATAGCAATTGGTATTCGGTGGAGCAATAAATATTTCGACCTTTGGAATGGTCCGTGTGGGGACGGAGTAAGAATACACTTCACCACCCCCTCTCATACTCATGGGTGTCGCTAAAGACGACTAAGATCTATTACGCATATGACCTCTATGCAAGAGATGGAAAACTCGCAACAAAACTCTATACCAACCTGTCTGACCAGCATAGTATAGTAAGGTCAATTTCTTTTTTATTATGGAGGAGGCTCGAGTCCAACAGTAGGAGATATATGAGCCGAAATGATGATGATAATGAATGGTCTGATAATTGGGTTTCAAGTTAATACGATAGCATGACTTGAGTCATTTTTGATCTCAAAACCTATCTGATAATTAGTTTCCATTTTGTTGCTGGAGTTTTGTATGGCTGCGACTTTTGTCAGGTGAAGCAACAAAGTTTTGGGAACTTTGGAAGGCTATGAAAACTGTATTTGAAGCTGGCATAAGTTATAACGACAAAATATAAAATGGAAATAAAAAAGAAAAAGAATTATCGCTGCCTACATACAGAAATAAATAAGCAACAAATTAACAACAAATTTTTAATTGGCTTAAATATAAAAAATCGGCCAAGCGCGAGTCCAATTCGCGCATGAAGGGTTCCGTACCATTGACAAAAATCACTTTTATTGTATAGGAGCCCCCCCTTAAATATTTATTTTGTTTTGTTTTTAGTATTTGTTGTTATAGCGGCAACAAAAATACATAGTTTGTGAAAATTTCAACTGTCTAGCTATCGCAGTTCTTGAGATATCAGCCTGGTGACAGACAGACGGACGGATAGACGGACGGACAGACGGACGGATAGACGGACGGACAGACGGACGGATAGATGGACGGACAGACGGACGGACAAAGTCTTATTAATAGGGCCCCGTTTGTATCCTTTGGGTACGGAATCCTAAAAAGGTTATTTTTATCTGTTCCTTGCTATTTTTATATAAAACTAGCCGTGACCACGATTTTTGGAGATCGACTTGAGCAACAAAGTCGTTAATTTAGTAACGACTTGGGTTTATAGACCTGCTATAACGAATAATTGCATGGAACGGAACAGACATCTTTCATTACTGTAAATGACATCATTAATGTAAATTTTTAAATATATATATGGGTAATTTTTATATAATTTAATATCACATACTTTATCTGACACATTTTAAGCTGACAAAATATAATTTTAGATTACTTTCACTAAACATGCCGTTAAATGTTACTGTTATTTCGTGAACATTATAATAATGCCGTAAAAAGAAAATAGTACAATGAAAAATGTTGGCACACTTGCTAAGACTAGGCTGTTTTCTCTAATAAAGCGCACAGTACAGGATAAGAAACTCCTAAAATATTTAAAGTTACGTTTCTCCTCTATAGGTGTATCAGTAGTCACAATTGAAATGGCCACTGTATTACCATTCTTGTTTTCTATATCCTCACTCATAATACATTTTGCAATATTATTGCGATTTAAATTTAAAATAGGTTCAGGCGTTTTTAACGATTTCAATGAAATCTGAGGGACAATCTCTTGTTTAGGTCCTTCTAAGTTTGGCTTACATGTTATTTGATCAATCACTTGGTTTTTTATTAATTCACATTGCAAGCTTTTCTGATTTTCAGTTCTTAAATTGTCTTGAAACACTATGGTGTTTATTTCTTCTCCTTCCACAGTGTACATTTGTGTTCCGTGATTCTTAATTTTGATTGGCTTAGTTTCATTTCCAGACAACAACAGTGATTGTTTTTGTATTATATTATCATAATTTAGAATAAAAGAAGATAGAGCTTGTTTCATTTCGTTTCTAATTATTTCGGCTAAAGTATCTTCTATTCTTTTTACGGCTAAATCAACAATTAAAGTAAACTTATCCAAACTGTTTGATAATTCTGGTAAAACGGCATTATTCTTAAGTTCATTCACCTGTTTAGTTTTTATTGCCGATTGAACGGTTTCATTAGTAATACCTATATTTGTTACGTCCTTGGCTACCGTAACTTTGTTGCCACTGGTAATATCTTTTGAATTAGATGAATGTGTATAAATATTTTCATTATCTCCTTTATTTTTAGAATCAGATGGATATAACGATAAGTTATTTACTGCTCTAATTCTATTATTCTTATCAAAATGCTCATTGAAATTTGATTGCGCAGTCACTTCAGTATAACAGCCTAAATTTATAACTTTATCGAATATGGTATGTTTGGTAGTAATATTGTAAGTTTGTTCTAGTTCTTTTGACTCAGGAGAAATACCATTATATAAATATTTAGGATGTAGCGTTACTTCAGAGTCAGATGTCAATTCATAATCAGAATTGAAACTTGATTTATTCAATCCTGAACTTGTTTCAGTAATTAATAAATTATCGTCATTAGTAATAGTCAAACAAGATTCGCCTTCAAAAGCAGTTAATGTTTCGTCACTAACTTTATTTTCATTTAATATTAAGTTATGCATATTTATTAAGTTTTTCATATCACTATTATTGCCATAGTTTCGCAGATTCACACTTGACTTTGTAAAGGTGGCATTTTCTCTATCAATTAATTTTTTATAGATAGAGCTCTTACTAAGTTGTTTATTATTGAGTTTTGTTGGACTAAAAGTTGTTCTTGCTATTGCATAATTTATAACATCTGTCTTATATGGCTTTGTGTTTGAAACAACTGGGGTTGTGATATCTACGTTTTCAAATGAGAATAAGCTTATGTTTTTTAATGTATTTTCACTAGTGTGACTCATAAATGATTTTTTTGTCGACACTGAAGAATCTATAGACACATCATCATTTTCATTCAAATTAGTCGTATCTAATGTAGACTTATTTTCTATGTCACCAAATAAGTTTTCTTTAGCCCTAACTTTTTTAAGGATGTGTGACCTGGAAATCATTTTTGATACACTGTTTGAATAAATTTGCTTAATGCCAGAGATTGTCGAGGTTCTTCTAACTTTTGAACTATACTTTTTTAATCGTTTAGTGAAAGTATATTTAGGGTCCTTATGCTTAAAATGCACATTATTAGATGTAACAACATGTTTGTAACATTTTGCTTTTTTTCTTAGCAAATGATTTATTTTTCTATGTTTGTTACTTTTTGAAGCATTAAATATTATATTTGTTTGTTCGATGTCTTTATTATTATCAATTATGGGACAGTTTGTTATTTGTGAGAATTTTGGATTTACATCACCATATTGATTATCGTCTAATATATCAATTTTTATTTCACTGTTATGTATAATTGGACGATGAAGGTTATCTACTGCTGTAATAATAACAGTCCCTATAGAAGTTGTAGAGGTAACAGACGAAGGAGTTTGACACAACAAATCGTTCTTGATGCTGCGTTTGCTAGTCATTTTTATCTGCTGTGTATCATTTTGTAGTGTAGTAACAGAAGTATTCATTTGGTTTGATTCTTTCTTTGACAGTGTTATAACTTTTTCTTTTTGCATAGCATGTGCCTTTTTAGTATTTATCTTAATATAAGTATTAATATTTCAAAAGAATATCTGGAAAATCAGATATAGGTACATTACAATTTTAAAAATAAGCTAACTTTTACTGAGACGTATTCTATTGAACAAGTAAAATTTTGTGAAAATACAAATATAAGCTTAGGTAAATTTTATTAAAATAATACAGCACATGATATATTAAAATCCTAAATCAGATAATTTGAGATAGAGCGTTTGCAGCTTGTTATCGTTTGATGTAGAATTAAGGGATGTTGATGAGTTGTGTGGATCAAATAAGTCTTTCTTATTTTTAAGGTCTTCATTTTTGTCGGTACTCACTACTAGGTCTTTTAATACATAAGCATAAAATAAAGAAAACAATATTAATACAGGGATCCACAAAAGCATGCAATAAATGCAGCCTTCTCCAAATCCCATTCCTGTCCGGGTACACGGTTTATTATCTTCGCCATTAATGATACTATTAATGGAATCACAACTGAGAACCGGGGTACATCTACTGGCATCCGCAACAACAGTTGAGCTACTGATACAGCCAGAATCACAATCATACTGCATATTAAGATTTGGTTTATTCCTTTTTTTTGACCAAAAATGCCACCTTTTTCTTTTGTTTGATTTTTTATTAATTCTTGAAACACCTGCCGAACATTGACTTATTAATTGACCTTTGCAATCAACTCCTGGTTTTATATAATTATTACAATAGAAAGCTATAAGTTTATTGTTCCTAACCGTACTAACTCTTGAATAAGATTCTGGTTTCAATAAAGAACACGTTAAAGCTTTGTCAATAAATTTTGACGCAGACTTATTTGTCTCAAATGCCTTTGAGGTCATATCCGTCACTTTTAGTAGAGATTCACTGTCTATTAAGCGGTATGAAGTGCTTTTTTTGACAAGTCTTTTATAGTATTCAAACATATTTTTGCTCTGTGTTTCATCGTATGTTACCAACAGCGGTTCGTTATCTAGATATTTCATAGGTATGTTTGATGAATTTTTCATATTAATTGCCGTTTCACAGACAGAATTTGATGTATAATTATCATGTTTATCAAAAGTCACACATGTTTCAGCGTTTAATTTTGTGACATTTATTTTTAATTTTTCATTTACAAACCTTTCTACTACTATAGTAAAATCTTTTATAACTGTCCTGAGTTGACTTATTTCATTTAATATCTCTAAATTTGGTTTGACTATTGATTCTTCTCTAGAATTAACATCGAAAACATATTTATTTTGACTGTCAGCTCCATCCAGTATGGGAACGATATTAGGAGAGTAGGAAGAAAAGCAAATAGCTGAATTATTTTCGGATTCTATATCAATTACAGTCACAGGATCTGAGCAAGGCACAGTAGGACGCGTGCATTGATCTAATGGTCCTTTAGTTGGTTGTACATTATAAAGTAAAGTAGGCTCAGATTTTAGTTCATTATTACTCTTGAACTGCTTACTAGTATTCGTAAATACATTTTTAATATCTTGCTCGCGTCTAGCGAATATGTTTAGGTTAATATCTACTTTTAAATCTTCATTATATTTGTGTTCGGTAAAGTATTGAAATGCATTTTCGCAGTATTTTAAAAATTTTTGTTTTTGTTCGGTTAGTTTGTTTACCTTTTCGCATAAGAATGCAAATTCTTTATTTGCCGTTTTCGAAAAGTTTAATTTTGGTGTAATACTATTGCAATTGACGTAGGTCTTTTGCTTATTAACTTTGCCTATTTTTATGGATTTCCTGCAGTTCTTTCTTGGGTTAAACATATTTTTTGGAGTATTCATATATGTTAATTGATTCTTGTGTAGTAAATTGTTAATTCTATTATCACTTATTATAATATTGTTAGGTATAGAACTGCGAGTTTTAGTTTGATGTTCTAAACTAATAGGTCTCTTTATTTTAGTCTGCGATACTGTTTCCCTTAAATATACTATTTCTTTAGACACGCTATCAGTTGTTGTGAATTTATCATTTTTAGCATTGAATTGTAAATTTTTGTCTATACCGCTAGCAACCATTGTAATATTATAAGAATGCAGACTTTTACAAAAACCAGGCAATTCATCTAATTGATCTTGATATTTTCTGTAGTTGGTAACTTTAACATTACTTTGTGTCAAGGAGTTTGTACAATGACTTACATTTTTATAAAATCTTGTCGGATAGAATACTATATGGCGTTTCTTCTTAATATAACGATTGACGCACCTTCTCGTGAGTGATCTTGTTGAAAACGCTAATATATCGAAGTTTGACAATTGAAGTACTTTATTTGACTTATCAAAAGACAAGACGATATCGACTTGGCGGGGGCACTGCCGTGCCCCCAGATTATCTGCATTAGTTTTTGTTACTTTATGTCTCGAATAATTTTCATTTTCCTGGTCCATTTTTTGTTTATGAAAATTTCGCGGCATACTGAGTGTGGATATGATTTTAATACCTTTAGCATTAAATGGAATAGTAAATGACGACAATTTTTTTTCACTACAACTATACTTTGATAACGCTATGCTTTTTTCGTCCAGTGTACTTTTGTGCAATGCATAAGAAGCAGGCGTGACTTTTTTCAAACTGGCTACTTGTTCTTGTTCCTTTGTTTGAAGTACATAAGTTGAATTAGAAAATGATTCAAGGTTATTATTATCATTCAATTTCTGTGGTATAAACAACAAGGAATTGTTAGGCTTCTTTTGGTTAATTTTATCGTATAGAAAATGTTTCAAAAGCCATTTATTAATTAGATATTTTAAATTATTAATCATTAGAGATTCTATATTTACTACATAATTAGATTTTAGTATCTCATTATCACCACAGGCACTCGTGTCTGGGTTCTCTTCAATTGTTTCAACCTCTGTATCAGCAAAATGGCTGATGTTCGAGTACTGAGTTCTGTGTGAGCTTTTCTGATTAGTTCTTTTATTCTTTTTAATTCTGTAATATCTCTTAAGCACACAAAAATCAGTTTCTATGCTAAAATCTCTTTTGATTTTGCCTTTATCTACATAATAATTATTTTTTAAGTGAAAACTCTTTTTTATATGTAGTATGCCGCTTGTTGTAGCTAATTGTGAGGCATCTGAGCACGTTTTTGAATGGGTCCATATAGTATTAGTTGACTTTTTAAATATAATCTTCATATCACCATCTCTGTCTTTAATTTTACCTTGCATTGGTTTGCCCATGTCTTTTACAAATTACGCCTCTTCTGTAAGCAAAAATATTTGTTTTCTATTCATCTTCATAATTTCATTTCTTATTATTTTTTTATTTTATTCTTATATTGGCGTTTAACGTGAATATTTAAAAAATATGATTCAGTAACGTCAAAGCTAATATTTTAAGTTTTTCTCTGTGTTTTCCAAAAAGCGTTGCAAGTATTTTCGCTTCATGCACATTCTTTCTAATATTCCCCTTTTTATTGTTATTGAACTAGCTGCTGACGTCTTTAGGTGAATAAACATTCTAATTTGTGTTTAAATACTCTTTCAAAAAGTGTTAACAGAAGAAACAAATCACCAACTTTTTGATAAGAAAGAATATTTAACATATATGCCCTAAGAGGATATTCTCACCTCTGAGTCTTATAATCAGCTGTGGACTTCGATAGGCTGATGAATGATGATGATGTATAAGATATTTAATATATTAAATTGGTGAAAAAAATACGTGTCGCTACAGTATTTCTTTCCCGTGGGAGTCGTAAAAACCAGTTCATTCACCAGGAGAATGACCTGTGCCCTCTACATATACAACTAGTATAGTATAGTAGTGGTTAAGATAGCGACCTGCAGCGCCAGTGTCGGGGGTTCGAATCCCACGTGGGACAACACTTTGTGCGATCCACAAATTGTTGTTCTGAGTCTGAATGTAATTTGTGTCCGTTAATTATATGTTTGTAAAGTCCCCCGCAATACAAGGATTATTTCCTTAGTGCAGGGTGTTGTCTTAAATAAATAAATAAAAAAAAAATAAAAGAAGAAAACCTCAAAAAAACCCTGTACCAACTTTCCTTATCTTGTATACTGTATACTGGAAACTGTCGCTCTATCATCTGCTGCCGTAGGTGTATCTGGAGTGTGGACTGCTGCCCATTCTATTAATCTGTTAATCGGTTTTTACTACTTCGTCGGCAAATAAAGGAACAGTGAGACACTGTATTCTTAGTCCGTCACCACTCCACCTATATCACCACCTAGACCACCACCTATACCAACATATCTGACTGGCATGGTATGTCAGGTTAATTTCCCTTCCGTTGGAGAGGAGGCTCGAGCCTAGCAGTGGGCCGTTATGAGCTCAGACGACGAGAAGACGATGTAGGACTGTTTGGCTGTACAATTAATGGGTCTGGCTACTTCAAGTGTAAATTTATAGGCAATATAATACAACTCACCGAACTTTATAAGGCGTATAGCATTTTAAACGATATTGCGGGGAGCACATAAGATTTTCTATTCAATTTATTATATTTTTCATACAATTACGAAAGAAAATTTTGCATCTGACATATTGACATTAAACGCTATCGAAAAAACTATGGTCTTATAATCTTAAAAATGATGTAATCTGTCATAACTTACAAAAAAGAAGGTTTAAATCAATGATGATAATTTCAATGAATTTGATATTTCTTCTCAACACAGGTGTCGTAAAAGACGACTAAGGGATATAAGACGCGTAAAAATCTATACAAGAGAAGGAGAGTTCGAAATAGAACCCTATACCAACCTATTTGAACAGCATGGTATAGTAAGGTCAATTTCTCTCCTACTGTGGATGAGACTCGAGCCCAACAGTGAGTCGTATATGAGCTGAAATGATGATGATGAATGATGTTTCTTCTCCGTGTGGTGATGGAGAAAGCGTACAATTCACCTCCCTCTCTCTTGCCCGTGGGTGTCGTAAACGACTGAGCGATTGTAGTACGCAAATAACATCTATGCAAGAGAGGGTAAAATTCGAAATAAAATCCTATACCGATTGGTCTGATCACCGTGTTTATAGTAAGTCAATTTCGCTCCCATTATAGGGTAGCCCGCATCCAACAGTTGGATATATGTAGGCTGTGATGATGATATTTCTTCTTACAAGTCGTTATTAACTATCTAGGGTAAAACCGGGATAGATGCCCCACTTTTTTAAAAAGCTTCCTAATTTTAAAAATATTAATTTTATATGAATAATTTCTATGCATGTAGATAGCTTAATCATTTGTTTTGAAATGTTATTTATTTTTTCATATGCATATTATAATCTCTTACTCCACGAGTAAGGGATATAATATGCATATAACATCCACGATAAAGATAGGGCGTGGTCAATTGTACCGTCACCATAAAGACGTTTGTCATGGTATTTATTATGGTTGTTTGTTAAAAATCTAAAATATTTGGTCCTTGTAGTACTAACTACAGACGTGATTTAAAGCCTCTAACATGAGTTATATAAATCAAAACAACTTCAAAAGTTATCTTAATAATACAATAATAGCTTAAACATTTAAACGAAAGATTCTTGTAAGGCAAGTTCTTATCCCGAACTACGCAGCTTTTGAATTATAGTCCATAAAATATAGGATGATCTCTGTGACAGTTGTCCCTAGTGCTGTCACGCTTACGATAAAGTCCGTAGTTTCTTATCGATAAAACTCTTTGTTTTTATAATTGTGATTTTCTATTATAATTAAAATACAATCAATGAAAATCTTTTTGATTTTATTTCAAACAAAAAACCTGTTTTTTGACTGTTTTAATTATTTAAAAGGAGTACAATTAAGGTCTAGGTTACTATTATCGTCATCATTGGAGCGGTCCTGCTAGAACATTTATAATTTTATGCCAAAATAGGGAGAGTCACTAGATCAATCGATCAATTACGATTGTTTTATAAATAAATATGTCTAGTTCATTGACAATAATGCGTACATAATATTATCATTTACTCTGAGACGAAAAGTAGTTTTTTAATGTTTAATTAAGTCAATTTATGTATTTTATAATGTAACTGTCTGTTTTAATTGTAAAAAAATATATTGAAGGTTTTATATAGGTACTGCATTAGGTTTATTTCTTTTATGAATAATTTAATAAAGAAATATTAGAACAAGTGCAAGAGTTTGTGTATCTGGGATCTACATTTGCGAGAGATGGTAAATGTGAAAGTGATATTGAAAGAAGAGTGTGTAAGGGAAATATGGTGAATGGTGCTTTGCGCACCTTTACGGGCAGCCAAAGCCTGTCTAAGAAGGTTCGCCTGGCTGTGCATAGGGGAGTGCTTGTACCAACTCTAATGTATGGAAGTGAGAGCTGGGTATAGCAGAAGAAGCACGAAAGTAGAATAAATACTGTAGAAATGATAGCGCTGAGGAGCATGATTGGTGTGAAATTGAGTGATAGAATTAAAAACAGAGTGATTAGGGAACGTTGTGGAATAAATGTAGATGTAGTGACAAGGATTGAGAAAGGTGTGTTAAGTTGGTTCGGCCATGTAGAGAGAATGAATGAAAGGAGACTAACAAAGAGAATTTATAAGGCGAATGTGAACGGAAGTGTTGGAAGGGGAAGATCGAGGCGGACGTTCCACAGTCAAATCGGAGACGTTCTTAAGAAAGGCCAGGTTAGGAGTACCCTGAACCGAAGAACATGTATGAGGAGATTAATGAATGTGGAGGAGGCGAAAGTGGTATGTCAAGATCGTAGCAAGTGGAAAGAAGTGGTCTCTGCCTACCCCTATGGGAAAGAGGCGTGATTATATGTATGTATGTAATAAAGATCGGTTATCGATTTACGTATATCGACTGTCCCATGTCTTTTTTATTTTCAGTCCAGCCAACCTTGTACGTGCATAAGCGTCATTTATGTATAAAATGTTTACTAGGTATTTCAGTACTTACGAGGTACATTTAAGGCATGAATATTAATATTTTTATATTTACAATATATTGCAATTCATTTGCAATAAAACTGACACGAAAAGAATGAAAATATATTTGATACAAAATGAGATTATAAACATGTCGCTCGTTCAAACTTACTTCATTGGTTTCATTGACATCTGTCACAGAGATCAAGCTATATTTTATGGACTATAGTTAAGACGAAAATTTGCTTGATAACTCTAATATAATCAGTGTAAACTTATTTAGAGCTTTCTGAAATGGGCAGATCCAATGGTAATGAAATATATCATGGTACGCCATCTTTTCGTCGCTCTGGATGCTTTGGGCAGAGTGTGACCAGCCTCTCAAAAATCTCAACTTATACATATCCTATTGCTGACCTAAAGGATCCTTTACAGTGGAATCGAAGTTCGAGCCTTTTCCAAAACAGGAGTGAAATTGACCCTATACATCCCTGTTAGTATAAGATTTTACTTTGAGTTTTTTTATCTTACAAAAATATGATCTGCATATTATATCTCTTAGTGGGCTTTTTAGTACCTACAAGCAAGAAATGAGGTGGTAAAGTGCACACACGGCAAATAGCGAAAAGTCTGAATAACTGTTGACCGTAGAGGCCAGCCTTGGAACTGCCTATCTTTTCTGTTATATACATATATTTCTGTTGTACGTGTTTATGTCACTGAACTTCTAAACGGCTAGACCGATGTTGATGAAATTTTTTTTTTGTGTTCAAGAGATTCTAGAATGGTTGAGATTCACAATTTGACCCGGAAGTATCACTGCTGTCGATTTTATGGAGAATTCCTTTTATTTTATTTAAACAGAACAATGTCTGTTGGGTCCGATTGCAATATATAATATACTCAATTTATCACGTTTAGCGCTTTACAAAATTGCAAATATTTGAGTCCTCTGAGCTCAATATTGAGTTTGCTATACCTTTTTGAGCTCCTCGATTTCATTCGTGTAATTCTTGTTCCTGTGGGAATATGAAAGATAAAATATTAACCACGCCTATATTATAAACTTATAATTAAACGGTGATAGCTTTAAATTAGTGAAAGAATTTTTTATGGTAATAATTAAACAATGAGAGCTTTAAATTAGTGAAAGAATTTTTAAAATAGCTTAAGAGGTTTTAGCGTGAAAACGTAACAAACAAATAAACCCATATTATAATATTGGTTAAGACGTATAATACCTGCGTAAACATTAGAAATCATTAAGAAAATCATATTTTACCAAAACAACTCATGATATGTCAGTTTTTTTCCGTGAAATTGGTCATTTTTTTGGAATAGATATGACGCTGAGAGGGTGTCTTCGATAAATCACCGAGTACATGTCACTAGGATCCATATCTCATGTTTAACTGACGGCCGAGCCGAACTCGGAGATGGAGGCGGTAGATGTGTCATTTTTATTATTATTTTTAATAGTTTCATCTTTTAAATAAAACTACGGATATTATAGCGATTGTATTTGATTTTTGATTACGTCACGAGCGGCCTAAGATGTCTCACGTCCAACAAGTCATCGTTTTACAGAAAATTTATAATTATCCGATACAGAAGATTAGTTATTAAATATTGACCCACATTTTGATACAAATTTATTACCAGTGTAAGAAGAAAATGATTCTATATGAAACAATTATATTGTTTATGGTTAGTAATTATTTAAAAACAATATATTTAAAACCTAACAAATCTAGTATAAGTATACTACCACCGGATCCGAATACGGCCACATTGAGAAAGATCCGGCAAGAAAACTCAGAGGACATGATGCTAAATTAGTTCATCTCTCATTAGTTTCATCTCTCTGCCTTTTTAGAGACTGCACAGATGGCGTAGTGGTTTAAGATATAGACCTATCGCGCCAGTGTCAGGGGTTCGAATCCCACGCAGAACAACACTTGGTGCGATCCACAAACGTTTGTTCTGAGTCTGGATGTAATTTGTGACCGTTAATTTATATGTTTGTAGCGTCCCTCACAATGCAAGGATAATTTACGGGTATTAGTTTTTTCTTTTAAAAGAGGTAAATTGTATATCACGCAATCGTAATAGGCTACTTGGTCTAAGTGGATGAAATGCATGTTGATGTAAATAAAACTATAAACGGATTTTATCGCGTTTGTATTAGATTTTTGATTACCCGACGTTTCATGGTAACAGGTGGACGCTGCAATGTGTTCGAAACGTCGGGCAATTGAAAATAATATACAAACGCGATAAAACCCGTAAAATAGTTTTATTACCAACGTGTATTGCTCGCGTAAACAATAGAAATCATAATGGATAACTTAATGCTTGTTATTTTAATTACTTTGCTTCATATAAAAAATTTCCGCGTGGTGACGAAGTAAGAATACAATTCACCATACAATTGACCGAGAATGTCATAAAAGATGACTAAAGGATATAATATGATAAAATCTATACCAATAAATGAAATTGGAGTGTCTGTTTGTAATGTCAAAATAATAGACGTTTTTCATGCCCACACGGTTATTTGCACTATACATATGCCTAAAATCTATTTATAATTTTTTTGTATGTCTGTTTGTTCCATGCAATCTTCAAAACGGCTGGACCGATTTCAAAAATTCTTTCACCAATGAAAAACTTTAATATCAGGGCGTAACTTAGGCTACATTTTATCTCGGTATTCTCACGGGAACGGTAACTACGCAGGAAAGACTGAAACCGAAGCGAAGCGAGGGCGGGTTGCTAGTTATACACATATATTGAGTAGTGGTAGGGCCATACTGTTGACAGTTATCTGTCTACAGCCGCGGGCCGGTCCGTCCGGGGTAGTACCACACTGAGCAGAAAATCGACTTACGAATAGTAGCAATTTGTTACTGCGCTTCGTTCGGTGAGCGAGACAGCCGGAAGCCCAACTTTCTGAGGGTGTTTGTGTGTGGAGGGTTTTAGGGATGCTTTTAGTATCACTGAATCTCATTGCACACTCCCTTCACTGTCTTCGCAGAAGGCAGCGGCCTTACAAATGTCCCTCAGGTATACTGTTTGCCCGAGTGCAACCGTTTGCAATGAAAAAAATGCAAGAGAAGAAAAACTAGAAATAAATCCCTATATCGATTTTTCTGCCATTGTGGAGGAGGCTCGAGCCCAACAGTGGGACAAACATGAGCTGGGGTAGTGAAGATTTTATGGTTGAAGAAGCTACCTTCTCCTATATTCATAGATCTCGGCTACGCGTCTTTGCCAAGAATACGGCTCAACGGACGAAGTTGAAATTTCAATATTTACATCACATTTTCCCCAAAAATCATTTATAATTTGTACACATATAATAATATGTGTAGTTGATTTTGTTCATACGTATATTTTTATTCTTTTCCGTGTGCTGACGGAGTAAGAATACAGTTCACCATCCCATTTCTTCCCAGTGGGTGTCGTAAAAGATGACTGTGGGATATAATATGCATATAACATCTATGCAAGAGAAGGAAAACTCGAGAAATGAAATCCTATACCAACATGTCTGACAAGCATGGTATAGTAGGTCAAATTCCCTCCCATTGTGGAGGAGGCCCGAGCCCAACAGTGGGACGTATGTGGACTGCGATGTGGACTGCGATGATGACAATGATGAAGTGGTTTATGACTAAAGGATATGTTGAGCATATAACATTTATGCAAGAGAAAGAAAATTCTAAACAAAACCTTATGCCAACACGGCAAAAAAAAACAACCTTATGCCAAATAAAAAAAAAAAAAGAAATTCCAACACGCCTGCTATTGTGGAGGAGCCTGTTACACTGAGGATAGGTAACATAAAAATAAAAGGAATTAGAATTTATAAAGTACTAGCAACCCGCCCTCGCTTCGCTTCGGTTTCAGTCGCTTTACCCGCGGCGTAGTTCCCGTTCCTGTGGGAATACTGGGATAAAATATAGCCTATGTTACTCCCTGATATTATAGCTTTCCAATGGTGAAAGAATTTTTGAAATCGGTTCGGTGGTTAAAGCGTGAAAGCGTTACAAACAAACAAACAAACAAACAAACAAACAAACATCCTTACTTTCGCATTTATAATATTAGTATGGATTGTATACGACTACTACTAATCCCACCACACATTCCCACCACTGTAACTCCTGTAAGCCAGGATCCACAATGGTCTCCGTATAAGACACTGAGGTTTGACCCTCAGGAAGTCCCGGGAATCGCTTTTAATTGTCTTGGGACCCGCAACAAATTTAATTAGAAAAGAAAACAGGAGGAGTTGGAAAGATTCCACTTCCCTCCTATGCAAAGCGGGAGACATGAAGCAAAGTTGGCTGATAAGCCAATAAATAAGAGTTTGTACAACTACGTGAAACGCAGCGGTACAGCACCACGGATTGGACAAAGCTTAATGGACCTATTTGTGAGCTTTAGGTTTGATTACAGTAATAGGTATGGCAAAAGCGCCTAAACGCACGGAAATTTTCTCGAGTTGCTACAAGATCCGAATAGTATACTACCCCAGACGTGACATGCATATTATCTAACATGACGTTCCGCTCGTTGCGCCAGAGAATGCACTCCCAAAGGATGTGATGAGCTGTTTGTTCAAAATTGGAGTTTGAGGTCGAACATTGACAAAATGGTGAATCTACTAGTGTAAAATAGAATAATTTACTTCTAAAATTCCCATGGCCTGTGAGGAATTGGGCTACATAGTGGTCAATTTCTAGCCAAGTTCTCTCCAAACGTTCACGAACAGATGGAAAGAATAGATATAGATGACGACCTTTTGTTGACGAATCCCATCTTGCCTGCCATTCGGTCAGGAGTTTATCGTTAACGACGGATTGCGGTGCAAAAAGTCTAGTAATTTTATTACGATCGCGTGGTAAAAGAAAATTGTTAGTCATGTTTTCCCTAGTGGAATAATACATGGACGCACGTTTTTGTATCTCTAAGTCGACCGGAAGTACACCTGCAAGTACTGGTAAGGCTTCGGTGCTAACTGTTCGGTATGCCTTACACAGAAATATTAGCGCTAATCGTTGACTCTGCAGTAACTTACGCCGAGCCGCGCCTATGGTAGTACGATTAGCCCAGGCTGGTGCACCATAACAGATACAGCCCAGATATGTGGCTGTATATATAATTTTAAGTGTGTTAAAACGAAGGCCCCAGGTGGAAGTTGAAATTCTGGTAAGCGCATAGAAATTTCGTTTGGCTTTTTCACCTACAGTTTTAATATGTTCAATGAATGAAAAATTTTTCTCTAGGACCAGGCCGAGGTAACATACTGACTCCTTCTTTTTAACTACAGTGTTGTTAAATTTTATACGGGGGCTCGACTGTAAATTACCTTTCAGTAAAAGATGATACGTTTTGTGGGGGGCGAAAGTAAGTCGATTTTGTATGCCCCATTTTTGTATTGAGTTGAGACATATATCCGCCAATTTCTCCAGTCCGTCTCTAGTGTTTGACTGTATAAGTAGGAGACCGTCGTCAGCATAGCCAATCAATGAGCAATTTTGCGGTAGAGGTAGCTCAAGAAGGTCATCAAACCCTAGATTCCACAAGTATGGGCTTAACACTGATCCTTGAGGACAGCCCAACGTCAGTGATTTAGATACGGCATGGTGACCGAGTTTCAGTGTGGTTGAACCTTGTAGAAAGTATGACTGTACGAGTTGGTAGATGTTCCTAAAGCATCCACGAGCCTTCAGTTTAAGAAGTAGCATCGGCCACCATGCGTTATCAAAAGCACCTGAGATATCTAGAAAAATACCTAGTATATATTTAAAATCTGATAGGGAGACAATTTTTCTAACGGCAATGACCGCGTCGACAGTCGATTTCCCCGGGGTAAATCCAAACTGACTACGATTGAATGTGGGGCTACCCGGTAACAAACGGGGAACAATCAGACGTTCTAAGAGTTTTCCTAGTGACGGCAGTAGAGTAATTGGTCGATATGACTTCGAGTCGTCTGGTGGCTTATCACCGTGTTTCGGTATTATACGTATAAACCCGCGACGCCATAGCCGAGGAAAGATGCCTTTCGCTATACAACGATTGAAAACTAGTAACATTGAGTCGGCTGACGTTCGACAAGCTTCTTTAATCATTTTATTAGAGATTTTATCTTCACCGGCTGCTTTGTTTAGAGGAAGGGCTTTTACGGTATTTAAAAGTTCAGTTAGAGAGGGAAGGTCAGACATAGGAGATAGAGGTGGCAAAGTGGCCCACGCTCTTATTTGCGTATGATGTTCGCTATCAGCTGTTACGTTATCGTCCGGTATTAAAGTATTTATTAGAGCTTCTGTGGTCTCCTCTACACCCGTGGTGTGTTTATTATCTATTTTGATATTTTGTATATAAGCTAGGTCAACTGATCGATTGGCTTTAAATTCGTGATATAATGGAGACCACGGGCCTTCATTTTCCAGTTTTTCTACTACCCTGTTTAATAACGCATCTTTAGACCTTTCCACCGCAATCCGGTAGTAAGACCTTGCAGTTCTGAGTGCAAGTGAGGACTCATCAAACGTTACTCCCGTTACACATGACTTTTTAAGTTTGTTAAATTTTCTACGTGCTCTTCGAAAGCGTCTGCGAAGTTCGGCCAGTTTATTGTTCCACCAGTCGCACCTTCTGGTGTTAGGGATAGATATGCGACCTAGGGCTATGTCAGCACAGTATATCATAGAGTGTGACATTATCTCAGCGCTTTCTTCCGCGTTTAATTCTTCGCGAGTGAAATGCCCGGCACACGAGGAAAATAACGAACTAAAGAATTCCCAGTTTGCTCCCTTACTTTTATATCTATAATTGTAACTCTGACTGGGAGGATCTTGTATCAGTCTCTGTTTAAATTCGTACACGATCAGGCGGTGATCACTACACGACGCGTCTGGGAGGACGCGCCACCTATCCAAGCGGACGTCCACGCTTGATAACGTGACGTCAATAGAAGATTCGCCCAAAGGGCTGCAAAAAGTTGGTGGTGCATCAGGTGTATTATGGATGGACAGGTTCATCTCGGCGATGAAATCTTCTATCGCACACCGACGATCAGTATCGGTGTATCTAATCTTGCCATACCACAGAGTAGATGACGCGTTTACGTCAGCACCTACTATCGTTTTACGGCCCGTAAGAGACCGCAAGACATGACGGAGATGGTTTAAGTGTGAGGTGACAGGGTCGGAGTATTGAAAATAGCAGCTCACAACGTAAACCCTACAGGATGGGGATGTAACCTCTGCGACAGCACAGTGTGATGTCATTAGATTTTGTAACGATGTGACTGTAAATTTAGAATTTGATACATATATTCCGGCGCGTGCTTTGTTATCTAATTGCACAACCCTACTGCGCAAGCGAGCATTCTGGTATTGCTCTTGAATAAGTACTATGTCCAAATTATTTTCCATAACAAGACGGTCTAATTCTGATGTAGCCACCCTATCATTGTGAAGATGTAACTATCCTATGTTTAAGCTATCCATTTTTAATAGTTAGTGTTTAAGACTAGTTGTTCCAGCTTAAATTTGTAGGTGGGACAGTCCGACGCGCCGCAGGGGTGATCGTAAGGTTTCTTAAAACGCTTACAAGAGGCACATTTTGGTTTAAAATCAGGTGTTTCCTTATTTGTGCAGGACTTTGTTATATGTCCTTCCGTACAGTGACCGCATGTGGGTGTTTTTTCATTGCAGTATTTAGCGACGTGACCATACTGTTGACAGTTCGCGCAACGTACAATTTCAAGGTCGTCATAAAAACGGCAGCTAGCCCAATCTATAAAAACTTTATCTTATATATATATATATATATCTTATCAACTATATCTTATACGACTACTACTATTCACTTTTTATTATTATTAACATTTTGCCTTCATATTATACATTAGTTAAGTAAACTTGTTATATAATTGTACCCCGTAAGTCACTTGAGGTTGACACTGAAAACCAGCGCTGTGTTGTGCCCTCATAACGCAGCATTATGCTGAGTGTACGCCTCGTTGACACGGTCACGACACATGCAATCGCCAATGGATTTTAGATAAGTATTAACTGTGTTTAATATTGCTACTTTGTTGTTGTGTCGAGACGGTGGTAATAAAAGTATTTTGTTTCTTTCTTTCTTACTTACAATATCTGCGCCCAGGCAACCCACAAATCAGAAAAGTCAAAATCAATTTAGTATCTAGTACCCACTTAAATGTCGCGCATGAACCTCAGTAATACTAACGGGACAGCCGCTGTCTACCGTGAGAGAAGGGGTTTGAAACAAAAAGGAACAAGAAAAAGCAGAGTGTGTGTACAAAGTACGCATATCAAAAGTAAAACTCCTTTATCCTTCATCCTTACGGTCTATCAGCAGCATCCTCTCGTTTACGGACTCGCTTTTTCGTTTCATCGAGTTTGAAATCACAGCGATTCTAAAGAAGTTTCACTTTAATAAAAAAAAAAAAACAAATTGTTAAGCTTCTGAGATTTCCTATTTGATTATACACAAATTTTACATCAGGAACAATATACTGATTTATTTAGAAGTGTTAGTTTTATATTGAGTATCCCTCAGCCGTCTTTTACGACACCCTTTTTATGTTCTTACCTACCATTGTCATCTGTCAGCCGTCATATCGGCGCTCGTTCATCATATTGATAACCCTCGTTTTCACATGTCTTCCATCCCTCCTCACTATACGTTCATACCAATCTCGCGTTTCTAATCTTTTCTATCACTGGTGAAACTTTCATCTTTCTTTTAATAATGCGCCTAAATAAGTTTTACATGAAAAGTCACGCGCAAACACAGTATAATATGACAGAAACGATATAAAAATGTCGCATCACACAGCAGCTTAGTTTCTCATTAAATAACATAGAACGTAAGTGCAGAAGGTAGTAAAATACAGCCTAGTAGGTAATATACGGGTTGCGTCAAATGTCGATCGGATGGAAGCTGATCGTAAAATATACTGGGGTAAATTCGTTATACTGCACATAGAAAAGTGGTACAACTTAAAATTTTGATAATATCAGTGAATTTATTATGAACTAGCTGACCCGGCGAACTTCGTACCGCCTAATTATTGGAGGCATATTTAGTAAGTCACAAACACACGACACAATACTTTTTTAATTTTATTGAAATTTGTTGCTTTTAGATTTTTAGGAATATTAAAGAATTATAGTATAGATGCACAGCAAAGAGACGTTTACATTTCAAGTGACATTTTACCATAGACAATTTTTTTTTGAGTGAATACTGACAAATATTTACACTATAACTATCAAACTACATCTGTCGTTTTTTTTTTTGACGGTGGCCATGGTTAGGAAAAGAAGAAGAACTGCATCTGTCATCGAGAAAATAAAGAATTCAAACAACTATAATATTCAAAATTGTTGATATTTTAAAACTATTTTCCAGAAGTTATAGTGAAGCTATATATCCCTCAACTCCTTAAAATGCATTGTCCCTTTTGTAAAAAGTGGATGGAACGGCAGAACAAAAATAATAACTGTCCAGGTTGTATTAAATTATTATTAAGATGCGACGAATGCTACAACATAATCGCTGACACCTTCAGATTTTGTACCAAGTGTGGTAAGAATGTAGAACGAATAATACGCGTGAACAGGGCAAAAAAATATATTAAAGCAAAAGCTGCTATCTAAACTAAAACACGTTTCTACAATGCCATCTTCATCATCTGAGGAGACATTCTGTGAATTAAATTTATCGGCCGAAGACATACAGGACATTCATGTTATTGAAGACAGCCAAAAGCCCAACATCAAGAATGTTCCGGTAGATATTGATGTTATTGAAGACAGCCAGCAGCTCAACATTGATAATGTTCTGATCGAATCAGATTTGCCCGAGTCGCCTAGTACTTCCGCCATATTATCATGTCCTGGCGAGCCAAGTGGTTCCCAAGTAGATGGAGCCAAGTTGATGGAAATAAAGAGTTACTAATACACGTTGACATTGGCAAAATAATCGTCAAGCAAAGATGGAAGGCATAATTTGAAAAGAAAAAGAAGAAGAGTGATTAATATATTTTGAAATAAAAAAAATGTTGTATCAAATTGAGTTTTATTTTAGATATATACAACATATTATTATATAATTGTAAGGATCCAAATGCACATATTATATACATATTAAGTCATTTATTTATATTTATACACTCCATATACAAAAATTTAAAATTTTCGTGGATGTGCTCGTTTCTGGACTGTGAACATGATAAACAAATCTTTGCTTAAATTAAATACAACACAGTTATCATCATCATCATGATATCGGCCAATAAATGTCCACTGCTGTACATATATACAGTTAATTAATATAGTGCTTTCTGGTAGACAATATTTTTAGTTTTTTTTTGCGGTGCGTAAATAAATAAGGATGTTGGTTTTCCGACACGCGAACACGCAACGTATAATTGTCCATGTGTGAAACAGGGAAACTCTAAGTTTATTCCGCAAACTTGCAACGATTGGCCTTGCGATTTATTTATGGTCATCGCAAAAGCTAGACGCACGGGAAATTGCAACCTTTTAAAATCAAATGGCAAATCCGTTGGAATCATAGGTATTCGTGGGATTAAGACATCCTCTCCTTTGTATTTTCCTTTGATTATTTTAGCTTCGATGATGTTATTCATGAGTTTCTTCACAACCAATCTCGTTCCATTGCAAAGTCGAGGTTGATTAATATTACGCAGCATGATGACAACTGACCCTACTTTTAATTTCAAATTATGTGGTGGTAGTCCAGACAAGTCCAATGAATTTAAAAATTCTGTAGGATAGTTGACTACGTCATCGTGGTTTGTAGCCGTGTCAACTGATTTGTACGTAAACAACTCTCCTGGAAGGAAATTCTGAATGGTAGCATTGAGATCATCGACATCTTTGTTTTTTGCTGCCAATATTGCTCGTTCACTTAGCCAATCGTGGTTATTATATTGTTGTTTAATGTCCGGAAAAACACGCTGAATAAGCTCCTCTTTCGATTCTGTGAAGTGACAGAAATCTGTGGGAAAAGTCATTAATCCGGTCGAGCTGTCAACTGCGACCTTACCATTGCCAATATCCAGCAACTGCTTCGAAAACACAGTCGCAGTTTGATCTTGTTGCAAAAACACTCGCATGTTACTAGTTAATTGTAGTGTCTTTACGTGCCGCCACAAATTTGATGATTTTAGACATGCGTTTATTTCGTCAGCAACAGTCGATCGAGGAATTACTGGAAGAATCTGACGAAAATCACCTGACAACAGTATCATGGCTCCACCAAAAATGTTTTGGTTATCACGTAAATCTTTTAACGTCCTATCTAGTGCCTCCAGCGACCTCTTGTGGGCCATTGTGCATTCGTCCCAAATTATCAATTTGCATACTTGGAGAGTCTTCGCCATAGCGCTATTTTTGGCGATGTTGCAAACTGGCGTTTCGTTGATATGCATGTTTAATGGTAATTTTAAGGCTGAATGTGCAGTTCGTCCGCCTTCTAATAAAGTTGCTGCTATTCCAGATGAAGCCAACGCTAGGGCTACCTCATTTTGCGATCGGATCTTTGCTAATAGCAATGTAATTAGGAACGTTTTCCCAGTACCCCCAGGAGAATCAAGAAAGTAAATCCCCCCAGACCCACTGTTTACAGCTTGTATCAAACGATCGTACGCAATCCTTTGTTCTTCGTTCAATTGCGGAACAGTTGTGCGAACTGCTTCGGTCATAGCTTGAGTATCGTACTGGAGTTCTCTTTGCAACTCATGGTTTAATGCATCTTGCATAGCACGATTGGGTGCTGTCAGGCCCAAACACGACAATACTTTATTTGCCATCAATAAACACATATCTTCTATTATGATCAATGTGTCATTGTAAATCTCTGCCGTAATTTCCAATGTAGGATTCAAAGTTTCACAACGCACGCGATGCAACACATCCTCAGACATGTCATCCCTATATTTCATCCACAAATCTTTCGGATTTGAGGGGAAACATGTCGATATTATAATCGCAAACAGTGTGCGAATTTGATGCGGCGATGAAGATATCACGGAATCCTTGAGCGTATCATCCCAATGCGAATCGTTTTCAAGCAACCGTAATAATTGACACGCCTCACGGTAAGTCGCACACAGATGTCCATGAACTGTTCTCAATTGTTGAAAAGATGTCGGACCAGGAACATTCACCAATAACAATCTAAGATAATAACATTCATCGTTATTAGGATGTACTGTATATATACGGCCTATAGCATCTGTGGCAAATACATTTTCATATCCTTCAAGTGGTGTTCCTTGTTTACGACGCTGAAAAGACTTTGATGATGCGTTCCATGTGTAGTAGCGCGGCATATCAGCATACAGCAAACTGCGAGCGAATTGATCAGTTTCACAAATTGAGAAGAAACCTGTCAATGTGGTCACAGGTGGACGTGCCGCTCTATCCACAGCGTTGTTTGGGTTGAAATACACTCGTTGTCCATTTTCCAAATGAACTACCAAATGGAATACAGTGGGATGTCTTTCATGAATTGCAAACGAAAATATGCGCGTATACGAAAATATATGAATGGCACCTTAACGCATTACTAGTTGTATTTTGCGACGGTGAGCGCGCGAATCGTAAAAAATACTCTCATCGTTCCGTAGTACGCCAAAAGAAATTTAACTTTTAAAAAATGTGACTTAACCTATATTTGTGATAGGGTGACAGCATAAAAGCCGTGTCAGAAAGTTACCTATGCCAGCGAAATATATTTACTGCAGGGACAGTTAGTGACATTTTTCACGATATATCTTATATTTTTACTTTTACGTTTTTATGGTGATCATATGTCGATCGGTTTGTTTCTACAATATATTGAAGCCATTAGAAAATTGGGTTTGCTACATTTTGCTGATATGATGCGGTAAGGTGTTGTAAAGGCAGTTTTTTTTTGGGACATGGAAAAATTGGGCGCAGTGTCTTAATGAGCAAGAAAGTACGGACTTTACATATTATAGTTAGCCCGTTGTTTTAGCTAGCTATGGCTCGATTTTATTAAATTCGGATAAATGGGTTAATAATTGATCCTCATTACATCGTTTGATTGATTTTTATCTGCAACGGATGTATCATTACTTTTTGGTACGATTTGTTTCGCTAGGCAAGCAAAAGGTTTGACCCTTTTCGTCTATACAGCCAAGTTCTTTATAATTTAGTTTATAGATTATAGAATAATAGGTACTTTACTGTCTTTATATTATTCAGAAGGTCAGTAAGTTAAGTCTTTGTTCTTACCCATTTAAAGTACCAATTGAAAATAGCCTTTTTTTTTTTATATTGCAAACGGTGGCAAACGAGCAAACAGTACACCTGATGGTAAGTGTTGCTGCCGCTCATGGACCTTTACAAGGCCGTTGCCTACCGCGAAGAAAGCGAAGGGAGTGTGAATGCGTGCATTAAGGCTCGGTGATACCAAGGGCACCACCAAAACCCTCCACACGCAATCACCCTCAGAAAGTTGGCCTTCCGGCTCTCTCGCTCACCGAACGAAGCGCAGTAACAAATTGCTACTACTCAAATCACTACTACTACTCAATTACTGTCGCATATTCTGTCATATAACGTGACGTCATAACGCCACGAGCTGTTTATGCCACGCCAACGATCAGGTTCACCCTCGCCTCGCTGTTTCACATCAAAATTGCTTGCCTGAATGATGATTTGCGTGATATAGATAAAAAAAAGTATTAAATAAAGTTATTCATGAACTCGGGTTTGGATGGTCTACCATGAAATTGTGATTTTATCATTAAAAAAATATAAGGGGACGAAATTGTGGGCACAATGATCGTGAGTTGCCTGATAAGTATAAAAATATCTAAAAATTTAATTGAAATTGGTTTTATACACATAATTTATCCTACTAATATTATAAACGCGAAAATTTGTGAGTATGTTTGTTGCTCTTTCACGCAAAAACTACTGAATGGATTTTGATGAAACTTCACAATATTATAGCTGTTATATCAGAATAACACATAGATTATAATTTATCCCAATATTCTCATAGGAAGTGAAACTATGCGGGTAAAGCCACTGGGCGCTGCTGGTTAAATATTAACGAAAATTAATATAAAGAAAAATCGTATGAAAACCGAGTAAGAATTCACTAATAACTGTCTTGGCCGTGGATGTTATACAAAACGACTAAGGCAGATAAAATCTCAAAGGAAGGAAAATTCGAAACAAAATTTGAGAAACTCTTCTGACCAGCGTGGTATACTAGATCAATTTCCCTCCCATTGTGGAGGAGGCTCGAGCACAAGAAGGAGACATGTATGAGTTGCGATGATGATGATGAGATTAAAATTTTAGTTTTATTATTTAGTATGAAAACTTAAGATTAAATTTATTTACTAGCAGCGCCCTGCGGTTTTACCCACATTGTTCTCCTTCCCGAGGGAATATCGAGATAAATTATAGCCTATGTGTTATTCTGATATGTAGGCTATATTATTGTGAAGTTTCATCAAAATACATTCAGTAGTTTTTGCATGAAAGAGCAACAAACATCTTCACATACCCACAATCTTTCGCGTTTATAATATTAGTAGAATTGTTTATTTATTTATTGTGTTCAAAGAAACAAACAGTATTATGAGTTACTTAACAAAGTAGAAAAAAAATAATAATGCTTTCACCAATTAAGTTTCTAATAAATATACATTAAGAAATTAATAAATAATTTTTTTTTTTTTTTTTTGGGGTGGGTCGCGGTCGGCGCGCCTCCGCACCACTCCGTCCGGGGCGACAGAGGGGCTTAAGCACGCAACTCCCGCAACCCACCCGAAAACCACCTCGCCTTCGTCATTGGGCCGACCACCGGAGCAGGTTTACTTGTCGTCAGTGGTCGGCCCGACGGAATACCCCCTACGCGGGGTACCCTCCCATCGACCGACGTCCCCCCCTCGGGGAGGACGTCGGTCTTTCCTCACGCGGTCGGCCTCTCGGCGGGTGACGGACTAATCCCCGGTCACGTCACCCGCGGCCTCGGCTAGGGCGGCATGAGGCGCAGATAGTTGCGCCTGCGCCGCCCCAGTCGCCGGCGGCGGATCTCCTCATCGAGGCTGCGCTCCACGCGCAGACGATCCGCCGCCTCCGCCGCCCCGAGACAGTGATCTCGCAGAAGGCTGCGACCGCGTCCCAGTTCCTGACGCTGTCGACCATCGCCCTAGCGATGGCCGGCAGCGTCAGGTCGGCACCGATGATTGCGACGAGTTCACGGCGCTGCACTGCCCAAGCCGCGCAGGCCTCGAGCGTGTGGCGCGCCGTGTCCTCGTCGCAATCGCAGTGGTGGCAGGACGGTGTACTCTCCCTCCTCACGACCCTGTGCAGGTATTTGGCGAAGCTCCCGTGCCCCGTCAACACCTGCACTAGTCGGAAGGAGAGCACCCCGTGCCGCCTCTCCAACCACTGCATCAGCACCGGCCGGAAGGCCTCCACGGTTCGCACCCCGAACCGAGGCCTCTCCAGCCGGACTGCCCAACGGGCAATGACGTCTCGGCGGGCGTCGACGCGCCAGGCGGTGAGATCCCTTAACGAGATCACACCGCCCTCCCCGCGCACCCCTGACACCCGCCGATACAACTCGGCGAGCATTTCCGCCTCCAGGTCCCACGGGGGAGTCCCGGCCAATAGGCACGCTGCCTCCGTCGCAACCGTGCGGTATCCGCGGATGGCCCTGACCGCCATGACCCTCTGTGGTCGCCACAGAAGGGCCCTAAGTCGGACGGTCAAGGACCCCGCCCACACCGGTGCGCCGTACAGGGCCATCGACCGGATGACCCCCGTGTACAGCCGTCAGCACGTAGCGCTCGGTCCGCCCACGTTCGGCATTAGCCACGATAGGGCGGACGCCGCGCCGACGAGCCGCGGAGCGAGCCTGTGGAAATGCTCCCGGAACCACCATTTCCCGTCGAGCACCAGGCCCAAGTACCTCATATGGGCCCGGATGCTGATGTCAACCGATCGGACGGTGATCGAGACGCCGATGGGAGGGCTCATAAGGCGCCCATGGAACAAGAGGGCCTCCGTCTTGTCCAGGGCGACCCTCAACCCCAGCGCCTCGATCCGCCTGACGACCTCTTCGGTGCCATAGGTCGCCAGGCTTACCGCCTCTTCTAGCGTCCCACCGCGGGCTGTGACGAGCGTGTCGTCGGCGTAACAAATCACGCCCAGCCCGGGCGGGAGGCTCCCCCGCAACGCCCAGTCGTAGCCGATGTTCCACAGGGTGGGTCCGAGGACCGACCCCTGTGGGACACCGCACGTCATGGGCGTTCGCACAACGTCCCCTGCTCGGTTGGTACAGAGGACGCTGCGCCCCACCAAATAGTCTGCCACTAGCCGCCTCAGGTAAGCTGGCACTCCGTGATACCGGAGCGCCTCCCTGATGCAGCTGAATGGCAGACTATTGAATGCGTTGGCGATGTCTAGGGACACCGCCAACAGCACTCCCCCACCGGTGACGGGCTCAGTCGCCACGGCCCTCAGGCGCAACAGAGCTGCGATCGTCGAACGACCCCTCCTAAACCCAAACTGGGCGTCCGACAGATCGGGCCCCGTGCCGACGAGGTGCCGCTCGATGCGGGCAGCTACCACCCTCTCCAGTAGCTTGCCCGTGTCATCGAGCAGCACGATAGGCCTGTAGGCCGAAGGCGACTCCGGAGACCATCCCGGCTTCGGCAGGAGCACCAGCCTTCCCTCCTTCCAGCACCCAGGGAACCGTCCGGACGCTAAACACGCGTCGAACAGCTCCCTGAGGCGGGGACCCAGGTGGTCGAGGACCAGGCCCAACACGCGGTTTGGAACACCGTCGGGCCCGGGGGCGGTGGACTTTGCGCACATGCGCGCCACCGCCACTCCCATCTCGGGTTCCGTGATGGGCGGAACACTGTCGTCGTCGGCCTCCCGGTCAGTGTCTGGCGGAGCCATGACCGGGGGCGTGTGTTCCGCCCGCCGCGGGAACAGGTCCTCGATGACCCGGGTGAGAAGGCCGAGCTGGAGAGTCTCGGTGAGGGGAGGGCCCCGCGCGCGTAGTCTATTCAGCACTGCGCGATAGGGGCGTCCCCAGGGGTCACGGTCGAGACCGTCCAGCATCTCCTGTCGAGTGACGTCCTTGGCGGAGCGGACGGTCAGCCTGAAGGCCGACCGCGCATTGCGGTAGCCCTCGTAAAGCACGGCCTCCCGCTCCGCGTCGCGATGGCGCCGCCGGCTGCGGGTGTAGGCCCTCCGGGCGCGGATACACGCGGCCCGGAGATCCGCCAGCTCCCGGGACCACCAGTGGACCCCCCTCCTCGGGGGCAGACGCCGTACCCGGGGCATGGCCGCATCGCAGATCTGTGTCAACGCACTGCGGATGCGGCCAGCCTCGGCGTCCACCCCGTCCGGCTGATGGGCAGAGGACAGCCACGAGTATACGATGGCTGTCTCCGCCAGCTGGTCCCGGTCTAAGCGACCCACAGCCCATCGCGGGAACGCAGGACGCCCATCCGCCCCGTGACCCCTGCTGGGCGTCGGGATTGCCAGGGAGACCTCCATCCGGATATACCGGTGGTCCGACAAGGTCTCAACCTCCTCCACGACGCGCCAGCTCCCCACGCGTGCGGCGACTCCAGGGCTAGCGAACGAAAGGTCCACTATCGACCCGCCCCGTTGTCGCACGCACGTATGCACCGAGCCCCTGTTCAACAAACAGAGGCCCAGTGCCGCCGCCCACTCCTCGATCGCCCGTCCTCGGTCATCCGTCCTAGGGGACCCCCACGCCACGGACTTAGCGTTAAAGTCCCCCAGGACGAAGACCTGGCGCGATGCCAGTCACCGTAACGAGGCCTCCATGATGGCGAGGGAGGCTTCGAAATCGGTCACACTCCAGTTAGGGGAGAGATAAACTCCGAAGAGCGTAATCTCCCCCCAGTCCGCCGCGACGTATCCGACGCCCCTGTCCCTAAGGGCCAGAGACGACGAAGGCCACGACGTGGAGGCGACGATTGCCACGGTGCCATCGGTGCTACCCAACCAGTTAGTCCGGTCGGGCACCACGTACGGCTCCGCGGCTACGGCTACTCCTATCAACCACTCCGCCATGGCTTACAGGAACATGTCCTGCGCACCGGCGGAGAGGTTAAGATTGGCCTGGAGGAGACGAATGGATACGGGGTCCATTAACGGTCCGTATCCATCGTCACCTCCTCTGCGCTAACGGGCGATCGGGCCGCGCTCGGAGCGGGGACTGGCCCGGTCGATGGGCCGCCCCGCCCCTTTGGGGCCGATGCCGGGGGTCTGCAGTCCCCAGAGCCCATGCGGTGCTTGGCAAGTTTATTGCCCGCTGCACACGCGGGGCAGTGGGGCACCGCAGAGCACGATGCCGCCTGGTGTCCAGCTTGACCGCAACGGAAACATAGCCCGCTGCAGTCAAAGCAGTGGCGAGCCAGCCCACGAGGAGCCTGCCTGAGTCGGCCAATTGCTTGACCGACTCCACTGGGCACTGCACCCAGACAGCACCGACGCCGCCCGGACCAGGGCGGATGGTGCCAATCCGGACGGTGTCCGAGGCACACTCGGTACGCGCCATAATGGCCTCCCGGATGTCCTCCACCACCACGGAGTCGTCCAGACCCGTGAGGCGCATATCTGCGCACTTGACAGGCCTGGCGATTCGGACTCCATCCTCCGGTCCGAACAGCCCCCTCAGCATCGTGGCCAAACTATCGGCCGTCTTCGCGCCCTCGGCCCCAGGGAACTCTAGTATTCGAGCCCCTGTCCGGGCTTTGCGGGTCCTCGCCTCGACGCCCCCGATGTCGGAGACGTCCAGCTCCCGCCGGGCGCGTCTTAGGACGGCCTCATAGTTTAGGCCCCTCTCAGCCGCCTCAGGCAGTACGGTGATTACCACCGCAGCCGTCTTCGGCGACTTGAGGCCCCTACGCGACCTTTTCCCCTTTCCGCCGGCTCCCGCCTGGGGAGCGGCGGCCACAGCGGCACTCTTGGCCGCCGCTCTCCGCTTTTGGCCGCGTGCCTTCCTGCTACGCTCAGCCACCTGCCAGCCCTGTTCGAGCCTAGCAGCAGCGCTCAGCGCAGCAGGCGCAGTCGCGGGTTCGCCGGCCGGCGCCTGCGGTACAATCGCTGGCGCCGGCCGCGGCCCGGCCTTGGCGGGAGCCGGCACCTTGCCGGCCATCTTGGCCCCCTTGGGTCCCGCCGCGGCCGCAGCGTAGCTCACCACGCGGCCACTCTGACGGGGCAGCGGGGTGGGAGCCGACGCTTGCGGCCGCCTCATCCTGTCCGCGGCGAGCGGTGGTCGGAGGGGCGGCTCAGGCGGAAGCCTGGCCGCTACGGCCTCGATACGCGCATCCATCGTTAGCCCTACTCAGGCTAGGATGACGCGTATCGCCGACTCCGACACGCCATGCACCTCGACGGGCGGCGGCTCCTCCCCCTTTCGAGGTCTCCCGCGGCCACGAGCCGGCGGAGGGACCACGACGAGGGGAGGCAGCGACGAGGCCGCGACGGGCCCAGCCTGCGCCACGGGCGCAGACGATGGGCCTGCCCTCGCTGGCGCGACCCGTTTTGGCGGCGGGGCCGGCGCCGGCGGCACAGCCGGCACCAGGCGCTCGAATTGAGACCGCAGGTTAGCCACGTCCTTGGCCAACCCGCGGTTCTCTCTCCGCACCGCCGAAAGTTCCGTCTCCAGCCTGCGGTTTCGCTCCCGCAAGCCGGAGACCTCCTCGCTTAGGCGGGCGTTTGCGGCCTGAAGGGAAGTAATCAATGGTGAGCGTGAATTGAGACAAAGCAGAGTTTACTTCAAGAGACGCTCGATCTTAGCATGCTTAGACGATCAGAAAGTTATGGAAATCCGCAGTATCTTTATATATAAATTTCTTGTGTACGTATGTCACTGAACTCCTCCTAAACGGCTAGACCGATGTTGATGAAAATATTTGTGCATGTTCAAGAGGATGGTTTAGATTTACAATTGGACCCGATAGGTAGAGCTTATTTGAACAGAACAGCGTCTGTTGGGTCAGCTAGTCCATACTAATATTATAAATGCGAAAGTAAGGATGTTTGTTTGTTTGTAACGCTTTCACGCTTAAACCACCGAACTGATTTCAAAAATTCTTTCACCAATGGAAAGCTATAATATCAGGGAGTAACACGGGCTATATTTTATCCCGGTATTCCCACAGGAACGGGAACTACGCGGGTTTAAGCGACTGAAACCGAAGCGAAGCGAGGGCAGGTTGCTAGTAAATATATAAATCTTTTTTAACAGACAATTTTAATATTTATAAATTTTCCTTTGATTCTGCAAGGAATTTAAAAACCACCCCGAATATTAAATCATCATTATTATCATTTCCACTACTGTTGGACGCAGGCATCCCTCTCGTTACGCCACGCCACAAGGTGAGCTCTTGTGCCGCCTGCATCCAACGATGCCCAGCAACTTTTACCAAGTCGTCGGTCCACCTAGTGGGGAGCGTCCTGCACGTGATCGCTTCTCGAGAACATTTCTTCTCCAGCGGTTGTCGGTTCGTTGAGCGATGTGGTCTGCCCAATTACCACTTCAGCGAGCTAATTATTCGTGCTATGTTGGTTACACCTGTTCTTCTGCGGATTTTTGTATTTCGGTTTCTATCTCGCTGAGAAATCTCGAGCATAGCCCGTTCCATAGCACGTTGAGCGACTTTGAGTTTTGTTATGAGTATTGTAAACTATGTGTATTGTAAATTATGACTAATGCAGTATGCAAGAGAAGGAAAATTCGAAATAAAACCTTATATCAATCTGTCTAACGAATCTGGTTTAACTAAGTCAATATCTTTCCTACGATTAAAGAGAGTGAGTTCAATAATTACTATATATTCTGTGATCCCTAGTTTCATTATTATCACAGCTCATATACGTCCCACTGCTGGGCTTGAGCCTCCTCCACAATGGGAAGAAAATAAACCAACTATTGGTCATACGGGTTGGTACAGGGTTTTATTTCGGGTTTGCCTTCAGGTTTATAAATTTCATCTGCATATTATACCCATCTTTTATAACATCCGCAGGCAGGAAAGGGGTTGGGTGATGATTTTTATTCCGTGAGCACACGGATAAACGAAAAATGTTTGTTATTAACGGACTTAAATTTATGCTTTTTTTTGGGCGTTGGGTTACGGTCGGCGCACTCCTCGCACCATTCCGTCCGGGGCGACAGAGGGGTGTAAGCAGGCACACCCGTAACCCACCCGTATAGCACGTCGCCTTCGTCATCGGGTCGCCCACCGGCGCAGAGTTCCTTGACTTTAGTGGTACTTAAATTATGCTTGACAGAATTGCGTTGGAATCGAAACTGTGACACTTGGCCTAAGAGTGCGGATGGAACACTACGACATCTGTGCAATCTATACAAATAAATCTTATATCTTTAAACGAGAAATTTTTGTATATATATATTAACTTATCAATAGAAAAATAGTCAATATAATAACTTATTTAATAAATTATAATAATTTTATTAACGAATCAAATACTATACTAAGTGAATGAAAGTTACAAGTCAATTAATATTAAATGACAAGGAAGCCACAAGTCAAACTTATAAACTAAATGACCCCACATACGGACCCCGGCCCAAAAGTACCCATTAAACTGGCTGCGTTACTGCGCTGGATTGCCAACGAGACCTGCTGGACAATAAACCACCCAGAGCGTGGATCCCGCCCTTTCCCCGCAGGCGCCTCCCAAGCTCCTGCACCAGTGTCTTGGCTTCAGAGTCCCACGGTCCAGCCGATATATATATATATATATATCCTGAATATATATATATATATATATATATATATATATATATATATATATATATATATATATTCAGGATCTCGGCAACGGCTCCAACGATTTTGATGAAACTTGGCATACTAGAGGTTTCGGGTCCAAAAAAACGATCCGTATCACTCACCATTAGGTGTGCTGCCTGCTCGTTTATCACCATCGGCAATAAAATAAAAAAAAAAAATATTTAATTTTTATTTTTTATTAATATATATCTAAATAAATTCGACAAAAATACAACAAAAAATATTCCAAGCGAAGCTCGGTCAACCAGATATTAAAATTTAAGTGTCCATTTATAATATCAGAATGATAGTTTATTCATGCTCACATGGTTATTTGCACGATACCTATCCCTAAAAAACCAGTTTAAAAATTTGTTGTCTATTTTTCCAAATAATTTTCAAAACGTCTTTATCCATTTTGATAATATTTAAAACCTGAGTTAGTCTATATAAGGAGTAAATTAGGCAATTTTTCTCTCAGAAAATTCTAATTTTGTCCAGTCCGGCACTCGAACCTGAAGGTCATATCTTAAGGTATATTGCAGGTTTAAAATGCGGGGTTAAAGCGGCTGGACGAGAAGGTCATAAATAAAAGTTTATGAATATATATTATCGACTGCACAGATGGCGCAGTGGTTAAGATGCCGACCTATCGTGCCAATGTCGTAGGTTCGAATCCCACGTAGAACAGCACTTTGTGCGATCCACAAATTGTTATCCTGAGTCAGGATGTAATTTGTGTGCGTTAATTATACGTTTGTAAAGTTCCCCGCATTACAAGGATTATTCCCTTAGTGGTGTGGTCTTTATTAAAAAAAGGAAATTGCTTATTAATCTATATTACTAACTAGCAACCCGCCCTCGCTTCGCTTCGGTTATAGGTTATAGTCGTTTTACCCGCGTAGTTCCCGTTCCCATGGGAATACCGGGATAAAATATAGCCTAGTTTACGCCCTGATATTATAGCTTTCCATTGGTGAAAGAATTTTTGAAATCGGTCCAGCCGTTTTGAAGATTACCCGGAACAAACAGACAGACAGACAGACAGACAGACAGACAAAAATTTTTTAATTGCTATTTTAGGCATATGTGTCGTGCAAATAACCGTGTGAGCATGAAAAAAGCCTATTATTTTGACATTACAAACAGACACTCCAATTTTATTTATTGGTATAGATATCATCCATTAATCTATATTCTACATAATTTTTCTTACTTAACTGCAATCCTTTATGCGCAGCTCAAAACCTTTCTGTATAATTAGGGAAGTGTATTGTTTTGACAGTTCGTTTTCTACCGAACGTTGTAGATTGTGATTAATCGTTGTGAAAGTTTGCGTGCAGAATTATCTATACATAATAAGTGTGTTAAGCCTTTATTATTATCTATTCTTATATTTAACTGTGCAGGATGAAGCCCCACAGTACATTGGTCCTATTTAACCTACGTTCCGTGTGGTGACGGAGTAAGAATACAATTCAACTACGCCTCTCCTACTCGTGGGTGTCGTAGGCGGCTAAGGGATTAAATATGCATATAACACCTATGCAAGAGACACGTCTGGCCACTGGTTTCCCTTCTATTGTGGAAAACGTGTGGTGATGGAGTAAAAATACAATTTACGAACCCCTTCCTTGTCCATGGATGTCGTAAAAGAGGAATAAGGGATATAATATGCATATAACATCTATGCAAGTGATGGACAACTCGAAATAAAAGCCTATACCAACACCTCTGACCAGCGTGGTATAGTAGGTCAGTTTCCCTCCCATTGTTAAGGAGGCTTGACCCTAATAACTTTAATTTATTGCAAAATGTGGCAAACAGTACACTTGATGGTAAGTGTTGTCAGCTCATGGACCTTTGCAAGGCTGCTGTCTACCGCGAAGAATGTGAAGGGAGTGTGAATGCATGCAATGAGGTTCGATGATACTAATGGCATCACTAAAATACGCCACATGCAAAACCTTCAGAAAGTTGGGCTACCGGCTCTTCTTCTTCTTGATTAATGGCAATGAGCTGCAATAATATGAGCTATTGGTGCCAATGTCGAGTTATAATATTAATTATTCACGTCGTTAGTCTTCGTAAGTAGTCAGTCATTAGCATTGATTTGGTGTTGATAACCAAATCAAGCTTCCTCTGGGAATTTTGACAGAATGTAAAAATGCACACTATTCGCTATTATATCATATTCACTACATTTCAGCATTTTATCGACATTATATTACATAAAATATCAACAAATTTATTCACTAAAATAAAACACTAAAATAATGAAAAAAAATATAAAAGCGCTACATGCCATTTTTGACATTCGCGTCAAAAGACGGCTACCGGCTCTCTCGCTCACCGAACGAAGTGTAGTATCAAATTGCTACTACTCGTACGTCGATTTTCTGCTCAGTGTGGTACTACCCCGGACGGACCGGCCCACGGCTGTAGACAGATAACTGTCAACAGTATGCTCCTACCACTTTACCGAAGTATCAATTTTATTGGATCTCCTATTATAGTGATTGAGTCTATTGCCTGTACTAGGGACAGTATATAATTTAAGTGTTCATCATCATCATCTCAGCCCACATAAGACACACCGTTGGGCTCGGGCATCCGCCAATAATAGAAGGGCAACTGATCTATTACACAACGCCGGTCAGATGTGTTGGTATAAGGTTTTATTTCGAGTTTTCCTTCTCTTACACATATGTTATATGCATATAATATCCTTTGGTCGTCTTTACGAATTCTTACTCACACACACGGAAAAGTTTGAGGATTACCTAAAATTTATTTAAAAAAAATTCATAATAAGAATATTTTTTTAATTCTTTGCAATAATTAATTTGAATATACAAAAACAATAACTGTTTGTCCAAAATCTCAAGTTTTCACTTCTGTTCTGTTCTTTTGTTAATACGAGTTTCTTCTAACACTGAGACGCTAAATTCTAAGAAGATATTTATGCTTAACTGATGCCAAACCACTATTGCCAAACAAAGCAGTTGAAAGTACTATTCATAAGGAAAGTTAGCGATAACGAGGAGTGTTGCCAACGTTTGGGGTTTACGTTTATGGTTTAAGTTTATTCTTACGTGAATTAAGTTGAATTCAACTATTGTTTGTAAAGAAATCACATTTGGAATGCAACATATAAACATCATCATCATTTCGTAGATTGCTTCTACGCTACAATGCGAAAGAGATGCGGTTCTCTGGTGCGCAGGGTGCGGGCCAGCTCCAACAGTATCCTGAACATGATTGCGAGCAGGCTTGATTGCATTTATTTAAGTCGCTGTAGTGCCGTCTCCCATGGGATGTCGCAGTGGTGACAAATGTAAAATGTAGTGTGTGTACTTACTATTTATTTATTTTCTGTGTGTGTATTATTTTTATGTGTTTGAATGTTTTTGTATCTTTACTAACCTAGTTGTAAGTCGTACTAACACATAATGAGTCATTGTTACTCGATCCAATAAATATTTATTATTATTATTATTATTTCAGCTCAAAAATGTTCCATTGTTGGGCTCGAGCCTCCTCCGGAATACCATGCTGGTCAGACAGGTTGATATAGGGTTTTATTTCGAGTTTTCCTTCTCTTGCACAGATGTTATGTGCATGTTATATCCCTCAGTCGTCTTTTACAACATCCACGGGCAAGATAGGGAGTGGTATTCTTACTCCGTCACCACACGTATAATATCGCTTTTTTTTTTTAAATGGAGGGAAGGGAGACCCACCTGTTTCACACGGTTGATTAATATACCAAACACCATAATGGAATGGAAGAAATACGGGATAGTATCAAGGTGGAATAGGAGATAAGGGAATCTTAATCTCACGTAATGAGTTCCTTCCAGAACGTCAACTTGCAATTTACCGCAGAACTTAAAATATATAGTGATAGGACTATACTGCTGACAGTTGTCTGTCAGCTGCGGGCTGATCCGTTCGGGGTAGCACCACGCTGAGCTGAAGATCGAAGTCCGAGTAGTAGCAATTCGTTACTGCGCTTCGTTCGGTGAGCGAGTGAGTGAGATTATTTTAGTGTGTCGGGGGTTATTCAAAATCTTCAATTTTATTATTATATCGTCAAATTTCTATCCTGTCCTATAGGGCATCGTCTCTAACTTGAATGACCTTTGCACAAACTTTTGCCAATCAAGAATCGATTTATGTGATGGACAAGTTAAAAACACGATACAAAGGCAGCCCAATATAAGATTTAGCGATTGGAAGGATAAGAGAAAATTACTATCTTTATAATTTCTAAAATCGCCGAAATATGTTTCGGTATATCCGGATACACTTCGTCCGGATCCTTTGAATGTCATAGCCGTTGCGTCGGAATAGGAAATATGACTTCTATTTTCAAATAAGCCAGTTTGTGTTTAACGTTTGACAGTTTTCTTTCATAGTTAAGCTCAACGTTAGATAGATATTTGATCAAAGATGTTTTTGTCACTTGCAAAGATGTTTAGAATAAAAAATACTTTATGCCGATAAACAAATATTTACCATAATAAAGATTTGATGAAAAAGGCTTTTGTTATTTAATTTTTGAAGTGAAACTTCTTTGCGTGCATGACTATAATATTTTTACGAATAATCAGTAAAATTGAAAATTTTGAATAATCCTCGAAATAAACTGAAATAATAAAAAAAATATGTTCTCTTCGTTATACTGGCATCCGTAAAGCACTTAATCAAAAAGTCATTCGCCATTACATGATTTTGGAGCTAATACTCTTACACTACTGGACCGATATTAACCAAAGCTAAGTACTACCGCCAGGAAACCGGCTTTCAAATGAAAGAAATCGCATCGAAATCGGTCCGACCGTTTGAGAGCTACGATGCCACACACACTCACACACGCACGCACGCACGCACGCACGCACGCACGCACGCACGCATGCACGCATGCACGCACGCACGCGCACACGCACGCACGCACGCACGCGCATACGCACGCACGCACGCACGCACACGCGCACGCACACGCACGCGCGCACGCACGCGCACGCGCACGCACACACGCACACGCACGCGAACGCGCACACGCACACGCACACGCACACGCACACGCACGCGCACACACGCGCACACACGCCCACACACGCGCACACACGCGCACACACGCGCACACACGCCCACACACGCGCACACACGCGCACACACGCGCACACACGCGCACACACGCGCACACACGCACACACACGCACACACACACACACACACAGAGAGAGAGAGAGACAGACATCGACGTCAAGCTTTTAACAGCCCCTCTTTTTCGTCGGGGGTTAAAAAAACGCAATTTAGTTTCTTTTTCTTTTTTTTTGTGTGTGTATAGCTGTTGGCCGTAGATGACCTTGACAGCTTAGCCTGGACTAAGGGTCACCGATGATGGCTCTCAACCCGGTGGCAATTTAGTAGTATCATGAAAATGTGGGATGTTTTTGTCTAAGAAGAGGGAGAGAGCGATTGAGACTGATTGAAAGAGAGTGAGAAAGATCGAGAGAGAGTACATTTTTTTAATTTTGAGAAAAAACAATTAGCACCAAAGAAGTTGTACGCACGCTCTTTTTTATTGAGACTAATCCAAACACATTGCCAGCACTGTAACTCTTGTAAACCAGGATCCACAATGGTTTTCGTATAAGACACCGCAGCTTGACCTTCATGAAGTTCCAGGAAACGCTTTTAATTGTCTCGGGACCCGCAACAGATTTATATAGAAAAAAAAGGAGTTGAAATGATTCCACTTCCCTCCTAAAGCTATTATTTCAAAATGTATTTAAAAATAATGAAGTTAACCATTTTATTTTTAATAGTAAGTGTCATTAAATAATTTTGTACCGACCATATATTTCAAGCCACCGAAGTCGAGGAATCGGTACTTGTAGCGATGGAGAGGTTATATGTCTGTAAGACCATCTTTAACCCATGGAACCCCAGGGCACAATAAAACTATAGAGCTCCTATGATCTTGAATCCTATAAAATTGAATTTTCCGTGTGGTGACGGAGTAAGAATACAAACCGCCACTGTCTTACCCGTGCATGTCGTAAAATGGATATAATACGTATATAATATCTATGCAAGAGCCTGTTTGACCATAATGGTATAGTAAAACCAATTTGCCTCCTATTGTGGAACTCGAACTAGCAGTGGAACGTTTATGAGTTTAAATGATGATGATGATGAATGATTTATGTCCTTCGAATTTTCTGATAATATGTAACCGCCCTCTTGGGGTTTGTGCATAATAAATGATTTGAATTTCTTACGGGATCTTTCTAAGTGTGGCGGCGCGCCATCCGGTGGTATAATATAAGATTTGTTAGGTTTACATCAATCATTACTTCAAATTTTGAATGTCAATGTTTAATTTGACCATAAGCAAATTAATTTTATCATATAGAATCGTTTTTTTTTGTACTGGCAATAAAATTGTATCAAAATGTGTGTCAAAATTTTATTACTAATTCTGTTGCAGGTAGATATGAATCTCTATAATAACGATGACTTATTGGACGTGATAAGTCTTAGACCACCCGTGACCATGAACGCTCAAAAGTGTTCGAAATGTCGGGTAATCAAAAATCACATACCAACGCGGATTTATCATCCTTACTAATATTATAAATGTGAAAGGAAGGTTGTATGTTTTTTGTTTGTTACGCTTTCATGCCTAAACCACCGAAGGGATTTCAAAAATTCTTTCACCAATGGAAAGCTATAATATCAGGGAGGGAGGAGGGAACATAGGCAATATTTTATCCCGATATTCCCATAGGAACTATGCGGGTAAGATGACTGAACCCGAAGCGAGGGCGGGTTGCTATTTATGAATAAACAATTGTTATTTAGGGATATTTAAATTAATTTTTAGATTTTAAAACTTGTGTGTGTTTTACATTAATCTGGTTTTGACTACTTACATGAATTTACCCCGCAAGCAAACCCGCTTATAGAGGTTTTCAATTCAAATATATTTCCTTTAAAAATTCCCTTTTAAAATGGTGCAAATTTTGGTACAAAACTGTAGTAACATTAAACGCATTTGGCTTTTAAAACGTTCGAGAACTCGACGGGGCTTCCTGTGAGCCGTCTTAGTAATACTCTCTTAAGTATTTATTATAAAATATAACAGGCATCGCTTGACATAATAAAGCCTTAAACCGTAACACTTGGCCTGGTTTACAACTTTCATGATTTGTTCTAACATACAAGTGACAGCGTTTTAAATTTGCTTTTTATTGTGTTCAAATATTCTTCAATTTTGAAGATTGACTTCAAGACATGTGTACATATGTGTAATCATGAAATTATCATGTCAATAGTTCAATAACATTTCTAGGAAAAATCGGTTGTCTGTAAAGTTGGTTTACTGACGATAGTTGAACGTGATAACGTCATAAGAAAATACTGATGGAATGGTTTCATTTTTCAAAAGAAAATTTTAATTTTATTTGTTTGATAGATATTTTGCATGGATCAAGCCTTAAATGGAACGCCACAGAGCGAGGTAACGCCGCATACGTCATGTTTTTTCGCATGTGCAGCCGGCTCTATCGAATTATAAGACGTTGTCACGTCAAAAATGTGGTGTTACTTTTTTTACTGCTGGCATTCTAGAAAACGTTGATTGAAACCGATTGCGAGTAACACTCTTGTAATATAAATATGTGGTTATGGTTTTAATCATACTAAGTGTGTCATCTACATACAAATTAGGGTTCGTTAATTGAAATAATTAGAATTAATACAAGGCATATGTATCTAAAAGTTATAAAAATTCTTTGCATACGTAAAATTAAAAATGAGTTGTCCCCCACGGTTAAAATGATTACGAAATTATATGTATTTTCTCATTTTGTCCCGGAGTTACCTTGCGAAGTTCCTCATGACCTCGATTAGATAAGTTAGATCTAAAACATATCGTTTTTATTTGTTAACTAGCAACCCGCCCTCGCTTCGCTTCGGGTTCAGTACCCGCGTAGTTTCCGTGGGAATACCGGGATGAAATATAATCTATGTTAGTCCCTGATATTATATCTTTCCATTGGTGAAAGAATTTTTGAAATCGGTTCGGTGGTTTAACGTGAATGCGTAACAAACAAACAAACAAACATCCTTATTTTTGCATTTATAATATTAATAAGGTTAGTCTATCGGTAACTGAAGATATATTCTTATCATTATCTCAGTCCACATAAGCGCCACTAATGGGCTTAAACTTCCTCCACAATAAAAGCAAAATTAACCGACTGCATTGCGCTAGTCAAGACGTGCTGGCATAAGGTTTTATGTCGAGTTTTCTTTCTCTTGCATAAATGCTTTCTGCATATTACATATTTTAGTCGCCTTTTACGACAGCTATGGACAAGGGGTGGTGAATTATATTCTTATTCCGTCACCACACGGATAATGAAGATATACGCGCTAGCGTAAATTTATTTATCTGACTGAACTTGATCGGACTGAATTTTATATACTATTCGAATTTACTTAATTTAATTTATTACAAAGTGCTTCTAGTGAGATGGCCACGCGTATTGTGTGATTGTGGATAGTGAATAGGACAATGTGATTTTCGTTTACCTACTTACTTATAAATTTAAATCGCTACGTTTCTTTAACTTGAGCCCTCAACACGAAAGTGCTAAAGCAGTCGAGATTACATCCAAGATCAGTGCTTCTTAAGAAAAATAGTGTTTTAGTCACAAACATAGTCTGTTTATTTTTCAGTCTAAGAATTTATAGTAGTTTTTAACGTTAAATCCAAATAAATTGCGAGAGATATTGTTAAGTTGTTGTCTTTCTAGTTGTGAATATAGCTTTTTTTAATATTTTCAAACATTTTAAATTTAATGGCATTTATTCTAGCCTGCTTTATTATTAAGACTTCCCTGTCCGTCCGTCCGTCTGTCTATTACCAGGGTGTATCTCAAGAACCGTGATAGCTAGACAGTCGAAATTTTCACAAATTATGTATTTTTGTTGCCACTATAAAAACAAATACTAAAAACAAAATAAAATAAATATTTAAGGGGGGCTCCATTATAACGAATGTGATTGTATACATAACGGTACGGAACGCTACGTGTGCGAATCCGATTCGCACTTTGCAGGTTTTTTCAGATCATAATTATGCCTTCTTCTACTGGGTATGAGTCTTATTCTGGTGAGGGAAATCAGCCTACATAAAGAACTGGATTTTTTGTATTTTTTTTATTTAGGAATTTTGAAAGCATTTTGTTTTGTCGTTTGTATTTTTTATCGATTTAGTTGTATTGTGTTCTTGCTCTACTATCACATAAAAAGTCTGCAGTGTCAAGACTAGACTGTACACATAGTGGTTAAGATAACGATCTACGATCTTTATTCGAATGAAATTCAGTACGAAGATTCTTCATTGAAAATTATGAAAGATGTGTAAAATATTTTTTCGAAAATCATTCCTAAAGGGAGTTAAATGGGGTTCAAAGTTAGTATGAAACTTCTCTGATTTTCAAAGTTATTTCAATGAATGTTGTATTTGGGTTATAAAGTTCCTATACTTGTCACAAAATAAGAGGCCCATTTTGACATTTGGTCTTACTGATGTAATTAGTGAAGAACTATACGACTCGGTACTCGATACTCACGATAAATCGATTCAAGGTGTATGAATATATAATCGATTTGAATATGTATTGTAAAGTGCATTGGATTAAAGTTCTGATTTGAAAATTTTACTTAAACTATGATATTGTATGTATTTTGAAATTATACAATGTTACGAATGGTCATTTTTCTATCATTTAATATTTTTGTTACAATAACATTCACTCAATCACAAAAATATCGAGAAAAAGTGACTCTTCAGTCAATAATTTTCTTAAGATGATGAGCCAAAATTGTCAGTTGAGCCATCGTCACCCATATATATATATATATATATATATATATTATTTCATTTTCATATTGTCAATATTGACGTCTCGAATTTTCAGTAAAAATCACTACACAGCTGGTGAAATTCTGTAATTAGTTGGTTTAAATACTAGTATTAAAATTAATAACACCGGCCAAGTACGAGTCCGCCTTGAAAAATATATCTTGATCGATTAATTTTTCCTTAATCGGTTATTAATAGTCTGTGGACAATATGAAAAAATCGTTATGCGACATTGTGGCGTTCCTAAAAACACTTCAGCACTTCGATATAGCAATGTTCGATTTGGCACCGTTGAAGGGACTGCAGCACCGCCCAAGTTTCGACTGAATCAAAGGCTTTCTCATAGTCCACAAACGCTAAACATAGGGGCCGATTATACTCCTCGGTCTTTTGTATAATCTGCCGAAGCGTGAGGATATGGTCTATGGTGCTATAGCCTTTTTGGAAGCTGGCTTGTTCGGGCGGCTGGAAGTCATCGAGCTTGCGCGTGAGTCGATTGGTAATGACCCTCGAAAACAACTTATAAACGTGGCTCAGGAGTGAGATGGGTCTATAGTTCTTTAAAAGAGCTTTGTCACCCTTCTTGAAGAACAGCATCACTACACTCCTGGTCCACGACTCTGGAACGTCGCCCCCAAGGATAACGGAATTAAATTAATTCATTTAATCTATCTATATATCTTTAAACGAGCAATTCATGTATATATATATATATATATATACCTATATATATATATTTTTTTTTCAGGATCTCGGAAACGGCTCCAACGATTTTGTTAAAACTTATGCCAACTAGAGGATTCGGGCCTAAAAAATCGATCTAGCTAGGTTTTATGTATAGAAAATGTTGTTTTGTCAGTGTTTTTGGCAGACAATATAATAACATTAAATTTTAAAAGAATATGAATTCAAATTTTGCCATCAATGTCATGAGTTACGATAGCTCAGTGGTGAAGTAGTCAGGTTTCGTTTTATTTTTGACATCGACGACAAACGGCGTCGGATCGAATCTCAGTGTTATTATTATTCTCTTTTTGAAATTTTTTATATAATTTTCATTATTTATTTTTTATTAATATATATCTAAATAAATGCTACAAAAATACTCCGAGCGAAGCTCGGTCAACCTGATATTATATCTTTAAACGAGCAATTCTTATACATATATACCTATATATATATTTTTTTTTTTTTCAGGATCTCAGAAACGGCTCCAACGATTTTGATGAAACTTGGCATACTAGAGGTTTCGGGTCCAAAAAATCGATCTAGCTTGGTTTTATTTGTAGAAAATGTTGTTTTGTCGGTGTTTTTAGCAAAACAATACAATGACATTAAATTTTAAAAGAATATAAATTCAAATTTCGTTGTCAACGGCATGAGTTAGCGATAGCTCAGTTGGGAAGTTGTCCAGTTCTCTTTTTGTTTTGTTTTGGCATTCAAACAGCGTCGGATCGAAACTCGGTGTTATTATTATTCTCTTTTTGTAATTTTTTATATTTTTTCATTATTTAATGTTTATTTTTTATTAATATACCTATATCTAAATAAATTCGACAAAAATACAACAAAAATATTCTGAGCGAAGCTCGGTCAACCAGATATTTTATATAAAAGAAGCTGACTGACTGAAGTATCAACGCACAGAGAAAATTACAAGGGCTAGGACTTTAAAAGTTGGTATGTTGGTTCTTTTTGTACTGTAGTGTAGCACTAAGTAAGTAATTTTGGCAAATCAACCCCTAAATTAGTGAAAAAGGATGCAAAAGTTTGTATGAAAGCAACAGCAGTAGAGCATTCGTTTTATTTAAGGCAACTGGAAGCCGCAATGCAAGCTACTGGATCACCTCCTCGCTGTAAAGTATGGCCAGGCCTATCACTCATCAAAGGCCATGATTGTCTTACAAAAACCGGAGCCAATCTCTGAAATGGGGATGGAAGATGCGGAATGAGGATTCTCTATACTAGCTTACCCACAGCATCCAGCAACACGATGGGTCTATAGAACCTTGAACATCATGCACAGCTATCTGTGTTAACCTCTATCACACATGACTTTTACGCAGATGAAGTTGCGGGCTAAAGCTAGTACTTTATATGCCGGTTAGATTGGATTAAGTTACGTTTTAACAAGGTTAGTACTGAATAGTCGCTGTTATTCTAAGATTTTGTATTGTTAATTAGTACAATATGTTATGTAAAGGTTAGGTAATTTATAGTTGACAAATAGGTTGACAGAGTAAGTGAGAGTAAGTTATGTCTTCTAGGTATTTATATTTAGCAATGATTAAAAATTTACTATATGAAGGTTTCTAACCAAACATTCGTAAAGCTGATATCAGATGGTTCATTTTTTGTTCACTTTTGTCTTTCATTTTGCATCTTTCACTCTAAGTGAAGCATCTAAACACAAAATGAAACATTAGTACCGAATGAATACATTAGTGAACCGATCCAAAAGTGTTGGATATTGGCATCCGGCATCTTTCACTCACACTCCGAATGAACGAGAAATGAACGGTCTGAACACTGAGAGAATATTCATTTGGGTTCGGCCATTATGTTTCGAGTTCTGTAGCCGAAGGACGTCACGTGTTGATATTTTTCCTGCGATGCGTTGCACTGGTTGCACGATTAAAATTCATTGCTTTTTTTGGAGAACTTTAAAACTGCCATTGCCTTTGGAATCACAAAATTGATGAATACATTTCTTCCTAATAAATTTCTTCTTTCAATCCATGGTCGCACCCACCACCGTCGACATTTTTTTTGCTTCTTTTTTGTCAACTCTTTGATTAAATGATCACAAATTAAAGTAATTCCAAGACGCATGACTTCATTCGATGACATATTGTAAGAAAAGAATAGTGAATGTTCTTTTTTAAATCATTCCCTCTTAGCCGTGTGAACATAGAATGAAAGAAAAATGAACATTCACTCGTATGAACAATCACTCGAGTGAATGTTCATTCATTAATTCGAATATATCATTATATTAAGTTAATTTGTACTAAGTTTCTACGTGTGGGGACCGAGTAAGAATAAAATTCTGCACTCCCTATCTTGCCTGTGGGTGTCCTAAAAAATGACTAAAAGATATGCAGATAACATGTATGCAAGTATGAAGGAAAACTCGAAATAAAACCCTATACCTGTTCTGCATGGTACAGTAGCTCAATTGCCCTCAAATTGTGAATTAAACTCGATCCCGACCACCCCCTTTCTTACCCAAGAGTGTCATAAAATACGACTAATGTATACAATATGCATAGAACATCTATGCAAAAGAAGGAAAACTCAAAATGAAACCCTATACCAACCTGTATGACCTGCATGGTATAGTAAGGTTAATTTCCCTCATATTGTGGAGGAGGCTCGAGCCCAACAGTGGGACGTGTATGGGCTGAAATGAAACCCTACTAGCCAGCGTGGTATTAGACCAGTCTCTTGTAAATAAAATAATTAGCTCAGAAATGTTGAATTTCTATTATAATAAAAGAACAGAAAAAGTAGAAATTATAAGTGACTGGGGAATAGTCCGCCACCCACAGAGATGATAACCGCGCGATAGCGACACCCCGGGAGGGGTGTCGGGGAGGGACGGTACCCGAAAAGGTATCCCACTAGTCTGGTCACGGACGTCAAGTATTCGATTCTAATGGCCGGAATACGGTGGTTTATGCTGCCCTTGCGTCGTCCCAAACAGAATGACCAGTTGTACGCTGATTAATATATAGTCAAACCGAAAAAAGGGTAAGTCTACTGTAAAACATCTGTTTTCTTACCCTTTACGCATTCTCGTCAAATAGCTATTTTTAACGATCATCATTTTAAAATTAATTATCACATAATTAAATTGTTCTGTAGATGCTGAACGCAGAAACTGTCCAGGCGCATAATGTGATAGATTTTGGTTTAATTGAATAGACGCGACTAATGATGTACTCGACGCATTTTCCATCAGATGTGAACCGATCCTTAAAATGCAAGTAGTGTTAATTCTGAGTGCCTCAGTTCTGTTTCGTGCACATTGATTTTTTTTTCACAGTTTCTAGGACATAAGGAGATTATAAATGCTAAGATTTGTTCTTTCCGTGTGATGACGAAGTAAGAATACAATTCACCAACTCTTTTCATACCCGTGGGTGTCGTAAAAGGCGACTAAGGGATATATTACGCATACGACATCTGTGCAAGAGATTGAAAACTCGAAACAAAACCCTATACCAATCTCTCTGACCAGTATGGTATAGTAAGGTCAATTTCCCTGCTATTATGGACGAGGCTCGAACCCAGCAGTGGGACCGTATATGAGCCGAAATGATGAAAACGATGAAGATTTGTTTTAAAAGCGTAAAGTTTAAGTATCAACCATCAAAACATATTAATTTATTATGATAGTTATTATGACGGCAGCATTTGTCTTTTTTCTATATTCACTGCCTTGCCATATTATTCAACGACTTGCCATTGGAATGGTCGGAACGAGCTGTGCTTTTGATTTCGCTTTCACTTTTCAGCGTTCATAGCTATATCATAATCCTTCCATAATTATAAACGCTGAAGTGTTATAAAATAGTATAATTCACATGAGAGTATAGGTCTGAGACCGCTGACTGTAAATTTTTTAATTCCTCCTGTTAATAGGATTAATTATTCAGTACGGGGTGTGTTTTTTTTTTTTAAACATTGCCTTACCCTATAGTGATCAGGCTAGGAGTGGGCGCTTCTCCAAGTGTGATTAACAAGAAGAATTAGTATCATTTCATCATCATCATTTCAGCTCATATATGTTCCATTGTTGGGCTCAAGCCTCCTCCAAAATAGAAGGGAAATTGACCTACTATACCACGCTGGTTGGATTGATTTCAAGTTTTCCTTTTCTTGCGTAGATGTTATATGCATCTTTAATCCCTTAGTCGTCTTTTACGATATCCACAGGCAAGAAAGGGAACGGTGAATGGTGAGGACTGAGAAAGGTATTCTTACTCTATCACCACACGGAAATAATTATGTTTTATCTAAAACTAGCAACCCGCCCTCGCTTCGCTTCGGTTATAGTCGTTTTACCCGCGTAGTTCCCGTTCCCGTGGGAATACCGGGATAAAATATAGCCTAGTTTACGCCCTGATATTATAGCTTTCCATTGGTGAAAGAATTTTTGAAATCGGTTCAGCCGTTTTGAAGATTATCCGGAACAAACAGACAGATAAAAAATTTTTAATTGTTATTTTAGGCCTAGGTGTCGTGCAAATAACCGTGTGAGCATGAAAAAAGCCTATTATTTTGACATGACAAACAGACACTGCAATTTTATTTATTGGTATAGATACACTTGTTAATCAGCCTAAACACGAAACATAGGATTTATAATAATAATCATCATCATCATTTCAGCTCATACTCGTCCCACTGTTGGGCTCGAGCTTCCATCACAACAGGAAGAAAGTAGACCTACTATAGTACGCTGGTCAGACGTGTTGCTATAGGGTTGTATTTCGAGTTTTCCTTCTTTTGTATAGATGGAATAAGCATATTTAATCCCTTAGTCGTCTTTTATGATACTCACAAAAGAATGGGTGGTGAATTGTATTCTCTCTCCGGAATCACATGAAACAAAGGATTTATAATATTTGACTGAAAATCTGTTGTAATAGTAGCAACGTATACTTTGTAATTGAGACGGCAGCGAGTCGAGCCAAAATCTGCAGTTAGTATGCCTCACAACATGCGTTTGGGCTGTCGACGTAACTTTTGATATAAAGTCCAAGTTACAAGCGAAGCGCTCTTAGGTATGTTTGATTATGTCAAATAAAATGTAAATATCTGGTTGACTGGCATATTTTTGTTGTATTTTTGTCGAATTTATTTAGATACTAGCAACCCGCCCTCGCTTCGCTTCGGTTATAGGTTATAGTCGTTTTACCCGCATAGTTCCCGTTCCCGTGGGAATACAGGGATAAAAAATAGCCTAGTTTACGCCCTGATATTATAGCTTTCCATTGGTGAAAGAATTTTTTAAATCGGTCCAGCCGTTTTGAAGATTATCCGGAACAAACAGACAGACAGACAGACAAAAAATTTTTAATTGCTATTTTAGGCATAGGTGTCGTGCAAATAGCCGTGTGAGCATGAAAAAAACCCATTATTTTGACATTACAAACAGACACTCCAATTTTATTTATTGGTATAGATATATTAATAAAAAATAAATAATGAAACAAATATCAATAATTACAAAAAGAGAATAATAATAACACCGAGATTCGATCCGACGCCGTTTGAATGCCAAAACAAAACAAAAAGAAAACTGGACAACTTCCCAAATGAGCTATTGGCACTCTTGATAAAGACCACGAAATTCGAATTCATATTCAATAACATTTTATGTCATTGTATTGATTAGCTAAAAACATCGACAAAACAACATTTTCTATAAATTAAACCCAGCTAGATCGATTTTTTGGCCCTGAAACCTGTAGTATGCCAAATTTCATCAATATCGTGGGAGCCGTTTCCGAGATCCTGAATATATATATATATATATATATATATATATATATATATATATATATATATATATATATATATATACAAGAATTGCTCGTTTAAAGATATAAGATTTGCTTTACGTTTATACTACTCCTTTTATCATTACTAACGCAGAATAAATCTTGAAGTCAGTCTATTACTAATTTATAGAAAATAATAATTTTCAATAACTTTGTATCAATTGTGAAATATCTATAATATTTATTATATTTATTGTTTAGTTAGTTAACATGTTGTCTTAAAAGTAATATTGTCATTGAATGAACTAATCATCATCGTCTATCTTCCCTATCAGATATCATCCCTGCATTCAATCCCTTTATATTCATGTGATGGCCCGTGCAATTCATTCATCTTCCTTATTTCCTTGCTCCTAAATGTTTGGACATTCATAATTAAAACTTTCCTCAGAAGGTTATTTTTGTGTCATCTCTTCACCTGTTCATACCACTGTAGGCGTTCATTCTTTAACTTTACAATCACTGGCGTTAACAAGATTGCATATGATAGAGTAAGTTAAAGTCATCAGTTTACGTTTGATTTATAGCTATCTCGATTTTTCACAATTTTTTTGAGGGCTTCCTGTAACCATGAATACTGAAAAGCGTTGAATGGTCGGGTAATGAAAAATCAAAAACAAACGCGATAAAATTCGTAAAAATATTTTTATTTCTAATGTCTTGCAATACTCGTGTAAATATCAGAAATCGTTATGAACCAATACTGCTTTGTTTGTTACAATGAAATTATTCATAAAATTAGAATAAAACACCTAAAATCACATTGGTTTATTTTTATTTATTATTATGATGCCAATCTTCGTCCATATTGCAAAACGCATGTACGTGTGGTGGGATGGGACCGACTCCCATATAATTGGGATAAGAGTAAAATTATGACGATAGTGTCAATTAAAAATACACTCATGAAGATTTCACCAGATCAAGAGGCACCGCTCAGTCAGATGTCAGATAGACGAAGGTTTACAAATTGAATACAGTTAGCCTTTGGGAAACGGAAAATAAAAAGAACGACACTTTTGATTGATGAATTGATCGCTCATAGCTTGCACCAAACTGCATAGAACGTGATGTTGCCCTCCGAAAATAGAAATGGCTCTCACAAACACGCGACGGCAAACAGATGAAAACTGAAACTCTTTTAAAAGAAATCCTGTTATGTATTCCATTCGAATAATAGATTTGAATTTTCTTTATTTTCTGTATTGAGAATGTATCGAAGAAGAATCTTTAAAAAGGAACTCCATCACGTATAGAGTAGACGTGATGGAGGAATATGAGGATATTTGTTTAAATCAAAGTACGGTAAACTATTTGGATTTTAATTTATTATGATTTTATTTATGTGTTTGTCTATTATTATTACATTTTAAAGTTGTGAGAAAAGTTTTGGGTATGAATGTTGAAGGCTTTAGGGGTAAAGGAAGACCGAGGAAAAGATGGATGGACTGCGTGAGGCGTGACATGGATAGCCTGGGAGTGACTGCAGAGATGACGTCTGATAGGACCGTATGGAGGAAGATGACATATTGCGTCGACCCCAAGTAATTAGGATAAGAGCAAGATGATGACGATGATTTAAAAAATAGGAAACAGAAACGGGGTATCACATGTGTAATGGCGCGAAGAATTAGTATGTTGAGGCAATGGGCAGGCCACATTGCTCGAAGAACCGACAACCGCTGGGGAAGAAAGGTTCTCGAGTGGCGACCACGTATCGGACGACGCAGCGTAGGACGCCCCCCACTAGGTGGACCGACGATCTGGTGAAAGTTACTGGGCGTCGTTGGATACAGGCGACACAGGACCGCACTTTGTGGCGTAACATAAGGGAGGCCTACGTCCAGCAGTAGACGGCGATGAGCTGAAATGATGAATAATACAATATGCCACCGCTCATTGCACGACGGAGTAAAAATCGACTTAAGAGGTCACCAGAAAAATAGGTAGCGGCACTTTTCTTTTACTGATGGACTTGTGAGCTTCTAGGCAATTGGTAAGATACAAAATCTCTGTATTATGTCTTGTTGGCCTTCGAAGACGCCCACAGGTAAAATAGGGGAAAATCACAGAAATATTAATACTTTACTCTTATTAATTTTTCTGTGGGGAAAATAGTTTGAAGGTATTTTTAATCTACGAAAAAAAAGGTATTTTTACTCTGTCACCGCACAATCCTTATAGTAAAAAATTTAATCTAATTAAGATCCTCGCGGAGTTCGAGGCTACTCCACAATGGGAGGGAAATTGACAATGCTGGTCAGCAGGAATAATCGAGATTTTATTCTCTTGCATAGATGTTATATGCATATTTTATCTTTCATGCGTCTCTTACGATGCTTACGGGCAAGATAGGGGATGGTGAATTGTATTCTTACACTGCAACCACAGGGAGTCAAATACAAACAACAGCATCAAATCTGAAAAATATATTTACTTCATAAAAGACAGTATTGTTGGCAAGGAAAAGTTTACTTTGATTTCGAGTACTTTCATGGAAAAATGGAAATAGTTTACAAGTTTATTGTTAAAAGCGATTGGTTCTTCTCCTTCTATTTGGGACTAATGTCCATTTTTGTTAACGAATCCTAAATTTTAGGTACGGCTTAAAGTAATTTAAATTATATTATATGAAATTTAATTTAAATTTTATATGTCATATTGCCTCAGTTGTTATGTAGGTATACTTTTGGATTCTTTGGTGAAAACGGACATACCCACTTTTTCATCACACACCTATATTTTAGGTAATAATTATTATAATTAATAAGAATATAATATTATAATTAATACGAATTGAATCATCACGTCGAACATGAATGTTATACGCATCATAGATTATCTTAGTTATTACCTAAAAGTGGTAGGACCACACTGTCGACAGTTATCTGTCTACAGCCGCGGGCTGGTCCGTCAGGGGTAGTACCACACTGAGCAAAAAATCGACGTCTGAGTAGTAGCAATTAGTTACTGCGCTTCGTTCGGTGAGTGAGAGAGCCGGAAGCCCAACTTTCTGAGGGTGTTTGCGTGTGGAGGGTTTTGGTGGTGCCCTTGGTATCACCGAGCCTCAATGCATTCATTCACACTCCCTTCACTTTCTTCGCGGTAGGCAGCGGCCTTGTAAAGGTTCATGAGCGGCAGCAACATTTACCATCAGGTGTACTGTTTGCTCGTTTGCCACCGTATGCAATAAAAAAAGAATATTAGTTTGGATTTGATTTTTGATTGCCCGACATTTCGAACAATTTATAGCGTTTATGGTCAGGGGCGGACTAAGATGTCTCACGTTCAACAAGTCATCGTTATTACAGAGGTTTAAATCTACCCGCTACAGACATATAGTTATTAAATTTGGACCCACATTTCTTTTGGTATAAACATTTCAGTACTGGCAATAAATTTATATTATTATTCAAAACAGCATTAAAAAATCAAATATAAACGCGATAAAATCCGTAGTTTTATTTACAACTAGCGACCTGCCCTCGCTTCGGTTTCAGTCGCTTAAACCGACGTAGTGCCCGTTCCAGTGAGAATATCGGGATAAAATATAGCCTATGTTACTCCCTGATATTATAGCTTTCCATTGGTGAAAGAATTTTTGAAATCGGTTCGGCGGTTTAAGCGTTAAAGCGTAACAAACAAACAAACTTACTTTCGCATTTATAATATTAGTAAGGATGTGTAATTTTTTTTTTTTTGGTGCCGGTTTACGGCCGGCGCACTCCTCGCACTACTCCGCCCGGGGCGACAGAGGGCCGTAAGCACGCACACCCGTAACCCACCCGAGTAGGACTGTCGTTGGACTGACCACCGGAGCAGGGTGACTTAATGTCAGTGGTCAAGGATGTGTAATACTTGCGTAAACATCATAATCACTATGGACTGAATAGACACAGAGCGTAAGCAAAAAGTGCATTTCACCTTTACCTATCCCTTCGGGGATAAAGACGCGAGGCGATAAATAGAATAGATTTTTACAGACCCTTATAGAAAGGTCAATGAACAGATAGTATTTATTACAATGCTATTAGAATTCAACACAAGTTCATTGTAACTCAACACGACAGTATTCCCACGACGTGAGAGGGAATCTTTAACAGACCCTTAATTAAAATTTAAACAATACTAAAGACTTTTCGCGTATTTTATTCTAAGAAAATTGAACATGGTTTGGCATTTGAAATAAAATTGTAAAAAGTAATAATAATAATCTTCAATTGTACGATTCTAGCGATCATTTCTTCTACGTACGTGCAAGCTTTGGAATAAACTACCTGCTGCTGTGTTTCCCAAGCGCTATGACACGTCCTTTTTAAACGAGGTTTAAGAGTATTTTCTTAACGGTAGGCGGCACCGTCACTTACCATCAGTTGTACTGCTTTCTTGTTTCCACCATCGACAAAAAAAAAAATTTTTACGGATTCCATCGCCTTGGTATTTTTAATTTGTCAAAGTTTCGAAAAATTTTTAACGTTTATGGTTATGGGAGAATTAAGGTGCCAACACGTCTGACCAGCGTAGCATAGTAGGTCATTTTCCCCTGTATTGTGGAGGAGGTTCGAGCTCAGCGGTGGAACCTATCATCATCATCATCTTGCTCTTATCCCAATTACTTGGGGTCGACGCAATATGTCATCTGTTTTGACATATTGCAAAAAGTTTCGGCAATGACTTTTATGACCGGCCGCCTGCCTGACGTCAACCCTTTTTTTGGAATGTAATCGTTGACCCAAATGGTACCAGATGGAGTTGGTCCGGGTCAATCTAGGGCTCTTAGTCGTCTTTTACGACACCCACGAGCAAAGCAAGGGTTGGTAGTATTCGAAGCCGCTACCACACAGCTAGCTAGCGGTGGAACCTATATGAACCGATATAATGATGATGTCTGCAGGAGACCCCAATCTGCTCTGGACGGGGGACGACGGGCGCATACACTACCACCGGGTGGAATTTGGTGTTCCGCAGGGCTCGGTCCTCGGTCCGACCCTGTGGAACGTGGGATTTGACTGGGTGTTACGGGGTCAGCTCCTTCCCGGGATGGGGGTTATTTGTTACGCAGATGACACCCTCATCACGGTGAAGAGGGCTGACTTCCAGGCAGCCGCCCGTCTAGCAAGGGTTGGTGTAGCGCTCGTCGTTGACCGGATAGGTATGCTGGGCCTGAGGGTCTCACTGGAAAAGACAGAGGCCCTCCTCTTTCACGGCCCACGCCGAGGTCTCCCCCGCAGAGCACAAATCAGTGTGTCTGGGGTTGCCGTGCCGGTGCAGACTCTGATGAAGTACCTGGGTCTGCACCTAGATAATAAATGGAGTTTCGGGCCGCACTTTGCCCAGCTTGTTCCCCGGCTCGCCAAAGCAGCCGCGGCTTTAGGTAGGCTTCTGCCCAATACTGGAGGTCCTGGATCATCTTGTCGGCGTCTATATGCCGGTATTCTGCGGTCTATGGCACTGTATGGTGCACCAATCTGGACGGAGTCACTCACCGCCCCTAATAAGGTCCTGCTGCGAAAGGCGCAGCGAGCCATAGCGGTGAGAACAATAAGGGGATACCGTACGGTGTCCTGGACCGCAGCTACGCTGCTAGCAGGTGATCCACCCTGGCCACTTCAGGCTAGAGCGCTCGCAGAAGTCTACCAATTTCGCGCTATGTCGCGGAATAATGGCGAATCCATCGCCACGAGGGGACTAAATAGGGCAAAGGAAACGGCCCAAAGGGCAGTAATCCGGCGGTGGAGAGAGGAGTTGGAGTCTCCCGTAGCAGGGCGGGAGACTGTCGCGGCGATTGCGCCGCACCTCCACCGCTGGATGAATCGAAGGCGCGGCAACCTGACCTTCAGGATGATGCAGGTACTTACCGGACACGGGGTCTTCGGTAAGTACCTACATAGAATTGGTCGAGAAGAGGCCCCCGGATGTAACGAGTGTGACGCGCCAAATGACGATGCGCGTCACACACTGGAAGTATGTCCCGCCTGGGGGCCTCAGCGCCGCGACCTGTCGGTGGTTATAGGAATAGACCTGTCGTTGTCGACCATCATTTCAAAGATGCTCGATAGCGACGGGTGCTGGACGTCAATGGCCTCTTTTTGCGAAGAGGTCATCTCAAGGAAGGAGGCCGCGGAGCGGGAACGCGAGGCACTCGCTTCGCAGGCGGCGGCCAGGGAGGGGGAGGCGGCGATACGCGCATCTTCTCCCACCGCCTTAAATCACGACAGGTCGTGGCCAGATAGCCTAGCGTAGGGGTGTCGGGGATCGAATGTCAAAAGACGATCTCTCTGGCACCCCGTAAAAGAGCGGAAGGGACCGCTGTGGTTTTAGTGGGTATTCCGGCAGCATAGGCAGCCGGCGAGTCCCACACTCCCCGCCATCAGACGCTGGCGGGGGTTAGTGCGTAAACTGCATTTCCACAGCGACAAAAAAAAAAAAAGGAGATCTAATAATGGCACTTATGTTGGCTGAAATGAATGAATGAATGCAGTGTGCATTAAAATGTGAAAAAAAAAAATATTTTGCAGCCTATTCTTACACAGCCAACATATTCTCACCATTGGGCTCGGGACTCTTTCTTCATGAGAGGTAATTTGATCTACTATATCACGCTGGTCAGACGTGCTGGTATAATAATAATTAATAATAATTTTAAGGCAACACCATGCACTAAGGAAATAACCCTTGTATTGCTGTGAACTTTACAAACATATAATTAACGGACACAAATTACATCCAGACTCAGAACAACAAGTTGTGGATCACACAAAGTGTTGTCCCGCGTGGGATTCGAACCCCCGACACTGGCGTTGTAAGTCGCTATCTTAACCACTACGCCATCTGTGCAGTCTCATCGCATCAGTATAAGGTTTTATTTTGAGTTTTTCTTCTCTTGCATTGATGTTATATGCATATTAGATCTCTTAGTACTCTTTTAGGACACTCACGGGGAAGAGAGAGAGAGTGCCATCATTATTACCATGTCGGCTCAAATACGTCCCACTGTAGGGCTCGAGCCTCCTCCACAATGGGAGGGGAATTGACCTACTATACTACGCTGGTCAGACTTGTTGGTATAGGGTTTTATTTCGCGTTTTCCTTCTCTTTCTTTGGTATTATATGCATATTAGTATTAGTAGTCTTTCACGACATCCACGAGCAAGAGAGAGTTGGTGTATTTTTACTCCGCCACCACACGGAAAATATATAATGATTTCTGATGTTTACGTAAGTATTACACATTGTAAACATAATATTTTAAATAGGAAAGATTTGTTTGTTTGTTTGTATTAAATAAGCGTCGAAACTACTAGACCGATTTCAAAATTTTTTCACCAATGGAAAGCTATAATATCAGGGAGTATCATAGGCTATATTTTATTACAGTATTCCTACGGGGACGAGAACTACGTGGGTAAGACCACTGAAATCGAACGTGACCATGACCGCTGCAAAGTGTTCGAAGCATCGGCAATCAAAAATCAAATACAAACGCGATTTAATTCGTAAAGTAGTTTTAGTTACAACGGTAAATATATTTTTACAATAGTTTCGTTATAATGCATTATTAGAAGCGAGTCGGTTGATTGATTAACAGTTTCCTGTTTAGATACTAGTGCACATAATTATGCGCACTCGGTCATTGTCCGGAAGCAATGCGGAGCAACTAACGTTCTAGGCATTTGTAATTCCAACAAATGCAAAATCATTTGTACGAAGAAAATTCGCGCTTTAATTACGGAATTTTAATTGTTTTGCGTTTAAGAAAAGCCATTTGAATTCTGTTTGGCTTTTTTTAAAGGTAACTAACTCACTAGGAATTAAATTTTCGTGTCGCTTGGGCTTGTACAAACATACATGCACATTTTTTTTTCCTTTTGCGAACGACACATTAAGCTGCTATTCCAACTTCGGCTGCAGGCTGTGGGTGCAGGCAGCACATGCGGCGGCTGCACGAAGCCGGCTGTGGCTGCACGACTGATTTTCTATGTAGTAGTATGGATTTCTGTGAAAAACATTTCGAGCTCGGCTGCGGCTGTACGTACTGCCGAGCATCGGCTGCAAGTGCTGCTGCGACATGCAGCCGTAGCTGATCGCAGACCAGTAGTGCTGCGGTTGTAAGTCGATGCGCATGTAGTTACGGGTCTCCAACCTGTTGAGACAAGTCCAAAGTAGTCGCTACTCGGCGCCAATTTCACCAAACTTAATTTGCATTCCAATTAGCGCTCATATTGAATAGAATCATAGAATTTTTATCGGCCCTCTGGTCGCCACTTGCTGCCTGCCGCAGCACGTGCAACCAGCCTCAGAGGCAGGCAGCGGCTGCGTGTCATGTGTGTGCTACCTGCATCCGCAGCCTACAGCCGAGGTTGGAATGGCATTTTAAGGAAATCTTGCTAACAACTGTACAAATATATTTTTGAAACTTAGAGCAACAGATTGTCTAAATATTAGAACATTAATCATTTCTGTGTGGCGACGGAGTAAGAATACAATTCACCACTCCCTATCTTGCCCGTGGCCCAAAAGACGATTAGGGGATTGAATTTCGACGGAGGCAGCGTGCCTGTTGGCCGGGACTCTCCCGTGGGACTTGGAGGCGGAAATGCTCGCCTGCTTGTATTGGCTTGGAGCGGAGGACGGTGTGGTCTCTTTGAGGGAGCTTACCGCCTGGCGCGTCGACGCCCGCCGAAACGTCATTGCCTGTTGGGCAGTCCGACTGGAGAATCCTCGGGTGCGGACCGTGGAGGCCTTCCAGCCGGTGCTGTTGCAGTGGCTAAAACGGCGGCACGGGGTGCTCTCCTTCCGACTGGTGCAGGTTTTGACGGGGCATGGATGCCTCACCAAATACCTGTACACGGTCGTTAGGAGGGAGAGTACACCGTTCTGTCACCACTGCGATGGCGACGAGTACACGGTGCCGCATACGCTCGAGGTTTGTGCCACCTGGGCAGAGCAGCGTCATGAACTCGTCGCAATCATCGGTGCCGACCTGACGAGAAGGAAATTTCGAGATAAAATCTATACCAATATGTCTGACCAGCATGTTATAGTAATGATTGCACAGATGGCGTAGTGGTTAAGATAGCGACCTACAGCGCCAGTGTCGGGGGTTCGAATCCCACGCGGGACAACACTTTGTGCGATCCACAAATTGTTGTTCTGTGTCTGGATGTAATTTGTGTCCGTTTATTATATGTTTGTAAAGTCCCCCGCAATACAAGGATTATTTCCTTAGTGCAGGGTGTTGTCTTAAATAAATAAATAAATAAATTCTATTTCCCTGGAGGAGAAGCCTAGTAGAAGCTAAAAATATAGAAAACCCATAGAAATAAAAACACAGACGTGATAAATGGTGTTTAAAGAAAAAAAAAGAAAATTCTTTAGTATGACCCAGTGAACCAAATACCATAATTGAAATTATGAGTGATTTTTTTTTCAGGGAAGATTTCCTTTAGTTTATCTATGATATATGTTATAGATTCCCCGCAAGAGAGATAAACCGTAAATTTATTGTCGTATTTGTTCCGAAGTCGATTCAACCACAACCGCTGATGATAAAAAATACTCAAATATCGGAGTATAGTCAGCTTATGGCGAAATACATAATATATTGCCCTAAAATCTATCAAAAAGAGTAATGGTGTGCACCATTATAGAAAAAGGAGATGGTTTAAATTAAAAGCGACAGCGGATGTAACAATTCAATAACTAAGGGATTACGGGATGAGTAGGGCCGTAACAGTAATCTAAACCGACCTGCCTGGCCAACGTATTGTAGTAAGTAAATTTCGCTTCCATTATGGAAGAGGCTCGAGCCCAGTAGTGGAATGTATATGAGCTGTGATGGGAATAATGATGAGGGTAGTAGCGTTCTACGGAGAAACTCTGTAAACCAACCACTATCGCTAACTTTTGATACTATAACAACCGTTCTGGGCAGACTAACGTAGGAGGCTAATTTCTCTCATACAAAGCAATCCCGTCAGACAGACAGTGGCTCGCATAGAGATCGAGGAGAAGATGATGAAGGGAAAGTATTTAAGATAATTTTGGGGCGGATAACAGTTTCGAGCCATTTACACTTTTATATTGTTTGCCTATAAGGTCATCTGTATCACATTATCATGTCCAAGTTTCACTTTTCTTTTAAGTGGTGACCTTTAGATAATGTTAGGAAATTGTTAATTTCTTAATTTGCAGCATATTTTAATTGATCCATCGGAATCAGAAATAGCTAAGAACCACTTTCAGATACATCTGAATACTTAACACTTTGATCTCCCAGATCTATCAAGCTGTTCGGCTACACTAAGTAGGTAAAAATATTACGTTATACCCACAAATAGATAAATAAAAGTAATAACAAGGATTACAAAAATCGCAAAATTTGTTTTAAATGTCAGGCTTATAAAAACGCTCGAAGTTGCTCAGCGTGTTATGGAAAGATGCTGAATGCGGCATTCTATGCTCACGCTGAGCTATGCTCGGTATTTCTCTATGTGATAAAATGTGTAATACAGAAATTCGTTGAAAATAATGGCCAGACCAGATCGCTGCTAAACATTCAATCGTTGGGGAAGAAAGGTTTTAGAGTGACGACTACGAATCGGACGATGCTGTACAGAACGACCTCCAACTATGAGAAAAGAGAAATTCTTAAAAGTTACAGGGAGCCGATGGAATTGACAAAGAACTGGTCTGAGTGACATTCTCATGAGAAGGCTTAAATCCAAAAGTAGCCGTCTATGGATTGACGGATAAAAAAATCGCTTGTCGCTTATACTCTAAAACAGTATCATAAAAAAAAAGTTAATGGTGTTATCGGTGCTTCGGTAAATCAAAATATATTACAAGTTGTATCGCACTATCGCGGTGCGACCGTCCGACACTAAGGTGGTTAGTTTATTTTTTTATTTCGCACTACAATTATTTGGGTTATATTATATGATACCCGTGTGGTAATGGAGTCAGAATACTATTCAACACCCTCTCTCTTGCCTGTGGGTGTCGTAAAAGACGACTAAAGGATTTTATATGCCAACATGTCTGATTAACGCCGTTTTTTTTTTTGTAATGCCAACGGTGGCTAACGAGCAAGCAGCACATTTGATGGTAAGTAATACTGCTGCACATGAACCTTTGCAATACCAGGGTCACAGCCAGGCCGTTGCCTATCGTGAAGGAAATACTCTTCTTAAACCTCGTTTAAAGAAGGAGATGTCATAGCGCTCGGGAAACACAGCAGCAGGTAGTTCATTCCAGAGCCTGCACGTATGTGGGAGAAATGATCGCTGGAAATGTACAGTTGAAGACCATAACGTTTCCAGGTGAAATGGATGAACCTTGCTACGATGTCGAGTGCTACGTTGGTAGAATGGTGACGGTGGTACCAAGTCGAACAATTTCTCGGAGCACTCCCCGTGAAAGAGGCGGTAGAGTACACAGATTATGTATGTAGTAGGTAGGTCAATTTGTCTCTCATTGTGGCGGAGGCCCAAGCCCAACAGTGGGACTATGATGATGATTGTTATATACGTTTATATTATTACATCAGTGGATACTAAGAGATTTTCGTGTGATGTTAGACTATACCAGGGATGAAGTTACCACCTTATCATCAGTGATACGGGGCCCCCAAGTTACAGAAGCGCCGTATAATCGATGTGTTAATAAAATTCTGAAAATCTTAATATATATAAATTACGTGTCACGTTGTTTGTCCGCGATGGACTCCTAAACTACTTAACCGATTTTAATCAAATTTGCACACCGTGTGCAGTTTGATCCAACTTGAAAGATAGGATAGCTTATATCTTAATTTATAGTCGCAATATTATTTTATTGCAAATTATTTGTATTACCTATATATACCTATTATTTGACATTCACAATTATCTGTTAACTCCAAACGATTTTAACAGATGGCGATAGCTGTTGACTGGATTGAGTAATTAATTAATAGATGGCGCTGCTATGTCAAACCTACAAACGTGTCATATACGATTTTAACTTGCTTTTTTACATAGATGCCATTTGTAAAAAATATGACGACCTCCATGACAGATGTTCTCCTACAATTCCACTTAAATAGTTTAATAAAATGTAATATAACAAAAACATTAGCCATAGCAACGCGTGGTCGGGTCTGCTAGTATCATTATATTTTATGGATTAATCAAATTTTTGATAATAAATACTGGCCCTCCAACACATTTTGATATAGGACCCGACTAAACCACACACCAGTGGTTCATTCTATAAATTTGTTATACGACTTTACTAAATCCATAAGGATTTAGATGCTAGTCACAGAACTAAAGCGGTTTATCTTTTTATTGGAAGATTAAACAATATCTTGGATTCAACAAATGAGTGTGAACGTGAATGAATGTGTTTGAATGTGTTTTCAACTTGGGACTTATGTCTTGTTTCGTATTGTAGGATTAAGTTTAATGAAATCTTTTATTTTATTGTTATGAACCTTTTTTAGATTAATTTTTGTTTCAGATAATTTTTGTTATCATAGTTCGCAATTTATGTTTTGGTCATGCTCACTGAACAGGGTTCTGCTTGCGGTAGCTATGTGGAGCGGGTCACGCCCTTCCCTCCAATGTGGTTGAGGGGAGTGATGACTGTTCTAGTAGTTAATTCGTGATCGGGTGCTGCTTATGGGATCTGGGCCAACCATGTTTTCCTTTCCTTTTATATTTGAACTAAATTAGAAAAAAAAAATAGTTGTATCCTATCTCGAAGAGCATCACGCTGGAGCTAAGATTATATGTTGTAGACGTATAATTTTATTCAAAAGATGGTAAAAAAATGACGGCCTGCTTAGTTTCTTGCCGGAAATTCTCAGCTTGTGGCCGCGTTCCGATTCGGTTGTAGATATTGTATTGCATGCAAACGATGTATACATTTGAGAATATGTAAGTGCCTTCAAGGGGCCTATGCAGAATAAATGATTTGATTTCGAGTTTTCTCTGATATTATCACTTAGTCATCTTTTACGACACCAACGGGCTAGATTAAAGTCTTGTGGTTAATTGTATTTCTATTTCGTCACCACACGGAATGTTTATTTTAGATTATTCCAAAATTTGTTATTTTTGAACCAGTATCTTCATGGATTGATACATTTAATCCCATCACATATTTTCACCATTGCAACTCTTGTAAGCCTGTGGATCCTCCTTAATGATTTCCATATATGACACCGTGGTTTAATCCTTAGGCAGTCCCAGAAACCGAGAAGGGGAGAGGAGAGGGTACTCCTCGCGGGTATTCCGTCAGGCCGACCACTGACGATAAGTCACCCTGCACCGGTGATCGGCCCAACGAAAAAGCCGGGCGGCAGGTGCGCTAATCGTAGCCAACACCAAAAAAAGGCAGTCCCAGGCAATGACTAATTTTCTTGGGACCCGCAACAAATTTAATTAGAAAAGTTATACACGCAGCCCACCCCAAAAAAAAAGCCATAAGAGTATGTGCAGCTACGATAAGTGCGGCCGCACAGTACCAGGGACTTGGGAGAGCTTGGGGCCTATATGTGAGTCTTAAGATTGATTGCTACAGTAGGTATTGCAAAATTGTGTAGTATGACAGGTTAGATATAGCTGCCAATTCCTGCTGGCTGGTTTTAATTCTTTCATACTTCTCAGCTCATGTACTTCTCACTGATGAGTCCACCTCTTCGACTCTTCACAATGGGAGGGAAATTGCCCTAGTGGTCAGACAGGTTGGTATGGGATGTCGTTGGATGCAGTGATACAGGATCGCACTTTGTGGCAAAATATGATAGAGGCCTAGCAGTGAATGGCGATGGGCTGTATGATGATGACGATGAAAGTAATTTTCTTTGCGATGGTTTCTAGATATTTTTGGTAAAAATCGATCTTTTCCAAAATGATGCATTTTCCTGTTCATGTCGAAGGTTACTCATTGATAGACTTTGGTCTGGTACCCCAGCTGAATTATTCAGAACCACCGAAGTGTGGCATGCGGTCCTATAAACTACAATATAGACTTTCACCAGTAGACGTCCACCAGTATCCAATCCTTGACTTCGGTAACCCGCCCAGAAGATTGAAATTCTCTGCTGAGGCTCTTATGCTATCGGCGTCTCTGCCAAAGATTGACTAATCCTCGATTTTCATCGGTCAGAAATTGATAGACTTGATTTAATATCCGTGTGGTGACGGACTAAGAATATAATTCAATACACCTTCTCTTGCCCTTTTGGTGTCGTAAAAGACGACTAAGGGTTATATGCATAACATCTATGCAAGGGAAGGAAAACTCGAAACAAAATTCTATTCTAATACTGACCAGTCTGGTATAGTAGGTCAATGTCCCTCCTATTGCGGCGGAGGCTTGAGCCCAAAAGTGTGACGTACCTATACGTGCCGAAATGATATCAATGATGAATAGTTAGCCAGTGAGGATTTCAGAAGAAAACGTGATCACCATCATTCATCATTTCAGCTCATAAACGTCCTACTATTGGGCTCGAGCCTCCTTCGCATTAGGAGGGAAATTGACCTTACTATATCATACTGGCTAGACAGGTTGGTATAGGGTTTTATTTCGAGTTCCTTTAGTCGTCGTTTACGACATCCACGGGCAAGATAGGGAGTGGTGAATTGTATTCTTAATCCGTCACCACACGGAAAGTGGTATTGTGGTATAGTAAGGTCAATTTCCCTCCTATTATGGTGGAGGCTCGAGCCCATCATTGGGACGTATATGAGCCGAAATGATGAAAAGAGATAATTAGCCAGTTAGGATTTCAGAAGGAAACGTGATCACCATCATTCATCATTTCAGCTCATAAAATTGACCTTACTATTCCACGCTGGTCAGACGTGTTGGTATAGGGTTTTATTTCGACTTTTCCTTCTCTTGCATAGATATTATACGCGTATTATATCCCTTAGTCGTCTTTTACGACATCCACGGCCAAGATAGGGAGTGGTGAAAAATAAAACGGGATGCTTCCAATCAATGTAAAAAATTGCTACCATTTTGCCACAATTCCTATAGAATCATTTATCTTTACGACGGCATTGTATTAAAAACTCCATTTCACCCTTCACCATTAACCCCCTCGTCTTTCAAGGAGGATTAATTGTTTCTTTTTATCTTTCCTTTCGTCTCGATGTATTATTTTAAATGACGATTTAATTTAATATTTTAGCTTTATAGGGCTTTACGATTTTTAGGGTTCTGTACCCAAAGGGTAAAAACGGGACCCTATTACTAAGACTTCGCTGTCTGTCCGTCCGTCTGTTTGTCACCAGGCTGTATTTCAAGAACCGCTATAGCTAGACAGTTGAACATACATACATACATATATTCACGCCTTTTTCCCATAGGGGTAGGCAGAGTCCACTGCCCTCCACCTGCTACGATCTTTGACATATTCAGCGTAGCAAAGCGGTTCTCTGTGGGCCACTTTTCGCCCCCGACGGAAACGAGACGTGACGTGTCGCGAACCACATCGCCGCCATTCGTACAGTTTTTTTTTTTTTTTTTTTTAATTTTTGAAACTCATTGCGTTTCCGCGAGAAATACATACACATATAATTAACGGACACAAATTACATCCAGACTCAGAACAACAATTTGTGGATCGCACAAAGTGTTGTCCTGCGTGGGATTCGAACCCCCGACACTGGCGCTGTAGGTCACTAGCATTAACCACTACGCCATCTGTGCAGACAGTTGAAATTTTCACAAATTATGTACATATTTCTGTTGCCGCTATAACAACAAATACTAAAAATAAAATAAATATTTAATGGGGGCTCCCATAGAAAAACGCAATTTTTACCTTTTTTTTTTTATGAATGGTACGGAACCCTTCGTGCGCAACTCCGACTCGCACTTAGCCGGTTTTTTGAAGTCAATGTGCTTTGTCAGTTATTAAAAATTTTGCATAAATGGGATAAGACGGATACTTAATACGAATATAGTATACTGATGATAATTCGCTCCGTGTGGTGACGGAGTAATAATACAATTGTACCCTTCCTATCTTGATCGTGGGTGTCGTAAAAGACGACTAAGGTATACGATATACGTATAAAATCTATGCAAGAGATAGAAAATTCGAAATAAAAGCCTGTATCAACCGGTCTGACCAGCATGGTATAATATTCCCACCTTTTTTTTGGGGGGTGGGTTACGGTCGGCGCACTCCTCACTCCACTCCGCCCGGGGCGACAGAGGGACGTAAGCACGCACACCCGTAACCCACCCATATAGCACGTCGTCTTCGTCGTTGGGCCGATCACCGGCGCAGAATTCCTTGACTTCAGTGGTCGACCCGACGGAATACCCCTAGGGAGTACCCTCTCCTGTCGACGTCCCCTACCGGGATAATATTCCCACCTAGTGATGCAGAGGATATAGCCCAGTAGTGGGATGTTTATTTTTTTTATAGATATATAATAGAAGTATGAAATGAACAGTATTTTCATTAAAAGTATTATAAGTAACTTAAAATGGCAGCCATTGCCTTTTATGAGATAAATATTTTACGCACTTGAAACTTTCAGAATACCAATTTAAAAGTTTAAGAATAAATGGTATCCATTTGTTTTTGAAAGCAATCAGTTTTTATAAATCATAAAACTGATATCCCGCCAATAAATAATATGTTTTAAAGTTGATATTGGTTCAAAGCTCGGACGATATCGGACGTTTGTTTTACGAACGGACGTTGCGAAGTTTCCGTTTGGAATGACATCAGCGGAATAACAAGAACGTTGAAACAAAACTATAGATCAAAATGTAATTTCTTACATTTGGATTTAAGTGTTGATTTAAAACTAAAATTATCCGTGTGATGACGGAGTAAGAATATATTTGGTCACGGCCTATATTGCATGTTGGTGTCGTAAAGGACGATTAAGGGATATCTATATATAAATACGTGAAGCGAAAACTTTGTACCTCTTTTTACGAAAATTACGTGGATGGACATGTATGAAATTTGGCACGGTTGAAGTATATAATGAGGAGAAGCGCATAAAACTAAAATTTCATACAATAATGGATTAGAAATACATTAAATTCATTAAATTCATTAAAAAAGGCATTACGCACACTACAACGAAGTCGCTACACACACGCACGTTTGTGTGAGTGTGTTGCGGAGCAACGCTTATACACTTTTGTCACAGTATAGTCATCTATCCAGTAATGTATCTCGGCCGTAACCTTGAATTAAATGCCTAAACGTAAACATGTGATAGGGCTGCCCGCCTCCAGCATTTTAATTACATTTGCCTACTTTGTGTTTCCATTTAGTTTTGTATATACTTTTCTTATATAAACAAATAAAATACTTTGTGAATTGAATAGGAAGTGTTCAATAAGAATGTGTGTTGATTTTTGATTGGTAGTTTTAATTAAAAAAAACATGTTTATGTTTAAATAACAAATCGGTCTATAAATTTAAATTATCTAGTGACAGACAGACGGTCAAATTATTTTTTTCTAGTACTATTCATACACATAGTACAATAAACATATATTATTACTAATAAAATACCACGTCTTTACTTTGAATTATATAAACTAACAAAACAAAACACATTATGAGTTTTAACACAAGCGTACCGTAACATGATTCATGAACTGCCTATAACTACATATTTCACTCGTGTCGATCACTTTATTCACTTTATTTATTAATCCAGACAACTTTTTTTCGGGAGATAAAAGGAAATTAAAACGACACATATTATGTACCTACCTACTAATAAGTAAAATTATTTTATAATCTTACCTTTCAAAGTTTCCAGGTAATTTAAAAAAAGTTATCTCTGGATTCGTTATTGAGGAATTCATGCAACCAAAAACAGCACAATATACCCTACTTGTCATATTAAATATGTGTATAATTATGTATTTTAGTGAAAAATTCGCGCAGTTATTGTTAAAAGACAACACACCGTTCGTTCGTCACTGCAGCACAGTCGCGACTGTCTACATGCCGAGCGCATGCCGAGATCGAGGCGCGTAGGTATAACTCGTGTTTCGTCCGTTTGTATGAAGTTGGATTACTGGTAGATTATATTACCGTGCTTTTGTTTACGGTTAAAATCTCTGGTCGAACTGAATGTCAAACAATCATAATTATGATGACAATGTCTAATAGAGATTTGTGCTTATACATTAGTTATTAGTGAAATACAGCTTACTCAATTTACAATTATTTCATAAATAAAATTAAAAGAAAATTGTGTAGCAGAAAAATTAATTAGAATAAATTATGGCCGAATTTCGACCACACGGCGACCGCTAGTACATATAAATTCGTAATATTTGGTTGAGCTTTGCCCGGTATAATTTTTTTTTGTAAATTTTTTTTTTGACGAACACCTATCATGTCATCATCATCATCGCAGCCCACATACGTTCCACTGTTGGGCTCGGCCTTACTCCGCAATGGGAGGGAATTTGACCTACTATACCATGCTGGTCAGACATGTTGGTATAGGGTTTAATTTTGAGTTTTCTTTCTCTTGCACAGTTGTTATGTGCATATTTTATCCCATAGTCGTCTTATACGACATCCACGGGCAAGATAGGGAGTGGTGCATTGTATTCTTACTCCATCACCACACGGAAAGGTGTTATTCAAACCGTCTTATTATTTCTTAGCCGTATTGTATAATGCTCAGAGGCAAGACAGGGATTAGTGAATTGTATTCTTATTCCTAGACCTCGCTAGGAGAATACCATTCAGAAATGTTTGACCAGCGTGGTGTAGTAGGTCAACTTCTATATTATTATGAAGAAGGATTAAGTAGGAGTCGAACGTATACGAATTAAAATGATGATACCTCACCCGATTTTTACGTCGACTCGAAAGTAAGATATGGCGACATAGTATTTGGAAGGAACTCGCGAGGCAAAGATCTCCTAAAAATATCACAAAAATGTGTAATACTAAAATGAAAACTCGCCGTTGTGAGTCAGTGTGACTAATTTTTACGACGGCGACTCGAAAGTAAGATATTGCGACATAGTTTTTGGAAGGAACACCCTTGTGTTCTTTCCAAAAACTTGACAAAGGTCTCCTAAAAAAATAAAAAATCTGAAATACTAAAATGAAAACTCGTTGCTGTGAGTCTACTGCTGTGAGCCACTTATCGATCAAAATGCAAACCGCATAAGGCGCCCTCGGCGAGCAATATGGTTTAGAATCCTATATCCTTTAGCTGCTATCCGGGGCAACGCTTGCGGTTGCAAATACAAAACGGTAGTTACTAGTGATGTGGTTTTTATGCAGCTTCAAATACCGAGATATTGTTTAGATTGTAAAGAAAAATACGACAAAAAGCTTATCTTAGTTTCTTGCCTTCGTTTTAAGAGAAACTTTAAAAGCAACGATAGCAAGGGGAGAGTTAAAGACAGTTATCTGATAGATTTTTTTTCTAACAAGTGATAATCTATGTGGCGACGGAGTAGGAATACAATTCCCTACCCCCTCTCTTACCCGTGGGTGTCGCAAAAGACTTCTATGGGATATAAGATGGCCACGGATAACAAGGAATTCGGCACCGGTGGCCCAGTGACGAAGGTGAGGGAATACGGTGTGTTATGGGGTCGCGCGTCGCCCTTTCGTCGCCCCGGCCGGAATGAACAGTCTGCTGACCATAGCCCACCAAAAAAAGTGATATAATATAATATATACGTATTATGTTAGAGAAAAGTCGAAATAAAAACCCTGTACCAACCCTCTGACCAGCGTAGTGCAGTAGGTCTATTTTCCTTCTTATTATAGCAGAGGTTCGGAAGTATTAGAGCTGAAATCTTAGAATAATAACGTATAGAAGGTAAGTTAGCGCACAAAAAGTGGAGCATTTCAATTGGAGCCTAATGGAGCTTACGCCGGAACCGTTCCGTAATGTAGAAGGTCACTGTAGTGCACGTACGTACGCAATTCTTAAAAAATAAATAGGTAATTATGACGGTTTGTGCATTCAAATGGTGTCATAACACATTTAAAACTTAAAAAGGTTTTTAACATTACTTTTAAATTCGATTTCATAATTTGTATAGTGGTGTGCGTGTGTACGTGTAGTATTTTTAGATTCATGTTTCGAACGTTAGAAGTACCGACACTATCCTTCTATACGTTATTATTCTAAGGCTGAAATAATGATAATCAGTCATTTCACATGCGTCATTACCTATTGGTAAGTGGTCAGTGTCCGTTATGGAATATAGAAAGAAATAATGACTCGCTGGATATAAAATGAAACTACGTTATTCCCATGCCCGTGGGAATGTGAGAGTAAAATATAGTCGATATTACATAGACTATATTTTACTGATAATATTTTGCTGATAAATTAGCTTTATAATGGTGAAATAATTTTTAAAATCGTTTTAGCATTTAAGGCGTAAACCGTAACAAACAAAACAAACTCACATTCATAATATTAGTTAGGATTTGTATTTATTTATTTATACATGTGTATATATCGTCTTATAGAAACATCAAGAGTTATTATAATAAATTCTTCTAATCTATACCAATAAATAAAATTGGAGTGTCTGTTTGTAATGTCAAAATAATAGGCTTTTTTCATGCTCACACGGTTATTTGCACGACACCTATGCCTAAAATACAAATTAAAACATTTTTGTCTGTCTGTCTGTTTGTTCCGGATAATCTTAAAAACGGCTGGACTGATTTCAAAAATTCTTTCACCAATGAAAAGCTATAATATCAGGGCGTGAACTAGGCTATATTTTATCTCGGTATTCCTACGAGAACGGGAACTACGCGGTTAAAACGACTAAAACCGAACCGAAGCGAGGGCGGGTTGCTAGTACTAATAAGCAATCGCAAAATAATAAAATAATAAAAAAAATAAAAAATAATAAATTAAAAATAAAAGAAATAAAGAATAAAATAAAAAAATAATAAAATAATAAATAGCTAATCTTCCAATAATATAATAATACAATTTTTGTGTGATGACGTAGTAAAAATATAATTCACCACCCCCTTTCTTGCTCGTGGGTGTCGTAAAAGACGACTAAGAGATTATAATATGCACACAACATATATGCAAGAGAAGAAACACTAGATATAAACTAAACAAACTTGATTCTCGATAATTTAAAACGCGCACGCATTATAAAAATTATTCAAGTAGATAATTTGTGTAATACCCAAGATAATTCTGCGAAGGTGAAATAAAAAAAAGTATAACAAGTCCTTAATATTTCAACGTTTAACGGGTCATCAATCGTCTTTATGAGCCTCACTTTACAATCATTATAATAGTGACCATATTTTACGTATTCATAAGATTTTTGAAGATATTCTTCTTTTCAAATAAGTCCAGTGTAGGGCTTCCAATCCTGCAGCCTGAATTCAATCCTGGTATTTGCGGGATTACGAATTTTCAATCCTACGGGATCTGGGTATTTGCGGGATCCCGCATATCGAAAATATTCACGTTTATATAATGCAGATAAACAATGAATTAATCAACTCCACATTTATTTACGTACATATTACTATGATAGTATTATTCCGACGTCCTCCGCGAGGGGGGGACGTCGGTCGATGGGAGGGTACCCTAAGTAGGGATATTCCGTCGGGCCGACCACTGATGACAAGTTAACCCTGCTCCGGTGGTCGGCCCAACGACGAAGGCGACGTGGTTTTCGGGTGGGTTGCGGGAGTTGCGTGCTTAAGCCCCTCTGTCGCCCCGGACGGAGTGATGCGGAGGCGCGCCGACCGCGGCCCACCCACAAAAAAAAAATGATAGTATTATTAATATGAGATCAATGAAATTACTTCGTTTATTTATCACAAAAACCCAATGAATTATCAACTAACTCCATATTTATTTAAGTATTACTATTAGTATGAGAACAATCAAATTACTCTGTTTTTTCTTCACAAAAAGAAAACAGCAACAAATACTGAATAAAAAACTAATCAAAACAAAACAAATCCTCAAAAAATACATTAAGAAAATTAAAAAATCAAACAAAAAAAAACATTTAAAACTGTAAATTTATATAGAACTAGCAATCCGCCCTCGCTTCGCTTTGGTTATAGGTTATAGTCGTTTTACCCGCGTAGTTCCCGTTCCCGTGGGAATACCGGGATAAAATATAGCCTAGTTTACGCCCTGATATTATAGCTTTCCATTAGTGAAAGAATTTTTGAAATCGGTCCAGCCGTTTTGAAGATTACCCGGAACAAACAGACAGACAGACAGACAAAAATTTTTTAATTGCTATTTTAGGCATAGGTGTCGTGCAAATAACCGTGTGAGCATGAAAAAAGTCTATTATTTTGACATTACAAACAGACACTCCAATTTTATTTATTGGTATAGATATACATATTACTGTTTGAGTTTGAGAGTTTATTAAGTTTGAGGTTGCATGCATGCTTTTTTCAATCCCGCAAATCGGGATTGGAAAATGGCGCGGGATCCCGCAATACCGAGATATGGTATTGCGGGATTGGAAGCTAGTCTTAGTCCTAGTCCAGAGCAGTGACTATAAATATCAGCAAATAGAGTAAAATTCGTTAACAATGGGACAACATATCCAGACTTTTGCTTAGTCACCGTTGTCATAACAACTATAGAGATAACAAAAATATTGGATGATGTATAGTTCTTTTGGCGCGTTAGGGAAAAATGATGAAATAATTTTTTTACGATTTGCGCTCACACCGTCACGATATACCGACACCCTGAAGTTAACTAGTGAACATTTTTACGATCCGCACGCATACTGTCACAAATGTCAACTAGATGATGCGTTATAATAAAACTTTTAATGTATTAAATACTACTAATATAAATAATATAAAGGGCGCTACACACCTTGCAGTTTTAACCATGCAGTTTAACTGTACAAGCCGAACTGTATTTTTTTTTTTTTTTTTGTTTTTTTTTTTGGGGTGGGCTGCGGTCGGCGCGCCTCCGCACCACTCCGTCCGGGGCGACAGAGGGGCTTAAGCACGCAACTAACGCAACCCACCCGAACACCACGTCACCTTCGTCGTTGGGCCGACCACTGGAGCAGGGTTACTTGTCATCAGTGGTCGGCCCGACGGAATACCCCCTACCTGGGGTACCCTCCCATCGACAGACGTTCAGTTTTTATCATTACGAGTTCCGTAGACGACGCTTTAGCGATTGTAGGTCTAATGTGTGCGATAGAAAGTAGACGAAAACAGAAAAACGTGAATTATGGTGTAAACACTGGCTTCTGTTAAACAAACTTATTCATATACATCCTTGATTGAACTGAGAATTACTCCAAAAGATTACAATAATTATTTGAGAATGAATGAGGATACTTATTTGCATGTGCTGTCTTTAGGAATACCATAAAAAAATATGTTTAATAAATTTAATACCAAAAACACGTTTTCACTTCACACTGGCATCGACAAAACTGACGAAACTGAGCAGTTTTTAACTACATACCCTCAGTTTTAACTGTACAGTTCTATCTGTACAGATTTATTTATTCATATTTTGATTAGATCTCAGTTAAACTGTACAGTTCAACCGTTTGTTTTACACACCTAATGATTTATCTGATTGCACAGTTTAAACTGAAGGTCTGTAGCGTCGTTTTTCTACAAACGTAGAATAACGCGAAGAATACATTTTTTAGAAAGACTATCTTGTTACGTCTAAGATGTATAACATCTTACATTCCTTTACGTTCTTTCGTAAATAAGACACACATATTTTTTTTTTATTATTTCATTTCCATTTATTTAAAAAGCCATCGACGTTTAATGGTTTTTGAAGTGAAAACTTCTATAGGCAGGTTTGTATGGGGTGTAAGTTCATGTAAGTCGTCATCGACATGGTCACGTGACGTGTTAACGATAACACTATATCTATAGCTATGTTAATGACCATTGTATCTCTACCGATATATGTCAAAACTAGATAAATGTAAAAAGTTTTAATTTGCAAATTTTAGTTTAAGTTAACCTTATTACAACTAATTTAAATATCCTAGCTATGGACATGTGATAAGGAGGGATGAAAGTGTGATTTGTGGATGAACGTAAGAATCGTGGAAGGCCCAAAAAGAGTTGAATAGATTGTGTGAATAAGGATATGCATATGAAAGTAGTGAGTGCAAATATGACGGTTGATAGGAAGTTATGGAAGGTAAAAATATGTTGCGCGACCTCACTTAGCGTGAGATGAGGGCAGGCAAATGATCGATCGTCATACTGGACAGTTCTTTATGCGATCAACATATTTCCAGCATTACAACTCCTGCAAGTCAGTAAACACAATGGTAGTAGGTGACACCAATCTTTGATCCTCAGGCAGTCGCGGGAAATGATTTTAATTGTCTTGGAACCCGCAAAAAATTTAATAAAAAAAGTTATGCAGGAGAAGTTTGAAAGATTGAATCCACTTCCCTCCTATGAAATGGGGTAGTCATGAAGCAAAATTGACTAGTTAGCCAATAAATAAGAGGATTTACAGCTACAATAGGCGCAGCCGCACAGCACCATGAATAAGGTAGAGCTTATCGGGGCCTATATACGAGCCATAAGAAATAAAATAAATTATAGCATTAGTGAATTGTGTTTGTAAAGTCTTCCTCAACATAAGGATTCATTCCACATCGCAGCGTCGTTTAAAAAAATGGGTTATCTATAAAGTCGATAATTTTACGCGATAGAGTCGTAAAAAAACATTAAGGAAAAATGGCTTACTTCTATGAATTGAATTATTATCACTTAAGGATCATCATCTTATATCTTTAAACGAGCAATTCTTGGATATATATACCTATATATGTATATATATATTCAGGATCTCGGCAACGGCTCCAACGATTTTCATGAAATTTCGCATATTAGATGTTTCGGGCCCAAAAAATCGATCTAGCTAGACTTTATTTATAGAAAATGTTGTTTTGTCGGTGTTTTTAGCTAGTCAATACAGTGACATAAAATGTCAATAGAATGAGAATTCAAATTTCGTCGTCGCCGTCAAGAGTGACAACAGCTCAGTTGGGAAGTTGTCTAGTCGCATTCAAACAGCGTGAGATCGAATCTCGGTGTTATTATTATTCTCTTTTTGTAATTTTTAATATTTTTTTCATTATTTCATCATTTTTATTAATATGAATCTAAATAAGTTTGACAAAAATACAAAAAAAAACGTGTGGCACTCGGGGATTGCCGCGGTAAAGCTATTGCATAGCATTTTTTATCAACTTATGCAATTATAATTATTTATTTTTTTATTTATGCAGTATTTTTTTTTTCTTTGATATCAATTCAAGTTACACTTTTTGAGCGTGGTGACCGATAAGAAAACAAATGTACTCGTACTATATGTATAACAATAAAGGCGGTTTGGATTACCACTGTCGTCCGCTGAAGATCGTTGGGACCGTTAGACGCGCGAAAACACTTTTTGACGTAAGTTACGCAAAGTGGTGACACGTGTGCGCACCGAGACGGACGAACGCAGAATTTCGACGACCGTCACACCGAACGCTCGGCTGAGCTATATGGTAGGCGGGTGTTAGGTTTTATTTTCGTTACGGAATTTCTTGATTCGGTCGCCGCGCTCAAAGCCCGCGATAAAAGCTATGCAATAGCTTAAAAAAAATATATCGAGCAAGGCTCAGTCAACCAGATATTTTTATATAATACAAAGAAGGAATTAATTCGATATTACATTTTTTTTCGATGAATTAAACATTTAGGTGCACTCGTTAATTCAATTTTTTTCTTTAATTAGACATAGATGCGTCACAAGCTGAACGCTTAGGACGATTGTGCTTCTCTATCGTTTCCACCGTGCTCTCGCTTGCACGCTCGGCTCAGGCGGCACGTGACAATGAGTCATGCTTTTCCGTGCGTGCGGCGTTCATCGATTTATAAGACGTTATTACGTTATATAATTAATAAAACGGATAAATCCAATGTAATTCGTAACACATAGTCACATTACACATTTTTTTTATTTGCATTCTTGTTCTAAGTAGCCATCATGTAAAATGTTATTGATTTAAATTATACATTGTGTTTGATACTCCGCTTCGAGTAATATAGTGGCTTTTATATGTTAAATAGCGAACGAACATCGTTGCTTAGCAGCCATTAATACGAAATTATAGTGGGGTAAAGTAAGCGCGTGCGAAGCTCGCCATTATGAAATGGAAATTTCGCCGTGAACGTGAAAGCGTTATGTGGTATTATTACTGAGAACCATGAGCGGCAATACTACTCACCATCAGGTGTGCTGCTTGCTCATTTGACACCATAAGCAATAATAAAAAATCTCAGAGTCAAATAATGACTATTAATAGAGTAATGGTTACGTTATTAAAAAGTACAACAATGAGTTTTTTAAAGAACTATCATCATCATCTCAGCCTACGTAAGTCCCACTGTTGGACTCGAACCTCTACCACAATAGAAGAATAATTGACCTATTATGTCATACTGGACTGACGTGTCGGTTATCGGGTTTAATGTCGAATTTTCCTTCTATCGCAAAAACTCCTTAGTCGTGTTTTACAATATTCACAAGCAAGATAGAAAGTGGTGAATTGTATTTTTACTTCGTATTACAGTACCGAAATAATCCTTTTTTTTGTGTTGGGTTACGGTCGGCGCACTCCTCGCTCCACTCCGTCCGGGGCGACAGAGGGGCGTAAGTACGCTCACCCGTAACCCACCCGCGACACGTCGTTGGGCCGACCACCAGAGCAGGGTGACTTGTCGTCAGTGGTCGGCCCGACGGAATACCCCTTGAGGAGTATCCTCTCCTCGACCGACGTCCTTCCCTCGGGGAAGACGTCAGTACTGAAATAATCCTTGCGGGGGACTTTACAAACATGATTAACGGACACAAATTATAACCAGACTCAGAACAACAATTTGCGAATGGCACAAATTGTTGTTCTGGGTGGGAATCGAAACCACGACGCTCTCACTATAGGTCGTGGATTTCTCAACCACTAAACTATATGTGCAGAAATTTAATTTATCATAGTAAAATACTGAAATATCGAATTTAATATAAGACCACTACATGACATTTTTAGGTAACCACTAAACGCTCACTTTTACCGCCTACGCACCATTACTGTCAAATATATTTGCCATGCTAGCTGCGCCATCAGCTTCGCTTGCAGGGATTGAGTAGATAGGTACGTGTTATTATTTAGTTAAACTTTTATTACATCGCCTCAAACATTTTCGTCTATCTATTGCATGTCGCGTGACGGTCGGCCGCGGAGTAGGGGTAAAGTGAATGACGCTCGACAGAGCAGCCGAGGCCAATATGGCGGGGTTTGCATCAGCTGACTCATTTGTGCTAGTGCTTAATGCTATTTGTTTGTTTTCATCAGTGTTTAATGTAAATGTTGCTATTTTTTTGCTTTTCATCAACAACGAATGATGCGATTTTAATACCCTAAATCGAAAATTTTTCAAAAATTTTTAGTTAAATGTCTACAATGCGAAAATGTTTCACTTTTACCGTGGTTTCACAAAACCACACAATCATATATTTTTTTAGTATTTGTTTTTCATGTGGTAACGTAGAATAATACTTAACGCTACCATTCTTAATCGTAGGTGTTGTAAATTAAAGGATTTTTTTTTTTTGGATGTGGTTTACTTACGGTCGGCGTACTCCTCGCACTACTTCGTCTGGGGCGATTGAGGGGCGTAAGCACGCACATCCGTAACCCACCCGTATAGCACGTCGCCTTCGTTAGGTCGACCACCGACGCAGAGTTCCTTTACTTCAGTGGTCGACCCGACGGAATACCCCGAGGGAGTACCCTCTCCTGTCGACGTCCCCTACTGGGAAGCCGATCGCCGTCGCGAGCCTCTGCTAGGGCGGCACCAGGCGCAAGTACTCGCGCCTACGCCGCCTCAGTCGCCGGCAGAAGACCGTGCCCGCGTGGAGTATTGTAAATTAATGGATAAAAAATGCAGATAACAACGGGAAAGAAAAGTCGAAATAAAATACTATTACCAATACACCTGCCAACTTGGTAGACCCTTTTCTAGTGAAGGAGGCTCGAGCCCAATAGTCTCTTTTTTATGGGTGGGCTATGGTAAGCGCACAAGCGGTCCCTCCCGTCTGAGGCTACGAAAGGGCGGCGCGCGGGCCCATAACTCGCTCGTACCCACGTCGCCTTCGTCGTTGGGCTGACCACCAGTGCCGAGTTGCTTGTCCTCAGTGGTCGACCCGACAGAATACCCTGTCAACGTCCCTGTCCCGGGACGTCGGTCGCCGTCGCGCGGTCAGCCTCTCTGCGGGTGCCGGACTAAAAGTCCCCGGTCCGGTCATCCGAGACTATAGGATATTATTACGAGTTTTCCTTCTCTTGTATAGATGATATAAGCGTTTTATACCCGTTTGTAATCTTTTACAACATCCACGGACAAGATAGGGGGTGGTGAATTGCATTCTTACTCCGTCACCACACGGAAATAAACAATATATATATATTACTAGTTGACCCAACAGACGTTGTTCTGTTCAAATAAGCGTCACCTACCGGTTCCAATTATGAATCTAAGCCATCCTCGAATCCCCTTGAACACATACAAAAATTTTCGTCAATATCGGTCCAGCCGTTTAGGAGGAGTTCAGTGACATACACAGGTACACAAGAAATTTATATATAAAGATAATCATTCAAGCTTTTAGTCCACTTTGAATTATAAATAAACAATTTCAACTGCAGCAATTATTGGTATGAATTAGACCGGATGTTAGCAAATACAGAACCGAATTATCTGTATACTGTTTGGGTGAAACATCTGTTTTGGTACAGGCATGCGATGAGACAATGGGCGAATGGCGAAGTAGCTTAAATATTTACCATGCAGTTGCGGTACCGATTTCAATGCAGGCCTTTATAGAGAAATTAGCAATCTGCCCTCGCTTCGTTTCGGTTTCATTGTCTTTACTCGCATAGTTCCCGTTCCCGTGAGAAGACCGGGATAATATTTGAAAATTTATAGATGTTTACAATTTCGAAGGGCATCACACTGGAGCTAATACCATATGTTGTACGAAGTATACAATTATATATATATATATATATATATATATATATATATTTAAAATATTAAAAGAAAAAAATTTCAGCTGCAGAGTTTCTTGCCGGATCTTCTCAGCTTGTGGCCGCGTTCTGATCCGGTGGTAGATTATTGTATTGTGTTCAAACGATGTGTAAATTTGACAATATGTAAGTGCCCTTGATTTACAATTCACCACCCCCTATCTTGTCCGTGGGTATCGTGGAAGATTACAAAGAGATATAATATATAGAGGTGTTCTATGTACGACAAGGAAAACTCGAAATAAAACCCTATGCCAATCCTCTTTAGGAATGTAATTGTTAACTTGACGACATCAGATTGAGAGCGCCCCCTGACTGACATTAAGCCTCCTTTGGAATGTAATTGTAGTCCTGACGGCATACCTGCGCCTGATACCGCCCTAGCCGAGGCGGTGGGTGACTGCACCGGGGAATAGTCCGTCACCCGCAGCGAGGCTGACCGCGTGAGAGCGACCGACGTCTCAGAAACGGCGTTTGGGAAGGAGGATAGCCAAAAGGGTATCCCGCCGTGCTGGCTACAGACGACGAGGAACCAGGTACCGTTGGTTGGCCCAATGGCGAAAGTGAGTGAATACGGTGGGTTATGGCTCTACCCTTTCGTCACTCCGAATGGAACGGAACCAGATAGAGTTGGCTCAAGTCCAGTGGCGTAACTACAGGGCGGCAAGTCGGCAAAATGCCACGGGCTCCCAGCCAGAAGGGGCCCCCGGTAAGAGGAGAATCCCAACTCCCAACATAAATACTATTATTGTTGGTTCAGCTTCCTTATATCTCTGGGGAGCCCGATGAATTTGCCAGCCTCAAATGGTATAGTTACGCCACTGCTCAAGTCCTTAAAACTCTTCGTCGTTTACGACACCCACAAGCCATGTAAAGGTTGGTAGTATCCGTTAACCATACAGCTTAACATTACACCATAACATTCCTAATATAGATATTTAAAAAAATGCCATTTAAATTTTTCAGGAACTTTCAATCACTGACTCTAAAATTGGACAAAGTTTGAAAGTTCGTCGTCCATTAACTATCGGAATTTAGATAACCAAAGTTTATTTTAAAAGCGGTTTTTGTTCGCCATCAAAATAAACGAGGGCTATAGTTAAAGATGAAAATATCGTTCACTCGGACAGCATAAAATATTAAAAAAAAATCATTTTAGATCGTTTACGCCTCATTTCATTTAATTCTTCGCCATCCACTGTTGAACTTGGGCTTCCCTCATGCTTCGCCATTAGGTACGGTTCTGTGCCATTTGCATCCAAAGATGCTCAGCAACATTCACCAGTTTATCGGTTAATCTAATAGGCGGGCGTTCGACACTGCCTTGTCCGATGGTATTACTCAATTGCGACTAAAGGATATGATATGCAGATAACAGGATAACAGACGGAACACTCGAAATAAAACCCTATATCAGCCTGTCCGATCAGTGTGGAGAAGGTACACCTTAGTAGATACCCTTATATCGTGGAGGAGGCTCGAGCTAGTGGAATCATCATTGCAGCCCACATACGTCCTGCTGCTGGGCTCGGGCCTCCCCCACAATGGGAGGGAATTTAACCTACTATACCATGCTGGTCAGACATGTTGGTATAGAGTTTCATTTCGGGTTTTCCTTCTCTTACACAGATCTTATGGGCATATTATATCCCTTAGTCATCTTTTACGACATCCACGGGCAAGATAGGGAGTGGTGAATTGTATTCTTACTCCATCACCACACGGAATTTAGATAACCAAAGTTTATTAAAAGCGATTTTAGTTCGCCATCAAAATAGACGAGGGTTATAGTTAAAGATGAAATATCTTTCGCCCGGGTACCACAAAAATAATAAAAGAAAATAATTAATATTATGAATATATACGCCCCATTTTATCATCATTAAGGCCTTGGGCATCCAATGTTGGGCGTGGGCTTCCTTCATGTTTCGCCATTAGATGCGATTCTATGCCGCTTACATTCAAAGATGGCTAGCAACATTCACCAGTTTGTCGGTCCACCTAATGGGCCGTGATTCTACACTGCGTCGTCTGATGGTGACACTCCATTTCTTGCCTGTGGGTGTAGCAAAAGTCGACTAAACGATGCCGATAACAGGATAACAGACGGCAAACTCGAAATTTAACCCTACCAGCCTGTCCGACCAGTGTAGAATAGGTAGATTTACTGTCCACTGCTGGACGTAGGTCTCTCTCATCTTACGTCACAGAGTGGGGTCTTGTGGCGCCTGCATCTAACGACGCCCAGCAACTTTTACCAGGTCGTCGGTCCACTTAGTGGGAGGGCGTCCTACACTGTGTTGTCCGATACGTGGTCGCTACTCGAGAACCTTTCTTCCCCAGCGGTTGTCGATTCATCGAGTGATGTGGCCTGTCCATCGCCACTTCAGCGTGCTAATTCTTCGTGCTACGTCGGCTACACCCGTTCTTCTGTTAAGATCATTTGGCATACAATATTCGTTTTGACATAATTTTGAATTACGTCAATATTCTCGCAAACCAGTTATTAATGTATCCCGGACTCCATATACCTATCTGCTATTGTAAATTTAACGATAAACACCGTTTATCTTGTTAATATAAACAGATGCAATGTTAATTTGATTCTTACATTGATTGATTGACAGGGGTACGATTTCGGTCAATGATTTTAAGTGCTCCATTCAATTTATAATTGAATTGCAAAATGTATTGCTATTTAAAGAAATGTTTGCGAACACAAGAAAGAATTGATATATTAATACGTGAAGCAAAAACTTTGTACCCTTTTTTACGAAAATCATACGGATGGAAAGTCTGAATTTTGCTACAGTTGAAGAATATATGGAGAGTGAACAAAATTTGTTATAATAATGCATTAGAAATGCATTAAATTATTAAATAAAAACGTGACGCACATTACTATGCAATGGACACACACATATGCATGCACTCACGTTCGCACGTACGTACACACGTAGTCATGCACACATGCACGCACTCACGTAAGCACGCACGCATGCATGAAAGAAAGAGAAGAAATAAAGAAAAACCATTTATTTTGCTCTCATACATTTCATAAATAACAAAAAACAATTGAAGCATAGTTAATATATGCTGAGAGACAAATTTCTTAAACTTTGTGGCCCGCCATTAAAAAGTTTGCCCACCACTGGTATAGTAGGTCAAATTCCCTTCCATTGTGGAGGAGGCCCGAGCTCAACAGTAGGAAGTATATAAGCTGAAATGATGATGATGATGGTAACATGACTCACTGCTGCGCTCGAGCCTCCTTCATAATGGGAGGGAATTTGACTTACCACTCTGGTCAGATGAGTTGGTATAGGGTTTTATTTCGAGCTTGCCTTCTCTTACATAGATGTTACCTGCATATGAAATCTCTTAGTCGTTTTTTTTACGATAACCACGGGCAAGATAGAGGGTGATCGGGATGAGGCTGACCGCGCGACGGCGACCGACATCCCAGGACGTCGAAATGTGAGGGTACCCGAAAGGGTATTCCATTGGGCCGACCACTGACGACAAGTCACCCTGCTCCGGTGGATGGCCCAACAACGAGGTGACGTGGGTACGGGTGGGTTATGGGCTCGCGCGCCGTCCTTTCATCACCTCGGACGGGATGGACCGCACGTGCGCCTTCCATAGCCCACCCATAAAAAAAAACATGGTGATGAATTGTATTCTTGCTCTGTTACCACACAGAGTAAGAATACATAAGAAACCCTTCAATTCTATTATAGTAATAGATATTCACCGTAAACAAAAATCGTAGAAATAAATGTCTTTGATATCGAATGCACAAGGCATTTTTATTGGAATACCGATGTTGGATGTATAAAAGAATGCGAGTTATTCGATACAATGCGATACGGACACGGTTTATTGGATTTAGCGGTGTCTAGGTGTCTTTAAGACCGATATATATTTATATTAAGAGCATTGACTTGGGTACAAATGGAGAATATACGAGATTGTTTTTTTATTTTTTTTTTATTTTAAGACAACACCCTGCACTAAGGAAATAATCCTTGTATTGCGAGAGACTTTACAAACGTATAATTAACGGACACAAATTACATCCAGATTCAGAACAACAATTTGTGGATCGCACAAAGTGTTGTCCCGCGTGGGATTCGAACCTCTGACACTGGGCGCTGTAAGTCGCTATCTTAACCACTACGCCATCTGTGCAGTTTTTGTCTATCTGTTATGGAAAGGTTAGGTTTATCGCGCGTATTTTGTATTAGAAACCCGCCCTCGCTTCGCTTCGGTTTGAGATGTCATGTAGTTCCCATGCCCGTGGGAATATCGGGATAAAATATAGCCTATGCTACTCCTAGATATTATTTAGCTTTCCATTGGTGAAAGAATTTTTGCAATCGGTTCGGTGGTGTAAGCGTGAAAGCGTAACAAACAAACATACTTTCGCATTTATAATATTAGTAAGGATTCAGAGCATTGACTTAGGAATAAATGATTACGAGGTTTTTTCGTCCGCGTTTTGACGGAGTAAGAATATAATTCACAATCTTATTTCTTGCCCGTGGATATCGTAAAAGACGGTTAAAGGATATAATATGCATATAACATCTATGCAAGAGAAGGAAAACTCGAAACAACAAACTCTTTTCCAGCGCGTCTAACCAGTGTGGTATAGTTGGTCAATTTCCTTTCCATAGTGTAGGAAGCCAGAGCACTACGAAATAAAACTCTTTACCAACACGTCTGACCAGCGTGGTATAGTAGATCCATTTCCCTCTCATTATGGAGGAAGCTCGAGCCCAAGTGCCCGTAAATGTATACGTCCGTCCGAGAGGCCGACTGCGTGAGGAAAGACCGACGTCCTCCCCGAGGGAGGGACGTCGGTCGATGAGAGTGTACCCCAAATAGGGGGTATGCCGTCGGGCCGACCACTAATGACAAGTAACCCTGCGCCGGTGGTCGGCCCAACGACGAAGGCGACGTGGTGTTCGGGTGGGTTGCGGGTGTGCGTGCTTACGCCTCCCTGTCGCCCCGGAAGGAGTGGTGCGAGGAGTGAGCCGACCGCAGCCCACCCCAAAAAAAAAGTGTATACGTCCGTATATGAGCTGTGATGATTTGCCCAACTGCCAAGGAAGGGTTATGTTTTTCTCGCGTATTTTATATAATCATCATATCAGACCACACAAAACCCACTTCTGGGTTTGGCTCTCCATAACAGGAAGGCAATTGACCTACTATACCGCGCTGGTCCGACATGTTGGCATATTGGAGTAGGATTTTATGCCGAGTTTTCCTTCTCTTAGATAGATCTGTATATTACATCCCTTAGTCATATTTTACGTCATCCATGCGCAAGATAGGGAGTGGTGAATGGTATTGTTAATCCACACGAAAATTATTTATATCGAGATAAACAATTATCATAAAAATATCTACAAATTATTGTTCTGAGTGTAGATGTAATTTGTGTCTGGAACAACATTTGTGGAGGAGGCCCGAGCTCAACAGTAGGAAGTTATTGATTTAAATTATACATTGTGTTTGATACTCCGCTTCGAGTAATATAGTGGCTTTTATATGTTAAATAGCGAACGAACATCGTTGCTTAGCAGCCATTAATACGAAATTATAGTGGGGTAAAGTAAGCGCGTGCGAAGCTCGCCATTATGAAATGGAAATTTCGCCGTGAACGTGAAAGCGTTATGTGGTATTATTACTGAGAACCATGAGCGGCAATACTACTCACCATCAGGTGTGCTGCTTGCTCATTTGACACCATAAGCAATAATAAAAAATCTCAGAGTCAAATAATGACTATTAATAGAGTAATGGTTACGTTATTAAAAAGTACAACAATGAGTTTTTTAAAGAACTATCATCATCATCTCAGCCTACGTAAGTCCCACTGTTGGACTCGAACCTCTACCACAATAGAAGAATAATTGACCTATTATGTCATACTGGACTGACGTGTCGGTTATCGGGTTTAATGTCGAATTTTCCTTCTATCGCAAAAACTCCTTAGTCGTGTTTTACAATATTCACAAGCAAGATAGAAAGTGGTGAATTGTATTTTTACTTCGTATTACAGTACCGAAATAATCCTTTTTTTTGTGTTGGGTTACGGTCGGCGCACTCCTCGCTCCACTCCGTCCGGGGCGACAGAGGGGCGTAAGTACGCTCACCCGTAACCCACCCGCGACACGTCGTTGGGCCGACCACCAGAGCAGGGTGACTTGTCGTCAGTGGTCGGCCCGACGGAATACCCCTTGAGGAGTGTCCTCTCCTCGACCGACGTCCTTCCCTCGGGGAAGACGTCAGTACTGAAATAATCCTTGCGGGGGACTTTACAAACATGATTAACGGACACAAATTATAACCAGACTCAGAACAACAATTTGCGAATGGCACAAATTGTTGTTCTGGGTGGGAATCGAAACCACGACGCTCTCACTATAGGTCGTGGATTTCTCAACCACTAAACTATATGTGCAGAAATTTAATTTATCATAGTAAAATACTGAAATATCGAATTTAATATAAGACCACTACATGACATTTTTAGGTAACCACTAAACGCTCACTTTTACCGCCTACGCACCATTACTGTCAAATATATTTGCCATGCTAGCTGCGCCATCAGCTTCGCTTGCAGGGATTGAGTAGATAGGTACGTGTTATTATTTAGTTAAACTTTTATTACATCGCCTCAAACATTTTCGTCTATCTATTGCATGTCGCGTGACGGTCGGCCGCGGAGTAGGGGTAAAGTGAATGACGCTCGACAGAGCAGCCGAGGCCAATATGGCGGGGTTTGCATCAGCTGACTCATTTGTGCTAGTGCTTAATGCTATTTGTTTGTTTTCATCAGTGTTTAATGTAAATGTTGCTATTTTTTTGCTTTTCATCAACAACGAATGATGCGATTTTAATACCCTAAATCGAAAATTTTTCAAAAATTTTTAGTTAAATGTCTACAATGCGAAAATGTTTCACTTTTACCGTGGTTTCACAAAACCACACAATCATATATTTTTTTAGTATTTGTTTTTCATGTGGTAACGTAGAATAATACTTAACGCTACCATTCTTAATCGTAGGTGTTGTAAATTAAAGGATTTTTTTTTTTTGGATGTGGTTTACTTACGGTCGGCGTACTCCTCGCACTACTTCGTCTGGGGCGATTGAGGGGCGTAAGCACGCACATCCGTAACCCACCCGTATAGCACGTCGCCTTCGTTAGGTCGACCACCGACGCAGAGTTCCTTTACTTCAGTGGTCGACCCGACGGAATACCCCGAGGGAGTACCCTCTCCTGTCGACGTCCCCTACTGGGAAGCCGATCGCCGTCGCGAGCCTCTGCTAGGGCGGCACCAGGCGCAAGTACTCGCGCCTACGCCGCCTCAGTCGCCGGCAGAAGACCGTGCCCGCGTGGAGTATTGTAAATTAATGGATAAAAAATGCAGATAACAACGGGAAAGAAAAGTCGAAATAAAATACTATTACCAATACACCTGCCAACTTGGTAGACCCTTTTCTAGTGAAGGAGGCTCGAGCCCAATAGTCTCTTTTTTATGGGTGGGCTATGGTAAGCGCACAAGCGGTCCCTCCCGTCTGAGGCTACGAAAGGGCGGCGCGCGGGCCCATAACTCGCTCGTACCCACGTCGCCTTCGTCGTTGGGCTGACCACCAGTGCCGAGTTGCTTGTCCTCAGTGGTCGACCCGACAGAATACCCTGTCAACGTCCCTGTCCCGGGACGTCGGTCGCCGTCGCGCGGTCAGCCTCTCTGCGGGTGCCGGACTAAAAGTCCCCGGTCCGGTCATCCGAGACTATAGGATATTATTACGAGTTTTCCTTCTCTTGTATAGATGATATAAGCGTTTTATACCCGTTTGTAATCTTTTACAACATCCACGGACAAGATAGGGGGTGGTGAATTGCATTCTTACTCCGTCACCACACGGAAATAAACAATATATATATATTACTAGTTGACCCAACAGACGTTGTTCTGTTCAAATAAGCGTCACCTACCGGTTCCAATTATGAATCTAAGCCATCCTCGAATCCCCTTGAACACATACAAAAATTTTCGTCAATATCGGTCCAGCCGTTTAGGAGGAGTTCAGTGACATACACAGGTACACAAGAAATTTATATATAAAGATAATCATTCAAGCTTTTAGTCCACTTTGAATTATAAATAAACAATTTCAACTGCAGCAATTATTGGTATGAATTAGACCGGATGTTAGCAAATACAGAACCGAATTATCTGTATACTGTTTGGGTGAAACATCTGTTTTGGTACAGGCATGCGATGAGACAATGGGCGAATGGCGAAGTAGCTTAAATATTTACCATGCAGTTGCGGTACCGATTTCAATGCAGGCCTTTATAGAGAAATTAGCAATCTGCCCTCGCTTCGTTTCGGTTTCATTGTCTTTACTCGCATAGTTCCCGTTCCCGTGAGAAGACCGGGATAATATTTGAAAATTTATAGATGTTTACAATTTCGAAGGGCATCACACTGGAGCTAATACCATATGTTGTACGAAGTATACAATTATATATATATATATATATATATATATATATATATTTAAAATATTAAAAGAAAAAAATTTCAGCTGCAGAGTTTCTTGCCGGATCTTCTCAGCTTGTGGCCGCGTTCTGATCCGGTGGTAGATTATTGTATTGTGTTCAAACGATGTGTAAATTTGACAATATGTAAGTGCCCTTGATTTACAATTCACCACCCCCTATCTTGTCCGTGGGTATCGTGGAAGATTACAAAGAGATATAATATATAGAGGTGTTCTATGTACGACAAGGAAAACTCGAAATAAAACCCTATGCCAATCCTCTTTAGGAATGTAATTGTTAACTTGACGACATCAGATTGAGAGCGCCCCCTGACTGACATTAAGCCTCCTTTGGAATGTAATTGTAGTCCTGACGGCATACCTGCGCCTGATACCGCCCTAGCCGAGGCGGTGGGTGACTGCACCGGGGAATAGTCCGTCACCCGCAGCGAGGCTGACCGCGTGAGAGCGACCGACGTCTCAGAAACGGCGTTTGGGAAGGAGGATAGCCAAAAGGGTATCCCGCCGTGCTGGCTACAGACGACGAGGAACCAGGTACCGTTGGTTGGCCCAATGGCGAAAGTGAGTGAATACGGTGGGTTATGGCTCTACCCTTTCGTCACTCCGAATGGAACGGAACCAGATAGAGTTGGCTCAAGTCCAGTGGCGTAACTACAGGGCGGCAAGTCGGCAAAATGCCACGGGCTCCCAGCCAGAAGGGGCCCCCGGTAAGAGGAGAATCCCAACTCCCAACATAAATACTATTATTGTTGGTTCAGCTTCCTTATATCTCTGGGGAGCCCGATGAATTTGCCAGCCTCAAATGGTATAGTTACGCCACTGCTCAAGTCCTTAAAACTCTTCGTCGTTTACGACACCCACAAGCCATGTAAAGGTTGGTAGTATCCGTTAACCATACAGCTTAACATTACACCATAACATTCCTAATATAGATATTTAAAAAAATGCCATTTAAATTTTTCAGGAACTTTCAATCACTGACTCTAAAATTGGACAAAGTTTGAAAGTTCGTCGTCCATTAACTATCGGAATTTAGATAACCAAAGTTTATTTTAAAAGCGGTTTTTGTTCGCCATCAAAATAAACGAGGGCTATAGTTAAAGATGAAAATATCGTTCACTCGGACAGCATAAAATATTAAAAAAAAATCATTTTAGATCGTTTACGCCTCATTTCATTTAATTCTTCGCCATCCACTGTTGAACTTGGGCTTCCCTCATGCTTCGCCATTAGGTACGGTTCTGTGCCATTTGCATCCAAAGATGCTCAGCAACATTCACCAGTTTATCGGTTAATCTAATAGGCGGGCGTTCGACACTGCCTTGTCCGATGGTATTACTCAATTGCGACTAAAGGATATGATATGCAGATAACAGGATAACAGACGGAACACTCGAAATAAAACCCTATATCAGCCTGTCCGATCAGTGTGGAGAAGGTACACCTTAGTAGATACCCTTATATCGTGGAGGAGGCTCGAGCTAGTGGAATCATCATTGCAGCCCACATACGTCCTGCTGCTGGGCTCGGGCCTCCCCCACAATGGGAGGGAATTTAACCTACTATACCATGCTGGTCAGACATGTTGGTATAGAGTTTCATTTCGGGTTTTCCTTCTCTTACACAGATCTTATGGGCATATTATATCCCTTAGTCATCTTTTACGACATCCACGGGCAAGATAGGGAGTGGTGAATTGTATTCTTACTCCATCACCACACGGAATTTAGATAACCAAAGTTTATTAAAAGCGATTTTAGTTCGCCATCAAAATAGACGAGGGTTATAGTTAAAGATGAAATATCTTTCGCCCGGGTACCACAAAAATAATAAAAGAAAATAATTAATATTATGAATATATACGCCCCATTTTATCATCATTAAGGCCTTGGGCATCCAATGTTGGGCGTGGGCTTCCTTCATGTTTCGCCATTAGATGCGATTCTATGCCGCTTACATTCAAAGATGGCTAGCAACATTCACCAGTTTGTCGGTCCACCTAATGGGCCGTGATTCTACACTGCGTCGTCTGATGGTGACACTCCATTTCTTGCCTGTGGGTGTAGCAAAAGTCGACTAAACGATGCCGATAACAGGATAACAGACGGCAAACTCGAAATTTAACCCTACCAGCCTGTCCGACCAGTGTAGAATAGGTAGATTTACTGTCCACTGCTGGACGTAGGTCTCTCTCATCTTACGTCACAGAGTGGGGTCTTGTGGCGCCTGCATCTAACGACGCCCAGCAACTTTTACCAGGTCGTCGGTCCACTTAGTGGGAGGGCGTCCTACACTGTGTTGTCCGATACGTGGTCGCTACTCGAGAACCTTTCTTCCCCAGCGGTTGTCGATTCATCGAGTGATGTGGCCTGTCCATCGCCACTTCAGCGTGCTAATTCTTCGTGCTACGTCGGCTACACCCGTTCTTCTGTTAAGATCATTTGGCATACAATATTCGTTTTGACATAATTTTGAATTACGTCAATATTCTCGCAAACCAGTTATTAATGTATCCCGGACTCCATATACCTATCTGCTATTGTAAATTTAACGATAAACACCGTTTATCTTGTTAATATAAACAGATGCAATGTTAATTTGATTCTTACATTGATTGATTGACAGGGGTACGATTTCGGTCAATGATTTTAAGTGCTCCATTCAATTTATAATTGAATTGCAAAATGTATTGCTATTTAAAGAAATGTTTGCGAACACAAGAAAGAATTGATATATTAATACGTGAAGCAAAAACTTTGTACCCTTTTTTACGAAAATCATACGGATGGAAAGTCTGAATTTTGCTACAGTTGAAGAATATATGGAGAGTGAACAAAATTTGTTATAATAATGCATTAGAAATGCATTAAATTATTAAATAAAAACGTGACGCACATTACTATGCAATGGACACACACATATGCATGCACTCACGTTCGCACGTACGTACACACGTAGTCATGCACACATGCACGCACTCACGTAAGCACGCACGCATGCATGAAAGAAAGAGAAGAAATAAAGAAAAACCATTTATTTTGCTCTCATACATTTCATAAATAACAAAAAACAATTGAAGCATAGTTAATATATGCTGAGAGACAAATTTCTTAAACTTTGTGGCCCGCCATTAAAAAGTTTGCCCACCACTGGTATAGTAGGTCAAATTCCCTTCCATTGTGGAGGAGGCCCGAGCTCAACAGTAGGAAGTATATAAGCTGAAATGATGATGATGATGGTAACATGACTCACTGCTGCGCTCGAGCCTCCTTCATAATGGGAGGGAATTTGACTTACCACTCTGGTCAGATGAGTTGGTATAGGGTTTTATTTCGAGCTTGCCTTCTCTTACATAGATGTTACCTGCATATGAAATCTCTTAGTCGTTTTTTTTACGATAACCACGGGCAAGATAGAGGGTGATCGGGATGAGGCTGACCGCGCGACGGCGACCGACATCCCAGGACGTCGAAATGTGAGGGTACCCGAAAGGGTATTCCATTGGGCCGACCACTGACGACAAGTCACCCTGCTCCGGTGGATGGCCCAACAACGAGGTGACGTGGGTACGGGTGGGTTATGGGCTCGCGCGCCGTCCTTTCATCACCTCGGACGGGATGGACCGCACGTGCGCCTTCCATAGCCCACCCATAAAAAAAAACATGGTGATGAATTGTATTCTTGCTCTGTTACCACACAGAGTAAGAATACATAAGAAACCCTTCAATTCTATTATAGTAATAGATATTCACCGTAAACAAAAATCGTAGAAATAAATGTCTTTGATATCGGATGCACAAGGCATTTTTATTGGAATACCGATGTTGGATGTATAAAAGAATGCGAGTTATTCGATACAATGCGATACGGACACGGTTTATTGGATTTAGCGGTGTCTAGGTGTCTTTAAGACCGATATATATTTATATTAAGAGCATTGACTTGGGTACAAATGGAGAATATACGAGATTGTTTTTTTTTTTTTTTTATTTTAAGACAACACCCTGCACTAAGGAAATAATCCTTGTATTGCGAGAGACTTTACAAACGTATAATTAACGGACACAAATTACATCCAGACTCAGAACAACAATTTGTGGATCGCACAAAGTGTTGTCCCGCGTGGGATTCGAACCTCTGACACTGGGCGCTGTAAGTCGCTATCTTAACCACTACGCCATCTGTGCAGTTTTTGTCTATCTGTTATGGAAAGGTTAGGTTTATCGCGCGTATTTTGTATTAGAAACCCGCCCTCGCTTCGCTTCGGTTTGAGATGTCATGTAGTTCCCATGCCCGTGGGAATATCGGGATAAAATATAGCCTATGCTACTCCTAGATATTATATAGCTTTCCATTGGTGAAAGAATTTTTGCAATCGGTTCGGTGGTATAAGCGTGAAAGCGTAACAAACAAACATACTTTCGTATTTATAATATTAGTAAGGATTCAGAGCATTGACTTAGGAATAAATGATTACGAGGTTTTTTCGTCCGCGTTTTGACGGAGTAAGAATATAATTCACAATCTTATTTCTTGCCCATGGATATCGTAAAAGACGGTTAAAGGATATAATATGCATATAACATCTATGCAAGAGAAGGAAAACTCGAAACAACAAACTCTTTTCCAGCGCGTCTGACCAGTGTGGTATAGTTGGTCAATTTCCTTTCCATAGTGTAGGAAGCCAGAGCACTACGAAATAAAACTCTTTACCAACACGTCTGACCAGCGTGGTATAGTAGATCCATTTCCCTCTCATTATGGAGGAAGCTCGAGCCCAAGTGCCCGTAAATGTATACGTCCGTCCGAGAGGCCGACTGCGTGAGGAAAGACCGACGTCCTCCCCGAGGGAGGGACGTCGGTCGATGAGAGTGTACCCCAAATAGGGGGTATGCCGTCGGGCCGACCACTAATGACAAGTAACCCTGCGCCGGTGGTCGGCCCAACGACGAAGGCGACGTGGTGTTCGGGTGGGTTGCGGGTGTGCGTGCTTACGCCTCCCTGTCGCCCCGGAAGGAGTGGTGCGAGGAGTGAGCCGACCGCAGCCCACCCCAAAAAAAAAAGTGTATACGTCCGTATATGAGCTGTGATGATTTGCCCAACTGCCAAGGAAGGGTTATGTTTTTCTCGCGTATTTTATATAATCATCATATCAGACCACACAAAACCCACTTCTGGGTTTGGCTCTCCATAACAGGAAGGCAATTGACCTACTATACCGCGCTGGTCCGACATGTTGGCATATTGGAGTAGGATTTTATGCCGAGTTTTCCTTCTCTTAGATAGATCTGTATATTACATCCCTTAGTCATATTTTACGTCATCCATGCGCAAGATAGGGAGTGGTGAATGGTATTGTTAATCCACACGAAAATTATTTATATCGAGATAAACAATTATCATAAAAATATCTACAAATTATTGTTCTGAGTGTAGATGTAATTTGTGTCTGGAACAACATTTGTGGGAGGGCTTCATGTATTTCCACCATTAAGTTCCACGTGAGTGTTCTGGCTAATGCACACGCTAACTCGGTCGACATGGCGCGGTATCCGTGTGTAGCTCTGAACACCATGGCTTTCTGCGAGTGCCAGAAGAAAATTTTAAGACAAGTGGTCAGAACTCGCTCGCACAGGTGTACCGTACAGGGCCATTGATCGAACCAGTCTCCCTTACCGACGTCAACATTTAACACCGCGTTAACGAGCCGCGTAGTAATTTGATAAAAATGCTCCTGAAATACCGTCCCCCGTCGAGTACTAGACTCAAATATTTCATTTGGTCCTCGACCGAGTGGAACCAAATCAACGATGATTGCTGTGCCGACAGGTGTATATCAACAGGGTCTATGAAACAGCAAATCATTCGTTTTATATAGAGCTACTCTAGGCGGCATCGTGACTCATCAAATCACCAACTTGATAACGAGAGTGGCCATACGTATCGCTTATTTAAATTAAGCCCAGCCCGTAGAGGGTCCAGCCTCAGCTAATTTACTATACAATCACCCGCAAGTACGAGCTGAACGGGGAGCAGAACAACTTAGGTGTTAGCACAAAGTCTTTTGCGCGCTTCACGTAGAGACCACTGCGCCACTTCAATTAGTCTGGAGTCAGCCGCCTAAGGTATAGAAATCCCCCTGATAATAGCGCCTCTCTGATATACCTGGTTGGTCAATCATCAAGAGCAACAGTGCGACAGTGAGCCTGTAGAACCCTGAACGCACTACACAGTTATCTGTAATTGCCTCTGCCACGCATGATTTCTACGCGGACGAAGTCGCGGGCAAAAGCTAGTAAAGAATAAAAAAACTTAAAATAGATATGTTTTAATATAAATTCTTTAACTAGGTACTTATACAGTGGCTATTTTAAAAGTAACTTTCGAGGGTCTTCAGCAAAACGATTTATGACTGTTACTGTTATAGGTATCTAACGAACGCGTAATTTTTAGTTGTAAAAATATTGTATTGCAAACAAATGGCAAAAATTCGTTTTCTTCTTTTTTATCGATAAAAGTACTGGGGGGTAGCTGACCTCCCCTGCCCCACCCTGGGTACGCCCGTGAGTATGTGTAATATTGAAAATGGACCTATCATTTGTATGGTAATTTCAAATCATCATTATCATTACAGCTTATATACGTCCCACTGCTGCACTTTTTTGCTTTTTGGGGTGGACTGCGGTCGGCGTACTCCTCGCACCACTCCGTCCGGAGCGACAGAGGGGCGTAAGCACGCACAGCCGCAACCCACCCGAACACCACGTCGCCTTCGTCGTTGAGCCGACCACCGGAGTAGGGTTACTTGTCATCAGTGGTCGGCCCGACGGAATATCTCCTAGTGGGGTACCCTCCCATCGAACGATGTCCCCTCCTCGGGGAGGACGTCGGCCTTTCCTCACGCGGTCGGCCTCTCGGCGGGTGACAGACTAATTCCCCGGTCACGTCACCCGCGGCCTCGGCTAGGGTCCCACTGCTGGACTTGAGCTTTCTGCACAATAGTAGGGCAATACACCTACTATATCACGTTGTTCAGGCGTATAGAGTTTCTTCTCTTGCATAGATATTATATGCATATTTAATAGATTAATCGTCTTTTATGACACCCAAAAGATAGTTGAATATAACAAATATTCTTACCCCGTCACCACACGGAAACTAATTTCAATTACAAGCAAATTATTTTGCAAATAAGAACAAAATTTTTATTTGAAAGACAATTTATACTCACAATCTTTCAAGTAGGAGGCAAATCTCTTGTCATTTTGTTATTTTTCAATGAATACGCTATAAGATAATAAGGAAAAGATAAAAGAAACCGCATCATTACTGAAAACGAAATACAGCGTAGGAGCTCACGATTTATACGTGATAAGATAGCTTTATAGACCAAGAGTTGTACTGTTATTCGTATCCTTCATCTTTCATCCTTCATACTTCATCCTTTATTCTTTATCTCATTCTCTCGCAGGCTGAATCCTATACAGTTACGTGTTTGTATCTCCATGGACTCGCTTTTTCATTTCATCGAATTTGAAATCACAACGATTTATTTAACAGTTTGTTTAACTATTGACCAACTATACTTCACTTCTTAAAACCAGCTAAAAGTTGTACGATTTCAAATTATTATGGTTGCCAATACTTTCGCACTCTCTTTTTCGACGACTAAGGGATATAATATCCTGAGGGGGGGACGTCGGTCGATGGGAGGGTACCCCAAGTAGGGGGTATTCCGTCGGGCCGACCACTGATGACAAGTAACCCTGCTCCGGTGGTCGGCCCAACGACGAAGGTGACGTGCATCGTGGGTGGGTTGCGGGTGTGCGTGCTTACGCCCCTCTGTCGCCCCGGACGGAGTGCGAGGGGCGCGCTGACAGCAAAACAAAAAAATATGGTCTTATTTCGAGTGTTTTTTCTTGCGTAAACGTCATATACATTTTTTTTATTGCAGTCGATGGTAAACGAGCAAACATTACACTTAATGGTAAGTGTCGCTGCCACTCATGGACCTTTGCTAGGCAGCGGCCTATCAAAGGTTATATCCCTTCACTTTCTTCATGGTAGGCTGCTGCCTGCCTGCCTATTGTGAATGTGAATGTGTGCTGATGCTGATGAATGATATTCGGTAATATTAAAGGCATCAACCAAAACCCACCATATGCAAACACCTTCAGAAAGTTGGGCTGCCGGTTCCCTCGCTCACCGAACGAAGCAAAGTAACAAATTGCTACTACTCAGACGTTGATTTTCCGGGAGCATTTCCGTAGGCTCGCTCCGCGGCTCGTCGGCACGGCGTCCGCCCTATCGTGGCTTATGCCGAACGTGGGCGGACCGAGCGCTGCGTGCCGACGGCTGTACGCGGGGGTCATCCGGTCGATGGCCCTGTACGGCGCACCGGTGTGGGCGGGGTCCATGACCGCCCGACTTAGGGCCCTTCTGTGGCGACCACAGAGGGTCATGGCGGTCAGGGCCATCCGCGGATACCGCACGGTGGCGACGGAGGCAGCGTGCCTGTTGGCCGGGACTCCCCCGTGGGACCTGGAGGCGGAGATGCTCGCCGGACTATATCGGCGGGTGACGGGGGTGCGAGCGGAGGGCGGTGTGGTCTCGTTAAGGGATCTCACCGCCTGGCGCGTCGACGCCCGCCGAGACGTCATCGCCCGTTGGGCAGTCCGGCTGGAGAGGCCTCGGTTCGGGGTGCGAACCGTGGAGGCCTTCCGGCCGGTGCTGATGCAGTGGTTGGAGAGGCGGCACGGGGTGCTCTCCTTCCGACTGGTGCAGGTTTTGACGGGGCATGGGTGCTTCGCCAAATACCTGCACAAGGTCGTTAGGAGGGAGAGTACACCGTCCTGCCACCACTGCGATTGCGACGAGGACACGGCGCGCCATACGCTCGAGGCCTGCGGGGCTTGGGCAGTGCAGCGCTGTGAACTCGTCGCAATCATCGGTACGGACCTGACGCTGCCGGCTATCGCTAGGGCGATGGTCGACAGCGTCAGGAATTGGGACGCGGTCACAGCCTTCTGCGAGACAGTGATCTCGCGGAAGGAGGCGGCGGATCGCCTGCGTGAGGAGCGCAGCCTCGATGAGGAGATCCGCCGCCGGCGACTGGGGCGGCGCAGGCGCAACTATCTGCGCCTCATGCCGCCTTAGCCGAGGCCGCGGGTGACGTGACCGGGGATTAGTCCGTCACCCGCCGAGAGGCCGACCGCGTGAGGAAAGACCGACGTCCTACCCGAGGGGGGGACGTCGGTCGATGGGAGGGTACCCCAATAGGGGGTATTCCGTCGGGCCGACCACTGACGACAAGTTAACGCTGCTCCAGTGGTCGGCCCAACGACGAAGGCGACGTGGTTTTCGGGTGGGTCGCGGGAGTTGCGTGCTTAAGCCCCTCTGTCGCCCCGGACGGAGTGGTGCGGAGGCGCGCCGACCGCGGCCCACCCACAAAAAAAAAAAAAAAAAGACGTTGATTTTCAGCTCAGAGTGGTACTACCCCGGACGGATCGGCCCGCGGCTGTAGACAGTCAATAGTGTGCTATGGATGATGTAGGTGTAGGATGGCGTGAGGAGATTAGCCATCCTACTATTGAATTGTAGTTCAGCTCAGGAAGATGTGAGAAGAAGGCGAACGAGAATGAATAGTTTTGTTTATAGGACTGAAGATTTAATTACATGGTTCTAAATTATATACAATAAATTAATAACAAACTAGTGACGACATGGTCGTGCGAGCGAATACCGAATGAATGAATGAATAGGCTTTTTTTTTTGTTGTGTGTGTAGCTGTTGGTCGCAGATGACCTTGACAGCTTAACGTGGTCAATGGGCGAGCGGAAGGCTCTCAACTCGGTAAGTAAGTTAAGCGAACATCGCCCGAGGGCTCCCCCTGTGGGGAACGAACCTCGGCTCGGGGCGTCGCTGAAAGCAAAGTGGGCGTGGCCACGTTTAGTTTAATGACTTTTACGCGCCGCGGTTTTCGACCTCGACGACGAGGCCAATACCGCGGAGTTTTTTGTGTTATCGCTGCGCGAGCTGTGTAGGCCCTTCTTGGGCGATCGTAATAGCGTCATCCCCTTCTTCAAGAAGATGATGAGGACGTCGGACCGCGGATATTTTTGAGGGGCCGTAGTTTACCGCCCCAACCACTAGTGGATTGGGGTGAGTCCAATAGGCAGTCTGCGTGTGCTCCGATGATCACACGTGCACACAGGTGCCAAACGCAATTGCGACGCAGGTGTCTTGTTGTATGGCCCAATATTCATTAGCGAAGCGGATTGCTTCACATTGTTGGGTTGCGGTCCAAGTTGTCTTAGTGTCGGATAGTCGCCACATAGGCAGGCTAGTGTAGACTTTAGCCTACTGGCTAAGATAGAGAATAAAAAGACAGCCTCGCTACGGTACACCTTAGCCAGGTTGTCTCGATCAGAACAATTCTTTCTGGCAGACGATCGCAGCCTTTCTATGCCTGTGGCCCGTTGTCATCAAGGCGGTCCCTAGTGGAGGGATGCTATCAGCGGTGTATTTAAATGTCGTCAATTCATTTAATAGTTTGCTAATCTGTTAAATCAGGGAGGCGTTGTTATCAGGGCGTGCTTCTATACTTAAGGCGGCTAATTCCAGACTATTTGTAGTTTTATTTACAACATTTTTTTAACTAGTTACTATCATCATCACAGCTCTTTTATGTACCACTGCTGGGCTAGAGTCAACTCCAGAATAGGAGTGAAATTTATCTACCATGTTGGTCATACGTGTTGGTATAGGGTTTTATTTCGAGTTCTACTATTCTTGCATAAATATTATATTTTTGTGGGTGGGTTACGGTCGGCGTACTCCTCGCACCACTCCGTCCGGGGCGACAGAGGGGCGTAAGCACGCACACCCGTAACCTATCCGTATAGCACGTCGCCTTCGTCGTTGCGTCGACCACCGCCGCAGAGTTCCTTGACTTCAGTGGTCGACCCGACGGAATACCCCGAGGGAATACCCTCTCCCGTCAACGTCCCGCACTGGGACGATATTATAACCCTTAAATAATCTTTGACGATGTTCACGGCCAAGGTAAAGAGTGTTGAATTATATACTTACCCCGTCACCACACGGACATCTATTCATTACACAGGGACTTATAATGCCTAGGTATGCTCCCAATAACATTGAAAACAGTATTTACTGTAGACTAAAAATTGTATGCTTATTTCGTCACCACACGGATATCTAGTCATTATATAGGGACTTACAATACCTAGGTATGCTCTCAATAACATTGAAAACAGTATTTACTGTAGACTTCAAATTGTATGTTTACTCCGTCACCACACGGATACCTAGTCATTACATAAGGACTAATAATGCCTAAGTATGCTCTCAATAACATTGAAAATAGTATTTACTGTAGACTTAAAATTGTATGCTTACTCCGTCATCACACGGATATCTATTCATTACACAGGGACTTACAATGCCTAGGTATGCTCTCAATAACATTGAAAACATTATTTACTGTAGACTTAAAATCTTAATATTAATTCCATCGCTTCTAACTTTGATTTATGTGAATTTAGTATTTGATTTAGGTGAAAGGCTGTCTTTAGGGGTTGTCAAACGTATTATATTATAAACTAGCGATCCGCCCTCGCTTCGCTTCGGTTTCAGTCGCCTGGTCTCCACATTTTGAATCGCCAATATCTTTTAAAATAATACAATATTTCTATGTGTATATATATGTATCTATATATGTGTATTGTTTGTGTATATTGTGTATAAGACTAAGTTTGGTATATTTGGATAACCAAATTTTACAAATTACCACTTACAATGTATTGCACCTGCCTAAATTATTTCTGCCCCACCTGAGGTTGACTGGTAGAAAATGCCTAAGGCATTAAGTTCACCGTGTACCTTATTTTTATGTGCTAAAGTTGAAATAAATAAATAAATATGTATGTAGTCCATGAGGACCAGGTTTAACGCCCGGACAGGGCAAAATTTTATAGGGGTTTCTTGAGAGAAAAATAGCCTACATTACTATATTGACAGATACCTGGTATTTGAATCGGTCTAGTCGTTTAGATAATTATCCGGAGCAAACAGACAAATAGAGAATTAAGTGACTATTCGATTTCTCAATTAAGCTATTTTTATATCGGACGGTTGTGTCTAAATTTACCTTCATATTCTAATTATATTTTATCATTGAAAACACAGGGAAAACGAGGTTTTCTATTTATGAAACCTAGCTAGCTATTCATTGATCGCCTTCGAAATCAGCATCCTAAAACTCATGAAAATTGTTGAAGGCATTTACGAAATTATGAATATAAGATGTTTTTTTAATAAAAATTAAAAATTAATAATAAATTGTAATAATATCTTTATTAAACGGCTGGACCGATGTTGATGAAATTCTTTTTATATGTTCAAGGGAATTCGACAATGGTTTAGATTCACAATTGGTAGTTCACATTGTCATCATCGTTTTGTTTTTTTTTTCAATTGCTTAGAGTCCATGTAAGGCGTGATACTAAATATAAAAAAAAAATGTACAAAATGTTTAGAAAATACTGACAACCCTATTATCACCATCTGGGCGCCGTAAATTTGGTTAATAATTTATTCAAAGTTTCGTTCGTTTTCGTTCGGTCAGTGAATTTTGTTTTTTGGGACAAAAAGTTCAAGGACGGCCAACTAGCATATAAGACGCGTACGGCGGTACCAATTCAAACAGAGAGTCAAACCTCAAAGCTCTCTCCAGGAAATAGTCGAATAAAGAGTCGGACTAACGATTCGAACAGCATGTTTTTGCAGGGAGTGAAGTGGACATAATTGATATTTAGGTCCACCCGTCTTGAACTTTGCTTGATATTTCGACGCTGAGAATCTTAATACTCCTGAAAATTTGCTGTTAGTGTAGTGAGTAAGGTGTAGACAATAAAGAAATGATAGGTATAGCATTGAGTAGACAATGAATTCGGTCTCCAAAGCATCCACGCCGCGATTAAATATTTGAGTCTGGTGCTTGTAATTGAAATATCTGAATCTGGTATTCTTGTGGCATAAAACAAGAAAGGCTGTCAGGGTTACGGATACTATATGGTGGCGACGAAAGCAATGTACCTGTTAGCCAGAATTCTCCTGTGGGACTTGGAGGTGAAATGCTCTCCGAGACTTACCGACGGGGGTTTACCGCGAGATTTATGTGCTAGCATTGTTTCAATCAGAATATTGGCTGCCTGGCGCAAGCCTGCCATTAGGTACCATGGTTGAAGAGACCTCAGTTCGGTGTTCGGATCCTAGAAGACTTTCCGATAGGTGCTGATGAAGTGATTGCATCAACGGCACGGGCACCTCTCTTTCCAAATGATGCAAGTCTTGATAGGATATAATTGCTTCGGAAAGCACGTGTTGACGAGGAGCGAGAGGACATAGCCCTGCTATTACTGTGATTGAAACGAGGTCACAGCGCAGTAGCTGCTCGAGTCTTGCGTAAACTTAGGCAGAGCAGCGCCGTGAAATCATTCCAATCAACGATGCCGACCTGCTAAACTTCGCTAAGACGATGTTCGACAGCTTCAGAAACTGGGACCCAGTCGCCGTCTTCTGCGATGCAATCGCCTTAGAGAAGGAGACAGCAGGTCAGAGAGAAACTCCTCTACCGTGACCTCTACGCGGACGCGAGAAGAAAATACTCCATGGGTATTTTTAACATTAAATAATATAACAGACATTTACAATTTGGTCATAAATCACACACACACACACACTCTTCAAGGTACTTTAACACATAGAAACATTTTAATCATATCCTACCAAAAGTAATATTTTATTACAAAATTTGTCGCAGACGGTGCTGGCACCGATGTTTAATGAAATAATTAAATAAAACTAAGAAGTTGTAAAACTAAATCCTTCCCATCCTTCTCGTAAGCATCAGTAAATTTGTTAAAAAACTCACAAACTTCTGGTGCGAACGAATGTAAAAGTTTTCATCAACGAAACGTGTTTCAAACTCCATTCAGGCGCGACCTTTTCGTTAATGTATTTTTCCTGTAGTTAACCAAAAATGTTGAAAACAGTGCCATCTAGCGGTCAAAGATGTTATTAAATGGTAAATGTATTTGAATTTGTTAGTAGATGAATGTTGTGAAAAAGCAGTGTGGCAGCGGCTACAAATACTGACAACACTTTCATTGCTCGTGAGTATTTTAGATCGACCAGCTGCTTCTGACGCTGTTGGGTTAAAAATTACATTCCCAATGATGACGTTGCGGCTGAACGAAAAACTATTGTCAATAGCTTCTACAATATACTATGAAAGAAGAGCCTCCACCCCAAGTAATTGAGATAGGAGCAATTTCTTTGAACGAGTAATTCTTATATATTTGTATAGTTATATTCAGAATCTTTGAAAGGGAAGTGGTATATTTTAAGATTCAGCGCTCTGGGTTTATAAGGTTTTATCATCATGACAGTGTATACATATTCCACTGTTGAACTAGAGCATCCTCTATTACAAAAGGGTCTTGCTCTACCACCTGGTCAGACTGAATGGTAATAGAGCGGTAAACATTACTGCCTCACAAATGAACGGTACACACGGTACACAAATCACTTAATCATAAAATAATCTAATAGTTCAAAAAAACTAAAAAAATACGCTTAAATCGCTAATCCAGTTATCCTAGTAAGGATAACGGGTCAAACTGTTTAAAATATTGAATTGTCATTGGTCCTTAATAAGTATGTCAAATTTCGAGTTAATCCGACGCTTTGAAGGGGGTCCAAATCATGTTCAAAGATTCCTTTACATACTAACATAGATACGTCTGAAGCTAATAAAAGCGTATTAACAAAATCCAGCAGTGTGTTGATGGTGAAAATAATAAAAAAAACAGAAATCATTATCATCATTCCAGCTCATATACGTCCCTATATTAGGCTCGAGCCTCTTCAACAATGAGGGTAAATTAACTTAAAATATCATGCTGATCAAACATTTTGGTACAGGTAATGATTTCTGATGTTTAAGCGAGTATAACAAATTGTAATTTTTTTTATATTGCAAACGGTGGTAAACGAGCAAAGAGGTACTACACACACATGGTTTTTTCTTTTTTTTTTATGGGTGGGCTATGGTAAGCGCACGTGCGGTCTTTTCCGTCCGGGGCGATGAAAGGACGTCGCGCGGGCCCATAACCCACCCGTACCCACATCATCTCGTTGATGGGCCAACCACCGGAGCAGGGTGACTTGTCGTCAGTGGTCAGCCCGACGGAATACTTTTTCGGGTATCCTCACCTCTCGACGTCCTGGGACGTCGGTCGCCGTCGCGCGGTCAGACTCACTGCGGGTGACGGACAATTCCCCGGTCCGATCACCCGCGGCCTTGGCTAGGGCGGCATTAGGACACACACACATGGTAAGGATAAGTCCTCGGTTTTTTTTTATTGCTAACGGTGGCAAACGAGTAAACAGTACACCCGATGATAAGTGTTACCGCCGCTCATGGCCCTTTCCAAGGCCGCTGCCTACCGCGATGAAACTGAAGACGCCCTCCTAACGTTTATCCTCCTTGGCAATATAATTGTTAACCAGACGATATCAGATGGAGTTGGCGCAGTTCTATATAAAGCTCTGAGTCATAGATGGAGTTGGTACAGTTCTATATAAAGCTCTGAGTCATAGATGGAGTTGGTACAGTTCTATATAAAGCTCTGAGTCATAGATGGAGTTGGTACAGTTCTATATAAAGCTCTGAGTCATAGATGGAGTTGGTACAGTTCTATATAAAGCTCTGAGTCATAGATGGAGTTGGCGCAGTTCTATATAAAGCTCTGAGTCATAGATGGAGTTGGTACAGTTCTATATAAAGCTCTGAGTCATAGATGGAGTTGGTACAGTTCTATATAAAGCTCTAAGTCATAGATGGAGTTGGTACAGTTCTATATAAAGCTCTGAGTCATAGATGGAGTTGGTACAGTTCTATATAAAGCTCTGAGTCATAGATGGAGTTGGTACAGTTCTATATAAAGATATAAAGCTCTGAGTCATAGATGGAGTTGGTACAGTTCTATATAAAGCTCTGAGTCATAGATGGAGTTGGTACAGTTCTATATAAAGCTCTGAGTCATAGATGGAGTTGGTACAGTTCTATATAAAGCTCTAAGTCATAGATGGAGTTGGTACAGTTCTATATAAAGCTCTGAGTCATAGATGGAGTTGGTACAGTTCTATATAAAGCTCTGAGTCATAGATGGAGTTGGTACAGTTCTATATAAAGCTCTAAGTCATAGATGGAGTTGGTACAGTTCTATATAAAGCTCTGAGTCATAGATGGAGTTGGTACAGTTCTATATAAAGCTCTGAGTCATAGATGGAGTTGGTACAGTTCTATATAAAGCTCTGAGTCATAGATGGACTTGGTACAGTTCTATATAAAGCTCTAAGTCATAGATGGAGTTGGTACAGTTCTATATAAAGCTCTGAGTCATAGATGGAGTTGGTACAGTTCTATATAAAGCTCTGAGTCATAGATGGAGTTGGTACAGTTCTATATAAAGCTCTGAGTCATAGATGGAGTTGGTACAGTTCTATGTAAAGCTTTGAGTCATATTTTACGAAATCCACGAGCAAGCATTGGTAGTATTTGTAGCAGCCAGCAAAAAGCAAAATACTATAATGTTTACTTCCGTGTGGTGATGGAGTAAGAATACCATCCTCCTTTCTTGCCCGTGGGTGTCTTAAAAGACGACCAAGGGTTTATAATATACCAATAGTAAAGGTGGCGAGCGAGGTAGCGCTAGTTGCCATGTTAACATCAGCTCCGTGATTTTATTTCGAGTAAAAATAGTTAGTGAGGCCAGTAATATACATTTGTGTCTAATATTTGTTCCTTTCTACCTAATAATCATCACCTATCGTTTGTGAAAATCAACTCTCAGTGAATAGTGAATAGATAAGTGATACAAACATCCCAGTACAAACAGTTCCAAAACAAATTTCAAAACTACATAATAACAACATTACAAACGAGTGCAAAATAAACAAAACTTGCTAATTAAATGAGTAACAACAAAAACAGTGCAAAATAAAACATTTTAATGAGTGAGTTCAAATAGTTCCTAAAATCTTGTTCGTTAATTTTATTTAAACGCATGTGACGTAAATTTTTTCCACCAATGGCATCCTTTCTAGTACTTTCTCTAATACACTAACAAATTTTAACTAATTTTCTAAAGTTCCAGTAGCCGTGCGTCTTACATAAGCGCAAATCACATGAAATTAACTTCAGCGGCTCGAGATCGATTCCCGGTTGTCGCGCAAGCAATTTTTGTGATTTATTCTCATTAAATAAATAAATTATGTACGCTTAGAATAAAAACGAATAGAAGCAGCGACATCTAGTGCCTAGTAGAAGAACAGCTAATAACAAATTTGCTAAAATACAAACAACTTCTATTAGCGAATACCTATAACATCACGACATTAGACAATAAATCAAATATCGATACTATTTATATTTGAAGCAAGATGGCGTCACCAGATACATTACATCACAATTTAAATATTGAGAATGGGCCAACAATAACCACAGAGGAAATGTCTAATGTTACAATGAGGAAAAAACAAGCATCAATTAAATTAAAAAACCTAAACGCATCATTCACTTCCACTTCCACTGTGTCTACAGCTTCGGCTATACCAACTAACATTGTTTTCGATCAAAGTAATATAGTGGATGAAATAGAAGACACTTGCAATAATGTTGATCAAACGCTATCAAGAAGTGTGGATTGCTCAATGACTGACCTAGCCTCAATGCAGGAGTTAAAAGAGTGTATCGCAGAACTCAAAGTGGGACTTGGTAGCTCGCAAAATGAATTAGAAACAGTGATACTAGAAAATAATGATCTCCGCCAACTAGTTACTAAACTAACCAAAGAAAATACCACATTGAAAAAATTTCTAACAAGCCCCTCAAATCATAGCTCCAAAAAGACACAACGATATTCGTCGCAATTGTCTGAAATAAGCGATACTAACTTGACACCTACACTTCCAAGCCCATCTCGCTATACTCAGCCAGACTGCGAGCAAACTGTGCTGAAGGTAGATTATTCTTTGACTGCTCTTGAGCAACAACTGGAAGAAGCTAAGAGGGAAATCAACAAACTCCAAAAACAGATTCTCACACTACAACAAGCGTTAGAAAATAGTCACTATACATCTAAATCCCCGTGCGATGACGATAACGATGGCAGAAACAAAACTATTACCAGCTCTGCAGTTCCTGAGAAAAGTAAGATATGTATTCTATCCAACGTGAGTTCCTACGGCACGCAACGAATTGTAGAGGATGTATTTGGTACTCAATTTAGTTATTGCCGTTATCTCATGCCGAACTGTAATCTTATAAGAATGCTAGATAATATTGATAATAAGTTACTAAATTATAACTTAAACGATTATTGTATTATTATATTAGGAGAGACAGACTTTAAAAGAACTACTAATAACTGCACAGAGTTAGCAAAAACATTAAAAGATTCTCTCGCCCATATTAAACATACCAATCTGGTTATATGTACTCCCACATTTATTTTTTTATTTTTTTTTTTTATTTTATTAAACTTCATGCAACAATGCAATGGCGGACTTAATGCCAAAGGCATTCTCTACCAGTCAACCATAGGTGATGCAGAGACGAAAAAAAGGTAGGTGCATGTTCCGAGATAGTTATATTATTGTAAAATGAAAAAGAAAATATATTTTACATAGATAAATAGGTATATACGAAAATATATAATACATACCAAAGATACATACATACCCAAATACAAAGATAGATATGATATATATTAAGATATATAAATATATACATACACAGTATATATACATAATTATAAGGACATTATATCAGTTGTGATGATTCTGCCAACTCGTTTAAGAGATGGAGTCGAACGCTCTTCTTAAATGTTTGACGACTAGTTGCCATCCTGATACCGAGAGGTAGTGAGTTCCAGAGGAGAACCGCCTGGACAACGAAAGAGGAATGCACACGATCAGAGTGATGAGATGGACAAAGTAAGAGCAAGTTTTTGGAGGAGCGAAGGTTTCTGTCATGATTAGTAGAGAGGTATTGAAAGAAACAAGACAAGTAATTAGGAGAATTAGGAGAGTTGAGGATAGAATATAGAAAAGTAAGGCCACGCAAACTACGGCGTTGTCGAATAGTTAGAAAATTTAATTGAGAACGATAAGCAGAAATATGATCATACTTGCGAAGATTATATATGAATCGAATGCAGTTATTGAGAAGACGGTCTAGTTTATTAAGAAGATCTGCATTCAGGTCAAAATAACACACATCACCATAGTCAATTAGAGGAAAAATTAAAGTTTGGACAAGCGTCGTTTTAGTTTTAACCGGTAGAAAATGTCTCAACCGATTGAGAGCACGTAAGCTACAGGTGACTCGCTGACTTACTCTGGTTACTTGAGTACTCCAATTGAGAGTGGAGTCGATATATAAGCCAAGGTCTTTTACGTCAGGGGACAGCGGCACAATAGAGCCGTCGTACAATATAGAGGGGAGAGATTTGACGTCTACTCGGCCTATCATACGCTGACTACCCACAATTATTGCCTGACACTTGGTAGGGTTCACCATCAACCCGAACTGGCAACACCAACTTTTTATGCTGTCAAGGTCTGTATTGATTTTGGCAATTGCTGACGGCATATCCTCCACACTCGCTTGACAGTAAAGCTGCAAGTCATCGGCATAAAGATGATACGAACACTGAAGATATTATAAGTAGATAGATTATAAGTAATGAGATTAATAAAGATAGAAAATAACAAAGGAGAGAGAATACCGCCCTGAGGGACGCCAGCGCTGAGGTCGCACCAATTCGAAAAGCTGTCTTCGATGCGGACACACTGCTGACGCCCCTGAAGATAAGAAGAGAACCATTCCAGTGCGTTGGGTGAGATCAGGAAGTGAGATAAGATGGCTAGAAGGATATCGTGATTGACGGTATTGAAGGCGTTAGAGAAATCTATTAAGACTAGAACCGTCACATTGGTTTTCTCCATACCAGCCCTAATATCGCCAGTCACTTTTAGGAGAGCGGATGTTGTGCTATGGCCTGGTCGGAAGCCGGACTGGAATTGACATAAGAGATTATTTTTGAAAATGAAATCCGATAATTGCTTATGCACGCAAGCCTCCAGAACCTTAGAAAGAAAGGGAAGAATAGATATAGGACGGAAGTGATTAGGAAGAGAAGGATTAGAAATTTTAGGCAAAGGTATTACATAAGCCTTACGCCATAATGATGGGAAACAGCCAGATTCAAGAGAAAAGTTAATAATATGTGAAATAACAGGAAGAAGGTGGTCCAATATTGCTGTGATCATGCGACGACTTACGTAATCACATCCCACAGCATTAGACTTAATGGATAGGATTATTTTTTTGATTTCTTCCAACGCAACTGGAGAAAAATTGAACGGATAGATGTTAGACTGAGGTAACTGCTTTAGATAATCTAAAGTGTGACTTTTGGTTTTGTGGTCCAACGGGATAGAGAAAGAAAAGTGCTGATTGATGTCATCCAAACCCACTGTCACCTGAGAATCCGAATGACAGTGCTTACCGATGCCTAGAGTCCCTAGAAACTTCCAGGCATTAGCAGCGGAAGAAGAACTAATATTGTCAAGAATGTGGCGGCGTTTAGCATTACGAATCATCTGATTACACCGATTCCTTGCAGCCTTATACTCAGACCAAAGTACTTGGCACCGATCACCTTTATATTTTCGATATGCTCGGTCTCTGCGCTTCATTGCCTTACGGATGTCTTCTGAGATCCAGTGGACGTTTTAATTTTACCTTTCTGATAGGTGCGTGATTATCGAAGAGGTGGTGGACTACTTCACCAAAGCACCGTACTTTCTCCTCAATTGACGAAGATGCTCGTAAAAAGTCCCAGTCAAGTGCTGAGGCATCACTCTGTAAATCAGTGAGGTTGATTCTGTTAAAACAACGCATGTACAAAAATTTGGGCTTAGGCTTAGGAGGTTTCAAGACGTAAGAAAGGAAAATGAGATCGTGGTGAGAGAAGGCGGGGGCAGGAAATTGGCCGTTAGAGGAGACAAGAGAAGGGTTGGAGGTGAGGATTAGGTCTAGCCATGTGTCGTTGCCATCCCTGTTGTGGTGAGTGGCCTGTAAGGGTACAATCTGTAGATTGGCAGACTGAATGACTTCAAGGAGTTTTTGAACACGTGGTAAATGGGAAGAAAGGAGATCAGTGTTAAAATCGCCCATGATGATGTGGTGTGAATATTCTGACCCTAAAGATTCCAGAATCGAATCGAGACTGGAGAAGTAGTCGACATTGGGAGGACAGTATACAACACCAAGGACGGCTTTAGCCCCTTTGGTAGATATCTCTAAAAAGAGAAACTCAGCAGAGGAAGATACGGAAGATGAAAAAAGAATTTTATAGGGAATGTGGCATTTATATGCGGCGCACCAATATACAATTATAAAATTGAATTATTTAACAACCTACTATATCAAGATTTACAAACAAATAATTATGCATACTTCTTCGATTCTAATTTATATCTCTCCTTCGATATGTTCTCAAGTAAAACAGGTGTGGTCAATAAAACGGGAATAAAACATATGTATAAAAAAATATTGAATAATATTATAGTGGATCTGAGTATTTATTGTCCATTCCCAATTGTAACTAAAAGCTCTAGTGTAGATGAACTAGACAGTAAAAAAAGTAAGTTTTTTCGTGAATAATTACAATAATAATACACAAAAGATTAAAACTGCCGCTCAAAGAAGCCCTATGCCCAATAAAACAGTAAGAAACTGTAAAAAAATTATCATATATTACCAAAATGTTAGAGGTCTTAGATCTAAAACTTGTATGTTCTATAATAATGTCTCATCACATTCCTCTGACCTCATTGCTCTTACTGAAACGTTTCTTACTTCTCCTGTGTACGACTCTGAGTTATTTCCCACTGATTATACCGTAATACGTAAAGATCGAGCTGGGGATGTAGGATGGGGAGGTGTACTGTTAGCTGTCAAAAACTGTTTTTCGCACAGACAAATCACTGATATCGAAGGTATGACTGATGATAAGGAAATATTGTTCACGTTAATTACTTGGAAAAACATTAAGTTAATGGTGAGTGTTGTCTATCTGCCGCCAAGGTACAATGATAAACAATACATAGACGTTCTAAATTGTTTGGAGGATGCTGTCATTAAATATTTAGACTGCCAGATTATAATAGTTGGTGATTTTAATCTTAATTCCTGTAGTAACTCAGTCAAAACTCAATTTGAATTGTTTTTAGATTTCTGTAAACTGCGACAGTATAATAAAATTACTAATAAATATGGATGTACTTTGGATTTGGTTCTAACGAATCTCACATCCAGTAACATTAATGTAATACGCGATACTGAATCTCTTGTACCGTTGGATGTATACCACCCCGCCCTGGAGATAATGATCAATTTACCTAAAAGTTATGTTGTCACGTGCCCGCCATCCTCTCGAGCAATCTATGTTCCTAGATTGGAATGGAATTTTCGCAAAGCAGACTTCTCTAGTCTATATTCTGCTATCGCAAACCTAGACTGGTCTGACCTCTTTCACATCCAGGATACTGATGAGGCCGTTAACACACTGTACGATAAATTAAATAGTGTTATTAACGATCATGTGCCCATGAAAGGATTGCCCCCTAATGATAAGTACGTATATCCATCCTGGTATACTAGTGAAATAATATATTATATAAAGTTAAAATATTTCAATCTAAAAATGTTTAGAATTTATGATCTGCAGTACAATAAAGAACTATTCAAATATTATAGGACTAAGGTAAAAGAACTCATAAACGCTGCTTTTAAAAATTATATAAACATGGTGGGCTCTAATATAGTTGAAGACCCCACAAATTTTTGGAGATATGTCAAAGATAAGCGTAAACACAGACAACCAATAAAAAAATTAATTCATGAAGGTAAGACCCTTGAAGGACAGGAAGCTGTCGATGCGTTTGCACATTATTTTGGCTCCATTTTCCATGCTAAAACGCCTGCATTAGACCCAAGTTTAGCTGAACAGGAAGCTGTTAAGCATGATTGTGCATCCACAATTGTTATAGGTTGCATTAATCTTGCAGACATAAGAAAGGCAGCACGACGTCTAAAACCATCATCTGCTTATGGCCCTGACAACTTACCACCTTATTTAGTTAAAGACTGTCTGTCCGCCTTTGAAGCACCCCTCCTTTACATATTCAATCTTTCTCTACAAAAATATGTATATCCTAGTAAATGGAAGGTCTCAAGGGTGACGCCAGTACCTAAAAGTGGATCTACGAATAATATTACAAATTTTAGACCCATAGCAGTTTTATCTGTTTTCGGCAAGTTATTTGAATCTATTCTTAATAATTATATATTTGAACAAATTAATAGGCGCCTAGATGATTCACAGCATGGTTTTCGTCCCTTACGATCCACACTAACGAACCACATTAAATTCACAGATTATATAAGTACCAAAGTGATGACAGGCTGCCATATCGATGCAGCATACTTTGATTTTACAAAAGCTTTTGACCTGGTAGATAATGATATTTTATTGACTAAATTTATATCCCTAGGATTTAGTACACAGCTAGTCAGATTCATGGCAGATTACCTTAGAGACCGTAAGCAATATGTTAGAGTGGGTAAATATCAGTCGCATGAATACTACACACGATCTGGGGTAAGTCAAGGTAGTACCCTCGGTCCTACACAGTTTCTGATTATGATCAATGATCTGCCGAGTGTCCTTACCAAAGCACAATGTCTTATGTTCGCTGATGATCTCAAATTATTTATCTCTGTCGCCAATATTAGTGATTGTGTAGCTCTTCAACACGATATAAATGAAGTGATCAAATGGAGTGCAACCAATAATTTGTCGTTCAACACTACCAAATGTAAAACGATTACATTTACGCGATCTCGTACCCCAATCACTACTACATACTATCTGAGAGGTATTCCGCTTGAGCGCATCACCACTATTCGTGATCTAGGAGTTACGTATGATAGCAAAATAAACTTTCATAACCACATTGAAAAAGTACGTAAAGATGCTAATAAATCATTGGGATTTATAATTAGAACATGTAGCCACTTCAATAATCCCATGGTTCTAAAACTTCTCTATAATGCTTATGTACGTTCCAAGTTGGAATATAATTCAATAGTTTGGGATCCACAAAGGAAAATTTATAGTGAGAAGATCGAAAAAATACAACGGAAATTTTGTCGATACCTATATAAGCAGATATATAGATACTACCCTTTTATGTACCCCTCTATGTTTGTATGTGGGATGGTCGGTTTTGATACACTAGAGCTGAGGCGTAAGTTCGCACATATTATGCATTATTATCTGCTACTGGGTGAGAAGATCGACAATCCTTCAGTGCGGGAGTGCATAAACCTGTATGTACCGGATAATTACATGCGTGGTATTGGTCGAAGACAGCATCGACTATTTGCCTGCCCGCCAACGTGGCGGATTTGTCAAGCCAGTAATAGTCCTACTGGGAGGGCTATCACTCAAATGAATATATTGATTAAAATGATCCCAGAGGTAGATATATTTACGGATAGAACATGTGCAATTAAAATCCAAATAAATAAATATTTAAATTGTATACTACATTAAGGTTGGCTTTGTATATTATTCATGTTATTTTATTTTAGTTCATTTTATTTTAATTCATTTTTATTAAGTTATTTTATTTGTTATTGTATAATTATATAATTTTAGGTATTTAGATTGTGTAGTATAGCATATAAGCGTTTTGGTTTAAACTGTAAGCTTTTATGTTTCCTTAAATAAATAAATAATAAATAAATAAATAATAATAACATCTATGCAAGAGAAGGAAAACTCGAAGTATTTATTTATTTATTTAGGACAACAGCCTGCACTAAGGAAATAATCCTTGTATTGCGGGGGACTTTACAAATATAATTAACGGACACAAATTACATCCAGACTCAGAACAAGAATTTGTGGATCGCACAAAGTGTTGTCCCGCGTGGGATTCGAACCCCTGACACTGGCGCTGTACGTCGCTATCTTAACCACTACGCCATCTGTGCAGTCAATATATGCTGTGATGATAGATAATATTTATATACTGAGAATATAAAATAGGGAGTCTTAATTATCATTTTCGGTAGTGCATTGTCGAGAATCAAATCGGAACACGCGGTTATGAACGGAGGCATATGAAAGCTTAACGATGTGGTTTTGTAGTTATTATATAATTATTATATAATCATTAAAATAAATTAATCAAAAAACAAACTGTGCCCTTTCGATGTAGGTACTTTGTACTTTTCGATGTACTTTTTGCTCCTTATAATAGCCGTGGATGTCATAAAAGACGATTAAGAGATATAATATGTAGATCATACCTATAGAAGGGAAGAAAACTCGAAGTAAAACACTCACTTTATTTTCTATTGATTGCACTATTGACTGCACAGATGGCGTAGTGGTTAAGATAGCAACCTACAGCGTCAGTGTTCGAATTCCACACGGGACAACACTTTGTGCGTTCCACAAATTGTTGTTCTGAGTCTGGATTTAATTTAAGAAATACAATACAAGGATTTCCATAAAGCAGTGTTGCTCTAAAAAAAAAAAATTGGAGCCAGTATGTCCCTATTATGAAGGAGGCTGAAGTCTATTAGTGGGACTAATTTGAGATGATGGTAACATATTTATTTGCCCTTTTATAAATCACATAAATTTTTTTTGGGTTGCGTTACGGTCGGCACGCTCCTCGCACCAGTCTGTCCGGGGCGACAGAGGGGCGTAAGCACGCACACCCGCAACTCACCCGTATAGCCGTATAGCACGTCGCCTTCGTCGTTGGGTCGATCACCGGTGCAGAGTTCCTTGACTTCAGTGGTTATAAATTACATATTACGTCAGTTTTGCATTTAAAGGTTCACAGTTAAACCTTTAGAATATAATCCAATTCGTCTTCTTAGTTCTTCTTCTTTCACTCTCATATCTCCAACTATTAGGGTTTGAGGGTAATTTACCTTCTATATGTACTACTTTGGTTAGAAGCGTTGATATAAGGTTATATATATTTCAAGATTTCACCCTCTTGCAGTTATGTTATCAGCTTACATAAATTTATTGTACTCTTACTCAGCTCTCACATACCTTGAAGTGAAAACTCCTTTAGGCGCGTTAAGCATTTTTTTAGGTGAACAAAAATCATGAAACTCGCGTCATCGTCACCGAATGCTTGTCTCGAGAGCGCAAATAGAGCGCATGCGCCTGCTCCTTGCTTTCGAATCTACAAACACCAAACGCTAAATTTGAAATATTATTGAACATTTGTTGAAAATATTGCGCTACACATTTTCTAATAAATGATTGGCCTAGTAGAATATTATTTTCTAATTATTTTTGGCTTATAAAGAAAATTTTATGATCAAGGGTTAAGTTTAAATTGGTCGTTAATACTTCTAATAGCTCGAAAAATAATAATCTCGACGATACAATTCACAAGTTACTTAGTTCTTTCTTCTATTGACAGTCCCTAAAGATAGCCACGCATTTTTAAAATAGATATATCGTAGATAAATCCATATCCATTATACCTTTAAAAAGTTGAAAACCAATCAACTTACCTGAAATCTACGGTCAGAAGTGGCCCAGATCTTTCATAACAACCATTATCGAAACTTGTGAAAAGTTGTAAAATAAATCTCCCTTCGATTAATTATAAACTTTGAAAAGAAATAAAAGTTTCCCCATAACCTTAAAATAATATCTATATTTTTAGTTCCGTGTGGTGACGGAGTAAGAATACAATTCACCACATCTTACCCGTGGATGTCGTAAAAGACAACTATAGGATATAATATGCACATAACATCTGTGCAAGAAAAGAAAAACTGGAAATACCAACCCTATACCATCATGTCTGACCAGTATAGTAGGTCAACTTCCCTCTCATTGTGGAGAAGGTCTGAGTTCAACAACGTGCAGTACCTTGTACATTACGGAACGGTTCCGGCGTAAGCTCTATTGGGCTCCAATTGGATTCCTTCATTTTTTGTGCGCGGACTTACCTTCTATACGTTGTTACTCTAAGAGTGGGACGTATGTGGTCTGCGTTGATGATAATGTTGAAAATTTTTTAAAGACGGGTTTTTGTTAATAAAATTTATTTCATAGTATTGCATGAACAATGTTTGATACACGATCAAATTCATCTCAGCTCATTTATGAACCACTGTAGGGTTCGAGCTTCCTCTCAAATAGGAGGGAAATTAAACTAGATGATGCAGAAGATGATAATGACGCTTAGGAGTTGCTTTAATCTATAATGTGGCTAGGGTTGCCACCTTTTTTTTACGAAAAAGTACATCGCTTAGTGTATGAAGAAGAAAAGTACTTTTCGTCCAAATAAAATACGGATTGCTCCATGGTGTTACTTTAAAATATATTTTTTATAACATTTAGAGAATTGAAATAAATCATTCTAAATAGCATTGTGATATCCTAAACATTTATTTTAAAATAAATAAACAAATTTTTATCAGATTCAAAGACACTTAAGTTGCATTTTAAAATTAATCAAAGATAAATCAACTCTAGCGAAATAAATAATTTTTCCGTACTTTATTATTCACAGAAAATATACAGTACCAACGCCCGAAATGTCGTACAATACGCATTAATAAAGTATGGATGACAACCCTAGTGGATGTGGTCGTTATAATCAAACCCCCTTAGTATCATTTGTCTCAATTTTATTTATGAAATCAAAATACCACTAAAATCGACTACTGTTTAAACATTTCCGATATGCAAACTAATCGCGGATTTAATATTAGAGGTAGACATATATGTATATTGCGGGAGAGCTCCCGATTATTAATTAAATTATTATAGTAAATTGTAGTATATAGTTATAAAAATGTGTTTAAACTAGACATTTTATGTTAATACGGCGGTGGAATGTGTAGTTATGTGTTAAAACAGTACATTAATTAACTATTCTCAAAATTAACTTCATTTTAGTGTGTGATTTTGTAAAAGTAGTAAAAAGTTCGCGGGAGGCGCGAAATCGTAGTGAGCTGCGCATCGCGCTCTTTCACTCTCACGCGCGATCAATATCTCTGTCTCGGTTGACTCCGGTCGTCATTCTAACAATATGAACACCTGTGTGGTTTGTAGTAAGAAAGTTAATACAACGGAGATGCTGAAATGTATTAGTTGCAAGGTGGTATACCATTATAAATGTTTGAACATCACCCCGGCTAAGTTTAAAGAAGTACAGGCGCAGTTAAAACGCACTTTTAACTGTGATTCCTGTTCCAACGTTACCCCGCGCCTGTCCCCCCGCGCCTCCGTAACAAATGTTAGTTTAATGAACGAGGATGAATATGAACATGTAGTCGAACAAAAGGACACTGACATTATAACAGGTATAATAGAGAGAGTCAATACTATGATAATGATGAAATTAAATGCATTTGAGACAAAAATTGTAGATGAGATAAAGACTTCTGTCGCCGTCTTGGTGGCTGAAAACAGTAAACTGAAAGAAGAGTTAATGGAGGCCAACTTGAAGTGTCTTTCTTATGAAAAGGAAATTAAAATGATAGAACGGCGAAACAAAAAAGAAAAAAATAACGTTGTCGCCAATACGCAAAACCAATTAATTATAACAGAGCCAGTGTCAATAGCTTCTGTTTCATCAATATCCAAAAGTAATATTAATGAAAGTAATAATAATATACGTCAGCCAACACAGATAGTGTGCCACGAAGTCGCAAACGCTAGCTACGCGGCGATGGCCAAGAAACCAGCGGGTACCGAAAGCAATTATGATACTTGTAATACTTGGATAGAAGTTAAAAAGAGCAAGAAGAATAACTTTATAAAAAGAGGTGGCAATACGTCAATTGTATCCTTAAAGGCAGTTGAACGTAAAAAGTTTCTTCATATATGGAGATTAGACATTGGTACGACAGAGGACCATATAAAAGAATATATTAAAAATATACTAGGAAATGAATCTGAAATTGAAGTTGAAAAATTAAAACCAAAGACTGAACGGAATTATGCCTCTTTTAAAATTGGTGTTGCGGAGACCAACTTTGCTAAGCTCAGTGATCCCGAAATATGGCCATTAAATGTAGAGTTTAATGAATGGATTTGGTTTCGAGGCCCCAAAACCATTAAACTGCAAACCTAGCATGTGTATAAATATATTATATCAGAACGTCAGAGGGCTAAGGACAAAAACTAAGCAATTCTTGTCCTTGATTGAATCATCTTGTTCAGATATATTTGCGGTTACCGAAACAGGATTAAACGATTCTATCCATGGTGCTGAGTTTGTACTTAAAGGCTATCATACATTAAGATGTGATCGCGCAGATGGACGTAAGCATGGTAGCGTACTTTTAGTGGCCACACCGCGTTTGGAGCTACGTCGATTACCATTGCCCGGTAATTTTGAAATAGACAAGTATTGTTTTGAAATTATCTGTGCTGCTGTATATATGCAAAATAGATTCTTATTTACATGTTGTACGGTTTATATTCCGCCACAAACTGATGAGTGTGAATATATGATATTATTTAATTTATTAGAAAAAATGTGTATTAAATATAGAAATAACTTGATTGTTTTAGGAGATTTTAATTTATTTTCGTGTAATACTAATGTAACTAATTATTATGATTACTTTATAGCGTTCTGTGAATTTGTTCAGTGTAATTTGGTTCCTAATTGTAACGGCAGACAATTGGATCTTGTATTGAGCGCGCGCGACGGTGTAGCGGTTAGCTTGGCGGACGAAGCGTTGCTACCCGTGGACGCGTATCACCCCCCACTTGTCGTTCGTCTATCTTTCGGTGCGCAATGGAATGAAAACCTCTCGGCATCTCCCGTATCTTCTCCTATGTTACCACATATACGACAACCTCAAAAGTCCTTAGCTAGAAAACAATGGAATTTCAAAAAAGCTGATTTTAACCGTTTATATTATTTAATATCTATTGGAGCGAAATATACAGTTTAAATGACCCTGATCTAATATTAAATTTATTATATGAGAAAATTTACGAAGTATTTAATGTTTGCGTCCCTTGTAAGACAACCAGTTCGACGGATAGACGTTATTCTTATCCTGTGTATTACACCACCGAAATAATTACAAATATTAAGCTTAAACACAAATTACACAAAACATACAAATCCAGTAAATTGCACAGTGATTATCAAGCGTTCTCACTGTGCAGAGCAAGAGTGAAAGCGCAGATGGGCCGAGCACTTGATCAATACATCGATCGGGTACAAAATCATTTGGCAACGGAACCTCAAGCTTTTTGGGCTTATGTGAGATCTAGGAAAGGTAATTCAAAAAAGCCGAAACTAATCAACGAGGGACGAACGTTATCTGAACAAGAATGTGCAGATGAATTTGCTCGATTTTTTCATTCTGTATATAACCCGGAGCCGCCTATGCTGAGCGTGACGACGGCGAGTGCGACGGCAACAGAAGCGCCAGGTGCGTTGGTGCGTCTCGCTCGCTTGAACGCTGTTGACGTGCAACGTGCTCTCTCTCATTTACCACCAAAAACGAGCTCTGGCCCCGACGGTATACCAGCGTTCATATTTAGAGACTGTAGTTCGGTATTAATTAAACCGTTGTTACACTTATTTAATGCATGCATACAATGTGCAGTGTTTCCCGATTGCTGGAAACTCACAAGAGTTGTACCCGTACCAAAAGGTAGCGCAGGTTCAACACCCAGTGACTATAGACCTATTGCGGTTCTCTGTACTCCTGCTAAAGTATTCGAGTCCGCCATTCACAGCTGCATATATGAACAGGTAAGTGCCCAATTATCCGATGCACAACACGGTTTCCGCCCTGGAAGGAGCACTACAGGTAATTTACTGCACTTGATGACAAAATTGGTACCAGGGGTCGATGCTGGTCGGCAAGTGGACGTTGCCTATTTTGATTTTCGGTGAGCATTCGATATGGTCCATAATGACCATCTGCTTTTGAAGCTAGCGAATACGGGTTTCACTCTACATACGTTAACTTTCTTTGCCAGTTACCTAAGAGATAGACGCCAATACATTGATTGTGGTGGATATCTTTCCGAGTCCTACTATACACGATCTGGGGTTAGTCAAGGCAGTAACCTTGGGCCCCTTCTGTTTATTTTAATGGTCAACGATTTGCCTAAAACCGTCAAGACATCTACTCCCTTGCTATTTGCAGACGACTTAAAGTTAGTTTTAGAAATTAAAGAAGAAACAGATCATAATTTACTTCAGATTGATATTAATAGTATAGCGGCATGGAGTTCGGTAAATCAGTTGCAATTTAATGTGTCTAAGTGCTCAATTTTATCATTCAGTAGAGCGCGCACTCCTAGTCATCATCAGTACCACATAAATGGTGAACTGCTGCAACGCGTTACTGAAGTCAAAGACTTAGGTGTTCGGTATTCAGCTGATTTAAATTTTAGACAACATGTTATTGATGTTTGCAAGAAGGCTTACCGAAACTTGGGGTTTGTTTTGCGTCAAGCAAATAAATTCACTAATATCAGGGCGTTAAAGGCGTTATTCGAGACATTAGTTAGAAGTCACTTAGAATGCAATTCGGCAGTGTGGGCTCCCCATGAAACTAAATATATAATAATGATGGAGCGCATACAAAATAAATTCTTAAGATTTTTATATTCAAAACAGTTCGGGGTATATCCAGGATACCCATTATTATATCCGACTGCATTTATATTAGGTATGGTAGGTTACTACAAATTAGAAATAAGAAGAAAAATGGCTCTTGTCATGCATGTATTTAAAGTGTTACGGGGCCTAATCCACAACCCAGCTATTCTGCAAGAGGTTCGGCTGTATGTACCAGACGAGTACGTTGGTAGGCGGCGGCGGCCTCCACTCTTGGACGTGCCACGGTCTCGCACCAACTTGTTACAGCAAGCACCACTCACACGCGTTCTACATGTGCTTAACGCTGTGTCACACACGCACACTGATATATTTTCGTGTTCACTGAACGAATTCACACGTACAGCTATTTTAATTTTAAGTAAATAGATATAAGAATTTTGTGTTATTTATAATTATTACTATATGTTTGTATTTACTAAGACTGTCTTCATCTATCGAATTGGGTTGTAATACCTGTAATGATAGCTGTGTATTAAATAAATAAATAAATAAATAAATATCAAAATCGTAGCATGCAGTCACGGAAATGAGTTGTCCAATAAATATCTGATCGATATGAATTACTAGCAACCCGCTCTCGCTTCGCTTCGGTTTCAGTCGCCTTACCCGCGTAGTTCCCGTTGCCGTGGGTATACCGGGATAAAATATAGACTATGTAACTCCCTGATATTATAGCGTTCCATTGGTGAAAAAATGGCAATGGCAATGGAGAATGGCAAAAAAAAAAGACAAAGAAACTTATTTTCGCATTTATAATAATAGTAAGGATTTCATTTGCAAATCTTTCTTAATAACTAGCTGACCCAAAAGACGTTGTTCTGTTCAAATAAAATAAAAAGGATTCTCCTTAAAATCAATAAAATCAATAGCAGCGTCACCTACAGGGTCCAATTATGCAACTTAACCATTGTCGAATCCTCAGGATAACATGCAAAAAAAAATTATCAAAATTGGTCAAGCTGTTTAGTAAGAGTTCAATTACAGACACACGGACTGAAAACTCAGATATATAAAGATTGATCGGCGAAACATCTTTAATATAATTTTAAAACCGCCATTAATGTAATGTTATTTTTAAATTACATTTGTTTTTTTTTGACGTGACAACGTCTTATAATTCGATGGTGCCGGCTGCACACACGGAAAAACATGACGTATGCGGTGTTACCTCGCTCTGAGGCGTTCCCTTTAAGGCTTGATCCATACAAAATATCTATCAAACAAATAAAATTAAAATTTTCTTTTGAAAAATGAAACCATTCCATCAGTATTTTCTTATGACGTTATCACGTTCAACTATCGTCAGTAAACCGACTTAACAGACAACCGATTTTTAATAATTGTATTATAATGAATAAATACATCGTGTGTATACATAATACTACAGACATAATATAAAAATACACTATTAATTAGTCTATGTCTATATTATTTCTGTTAGGTGTTTTCATGTCTATGAAATTTCTCTCATAACACTGCGTAAACGATAATGTTTTATGCACCATTCTGAAGATTATTTGGCCCACTAATGACGACTTGTTTACATTAAACAAGTATCAGAAAATGAATCCATTCATCCATCAGCCTGTGGACTTCTTAGGTATCGTAAAAGACGTCTAAGGAGTTTTAAAGACAACATCCTGCACTAAGGATCCTTGAATTGCAGGAGACTTTATAAACATATAATTAACGGACACAAATTACATCCAGACTCAGAACAACAATTTGTGGATTGCACAAAGTATTGCCTAGCGTGGGATTTGAACCCACGATACTGGCACGGTAGGTTCTTAACCACTACGCCATCTGTGCAGTCATTACTATATTAAAGTAAGAGTATGTCGTGCACGTCGAGGCCTCGCGGACGCTGCTACGCACTCGTCCCGGTGAAAAGCATCCCATATGCTCGAAACCTGAATTCACGTAATCGATCTTAGCATGTGTTTTGCTGTTATATACATATGTATATGTGTCAACCCCACGAAAATTTTAATACTAACAAAAGAAGGGGAGCTGTCGCTCAGGACGCCTGCTACATGTGAAACATCGAAATTATTTTGTATATGTATATATGCATAAAAACATATTACGACAGGCATATGGCATAAAGTTTTAATAAAAACATTACGATTTTTTTCCAGAAAATGATGATTTTTTTTCAATAAATATTTATTTTCATTAGTATACACTAAAGGTTTGTGTTTAGGTTAATAATTTGTTTTGACTTCACTAGATGGCGTTGTACAAAATTCTAAAACAGGTTATGGTTTTGTTACCTAAAAGTACATATCCCAAAGTGGCGTTAACGCCGCGCCAACGGTCGGGTTCACCCTCGCCTACAGTGATGTTGACAAATGTTTCACATCAAAAATAGAAGAGGAGGAAGTAATCGAAGTAGGGATGTGACGTGGAGGGAAAATAATCGATTTTTAAATAATCGATTTTTTGTACGTTTAAAATAAATCGATTATAAAATAATCGATTTTAAAATAACCGATTTCTTCTGCTAACAGGATTGTGATGACTTTTTTGCAAATGTAAGCTTTATTGTCTAATATAGTATGAAAACGATTCTGATGACCTTTTTTTTAGGAAATCTGGCCATGAATAATCGCTTAATTTCGAATAGTAAAAAATCGATTAATAATCGATTTTTATAAAAATCAATTATTTTGTCACATACCTAAATCGAAGTTAACAGTTGTCTGATTACAGCCGTGAGCCGGTCCGTCCGGGGTAGTACCACACTGAGCAGAAAATCGACGTCTAAGTAGTAGCAATTTGTTACTGTGCTTCGTTCGGTGAGCGAGGGAGCCGGCGACCCAACTTTTTGAGGGTGTGGTGGGTTTTGGTGATGTTTAGTATAGTATAACCGAACCTCAATGCACGCATTCACACTACCTTCACATTCTTCACGGTAGGTAGCGCCCTAACAAAGGTCCATGAGAGCGGCAGAATCACTTACCATCAGGTGTACTGTTTGCTCGTTTGCCACCATTTGCAATCCTGCACCAGCGCGACTAACCAACGTGGTATAATAGGTTAGTTCTTTCCTCCTATCGTGGAGGTGGCTTGAGCTCATGAGGTTTGGAGTAGTCAAGTCAACCATACGCAAAATTTGTTTTGTTCGGAGTGGACGATTTATTAGATGTATCCGTCTAAAAACCGGTTGTATTTCAAGAATTCATATTGCAAACTGGACCACGAATTCTAGTCTAAAATCTACATTCAGAACGATATGGATTAACTTAATCTAAGTTAGTTGTATATTTACAGCTAAGCGATAAAGCTTCGTCATATCTTTTATGTTCGACTAGTTGCGCAACCAGTTTTGCTTGGGCATATTACTTATATATTTCACTAGTAACCTGCCATCGCTTCGCTTCGGTTTCAGTGGCCTTACCCGCGTAATTTCCGTTCCTGTGAGAATACCGAGATAAAATATAGCCCAAGTTACTCCTTATATAAACAGCTACCTGGTAGTAAAATAATATTAAAATCGGTCCAGCCGTTTTGAAGATTACCTCAAACAAATAGAAAGACAGACAAACAGAAAAAATTTAAACTGTATTTTAGGCATAGGTCAGGTCATCCTTAGGTAAATTTAAAATATAATTTGTTGTTTATTTTTCTACTGCAAAAAATATTATTTATAAATATGACTCATTCAATTTCATTAATCGCATTATTTACATTAAGCAAATAACTTATGACCTATTAACCTATTTATATTTGACTGGCGATACGCAGAGTGTTTATACACGCTTTTTACATGAACCGTTTTTCTCTGCTTGATCTTGGTTCATCTCGCTACCGCGTATCTAGATACTGTATTTATAAGTATGCGCTGAATGTCAAGATAACTCAAACCAGATTAATATTTGGAGTAAATGTTGCGTCGCGTGTCGCCGCGGTCTGTTTACGCCACGCCAACGTCAGGTTTACCCGCGCCTAAATGTGAAACATCACATCAAAATATTAATCTATCTATATATATAAAAATGAATTGCTGTTCGTTAGTCTTGCTAAAACTCGAGAACGGCTGGACCGATTTGTCTAATTTTGGTCTTGAATTATTTGTGGAACTCCAGAGAAGGTTTATACGGTGAAAAAAATATGGAAAATTGCCAGTAAAATACTAATAATATAATTTTATTTTCTCGTACAAATCGTTCTTACCTGTCAAACATTTGACGTTTGTCCCGTCGCGTCGGTTCGCCATTTTTAGCATAATTACATGTAAGTAGATCTAGATTAAAAAGGTTTTGGAATCGATAAGAAAAGGCGGTATATCCCTTAGGCGTCTTTTTCGACACTCACGGGTGGTGAATTGTATTCTTACAGCACCAAACTGATAAATACTAAAACAAAATAATTATGATAAAGGCGGTGCGAAGTTCGCCGGGTCAGCTAGTCTTTTAATAATTTTATAACTGAGAGAACTTTAAAAGTGAACTTTGTTTATTGACCACGGCTGCATCGCCTATCATTTATAGGAATACGTTCCTTTTCACTGGCGTTGTCTCATTAACTATACAAGCGACCAAGTATTCTCCAGAGAGGCGGATACAGCCTCAAATTCCTCAAAATATAAGCTCAGGGATGCCGCTAGACCAATTCCGCTTGCTATTGCCTTCCTGGATTCAAAGATATAATTATTTTCTTTATCTTGAGAAGAATTTTACCTTTAATTTATTGTTTTAAAACAAATGTTGATGGAAATAAAGTGATATTTATATTTTATTTTTTATTAAATCCTATTTGCCCGCTGCGAATTTTCACGGTCTCCACGCTTAGAAAATATTGATAACTTTTAGAATATATGTCTTTCTTTAGGGTTAGATACATAGCAAATCGGGTCCTATCAAAAAGATAAATAAATGAGAGACACTAGAGGAGGAGATTTGTAAACTAGGTAGACATCCCGATTGTGATGGGTTATCAATACCATAATTTTATTATTCCATCCGTCCATGGGCCTATCGATGTCCATTGTTGTGTATCGATGTCCACCTGGAATAGGATTCTTCAACAGGGAATAATAGCATAGTCGCACCACCTGGCGTGTAGGTTATTAGTAACGGTTTGTCCTATAAGTCTTTCGGGAGTGGAATGGAGTGATGGGAAGTGGAATACCACTGCCAGTCATCCTGGTGATGCCTCGGCCAGTTTTTTTGTCTCTCGCGATATTTGAAACCCTAATAAATTGTCATAATATAATAATTACCAAAAGTTTAATGTTTTATTTTTGCACTAACATTAAATTTGTACCAAAAATGTGGGTCAAAATTTAATAACTAATACTGTAGTAGCTAGAAATAATTTGTATTTGTAGTATTTGTATTTGTAATAACGATGACTTGTTGGACGTCAAACATCTTAGTGCTCCCATAACCATGAGCGCTGAAACGTGTTTTAAACGTCGGGCAACTAAGAATCAGATGTCATCATAATTTCAGCTCATATATATACGTTCACTGCTCGATCCTCCTCCTAAATAGGAGTGAAATTGACCTATTATACCACGCTGGTCAGATGGGTTGGTATAGAGTTTTATTTCGAATTTTCCTTCTCTTGCATAGATATTATATGCATGTTATATCACTTAGTCGGCTCTTACGACACCCACGGGAAAGAGTGTGGTGAATAGTATTCTTGATCTTCCACCACACGAAAAATAAAATATAATCGTGTTAAAATAATTTTATTTAACGGTAAAGATGGCAACACTCAGTTAATTGTTTAGATTGATCATAATACTGATTCTGACTATTAATTTTTTTTAATGTCGGCGACAGAGAACGTTTTGTTTATCTCTCCACGCAGCTTTTACGACTTCCAAGCGAACTTAATCGTCATCATACGATTATTTTTAACCATTACGTTTATTTTTGATATTATCACGTTGCCGCCAAAATTCTAAAATCTTTTTCGTTCATTCGCTTGAAGCCTTAGTGCACCTTGCTCGTAAAAAAACTTCTAAGAAGTTCCACCTCGTAGCAGTCACTTAGCGATAGTTATTCAGTTTTACTTTGCACAAAGTTCGAAACTTTATTTTTACTTGTTAAATGGTTTTACGATAGGAGACTTTTCGTCTTTGAAACTAGCCTTTATGCCGTTTTCCTTTAGCTTATCTATATATTTAAAGGAAGAATTTGATTGACTGACGTAAATAATAATTTATCATGTACAGCCGAAACTACTGGGACTAAGGCCTTAAAAGTTTGCATGCTGGAAATTTTTACATTATAGGCGAGCACTAAGAAAGGATTTTTGGAAATTCAACCCCTAAGTTGTGAAAAGGGGTGCGAAAATTTGTACGAAAGCAGCAGGCAGCAAAGAATTCTTTTTATTTGAGGCAACTGAAAGCCGCAGCATAAGCTACTGGATCACCTCTTCGATGGAATACATGGCCTTATCTTCAAATGTCCATTACCATGGCCCTCAGGCGTAGAAGGCAACGATTGTCATATAGAAACGGGAGTCAATCTCGCTAAAAGGGAATGGGTGATGCTGCAGTCAGGATTTTCTATACCAGCGTGCTCACATTATCCAGCAACACGATGGGCCTAAGGAACATTGAACATCATGCATTTGCACAGGATATCTATGTTAATCTCTATCATACAAGACTTTTACGCCGACGAAGTCGCAGGCACAGGATAGTATAACTCCATGGGAGAAATTAGCTCTATAATGTAGCCCTGTATATAGATTTTTCAACATCTATAAGCTGCACTTGATATGAAGATATTCTAATCCGCGTATTTTATTTGCAAATTCCAGTCTGTACTAGTTTACATAATGATTTCTGAAGTTTACGCGAATATAAATAAAACTGTTTTTGCATATATACATCCATACTTCCATACTAATATTATAAATGCGAAAGTAACGATGTTTGTTTGTTTGTAACGCTTTCACGCTTAAACCACCGAACCGATTTCAAAAATTCTTTCACCAATGGAAAGGTATAATATCAGGGAGTAAAATAGGCTATACATTATCCCGGTATTCCCACAGGAACGGGAACTACGCCGCAGGTAAAGCGACTGAAACCGAAGCGAAGCGAGGGGGGTTGCTAGTTACAAATAAAACTATTTTTGCGAATTTTATCGCATTTGTATTTGACTTTTCATTGTTCGCCGTTTCGAACACTTCAGATTTGAGTCCGCCAGTTACCATGAATAAAATATAATACTCGCGTAAACATCAGAAATCATTAGGTATCTATAAGCTATTTCCATGTTGTAAAAGAGTAAGAATACAATTCATCACACCCTAACTTACCCATGTCGTAAATGATGGTTAGGAGATATGGCATATAATATGAGTAAAAGAGGGAAAATCGAAGTAAAACCCTATATCAACACGTCTAACGTGGTATAGTAGGTCAACTGACACGTTACTATCGTTCTAATGTGAAGAAAGCTAAGCCCAGCGTATATGGGCTGATATTATTGATGACAATTTTTTTTTTTTTATTCAAACGGTGGCAAACGAGCAGACAGTACACCTGATGGTAAGTGTTGCTGCCGCTCATAGACCTTTACAAGGCCGCTGCCTACTGCGAAGAAAGTGAAGAGAGTGTGAATGCGTGCATTGAGGCTCGGTGATACCAAAACCCTCCACACGCAAACACCCTCAGAAAGTTGGGCTGCCGGCTCTCTCACTCACCGAACGAAGCGCAGTAACAAATTGCTACTACTCAGACGTCGATTTTCTGCGAGAGCGTGCTACTACCCCGGACGGACCGGCCCGCGGCTGTAGACAGATAACTGTCGACAGTGTGGTCCTACCACTCCAAAAATGAGCTAATTAATGGATAAAATTGTAATTATATTGATAATAGTTCAAAAAAACTAAAAAATACGCTTAAATTGCTAATCCTGATTATCCTAGTAAGGATAACGGGTCAAACTGTTTAAAATATTGAATTTTCATCGGTCCTTAACAAGTATGCCAAATTTCGAGTTAATCCGACGTTTTGAAGGAGGTCAAAATTATGTTCAAAGATTCCGTTACATACCAACATACTAACATAGATACGTCTGAAGCTAATAAAAGCGTATTAAAAAACTAGACTTTCTTCCCAATAAAAGGTTGAGAAGACTTTGGATTACCTTGTGTACTCTAGCGGCTCTCTTAGGAACTATTTGACTTGGTATCACCGTCACCGTTTTACGAGTGGAACGCTCGGACACCGTAACAGGGTTCATCCATACCACCAGAAATGCTATGGTCTTGAACTGTACGTTTCTAGCGAACATTTCTTCCACGTACGACATATTGTATTCTTAACGCACTACCACATTAGGACTAAGTTTAAAAATTTAAAGATATAAGACACAATATTTTTAAATATTGTACATAGTGAAAATTCGCCACCGACGTAAAATCATTTTGTTACCCAAAATGCCATTTTGCAACAAATCTTTTGAGAAGGAAAAGTTTTGAGTTACTTACGCTTGCCAAAGCGCGTGGCTTTGATGGATGGAGCTGAAGAGTTTGATAATCGAATATTTGTTCCGCGTAAAGAAATTTAATTTCAATTATTAAATGTAAAAGGCAGAAACGGAAATGGTTTATAGATAGGTAGATCGACTGGACTCAATCATTTTGTTCTTGTTAGTTTGGATTGGATTCTCAAAATGATCTTTTTATTTTTGCATTTAGCTTCCCGTGTGCTTTTGTTGCCCAAGCCGTAAAAATGTCCTATTTCTGCAAACAGAGTATAAATGCAGATATTCTAGTTCACTACTATTTATTAATAGTACCTTTTTATTTATTAATAGTACTATTTATTAATAGTACAAATATTTTTCTAGGTAAGAAAACTACTCTTTGTTAGTTCGTGTTTAACTCCATTTTATTCTCTTGTTCCATTTTCAATGTATATTTAAAACATTAAAATACATAGTGGTTCGATCCACCAATCAGTTTTTATGTTCTACATACAACACAATATTATGAAAAATTGTTATTAGTGCCATCTAATTAGACCATACGTATTATATTAGACATTCCACCCACCAATAGTGATAGTGGTAGGACTACACTGTCCACAGTTGTCTGTCTACAGCCGCGGGCCGGTCCATCTGGGATAGTACCACATAGCCCAGTCGAATTGTTGATTGGACCTAGGAAAAATTATAATAAAGAAATAAGAACAAAAATTGTTGGAAATTTACTTTCAAACAACTTTGGCGATGACCACTTTTCGTGTAAAATTGAAAACAAAAGAGTTATTCAATAAACAAAAAATCACCCTTTCTTTTCGGGTGTGAATCGAGAAATATCGATCCTACGGCAAACATTATGAAAACAAAAATTGTATGCAATTTAATTCTGAACAACTTTGGTAATGACCATTTTTCGTGTAAAATTGAAAATAAACGAGTTATTTAAAAAACATAAAACCACCCTTAAAATCAAGATGGCGGAAAACGCAAGACCACTGGGAATTCGAAAACCGAAATGTAGACTCCCAGTGACCCCCTGACGAATTCCAAAGGAAAAATTCTACTTATAATTTTTCCTGGGTTTGGTCCGTTTTTCGTCTAATTCGACTGGGCTAACACTCTTGCAGGAAATAGATGTCCATGTAGTAGCAATTTATTACTACGCTTCGTTCGGTGAGCGAGAGAGCCGGAAGCCCAACTTTCTGAGGGTGTTTGCGTGTGGAGGGTTTTAGTGATGCCTTTAGTATCACAGAACTTCATTGCAGGCATTCACACTCCCTTCATTTTCTTCGCGGTAGGCAGCAGCCTAGCAAAGGTCTATGAGCGACAGCAACACTTACCATTAGGTGTACTATTTGCTCCTTTGCCACCGTTAGCAGTAATAAAAAATAAGGACCTGTCCTTTACGAAATATAAAAAAAACCAAAGTTATTAGGTTTGGGTTTAAAGAATTTATTCTCAAAAAGACACATGTCACTTATATTACATGAGAACAATGATTATAAAAGTAATAACTAGTAAAATCAATCAGGTTACAAAGCTTTCTTGAGCGTTCATTTGATGTGTTTTAATCAAATTAGGAATTTTTCTTGTATATAACGTAATAATTTATGTTTGAACACATTAAACGAATAAACATTTTTTATATATGGAGGTAGTTTATTGTACAACTAGCAATCAGCCCTCGCTTCGCTTCGGTTATAGGTTATAATCCTTTTACCCGCGTAGTTCCCGTTCCCGTGGGAATACCGGGATAAAATATAGCCTAGTTTACGCCCTGATAATATAGCTTTCCATTGGTGAAAGAATTTTTGAAATCGGTCCAGCCGTTTTGAAGATTACCCGGAACAAACAGACAGACAGACAAAAATTTTTTAATTGCTATTTTAGGCATAGGTGTCGTGCAAATAACCGTGTGAGCATGAAAAAAACTTATTATTTTGACATTACAAACAGACACTCCAATTTTATTTATTGGTATAGATTGTGCTCCTTCAAACGTGATGTTTCTTTTTACATAATTTGTTCGTACCTTTGGTATTACCAATAGGCTAGCTCTTCTTATTCTTCTTCGTTTCTCACTAATTAAATACAAACCAGCGTTTAATGTCATATTTTCTTCTATTTCTACAAGTGTTGTATTCTGTGTATTAGAATACACAAATAAAGAGTCGAAGGACAGTTATTCAACCATACTGTTTTGACGAAAAAAACATGGTCATATTACGCTTATATCAACTATTAATCGTATTTATCGTCTCAGCTCATACACGTCCCACCGCTGGGCTCGAGCCTTTTATATTATATCCCTTAGTCGTCTTTTACGATATCCACGGGTAAGATAGGGAGTGGTGAATTGTATTCTTACTCCGTCACCACACGGAAAATTATTTATTATGTTACATTTCGTTTGGAATTAGTTTAATAATAATCTAACACGGGATTGGAATGCGGCCAAAGACTGAAAATTCGACATTTTTAATTACTTTTTATTTTAAATTAATTTGTATATATCTATACGGCGTACTTCCCTTTCCCGTGGGAATATAGGGATAAAATATAGCCTATGTTACTCCTTGATATTATAGCTTTCCATTGGTGAAAGAATTTTTGAAATCGGTTCGGTGGTTTAAGCGTGAAAGCGTAACAAACAAACATCCTTACTTTCGCATTTATAATATTAGTAAGGATAACACATTGAGCTAATATTAGCTTCAGTGTGTATTATTATTTTTAGTGTAAACTAGCAGACATTGTTACGGCACATAACGCCTCCTAACATTATGATGATCTATAATTCTTTCTATTGTGTGGTGCAAGTTTATTTTAGTAGGCAGTTACGTGGTTATTAATAGCTAACCAATATTGTACTTCAATCTACCGACAACCTTCATCCTGTACGCACGAACTTTATAAAAACAATTTAAAATTTTATTTGGACTTTAATTAGCCCCACTGTATAAGCTAAATATACAGACATATTTTTTAAATATAGTTAAAAATATTTTTTTAATTTTTTTTTTTTTAATTTAATTACCAAACAAAACACATAAAAGAATTTGAATATAGTGTCATTTAAACGTCTCGGATTTGTATGTGACACTTTACAATCCATTCCCGGTAACAAACGTGATAGATATTACATATAATACATATATACACACGCATACACACCTATATACACATAGATGTACACACACGCATACATGCCACATATTCTACATTATACAACCATGAGTATTTGGGTAAGAAAAAGAAAGTCATAATTAAAAACTAAGCAATACACGTCAAGTATCTTCCCCACTATAAGGTCGATAAGAAATGTTCTTTTAAAACATATCTAACATTGTTTATAGTAATCTTTTTGCGAACGGAGGTAGGTAAAGAATTTATCAATCTTGGTATTAGGTATGCGCTCGTCCGTTCGCCGTAATAATTACTCGCTGTAGTAGTAACTAACATCTGTTGTGCTACTCGTCGTGTATATATAGCACGATCTATTATAACTGTACTAGATCCCACAAGTGCATTTGATTACGAGTGGACTATTAGATCGGCCATTACTCCCCTTAAACACATTGGAGGGAAGGAAAAGATTCATTACACTTAGAATGCTATAATAACAAAAATTATATAAGCCTTAAGCAATCCACTAATTGTCATAGGCCTTTACACCACTAAGGGCTAATAAAAATCAAATAGATTTAAATCATTTATTCTGCATATGCTCCTTAAGGGCACTTACATATTGTCAAATTTCACAACGTTTGAACACAATACAATAATCTACCACCAGATCGTAACGCGGCCATAAACTGAAAAGATCCGGCAAGAAACTCAGCGGGCAGCCATTTTTTTCTTTAATCTTTTAAATATACATAATTTTATGTATCGTACAACATACATATATGGTATTAGCTCCAGTGTGATGCCCTTCGAAATTGTATATATGTATAAATTTTCAAAATTTAGTACAATACAAAAAAAAAATTAAAGAAAGGAAGAAAATTTGGCTGGACCAGATCCCACAAGCAGCACCCGATCACGAGTTAACTACTAGAGCAACCGTCACTCACCTCAATCAAATTAGAGGGAAGGGAGCGACCCGCCCCAAATAGCTACCGCAAGCAGAACCTTATTCGGTGAGCATGACCAAACCATAAATAAGAATATAAAACGAACTACAACTATTACTATACTATAAAAAAATACTACTATAAAATAAACTACGAACTATAGCAGGTATGCTAAAAAGGATCAAAACCAAAATTCGACGGGCAAAACACGCTACGCTGTACAATCACAACAGTAAGAATTAAAAAAAAACCTGTGAATTCACACAACAAGTTAGGAGTACCATAAAGCTGTAAAAATAACATTAATTGCTGAATGAGGAGCTGCTCATAACCACTCTGTATTATCATCTAAATAATCCGAAATTTTGTAATAGCCTTTGCTACAAAGTCTACTCTTAATAGCTTTTTTAAACATGATAATTGGCATGTCTCATCAATATGCTTTCCGAGTTGGGTAATTCTGCTCACTGCCCTGGTACCTTGTTAGTTGGTTTTGACGACTCCTTGGATAATGTAAGGGATGACGACATATTCCATCCTTAATCCGCCACATGTTTTTTTTTTTGATAACGTTCACGTGGCGAGGCTAGGCGTGAGCTTCAGCCGCCATCTTGGAAAACGCGTTTTATTATCTATCTGGGTATTTGTGCATCCTACGAGAAAAACAGTAGCGATAATTTTTATAGACTATCGCATTTCTTATCACTTTATTCGAAACTTTTTCTGTATATTGAAATAAATTTGGAGCGTTATAAATAAAAATATACATTATACAAAATAAAGTTTATTAAAGGTTAATGAGATATTTAATGAGACACCTTTTTCAAGATGGCGGCTAAACTTCGCGCCCCCGCGTCTCGTCAACGTAAGTTACATTTGGGAAGCCCTTCTATTCCACAAAGAATGTCCGTTGTGTAGTAAATTGTGTTACGATCCTATTTTTTTTTTGCTCTAGATTTAGGAGTATATAATACCTACTAGCTTCTGCTCGCGACTTCATCCGCGTGGTATAGATACTTTGGGCTAACGCAAATTTAACCTAAGACTTTATTTACGTAGAAGGTGAAAGTATTTTTTAATAATTGCGAAAATTTAGCCGTTTACGCAACGGAAGCTCTCAAAAGGAAAAAAAAAAACCGATTTTGAAACATTCTTCATTGGTGCTCCGCTCCTATTGGTCTTAGCGTGATGATATATAACCTATAGCCTTCCTTGATAAATTAGCTATCTAACACTGAAAGAATTTTTCAAATCGGGCCAGTAGTTCCTGAGATTAGCGCGTTCAAACAAACAAACTCTACAGCTTTATATATTAGTATAGACTATAGAGTATAGATAAGACTAAAATAGGTGTATTATGTTTTGCTTATTACTTACACCTTATTATTGCTTATTACTTCCCTGTGGTGAGGGAGTAAGTATTCACTATTTCTTGCCCGTGGACATCTATGTTCACATCTATGTAAGACAAAGAAAATTCGACATTAAACCCTACACCAACTCGTTTGACTAGTGTAGATAGTACGGCAATTTCGAACTCATCATTGAGGCAGCTCGAGCCCAAAAATGGGGCATATATGAGCTGTGATAATGATTACGCCTTCGCAAAATACCAGTAAAAAATATGAATGATCGTTTCAAATTCATATTTTTCTACCATAGAGAGCAAAATAGGAAGGTATTGTTTTTTACGTCTTTATATTTTTGTTATAAAAATACCGAACACTATATTTTACAGCAAACTAGGTCGTCCAGATGTCGCGGTGTTTACAATATCACAGAGTTTCCCTTGAGGGGTGCCGTGTCAAAACTACACAGGTTTAAAAGCATTGCAGCGTAAAATATAAATCACAGCGTCAGGAAAACCACGATGTAACGGAACGTTAGCAAGCTGGATTTTAAAAATCTCTCTAGGTGATTTGTAGACAGACATTTATATGAGAATTTTAGCGGTAAAGTGAAAATGTCATTTTGCGGTCTTATATTCAACATTTTGTTGCTTTCGATATTAAATTACTATGAGAGCATTTAATGTAATGTAATGCAGAGAGAGTATTAAAATGACAGAAATGTAAAATAACAGTGTTCTATGTGTGTTTTTCATCATCATCATCATTTCAACCTATTGCCGTCCACTGCTTACGGACGTAGGCCTCCCTCATGTTACGCCACAGAGTGCAGGCCTGTGCCGCCTATATCCAACGACGCCCAGCAACACTCACCAGATCGTCGGTCCACCTGGTGTGGAGTGTGGCTGCGTTCTACACTGCGTCGTCCGATACGTGGTCGCCAGTCGAGAACCTTTCTTCCCCAGCGGTGGTGCGGCGTGTGTGTTTTTACTTTTTGCAAATTCATTACTAAAACATTAGCCATTGCTTTATGAAAAGTGACAATATACTTTGTTTATATATACAATATACTTTAGGAGTTTGTAACCGCAGCGATCAGGTGTGGCGCTCCAAAGCCCGACGTATACCGGGCTACCGCCGTGTTGGCGATGGATCTTCCACCTAGCTCTACTTCATTAACCTACCTTTTACGCCACAAGAAGTGACAAAAATAATTAATAAGCACATATCCCCCAAAACGAGTTCTGATATATACGGTCTGTCTGCCAGCCTATTGAGAATAATTTCAAAACCATTAGGTTTCATATTAAGCCGACTGTACAACCGCTGCATGAAACAGGGTACTTATCCAGCAGCTCTAAAAAGAGTAAAAATATGTCCTCTTTTCAAAGGCAAGGATAATAAATGTGATATTAAGTCATACCGCCCTATATCACTGGTCCCTACTCTGAGCAAGGTTCTTGAGGTCGGCCTTAACTTTCGACTGTTGTCGTATATCTCAGGTCTCGGTAGCCTGTCCGATAGGCAGTATGCGTATAGGCCTGGGCGCGGCACCATGGACATGGTCCGCGAGGTTGTTTGGGCCGTGCTACGCGCGCGCGAGTGCGGCCTGCGTGTTGCACTCGTGTGCTGTGATTTGTCGCGTGCCTTCGATACCGCGCGCCACTCAATTATCGCAAGCAAACTCGACTTCTACGGAATCCGGGGACCGTCCCTGTCTATTATTTCCTCCTTTATGTCCGAACGTACCCAAACAGTAGTAGGGGATAATGGTCGTGTATCCTCACGGGAACTCCAGAATACGATGGGGGTTCCCCAGGGATCGTGTCTCTCTAATACGCTCTTCAGCGTGTTATTGAACGATCTGCCTGCTGCTGTTCAGAAGGCGGATATATATATATGTACGCAGATGACGTGGCCGCGATTGTAACTGCAGCCTCAGACAGTCATCTTGAACAGGAATTGAACAGTGTGGTCGGTCACCTAGATTCCTGGTTCCGGTCCAACGGGCTTGCGCTAAACAAGGACAAAACATGTTTCGTGGCTTTCGGTCTGAACGGCAGACAGCAGCTGCCTCTCAGAGTAACACTGGGTGATACCGTATTAAAACAGAAGAACAGTGTAACACTATTAGGCTTTCACCTGGACAGATGCCTCGCGTGGGATGTACACATTGACAACTTATGTGTGAGGCTGGGCAGGGCCTGTTTTGCGTTGCGTAGGCTGACGCGTGCCGCGACGCGTAGCGTAGTGCGCTCGTGTTATTTCGCAACAGTACACAGTACGCTTGCGTACGGCACTGAACTGTGGGCACGCGCAGCTGACACCAATCGTGTATTTGTGATGCAAAAGCGTGCCGTGCGCGCCATTATGGGGCTCACCGACGACGTGTCGTGCAGGGAGTACTTCCGAAGCCTCGGTATACTGCCTCTACCCTGTGAGCTTCTATATCGGGTGGCTATTTTTGTATATACTAATTTTGACCTCTTCCAACAAAGAGGGATAAATGCTTCACATGCCTTGCGTAGTAACAAATTTCCACACAGACTCATTGCCCCGCCACACAAACTGTCTAAGTCGGAGAAGTCCGTCTACATCATGGGACCATCTGTGTACAACAGACTGCCCGCGGATATTGTCAATGCAACTACAATATATAGCTTTAAACGGAAACTAAAGGCCTGGTTATTAGAGCATAGTTTCTATAGCATTGACGAATTTTACTTGTTGCCTGAAATTTAATACGCCTATTCTGAACGACCATTACAATAATGACATAACGTGAGGTATCTTAAAAAAATCAAAATTATTCTAATTTATATATAATTCTAATATAACATTCTATATATAATTCTAATAATACAATTTCTTATTGTTGTAAAGGTTTGTTAATTGGATTACTTTTAAAATGTTTTTTATGTTTTCTATTCTATTATTTATAATAAATTAATAATTATAATTAAATATATTACTGTCATTAAAATTAAATGAATATGGAGATCGATGTAACTAAGCACTGACTTGTAACTATGTTATCAATAAAGAATACTATACTATACTATAAATCTGACTGTTGAGCCAACTGCAACAAATGCAGTCTATTCATCATACATATTCACACGTCTATAACAGGAATATAATATGCATATGACATCTATGCAAGAGAAAGAAAAATCGAAATTAAACCCATTTTTCTTTTTTTTTTGTAGGTGGGCTGCGGTCGGCGCGCCTATGCACCACTCCGTCCGGGGCGACAGAGGGGCTTAAGCACGCAACTCCAAATTAAACCCTATACCAACACGTCTCGGCGGATCTCTTCGGTGACACGTTCCGTCGCCGGCGATTCGCGCGGCGCAGGCGCGAGTACCTACGCCTGATGCTGCTCTAGCCCAGGCCGCAAGTGACCGGAGCGGGGACTTTAGTCTGTCACCCGCAGAGAGCCTGACCGCGCGACGGCGATCGACGTCACGGGACAGGGACGTCGAGAGGTGAGGGTACCCGAAAGGGCATTCCGTCGGGCCGACCACTGACGACAGTCATACCGATGGTCGGCCCAACGACGAAGGTGACGTGGGTACGGGTGGGTTATGGGCCCGCGCGTCGTCCTTTCGTCGCCCTGGACGGAATGGACCGCGTGTGCGCTTATACTAACCCACCCACAAAAAAAAACTCATCACGTCTGACCAGCGTGGTATAGTTGGTCAATTTCTCTCTTATTGTGGAGGAAACTTGAGCCCAATAGTGGGACGTATATGAGGTATAAGGTACGTATTTAAGCTGATAATTTATTCATCCACCAGTCTTTATATGTTCATTGTCACACATAGGCCTTACTACGAAGGATAAGTGCCATAACTACCACGCTTAGTAGGCGGGGTGGGCATTGCAGTCGGTATTTATTGCCCAGAAGAGCGCTGTTCACTTCCTTGTTGTATATTCTGAAGAGAATTTGCTAAATTTAGCCGTACATAAACTAATTTCAAAAAAGAAAATTGTATCTTTAATTTACTACAAAATGTTAAAAGTATTCTAGTACTTCAATACAACGTAATATTATTCTTTTTCAAGTAGAAGTGTTTGCAGGACTGATTGCTCCCAACGTCCTACGCGTGTAAATCCTTTACTGTGAGTATCATACTCACTGCGTTATCACTTTGTTTTGTATAATTTCTAATGATTATATTAGATCAGATGTTAGTTGTAAAATATATGATAATTTATACAGTTGTGAAAGTTTTGTTATGTTTAACGTGAAAAAGCTACTGGTTTAGAAAAATTTATATAAAAAAAATCAAGTTTTAATTCTCGATATCTGTAATGTAATGTGATAGTAAACTAATTAGACTAAGTTCAGATGACCGCGTAGCTACGCGCGGTTGTACGCGCAGTTTAAGATTGTAACAAATCAATTCTGTTGTGTACATGACCACGCGTCACTGTGCACAACAGAATTGCGCCATGCACCGCGCGTAAGATCTTGAACCTTGACGCGCGGTTTAAGATCTACAATCTTGTATCGACCTGTTCAGCTGACCCGCGTGGTTTGAGGGGGACGGACGCATGGATCCACGAACGTTGAGGAGGAGATATCTATTGATTTACTAATTGACGAAATTGAAAAAAGAGATGCGATCTGTGGGTTGCAAATCCTTTTCAACGCAATCATACAAAAATCAAAGAATGCAATCGACATCCTAAAATAGTGGAAAAATCGATCTTCGTGTATAGTGTGGGATATAAAGTCACAATCAGGCTTAAAGAAAGTCTGTGACTCAAAATAGGGTGCACCCAGTATCGTCTTTGCCCTCGACGACGACGTCGCAGTTTGCGGTATAAAACCCACAACCAAATAGCCTCCATCACGTCCGTTCTCACTGAATGTTCACGCTAGATTGCCGCACGCAAACCGCCGCCATCTGAACAGCTGAATTCCGCCGCGCAATCATCTGAACTTAGCCTTATACTTATCATAACTTTCTTAGTATTGGTCGCGCGCCTTATTCATATTAGATTTTTCAATATGAAAATGCTATTTTCGACGTGTGCTATTTAATGTATTTTTTTTTGTGCTAGAAAGAACTTTTGATTTTTATTTTACTTATGATGACAGAATAAAAACATGCGACGTATATTAATGAATTTTAACATAAAAATATAAAAAAGGGAGGAGTCGCTCAGGATGTCTGACAGATGTGAAACATCGAAATTATTTTATACAAGGATATATGCATAAAAGAACAGATTACGACAGGAAATAATATGATATAAAGTATTAATAAAATTATATTTTTTCCGAAAATTATGATTTTTATTTCATCTCAGCCCATATATGTCCCACTGTTGGGCTCGGGCCTCCTCCATAATGGAAGGGTAATTGACCTACTATACCACGCTGGTCAGACGTGTTGATATAGGGTTTTATTTCAAGTTTTCCTTCTCTCGCATAGATGTTATATGCGTTTTATATCCCTTAGTCGTCTCGTACGATCACCCACGGGTAAGATAGGGGGATAGATAAGATTTTTATTTAATAAACATTTATTTTATTAGTATATATATACACTATAGGTATGTGTTTAGGTTAATAATTTAATTTGAGCTCACTAGATGGCGTTGTATAGAATTCTAAAACGTTACACAAATCTACATATCGAAGCGTGGCGTTAACACCACGTCAACGGTCAGGTTAACCCTTTCTTTTTTTTTTGGGGTGGGTCGCGGTCGGCGGACTCCTCGCACCACTCCGTCCGGGGCGACAGAGGGGCGTAAGCACGCACACCCGCAACCCACCCACGATGCACGTCGCCTTCGTCGTTGGGCCGACCACCGGAGCAGGGTGACTTGACGTCAGTGGTTGGCCCGACGGAATACCCCCTATTTGGGGTACCCTCCCATCGACCGACGCCCTCCCCTCGGGGAAGACGTCGGTCTTTTCCCACGCGGTCGGCCTCTCGGCGGGTGACGGACTAATTCCCAGGTCACGTCACCCGTGGCCTTGGCTAGGGCGGCATGAGGCGCAGGTAGTCGCGCCTACGCCGCCCCAGTCGCCGGTGGCGGGTCGCTTCGTCGAGGCTGCGCACCACGCGCGCGCGACCCGCCGCCTCCTTCTGCGAGATTACTGCCTCACAGAAGACTGCGACCGCGTCCCAGTCCCGTCCCAGGTCGGCACTGATGATTGCAACGAGTTCACGACGCTGCTCTGCCCAGGTGGCACAAACCTCGAGCGTATGCTGCGCCGTGTCCTCGTCGCAATCGCAGTGGTGGCAGGACGGTGTACTCTCCCTCCTAGCGACCGTGTACAGGTATTTAGCGAAGCATCCATGCCCGTCAAAACCTGCACCAGTCGGAAGGAAAGCACCCCGTGCCCCCGTATTAGCCACTGCATAAGCACCGGCTGGAAGGCCTCCACGGTCCAGATACCGTACCGAGGCCTCTCCAGCCGGACTGCCCAACGGGCAATGACGTCTCGGCGGGCGTCGACGCGGCAGGCGGTGAGCTCCCTCAAAGAAACCACACCGCCCTCCGCTCGACAGGTTCACCCTCGCCTATAAATGTTTCACGTTAAAAACCGTAGCTAAGATGAATAAATTATATGAAATATATAATTTACACCTGATTACACCTTATACGCGGTATAGTAGATCAATTTCCCTCCAATTATGATGGAGGCCCGAGCTCAACTTATTTGGGCTGAAATGAGATGACGCTAAAATTGAATAATATTAATTGTGAGTGATAATTAACCTTGCGAGTTTCTATAGTAGTTGCATGTCGCCCTATTTACTTTGTCACAGAAAGGTCGTCCGTATAACATGTCGAAAAACTGTTTGTGGAAGACTCTATTAGCTTTATATTTAGATATAAGTGATGCTGACAGCTGGAAATAAGTTACTCTGATCATTGTATATTTTTAAAGGTCCCCTTATTTTTTTCTCATACTTGCTGTTCCTGTGGCTTCGCTAGTAATAATTACATATTTTTGAAATTAAGCTTTTTATGTGAAGTTTTTAAAAATTCTGATCCGCAACTTTTTTGTGTAACGAAAAGTGGTAGGCGAGTGAAGGAACAGTGTCTCGTTTACGTTCCGGTATCGGAGAAGATAGTTTTAGGTTAACAAATCAATTTCGTGTGATGACGCAATAAGAATACAATTTACCACTCCCTACCTTACCCGTGGATGTCGTAAAAGACGACTATGGGATATATGCAGTACGCATATAACACCTATGCAAGAGAAAGAAATTCTCGAAACAAAAGCATGGAACAGTAAGGTAATACTAGTAAACAGTAGGGTTTACTCCCCTCCTACTGTGGAGGAGGTTCGAGCCCAACATATAACCGAGATAATAAAATAGAAAATATAAATATCAAATATAAAATGAAAATAGTATTAACTATGAAGTTTGTTGTCGCGAAAGTTTTAAGTTTGGAGAATTTATAGAGCTTTGAAGGGGATTAAGGGGGAGGGAGGCTAATCTTATCTACGCCCGAAGACTTTCTAGATAACTAGCTTTTTAATATTTTTATACAGTTTTCTGGATTTTTACATTATTTTTTTTTATTGCAAACGGTGGCAAACGAGTAAATAGTAGATCTGATGGTAAGTGTTACTGCCACTCATGGACCTTTCTAAGACCTTTCTTCGAGGTAGGTAGCGACCTACCGCAAAGAAAGTGAAGGGAATGTGAATGCGTTCAATGACGTTTGATGATACTATGGTCATCACTAAAACCCTCCACACGCAAACACCCTCAGAAAGTTGGGCTTCCGGCTCTCTCACTCACCGAACGAAGCGCAGTAACAAATTGCTACTACTTAGACGTCGATTTTCTGCTCAGTGTGGTACTACCCCGGATGGACCGGCCCGCAGCTGTAGACAAATAACTGTCAACAGTATGGTCCCGCCACTATGAACTAGGTTCATAAATAAACTAGCTGCTGCCCGCGGCTTCGTCCGCGTTGGAATAGTTACTTTGGGCTAACGCTAACTAAATTCGTGTAAAAATATTTTTAAATAATAAGATTCTGTCATATATGATATTTTTTGCGAAACTAACCGGCGGCTCTCACAAGGAAAAAAAACCCGATTTTTAAATATTCTTCATTTATGCTCCACTCCTATTCGTCTTAGCGTGATATCTAACCTTTCTTGATAAATGAGCTTTCTAACACTGAAAGAATTATTGAAATCGGAACAGTAGTTCCTGAGATTAGCGCGTTCAAACAAACAAACTCTTCAGCTTTATATATTAGTTTATACTTTAGATATACCATGCTGGTTCGACGGGTTGATATAGATTTTCATTTTTATTCCCTTGGATAGTTTTTATCTATATATTATATCCCTTAGTTTTCTTTTGTTATACCCACTGGTAGGAATAGTATTTTTCTCCACACTTTCTGTATGGTGACAGAATAAGAATACAATTCAACACTTCCTATCTTCTAGTGGATGTTATAAAAGACGACTAAGGGATACATTACGCATGTGACATTTATGCAAGAAAACTCTGAAAAACCTCTACACTAACCAGCATGGTATAGTAAGGTCAATTTTCTATTGTGAAGGAGGCTCGAGCCCAGCAGTGTGATGTATATGAGCTGAAATGATGATGATGATGATGATGACAGCACAGAACAATGTCTTTCTTCTGATGAGTCTTAAGATAAATCAGGCATCCGAGAATAATCTAAATGGTCAACAAAAAAATCTTTTAAATTTTCATTACTTTCTTTCTTGTAGTAATTAAAGTCGAATTTATGTAGAGGCAGTTACGAATGCTACCAACCCTTACGCTGTATGTGGAAGTCGTAAAAGATGTCTAAGAGCTTTACACTGGGTTCAACATCATCAGATACCTTCTGGCTAGCAAGTAAAAAGAAAGTAGAAAGAAAAGGTGGCTGATCATAAAACTATAGAAAAATTTGTAATATGTAAGATGAAAAAAAAAATAGATGTTGCGTCGGCCCTAAATAATTGAGATAACAGCAGAATGATGATGAAGGTGATGGAGACCGACATCCCGGAAAGGGGCGTTGTGCCTACCATGGAGGAGAAGGAACTTGACACCGGTGGTCGGCGCAACGACGAAGGCGACGTGCTATGGGTGGGTTATAGGGCACCGCGCCATGTCTCTGTCGCCTGGCGGGTCTGGCGGGTGCAAAAAAAAAGGCGACGATGAATGTAAAAACTTAATCACACAATCTTCTACCAATATTTTAATAATTAACTGAAAAACATTCGAACTAAAGTAAAATTAAGTTGATTCGGTGTATACTTGACCGCATCAGATAACACTTGAGACAAAAGTCTACTGGCGAGTGGCGACATTAATCTTACACTGTGTTGCCAGGTATAGCATAAATTGGTAGGTTTTATATTTTCAAACAGCGTTAAGTATGAGAAGTAGATATTGTTCGGTAGGTATGGCATATAAAGGTAAATTGTACGACGTTACATAGTATGATTAAAATTGACAAATAAGTGCAATTATTATAATGCACTCATGAAGATGAACCATCAAAACTTCAAAGTGTATTCAGTTAGGAGATTAAACAGCAAGTGTTAATAGCGACAGTGAATGGTATAGAACAGCTAACCATCCTCCCTGCACTCTGTATTGGCTTCAACATTTATCGAAGTCGTAATTACGACGAATCATATAAATATATGAAGAAAACCTGTAACCAATAGTGTCACATGCATGGCCTGAGAAGATGAGCTTAAGTATACATACAGGTGATTGCAAAAATTACGGTTTTTATTTAAGCCAGACAGAGTTCCATCTTGACGCGTTCTATCTAGTAAACTCTTCATCTTTATAATATTAGGGATAAATATACTAGGGGATTTTTATTACAAATAGAACAGAAACACACTACCTACTAAACAGAAACTACATAAATGCTTTTACTACGTAATTATCCAGTCAATGCAACAGCCTTTTATTGTCTAGTAATGGACATAGGCAAATTAGAGATAATGTCATAATCACTACTTCCACCTTCTCCTGGTGATACCTTAGCTGTTTTTTACGGCTAAGGCTGTTTTTTACGTCTCCCACTGGAAGGAATGAGGTTGTATTCACTGTATTCTTAATGTATTGTATCATTAATTCATAAAACTAAGATTTATAAATAGAAATTACCTTTTTTTATTCGAATTCATAGTTTCATTGCTATGAGAGAGCTAGAAAAAGGATAATCTATATTTTCTACATATAAACATAAAATTGTTTCTGTGACTTTGCAACCGAAGATTGTTTCTGTGACTTGACAATTTATTTGGGGCAATCTCCAAATTGTTTTCTATAGCAAGACATTAATGTGAAGATGGAGGTAAACTACAAAAATCAAACATTTGGAACCGACAGGTGGCACTGCGATCGATTTATTTTTTTTACATTTACAGTAAAATGTCTTTTGGGACCAACTAGTTAAAATTACATATTAGTGAGTCTAATTTAATATCACATTGTTTTTTCATATTTTTTTAAATTAATGATTTCTGATATTACGCGACCATTATACATTGTAAATAAAACTATTTTCGAATGTTAATAGTTTATAGTTTAGAATGTTATAAAGTATTCGAAAAGTCGGGCAATCAAAAATAATATAAAACGCGATAAAATCCATAAAAAATTTTAATTATCAAAATTCTACCAATAATTTTTATATTTCTGGTAACCCTAAAATCCCGGCCTTCCTCGCCTCGGTTTTATAAATAACCGTTGATAATCTTATCTACGCTTTATTCCCATTTTACCCTCAACAAGAGGGCTTCTATGGCCAAGAGGATCTTTCTCGCGACATTTGATACTGTGATAAGGGGGAAATAATGTTTTTTGCTATTATTTTGCCACAAGATAAAATTTTATAGAATTAGTTTGTATCAAATAATGACTGGAGTTAATAACGTTTTTAGTAGATCAAAGAGTTTTTTAATTTATAACATGTGTCCTTGTCAAGACTGAGTAAGGATACGGGCAACGCCCTTTCCTTTTCCGAGGGTGACTTTGAATGACGTATCGGTAAAGAAAATATTACTGTAAGGGAAGGAAAACTCATAATAAAATCCCATAGCAACCCGTCTAAACATCATAATATCATCACCTCAGCGCATAAACGTCCCACTGCTGGGCTCGTGCCTTTATCCAATTCGAGGGACATTGACCTACAATACCATGCTGATCAGATGTGTTGGTATAATGCTGTATTTCGAGTTTTCCTTCTCTGGCACAGATGTTATATGCATATTAATATCCCTTATTTTTTTCTCTTTCGTGTGGGCTACGGTCAGCGCACTCACCGCCCGGATCCGTCCGGGGCGACAGAGGGGCGTCGCGCAGCCCCGTAACCCACCCGACAGCACGTCGCCCTCTTCGTTGGGTCGACCACCGGTGCAGATTTCCTTTACTTCAGTGGTCGGTCCGACGAAATACCCCGGGGGACCCTCTCCCATCGACGTCCCTTTCCCGGGACGCCGGTCACCGTCGCGAGGTCAGCCCCTCCGCGGGTGATGGACTAAATCCCCGATCACCCGCATATTATATTCCTTAGTCACCTTTTACAACATCCACAGGCAAGATAGGGAGTGGTGTATTGTATTCTTACTCCGTCACCGCACGGATATGTTATATGCCTATATAATATGCATGGGAATGTAATTGGTGATTAAATAGAGTTGGCTAAAGTCAGGTCTTAATTAATTAGCCTTTAGCTTTACAATGATACAATCCTTTTCTAGTCAACTAGAACATTACACGAATGGGTAGCAGTGTTTCTAGGAACCATAACACAGTGACCGTTAACAGGCTGGTCATCATCATCATTTGCCTGCCCTCATCCCACGCTAAGTGGGGTTGGCACAACATGTTCTTATCTTCCATAGCCTCCTATTAGCCGTCATATCTGCACTCAGTGCTTTCATACGCATATCCTCATTCACAGAATCCATTCATCGCTTTTTGGGTCGCCCACACTTCTTACGTCGATCCAAAATCGTATCGATAACCAGTGGCGGCTGGTGGGTCGTCAAAGTGGTGGTGCACTAAAGTGCAGCAAGTAAACTTGCTCACCAAGTCCCGCCAATTTATATCAACTTTATATTTATGCTCATTTTCACTCACACCAAACACTGTATATCCAGTATAAAATAGAAATAAGACCTAAAAAAAAGAATAATGCTACCAAACCATATTTAACTCGTCACAGATACATCGAAACTATACCTACTTACTGTACTTAACGAGACGTCATCGGCGAATTTCGTCGAATGTCGAGTTCTCTCGGCAATATTCGGTTTGGTCGTGCGCCGTACGGCAATAGACTCAATTTTCAGTATATTTCTATGAACTATCTTTTGTCTCACGCGCTAGGCGTTTTAATTCATCCATACTAATATTATAAATGCGAAAGTAAGGATGTTTGTTTGTTTGTAACGCTTTCACGCTTAAACCACCGAACCGATTTCAAAAATTCTTTCACCAATGGAAAGCTATAATATCAGGGAGTAACATAGGCTATATTTTATCCCGATATTCCCACAGGAACGGGACGGGTAAAGCGACTGAAACCCAAGCGTAGCGAGGGCGGGTTGTTAGTAACTAATGCAAGTTGTATGGGCAGTCCCCGTGCGCTCGCCTAAGCGCACGAGTTTTTTTACAGGGAAAATAAGTTTTTATAGTTTAGTAAAGCACTTAAATTGTTTCGTCATAATTTGAAATTTTATTTGTTATTTGTTTTGTATGTTCAAAGAAAAATATTAATATGGTCATTTCATAATAAAGATGAAGTAACATTTTGTAATTTTCAAATCTTTGATTTGGTAGTTCAGTGCACGAGCGCATTTAAGGTACAGCCGCCACTGTCGATAACCCTCCTTGTGATAACATGCTTTTCATCCCACATCACATGTTCATACCAAGACAATATCGTGCTCCTAATGTTATCTCCTATATCTCCTAATGCTATCACTGGTGCCAGTTTTAGGCTTCCGGTCAAGGGTGTCGATTATATTGTGACATTGTGACTGCCGCATCGGAGTTAAATTTTTTCCTTGTAAAAAGTTGTCCAAATTCCGGAAAAATGGTAATCAATTGGAGCAAGGTCCGGCGAGTACGTGTCGCTGACATTCCAATTATGGCTCATCTAACTTGCGTTGCTTAGTCTTGCGTTGTCGAGAAGCAGCAGTGGCCTAGAGCGATTGACCAATCTCAGTTGTTTAGCAGCTAGTTCTTCCTTCATGGTATGCAGTTGCTGACAATAGATATCTTAGATTTCAAGAATTCCTTTTATTTTATTTGAACAGAATAACGTCTGGTAAGTCAGTTAGTTAATTACAAGTTATGAAAATTAAACCACTTTTCATAGTAGCAAATTTGTAATAAACAAATTTACTTTGACAATTTCGTTTCCAATTCCGAAAGTTTTAATTTGGAAAGTTTTCACTTTTACTCGTAACCTACCTATATTAACTTTTTTCATTGTGTTTTACTGTAGATATAAGAGTCCGTGGGGTGACGGAGTAAAAATACTATTCACCACTGCTTTCTAGCTCGTGGGTATCATAAAAGACGAATAAGGGATAATAATGTAATGATATCTGATGTTTACGCGAGCACTACACATTGTAAATAAAACTACTTTTACGGATTATATTGCGTTTGTATTTGATTTATGATTGCCCGACGTTTCGAACACTTTGCAGCATTCATGGTCACGGGCGGACTAAGGTGTCTCACGTCCAACAAGTAATCGTTATTACAGACATTTACAATTATCTACCCGATACAGAAAATAGTTATAAATTTATTAAATTGTTACCCACATTTTAGTACAAATTTATTGACAGTGTAAGAAGAAAATGAATCTATATGAAAAAATTATATTGTTTATGGTTAGTAATTATTAATTATTAAATTTGTAGCAATTATTATTACAATTTGTTGATTTAAAACTAACAAAATTGGTATGGTATAGCAGATTTTTTTTTCTTTTTAACTAATCATCATCGCAGCCCACATACATCTCACTACTGGATTCGGGCCACCTCCAACATAGAAGGGAGTTTGACCTATTATACCATGCTGGTCAGACATTTTGGTATAGAATTTCATTTAGAGTTTGCCTTCTCTTAAACAGATGTTATTAACCTACTTCAAAAAAAGGAGGAGGTTCTCAATTCGTCGGAATCTTTTTTTTTATGTATATTCACCGATTACTCGAAGACGCCTGGATCGATTTGCAAAATTCTTTTTTTGTTTGATAGGGTGGTCCCATAGTCATCAGGTCAGGATCTGATGATGGTATCCTTGAGAAATTGGTGGAATTCTTAAAATGTTATAGGCAATTTTATCGTTTTTAGTTTACTGTTTGAAGTCGGTTTGTTTTTTGTTAAAAATTATAATTATGTGCATATTATATTCCTGAGTCATCTTTTACGACACCCACGGAAAATGTTGTGAATTGTATTCTTACTCCGTCACCACACGGACAAGTGAATCTTAATGTCTTAATTATTGGTGGTAGGACCACACTGTAGACAGTCTTTTGTCTGCAGTCGCGGGCCGGTCCGTCCGGGGCAGTACCACACTCTCGCAGAAGATCGACGTTTGAGTAGCGGTAAGAAGTGTAGCGGTACTTCACACCGAGACAGCGTCTTGTGCTATACAAAGCACAAGTTCGTCCTCATGTGGAGTACTGCTCACATCTCTGGGCAGGTGCGCCCAAATATCAGCTAGACCCACTTGACTCCCTGCAAGGACGGGCTGTTCGAATCGTCGGGGATCCCAATCTTACGGACAGATTGGAGTCGCTGGAGCAGCGGAGACTTTGGGTCACTCTGTGTACTCTACCGACTCTTTTACGGGGAGTGCTCCGAGGAACTGTTTGACTTGGTACCACCGTCACCATTCTACCAACGTACCACTCGACATCGTAGCAGGGTTCATCTATTGCACCTGGAAACGTTATGGTCTTCAACTGCACGTTTCCAGCGATCATTTCTCCCACGTACGTGCAAGCTCTGGAATGAACTACCTGCTGCTGTGTTTCCCGAGCGCTATGACATGTCCTTCTTTAAACGAGGTTTAAGAAGAGTATTTCCTTCACGGTAGGCAGCGGCCTGGCTGTGCCCCTGGTATTGCAAAGGTCCATGTGCAGCAGTTTCACTTACCATCAGGTGTGCTGCTTGCTCGTTTGCCACCGATGGCAATAAAAAAAAAATGTCACGAAAATCAACTACTATCAAGGTTCTAGGTTTCTATTTTTACTGAAATACTATAGCACCTAAAATGATTGATATTTTTAAGGGGTTGACGTCCGGCAGAAGGTCAGCCACGTGTACCAAGGAAGAAAAGTATATATGAATGGGCAAATTCAAGATGGCCCTAAGTCCATTTTCTTAGTTTAGAGAAAATGACCGCGGAAAAGTTTTATGAAGTGTTTGAAACTATACCAAATTATAGAATAATTTATGTTAAAAATATATAACTTGGATGTCTCTTTAATTTGAACTTTGTAAAACATTAATTTAATGAATAGCTATAATAATAATAATAGTTTAATTCAGACATAAAAACATCCATAATTCACATAATACATTTACATTTATTTGTTAGTTTGTTAGTACATATATATATATGAAATAATAACCATTTAAATTGTTAGTATTGTTAGTAATTTACTCTAGCTGAAACTGTACACTGTAACTGTATACTGCTATTAATAGACATGTTGTTGTATATTATCCTATTAAAAAAAAATAGTAAATGAATAAAAAAGAAGACAAGCCCACTGAGTTTCTTGCCGGATCTTCTCAGTGCGGTCGCGTTCCGATCCGGTAGTAGTGTAAGGTAAAATGTAAAAAAGTGACCATATGTAAGTGCCCCCGCGGGGTTTATGCATAATAAAGTATTTGAATTTGAATTTGAAAGTAATAGAGTCAAACGATATAAATGGTTTGGTCTAGGTATCTTAGCTTTTGGACTTGGGGACTTTTAAAGTGAACTTAGGGATACATTTGCTTACATATAATTTATTTTATAATACATTTAGTTACATAAAATTTTGGACTTAAGGTGCATTCTTGTCACAAAATATGAAAGGTTTATTCTTTTAAACATAACATTAGTCTTAAATCAACTATTACGCTCTTTTACTTTTAAGATAAGAATCTTTACAAACTAATAACAATTCAACATAGTGTAGTGTCTCATAACTCTTTAACTGTTTTATTAATTATAATAATTTTTAGTTTTTACTTACGAGATAGTTACACTTTTACTCTGCTACCTATTTTTCCCGTCCTTCTTCGTCTTCATTTGCAACGTCCTCAGCCGGATGTCCTCCATATTCTTCACTCTTATAATTAACTAGCAATCCGCCCTCGCTTCGCTTCGGTTATAGATTATAGTCGTTTTACCCGCGTAGTTCCCGTTCCCGTGGGAATACCGGGATAAAATATAGCCTAGTTTACGCCCTGATATTATAGCTTTGCATTGGTGAAAGAATTTTTGAAATCGGTCCAGCCGTTTTGAAGATTACCCGGAACAAACAGACAGACAGACAAAAATTTTTTAATTGCTATTTTAGGCATAGGTGTCGTGCAAATAACCGTGTGAGCATGAAAAAAGCCTATTATTTTCACATTACAAACAGACACTCCAATTTTATTTATTGGTATAGACTAGCAATCCGCCCTCACTTCGCTTCTAGGTTATAGTCGTTTTACCCACGAAGTACCCGTTCCCGTGAGAATACCGGGATAAAATATAGCCTAGTTTACGCCCTGATATTATAGCTTTGCATTGGTGAAAGAATTTTTGAAATCGGTCCAGCCGTTTTGAAGATTACCCGGAACAAACAGACAGAGAGACAAAATTTTTTTAATTGCTATTTTAGGCATAGGTGTCGTGCAAATAACCGTGTGAGCATGAAAAAAGCCTATTATTTTCACATTACAAACAGACACTCCAATTTTATTTATTGGTATAGACTAGCAATCCGCCCTCACTTCGCTTCTAGGTTATAGTCGTTTTACCCGCGTAGTACCCGTTCCCGTGGGAATACCGGGATAAAATATAGCCTAGTTTACGCCCTGATATTATAGCTTTGCATTGGTGAAAGAATTTTTGAAATCGGTCCAGCCGTTTTGAAGATTACCCGGAACAAACAGACAGAGAGACAAAATTTTTTTAATTGCTATTTTAGGCATAGGTGTCGTGCAAATAACCGTGTGAGCATGAAAAAAGCCTATTATGTTGACATTACAAACAGACACTCCAATTTTATTTATTGGTATAGATAATAAAGTCTTAAAATTCAACAAAATCTGCCAACTTAATGACATTACGGTAAGAAATCTAAGAGACTTTTTTAATACTTAGGGATTTTTGAACTGCAATTACTGGACATAGGCTCAAACGTGTATAATAAATAACCTTGGGAACCACTTACAAACGTCTTAAATTTAGAAAACGATAGACAATGACCAGGTTTTAGCAGGAGTGTTGATAGTGCCTAAAGTCCCTAAGTGGACTTAGGCACACCTTAAAATTGGTCATTCAAATTGAGTCGTGAAGTTCCAGTAATTGGGGTAAGAACAGAATGATGATGGTACATATTTTTAAGTATGAAACGAAAACATTCTTAATATATTATTTTTAAGTAAAGGCAAAGACAATACGAAATTCTAAAAGAAAAAGCAAATTATTTTTGTTTAATTCCAGTTGGCCTTCATGCAAAGATAGCGCGGGTATTTATCGACAAGTGTAGCTTTTGTAATTTACCATTTTGTAAATAAAACTACTTTTACGGATTATATCTACTTATTACTTACTTGATTATTATTTATTATTATTACTTATTATTTATTGATTACTTGTTGGACGTGAGACACCTTAGTCCGCCCGTGACCATGAATGCTGCAAAGTGTTCGAAACGTCGGGCAATCATAAATCAAATACAAACGCGATATAATCCGTAAAAGTAGTTTTATTTACAATGTGTAGTGCTCGCGTAAACATCAGATATCATAATTTACCTTTTTATTATTCCTTACGGTTTTTTTTTGGGGTGGGTTACCGTCAGCGCACCCGGTCCCCGGCTCTGTCCGGGGCGACAGAGGGGCGGTGCGCGGCCCCGTAACCCACCCGTGGCACGTCACCTTCGTCGTTGGGCCAACCACCGGTGCAGGGTGACTTGTCGTCAGTGGTTGGCCCGACGGTATACCCCTTGAGGAGTACCCTCTCCTCGAGACCGAAGTCCACCCCGAGGGGGAGACGTCGGTCTTCATCGGCCCCTCGGCGGGTGACGGACTAACTCCCCGATTACTTACATTTAAGCGTATATTAAAATATGAAATAGTACTTATCTTTATGGATTTCATTGCTTTTGTATTTGATATTTATCTGTCCGTGTGGTGACGGAATAAGAATACTACTACTACTACGGAATAACTACTTCAGTATAGGGATCCTGCCCATCGCACGGTGGCGGCGGACGCAGCGCGCCTGTTGGCCGGGACTTCCCCGCGGGACCTGGTGGCGGAGATGCTCGCCGGACTCTACCAGTAGGTGTCTCAGTCGCGAGCGGGAGGCACTATAGACTCGCTGGAGGAGATTGAACTCCGACCGCTGCTGATGAAGTGGTTAGGGAGTTCAAGGGGTGATGACACATCGCAGATTTGGACTATCCAGGAATCAAGATAAGGGTTAGATAAAAATAAAAATCTATATAAACTCACATTTATTATTTCAAACCAATTTTACATCACATTAAAAGAAGGATCACTTAATATTGTTCTTAAAAATACTAATATTTGCGTTACAAAGCTAAAATAATTCGAATATACACAACCGCCATTAGAACTTGAGTAATTAATTTAAAAAAAAACTTTTTTTTTCTATCTCGATTATAAGCATTGGAATTATCCACTAGATATAGGTGTCCAAAACTGGTTTGATTAGAAAGGTTTTAGAGTCCTAAAATAATGATTAAACGACGGTAGGTACCGCATGTTAAGGAATTCTATTTTCATTTCTTTTTTGAAGTGAAACTTCATTAGAATCGTTGCGATTTCAAACTCGATGTAACTAAAAACCGAGTCCTTTGAGACACGATTATTTAAAAAAATAATCGATTTTAAAATAATCGATTTTTTTTCTGCCAACAGGATTGTGATGACTTTTTTTTTTAGGAAATGTAAGCTTTATTTCCTAATATAGTATGAAAACGATTCTGATGACCTTTTTTTAGGTAATGTGAGCTTTATTTTGTAATATAGTATGAAAACACACCTGAAACAATCCTGATGACCTATTTTTTTTTTTTAGGAAATTTGGCCATGAATTATCGCTTAATTTCGAATAGTAAAAAATCGATTAATAATCGATTTTTCTCATTTTCATAATCGATTATTACAAAAAAATAATCGATTTATAATCGATTTTTAATAAAAATCGGTTATTTTTTCACATCCCTATGGGATAGTCGGTATATCTATATCTTGCGTCAGTTCCGAGCGTTTTACGTGTGTATGAGTTTAATACGTTTGTTTGCGCCTGCGTTTTAGAAAGCTTTAATATAAACCAAGCGTGTTGATTGTTGATGCATTTTTATTGGTGTGAATATTTTCATCTTGATAAATTAATTTTACATTTATTTTTACTATTGAAAAAACACGTGGGACTAAAGAAGTTTCACTTCTGACATGCGTACTTTGTGCGCACGCTCTTTTTATTTTAATTTGTAAAGCACGGCTCAGCTAGCGATTAATATAAGATGAAAAATAATTAAAAAATGTAATCATTAATGTATATTATTACTATTAACTGTTAATCGAATACCACCAATTGAGGTTTCAAAAAAGTATTCAATGTATAATTTATAATAACAATATGAATTAATTATTGAACATAATAAATAAAATTTTGATTCAAACAATTGAAATTAATTAATAGATAAATTTTATGATTTTTTATTATTTACGACTTTTATCACGTTTATTTTTGATATTTAGTTAAGCGATTTTTTAAGGAAAAATGAACACACAGTACATACTCTTAGGACAAGTACTGTGAATATTTCAATGAAAGTTCCTCCAATTACACTGTGCGTAAGATAAAGCTAAAAAAAGTCCAGGGAGTATTTTGAAAATTTAGTTCCGAAGGTAGTGAAAAAGTGGACGAGAGTTTGTATAAAAACTCATTATTTTTTATTTAGACTAATTATTTTATAGTCCAATTATTTTTGAATATAGAGTTAAGAAAATTCGTCTTCAGTTATTGAGTTAGAAATTGAAAAAGTGCTAGACGCAATTTGATGAGTATAGCTTTAGCTCCATAGCATTAACTAAATACAAATGAGACATAACTATGACTCAAAGCGCTAATTTATGACAAAATAATTATATAGTAATAAAAAACGAAACATTCATACCTTGGTATATTAATAAAGACATAAAAGTTGCCTAAAATGATGGCACTGACGCCATATTTGGAACTAATACTCACACAGGTCTTCATCGCCACATATTTCTGCGAATATAAAGTCTGCTTGTAAGAATTCCTATCTAGGAACGTATTTTAACACTAACACATAAAATTATATGAAGTGGAATAGTTAATATTTTTTTTCAATCTACGTTACTAGAAATTTATGTCACTAAAGTCGCAAAACATTGAATGAAACTTAATCGTTACCTAATTTTTTTGCTGAGCGAAAAACTAAATAAACATAAAGAAATATTCATTACGAAACGAAAAACAGGTTTAATGTATCATCAATGAAGTGCATAGTCCATTCGTTTATTTAGTTATATAAATGGTAACTAAAATAGTTCTATTAGCGGTTGCCTTTAAATAAATGTCCATAAAATCTAAACTTCTATTTTACAAGATAAAATAAATTTATATTTAAAACTATTCGGCAATTTTGGTCTTGGTTATAAACTCTATTAAATTATAAATATGTGGCTACTACTTAAATATTTTCAAAATATTATGTGGATGGTTGACAAAGTTATATTTAATTCTAAAGAGACAAACATAAAAAATTATAAGCGCGCGTAATTATAAAATAAATCAGTAGATTATTTAATAAAAGCATATTAATTACAAAGATTAGGCCGGTCAAATTATTAATTTACGAATGAAATTAATTAACAATTTAAAATTCTAATTAAAATTCTGTTATCACATTAATTAGTATTTATATAATTTACATTTAAACAACACAGCTTTTTTCCTTCACGAACAAGCAATCAATAAATCGTTTTTTTTTAATCATATTCATATCAACAATTTGAAGATATCGCCATATTTTAACATTTTAATACTATACACTTTTAAAGTGAGAAATATCTTTTGAATATTCAACTTACCCGTTTTTCCTCCAATTATTAAAAAAATTAAAATCAATAATATCCGATTTGTAAAACAAAAGCTCGATTTTGTGACGATAATTTATTTTTAAGATAAATGTTACTATTTAACTAATATGGCAACGATTTATATAACGTACCTTATTTACAATATTTACATTAAACTTCTATCTTTAATTATAATATATAATTAAATAATAAATAATCAGTGATTATTTACGCAAAATAGATTCAATAACAATTAAATTCTTTGATAACTTTTAAAATTGTACGTAATATTCGATCTATTGAAACATATTTTTAGGCATTTTATTATCCGACAACAGCAATCTTATCCAAGTAGTAAGCGTATCGATTCTCTTTGAATCACCTGGTAAGAGACAGAACCAATTCGAGAAGATTATTGCCGTTGTTATTTGAATCTTATCGTTTAGTTTACACTGCAAAAATGGATGTGATGGTTATTATTCATTGTAAATAAAATTATTTTTACCTTTCGAGTTCCAGTCCGCCAGTGACCAAGAACGCTGTAAAGTGTTTGAAAAGTCAAACAATCAAAATCAAATACAAACGCGATAAAATCCGTCAAAATAGTTATGTTTACAATGTGTAATAATCGCGTGAACTTCAGAAAGGCCAGTTTAAGAAAGGTCAGGTCCAGTTAAGCGACTCGCACGTGAGGCCCCCATAACCTGTCATATCTCTCCTCTCTACTTGAGTCATTTGACCAGATGCCTTAATATCAGTATCATCATCATCTCAGCCCATAAACATCGCGCTTTTGGGAATTTGACCTACTATGCCACGTTTGTCAGACGTTGGCATAGGGTTTTATTTCCAGATTTAATTTTATTGCATCGATATTATCCGCATATTATATTCCTTAATCATCTTTTACGACACCCACGGCCAAGAGAGGGGCTGGTGAATTGTATTCGTACTCTGTCATCACACGTGAAAATGAGGCTAATCATATTTTTTTCTGCTCCAATCAGGCAATAGCTGTATTAAAATATAGGAGAAAAACATTCATTATACATTATTAAGGAGAAAGTAAATTCGAGCCATTTCTATTTATTTTGTAAAGACAACATCCAGCACTAAAGAAATAATCCTTGTATTGCCGGGGACTTTACAAACATAAAATTAACGGACACAAATTACATCCAGACTCAGAACAACAATTTGTGGATCGCATAAAATGTTGACCTACGTGGGATTTAAAACCCGCGCGACACGGTAGGTATTTTAACCACTAAAAAAAACTATTAAATATCACTAAATCTTACAAATTGTGTGTTTAATATTTCTTTCATTTTTATATTGCTATTGCTGTGCAGAAAACATCTATGCAAGAGAAGGAAAACTTGATACAAAATCCTATGCCCACATGTCTGTAAAGATTAGTATAGTAGGCCAATTTCCCTGTCACAGTGGAGGAGATCTGAAGCCAACAGTAGGACCTATGTATATGGGCTGAGGTTCACAGCCATTAATTAATCATATGATCGTAAAATTGATTATAAATAAGTTCCCTTATTGAAGTTTCTGTGTTCAATGAAATTGTCTTATTGTTTATACCCAGTTTTTCCGTGTAGTGATGGAGAAAGAATGTAATTCACCCCCTCTCTTGCTTGTGGATGTCATAAAAGACGATTAAGGGATCAAATACAAACTACACCAAAATGTCTAACTAGCATAGTATAGGAGATCAATTTCCCTCCTATTGTAGAGCAGGTTAAAGCCCAACAATGGGACATGTATGAGCTGAAATGATGATGAAGATTATACTCAGTATTAGTGAACTTTGCAATAAATCAACTTTTATCATATTACCAAATAGCTATCCATTTTGCGTAAAATAATTTTTATTTATAAATAAAATAAAGGCAACGCTCAATTTATAATTACAAAAACGTAATAATTATTGAATCAAAAACGTATTAATTCAGAGAGTGTTGTTTTTTTACATTAATATTAAATTATGATATTTTATAGGTAATTTTACAATCGCAATAGTACATAGACAATTGTTTTTTTTTTTATCTAAACGTGTGCAACACTCGCACAATTTCAGTCTTATACATCCTATGGAAGATGCAATACTATTTTTACAATCTATTATTTCGTTTAATTAAATTGACATTTAATATTTGTACAATAATAATATTTAAAACATAATTAGTGTGTATTCAAAAATATAAATCCAATAATTTTTTTATTAATACAAATATAAAATCAGCGAATAAAATTAATACATTAATTTGTTTGGTAAAGAAGTTGAAATTCGAACATTGGTTCACATTTCAAATTATTTACGAAAATAGAAAATTTTAAAAATAGAACATTGTTTCATATTTCAAATTCTTTATCGAAATATTAAAAAAAAAACACATCGGACGGGTCACTTCGCAAAATAATTGTTTTCTAATATTATCACATTAATTTACAAATTATGAAAACGCATGATTCAAATAACAGGCCATAGGATCAATTTAAGTCCATCACTTTCCTAAAAGTCCACCCCTTTTTTTGGCTATTAAAACACTTTCAACTTTTACTGTCCGAATACTTAAGTGTATTTAATTCAGTCACAAGTTTTATTTATTTTCACATGCTCTATATTTGGATCAGTGGGTCTCACCATGTTGGGTTTAGGTTCACTCGACATTTGCGTTGGTGAGTTACCTATAAAAAGTTATAAATTAGTTAGATACATAGATTTTTAATTATAATTTCTCGTCCTTATTTTTCAGTTTTCTTTGACCTAAGGAGAGGGCAGTTTACTCCGTACTTCTTTGAGTAGGCCATTTGGAATGGGGTAAAGTTATCCTCGGTCTGTCCAATCGCAACCTCAGAACGGGATCAGGTAAAGGGCGCTACAGACTTAGCTAGAGCAGCCTCAAGAAAGTATTCATACTTTTATATGTACAGCATTTGCTGCAGATTGAGCCAGTGCAGGAGATTGCTTCACAAATTCTTCCCCTTCGGAAGATGAAAACCGGTTTAGACTTCACATATTTCAGGAAGGTGGTCCTTCGGTTACGTGGACTCAAACCATCACTGGCGCGTGGAGCGACGTAGAAGACTATGACTAAGACAGTCTTCTTCAAACTATCAAATTCTAGCTCGTTCTAGTCTATGGCTCGAGCTCAGCAGTATATGAGATGCCGAGATGCTTTATTATAGAGAAATAGAGAATGTCTAAGGTTATGGAACAACTGTTCGAGTATGTAGTAGTTTAACGGTCATAGCTTGTAATTAGAATGTATATTACATAAAAAACAATAAAACATAATAGTTATAGTGATTTCAATAATGTATGCTTTTCTTTTTTTTTTTCGGGGATGGGTTGCGGTCGCCGATCTCCTCGCACCACTCCGTCCGGGGCGACGGAGGGGCGTAAGCACGCACACCCGTAAGCTACCCGTGACACGTCGCCTTCGTCGTTGGACCGACCACCGGAGCAGGGTGACTTGACGTCAGTGGTCGGCGCGACAGAATACTCCTTACTTAGGGGTACCCTCCCATCGACCGACGTCCCCCTCCCCTCGGGGAGGACGTCGGTCTTTCCTCATGCGGTCGGCCTCTCGATGGGTGACGGACTAATTCTCCGGTCACGCCACCCGCGGCCTCGGCTAGGGCGGCATGAGGCGCAGGTAATTGCGCCTACGCCGCCCCAGTCGCCGGCGGCGGCTCGCGTCGTCGAGGAGACATTCCTCGTGTACGCGCTCCGCCGCCTCATTCCGCGAGACTACTGCCTCGCAGAAGGCTGCGACCGCGTCCCAGTCAATAATGTGTGCCTAAGAGTCTATGCCTTAAATGAACACGATACATGTAGGTAGTTAAGTAGCCTCGGCCGTAAAAATATGTATGAACGAAAGCGCCGTCGCGTGCGACTAAGGGTCATCGGCCGATCAGCTGATAATAAAGCGAAGTATGTCTTGCTTATGCGAACGTAATCGTTGTGTAATTCAACTTCTAATGAACATTTAACAAAGTACGAATATGTTGCAGATTAAATATCACTGATTTTATACATTTCAATCAGATTAACACGAAAACGCGTTGATAAAATTGAAAACTGTACATGTATCTAATTCATTAACAAACCGATATTTTTACTTCAAATTTTTTTCATGCGTTCCTATCACCATTGCTTAACTCTCGTTTGACTAGTTGCTCCATAACCTGATACATATAAGATAATATACTTACTATTTATTCTAGGCTTCAAATGTGGCAGCGTATTGTTCGTTCTGTCCAGAACAGCCTTACTGAAGTACACACTATTATTCTCCGCGTTGAATCTTACTGGTGGAGAATTCGAACAACTTCTCGAATCAGCGACTAGAGATCTGGGTTCCAGGTGGTACCTAGGTTCTAATTCAGGCATTTGAGTCAGATTTAACGGATTCCTGTTAGGGTTACTGTAAAGTGAAGGTGGTGGAGGAGTAGCATATAGTTCTGGTGGCATCAGCTGTTCTGCTGGTAACTGAAAAAATCAAATCTCGTATATTATTTGCAGTTGTTGTGGTGTTTCAAGAGAAGGAAAACTTGACATAAAACGCAACATATCTGACCAACATTTCTCTCATATTGGGGAGGGGGCTCGAGCCCAGCAGTGGGATGTTTTTGAGCTGAGACGAATCGTTGTAAGGTAGCGGCTACGAATACTACCACAATGGTTGTGGCTGTCGTAAAAAAAGTCATGAGTTCGATTCCTATGCAGGAAAATAGTTTGTGCGATCCATAAATTATTGCGCCGAGTCCGGGTTTTATTTATATGTCTGTTATTTCTTCTCTCGAAAACTCGAAACAAAACCCTATTCCAATACGTCTGACCAGCGTGTAAGAGTAGGTCAATTCCCCTCCCATTATGGAGGAGGCCTGAGCCCAACAGTGGGACATATATAGGCTGAGATGATGATGATGATGATTCGCGAAGGACATATATAAGTGGAAATGAAGATGATGATTCACAATGAACGCAGTTTTGTATTGTAATTATATTAGTGAAAAAAATATATTATATCTTTCGTCGAATTCTTATCGTTACTAAAAATCGGCCCAAGTGTGGTTCGGGCTCGCGCACGAAGAGTTCCGTACTAGGTTTAGATTCATTTATTCTCATAAAAGATTATACAATCACTTACATGAGAAAACACTATAAATTACACCTTATTTTTATATATTAGTAAGCACACACAGTTTTTAATTTTATATATTTTACAAACTGAGAAGTGCAGGTAAGTTAATAATTATACAACACAAAACGTATGAGTTACACAGTTAAACGAAAGTTAGCAAAATGATAATCTTAATCTAGGTTAGATAACAATATGTGTATAGAACGAGTAATAATATATAATTTATATAAATAATTAATTAAAGTACCAAATATTTAATTATATCATTAGTTAATTTTGTGAATTAATTCTAGTATTCTTATAAAACATAAAATTTAAGTAGTTTCTTAAAACATGACCACGATTTGACATTTTTAATGTCTCTTTCCATAATTTGTTCTCGGTTCGTATGGAGCACTAAATTATCTGACTGCCTAGTCGTTCGTTTCTGAATCTGACCTTTTTTACTAAATGTTATTCTGGTGTTGATATCCTTATTCAATATTTTTCTCATTAGGATACAAGTTTTATATATATATAGATCTGTTTTATATTCATCAATTTAGTTTCTTGATGGATTTTAACTGTTGGCTTAGTAATAGGCTACCGTTTTTACTCTTTGGGTAAGGAACCCTAAAAACGAACTCTTTGTTCAAATTTTATTGAAATAATGTCTTTTCGTTTCGACATTTTATTAGATTTTCGAGGGCATCGAATCAAAAGATATGTGGGGGACATAGCCGTGTAAAGAATTTACAATACGTTTTCACGTTTGCCTCGAAATAATGCCACGATATGTTAAAAGAAGCGTGGAGAGCGTTTTGGGACGAAAGTTTGGGACGTCCCTCATTTACATAATAATATCGTAGTCGAGCTATTACTTAGCTTCTTGTTATATATATGTCGATTCAGCTCATAAACGTCCCACTGTTGGGCTCGAGTTTCCCAGTAAGGGGAAAATTTATCTACTATACAATTCTTTCTATCCTGCCCGTGGATGTCGTAAAAGAGCACTTAGGGTATATACACATAACGTCTGTGCAAGAGAAGGCAAACTCGGATGAAACCCTATATCAACAGGTTTCACTAGCATGGTATAATAGGTCAAATTCTCTCCCATTGTGGAGGAGACCCGAACCCAACAGTGGGACGTATGATGGCTGCGATGATGATGATGAAACCATGATGAAGTGAAATCACAGTCTATATTTTCAGAATCTCAGAAACGGCACCAATGATTTTCATGAAATTTAGTGTACAAGAGGTTTCGTGGGACAAAATCGATCTAGCTAGGTTTTATTTATAGAAAATGTCATTTTGTTGGTATTTTCAGCCAATGAATAAAATATAGAAGAAAGAATGAAAAACATTTATTTCGGTTTCCAAAAAAAAAAATAAGGTAATCAAAATTCTTACAAATTCATACACAAGCTACCGAAAAAGGTCCCACCTCAGCATAAGCTGCACCACAAACGTGTTACAGCGCTGATTTTCAGGTAAAACCTTTAGAATGAGTACGGTTCATTACAACGTATAGCATAGAATAGAATATTGCATGCAGACTGTACTACGATATGTATTGTGTATGTATAGTCTACATACAATATGCCTCCATATCATTAAAATATGAACGCAAATTTAGACATCATTCTTATGAGTCAAAATAGCTCAGTTGGAAAGTCCTTGGTGTTAACATTTTTTTCTTTTATAATATTACTCTTTAATTTTTCTAAATATATTCGTCAAAAACACAATTAAAAAAAATATATATATCCAACCTAATATTAAGATTATTAATTAACAAATTAAATAGTATTACTTACCAAACCGCTAGTATTTAAAGGCAAAGCATTTTTATATTTCAACCAATCTTCGTAGACCTTGTCGTATGGCTGTCTATGACAATCGTTTGGTCCGATATTTGCCATATGTAAACTACTCATTGGGCCCAAACTTTGTATACTCGGACCTAAATTAGGCATTGGAGCAAGCGATGGGGCGTATTGTCTTCTATATTCCATTGGTCGTACTTGAATATATTGGCTGCAAGGGTCGATGTTATGGTCGTAGAATCTATCACAATTTGTTATATCGTATTTATCCGTTGTCTTCGATATTAAAGGTCTTATTGAACTGTAGTCAGTTGCAGAAGATTTATTTGAACAGTTGTCGCTTATTTTCCCGTCAAGAGGTATAATATCGGGGTTTTTATCTGCAAAAAGAGATAATAAATTCCTTTTAGTACCGTTATCTGCCTTTTTGTTGGTTGCCGAGTGGAAATTTATTTGGTTGAGTGAACTTTTGTGTTTTTGGGATGGACTTGTGTTTGAGTGGAGCATATTATTGCCGTTCGTGAGCCTAAAATTACATGAAATAAGGTTAGTATTGTAAAGGATAATTAGAAGCATATTTTCTGTTTAAATATACTAAAGGGACTTTATCTATTTTTTGACTAATGTCAATATGGTTTTTTGCCCGTGTGGTGACGGAGTAAGAATTCAATTCACCACTCTTGCCCGTGGATATCGTAAAAGACGACATTATACTATACCACGCTAGTCAGATGGGTTGATACAGGGTTCCATTTAGAGTTTTATTTAGTTTTTTTTTTATTTAGAGAGATGATAATGATGATCTAAACATTTTTTTAAAAACTTCTCACGGGCTTCATTATTTCGCTCCGGTGGTCAGCCCAACAATGAAGGCGACGGGTCTTACGGGTGGGTTACGGGTGTGTGTGCTTACGTTCCTCTGTCGCCCCAGACGGAGCGGACGAGGAGTGCACCGACCGTAGCCCACTCCAAAAAAAAAGGCTTCATTATTTTATCGTTTCAGCCCACATAAGACCCACTGTTGGGCTCAGACCTCCTCCGCAATAGGAGGGTAATTGACTTACTGTACCGCGCTGGTCAGACGTGTTAGCATAGGATTTAATTTCGAGATTTCCTTCTCTTTCATAAATGTTATCTGCACATTACATCCCTTAGTCGGCTTTTACGACACCCACGGGCAAGTTAGTGAATGGTATTCTTACTCCGTCACCACACAGAGAAAGGCAAAGGATTACCTCTTCTTTATATATATACATATTTCTTGTGTACGTGTGTATGTCACTGAACTCTTCCTAAACGGCTGGACCGATGTTGACGAAATTTTTTGTGTGTGTTGAAGGGGATTCGAGAATGGTTTAGATTCATAATTGGAGCCGGTAGGTGGCGATTATTTGAACAGAACGGCGTCTGTTGGGTCAGCTAGTCTTTATATATTTCTTGTGTACGTGTGTGTGTCACAGAACCTCCTAAACGGCTCGACGGATGTTAATGATTTTTTGTGGGGATTCGTGAATAGTTTAGATTCACAATGAGACCCGGTAGGTGGCGCTGAAATCCTTTTATTCTATTTGAACAGAACAATGTCTGTTGGGTCAGCTAATTTTATGTATATCTTTAAACTTAGCGAAATAGTATTCAAATTATGAGCCTTTGAAAGAGGAAATTCAGTAAAATATTCATTGTCTCATCAATATGAGTCAGTATGAGAACTCATTTATAATGTAACAACGGACCTAAAATTGGCTTTGGCTAAGGGAATAAATTTTACTTAATTTTCAGGACTAGTTTTTAGGATAATGAGTTTAATGATACCTTGTATAAGTCCTGATTGGAAATTTAAATTCTGTTAATTTTTAAGAGTGGTAGGACCACACTGTCGACAGTTGTCTGTCTACAGCCGCGGGTCGGTCCGTCCGGGGTAGTACCACACTGAGCAGGAAGTCGACGTCTGAGTAGTAGTAATTAGTTACTGCGCTTTCTGAGGGTGTTTGCGTGTGGAGAGTTTTGGTGGTGCCTTTGGTATCACTGAGCTTCAATGCACTCATTCACACTCCCTTCACTTTCTTCACGGTAGGCAGCGGCCTTGTAAAGATCCATGAGCGGCAGCAACACTTACCATCAGGTGTACTGTTTGCTCATTTGCCACCGTTTGCCATAAAAATAAAAAAATTTTAACCTCCGTAGTAAAAAGAGGGGTGTTATAAGTTTGATGTCGATGTCTGTCTGCCTGTGTGTATGTCTGTCTGTGGCATCGTCTCTCTCAAATGGATGGACCGATTTTGGTGCGGTTTTTTTATTTGAAAGCCATTTTCCTTGCGGTGGTTCTTAGCTATGTTTGGTTAATATCGGTCTAGCAGTGTAAGAGTATCGTAGGGTCTTTTCTCCAAAATGATGTCCAAAATCTCTCGATTAAGTGCTTCTCGTGTGACAGTATAATTGTTAAATGAAAACTACTTGATAATTTCTGTGGTAGAGAACGTAATACTTCTTTTTATTATTTTAGTCTGTGCCTGGGGTTATTCAAAATTTGCAATTTTACTTATACTAGTGGTCGCCGTGTGGTAGAAATTTGGCCATACTTCATTTTAATTAATTTTTCTGCTACACAATATTCTTTTAATTATATTTATATATAATTGTATATTAAGCAAGCTGTATTTCACTAATAATTACTAATATAAAAGTACAAATCTCTATTAGACATTGTCATCATAGTTATGATTGTTTGACATTAAGTTCGACCAGAGATTTTAAACGTAAACAAAAGTGTGTAAACGTTGGCGTGCGTGCGTGCGCGCGTGAGTGTGTGTGTGTGTGTCAAACTGTTTTTGAAAAATCAACAAAAATCTAAAAAATTATCTACATCGAGGTTAATTTTGTTTTGCAAAAAATACTTTATTATTCTACAATAGTAGGATAACGCGAAGGATAAAATTTTTAGAAAGATTTCTTCTAGATCTTTTTTCATACAAGTACACATACACTTTTTTGAAGTGAAACTTCTTTGCACGCATGAAGGTAATTTTTTTACGGATGAAACGTAATTTAGCGTCACGAAGATGTGCAGCGTTTTTGTCGAAGAAGAGGGAGAGAGCGATTGAGACCGATTGAGCGAGAGAGTGAGAAAGGGCGAACATAGCATAAAACACAGCCATGGGGCGAGAGTAGAGAGCAAGCGAGTGAAAAAAATCGAGATATTTTTTTTAATACTGATAACAAACACATGGAACCAAAGAAGTTACACTTCTGACATGCGTACTTTAGTACTCACGCTATTTTTATTTTATTTATATTCCAGAGTCCTTATTTTCCATGCCCGTAAGAATAAAAATACATATTTATCCATCATTCATCCGCCTATCAAACTTCATAATTGGAGATAGATCTCTGATGGCCAATGCCGTACATTCTAGGAAAATAGGCGATCGCAAATTCCATTTTTAGTACGTAACTAAACCTACAAGGACTTACCCAAACTATCCACACTTTCCGATTCTTTTGTACCTGTAAGTGGAATATTTGACGTCTCGTCTTGTTGTCGTTTATCTTTTTCATGTTTACCTACGGAGAAAACATATTTCAATAAAAAAATATTTATAATTATTATTTACTAGCAACCCGCCCTCGCTTCGCTTCGGTTTCAGTCGCTTAAACCCGCGTAGTTACCGTTCCTGTGGGAATACCGGGATAAAATATAGCCTATGTAACTCCCTGATATTATAGCTTTCCATTGGTGAAAGAATTTTTGAAATCGGTTCAGTGGTTTAAGCGTGAAAGCGTTACAAACAAACAAACAAACAAACAAACATCCTTACTTTCGCATTTATAATATTAATTATTATTTCAAAAAAAAATATTTAAAATTATTATTTACTAGCAACCCGCCGTCGCTTCGCTTCGGTTTCAGTCGCTTAAACCCGCGTAGTTTCCGTTCCTGTGGGAATACCGAGATAAAATATAGCCTATGTTACTCCCTGATATTATAGCTTTCCATTGGTGAAAGAGTTTTTGAAATCGGTTCGGTGGTTTAAGCATGAAAGCGTTACAAACAAACATCCTTACTTTCGCATTTATAATATTAATTATTATTATTTTAATAAAAAAATATTTATAATTATTATTTACTAGCAACCCGCCCTCGCTTCGCTTCGGTTTCAGTCGCTTAAACCCGCGTAGTTCCCGTTCCTGTGGGAATACCGAGATAAAATATAGCCTATGTTACTCCCTGATATTATAGCTTTCCATTGGTGAAAGAATTTTTGAAATCGGTTTGGTGGTTTAAGCGTGAAAACGTTACAAACAAACAAACATCCTTACTTTCGCATTTATAATATTAGTATGGATAAAATATTTATGATTATTATTTATAATTATTAAGCAATATTTTAAGATTTTACGTGTGGTGTTGGAGTAAGAATACAATTCACCACTCCCTATCTTGCTTATGAATGTCGCTAAAGATGATTATGGGATATAATACGCATATAATAGCTATGCAAGAGAAAAAAAAACTCGTAATAAAGCTTATACCAACCCGCCTTATAGGTAAAATGAAAATGTTTTAGTTCAAATGTGTAAAACCTTGCATGAAACTAAGGGTGTGACTTGGAGGGAAAAATATCGATTAATAAATAATCAATTATTTTTCTTTAAAATAAATCGATTTGCAAAATACCAATTAAGTATTTTTAATTAATTGTTTTTTTTTATAATCGATATTTTTACTATTCGTAGTTCTTTTTTAAATTTTTTCTCCCAACAGGATTATGATGACCTTTTTTTTCTAGGAAATCTGACAGAACATAAAATCTATGTTCTATATAATAAAAAACTTTTAATTTAAACAAAAAATCAAATACAACATAATCGATTAATTTTAATATAAAAAAAATCGATTCCCTTTATTCTCTTTAAAAAAATCGTTTAGTATAAAAATCGATTATTTTTTCACATCCCTACCACGAGTTCAACAGTGAGATGATGATGATTGATTGAATTGAGATAAGAGCAAGATGACGAGAAGAATCATTCTTCTTATTTTTATTAGGTTTTATTTAAATGCTATATTTAACTTTTTCATAATATTTATGTAATATATTGATGAATAAAAGTAAAATAGATTGATATACCTTCTCTCTTATTGCAGTATCTGCAGCAGAATACTGCTGCGGAGACAGCTGTCATTGCAGCTATGACACCAACTGCTCCCAAAACTATTATCAGGACCGTTGTCAATTCCACTTTCACTGGTACTTGAGCTGTGAAAAGTTCATAGTTTTAAAGTTTTTCCAAGTAGTGAGACAGTATGAATACAATTCACCACCGCCTCTCTTGGCCCTAAATGTCGTATAAGACGACTAAGGGATTAATTTTACATATAATATCAAATAAAACTACTTGACGGATTTTATCGCGTTTGTATTTGAGTTTTGATTGCCCGACGTTTCGAACACTTTGCAGCGTTCTTGGTCACCGACAGATTTTTTTTGTCGGGTAGATATAGTGTAAACTCTATATAACGACACTCAAGGGACTGTGAATTTTTGACGTTATAGAGAGGTGTCGTTAATTGGAGTGAAAAGAAAATTGATATTATTTTACTATTCTAATATTTATTTACTAAAATTTGCATTATAATTTTACAAACGTAAAAACAAATATGATTAAGATAACATTTAACAAGCTAAGGACAGCTCTGTGGCCGAAGTAAACATGTGCAAGTCAATCACACAAAAAACAAAAGATTTTTTTACAATGTTTCGTAGATCAGTTGAGGTAAACACATGTTAGATAATAAAATAACAAAACAACAAAGCAAAGAATGTACACAGCTGCAGTTATTAGTAATTTTGGCAATTCAGAAAGTACTGCTCAATGTTGAATAATGTCTTATTGTCGTCGTTATTTCGAGTGAACGTGATGCTATATAGAGTGTATCATTGTATGGATAATATGGCAAACCAACCAAAATTAAGTCGATGTTTTAAGGAGTTTGACGTTAAATCGAGTGACGTTATAAAGAGTAATTATAAAAAACACTGTACCACTGTAATTATAAAATTTTCTGCAATTTTTTTTTTTTTTGTGGTTGGGCTGCGGTCGGCGCGCCTCCGCACCACTCCGTCCGGGGCGATAGAGGGGCTTAAGCACGCAACTCCCGCAACCCACCCGAACCACGTCGCCTTCGTCGTTGGGCCGACCACCAGAGCAGGGTTACTTAACATCAGTGGTCGGCCCGACGGAATACCCCCTATTGGGGTACCCTCCCATCGACCGACGTCCCCCCCTCGGGGAGGACGTCGGTCTTTCCTCACGCGATCGGCCTCTCGGCGGGTGACGGACTAATCCCCGGTCACGTCACCCGCGGCCTCGGCTAGGGCGGCATGAGGCGCAGGTAGTTGCGCCTACGCCGCCCCAGTCGCCGGCGGCGGATCTCCTCATCGAGGCTGCGCTCCTCGCGTAGGCGATCCGCCGCCAAATTTTCTGCAATAATGATGATTTGTCGGACATGAGACATATTAGTCCGCCCGTGACCATGAACGCTGCAAAGTGTTCGAAAAGTCGAGCAATGAAAATCAAATACAAACGCGATAAAATCCGTAAAGTAGTTTTATTTAAAATGTGTAATACTCGCGTAAACATCAGAAATCATTATATAATATCTGTTGGGGGCTGTTACTTTATGCAGTCCCAGGATTGTGGAAGTAAACTCAATGTTTTCTTGATATAATTTAATGTTAACGTTACAATCGTACTTATGACAATTATGCGTGATTGCGAATGAAGTTAGCGTTGATGACGACTAACTTCGTTTCATGCGCCCCTCTCTCGCCCCGCTGCGCCGCGCGTTGCATCGTCGTTGTAATTCGGCTCCTGTCGTGAGCTCTCGGCGTGAACAATATCAATCCAACAAAAAGAAAAACCTATACAAATCCGTCCTGGGCTGGCCACGGACGACAAGGAACTTGTTAGCGATGGTTGGCTTAATGATGAAGGGGAGGGATTACTACGTTATGAGGCCGCACGTCGGCCTCCCGTCACCCCGGACGGAGTGGAAAGAATGTGCCCTGGCCATAACCCGGCAAAAAAAAAATACCAATTGGTCTGAACAGTGTGGTACAGCAGGCCTATTATGGAGGAAGCTCGAGCTCAACAGTGGGACGTATATAAGCTGAGATGATGATGATGAAAGTTTCAAAGTCACCCATTCATTATCCATCAGCATAGTCTCTGATGTAGAAATCCGCAAAGGATGATAATAGCATAATATCTAAGCTGGTTGGTTGGGGAGCGATGGTGCTCGTATTATAAGTTTCCTGGGTGATCGACTTTAAAGACTTCCCTGAAAGACTTCCCTGAAAGTTTCAATAATCAGTTTTGACGACTGTCACAAGGCATTATTAAGCTTTTAAGTCATCATCATCATTTCAGCTCATATGTCCCACTGTTGGGCTCGAGCCTCCTCCACAATAGGAGGGCAATTAAGCTTACTATAGGTACCATGCTGGTCAGACATCAGATATCCCATCGGGCCAACCACGGCGGGCAAGGAACTCTACACCGGTGGTCGGCCCAACGACGAAGGCGACATACTACGGTGAGTTATGCGGCTACGTGCAGCCCCACTGTCGTCCCGGACGAAGCCGGGTGGCGGATGCGCTGACCATAGCCCGTCTCAAGAAATAAAGGTATGTTGATTATGATAATCCCAAAAATCCGGACTATGCCTCATTCTATGAGGGAAGCCTAAGTTCAGTAGTGGATGGCGAAAAGTTAAATGATGGTAGTGATGGGTCTTTGAGATCTTTTGGATTAAATACATCTATATATATAAAAGAAAGTCGTGTTAGTTACTACGTTTATAACTCAAGAACGGCTGTACAGATTTGGCTGAAAATTGGTGGGGAGGTACCTTAGAACCAGGAGACGGACATAGGATACTTTTTATCCCGTTCTTCTTCTTCTTAATGGCAATGAGCTACTTTTTATTCCGTTCGATCGCGTTCCCGTGTGACATGACATAAAATGTCAAATAGATTATTTTTTTGTTTCTGTTTGTCCATTCGGACAGGCAAAGGGGTCAAAGCCCATACAGCCAATTGCGATATAATTTTCTTCATATTATTTAACATTTCTTTATATAGAATAGCTTATTTATAATCATGTCCGTCAATAAGTCAAGTCTTTACCATTAATTAGGCGCTGAAAACCTAATTAAATGATTTCTCAGGGAATTTCAGTAGAATATGAAAATACATTAGGTATACTTTCCACCACTCTTATATCACATTCACCACACTTTAGTACCTTAACTGTATTATATTACATATAATATCAGCAAAATTATTCAATATAATACTATAAAATACTAAAATAACATGACATTTCCATATTCGCGCCGAAACTCATGTCAAAGAGAATACAAGTCACTATGAAACGTAGGATAAAAAACGCATTTGATATGTAATAACAATTGCCAATGACAGCTAAACGTAATTTTGTCTATAGTTAAGTATGGTTGAAAATTTGATAATTATAATTTTTTCAGAAATCAATAATCAGTAATTAGTGTTCTCTTTGAATCATCATTAACAATGCCGCGACCGAGACGATTGAATTTTTCCTGACAAAGCTGTAATGGTTCTTCCCTTAGAAACTATATATTCGGAAATTTAGAACATATATTTACAAAAAAAAATTATGGCGGTACGAAGTTCGCCGTGTCAGCTAGTACCATATAAATGAAGTATATACATATCAAAAATGTAACTAACCAGTATGTCGTTGTGGATACTTCAGCAAGCTCGAAGTCAGTGTAAGTGCTTCGCTGAAACCCTTTCTATTAAAGGCTCTCACTGATACAGCTAAGGAGTTACTTGCTGATAAATCTGATACCTCAAATTCTGGGTCATCGTTGCTGATATTTCGAAGCAGTAAACCAGTTGCCATATCGAATATCTGTAGGGGAAAATTTTGTGTTTAATCTTTAATGATAAAGATTGAGTTATGCTAGGTTTAGACAATAATTACCATTCTGCATTGAGTCTGAGATATATGGGGTCTGTTACACTCTATTAACTTACTTCTAATATAAAAGACTGTCGAAGGCCTCCGTCGTGTCCAGGAGTACAGTTTAGTGTCAGGGAGTCATATGTCACGTTTGTGATCTCACACGATTTTGGTGTAGATGGTTTATCTGTGAAGAATGATAATACACGTTAATAGTATAATAATAATAACTCTTCTGAAATGATATTTTTGCTGCCTTCATCATAGAGAATTACGTTTTGCAAAGCTTTTCATCATAAAGTGCGTTGTAGCTTTAACCCAAATGTCCAAGAATTGATTGCAAACAAGCTAACATCTAACTGAAATGGACATGAGCAGTTTTATTTATCTTTGATGATATTGCAATAATATCATTCACGGAGGTGACTTAATGATAGGCTCTGAGGTAACCCTAAAAAAAGGGTTTCTCTTCATTTACTATACATGATTCCGTTGTATTTGGCATTCATCGAATTCAAGGAAATTGCTATTTTACCCACTACGACTGCACTAATGTTTAAGGGCATTTTAAATGATGACCTCTTATGCTGGGTGTTGTGGAAATTATAACTCCATTGGGTAGTTTTTTGTACTCAGAATTAATTGATTTGAGTCTAAGTGTTATTCGAATCCGTTAATTGTTTATTTGTAAAGTTTCTCGTAATATACCAGGATTTAACTGTTAATGTGTGGGTATTGCATTAAAAAGAACTAGACATATACTAGATAACTAACCAATTCGTATATATAGAAGGACACTTCTTAGACAATACTAAATATGAATAAATATTTTTAAACAAACAACTAACCAGCTGGTAGGATATGAAAGAGACAAGGCTTAATTTGTCGACCGACGGAATTGGTGCCAGCGCACTGCACCCATCCATAATCAGCTGATGTATTCACCATGTAGATGTAAGTGCCTACAACAAATAAGAAATAAATTATACAATCACACTCATATCATTCACATTTGATTCGACGTAAAAGTTAACTTTTTAACTTTTACGTCGAATCAAATGTGAATGATTTCATTTCTACGTTAGGCTTTCACTCTTGAAAGCCTAACGTAGAATGTTTATATGATGAAACGGAGTAAAACTAATGTTGTGAAGAAAGTTTTAAGCATGAATGTAGAAGGTTTTTTAAGAGTAAGGAAATTCTGAAGAAATGATGGATGGATTGGGTGGAGCATAATATGAATGGAAAAAGAAAGTCCGCCCGTGACCATGAACACTGCAAAGTGTCGAAACGTCGGGCAATCAAAAATCAAATACAAACGCGATAATATCCGTAAAGTAGTTTTATTTAAAATGTGTAATACGCGTAAACATCAGAAGTCATAATGGAAAAAGAGTGAATTTTTTCTTGTTTTTTTATTGCAAACGGTGGCAAACGAGCAAACAGTACACCTGATAGTAAGTGTTGCTGCCGCTCATGGACCTCTACAAGGCCGCTGCCTACCGCGAAGAAATTAAAGGGAGTGTGAATGCGTGCATTGAGGCTCGGTGATATCAAGGGCACCACCAAAACCCTCCACACGCAAACACCCTCAGAAAATTGGGCTTCCGGCTCTCTCGCTCACCGAACGAAGCGCAGTAACAAATCGCTACTACTCAGACGTGGATTTTCTGCGAGAGCGTGGTACTGCCCCGGATGGACCGGCCCGCGGCTGTAGACAGATAACTGCCACAGTGTGGTCCTACCACTCCGACTCACTGAATGCAGAGATAATATCTGATAGCGTTGTGAGAATAAAGAGGATATATTGCGTGGGTGTCGTAAAGGCAAACTTCTGTGTGGTAACGGAGTAAGAATACAATTCACCACTCTCCCCCATCTTGCCCGTGGATGTCGTAAGAGACGACTAAGAGATATAATATGCACATAACATCTATATATGAGAATGAAAACTCGAAATAAAATCCTATACCAACATATCTAACCAACATGGTATAGTAGGTCAATTACCTTCCTATTGTAGAGGAGGCTCGTGCCCAGCAGTGGGACGTTTATGAGCTGAGATGACGACAACGTAAAGGCAACTAAGAGCTAAATAAATCTGGACCAACTTCATCTGATGATGTATGGTCGACAATTGCATTTTCAAGGAGCGTCGACGTCAAAGGCAACCGGTCACCATTGCCAAACTATTTATTGCCTATAACTTTAGCCAAATCATTATCATCATTTCACATCATATACGTCCTACTATTGGGCTCTAACCTCCTCCACAATAGGAGAGAAATTGACCTTAGTTGGTTGGTTGGTTCATTTTGAGTTTCCCTTCCCTTGCGTAGGTGTTATAGGCGTATTATATCCCTTAGTCGTCTTTAACGATATTCACGGGTAAGATAGGGAGTGGTGAATTGTATTCTTACTCCGTTACCACACGGAAAAAACAACGTATACTATGAATATTATCATTGTGTCGACCCCAAGTACTAATTACTTAAAAGTAGGGCAGCGATGATTATAGTATAGAAGTGTATGAACTAACTCAAAATAATAAAAAAGGCAATAATCAAATGTTTAAATACATACCAGGCATATTAGGCACTGTTGTCATCGGTGATGTGGCAAGCTCGTGTTTGCTGTGAGCTGAGCTATTAAACCACCATTGAAATGACATAGGCTCCTGTGGACAAAAATAGAAATGTCATCATGTAATATTTGCTTGGAAGAGAAGAAATTTTTGTTTAGGTTTTTCGCGTTCGTTTTATGATGGGTCGCTTATCTGACGTCAATTCTCTTTAGGAATGATAGTTAGAAGATACTAATTAAAATTGCCTCCTATTTTTCGGTTAGTCCGCTGTAGATATAGAGTTCGACCTTGTATGAGCAATGTCTCTTTGCTTTGTTATCAGGACGCAGTCAAAATGAGGTTTAAGAGGATACCAGGCAAGTCATCTTGAGTCGATTTACGCAATTATGTTATTTATTAAAACTTAAGTATTAAAGTTTAATTTTAAATGTTCAAATTTAATTTCAATTCTATACTTCATCATCATTTCAGCTCATATACGTCCCACTGCTGGGCTCGAGCCTCCTCCACAATAAGAAGGAAATTGACGTTACTATACCATGCTGATCAGTCAAGTTGGTATAGGGTTTTGTTTCGAGTTTTCCTTCTCTTGCATAGATGTTATATGCTTGTTATACCCCTTTATAGTCTCTCTACAACATCCATGAGCAAAATAGGGAGTGGTGAATTGTATTCTTACTCCGTCATCACACTGGAAAATTCTATAATTACTTTTCGTCAATTAGAGAGAAAATAATTTTCAAAATGGCGTATTTAAAATTCATATTAATTGTGTAATACACAATTACATACAATAGAAGATATTTTACATCAACACAAATGCTTTTGAGAAATTATATATAAGATTCAAATAACTACACGCGAACCACAAAATGCCTTTGGTATTAAGTAGAGACAACAAAAATTCATTATTTTCTCCACAAATATCGAGTGTACGTTTAGATACCCGTTCGTCCCTAAATCCCAAAAGGTAGAGGTCCTCATGAATAATATAATACACTATCGGTACTGGTATATTGCTTGCATTACATTTTACTCAGCATAGCTTTTGTTTTCATTTAATAAATATATAGAAAATGAAATATATACTGAAAAAATGCGGTTGAAAGAATGATATCTGATGTTTACGCGAGCACACATTGTAAATAAAACTACTTTTACGGATTATATCCCGTTTGTATTTGATTTATGATTGCCCGACGTTAGTCTGCCCTTGACCGTGAATGCTGTAAAATGTTCGAAACGTCGGGCAATCATAAATCAAATACAAACGCGATATAATCCGTAAAAGTAGTTTTATTTACAACGGTTGAAAGAAGTTAGGCTCGGGCCTTTCTTCACTATGGAAGAGAAATTGACCACGCTAGTCAGACGTATTGGAATAGGGTTTTGTTTCGAGTTTTCCTTTCTTACATAGAGTAGGACTTATTTGGGCTGAGTGCTGATGACGAATTTTAAAATAGTATTAAGATGATCATCAGCATTAGAGCCCATATACGTCCCACTGTTAGGCCGCCTCCACAGTGGGAGGAAATTTGACCTAACTATACCATGCTGGCCAGACAGATTGGTACAGGGTTTTATTTCGAGTTTTTCTTCTCTTGCTCTTGTTATATGCATATTATATCCCTTAGTCACCTATATACCCACAGGCAAGAGGGGGGTGGCGAATTGTATTCTTACTCCGTTACCACGCGGATAATTATGACGATTGGTCATAAAAAATCGGCCAAGTACGAGTCGGACTCAACGAATGGTTCCGTACCATTGACTAGGTAAAGAAGTGCCTCCCTATTGGCATTATCGATATTGAGTAAAAAAGGGCAAAAAATCGCGTTTATTGTATGGCAACCCCCCCTTAAATATTTACTTTATTTTGTTTATAGTATTTGTTGTTATAGCGGAAACAGAAATACATGATTTGTAAAAATTTCAACTGTCTAGATATCGCGGTTCTTGATATACAGCCTGGTGACAGACAGACGGACGGACAGACAGCGAAGTCTTAGTAATAGGGTCCCGTTTTTACCCTTCGGGTATGGAACCCTAAAAAATGTAAACTTTTTGCAGATTCAAATTAATACTACTACTAAAACTACTACTACTGATTTCAATTAAAATACAAGGCAAGTCGCGAGCTGATGCTAGCAGCTGTGGTTATGAGCTCTAGGAAAGTAATTCTGTTCATTTTTCTGGTCATCCCTTAGTCTATTTTTATGAACTAGTGAAAAAGTAAGGAGTAATGACATCTGACAACCACATGGGCAGTTAACTCGACAGTCAAACGATCTAACGATTTGTGTTCTTACGAAACAATCTATGAAATAATTTGTATTTTTACGCCGTCATTACAAGTATAATATTTGATTCATCATCATCGTACCCCACATACGTCCCACTATTGGGCTCGGGCCGCCTCCACAATGGAAGAGAATCTGATCTACTATACCATGCGGATCAGACATGTTAGTATATTTCATTACGAGTTTTCCTTCTCTTGCACAGATGTTATGTGCATATTATATCCCATAGTCGTCTTTTACGACATCCACGGGTAAGAGAGTATGAATTGTATTGTCACTCCATCACCATGAATATTTGATTACATTAGAACAATTTTTCATCGATTGTAGCTGCTCAGTTGGCTCAATTGTTAAGATGCCGACCTCCATTCTCAGTGTCAAAGGCTCGTTCCCGCAGCAAAATACTAGCTGGAGCCCCTCAATGATCCCACTATATTCCATAAAAGAGATAAAGAGGTATAAATTTATATGTTAAAACTTACTTACCTTGGGATTAGCATCAAGGTCACATTCAATATCAATGACCTCTCCTCTAGCTGCTCTTATTACCAAAGGCTGTGATGTCTTGCATGTTGGTACAACTGCAACAAAAAATAATAATAATAAAAGACGACTATGGGATATAATATTCGGGCCTACCGCTGAGGACAAGGAACTCGGCACTGGTAGTCAGCCCAACGGCGAAGGCGGCGTGGGTATAGGTGGCTTATGGACCCGCGCGCCGTCCTTTCGTCGCCCCGGACGGAATGGAGGGCGTGTGGACCATGGCCCAACCATAAAAAAAAAAATAAAAAAAAAAATAGGATACAATATGTAATACATATATGCAAGAGAACAAAGCCTCGAAATGAAACCCTATATCAACATGTCTGAAAGCATGGTATAGTAGGTCGAATTCCCTCCTATTGTGGAGGAGACTCGAGCCCAACAGTGGGACGTATATGGGCAGTGATGATGATGATTATCTTAATACTATTTTAAAATTCGTCATCATCACTCAGCCCAAATAAGTCCTATTGTTAGTTTCAAGCCTCTTCCGCAATAGGAGGGAAATTGACTTACTATATCGCGCTGATCAGACGTGTTGGGTTTTATGATGAGTTTTCCTTCTATTGATGTTATGTTGCATATCATATCCTTTAGTCGTTTTCTGATACCCACAGGCAAGAGAGGCCATGGTGAGAGGCCACGAACTGTACGTTTCCAGCGATCATTTCTCCCACGTACGTGTAGGCTCTGGAATGAACTATCTCTCATTGTGTTTTCCTAGCGCTATGACATGTCCTTCTTTAAACGAGGTTTAAAAACAGTATTTTTTCTTCACGGTAGGCAACGGCCTGGCTGTGCCCCTGGTATTGCAGAGGTCCATGTGCGGCAGTATCACTTACCATCAGCTGTGTTGCCTGCTCGTTTGCCACCATCGGCAATAAAAAAATGATTGTATATTTACTACTTTTGTTTAATTTGCAGCCCACATACATCCCACTGTTGGGCTCGGCCCTTTTCCACAATGGGAGGGAATTTGACCTACTATATTATGTTGGTCAGACATGTTAGTATAGGGTTTCATTTAGAGTTTGCCTTCTCTGACAGGGATGTTATGTGTATATCATGCAACATCTATGCAAGAAAGGACAACTTGAAATAAATCCGTCTACCGACATGTCTCACTGTTGGGGTCAAGCCTCCTCCATATTAAGAGGGAAATTGACTATACCACGCTGGTTAGACGTGCCGGTATAGGGTTTCATTTCGAGTTTTCCTTCCCTTGCATACAATTTTATGTACGTATTTAATAATTTAGTCGTCTTTTACAACACCTACGGGCAAGATAGGGGGTGGTGAAATGTTTTCTTACAGTCTCATTGGCCGAGGGTGATTATATTTTCACCCCTTCGCCTCCTACTTAAATTATAAGGGTTAAAATCTTATTAAAATAATACAACTTAACAGGCTAAAATAATAATATAATCCAATAATACTCATGAAAGTTTATCACAAGTTTTTGAATAGTTATCAATCTGTTTGGTTAAAGTTTTGCAACGGTTAAGATTAAATTGATTGAAAATTAAGACGACTTAGAAATTATAAAGGGCATCCTTTGAAGTTATATAACTTTGTTGCATTGTTTGCTGAGATAAAGGGCGCTAAATATAGGACTTATTTTAATTTTCAACTCCTATCATACTCATCTCAACTTATACAGAGTGTATCAGGTTATGGGGCAACTGGTCAAACAGGAGCTAGGCAATGGTGGTAGGAACCCATGAAAATATTTGCAATAAAAATATCGATTCGTTAATTAATTAGAGACATGTATAGTTTCCAATTTTATCATCGCTTTTTCGTGTAAATCTGATTGAAATGTATAAAGTCAATGATATTTAATCTTTAACATATTCGTACTTTGTTAAATGTTCATTAGAAATTGAAAAAATCAGTGATTATGTTCGCAAAAACAAGATAAACTTCGCTTTAAATCATCTGATTGGCCGATGACGGTTGAAGAGTCACCTTTGTACCTACGTTACCATTGAAGTATCCTGTGGCCGAGGTCCCTGACTGTCTGAGTTAGGGCTCTCTTGTGGCGAGCACAGAGGGCCATGGCAGTCAGTAGTGTTTCCTCAGCTAACTTTTACCAATAGTACGAATATGAAAAGCAGGCAATATTTACTATATTTCTACTTACTACTTATCATCGCACGGGTAAATAAGACTAATGCATAGAAGAATATTAATTCTGGACATCTTCACCTTTGAGTATATAAGTAATTCAACGAATAAGTGTAAAACTTACATTTGACATCTAAAATGAGGTTTTCACTGGATCCATCTCCCAAGCTATTCCTGGCCGAGCATACGTATGCGCCAGCTGCTTTTCTTGATACACGTTGTAACACCAAACTTTGATTAGCTAGCAGTACACCAGGTCCAGGTTTTACCATCACACCCTATATCGTAGATAAGTGGTTAATAGCTTATTAATTACATCTATAATAAAAATAAGTGCGAGTCAGAGTCGCGCACGAAGGGTTCCGTACCATTATCTATAAAACGCCTTTGTTGTATGAGAGCCCCCCTTAAATATTTATTTTATTTTGTTTTTAGTATTCGTCGTTATAGCGGCAACAGAAATAAACAATTTGTTAAAATTTCAACTGTCTAGCTATCACGGTTCTTGAGTTACAGCCTGGTGACAGACAGACGTACGGATAGACGGACAGACAGACAGCGAAGTCTTAGTAATAGGGTCCCGTTTTTACCCTTTGGGTACGGAATCCTAAAAAATGAAGTGTATGTTTGTAACGTCAAAATAATACGTTTTTTTACACGGTTATTTACGTTATTCCTATGTCTATTCGCTTTATTTTTTTCTCCGTATGTTTGTTCCGAGCAATCTTCCAAATGGCTGGTCGAATTTTAATTATATTTTACTACCTACCTGAGAGAGAAAAGAGGAGAAGGAAAACTCGAATCAAAACCCTATACCAAGACGTAGGTCAACTTCCTTCTTATTGGGAGGAAGCTCGAGCAGTGTGATGTTTACGAGCTGAGGCGGCGGCGGCAACTAGGTACCTGTCTATATAAAGAGTAACTTAGACAATTATTCCTCTTAAGAAACCCTTATAAAATTTGCCCGGTATGGAGATCGAACCTGAGTACTCATGGACTGCACTCGCATATCATAATATTTTAGAAGATATTGGAGATTTAAAATGCGGGAGCAAGGTGACTGAAACTGAAGCAAAGCGAGGGCTAATTGCTAGTTACAAATGTAACTATTTTAACACGCTTTTATTAGTTTCACCTGTATCTATGTATGTAACGGAATCTTTGAACGTCATTTTGCCTCACTTTGAACGAACAGATTTTATTTAAAGTTTGCACCCTTGTCATAGGCCCGTGACAATGCAATAATTCGATCAAAATAACCAAATGTTCTGATTAAATTCGAGAGGATTTAGAAATTTCTAATCGTATCCATTGCATAAGAGCAAGAGAGATAGAGCTAGTGTGCGAATTAGGCATTCGCGAAATTTGAAACTTCTATGATTCGGGCTGTCAGCTTGGTAATCGTGTTTTGTAGTTTATAAACTATAATTTTCTATTATTTAACATAATTTTATTAGTTTGTTTTTATATGTAATGGCATCTTTGAAGGTGAATTTCACATCCTTCTACACATCGCATTAATTTGGAATTTTGCACGGTTATCAAGGGCCGATAACAATGCAAAATTTTCAATAGTTGGTTCCATTATCCTTATCAGGATTTTTCCGGGTTTCCGATTTATAAAAGGGTCATATGGCGTTGTAATTAAGAAAAAATGCGGGTCAGTCTTTGACGACTGCCGATGGAAGTAAAAACTAAGCAACTTTTGTATTGTATCGTTGAGCTATTAGCTAATAATTTTTGTTTTGTAAAGGAGTGCTAATAACTAATTTATACTTTAATCCTTGATCATAAACAAAAATAATTCGTAAATAATAATCTAAATTAATAAGTTATAGCTAATAATTTATTAGAAAACCAGCGACCAGCCTCGGCTTCGTACGGGTCCAATGCTGATACTAAATATACTACAGAATGTCCTTATATACTTTTTTTGTCAATACAATACAAACATAGTTCCTTTAGAGGTCACTCCTGAAAAAGCGACATATTATGCATGTATTATACATATAAAACCTTCCTCTTGAATCACTCTATCTATTAAAAAAAACCGCATCAAAATCCGTTGCGTAGTTTTAAAGATCCAAGCATATATATGGATACACAGACAGCGGGAAGCGACTTTATTTTATACTAGCAACCCGCCCTCGCTTCGCTTCGGTTATAGGTTATAGTCGTTTTACCGTTCCCGTGGGAATACCGGGATAAAATATAGCCTAGTTTACGCCCTGATATTATAGCTTTCCATTGGTGGAAGAATTTTTGAAATCGGTCCAGCCGTTTTGAAGATTACCCGGAACAAACAGACAGACAGACAGATAGATAGACAGACAGACAAAAAATGTTTAATTGCTATTTTAGGCATAGGTGTCGTGCAAATAACCGTGTGAGCATGAAAAAAGCTTATTATTTTGACATTACAAACAGACACTCCAATTTTATTTATTGGTATAGACTATATATTGATGTATAAGGCAATATTTTCAAGAAAAGTTGAGCAGCATTTCAAATTTAGCACTTGGTTAATCTACAAAGATTTGAAAGCAAAGAGCAGACGCGCATACACTCTATATCATTTCTTGTGACAGGCATTCGGTGATGATGACACGATCTTCATGATTTGATGTTCAGAAAAAAAAGTGATCAACGTGTCTAAAGAAGTTTTCAATTCAATAAAATATATACTTACATCATGAGTAAAATATACATGATTGTGCCACGGATTCGCTCGTACTCTACAGTCTAAATATACGTCTGATCCTTCAACCACTTTGTTAGCATCTAAATTGGCACCAAGTTCCAGTTTGGCGACAGGTAGATCTGTTGACATTAAAAAGAAATATTGATATTCTTGATATTTACCGTGTGGTGATGGAGTAAGAATACAATTTACCACCCCCTTTTTTATCCGTGGGTGTCGTAAAAACCGATTAAGAGCTAATTGAAGATAACATCTATGCAAGACAAGGTAAACTCGAAATAAAGAAAGAAAAGAAAACTCATTTATTTCGATCTCGTAGTAATAAAACAGTACAGAATCTATATAAAATTCCTAAGATTATACTAACGAATAACTTAAAAAAAAAAACCTATACTTAAGAGTTATATAATACTAAAAAAGTTACAAAACTAAAGCGAAGATATAACAGATTAATTAACAAATACAAAGAGAGAATACATAGAGATCGAAAAAGGTTCTATATCAGCATAAGTTGCACCAAGACGGTGTAGCGCTGGTTTTCATATAGAACCATAGGGGTGAAATCACGGGTAGTCACATCAAAATATTAAAAAACAAAGCGTATTCTCAAGCAGACCTTATTATAATAAATAAATACCGAACGGTACTATGCCATCAGTTTTATATAAAAGCCTATACCAACCTGTCTGACCAGCGTGGTATAGTAGGACAATTACCTGCAATTAAGTATTGCGGATTTGATTACTATCCAATACCTTGTGTGATTTTAAAATTATTGTTCTGAGTCTGAACGTAATTTGTGTCCATTAATTGTATATTTGTAAAAGCCGCAATACAAAAAAAACAAAAAATAACAATATCGCAATACAAAAAAAAGTGTTTTTAGCGAAAAACATAAACCAAAATTAAAAAATTAACACAAATTAGAACGTAGAATTAGAAAATCACACGTGGATCGCATAAAAAATTATCAAGAATGGAAATTGAACCCACGTCACTTAACATAATTATGAAATGACTATTTAAGCAACAACGTGATCTAAAAAGTCCTAACCTTCGCAAAGATTAAAAACAGGCCAAAAATAAAAAAAATTAAGGTTTGATTTTAAATTAATAATAGGATAATTACGTTGTATTTCCATCTTCCATCCATCTTCGTGTGTTGAATGCGGCAAACTTGGTTGTACTGCCCTACAGGATAAAACTCTGCCAGCGTCCTCTATCGAAGGCACGAAGCTCAGGATACTGCTAGTCACATTACCGTCTGTTGACATCTGATGAAGAAATACTTAGTAATAGAGTTAAACGTAAGGAAAATAAGAATTAAGTCCATATGATGAAAATCAGTTAAGTACTTCTAATAATTCTTTGCATGCGACAGCCATTAGCCACAACCACTGTGCTATTGCAGCACACATTTAATTTATTGATTTAAAATACTTCCATCCACTATACATGTGTAGCTAGCAACTCGCCCTTGCTTCGCTTCGGTTTCAGTCGCCTTACTCACGTAGTTCCCGTTCCCGTGGGAATACCGGGATAAAATATAGCCTATGTTACCTACTCCCTGATATTATAGCTTTCCATTGGTGAAAGAATTTTTGAAATCGATCCAGTAGTTTCGGAGCCTATTCGTTACAAACATACATACAAACCTTTCTCCTCTTTATAATATTACTAGCAACCCGCCCTCGCTTCGCTTCCGTTTCTGTTGTCTTATCTCCGTAGTTCCCATGGGAATACCGGGATAAAATATAGCCTAGTTTACTCCCTGATAATATAGCTTTCCATTGGTGAAAGAATTTTTGAAATCGGTCCGGCCGTTTTGAAGATTACCTGGAGCAAACAAACAGACAGACAGACAAAAAAAATATAAAATGTTTTTTAGGCATATGTATAGTGCAAATAACCGTGTGAGCATGAAAAAAGCCTATTATTTTGACATTACAAACAGACACTCCAATTTTATTTATTGGTATAGATTAGTATTAGTATAGACTAGCTTCTGCACGCGGCCCGCGTACGATGTAACTTACCCAAGATGAAATTTTATCCAAATCTGGAACTGTTTAACGGTTTTTATATCATCATTTCAACTCATATATGTCCCACTGTTGGACTCGGGCCTCCTCCACAGTGGGAATTTAAACTACTATACCATGCTGGTCAGACATGTTGGTATAGGGTTTTGTTTCTAGTTTTCCTTCCCTTGCACAGATCCTTATGTGCATATTATATCGCTTAGTCGTCTTTTACGATATATCCACGGGCAGGATAGGGATTGGTGAATTGTATTCTTAATTCGTCACCACACGGAATAAGGAAAATAATAAATTAAATCCATTTCCAGAATAATTTCTAATTTGGTCATTACATTTTTATTTTTTTTGGGGTTGGGCTACGGTCAGCGCATCTGTCGCCCGCTCCATCCGAGGAGATAGACAGACATCACCCATGACACGTCGCCTTCGTCGTTGGGCTGACAACCGGTGCAGGGTGACTTGTCGTCAATGGTCGGCCCGACGGAATACCCATTGAGGAGTACCCTCTCCTCGACACATTTGGGCATTACATGTCATGAAATTTGAAGCAGATTGTAGAAATTGGAGAGAAAATAATGTATGGTGAGATTAGTCTCACTAAAGAATTACTCTGCTAGGAAGCATTACACCAACTGCTATCGCCAACCCACTTGCCAAAGATGGAGATTATGGCTTTAGTCGCCACTGGATGTGGACTACAAATTGATGGATGTAGGAAGAAGATAAATAAATTAAATACAAAATGTAAATTTTGAGTATTGAAGTAAAGAAAAACAAGAATTTGGAAAAGTATATACTTACTAATATTATAAATGTGAAAGTAAGGATGTTTGTTTGTTTGTGCGTAACTCTTTCACGCTTAAACCACCGAACTGATTTCAAAAATTCTTTCACCAATGGAAAGCTATAATATCAGGGAGTAATATAGCATATATAAACAAAGCGCAGTAACAAATTGCTACTGCTCGGACGTCGATTTTCTGCTCAGTGTGGTACTACCCCGAACGGACCGGCCCGCGGCTATAGACTGACAACTGCCAAGTGTGGTCCTACCACTATTTATCCTAGACCTCAAGTAATTAAAATGATGATGAGAAAACTGCATAATGATGATGAAGATGATCATGACAAATATACGTACGGAACAACAAACTGATGTCCACATGTTACACCACTATACAAATATATCCTTTTAGCTATACCAGTATTTAAATAACCTACCTTTGTTCCAAATAAACCTTTTTAGTATTATCCGCATCTTTATTTCAATCAATCAGATTAAATCATTGGAATAATACCTTCCATTATCTATTATCGATACATTTAATTTTCAATACATGCTAAGGATAATGGGAACGGGCTATTGTACTGTCCTGAAAGTTATCTTGATAGCCGTAAGGGTAAATTAGTGGTTTATTATTGTGAATAGCGACATCTATTAAGAACTATGGTTATTTGTAGTTCTTGATTTGAATAATAGATGGAGCTGTATTGAATATATAATTTTATGGCGGAACAATTTTGTGGTCGTTTTTAATTGGTTTTGAGACATATATACTCAAGAAAATGACATATAGAACGGGCTTGTGCCGCTTGCATCCAACAATTCGTTTATTTGAATTCGTTGATCATATTGTACTAAGTTTCCCTGTGGTGACGGAGTAAGAATACAGTTCATCACCCCATGTGTGTGTCTTAATAGACAACTAAGAGATATGATATGCAGATAATATCTATGCCAAAGGACCAAAATGCGACATAAAATCTTATGCCAACACGTCTGACTAGCGTGGTGTAGTAGGTTAATTTCTCTCCCATTGTGGAGGAGGCTCGAGCTCAACACTGGGACGTATATGAGCTGAAATGATGTTGATATCCCTTAGTCGTCGTTTACGACATCCACGGGCAAGAGAGAAGGTGGTGAATTGTATCCTTACTCCGTCACCACACGGAATGATGATTATGATTTGACTTTGTGCCAATTCGGAGTCACATTTTATTAATAAATCAAAGTTTATATGAATGGAGTATTCCTCTGAACTTCTCATTAGATATTAGTTTTCAATGAACGTTGCCCTTTAAAGTTTTAGAACCCGGATAAGGAGTACATAAACTTTGGCTTGTCTACATGAAAACTTAATACACGAACTCCTGTATTTTTCATTTGTATACCTACTTTATTGATCTATATACAGCTATTTCCCTATCTCGTCTGTGGATGTCGTAAAAGACGAATAAGGGATATATTACTTAGATGACAGCTATGCAAAAGAAGAAAAAACTCGAAATATAACCCTGTATTAACCAGCATGGCGTAAGGCAAATTTCTCTCCTATCGTGATCTACAGCTTGTAGAGAAGGCTCAAGCCCAACAGTGGGACGTATATGAGCTGAGATGATGATGATAGGATTATTATTTATTACAAATTAATTTGTTCTATTAAGAAACTTCATATAATTGAGTTTTTCATCCCTCGCGGTGACGGAGAATACAGTGTCAAATCATCATCATTATCACAGCTCAAATGTCCCACTGTTGGGCTCGAACCTCCTCTACAATGGGAGGGAAGCTTACTATATCATGGTAGTCAGACAAGGTTGGTATAGTTTAGTTTCTAGTTTTTCATATCTGGCATGATGTTATATACATATTATATCCCTTAGTCATCTTCTACGACATCCATGGGCAAGATAAGGAGCGGTAAAATGTATTCTTTTTCCGTCACCATCTATACTAATATTATAAAGAGCAAAGATTTGTTTGTTTTGAATAGGCTCCGAAACCATAGGACCGATTTCAAAAATCATTTCACCAATGGAAAGCTATAATATCAGAGAGTAAGATAGGCTATATATTATCCCGCTATTCCCACGGGATTGGGAACTACGCGGGTAAGGCGACTGAAACCGAAGTGAAGTGGGCGAGTTGCTAGCATGGAGTAAACACAGGCTCTTAATTTTTCCATAAGAGTTGTAAAAACCCGCTAATAGAGCATCAGGCGAATCGGAAGCGAACTCCCTTTTGGAGCCCTATACGCTGAATAGAACTCGTATAAATCTACGGAATGGTATATTTTTGGAGGAAATACCAATTCACCACCCCCTTGTGTGTATCATAATGGACAACTAAAGGATATGTTATGCAGATAATATCACCTCACTGTTGGACATAGGCCTCCCTAAGAGAATCTCACTCGAAACGGTCCTGTGCCACTTGCATCGATGATTTTTAACATGTCGTCAGTTTACCTAGTAAGGAATCGTCCTACACTGCGTCGTCCGATTCGTGGTGGCCGCTCGAGAACCTTTCTTCCCCAACAGTTGTCGGTTCGACGAGCGATGTGGCCTGCCCATTGACATTTCAACGTGCTAATTCTACGGGCTATGTCGGCTACACCTGTTCTTTTACGAATTTCGATATTACGGATTTTATCACGTACTGAGCATAGCCCCCTCCATGGCACGTTGTGCGACTTGGAGGTTTTTTTATGAGGCTGACATTTAGAGATCATGTTTCAGTGCCGTATCTCATCACTGGTAACACACAAAACATTCAACTATCTGAATATACAGGTGTATCATGAGGCAACTGGTCAAACAGGAGTTTAACTTTGAAGAAAAAAACTTTGAGGAAAAAAATTTGAAGGAAAAATATCGATGCGTTAATGAATTAGAGACATGTAAAGTCGGTGATACTTAATCGGCAACATATTCGTAGTTAGTTAAATGTTCATTAGAAATTGAATAAAGCAATGATTACGTAAAAGCAAGACAAACTTCGTTTTAAATTGTAAGTATCCTGTCTGTACATGCCTACATAATACGTAACATTTAAGACATAAATTCTTAGACACACATTTTTGAAATCACTATAACTTTTATGTTATATTGTTTTTTGTGTAATATATTTTCTAATTACGATCTATGACCGTTAAGCTACAGCATACTCGAACAGTTGTCCCCTTAACCTGATACAGTCTGTATATACATAATACTCACAGTTTCTCTGACAGTTTTCAGTCTAGTTCCTCCCTTCCACCAAGAGATCGTCGGCTTAGGTCGAGCGCCTACAGCTTGGCAGACCAGCTCAGTGCTTTGGCCTGCTACTAAGGGACGCTTGCCGCCTTGGAGTTTTACCCAGAGAGGGCGTACTGTAGACAAAATATATAAACATTAATATCTTTTATAGTTTTGATCATAGCTGTGTGGTGACGGAGTAAGAATACATTTCACCATTCCACCTCTCGTGCCCATGGATATCGTAAAAGATGCCTAAGGGATATGATATGCAGAAAATATTTATGCAAGAGAAGTACAATTCGACATTAAACGCTATATCAACATGTCTGACCAGCGCGGTATAGTAGGTCAATTGCCGATTGTAGAAAAGGTCCGAGCCCAACAGTGGGATTTACGTGGGCACAGATGAGATAGTGATCATAGCTGTATAGATTAAGGACGGATACAAATTGCGAAACTATTAATGCAGATTTTTGATGTTATACTTTTGTTGGCGTGTTAGGGAAAATGATGAGAATAAATGTTAACGATGCGCACGCACACCGTCACGAAAAGCGACGCCATTTCTTTTGGGGGTGGGCTACGGTTGGCGCGTTCCTCGCTTCACTTCGTCCCGGGCGACAGAGGGGCGTAAGCACGCACACCTGTAACCCACCCGTGACACGTCGCCTTCGTCGTTGGACCGACCCACGGAGCAGGGCGACTTGTTATCAGTGGTAGGCCCGATGACTCCTAGAGGAGTACCCTCCCATCACTTCACCCCTTCCCCACCCTTCTTCACGTGGTCGGCCTCTCGGCGGGTGACAGTCTAACTCCACGGCCCAGTCACCTACGGCCTCGGCTAGAAAACATCGACGTCCTGAACTGCTTGGCTAGTCAACATTTTTTATGATGCGCGCGCTGAATACAAATTTCAATTAGATAATGCGTTATAGGTAATAAAACTTTCAATATATTAAATGTCTTTTTTTCTATTATGTCGTTTTTCCTACAAACGTAGGATAACGCGAAGAGTAAACGTTTTTAGAAAGATTTTTTCTTATGAAGTAGGTATACTTTCTTTCGTACCTACATAAGTACACGTACACTTTTTTTTTAATATCGATCGATGATATATATAATAGAATATCTTTTACGATACCACGGGCGAGAAAAATGGGGTGGCTCCGTCACCACATAGGAATTCCATTTCTATACCTTTATGATGTGAAACATCTATAAGATCTGAGCGTTGGCGTGACGTTTTTTTTTTTGGGACTTAGTTGTTAGTCGCAGGTGGTGGTGACAACTTTACCCGAACTAATAGGTGAGCGCTACGGGCTCTCAACCCGAGTTGTTGTGGCGTTAACGTCACGCTTAGATATGTACATTTGTGTAACGAAACCATAACCTATTTTATAATTTTTTTCAACGGCATATAGTGAGCTCAAAATAAATTATTAACCTAAAAAAATGAAAGTTATGAAATACGAAAATAAATGTATGTGAATAAAAATCATCATTTTCCGGAAAAAAATATTGTAATATTTTATTAATACTTTATGCCATATTAGTTCCCGTCGTAATCCGTTCTTTTATGCTTGTTCTTGTTCTTTTATTACTTGTACAAAATAATTTCGATGTTTCACATCTTCCAGGCGTCCTGAGCGAAAGCTCCCTTTTTTTAAATTAACTTAATTGAAAAACTTATCTTTGACATTTTAAGTAGGAATTCATTAATATTCCTAATATAAATACACCAAAATTGAATTATAATGACATTTTCAAATTATAATGCCTCAATAACCATCAAAAAGCAATAATAAGTAACGTATACCCATCAAAATTTGTAAAGCTATTAATATTGTTGACTGGGGCGGTCGAAATGACCAGGTGGGGCGATCGATATAGGGGTTTTGAGGGTAGAGAGTACAGGGGCTTAAGTTAATAGCATAAATATGAAACAATTTATTAATTTACTAACTTATGATCACGTTTTCATTCGCGTTATTATCATTCATTATCATTTCGGCTCATACCTGTCCCACTGTCGGCCACGAGCCTCCACTAGGAAGGAAATTGACCTTATATAGTAAGGTCAATTTCCTCCATGTCAGTCAGACAGGTTGGTATAGGATTTTATTTCGAGTTTTCCTTTTCTTGCATAGACGTTATATGCGTATTGTATCCCTTGGTCGTCTTTCACGACATCCATGTGCAAGATAAGGAGTGGTGAATTGTATTCTTACTTTCTCACCACACGGATAAATCTTAATCTTTTAATATCTTTTATAATATTTTTATTAAATGAAGCAGAACCTTCTTGGGTATAAATTAAAAGCTGTTTCATAATTAATTGAATAATACTTGAAATACTTTAGTTTTTTTTTTGGGGTGGGTTGCGGTCGGCGCGCTCCTCGCACCACTCCGTCCGGGGCGACAGAGGGGCGTAAGCACGCAACACCCGCAACCCACCCACGCTGCACGTCGCCTTCGTCGTTGGGCCGACCACCGGAGCAGGGTTACTTGACATTAGTGGTCGGCCCGACAGAATACCCCCTACTTGGGGTACCCTCCCATCGACCGACGTCCCCCCCCCCCTCCTCCGCGAGGACGTCAGTCTTTCCTTACGCGGTCGGCCTCTCGGCGGATGACGGACTAATTCCACGGTCACGTCACCCGCGGTCTCGGCTAGGGCGGCATGAGGCGCAGAAATACTTTAGTTTGGAGATTTATTGACAATAATTTATTGCTTTCCTTCATTGACACAAAGACGAACTGGCGCTGTAACGCGTAACGTAACGAAGCTGTTTACCCTCGCATAAGAAGTCACTTCAAAAAAGAACAAAGCAGTCAGGAATACTGCCGGCACAAGTGAAAACTTTAAACTGTGAATAGTTAGTTGTCAAGTTGTTACTTTTGGATATTCAAATAAATACAGTAAAACCCGTTTAAGACGATTTCGCAGGGACCTGACCAAAAATGCATCTTATAGGCGGGCAAGCATATTATGCGGGCAAGAAAAAAAAATGTGCCATTATTATTTATTATATTCTATTATTATTTAGAATACCTACGTAGTGGAATTAACATTTAAAAATTACCTAAAATAAAATGTTGTTTTTTATTATTACAAAAAGATTTTGAGGCATTAGCAATTACAAGATCTTCAACGTAATTTAATTTTCGCAGTGCGTCTTCACTTTGATTTTAAGAAGTTACATAGTGTCTTAAATTAATGATTGCTGATAATGCTTGGGCGGGTGACAAAATCGGAGTTGACTCATTTTTTTCTTGGTCATTATCACTTAGGGTCGCTCGACAGTCGTCACTTCGTTAGTCGCACGTCTTGGCGTATTAAACGGGATGACGAATCGTATTAAGCGTTAAGAAATCTATGAAAACTTGTCTCAAGTTGCTGAGACTGGCGCAAAATGGCTATTTTTCGTATTATGCAAAAAATCGTATTAAACGTGATCGTATTAAACGGGCTCTACTCTAGTTTGATCTTAAATGATATTTTCTAAATTGAGTTTGTTTAGATTTATCTGGTTTTGAGATCTATCGGCATAGATATAGTAAATATTGACATACCTATAGAGTTTTGTTGTGTAGTGTTATCGTTTACACGTCGCGTAAACATGTCAAAGCCGACTTACATGAAAATGCACCCCATGCAAACCGTATACATATATATTTTCTTAGGGATATTGACCTTATTATACCATTCTGGTTAGAGAGGTAGGTATAGGGTTTTATTTCGAGTTTTCCCTCTTTCATATATGTTATATCTCTTATTCGTATTTTACGACATCCACGGGCAAGATAAGGAGTGGTGAATTGTATTCTTACTCTGTCACCACGGATGGAAAACAAATTGTAAAACTTAATTGAGCGTAAAATATTTTCGTTGTTAGTAACACTCAATTTGTCTTGTGATCTTCATATCTTTGGCTCACCATTCATCATTTAACCATCATTTTAACTCATATATTTCCCACTGTTGGGCTCGAGCCTCCTCCACAATGGCAAGGGAATTGACCTATTATACCAAGCCGGTCAGACGGGTTGGACCGTTTGGGCTCGAAATAAAATCAAGATTTCTTCTCTTACATAGATGTCTGCAATAATCCCTCAGTTGTTTTTTACGACACCCACGGGCAAGAAATAGGGGGGTGGGGGGAGGTTGTAATTGTATTCTTACTTTAATATCGTAAAAATAAAACAGCACGTTTTTTTCTTGGGGTGGGTTACGGTTGGCGCACTCCTCGCACCACTTCGTCCGGGGCGACAGAGGGGCGTAAGCACGCACACCCGTAACCCACCCGTATAGCACGTCGCCTTCGTCGTTGGGCCGACCACCGGAGCAGGGTGACTTGACGTCAGTGGTCGGTCCGAAGGAATACCCCCTTGAGGGGTACCCTCCCCGTCTTTCCTCACGCGGTCGGCCTCTCGGCGGGTGACGGACTAAATCCCCGATCACGTTACCCGCGGCCTCGGCTAGGGCGGCATGAGGCGCAGGTATAAAACAGCGCACTTAGAGAAGTTTTCATTTTAAAAGAATTTATTAAATTAATAAAAGCACAAAAATCTAAACATAAATTTATAAGGTATCATTGTAAGTTATAACAATGGCCCACTTGTGGGGAACAAAGGGCTAACTTTACTACGATTCAAAAGAAGTCAAACCCTTTTATATTTGCAGCACTTATGACAATTAAGCTCAGCTTTTTTATTTAACCCTTTTTAGGGCAATGCGAGACGGTATTCAAGAACTTTTCGGGTACAAATAAAATTGCTTTATATATTTTGGTCTTTTATTTCACTTTTTTTTGGGGTGGGTTGCGGTCGGCGTGCTCCTCGCACCACTCCGTCCGGGGCGACAGAGGGGCGTAAGCACGCACACCCGCAACCCACCCACGATGCACGTCGCCTTCGTCGTTAGGCCGACCATCGGAGCAGGGTTACTTGTCATCAGTGGTCGGCCCGACGGAATACTCCCTACTTGGGGTACCCTTCCATCGACCGCCGTCCCCCCTCGGGGAGGTCGGACAGGTCTTTCCTCACGCGGTCGGCCTCTCGGCGGGTGACGGAATAATTCCCCGGTCACGTCACCCGCGGCCTCGGCTAGGGTGGCATGAGGCGCAGGTATTCGCGCCTACGCCGCCCCAGTCGCCGTTTATTTCAGTTCTGACGATGTGATGACGGAGTAAGAATACAATGGACCACACCTTTTCTTGTCCAGTTGTAAAAGACGGCTAAGAGGTATAAGGACTCAAAATGAAATTCTATACAAATTCGCATGACCAGCGTAGTATAGTAGATGAATTTATGGAGCAGAGATGAGCCCAATAGTGAAACGTTAATGAACTGTGAAGAACGCTGAAAAGTGTTTGAAACTTCAGAAAAATAATCCTTACTAATATTATAACCCGCCCTCTCTTTGCTTCGGTTTTAGTCGCCCTACCCGCGTAGTTCCTGTCTCCGTAGGAATACTGGGATAAAATATAGCCTACGTTACTCCCTGATATTATAGCATTCCATTGGTGAAAATTTTTTGAAATCGGTTCGGTGATTTAAGCGTGAAAGCATAACAAACAGGCAAACATATATATATATATATATATACAGTGTAACCCTAATATAACGAACCTCTATTTAACGACTTCCTCGATTTAACAAATTTTTCGTAATCCCCTTGAATTGTCCATAAGAATCAGTGTAAATAATACCTTTACATTACGATTTTTTTTACGAACAACCTCTATATAACGAATTTTCAACTATCAAAAAAAAATGTAAATACCTCTATATGAGCCTTAATCCCATAGCATGTGATTCAATCGCGACAGGTGTCGACACGTTTTTTTCGTATAACAATCGAAGTTGTTTGATGGAAAATAATGTAAACAGTGCTGCTCGTCACTAATGTTGAAGATTCTAGTTGCTGGATGCAAAAATGTTGAGGTGAATAAAACTATTTATTTACCTCTATATAACAAATTTTAGACCAATCTTACCTCAATATAACAAACCTCAGTTTAACGAATTACTTGATATAACGAATATTTACGAGTTCCCGTCGGATTTGTTATATCGAGGTTGCACTGTATATATATAGATATATATATATATTTGGAGGAAGGGAGGAATAGGTATTATAACCAAGATGCGGTTGATCCGAGCTCTGGTATTCCCTATTTTCCTCTATGGCGTAGAAACGTGGACAATCTTAGCCCGAGAACGACAAAGGATTGATGCATTCGAGATGTGGTGCTGGAGGCGATTACTCCGAAAACTTTGGACCGCAAAACGCACCAATGTATCTATCTTGAGTCAGCGCAGAATAAAAACCCGTTTGTCGACAATATGCCAACAACGCATACTTTCCTATTTCGGACACACAGTGCGCAGAGGCGATGAGAGTCTGGAAAAGCTGATTGTCGTTGGGAACACCGAAGGCAAGAGATCGCGTGGTCGTTCACCAACTAGATGGACTGATCAAGTGAAAGACTCATCATCCTCCAAATTCTATGCGGTCGTGAGAGACGCGCTGGATCGAGACCGGTGGAGGCAGAGATATATATATATATATATATATATATATCTGTATACTAGCAATCTGCCTTCGCTTCGCTCGGTTTCAGTGGCCTTACTCGCGTGGTTCCCAATCCCGTGAGAATATCGGTATAAAATATAGCCTATGTTACTGCCTGATTTGGTGAAAGAATATTTGTAATCGTCGATCGTTTTGAAGATTACACGGAAGAAACAGACAGACAGACAGATAAAAAAAATATAAAGTGATTTTTAGGCATATGTATAGTACAAATTACCGTGTGAGCTATTTTGACATTACAAACAGACACTCCAATTTTATTTATTGGTGTATATATAACCCACTTCTTGCTAACCGCAGCCTATATCGATAGTAAGGGCAGCATAGGTTCAAAAACCCATTGAATAACCCCTTTCCTTATTTAAATTCAGTACCCCTTACCTATTAAACCCTCCTCATAACTCTTTAAAACAATAAATTCTAAAGTAATACTTAAGGGTGTAGATTGTTGGCCTGAGTTCTCGATTTCGAGCGACCGCAGCGCCAAAGTTTAATGTAACATCCGACGGGGCGGATGAATGACCTAGAGAGCGCGATTTTCAAAATGTTTTGCAACAAACGTTCCACGTTGAGAAATTGTTATTGAACTTGAATATTTACAGCATAACAATAACGTTGAATTTTTGGAAACTAGCTGTTGATTCTTTTTAATAGATTAATAAGAGTAGTTGAGACACAATTTTTATGTTTTTGATAGAAAAATGTAATGATAGATTACATTACATAGTATAAAACAAAGTCGCTATCCGCCGTCTGTCTGTCTCTATGTATGCTTAGATCTTTAAAACTACGCAACGGATTTTGATGGAGTTTTTTTTAATAAATAGAATGATTCTTAAGGAAGGTTTATATGTATAATACATGCATAATATAGTAGAGAAACGCTGATTAATTTAGAGGTTTCTAATGTGATGTCGTAAATAAGCACGTTTTTGCGCTTATATTGCAAACGTTGGCTGAACCCTACGAGATAGACCAAAATAATGTACTACAGTATTATCCATCTTAAAAAGTTCAACAAAAAAGTCCACGATGGCATATGTCTATCTCTTAGGGATAACCCACCATAACCATTTTTTATCCTCTACTAAAAATGATTATTTACTAAGTGATTTTATACAATACAGCATTAATCCTTATCCAATTAAGTACCTTAAATAAATTGTGCATTTATTATAGATCAATATGCTTTTTATAGTATGTAATGTGAAGTGAATATTGCCGAAGATAGCGAAGATAGCGAGGGCGGGTTACTAGTTTATAATATAATATACAATCAAGAGTAGGTCCGGACTGACATTTTTGTATTCTACTTACCTAAAATTCCAACTATTTATTTATTTGTAATTTCACTACCAAAATTTATTCTAATTCGTAAAATATTCATTCAATAAAATAATTGCAAATTCAGTAGGAAGTGTGTTTATCTCTACGCAAGGAAATGTGCCTATTGCGTAAACTCAAATACTTACTTTTTGTTTACGATCACCTCGTCGATATCTAAAAAAAAATCCTAGGGTTTTAAAAAAAATGTCAATAAATGAAATACAAGTATAAAAATGATTTATTTACTACACAATAACAAATATGAGTCGCCATTACTCGCTATCCTAAAAGCGTGCTAGGGTTGTACAAAAATTAGTAAATAATTCATTTATTTACTAATTTTAACAGAAGTTTGTAAATTATTAATATACTAATTAAAAGTATGTAATTAAACAATAACGAAATATGAGTTCAAAATTCTAATGGTTTTTCATTCGATTACGGATCAAGTTCTGATTTCTGCTAATTTGATGATAAAATCAATGGCTATCACAAAACCTATCAGAATGAAAACGTTACCAGCTGCCCGATTCACGTAAGTAATAAAAACCGTAGCGCAGTGACGTCACTTCGTTTTGTGCAAATTTAGCCCTTTTAACCGACTTAAAAAAAGGAGAATTCTCAATTCGCTGTATTTTTGAACCAATTTTTATGATTCTTTACACCAGGTAACTCAGAAATTGTATAGTAATTGAGCTATTGGAAGATTTATGACAATCCAAGACTAGATAAGTAAGTGCGTTTAAAACAGAAAACCAAAAGGCGATTTCTAAATTCCTAAGTTAAAACGACTTTTGGACTGGCGTGTTTACGTGAATCGACTGGCTGGGTAGTTAAGTTACCTGTATCTTTCAAAATCATTAGGCGTTCTTCTCTTTCATAACATGTAAAGCTCTTTCTTTCCTCTCTTTCATAGCCTCTATGATACTGGGCGCGTCACGAATGGGCATGCTTCGTGACTGCCGAGGATCAACTAATTCTGGAAGTAGGCAATCGTAATAAAACCTAACTAATTTCATCTCCATTTTCTCCTCCCAAAATATGTCGTCCTTTTCTATAATATAAACTTTCATAGGTACAGTAGCACCAAACCAGATGCCAAGCATGCAAAGGTTTCTTTTAGTAATATGTACCTGTCCCTGAATTTGGAAATACCAGTTATGATTTTTATTTATGACATAACCCTTGGAAGCCTTGTCCTTAACCCAAAAGGTATGTTTGGCCATTGCTTCATCAAGAGTCATGCCAGCTAAAGAATGTGGGCACTTAATTTCAATTAAACCGTTTGCATAAATGCCATCTGGTGTAGTACCAAGAAATTCATATTGATCGTCGACGAACAAACCGCAACCTTGTATACTAATATTCTCTTGAATTTCTAACTGTTTAATTGCGGTTTCTTCGTTTTCGATACCGTACCGTACAGCAGGCAAACTGGAGATATTACTACCATAAACGATTTTACGAACAAGAACAGCACAACTTGTGCTCTCTCGTTTTTTACAAACTTCCCCGAACGATGATGAGGTTAGTAATTTTCTCCTTGTACTCATCCACTCAGAACTACTTCTTTGCAAATGGGTCGACCTTTCAAGCTCCTCTCTTTCAGCACAAGACAACTTTAAATCGGCTCAAAAAGATGACTTGGCTTTCTCATATAATTCTGGACTCAGATCAGGTTTTTCGCAGTTTGGTCCATAGTGAGCGTCTTTCGATATAGCGCTGTGGCTCTTTTTCAATCTTAATTTAGGTTTAGCAATTAAACGGATTCTACGATTACAATTTTCCACTTTCGCGATCAAAGGATTAGGACTAGATTTAAATATTACTTCATGAGTTTTACTATGAATCGATCCTGTATTAAAAGACACAACAGCAGCTGCGCATCGGCCCGCATAAGAACCACGGGAAGAATAATTTACACGCTTACCCCCTACTAATTTGGCAATCACTGCGTTAAAACTTTCAACTATATTACTTGTACAATTATGAATTAAACTTCTAGAATGATATCACAGTCTTTTACTTAAAATGTGTACCGCGTCCATTAATCCGCATCCAACAATTGCTGGAAGCAACCCAACAGGTTCTATTCGACGAGTATCAGGTCTACAGAAATACTCTTTGCAATATTGGTGATTACCAAATACGTGTTGTGGACCATTTAGGATATCTTCACTAAGATTTTTTATTTTTTCTTCGAGTGACTGATTTTGATCGCCCCAATATTTAATAGCGCATTTTACACCCGTTCTTAAACGCAAATACCTTTCTTTTAGGAATTTCCGCAATTCGCAAGGATACTTAGTGTCTTTCGACAGTTTCTCCAAGCTATTGCAGTAGTTTCGTAAAAGATGATTTTTGCAATCAATTTTCTCTACTGTTAAATTACCGTACGGTCGCGAATCTAATATTTTTTATAAGTACTGGAATCGCCGTCTGCTACAAATTTATTATAAATTACACCGTGATCAACAATGGAACGTTTAAACCCCTCAACTATTATGGTCGATTCCATACCGGTAGATGATCCCGAATAATTCTTGAAACAACGGTGTTCCGAGGGCTGACTGTCGTTCTTTGCGGCTCGTGCACAAACTACGCAGTATTTATTTTTAACTCCAAAAAACAATACTTTATTAGTTTTAATGCCAATTATCGCAGCTGCGCCGGACAAGGCGGAAAAATTCTTACCATAAGATCTCTTGCTCCAACAACCGTCAACAGCAACAGATATTAATGGTGTACCATTTTTATCAACACTACCTATAGACACTGCGTACTCCGCTTCTTCCTTGACAGCTTCTGCCATGGAATGTGCTGCTGTCTTTTCCCACCAATCGCAAACCGTATTATTAATTTCATTGTATAATGAAGGTGACATGATTGGTAAGGGCTACTGCGGCAGTTAATGTTTTTAACTGATAGTAGCTCCCACCAGATGATATGATACCAGATACAATTTGATGATTCACTTCCATTCTATCTTCTTTCTTTTCAATCAAACACACAGTAAATTTCATACTACACATACTACATTTCATGATGAGTTTTGAGTCCAGACCAACTTTTACTTCACCTATTATACTGAGGTAACTTAACTTACAATCCATTGGACCGTGGTCCCCTATGGCCTGAAGAGCTTTAAAAAAAAAGAAACGTCTACAACTCTACGCCCAACTTCCATTTCATCCACCTTTCCCTCTTGGTCGTTTTCAATAACTAGTTCCTGTAAAGAAAGATAATGGCTTGATTTTTTTTATAAAAAATAATTAAAAATTTAATACAATATTAGGTTCCTGATGAATAGAAATTATAATTTCTTTACGCATTAGGTATTGTTTTTTTATGACGTCACCTATTTGAACGTAAATTTTCTTTTGAGAAAGTAATTGAGAACTATTTCGGTACTAAGGTGTTTGTCTCTCGATGAAAATAATAAATATTGCAAGAAAAAATCTATAGGTAGGTATTGAGATTTTGTCTTCGCCCATCACTAACTAAGTAGTTTGTTTATTTATGTAACAAGTCTACAAGAATTACGTATAACAACTTACCTCTATACAGCGCGTAGCATTGTTGCTCAGTCTCGGCCCCAAGGTTTTCTTTATTTTCAATACTGGAAATATTATTCATCAATATTATCCACTTTTTATTTATTTTGTACAACCCTAAGCCAGACGCTAGGCGCCTCGCGTCTGTTTGGCGGTATAGGTATGTCGACCAAGTTGCGCTGTCGCCTACCTACTTTCACATTTTGATATTTAGACAATACTAGCCGACCCGGCGAACTCCGTATCGCCTTTTTTTTTTAAAAAATCCTATTATTTTGATATTACATACAGATACTTCAATTTTATTTATCAGTATAGATATAGATAATACAAACCAATATTTACATGTTATTGTAGGTATATGTCTGAATCGGGCGATCTAAATCATATGACATATTGTATTAGCTTTGTAATGTACCCTGTTCAAATGCGATAATAAATAAGTAGGGAGGAACTTACATTTTATTCCGAGATCTTTTGGCTTTCATATTTTTATAATGCGTACAAAACTTTCTTTTCCCTGGCATGACACTCAAATTCAATCAGTCCTGCGAAAAAAATAGCCTATGTTACTCAGTGATAATGTAGCTTTCGAATGATAAAAGAATTATTAAAATCGGTCCAGTACTTTTTGAGTTTATTCGTTACATACAAAAATCCAAATCTTTCCTCTTTATAATACCTATTAGTGTAGATATTGTATTTTTTACGATTTATATCTAGTTCCATCATGGTTTTCTTTCAGACATTCATTATATCGATACTTTCTAATAACTGAAAATAAATTAATTATAAAAATGTTATACTTACAATTTTTTACAAAAAACACAAATTCACAATACGTAATTCTGCTGTCTGCAGCCGACAAGCGTGGTGTCGCGTTCACTTACAGAATGGAACTGCCGCTTTTGACCACCGAGATTGCACGAATGAAACGAACGTTTTACCCATACATTTTTGTATGAAAAATTTACCTTAAAATATATCTAGATTTTAGGGCTTTAAAAGAGGAAGTCTTTGTTTGTAAAGGTATAAAAAGAAGTATACAGCTATACTTATTGGTTTCTTCAGTGTTCAAAAAGTGTTTCTTTTTATCAATTTGTGTTGATTTATGGGGTTAAATCTGAAAAATACGAAGTCATGTTTTTGCATTTTTACTCAATTTTGTGCGTTTGTTGACGTTTATTATATAACAACTATTAGGTTTAAGAGTTTAATATAAGCATGAACATACTTATTGGTCTTTGATTGTAATATATACAAATTATCATTGATATCAATCATATGTAAATAGGTTAAATATGAAAAATCGTAACACTCTTTTCGGTGATTTTCACGATCTACACCCTTAACATTTTTTACCACCAAAGAATACGAACACCTTTTGAATGACTCCATTCCCTCGGCATTTCTTGGCGCTATTTTAAAACAATACTTACCACTTGCCATTATTAAGCGCTAACACCTTTAAAACCACTCAATTTTTTAACAAAACACCGCATGCAATATTTTCTGATCGCATCGCATTTTTTATAAGTTAACATTTAAATTCCTTAGAAATTACGTGAGAACGCTTCAAGCTTAAAGTATAACTTAAAATTTAAAAAAAAAAACTCGTTTTTCTGTAAAGTCGGTTGACGGACGATAATAACGGACGATGAAAATTAATAAAAATTTGCATACTTTTATAAATTGAACTAGCAACCCGCCCTCGCTTCGCTTCGGGTTTCATTCGCCATATCCGCGTAGTGCCCGTTCACGTGGGAATACCGTCACAAAATATAGCCTTAGTTACTCCTTATATAGACAACTACCTGGTAGTAAAATATTATCAAAATCGGCCCAGCTGTTTTGAAGAATCCCTAAAACAAACAGACAGACAAAAATTTTTAAACTAACTATATAGGTATCATGGAAATAACCATGCATGAAAAAATCCAGTATTTTGACATTACCAACAGATACTTCAATTTTATTTATTTATATAGATACTAATATCACACAATTGTTTTGCCTTCCCGGAACCTCTCCACTAATACTTGAACTTTATGGTATGGTATTAAAGTTCAATTTGACTTTTAAGTATTATTACGAATCGTTTGTATGGGAGTATAGAAAAGTGTTGTTATAGATCTTTTTAGGCAATTTTTGGAATTTTTTTTTGCTTAAGAACCATCCTTGTACACAAAGTACGGGTGGGCTATAGGCCCGCGCGCCGTCTTTTCGTCGCCCCGGATGGAGTGGACCGCGGGTGCGTTTACCATAGCCCACCCATAATAAAAAGCAACATATTCAAAGATTCATTTTTATATTATAGATTAAATTATTATAAATTATCATTATTTTGTACATAATACAAAGAAATTAATTGAAAATTAAAACGTTATTGACAAATAATAATGTCACAAGGCGAAAGCTTAGACCGACTGTGCCTCTCTATCGTTTATTCCGTGTGCTCGCTTGCACGCTCAGCTCAGGCGGAACGTGACAATGAGTCATGCTGTTACATGCATGTAGCCGTTGTTCATCGATTTATAAGGCGTTCTTACGTCAAAAACTAATAAACTAGACGATGCAACAAACATTATTCTGTACAAAAAAAAAAAAATATCAAAGTAACAACTGCTGGGTTTAGTTGTTAATTTAAAACAATCTTGAATACAATTGAACACAGAAAAATATTTCATCAAATTTGATCTAACTGTTTAGATGTTCAGTTAAATTCACACTTACAAAAGAAGAAGACCATAGTAATCAGCGAATGGATTTCCACGAGAATAGGTAGCAGCACTTCTCCAGAAAACTTATGATGGTTTCCCAGTGGTTGTCGATTCATCGAGCGATATGGCCTGTCTTTTGCCACTTCAGCGTGTTATGACGGTTACACCCGTTCTTCTACGAATTGCCATATTTCGGATTCTTCCAGAAAAATGCTAAGTATAGCCAGCACCATACCACGCTGAGTGACTTTGAACCTGGTTATGAGGCCTACATTAAGGCACCACGTTTCCGTGCCGTAAGTCATAACAGGTAATACATAATGATCATAGACTTGTGCTTTCAGAGAGTGAGGTATGTTGGATGAGAAGATTCTCTATATTATTATCTGTATTATTGTTTTATTTTATTTACATTCAGCCGAATACAAATATGAGGCCATTATTACCAAGGTCAAGTTAAAAATTTCTTTATGAAATTATCAGTTACTTCACGGCTTTAGTTTCTTCATTGTATTCATCGCCAAGTCAATGTGCCTTCAACAGTGCTATGGCCATGCTGTTAGTGGATTGTATCTACCAATATTCCTAGAAGATATCTAGGAATATTGGTTATAACTCTAGCTTTACATCTTACTAGTTTCTGTCCGCGTGTTCGTCCGCGTGGAATAGTTACTATGAGCTCACGATAACTAATCCACGATTTTGTTTAAGTAGAAGGTGAAAATATTTTTAAACAATACGATTCTGTCCCATATGGATTTGCGAAATTAACCGTTTACGCAGCGCACGCAACTGAAGCTCTCAGAGGGAAAATAAAGAAAAAATATTTTTAAATTAAACGGTTTTATTGTAAAGAAACAGTAAAAATAAAATCGTGGGACACTACAAAACTAACATTTTAATCGACGATTGTAGATATTTGACGTGCCCGTGTAGATTTATTTTTACTGTTTCTTTGCAATAAAACCGTTTAATTTAAAAATTATATTTTGCAGTTTTTTATTTTCAAGTTTTTAGTTTTTATATTGATTTTGTATAGAGCACTGTATTCTATCTGCCCTTTCATTTAATACCCATATTAATGGGATTGAAAAACAAATAGGTTATCCACCATTTTGTAGCGGCGGCCATCTTATATTTTGAATTTGTATAGTGCATTATATTCTACTTGTCAAGCCCTTTCATTTGATACCCATATTGATGGTATTAAAAAAGTAGGTTATCCGCCATTTTGTAACGGCGGCCATCTTGAATTTACAAAAATATTAACTATACATAATTATATTGTCACTAAAACCAAAGGCGTATACTAAATTTCATATCAATCTATTGACAGGAAGAGAGTGAAATTTCAATTACTAAATTTGACCCCACAAAGAAAAATAAACAAACGGGGTAAGTTAAATAAAACCGTTTAATAAAAAAAAAATACGATTATGAAACATTTTCCACTGGTGCTCCGCTCCTATTGGTCTTAGAGTGATGATAAATAGCCTTCCTCGATAAATGGCCTATCTAATACTGAAAGAATTTTCAAATTGGAGCTTCAGTGCCCGAGATTAGCGTGTTCCAGCAAACAAATAAACTCTTCAGTCAGAAACCGAAGCGAAGCGAGGGCGGGTTGCTAGTTATACCTATATTAGTATAGATTCACTACACTCCAACAGTTAATTTAAATTTTTTTTTTTTGTTAATTTAATTTTTTTTTATTTACATAATTACATAAAAATTACATAAACCATAACAAAGGAAAAGGAATGTTTTAACTTACATGCTACATTGCAAAACTGAAAATAACCATTATATTGTTGCACTAGTTTCTGTGCATCATGTAAAATGTCATCAATATTGTTTAATATAATACGTTAAAATGCTAAGATAGCATATACAATACACGATTAGCATATGACGCTTTGATGTTTCCGCCAAAAAACCTTACAGCATACTTAATCACCATCTGTAGATAATTTTTTTAAGACAAAATCCTGTACCAATGAAATATTCCTTACGTTGCGAGAGACTTTACAAACATAATTAACGTAAACAAATTACATCCAGACTCAGAAGAACAATTAGTACATCGCACAAAGTACTGCTTGAGAATCAAACCCTCTGGCAAGATAGGTTTTCTTAACCGCTAACTTTGCAATCCAGATCGAGTATTAAGTTATAGTTTAGTTTAATATTGACCGTAATATTAACCAATATAATCATATTACGAAGCCATCGTATAAAGATTCTGCCTACCCACTTAGACACTTACTAACAAGCACTGTCAATAATAACCTCCACATTTACTGAAGCCCAATCCCACAAAAATTACACACATTACACTCCAACATCTTCAATTAACTTCAACACGAACAAAACACGATACAAAAAAAAAAACAATAAAACAGATGCCGTATCCATACTTTTAATATTCCCGACTCAGTGTTTGGTACAATCGGGTACATAATTTTAATGCACTATTTTTTAGTTACGGTTTAGTTGACGTAGACATCAACTTTTTATACATAACGGAATTTCAATATCTCATCATCAGGAGGGGAGTTGACCTCTATACACCATGCTGGTTGGACTGGTTGGCATGGGATTTAATTTTGAGTTTATCTTGCATAGATGTTATATGCATATTATCCCTTAGTCATCTTTTACGACATCCATGGGCAAAAGAGGGGGTGGTGGATTATATTCTTACTCCGTCGCCATACAGAATTTTTTTGTACATAATGAAATTTCATCATCTTGGCACATAAACGTTCCATTGCTGGGCTCGGACCTCCTCCACAATAGGAGGGAAATTGATCTTACTATACTATGCGGATCGGACTAGTTGGTATAGGGTTTTGTTTCGAGTTTTCCTTCTCTTGCATATATTTTAAATGCATATTATATCTTTTGGTCGTCTTTTGCGATATTCAAGGGTAAGATAGAGAATGTTGAATTATATTCTTATTCTATTTTCATACAGAAATTACCCAGAGTAAATGTGCTTGAAAGAAAAATAAAAATTTATTATGACATTTTATTTCCATTGTATATCTAATTCGTGACCACAATGAGAGCCTTATATACAGCCCTATATTTATAGGATTAGTAGTACTTTTAGTTGCTGTATTAAACTGCTATCATGACAAAGGAAAATAAGATGAAAAATCATGTTGGTTAGACGAATAAAACGTTTCTTTTCGCTTCGTTCACTTTCATCTACGACAAAGTTATATGTTGAACTGTCAATTAGGGTTCCTAAGATTATTATCATCTATTTTATGTATGGACGCGATTGTATCGGATGGTTGAGTTTCGGGATCGTCGGTGATTTACGCGAGGCCTATTCCGCGGTTGTTTCGTTTCCTGAATGAGTAAACTGGTTTTGTGATTTAAATATGCAGGATTTTAATCATTCATATTATAAGGATGAGTATAACGCAAAAACATGTTTAAAATAAAGGCACTTTTTATGGGAGAACATTGAAATTCTGATTTGTAATCTTCTTGTGTGACAGAAAGTGGCACTAGTAAACACTATCGCGTAGCGTTCTCTTTTGATTGTCTTTGGATATCGGCACAGAGTATGACACAGGCTCTTGCGCTCTCATAAAAAACTATGCTATTCATATTGATTGATGAATAATTATAATATTGCCCTGTAACACATGTTTCACTTCTATTGTTAGTCTTTACGACATACTCTGTTCAGTTTTATTATATTTTAGATTTTTTATGTAATTAAGTTACTTATAACTAATCTAACTTCTTGTCTACCTAAATATGTGCCAGTATTGGGCATAAGCTTTCTTCACAATGAAATATAATTACTATACTATATTAGCCAGATGACTTGGGAGAGAATTTCATGACGAATTATCCTTTTTTTCTAGTGATGCTATCTACTTGCGTTCCTTAATTGTCTCCATTATACTCATAAACAAGAAGGTGCGTTGCAAAATATTTTTACTGTATTAATAGGTGTTATTTTTTTTTTGGCGTGGGTTGCGGTCGGCGCACTCCTCGCACCACTCCGTCCAGGGCGACAGAGGGGCGTAAGCACGTACACCCGCAACCCACCCGCGATGCACGTCGCCTTCGTCGTTGGGCCGACCACCGGAGCAGGATGACTTGACGTCAGTGGTCGGCACGACGGAATACCCCCTATTTGGGGTACCCTCCCATTGACCGTCCGTCCCCCATCGGGGAGGACGTACTGTATTAATAGGTGTGAATTATATAATTACCCACATTCTTTTCTCGTTTTTATTCTATTCAGATGAATGTATAATTAATATTCGTGGTCTTGAAAACTAACCCTTTTTACCCTCCCATGCAAAATAGAAAGTAATCATTACTTTTGGTTGCTCTAAAAGTTAAATAAAATTTTCATAATACTCTATGTATATTACATGAATATGTATTAAGTGAAGAAGGCTCTGAGGCCTTTAGTTATGAATATGTATAAACCCAAAAAACTTAACGCAACATAACTGAGCACTGAATTGCTACAGCCTAATCTTACAGACTAAAAACATGCTCTGTATTGAATCACTACCGGCAAGAGTTTCAAAGGTTGATCACCGAAGAATAAAATTTTAATCACATATATATTATATTATATGGTATTAAATATGTTTAAGCCACATCTCGGACTAAAGAATATATTTTGCGTTGCAGGAGTTCTTTCATAGTAAGTAGGTGTAGAAGTAACAACTAAGATACGATTATTTTCTTCTGGGTAAGTAACGATATTTTGTAACGCCATTTGATGGTGTTAAAAACAGTATGCTCACATTCAATAGTAATAATGAAAGTACTTTAAAGTTTTAGGAATTGGAGTTTAACAAATACATTTTTGACGGGATAACGTCTTATAAATCGATGAAAGCCGTAAAATCATGACTCATCTCACGATCCGCCTGCGATGGAGAGAGACAATCGGTTTAAGCGTTCGGCTTGTGACGCATCTATCTCTAATTTACGAAAAAAAAAATATTTGAATTAACGAGTGCAAATAAATATTAATTTATCGAAAACATTGTTCGATTAACTCATTTGTATTATGTAGAAAATAGTGATAAAAATTAATTCAATTAAAAAAAGAATGCAAATTTTCAGCAATGTTTTCTTTTTACGTTTACGTTTTCCAGTATAATTATTAATGCAAAACTAAACTATTACCACGAAAAGAAAACAATTACAAAGTCTTTAACACTTTTGTACTTAACATTCCAAATCGACAGAATAACATGCATCTAAATATCTCGCCGATAATCCTTGTTAGAGTGAGACGGTATATTTGTTATGCGAGTGAAAGAGACAGCATGTGTGATATGCAAGTCACGTAAGAATATAATCTGTATCGGTAATGAGGCGTCAATCACCGTGTACGTAGATGGGGGATAATGTTGGATACAAGATGATTGAACTAATATGTTCGGTAAGGGATTGAATGGTGTGACAGCCTTATTTGAAGTAGCTTTTTAATTGTTCATAGTAATGGTTTGTTTATATGCAGTACTAGTTTTAGCTCACGACTTCATTCACAAAAATCATTTGTGTCGTCTCCGTTTGATGTCATCATCATTTCAGCACATATCCTGCTGTTCAGCGAGTTTCTTCGAAAGTAGGAAAACAAAATGAACTAAATTACTAAATTATTTCGACAAGCTAATCGAATGTGAAGATATTTGCTGGTAACTGGACCGTGGATTTAGTCCGGGCACACACAAGGTTAGCCTCGCGACATGGATCGGCGTCCCGGTAGGGGACGTCGACGGGAGAGGGTACTCCCTGGAGGTATTCCGTCGGGTCGGCCACTGGAGTCAAGGAATACCGGTGGATGGTCCAACGACGAAGCCGACGTGCTATACGGGTGAGTTACGGGTGTGCGTGCTTACGCCCCTCTGTCGCCCCGGACGGAGCCAGGCGAGGAGTGCGCCGACCGTAGCGCACTAGGTCCTAGGTCGTTGGGCCGACCACCGGAGTACCCTCTCCTCACGACATCCCCTCTTGGGGACGTCGGTCGCCATCACGAATGTGTTGGTATAGGATTTCAACGACAATTCTCCTTGGGAATGTAATTATGACCTGAAGGCATCAGATAGTATTGGCCCAGATCGAGAAAATCTCTCAATCGTCTTTTACGACACCCACGAGTAATATAGGGGTTGGTAGTATTCGTAGCCTTGTTGGTATCTATACATCCTTACTAATATTATAAATGCGAAAGTATGTTTATTTGTTACGCTTTCACACTTAAATTACCAAACCGATTTTAAAAATTTTTTTAGCAATGGAAAGCTATAATACCAGGAAGTAACATAGGCTATATTTTATCCTGGTATTCCCACGGTTTATAGTCGTTTTACCCGCGTAGTTCCCGTTCCCGTGGGAATACAGGGATAAAAAATAGCCTAGTTTACGCCCTGATATTATAGCTTTCCATTGGTGAAAGAATTTTTGAAATCGGTCCAGCCGTTTTGAAGATTACCCGGAACAAACAGACAGACAAAAATTTTTTAATTGCTATTTTAGGCATAGGTGTCGTGCACATAACCGTGTGAGCATGAAAAAAGCCTATTATTTTGACATTACAAACAGACACTCCAATTTTATTTATTGGTATAGATAAAAGTAAGTTTGTTTGTTTGTTACGCCTTCACGCTTAAACCGCAGAACCGATTTCAAAAATTCTTTCAGCAATGTAAAGCTTATAATATCAGGGAGTAACACAGGCTATGTTTTATGCTGGTATTCCCACGGAAACGAGAACTACGCGGGTAAGGCGACTGAAAACGAAGTGAAGCGAGGGCGGGTTGCTAGTATTATATATAATAAATATAAATATTGTAATCTCTATATGATATAGTGGCATATTTCATCATCTTATCATCATCATTTCAGCTCACATACGTTCAACTGTTGGGCTCGAGCCTCCTCCACAATAGGAGGGAAATTGACCTTACTATACTGATCAGACATGATGGTATAGGGTTTTATTTCGAGTTTTCCTTCTCTTGCATAGATGTTATATGCGTATTATATTCTTTAGTCATCTTTTGCGACATCCACGGGCAAGATAGGGAGTGATGAATTGTATTCTTATTCCGTCAACACACAAATGCCATCTACACTAATATTATAAAGAGGAAAAATTTGTATTTTTGTGTGTGTGTGTTTGTAATGAATAAACTCAAAAACTACTGTGCTGATTTTCAAAAATTCTTTCATCATTGGCAAGCTACAAGCCCTGAGTAATATAGGCTATATTTTATCCCGGTATTCCCACGGGAATGGGAAATACGCGGGTAAGGCGGCTGTAACCGAAGCGAAGCGAAGGCGGTTGCTAGTATTTAATATAACTATAATCGAAATAAAATAAAACGTTGTTACCTCTAAAGATTTTTACGCTAAATAGGCTTCACAGATGTTAAAGTGGTTTAAATAGCGATATCCTTCGCCAGGTGCAGTGGGTTTGATTATAACTTGTTTTATTTTATTCGTCATGCGTCACTACGATTCACGGAACCTTGTTATCTATTTACATTTTATCGCGTTTGTATTTGATTTTTGATTGCCCGACGTTTCAAATACTTTACAGCGTCCAAATAGTCATCGTTATTACAGAACAATTTCATTGTTATGCATACGACAGATACCGTTTATAACCGCGACCACAATGTCTGCGGTTATTCTAATCAGCGCTTACCGATGTAAAATCATTTTAACAGCTCTCTAGTGGTAATCACGCTGATAGTTTTCTACCTACAGGCTAGATATGTCATCTAGGTCAATCTTCTTGTGGTGACGAAGTAAGAATACAAATCACCCTATTACCCGTGGATGTTGTAAAAGACGACCAAGGGATATAATATGCTAATCGTTACTAATATTAAAAATGCGAAAGTAAGTTTGCTTGTTTGTTACGCTTTCACGCTTAAACCACAGCACCGATTTCAAAAATTCTTTCACCAATGTAAAGCAAATAATATCAGGGAGTAACATAGGCTATATTTTATCCTGGTATTCCCACGGGAACGGGAACTACGCGGGTAAGGCCATTGAAACCGAAGCGAAGCGAAGGCGGGTTGCTAGTAGGCTATATTTTATCCCCGTATTCCCACGCGAACGGGAACTTCACGGGTAAGGCGACTGAAACCGAAGCGAAACGAGAGCGGGTTGCTAGTATATATAGGCAAGAGAAGGAAAACCCGGCATAAAACCCTATATCAACACGTCTAACCATCGCGGTATAGTCGGTTAATTTCCCTCCCATTGCGGAGGAGGCCCGAGCCCAATAGTGGGACTTATGTGGACTGAGATGATGATGACGAAATCCTACACTTTCGATGAAAACCAACGTTTTATCATAAATCATATACGTTTCACTGCTGGGCTCAACTCTTGAATAATGGAAAGGAAATTAACATAATATACCATGCAGCTCAGACGGGTTGGTTACGGGTTTTATTTGGTTTTTCCCTCTCTTGCATATGTCATCAGCATCATCTCAGCCCATATACATCCCACTGTTGGGCTCGGGCCTCCTCCGCAATGGGAAAGAAATTGATCTACTATTTCACGCTGGTTAGACGTGTTGGAATAGGGTTTTATTTCGAGTTTCCTTCTCTTAAATCGATGTTATCCGCATATATTCCTTAGTCGTCTTTACCGTTACCCATGGGCCAGATAGGGGGTGGCGAATTGTATTCTTACTCCGTCACCACACGGAAAAGTTTATTTTTATATTTGTATTTTATAACAGACGAATAAGTAGCCCATCTAATCGTAAATGCCAACATGTTTGACCAGCATGGTATAGTATGTCAATTACCCCCCTAACAGTAGGAAAAAAAATATTAGAAGTAATTTTTCTATCACGAGCGGGTCTCTTTTCTTTCAAGGTGGTTGAGGGAGTAATGACTGCTCTAATAATCAACGCGTAATCGAAAACCACTTCTGATATCTCTTTCAGCAATATGATGACGAAATAGTAAACAATTTTCTACATTAAAACACTAAAGAAAATTTAATCAAATTATTAACTATTCTATTTAACTCGTCAAAACTTCTTCAACAAACTAATTAGTCTATTATTTTGTTATAAACGAAATTAATATCTTAAATTCTCTAACTAAATTTGAAATATTTTTAAGGATTTTTACGCGTTTATATTTAATTTTCAATTTCCCGGCGTTACAAACACTTTACAGAGTAGTCGCGTTTGGTACTAAGGTGTCTTGCGTCCAAAAAAATCATCGTTATTACAGAAATGTACCCATATATGCACCCATTACAGTTTTAGTTTTAAATTGTGACCCACATTTTAAAATAAATTCATTGCCAGTATAAAAAAGGAGCTGTTGCTCAGGATGCCTAGCAGATGTGAAACATCGACATTATTTTGAACAAGTATATATGCATAAAAGAACAGATTACGACAGGAACTAATATGGCATAAGGTATTAATAAAATATTACGATTTTTCCAGAAAATAATGAGTTTTTATTCAATAAACATTTATTTTCATTAGTATACACTATACGTGTTTAGGTTAATAATTTATTTTCAGCTCACTAGATGGCGTTGTACATAATTCTAAAACAGATTATGGTTTCGTTACACAAATGTGTACATATGGATATGTATATCCAAACGTGGCGTTAACGCCACGCCAATAATCGGGTTCACCCTCGCCTATGAGCCTCTACGAACTATGAGCCTCAATAATAACAGGCTGGAAAAAGGTGCTGCAATAGAAACCCGCACCGTGCACATAAAGGGTTAGTTACGGCTCTAACACTATAAAGTAACCCGCTGGCCTGCCACTGAAGTCTAGGAACCGATTCCAGTGATCCAAGGTAAACAAGAAACCTGGCGGATTACGGCGCCACATATCGCTTTTTTGTCGGTTAATCCGATCCCAGTAAGTTTCTTAAGCATTCTTGAAAAAGAAAGTCCAAATAAAATGTATGAATGTATGAAATACTCACAATTCACATCAATGGATATATTCTCTGACACTGGATCAATCAGCGGATCCGTGACGGCCTGTTGACAAAAAAATAATCTTATTAAAATGCCTGACAAATTGAATAAGTTTTTTATTGTCCTACAATGGGACGCTATGTAGTGGCGGCTAAGAATCCTATCAAATCTTACATTGCTCGTGGGTGTAGTAAAAGACTGAGACATCTAAATGAATCTGATCTGAATGTCCTGCTATCATCTTGTCAACAATTCTAATCCCAAGGAGGTTGATACATGAACCACTAGGCCATATATGCAGTTTAAAAAATAACTATAATTAATATAATCAAAAGCTTTAGGCTAAGTTCAGATGACCGCGCGGCGACGCGCGCTGCCACGCGATTCAGCTGTTCAGATGGCGACGGCTTGCGCGCGGCAATCTAGCGTGAACATTCAGTGAGAATGGACATGAAGGAGGCTATTTGGTTGTGGGTTTTATACGGCCAAACTGCGACGTCGTCGTCGAAAGCAAAGACGATACTGGGTGCACCCTATTTTGAGTCAAAGATTTTCTTTAAGCCTGTTTGTGACTTTATATCCCACACTAAGACTACGCGAAGATTGTTTGTATGATTGCGTTGAAAAGAATTTGCAACCTACAGATGGTGCTGTAACTGCTGTAAGATATTGCATATCACCAAAAGAAAAACTGATAGTAACATTAAGGTAAATAACTTTTTATATTAAAATCAACATCATGCAGACTACATTACGTCATCGTGTCTTAACAATTTTTTTACAATTTAATTTTTGGTTATCAAGCTTTAGAAGTTCGCCATATTGGATTTAGAGTGACTTCACTTTATTTCTTTTAGTTACTCTTAGCAAGCCCTTTCATTTAATACCCATAATGACCCATATTATAGGAGTGCATTAAATATAATCAGTCCGCCATCTTGTATATGCCACCATGTTGTATTTAAAATGACGTCACACATGTATTGTCATCCAAATCGAATGTGTATACAAAATTTCAGCTCAATGGTTGAGGATGTCTGCTCAATCAAAATTGAGTTGCAAGATTCCTCCCGAACATACATACATAACAAGGTAAATAAAAGCTAGCAATTTCGTCAATTAGTAAATCAATAGATATTTCGTCCTCCATTTTCGTGGCTCCGTGCGTCCGTCCCCCTCCAACCGCGCGGATCAACTGAACAGCAGGCCTACTCTTGAAATCAATTCTAATTTCGAATCCGATTCAATTCCAATCTCACCAAACTTATATTTGGTACTCTTGAACAAAATCGAGAATGAATATTACGCGTTCATCTTTGTTATTTTCACCAAATGTGCCATGTTTTCTTACTTTAAATTAATAACGTTATCGAACTCGATCACCACAAAGACGCTTTCTTAAAATTGTGTAACATTAACGATTTTAAACTACGCCAAAATCCCGTTGGGAGTAGTAAATATTTGACTTAATCGACGAGAGTCGAATTCATTTAGTTTAGAAACGTTCCACCTAATTTGATTCCAATCGGGCGCTAGTGTCGCTTTCAAGAATACCAAATTTGCTCAAATTCGAGCTGCGATTGGATTTAGGATTGGAATCGAGATTCAAGAGTAGTCACACAGGTCGATACAGGATAGGATTGTAGATCTCAAACCGCACGTCACGGTTTAAGATCTTGCGCGCGGTGCATGGCGGTGCACGATGATGCGCGGTCATGTACACAACAGAATTGATTTGTTACAGTCTTAAACCACGCGTCGAGACAACTGGGTCATCTGAACTTAGCCTTAGAGAAACTAGTTGAAGTAGGTAAATTGTTCCCTCATTTCATGACCAATTTTTTAGTCACAAAATGGAAATTCTCACCTGGCAGGTAACTTCGGTGCCGTAATCCGACCTCTGTAACTTGAATGAAACTGTCGCTCTTGCTTCTGAATTAGCCAGGAGGGCGTGGGCCTTCCACCAGGAAACCCTTGCTGTGGGACGACCTATAGGAAAACAGACAAAAAATATTGCTTCTGTTAACTAAGTACAAATACAATACAACAGTTCACTCAATTGTTCATCATCATTATTTCAGCCTATCGTCATCCACTTCTGGACGTAAACCTCTCTCATGTTACGCCTCAGAGTGCGGTCTTATGCCGCCTGCATCCAACGACGCCCAGCAACTTTCACCAGGTCGTCGGTCCGTCTAGTGAGGGGGCATCCTACAATGCGTCGTCCAATACGTGGTCGCCACTCGAGAACCTTGCTTCCCCAGCGGTTGTCGGTTCGTCAAGCAATGTGGCGTGCCTATTGCCACTTTAACGTGCTAATTTTTCGTGCTATGTCGGTTACATCCGTTCTTCTGCGGATTATCGTATTTCGAATTTTATATCGCAGAGAAATGTCGAGTCTAGCCCGTTCCATAGCACGCTGAGCGACTTTGAGCATGCTTATGAGTTAACATTTAGGGACCACGTTTCCGCACCGCAAGTCATCATTGGTAACATACACTTACTCAGTTTCCACACGGCAATATAAACCAATTTTTTTATATTCTAATAGATTCTTCATTTGAATAATTCATTTAATTATGAAAGTAATCCCTTAAATTAACTAAATGCTATAATTATACCCGACAGGAAGCAGTTGCCTCCATATATATACATAATATATACACTGAATGTCGAATGGGTAGGGTGTATAAAAAAGTCTTGTAAAACAATGGCTTACCGTACACCCTTGTCAAGTCCGGGTTAAGGTAACGGTACAAAGTATAAGCGGTAGCGATTTCATAATATTTTACAATTGCTTTGACATTTGAATTTATAAATACGACAAAAGCCTAGCTTAAACGCATTAAATGCATTAATTATTTTAATAAAGATAACACTTAATCGTCTTATTATCTATCATCTTCGTGTGGTAACGGAGTAAAAATACTAGTTACCATCCTTTATTTTGCCCGTGGGTGTTGTAAAAGACGATTTAGGGATATTATGATGCATATAAAGTCTATGCAAGAAAAGGAAAACTCGAAGCGAAACCCTGTACCAACACGTCTAAAGAGGGCGCTATAGTAGGTCAATTTCTCTCCCGTTGTTGCGGAGGCTCGAGCCCAACAGTGGGACGTGTATGGGTTGTAATGATGATGATTTTTCATGTTTTTCTTCTTTCACTGGCAATAAATTTGAACCAAAGATGTGGGTCAAAATTTAATAACTAATTTCTGTAGCGGATAAATAATTACAAATATCTGTAATAACGATAACTTGTTTGGCCTCAGACATCTTAGTCCACCCGTAATCATGAATGCTGTAAATTGTTCGAAACGTCGGGTGATCACAAATCAAATACAAACGCGATAAAAGCCGTAAAAGTAGTTTTATTTACAATGTGTAAAGATAATTCTTAATCGTCTTGTATGTCACCCAATGATAAGAAAAGGAGTAGTGAATAGCATTCTGCAATATTAAACAAGCATAGGTTGATGGTTGAATAGATTTTTGTTTTTAATATCCCAATCTATATAACTTCATTATCCATGGTCGAGACCATGAGTATTTTACACTTGCTTCCGCTTATTAATTAAACCCTAGCCCAACCCAGTGTGCGTGAACCAGACATTTTTCGTTAAATCAGTTCACGACGTTTGATCCAGGTTTGTTTCAGGAGCAGTAAACACGCATGTAGACAGTAAATTTGAGAAGAAGAGAATGTTGAGTTAATTACTTCCAAAGGTATATAAATATAAAGTGTTTTTTGAGATAGAGAATTGTAGGTTGCTAATACAAAGAACATGAAGAAAATTCAAATTGACTTAGAATAAGTCATTAAGCCAGTATAGAAAAAGAGGTCACTCTAAATTTAAGGCAATCCTCATCTTCATTATAATTATACTACTACTTCTGTGTGATGATGGAGTAAGAATACAATTCACCGCCAACTCTCTTACCCGTGGGTGATGTAAAAGACGACTAAGGGATATAAAATGCTTATAAAATCTATTCACCACTCCTTAGTAAATTGTATTCTTACTCGGTCACCACTTTAAAATTAATTGGATCTGGAGACTATATCCCTTAATCATCTTTTATAACACCCAGGGGCAAGAAAAGGGATAGTAAATTGTATTCTTATTCCATCACCACAGGGTGAACTCGTCACCATAGATTTAAGGACATACATAATAAAAAAAGGTAAATACCGCATTGTAATTGGCACTGATGTGATTGGCATCTTCGGAATTTAAGCTGGCAATACTTCTTATATTGAATATCAATTTTGTACGTGTATTGCCTTTGAACGAGGTCTTGCAAGATATTTGTCGCAATATATCAATGCCTTTCTATCACGTTTTAGAGGCATAAGTAAGAACATTAAATCAATTATTCTTATAAAGCTGTATGGTAACCGCTTCGAATACCACCACATTGGCCGCTCAATGGCAACTCCATCAGATACCATCTTGACAACAATTACATTCTTGAAGAGGTTTGACTTCAGACCCGCAGTCATTAAACTATTGACCACGGATGACATGTACATGACACTTAGCACCAGTTGTCGGTCCAATGGCGAAGGGTAAGAAAGGTGTTCCCAAATAGGGTGGATTAAGGGCCCGCGAGCCGCGCTTGCGTCGCCTCTAGGGCGACGCAAGCGCATCGCTAGAGGTATCAGTAGAACCCTCGACACGTAAACATCCTCAGAAACTTGGGCTTCCGGCTCTCTCGCTCGCCAAACGAAGCGCAGTAACAAATTGCTAATACTCGGATGTCGATTTTCTACGAGAGTGTGGTACTACCCCGGACGAACCGGTCCGTGGATGTAGACAGACAACTGTCAACAGTGTGGTTCTACAACTATATATTTAATTTAGGAAGTGCAGGATAATAAGGATTTATTCATATTTTAGTCCATGACCACTGAAATGAATAGAAATGTATGTCTTTACCACATGAGTAGACTTATTGAAAGGATATATCATCATCATCATAGGCCATATACGTCCCACTGTTGGGTTCGTGCCTCCTCAACATTAAGAGGGAATTTGACCTACTAAAGCATACTGGTTAGACATATTAGTATTTTTTTTTTATGGGTGGGCTACGGTAAGCACGCGGTCCTTTCTGTCCGGGACGACGAAAGGACGGCGCGCGGGCCCATGACCCACCCGGACCCACGTCGCACTCGTTGGGCCGACCACCGGAGCAGGGTGACTAGACTAGGTTGGTATAGGGTTTCATTTAGAGTTTTCCGCCTCTTTTTTTTTTGGGCGTGGGTTGCGGTCCGCGCGCTCCTCGCACCACTCCGTCCGGGGCGACAGAGGGGCGTAAGCACGCACAGCCACAGCCCACCCACGATGCGCGTCGCCTTCGTCGTTGGGCCGACCACCGGAGCAGGGTGACTAGACTAGGTGTTGGTATAGGGTTTTATTTCGAGTTTTCCTCCTCTTGCATAAATGTTATGTGAATATTATACCCCTAGTCGTCTTTTACAACATTCACGGCCAAGATAGGGAACGGTGACTCGTATTCTTACTCCATCATCACACGGATAAGGATATATGTATAATAAATCCTTACCTCCAACAGCTATACAGGTTAAATTTACTTCAGCGCCCTCATCATAGGGACCCAGGACACCTCGGATCTCGTTACCTTCATGATTAAGGACGATCAGACGTTCTGGAGGTACTAAAACAAAAAAAATAAATAATTATTTCTGATGTTTACGCAAGTACCATTTATATGACGACCCAACGCCGAAGGTGACGTGCTATACGGGTGGGTTACGGGTGTGCGTGCTTTTCTTTTTTTTTTTGGGGTGGGCTGCGGTCGGCGCGCTCCTCGCACCACTCCGTCCGGGGCGACAGAGGGGCGTAAGCACGCAACACCCGCAACCCACCCAAACACCACGTCGCCTTCGTCGTTGGGCCGACCACCGGAGCAGAGTTACTTGTCATCAGTGGTCGGCCCGACGGAATACCCCCTACTTGGGGTACCCTCCCATCGACCGACGTCCCCCTCTCGGGGAGGACGTCGGTCTTGCCTCACGCGGTCGGCCTCTCGGCGAGTGACGGTCTAATCCCCGGTCACGTCACCGTTATATGTGTATTATTCTACTTATTCTTCTTTTACGATATCCACGGGCAAAATTTAGCTGCTACACCACGCTGGTGAAACGGATTGGAAGGTGGTGATGAATTGTATTCTTACTTCGTCAACATACGGCAAACTCATACCAAATAAGGTTCTAGCATCCATCGATCCATCCGCCTACAAACGTCCACTGCTGGACATAGGCCTCCCCACGAGAATGTCACTCGGAACCGTCCTGCGCCACTTGCATCCAACGGTTCCCTGCAACTTTGAGAATGTCGTTAGTCCACCTAGTGGGGGGCCGTCCTACACTGCGCCTTTCGATTCGTGGTCGCCACTCAAGAACCTTTCTTCCCCAACGGTTGCCGCTTCGACGAGCGATGTGGCCTGCTCATTGCTATTTCAGCGTGCTAATTCTGCTTCAACGGACTATGTCGGTTACACCCGTTCTTCTACGGATTTCCGTATGCCGGATTCTATACTCTTTAATTTATTAAATAAGACGCCTCCAGCTTGAAACAGAAATATATTAAACAGAAAGGTTATGTAGAGATTACGATTTACTTACTGAGAACAGTGAGATTAAGCCGAGTATTCTTGGTCGGTGACTTGATAAAATCAACTCGGCATCTATATTGTCCGCTATCTTCAGGTCTGAAACAATAAATTTCACTAATATATTAAAGCGACTAATATTTTCTATGTGGTGACGGCGTAAGGAAATTCACCACCCCGTCTCTTTCCGGTGGGTATTGCAAAAGACGACTAAGGGATATATGATGTGCATATAACATCTAGGCAGGAGAAGGAAAACTCTATAGCTACGTCCGCACAGACAGGTGGCTTGATTAGCGCCTAGAGCTTAGGGGCTTATAATCTAGCTAGTTGCTAGGGTACACGATGGCCGCACTGTGCCTTGTGCCTTGGTAAACTGATGTAATTAATATTTCATCCATTTGTTTCATCTAAAATGCCTCGCGCCTCGTAACAAAAAATCAACACGTTTGTTTACCTCGATACACGCTAAGCGACTAGCTAGGCGTCAAGCGTGCAAAGCGGCCGTTCGCAAATCTGCTAGAACGTTCGTTATACTAAGCTACTCGCTAGGTGACTTGCTAGGCTCTAGGCGCTAAGCAAGCCGCCTATCTGTGCGGACGAAGCCTATATAAAACTCTATGCCAACTGGTCAGCGTGGTAGTAGGTCAATTTCCCTCCCACAGTGGAGTAGACCCGAGCCCAACAGTGGGATTTATATTGATGATAATGATCATCATTTGTCTGCCCTCATCCAACGCTAAGTGGGGTCGGCACAACATATTTTTATCTTCCATGACCTATCAGCCGTTATATCTACACTCACTACTTACACAAGCATCTCCTCATTCACACAATTCATCCATCTCTTTTTAGGCCCACGGTTCTTACGTCCATCCACAAAACTGATGATGATGATGATGAATATATTGAATACTAGCAAATTTTCGTGATTTCACACGCGTAGGTCCTATTCCCATGGGAATGCGTTTTAAAATATAGCCAAGTTATTCCTTATATAAACTACCTAGTAGTAAAAGATAAAAATCGGTCGAGCCGTTTTGAAGATTACTCGCAACAAACAGACAGGCATAGTTATTGTGCAAATAACGGTGCATATGGATATGGTTACGGATATGTAATTATTTCGGATTATCCGAGAGTTTCGGATACGGATATTGATTATTTAGGAAATTGTAAAAGGATTTGGCTAATTGTGGTAATCATTGTATTATTTACCTTTAGAGAGGCTTATATTTAGGCTGTCAGGTAGACTGGCAGATAGAAACCGTATCAGAACCTGTCTCAAACAGACATCGATCCTATCCGAAAATATCCAAGTTTTATATCGATTTTGGTTAGAATGGTGCGTTTTAGTGATGCCTTTAGTTAGTATCACCGAAACTCATTGCACGGATTCACACTCCGGCAGCGGCCTAGCAAAGGTCCATGAGCGGCAGCAATACTTATTATTAGGTGTACTTTTTGCTCGTTTGCTAGCAATTAAAAAAAAATATCCGTCAGTTTCGGATAGTTTTAGTTACGGATATTGATTTTTTAGGGCATTGTAAAAGGATATGGCTAATTGTGGTGATTATTAAAAAAGGATAAGCCTTTTTTTTATTTAATAAGTCATCTGGTAGATAAAAAAAAACCTATCAAAACCTGTCTCATACAGACACCGATCCTAACTGAAAATATCCAAAAGTTTATATCGGTTTCGGTTATGTTTTGATTTCGTTTACACAATAATTTCGGTTACGGTTACGGAGCTCTATAATATCCGTAGTTTATATACACACTAGCAACCCGCCCTCGCTTCGCTTCGGTTTCAGTCGCTTTACCCGCGGCGTAGTACCCGTTCCTGTGGGAATACCGGGATAAAATATAGCCTATGTTACTCCTTGATATTATAGCTTTCCATTGGTGAAAGAATTTTTGAAATCGGTTCGGTGGTTTAAGCGTGAAAGCGTTACAAACAAACAAACAAACATCCTTACTTTCGCATTTATAATATTAGTATGGATGTTTTATTAATGATAGGACTACACTGTTGACAGTTGTCTGTCTACAGCCGCGGGCCGGTCCGCCCGGGGTAGTACCACACTGAGCAGAAAATTAACGTCTGAATAGTAGCAATTTGTTACTGCGCTTCGTTCGATGAGCGAAAGAGCCAGAAGTCCAACTTTCTGAGGGTGTTTTGCGTGATGATTTTCATTTCACGCATTCACACTTTGCACTTTCTTCACGGTAGGCAGCGGCCTAGCAAAGGTAGATGAGCGACCACAACGCTTACCATCAGGTGTACTGTTTCCTCGTTTGCCACCGTTTGCAATATAAAAAAAAAACAGCGTTTGGTTAGATAAAAATTATGAAGAACATTAAAAGCGGTGATGAAATTTATGTACAATATAAATCATCTTGGTATTCCTTTATCTTACCCTTATCCCAATTTAGATTGGATTACGAAAGCATTAATTTTTTTTGAGAAAAAATGCACGCTGTAAGGGTTTTCTTTGAGTTATATAACAAGCCACCTGACGCTAATCTTCCTTGAGAATATTTTTTTATTGAAAATAACCTCTTTCAACCCGTAAGCATCTTCCTCTTTTCATATACTCAGTTATTTATTTTTAGACCAAAAAATTATAAATAAAATATGTTAGAGAGAATTATAGAAGTTTGAATGTAGATAGGATATTATAGGCTGAGCGACTTTGAGCTTGGTTATGAGGCCTACATTTAGAGACCACGTTTCTTTGCTGTAAGTCATCACTGATAACTCACACTGGTCGTAGACCTTTGTTTTCAGATACTGAGGTATATTGGACGAGAATGTCCTCTTAAGTTTCTGAACCTCTGAATGCCGGCACCACATGGCAACCATGTTATACCACCAAAAGACCAATTGACCTACCATTGATCACGTTAGTTGGACAGGTTGTGGTCAACTTCTACTTCCATCCATCCTTCCATCAGCCTTTAGACGTCTACTGTTGAACATAGGCCTCCCCACGAGAATACCATTCGCAACGGTCCAACGGTTCTCTGCGACTTTCGAGATGTCGTCTTTCCAACTAGTCAACTTCTACTTAAGAGTTGTCAATTTTTTTATTGCCTTTGTGGCAAATAAGCTGGAATTCCACTTGATAGTGTCTGTCTCTCATCGGTCTATGCAATTTAAGAGATACAACCAGTTGGCTACCTTTTTATTTTTTTAATGGGTAGGCTATGGTAAGCGCACACGCGGTCCATTCCATCTGGGGCGACGAAAGAACGGCGCGCGGGCCTATAACCCACCCGTATCCACGTCGCCTTCATCGTTGGGCCGACCACCGGAGCAAGGTGATTTGTCGTCAGTGGTCGGCCCAACGGAATACCCTTTCGGGTACCCTCACCTCTCGACGTCCCTGTCCCGGGACGTCTTTCGCCGTCGCGCGGTCAGCCTCTCTGCGGGTGACGGACTAAAATCCCCGGTCCAGTCATCCGCAGTCTCAGCTAGGGCGGCATCAGGCACAGGTACTCGCACCTGCGCCGCCCCAGTCGCCGACGGCGGAACGTGTCACCGAAGAGGAGCTCCTCTCGCGCACGATCCGCCGCCTCCTTTCCGCCGCATACCAGTTCCTGATGCTGTCGGACATCTCCCTGGCGATGGTCGATAGCGTCAGAACCAGTTGGCTACCTAAAGTGGGGTTTGGACCGTTGACTCTCTCGCTCACTGAACTAATTTTTGCAGTTTTTTTAATTACAAAGACAATTTTTTGAAAGTGTGATATTACCCCTGACTATATTGCTGAGCCGAGTACCGCTTAATTAATTTGATTCTTGGACAACATGACCGGCCCGGTGGATTATCCTTTCGGATACCGTCCTCTTCGATGCCTCAGCAACAAAGCAGTGTTGCGGGGCAGCGTCTCTGCGGGTGACGGACTAATCTGCGATCCGTCCACCATCCGTGAGATATCTTTAAGCCCTGTACTAAGGATATCCTTTGTATAGCGGAAGTCTTTTCAAACACGTAAATAATACGCACAAATTCAACAAAGACTTACAACAAGAATTTGTGGATCACGTTCTTACATGGAAATTCATTCATATGAAAATCCGCAAAGGAACGGGTGTAACCGACATAGCACGAAGAATTAGCTGAAGTGAGATGGGCCACATCGCTCGACGAACCGACTACCGCTGCGGAAGAACGGTTCTCAAATGGCGACCACGTATCTGACGACGCAGTGTAGGATGCCCCCCACTAGGTGGACCGACGACCTGGTGTAAGTTGCTACGCGTCGTTGGATGCAAGCGGCATAGGACTACACTTTGTGGGGTAACATGAGGAAGGCCTACGTCCAGCAGTGAACGGCGATAGGCTGAAATGATGATGATTCTCAAGTGGGTTTCTATATGGGAATCGAATACAGAACACATATCACGGTAGTAACAACACATTTCAATCATTACGACATCTGAAAAATCATCATAGCGGTTATTAAAAACCATAAACTATTTCCTACATAACGATCGATAAAGATAAAATGCTCGAACAATTCAATCGTTTATGAATTTTGTCATAACTTTCAAGCGATATCTTGTACCGTACCAATAAATTTTCCAAACGATTTTCAAGCAATTTATCGTTGTTACTAATCGGTTCGTATGAGAAGCGATTTATAAAATATGTGGAATATTGCCGTAGCAATCCATTTATCGAGAATGATCCATAAAATATCGATATATATAAAAGTTTACACATCGATTGCTTCGAGGGATCATTTTCTATGCAATTGGCGTAACGTAGCAATTATTTTTATTACAAAAATGTTGCCATATTTTAATTATATTTCTATATTGATAATTCCGTGTGGCGACAGAGTAACAATACAATTCTTTGACTGCATAGATGGCGTAGTGGTTAAGATGGTGACCTACAGTGTTCGAATCCCACGCAGGACAGCACTTTGTGCGATCCACAAATGTTCTGATTCTGGATTTAATTTGTGTCCATTAATTGTACGTGTTACGATCTCAAAAATGTTGGACATAATTGTATCATCATGATATTAATAGTAGGGTACTTTTGTATTTTTATATTTTTCAAGTGGCTATGTTCGAATATTTTTCAGCGCGTCTACGATCTATGAAATAGGATCGTAGACGTGGTTAGACCTCAACCTGTTAAACTGTCAAGGTCACCTGCGACCAACAGTTATACACAAAAAAAAAAGCGGTGAAATAGTCTAGCTAAGCTAAGGTTGTACGCCGAGTATTGGAATGTCGTGTTAGACATTCAATTATTGTTCGTTTAGTGTAATGGTGATTATATGTGATATCGGTGGTTTATTGGTAAGGTTGAATAATATTTAATACTAGTCCGCGAAAGTGTAATCAAGGTGAGTTTAACATACGTTTGTAAAATCCCCTACATTACAGAGTTGCCTTACAAATGGTTGTCTAAAAAAATTATGACCTATAAGACGACTAAGAGATATTATGCATATAACAACTGTGAAAAAGAAGGCAAACTCGAAATAAAACCCTATAGCAACCCGCCTGACCAGCATCGTGTAGTAGGTCAATTTCCGTCCTATTATGTGGAAGGCTTAAGCCCAATAGTGAGATGTATATGAGCTATGATGATGATGATTGATAATTAAAAAAAAATAGTTTTAGAATAGAATAGCATTTACTGTCACATTACAACAATTATTTCATAGTAGTTTTTATAGATATAGTTGATAACAGGAAAGCTCAGCATTGTGCTACATAGAAGGAGCTGGAGCTAGGAGCTGGTTTTCCGCAAACCCCTTTCGAAATATACAAAGATGATGTTATAGACCGCATATCCTTACTAATATTATAAATGCGAAAGTAAGTTTGTTTGTTTGTTACGCTTTCATGCTTAAACCACCGAACCGATTTCAAAAATTCTTACACCATTGGAAAGCTATAAATTTCAGGGAGTAACATAGGCTATATCATAGTATATTATAAATGCTGGCTATTTTTAAAATGTTTCATTGCTATCATCATCATTATAATTTCTTTCAAGGCTGAGCACGGATGTTAAGGAATTGGTACCAGTGGTCAGCCCAATGGCCATGTGGGAAGAAGAACAGTGGGTTATAGGGCCGCACATGCCCAATTCGGGAGTGGTAAATTGTATTCTTACTCCGTCACCACATGAAATTGAACAAAATCCATTGCTACATGTAACACCAGCGTAAAGCTTAGCATAATAATGTATAGAAGGTAAGTCCGCGCACAAAAAATGAAGCATTTAAATTGGAGCTTAAAGGAGCTTACGCCGGACCGTTCCGTAATGTACAAGGTCACTGTACTGCACGTATGTACGCAACTCTTAAAAAATAAATAGGTAATTATGACGGTTTGTGCATTCAAATGGTGTCACAACACATTTGAAAGCATTAAAAGTGTATTAATATTACTTTTAAAAGTATTTATGTGAATAAAAACAAAATTTGATTTCATAATTAGTATAGTACTTTATATTTATAAATAAAATACTAATTCATTCGTTCCGTATAAAGCTTATCACTTGTAAACTTATTTTTATTACACACTCGTTCATTTTAAACAGATATAGATATACCCCCCTTTCACATCGGATTGAACAACCTACTAAACCACATTATGAATACATTGTTTATCATTACTTTTTAATTTACAACTACCCACACATTTAAAAGATCACAAAATATTTACACCTTATTCAAAACAACTATTAATAATATCTACATTTGTTACAAAGGAAGAGGACTGTTATCCCTTACTACAGGTTACTACCTAACCTATCAAGGGTATCAGAACTTCAACCAATAATTGTTTTATATAAGTTTAGTTGTAACTCCTAGTTTATAAATCACTTTGTTATAAATAATTTCTTTAAATAAATAATAACAAATAATAATACTATTGGGAAGATATCGCCTAATATAATTAGTATAGTGGTGTGCGTGAGTACGTGTGTAATCGTCTGCGCGCATGTAGTATTTTTCTTCTTCATGTTTTTGAACGCTTAAGTACCGACACTATCCTTCTATACGTTATTATTCGAAGGCGTAAATATTAGAAATTATTATCACAAAAGATCTTGCATAGTACTACAATTCTATATGAACGTAGCTGTGAACTATTCATCTATAACAAACGAGAACATTAAATAGGTACCACGAATTATTCCCCTCAAGGGGAGTATAATATTATACGGGTTCAAGAGTGCCATTAGCCGTGTGGCAGCCATATTGTGTCGCCATTGTGCACTACGCTTAATTAATATCATGCGTATGACGATAGAGCCGCGTGCATAACGTAGGGGGAACTTAATTGATATATAGATTAAAATAATGCTCTATTGTTTTTTGGTCTTTATTAGAGGAAATGAAAATTAAACCAGAAGAACCGCGTACATAATCTACATCGTTATAATTTTATTAACGGGTAGCTATTTGATTAATTAAAGGTTATATAAGGTAAATGCACTAGTAATTGACCATATAAGTACCAGTAGTTGACCACTAACGCGCATAAATAGATAAAATAAGAAATCACGGCATGTTTTTAAATTATAATAGTTCTATATTAAATTGTCAATGCTAATTGCCATTATCTAGTCATCGAATGATGCAAACTATGAATCCTCTGATTTTTTTTTATTTCATTCACTTCATTATATCATTTCATTTTTATTTCATTTATATTCCATATTCACTCCAATTGTTTTTCAAGTGACGCATTGGTAACATCTAATTTGCTTTTAACCGACTTCAAAAAAGGAGGAGGTTCTCAATTCGTCGGCATCTTTTTTTTATGGATGTTCACCGATTACTCAAAGACGCCTGGACCGATATGCAAAATTCTTTTTTTGTTTGATAGGGTATACTTCCCAGGTGGTCCCATAGTCATCAGGTCAGGATCTGATGATGGTATCCTTGAGAAATTGGTGGCATTATTAAAATTTTATTAGTTTACTGTTGGAAGTCGGTTTTTTTTTGTTAAAATTATAGATTATTCTTAAATATTATTTAAGGATGTAAAATTTTAATGTGAACTATTAACAACTTAGTGATTTTGTTAAATGTTCTCTTTTTTATGTTTGGAATTAAGGTATGTGAAATATGAATAATTTCATTTACAAAGTCAATAGATGGGGTGGTCAACTGCTAACTGATTCTCAAGTTGTTTATTTTATTTCATTACTAGCTACCCGTTCTCGCTTCGCTTCGGTTTTAGTCGTTTTACCCGCGTAGTTCCCATTCCCGTGGGAGTAACGGGATAAAATATAGCCTAGGTTACTCCTGATATTATAGCTTTCCATTGGTGTAAGAATTTTTGAAATCGGTCCAGCCGTTTTGAAGATTACCCGGCACAAGCAGACAGACAGACAGACAGACAAAAAATATAAAGTGATTTTTAGGCATGTGTATAGTGCAAATAACCGCGTGAGCATGAAAAAAGCCTATTATTTTGACATTACAAACAGACACTCCAATTTTATTTATTGGTATAGATTGTACAAGCAAAATCCCTAGTTTAATGTCGTTGAAAAAATTCCGCAGTTTAGAAAAAGAACTAATTGAATTCGGGTGAAAATTAAGATTGAGCAATAAAAAGGGAATTCTATGCCCTTAATTAAATGGTCACCTTAAGTTTTTGTGATAATCAGAGTTTATTAGGATTTGCCAAAAGATGGCGATATTATTTTTAATGTTATATTCTAAGTAATATTGTCAACAATAATAAAAGTGTAAAAAATATAATTTGTGTTAAAATGTAAGTTACAAGTTTGTTTTTTATAATGAATATATTCATTTTAGCCACATGGAAACAACTATATTTACTTATAGCGAAAGAGACCAAATCTACTCATCCTGATATGATAGATTCTAATGTAAGTTACTTTGTTTATTAATTACGCTTTTATGCCTAAACAACCTAACTTGAACACCACTTGAAAGCAACACTATTAGCGAGTAATTTTTTTTTGGGCAAAATATGATTAGGCCACGCGCCGTCCAGTCCGTCTGGGATGAAGGAAGAAGCACCTTCTCCTCCATCACTCTTCGGCGCTACTAACTCACTGTATTTCCTCCCCTTCGCCATTAGTCCGACCACTGCTGCCGAGTTCCTTGACGTCCGAAGCCAGCCCGGAATAAGCAAGAAACATAAGCTATATTTTACAACCATATTTGCCCTAAAAAAGGAACTACGCAGGAATTTGTTGGTGGAATTATATTTAAGAAAAATGTATGACGGTGTTAGAATGATTGATGGATTATAATGATTTTTGGAATTTTTATCTTTCTGTCTCTCTATTAATTTGGTCGTGAATCATGATATTAAAAAAATATTGGACTTAATTTCTAAAGATTTTGTATGAAATAAATAATAAAATTCTTGCTGCGTTATGGTGGCTACCAACCCTTACATTGTAGGTGACGTAAGAGACGACTATTTTTAACCCCCAACGGAGAGAAACGAAGGGTGTTATAAGTTTGATGGTGATGTGTGTCTGTCTGTCTGCCTGTGTGTAAGTGTCTGTCTATATCAGCTCTCAAACAGGTGGACCGATTTCGATGAGTTTCTTTTTAATTGAAAGCCAGTTTCCTTGCGGTGGTTCTTAGCTATGTTTGGTTAATACCGGTCCAGCAGTATAACAGTATCAGCTCTTATCCCAAACGATGTAATAGCGTAGAATTGCCCGAGTAAGTGTTTTCACGTGGTCCAGTATGATCTTTAAATGACAATTATTTCGTTCGACGATCGCGGCTCTGTTGCGCCTGAGGGCCGTGGCGACTGAGGCCGTCACCGGTGGGGGAGTGCTGTTGGCGGTGTCCCTAGACATCGCCAACGCATTCAATAGTCTGCCATTCAGCTGCATCAGGGAGGCGCTCCGGTATCACGGAGTGCCAGCTTACCTGAGGCGGCTAGTGGCAGACTATTTGGTGGGGCGCAGCGTCCTCTGTACCAACCGAGCAGGGGACGTTGTGCGAACGCCCATGACGTGCGGTGTCCCACAGGGGTCGGTCCTCGGACCCACCCTGTGGAACATCGGCTACGACTGGGCGTTGCGGGGGAGCCTCCCGCCCGGGCTGGGCGTGATTTGTTACGCCGACGACACGCTCGTCACAGCCCGCGGTGGGACGCTAGAAGAGGCGGTAAGCCTGGCGACCTATGGCACCGAAGAGGTCGTCAGGCGGATCGAGGCGCTGGGGTTGAGGGTCGCCCTGGACAAGACGGAGGCCCTCTTGTTCTATGGGCGCCTTATGAGCCCTCCCATCGGCGTCTTGATCACCGTCCGATCGGTTGACATCAGCATCCGGGCCCATATGAGGTACTTGGGCCTGGTGCTCGACGGGCAATGGTGGTTCCGGGAGCATTTCCGCAGGCTCGCTCCGCGGCTCGTCGGCGCGGCGTCCGCCCTATCGTGGCTAATGCCGAACGTGGGCGGACCGAGCGCTACGTGCCGACGGCTGTACACGGGGGTCATCCGGTCGATGGCCCTGTACGGCGCACCGGTGTGGGCGGGGTCCTTGACCGTCCGACTTAGGGCCCTTCTGTGGCGACCACAGAGGGTCATGGCGGTCAGGGCCATCCGCGGATACCGCACGGTTGCGACGGAGGCAGCGTGCCTATTGGCCGGGACTCCCCCGTGGGACCTGGAGGCGGAAATGCTCGCCGAGTTGTATCGGCGGGTGTCGGGGGTGCGCGGGGAGGGCGGTGTGATCTCGTTAAGGGATCTCACCGCCTGGCGCGTTGACGCCCGCCGAGACGTCATTGCCCGTTGGGCAGTCCGGCTGGAGAGGCCTCGGTTCGGGGTGCGAACCGTGGAGGCCTTCCGGCCGGTGCTGATGCAGTGGTTGGAGAGGCGGCACGGGGTGCTCTCCTTCCGACTAGTGCAGGTGTTGACGGGGCACGGGAGCTTCGCCAAATACCTGCACAGGGTCGTGAGGAGGGAGAGTACACCGTCCTGCCACCACTGCGATTGCGACGAGGACACGGCGCGCCACACGCTCGAGGCCTGCGCGGCTTGGGCAGTGCAGCGCCGTGAACTCGTCGCAATCATCGGTGCCGACCTGACGCTGCCGGCCATCGCTAGGGCGATGGTCGACAGCGTCAGGAACTGGGACGCGGTCGCAGCCTTCTGCGAGACAGTGATCTCGCAGAAGGAGGCGGCGGATCGTCTGCGCGTGGAGCGCAGCCTCGATGAGGAGATCCGCCGCCGGCGACTGGGGCGGCGCAGGCGCAATTATCTGCGCCTCATGCCGCCCTAGCCGAGGCCGCGGGTGACGTGACCGGGGATTAGTCCGTCACCCGCCGAGAGGCCGACCGCGTGAGGAAGGACCGACGTCCTCCCCGAGGGGGGGACGTCGGTCGATGGGAGGGTACCCCGCGTAGGGGGTATTCCGACGGGCCGACCACTGACGACAAGTAAACCTGCTCCGGTGGTCGGCCCAATGACGAAGGCGAGGTGGTTTTCGGGTGGGTTGCGGGAGTTGCGTGCTTAGGCCCCTCTGTCGCCCCGGACGGAGTGGTGCGGAGGCGCGCCGACCGCGACCCAAAAAAAAAAAAAAAAAAAAAAACAAAAAAAAAAAAAAAATGACAATTATTTGATAATTTCAGTTGAAGAGAACGTAATCCTTTTTTTTAATACGCTTTTATTAGCTTCAGACGTATGTATGTTAGTATATTAGTATGTAACGGAATCTTTGAACGTCATTTTGGCCTACTTTGAAGAAACAGAATTTATTTAAACTTTGCACACTCGTCAAAGGCCCATGACAATGCAATAAAATGGGCGAATATCCTGATTAGATTTGCCAGGATTTAGAAATTTGTAATCGTATCCTTTGCATAAGAGCAAGGGAGACAGAGCTAGTGTGCAAACTACGCATGCGCGAAATTAGAAACTTTTGTCATTCGGTCTGTCAGCTTGTAAGCGTGTTTTTTAGTTTTTTAAACTATAATTATTATTATTTTAGTTCATTTCGGGGGTTAATCAAAATTTTCTGTTTTTGATAATAAAACTATTAGACCGAATTTCTGGAGACTGTATGATATTCATAGAGCTCTTGCTGTAATATACAGGTTACGAATACTACTAACCCGTACCTTGCTTGTGAAGTAAGAGACGACCGTTTTATATCGGCCTGTGGGCCTACACTTGAAATCAATTCTAATTTCGAATCCGATTCAATTTCAATCTCACCAAACTTATATTTGGTACTCTTGAACAAAATCGAGAATGAATTCTTCGCGTTTGCCGTTGTTATTTTCACCAAATGTGCCGTAATTTCTTACTTTAAATTAATAACGTTATCGAATTCGATTACCACAAAGACGCTGTATTGAAATTGAGGTCACCTCTATCCGGTCAATAATTCCACTGACGTCAAGTCACCCTGCTCCGGTGGTCGGCCCAACGACGAAGGCGACTTGCATCGTGGGTGGGTTGCGGGTATGCGTGCTTACGCCCCTCTGTCGCCCCGGACGGAGTGGTGCGAGGAGCGCGCCGACCGCAACCCACCCCAACAATAAAAAAAAACCCGGTCAATAATTATATTCCCAAGGAGAGTTGACATTGGGAAGAAACCCAAAACTTTTAGCAGTGTGTATGATGGAGGAAGAGTAATTATTGCGTCGACCCTTTTCACTAATTCGGATAGTAGCAGGATAATGATGAAGATGATTCATAAACTCCAAATGAGAGATCACCAGCTGAATAAATAGCGGTACTTCCTTTTTTACAAGCTTTTATTTAGTTTCACCTGTCCCGTTGTCTGTAATCAAATCTTGCAAGTTAAAGTTGATCCACTTTCCTGTTTCTAATTGAGCTGAAATTTTGCATGCATGTATAAATCGGATGACAATGCAATGTTATGATAGACCTGGAAGCCGGCCATAGGAACTCCGTAATTAAACGACGCAACCCCATCGAGTTTGGGCTCATTTGATTCGTCTTGACGAGTATTTTGATACTATATGGTAACCAGGGTCTGATGATGGACCTGGATTTTTAAGTTTTTTAGTTCATTTTATTAACAAATAATAAAAGTATGTTTTTAAAAAAAGCTTTTTTTCTTTAAATTATTTTCTTTTGTGGTATCCCGTGGTCTGGATACACCCCGCCAAATATATTCGGGGTGATGGATGGGCGGAGTGCGGCTCCATAACCAGCTGTATTCCCTCCTTTTTCGCCATTAGGCCAGAGATTGGTACCGATTTCTTGACACCCGTGGCCGGCCCGAGTAGCGGTTCTACTTCAGAAACTTATGACACTAATTACGATAGCCAATCTGCTTGGCAACCACGTCTATTATGACATTTTTCTCCTTAGAGAGGCAATTGTCGATTGCCTCTCTAAGGAGAATGTGTGAATCTCAAAAAGATAGATCAACTAAGCAACTTACCTTAATTTTGTCAAAACCAGAACAGCAGGTCTAGTCTCACTTTTGAAGGTGGCTCTCATACCCAAGGTCGCATCAGCCCAGTGTGATGTTACTCCTTCACGAGTATCCAATCTGTGGACAAGAATAATTATTTAGAAACTTGGGCGTCTTATACGATACATCAGAGATATACGCAGATAACATCTATGCAAGATAAGCAAAACTCGGAATAATACTATATACTAAGGCATCCGACCGGTATAGTAGATTAATTTCTCTACCATTGTGGAGGAGGCTAAAACTCAAGTGGGTCGTATATGAGTTATGATCATCACGATCATCCATGAGGCTGTCGACGTCCACAGTTAGATTTAGGAATCTCTATGAAAGGGATACCTACTGCTGTAATCACCAAGCTTGGCATGTGATTTGGCTAGGGTAGTTAATATTATACTCCCCGAGAGGGGGGATGATGATCAAGGAGAGGGTACTCCTCGATGGTATTCCGTCGGGCCGACCACTGACGTCACCCTGCACCGGTGGTCGGCCCAACGACAAAGGCGACGTGCCATGGGTGGGTTACAAGGCCGCTCGCCGCCGCTCTGTCTCCCTGGACGGAGCCAGGCGGCGGGTGTGCTAACCGTAGCCCACCCCACAAAAAAGGGCAGTTAATATTATAATTCGTCCAGAGGAAAGCCGTTGCATGTTTTGTTTGTCCTCTCTCAGCCAGTTTTTACAATTCCCACGGGAAAGTAACGGGTGATGACTAGAGATTGCAAACTCGGCCTGGCCGGGCCCGGTGCCCTTTTAGGCACCCACCGGGCCTGGCCAATTCTTACCGGACCCGGTAAAGATGACCAGCTTTTTAAGATCATTCTTTCAGACTGAAAAATAATTGTTTTATCTTACAAAAAGTATATTCTAACTTGCATAGTTAGAATATACTTTTTGTTTTGTTATAATATACTTATAAAGCCTACGTAACACAACCAATTTTACGTTAAATTTTGTTAGTTAAGACTATACAAGTATGGTTGTTTACAGTTGCAATACAGTCTAGCCTATAAGATTTCCCTATCTGCTCAATTAGTAATAGTAACATTTACTAGTCTTATTAACCAAAGTTTAAGAAAACACATAATACTTTACTTTTAGCAGATAAGAAGTTGTTTTGCTTTATACTAAAGTTTATCTATCTATCTAATCTAAGTTGTTATGATACGTATGTTTAGTACTTTTAGCTGCGTTATTAGTTTCTTAATTTAATACTATGTTTTCAAATAGGTAGACACTATAAGGAATAAAGTGAAAGACCTGCTTGTTTAAAATTATAAAAATGAATATGAGTGAATATGAATGAACTAATACTAATGTTACTTTGCCGTCCATAAGTAAAAGTACCTAATCAATTATGTATTAAGTGTGATTTTGAGACTTGAGTAAGACTGTTTATTGTGATAACTGTTTATAAGTCAGTTTGAAATAAATATTAACCTTGAATCGTTGCCTTTTTCCATTCATATTTAGAAAATTTTCGTAAAATACTTTAAAGGTTTCATCGCTAAAACAACCAACGCCAACCAGGCCGGTCCCGGCGGACCCAGCCGGGTTGGCGGCGAGTACAACCGGGCCCGGCCGGGTTGAGAAACATACCGGGTTGCAATCTCTAGTGATGACACAATATGTTCATAATCTATCAATACACATTCATCATCATTTCAGCTTATATGTATACGTCCCACTGCTGTGTAGGAATTTCCTTTAAAATGGTAGTGAAATTGGCCTACTTTTATTTTTTTTTTTGTGGGTGGGCTGCGGTCGGCGCGCCTCCGCACCACTCCGTCCGGGGCGACAGAGGGGCTTAAGCACGCAACTCCCGCAACCCACCCGAAAACCACGTCGCCTTCGTCGTTGGGCCGACCACCGGAGCAGGGTTACTTGACATCAGTGGTCGGCCCGACGGAATATCCCCTATTGGGGTATCCTCTCATCAACCGACGTCCCCCCTCGGGGAGGACGTTGGTCTTTCCTCACGCGGTCGACCTCTCGGCGGGTGACGGACTAAAAGCCTCGGTCACGTCACCCGCGAAATTAGCCTACTATACCAAGAATGTATAATTATTAAGAAATTTCCTTGTCGATTATAAAAAGTTAATTCTTTTTAGTAAAAATAAAAAAATCAACAAAAATGTAGGTACTCAAAATTTTTACAAATACTTTCCCATATATAAACATAACGATGCTACTGAAGTATCGTTTAAAATAACGACATTATAATAGCTGTTAAATAGCAGTTAATTATGCGTTTTGTTGTCGTTACAGCAACCACAAACAGGTCGATGTATAGTTAGTAAAATGAAAAAAAAAAAAAAAAGATTACCGTAAAGAATTATGTAAATCAACTACAAACTTAGCATACGTTAGGTTATATTGCCTCCTTTGTAATCTTTGCTCCTATATTCCTTCAAATAGATGGATATTTGGTACTGGTCCAATAATTAATGTCACCAAAACTTACCTAAGCTAATTTATGTATAGCGGTATCGCTTACAGTATACAACTTAGCTTATCTGGCGTAGCAGAACAGATAAGCTTAAGAAAAATTGTCAAGATCTTCACAAAACGTAATTACAAAGATTCTTATACACCTTAGTTACTTTTTGTGGTTCAAATTCCATGCAATAAAGACCTTGTGGAAAAAATCCACCATAAAAATTAAGATTTGGTATCCGCTGAAAGCACTACAGCTATTTTGAATACAAGATTCACATCATTTATTATTCACAAGCCCCGAGAGGGCACTTACATATTGTCAATTTTAACAAAATTAACTCAAATTATCCAATAAACTAAACTACCGCCGGATTGGAACGCGACTGCTACTAAGATAATCCGACAAGAAACTCAGTGGGCTTGTCTATTATTTTTATTTTTTTTTTATTATCTTTCTTACCAATAAATAAAATTGGAGTGTCTGTTTGTAATGTCAAAATAATAGGCTTTTTTTCATGCTCACAGGGTTATTTGCACGATACCTATGCCTAAAATACAGACTAAAAAATTTTTGTCTGTCTGTCTGTTTGTTCCGGGTAATCTTCAAAACGGCTGGACCGATTTCAAAAATTCTTTCACCAATGGAAACCTATAATATCAGGGAGTAACCTAGGCTATATTTTAGCCCGGTTCCCACGGGAACGGGAACTACGCGGGTAAAACGACTAAAACCGAAGCGAAGCGAAAGCGGGTTGCTAGTTAGATATACAATTGTGTAGGTACAGCATGTCTTGTAAGTACTAGCTTCAGTATGATGTCCTTCGAACCACAAGATACGTAATATAGTCTAAACGATTATTGTTGGACCAAATCTTACTAGCGATACCCGATCACGAGTAATCTACTAGAGCATAAATCACTCCCTTCAACTACTGTGGAGGGAAAGAAGACATCCACTTCACGCAGATACCGCAAGTAGATCCTTCGGTGAGTATGACCTATATGTACTACCCCTACCTACTATATATTACAAACAGTGAAAATAAAAAATCATTAGGCAAAACAAGCTACGCTTTACAGTAATAGTTATAAAGACAAACAGTTTATTTAAAATAACAAGGGAATTACCATGAAATTTTAGTTTGACCGCAGCCGCATTTGATCTCTATGTGCTTTCTGCTATATTAAAACCAGTATGGCATTGATAATAATGTTCCTTAGTCATCCGCAGAAGATAAATTCAAGAGGCTATCACTTGCACAATGAGTTATGAACCCTCATGCCATTCTATTGTCGTTCTAAAAGGCTGAGTAGTGGAATGGATCATAATAGCCGAAAAATATATGATGTATTCTAAGGTAAGACTAGAATTCAGAACGTTTGAGCCTTCTGACTTCTATAGAATATATTTCTTCTATAGAAGCTGTTAATCGTTAAAATAATAAGTAATATATGAAATCAAATATTAATGGCATAATAATTATAAAAAATAGCGTGAATACTAAGTACGCATGTCAGAAGTGAAACTTTTTTGGTTCCATGGGTTTTTATCAGTATTAAAAAAATAAATAAAAAATCGCTTGATCTCTCTCACTCGCTTACTCCCTACTCTCGCCCCATGTCTGTGCTTCGTGCTATGTTCGCCCTTTCTCACTCTCTCTCAATCGGTCTCAATCGCTCTCTCCCTCTTCTTCGACAAAAGCGCTGCACATCTACATGAGGCTAGTTTCATTCGTAAAAATATTACCCTCATGCGCGCAAAGAAGTTTCATTTCAAAAATCTTAAAACATAATTTAATAATAAATCAATGACAAAACAAGGTGTAATATTTGATTAATTGGGTTTAACTTTGTCCACGCCGCAGACCCCCCCTTAAAGATAGCCGAGTAGAATACCAAACAGAATTTGAATTTGTCTTAGTGATTAACGAAGAACCTTTTTAATATGTATGGCGTGGCGTAGTCTATAGCTATTCTAAATTTAATACCACGATTGTGGCTAGTGAACCAACTAGAATTTAACTATTAAATATTCAAAAGCACACCTTAATATATTAAAAAGAACTTTAAAGTTCATAAGGCAAAGCTAATATAAATTTCAACACTTCATTTTGTAAATTAACTATCAAGATTATTTATTTTAAGTACCTTAAAGTTTCCATTTTACGAGCAATATTGTTGAATATTAGTATTTTTTCGGATTAAAAATGTCATAATGAGTTTATTTATCAATGTGTTCTATGTATTTAATTAAAATTTATCTTTATAACGTATGTTAAAACGAGCGATTCGGTTAATTAATCAACTAACACATAACTACAAATTTTCATGTAAATTTCTCGTCTTTATTTACGCAAAGTTTTTACGCAATTCTATATCGTACAAGAATATATAACTTTTTCTAAAAACACTTTGAGTTAGTGGCTTATAAAGCGACTGAATGACCTGGGCCCGAATTTTGAGTCATGCAGAGTGGTTATAGTCAGGGCTTATAAATGTCGCACTGCTAGGCTTGAATTGACCTACTATAACAAGCTGGTCAATACCTGCGTGTTATATCCATATTATATCCCTTAGTCGTCTTTTGCGACATCCACGGGCAAGATCAGTAGGCGGTGAATAATATTCTTACTCCGACACCACACGGAAAGTTGGTATAGTGTTTTGGTATAGTTTTTTTTTTTATTGCCGATGGTGGCAAACGAGCAAGCAGCACACCTGATGGTAAGTGATCCTGCCACACATGGACCTTTGCAATACCAAAGGCACAGCCAGAACGTTGCCTACCGTGAAGAAAATACTCTTCTTAAACCTCGTTTAAAGAAGGACATGTCATAGCGCTCGGGAAACACAGCAGCAGGTAGTTCATTCTAGAGCTTGCACGTACGTGGAAGAAATGATCGCTGGAAACGTACAGTTGAATACCATAACGTTTCCAGGTGAAATGGATGAACCCTGCTACGATGTCGAGGAGTGGTACGTTGGTAGAATGGTGACGGTGGTACCAAGTCGAACAATTCCTCGGAGCACTCCCCGTGAAAGAGTCAGTAGAGTACACAGAGTGACCCAAAGTCTCTCCGCTGCTCCAGCGACTCCAATCTTTCCACATAACTGCGAACTCCACATGTATAGAAAATCTGATCCAAAGTTTAAATTTACTTCTATGACTTCTATCCACTAATGGGTACCAAATCTGCAATGAGAGGAAACTTTACTTTTGCTGTGTGCATTTTAAAATCAGCTAAAGGCATTGTGGAGGAGAAGGACGTATAAGAGCTGAGATGATTATCACAATGTCATAAAATATGTTAGCCTAAATTTCACCGTGAGGGCGACCAACGTTCCTGGAGGATGTCCCTGGGTGTGCGGGAGGGAAGCTACTCCCAACGATATCCCACCGGTCTGGCCAAGGACGACTAGGAACTTGGTTCCGGTGGTCGGCCTAATGGCGAATGGGAGGGATTGCGGTTATGCGGTCGAGCGCCGTCCTGTCGTCACCCCAGGCGGCACAAACGGCATGTGTGCTGACCATAGCCCTCCCAAAAAAAAAGCCTTAATTTTACCAGCTTAGATCATCAGGAGTGTGGGCAATAGCACTCTTCCGTGCAACTTATAACATCAATTGCTATCGCCAACCCATCAGTTAAGCATGGCGGTTATGCCACTATCACCTTTACAAAAGCTTATATCTAACACTTTCTGTGTGTTGATGGAGTACAATTTACCAACTCCTATCATGGCTGTGGGTGTCGTTGAAGACAACTAAAACCTTATTGCAGATAACATCCATACAAGACCTCTAAAGAAGAAGACCTCTAAATAAAACTGCCATTATGGAGGAGGCTCGAGCCAACAGTGGCACCCTAGCCGAGGTCGCGGGTGACGTGACCGGGGAATTAGTTCGTCACCCGCCGAGAGGCCGACCGCGTGAGGAAAGACCGACGTCCTCCCCGAGGGGGGGAACGTCGGTCGATGGGAGGGTACCCCACCAGGGGGTATTCCGTCGGGCCGACCACTGATGACAAGTAACCCTGCTCTGGTGGTCGGTCCAACGACGAAGGCGACGTGGTGTTCGGGTGGGTTGCGGATGTGCGTGCTTACACCCCTCTGTCGCCCCGGACGTAGTGGTGCGTGGAGTGCGTCGACCGCAACAATCCCAAAAAAAAAATAAAAAGCCAGTGGCACGTATGTTAGTTGACATGATAACGATAACTATATAAGCCAACAGAATGAAAAGATGGTTCGATGGTTTCTAATTATTAATCTCCTTATTTAATTAACGTGATATAATTGAAAGTTAGAGCGTGTGAAATCACGGCTCTAGCTAAGTTATAATTTAGAGATCGAACCCTAATTAACCGTTTACATACCAGACGAGACATTATTCGAAGTACGTTAACCCTAAAATGACAACGTGGGTCATTCTCACCCAAATCACTCGATCACGACGGAGCTTATACCGCCTTTGTGTTAGCCGCAGGAAATGGTTGACAACATCGACATCGGATCTAAATTGACGGATTATATGGATTTGTGTTCAGTTAGAGCGGCGCTACTTGAGTTTTAATATTGGGGACTTTTTGTTTCGACTTTTTTGTACGGCTTTAAGGCTATAAGTAACTGTGTTATGCGGGTTTTATATATGTATATAAATTCATTATCTTTGTCAAGGGAACAAATAGCTCTTACTTAGATATCTTTATTGTATCTTGAACGTTATATGCTTTACATCTACCTCTTGATGTTCAACGTTGTATAAAGGCCTTCTTGATTGGTAATCGCAACTGGTGTTAGAATTAACCCAGAAATGTATGTATATCCCAGATATGTCTTTCCTAGTAATCCCAAGGCTGGTTTTTACACCTCATCCATGGCAGAGTAGAAGGCATTATCATCATCATCATCACAGCTTATGTACGTCCCAATACTAGATTCGAGCCTCCTTCACAAAAGGTGTAAATTCTGTCCTAGTGGGTTTTATTTTATTTCAAGTTTTCCATCCTATTGGTACGGAGTACGAATAAAATTCACCACCACCTCGTAGCAGAAGAATTTTGCAGACGGCAACCTCGAAATAAAACCCTATATCAACATCTCTGACCAGTGTATATATAAGTCAATTGCCTTCCTCCTGTGGAGGAGGTTCGGCAACAATACTATGATAATGCAACAATAAAATGTACTATAAACCACAGTTAATAACTTTAACTCGATACGAGTTTAGTTTTACAAGACACAACTTATTTCAAACGAAGCAATACCAAAATAATTTCTCTATTTCACGTCTAATGTACAAACTTATTATTGTTTTCTAACAATTTTCAATTCATTTTTATGCGGTTATAAAGTTCAATCTATGAGGCATGTATAACGGTGGTAGAGAATAACTTTGTTTATATAGGAAGTCGGTTATTGTTAAAGTTTTAGGTCCCTTCGACCGATTAAGGACATAAAAAAGGTTAACCGAAAAATATGATGCTAATATTTTTTTCTACATAAATAACCTAAATGATAAATGTGCTATATATCATTATTTTTGAATGGTAATCGTTTCCGTGTGGCGAAGGAGTAAGAATACCCTACCACCTCTATTCCTCGTGGGTGTCGTAAAAGTCGACTAAGGAATATGATATGCATATGACATTTATGCAAGAGCAGGCAAACTTGACACAAAACCCTATCCCAACACGGATGAGCAGCGTGGTATCAATTTCCCTCCCATAGTGGAGAAGGCCCGAGCCCAACAGTGGGACGTATATGGGCTGAGATGATGATGATGAGCCGTAAAAACCAGGTGACGGATCATTACTACCTGCTGCTCTATTTCCCGGACGCTAAGACATGTCCTTCTTTAAACGAGTTTTAAGAAGAGTACTTTTTTCACAGTGGACAACAGCCTGGCTTTGCCTCAGCTGCTGCAAAGGTTCATATGCGGCAGTATCACTGACCATCAGGTGTGCTGCTTTTTTATTTGCCACCATCGGCAATTCAAAATTAGAAAAATAGGTATCAGAAATAGGTGAAGGTTTCTCTGGGCGTCTTTAGATGCAAGCAGTACAGGACCGCACTTTGTGGCGTAACATGAGGGAGGCCTACGTCCAGCAGTGGACGGTGATAGGCTGAAATACTGAATGATGATGATGAGGTAACAGAATTCTACTGGGTAAATCTAAATACCATCTGCGATCGCCAGCCAGCATACAGGCGTATCAATTACGTCATTATCAGCCAGGGTAAGGTATTGGCCTTACCCTGGCTGATAATGACGTAATTGTTAGTATCGACGTAAATTTTCTTTGATTGCCTCATAGATAGCAAGGGAGACTGATGCTTGATTTGACGAATGACAGAGGTTTTTGTATTTTTTTTTTTATTGCAAGCAGTGACAAACGAGCAAACAGTACACCTGATGATAAGTGTTGCTGCCGCTCATGGACCTTTACAAGGCCGCTGCCTACCGCGAAGAAAGTGAAGGGAGTGTGAATGCGTGCATTGAGGCTCGGTGATACTAAAGCTCTGTCTTTATCATTATCATCATTTCAATGTTTCACTGTCCACTGCTGGACGTAGGCTTCTCCCAAAAATGAGCTTTAAGTGTCATAATCGCAACGCTTGGTAGAAAAGTTGGCAATCGCAGTGAGGTGTTTTATTTCCTAGGACAGGATTACTGGGGGCTTTCTTAGTCGACGGTCGTAGTTCGACACCTACGGGCTGATTAGGAGTGATGACAATTGTATTCTTATCCCGTGGCCAAGCAGGGGTAGATTGTAATAACAACAATTTATTGAATTATGAGCTAATTTTACTCCATCTACCATCACTTTGCATATGAGAGGAGTTTTTTTTTTTTTTTATTGCAAGCAGTGGCAAACTAGCAAACAGTACACCTGATGATAAGTGTTGCTGCCGCTCATGGACCTTTACAAGGCCGCTGCCTACCGCGAAGAAAGTGAAGGGAGTGTGAATGTGTGCATTGAGGCTCGGTGATACTAAAGGCACCATCCAAACCCTCCACACGCAAACACCCTCAGAAAGTTGGGCTTCCGGCTCTCTCGCTCACCGAACGAAGCGCAGTAACAAATTGCTACTACTCAGACGTCGATTTTCTGCGAGAGCGTGGTACTGCCCCGGACGGACTGGCCCGCGGCTGTAGACAGATAACTGTCGACAGTGTGGTCCTACCAATCCAAATTGTAGTATTGATGGTACGTTCTCGCTGAAAATCGATTTGTTACTGCCCTTCGTATGGCAACGAGATCAAATGTGTTTGTATAGGATTTTATTTCGAGATTTATCTCTTTTGCGCATATATACCCCTGAGTCGTCTTTTTCGACATTCTCGGACAAGAGAGATGAATTGTATTCTTAATCCGTCAACACACAAGGAAGGTGGTTAATATCCGAAAACGTCAGTGAAAATATGCATTTTTATTAAACGCTTCACTAAACACGAAATATTTCGGCATATACAACGTAACACGAATATTACAACCGAACTAGGCCGCTAAAAGATTATAATGAACTGGTTATAAGCGCGGCTTAGACTCAGCGTGAAATTTGATAAATACTATTAAATGTATCAATAAATTTGTATCGAGTAAGATTAGCTCATAAAGTTATTTCAAATGGGCAATTTTTTTGGAATTAAAATTAATTAAATGGGTTCAATGATTTTTGAAGTGAATACTTCTTTACGAGTTCTGGGAACCTTTTTTATGTGATGTGATATGATGGGAACCTTTTTGATTTTGATGTGACATCTATAGGCGAGGGTGAACCTGATCGTTGGCGTGGCGTTAACGCCACGCTACGATATGTACATTTATGTAACGACAATATCAACTAGTGAGCTCAAATCAGTTATTAACCTAAATACATACCTATAGAGAATACTAATGAAAATAAATTTTTATTGAATAAAAATCATCATTTTCTGGAAAAAACATCGTAATATTTTGTTAATACTTAATGCCATATTAGTTCCTATCGTAATCTGTTAATATCAGGTTGACCGAGCTTCGCTCGGAGTATTTTTGTAGCATTTATTCAGATATATATTAATATAAAATAAAAACAATAAATAATGAAAATTATATAAAAAATTACAAAAAAGAATAATAATAACACCGAGATTCGATCCGAGGCCGTTTGTCGCCGATGTCAAAAATAAAATGAAACCTGACAACTTCGCCACTGAGCTATCGTAACTCATGACATTGATGGCAAAATTTGAATTCATATTCTTATAAAATTTAATGTCATTATATTGTCTGCCAAAAACACTGATAAAACAACATTTTCTATACATAAAACCTAGCTAGATCGATTTTTTGGGCCCGAATCCTCTAGTATGCCAAATTCAACAAAATCGAGATCCTGAATATATATATAGGTATATATATACAAGAATTGCTCGTTTAAAGATATAAGATATATATATATATATATATATATATATATACATATATACAAGAATTGCTCGTTTAAAGATATAAGAATTTATGCATATATACTTGTACAAAATAATTTCGATGTTTCACATCTGCCAGGGGTCCTGAGCGACAGCTCCCTTTTTATGTGAACATAAATCATGCAACTTGCGTCATCGTTGGGTGAACAAAAAGCTTTAAATTCGCGTCATCGTCACCGCACGCTTCCTTGTATACTGTGTATATATGTACCTAGATCTACCTCTAATTAATTGATTGATAATTTTATTTTAATTCATAAAAAATAGCAACTGTATGTTCATAGTTATAAGTTTTTGCTTTGTGTTTCTTTTCAACTGACTACAAAATAAAAATGATCGTAAAATATAATAAAAATGGGAATACTTACGTGTATATTGGAGTTTCATGTCCTTGCTTGTACCAAATGACGAGCCCCATTCGATCATCGGGTAGAGCTGGTGTGACGTCACAGGGTAGTTCCACACCCCCTCCCGTTGGCGCGTGCAAAGACTCGATGGAAGCTGTAAAGACAAGTATGAGACTTAGTTTGATTGAATATCGCCTTGCCGTGTGGTGATGGACTAAGGGATATGATGTGCATGTATCATCTATGCAAGAGAAGGTATTCTGCTCATTATAAGGCCTGCTTTTGAAGCCTCAAAAAGCAGGCCTTATAATGAGCGGATAGGTAAAAAAAAATTAAATAAAAACCTTTTTTAAAAACAAGCTTTTATTATTTGTTAATAAAATCAACTTAAAAGTCCTAAAAGTCTTAAAAATCCAGGTCTATGGACCCTGGTTACCATATAGTATAAAAGTACTCGTCTAGATGAATCAAAAGAGCCCAAACTTGATGGGGTTACGTCGTTTAGTTACGGAGCTCTTATGGCCAGCTTCCAGATCCATCATCAAATCAGCTCTATGTCACAATAATATTGCATTGTTATCCGATTTATACATGCATGCAAAATTTCATCTCAATCGCAAACCGGCAAGTGGATCAAATTTAACTTGCAAGGTTTGATTACAGACAACGGGACAGGTGAAACTAAATAAAAGCTTGTAACAAGAATAAATTTGTGTTGCAATAAAGAAAAATCTGGTAAATCCCAAAGTGCTGCCAAATTCCAACAATCAATTCAAATAACAAACAGAGCGTATTAAAATTCTAGAGCTAATAAAAAATGTCTAGATACTCTACGTTTTAGGGCCGCAATCGTGTAATGTAAATACATTAAGACATCCGGCCTTCCATGGTAAGTTTATTATAATAATTTTTTTTGCTGCCATTCTACTGCTGGGCTCGGGTCTCCTTCACAATAGTAGAGTAAGCTATACCACGCTGTTCAGACAAGTTGGTATAGAGTTTTATTTCGAGTTTTCCTTGTCTTGCACAGTTGTTATATGCATATTATATCCCTTAGTCGCATTTAAGATTAAGATACCCACAGGCAAGATAGGGCGTGGTGAATTATATTCTTACTCCGTCACCACATGGAACTATTTTTTTTACACTTAGCAGAAACTAAGCATTTTTTACACTTACGAAAATAAATACCCATTAAAATTATGAAAAGTGTTAAAACGAGCGTTTTTTCTTGAGATGCGTATGTACATATTATTTAGTAAGTTGCTCAACGTGCTATGAAGAGGGCTATGCTCGGTATTTTTCTTTCGCCATTTCTACGTTATAAAAGCCGGAATACGAAAATCCGTAGAAGAAACGGTGTAACCGGCATAGTCCGCAGAATGAGCACGTTGAAATGGAACTGGGTAGGCCACATGGCTCGTCGAACCGACAACCGTTGGAGAAGAAAGGTTGTCGGATGGCAACCATAAATAGGACGTAGGACGATCCCCTACTAGGTGGACTAACGACATCTTTAAAGTCGCGGGGAACTGTTGGATGCAAGAGGCGCAGGACCGTTCCGAGTGGCATTCTTGTGGGCGTGTGTAGGCTGATGGAGGGATGGATTTAATAAGTGCAATAGGAATAGAATAGAAATATTTTTAGTTCTGAGTTATTGCTTGCTTGTAGGGCTAAAGTAGAGTACTATACCTCAAAACTTCGTGTTATGAGGCGTGCAAAATACGACTTAAGAAAGAGACAGTAAAGATTATACATTTAACGTTCATGATAAAAACGTATAAAAATATAACAAGTTTTCATACGAACATAAAAAGCGGCGTCGGTATCAAAAATCATAGTATTTATCGTCAAGATTCGCGCGATAAAAACGGCATCTTTAATCAAAATTCGCCCAAAGCGAACGAAGATGGATGCACAATAATCACTGTTATCAAATAACAGTGATAAAAATACGCGTCAAATTGCTACCCATCGGTGAAATATCGAGTTAAAATAATATAGCAGGTTGCGGGTAATATTATTTTAATGGTAGCTTCTGGGCGCAATTCGGCATTTAAATCTTAAAGATAAAGTTGTTACATATCTTGAAGAAGGCTTGTACAAATTTTGATGATATTTTTGAAGTAAAAACTTCTTTAGGCGCGCTGTGCAAAGTTCGATACCTACAAGGTATTCAATTCATAAGACTCAGGCGTCACGCTCAGCTATGTAATGCTCATTCGAGTAAAATCGGCTCCCATCGACTAATGAAAAAAAATATAGCGTGAGTACTAAGTATGCATGTCAGAAGTAAAACTTCTTTGGTTCCATGTGTTTTTTTATCATTATTAAAAAAAAGAAAAAAAAAAAATAAAAAAAAAATATTCAATCTCACTCGTTTGCTCACTACTCTCGCCCCATGGCTGTGCTTCGTGCTACGTTCGCCCTTTCTCACTCTCTCTCAATCGGTCTCAATCGCTCTCTCCCTCTTCTACGACAAAAACGCTGCACATCTTCGTGACGCTAAATTGCCTTTCATCCGTAAAAAAGCCTCATAGCCTCAAGCGCGCAAAGAAATTTCGCTTCAAAAAAATAACATTATCTTTTCTAGAATCTAAACACACGGTAGCCAAGTTAAAGGAAAGAGCGCGTCGATAAATATTTACATGAAACATTTTAAGCCACATTTGGCCTCTTTATAAATGAAAAACTGTTCAATATAAACGCACGAATTGACTTGTATATTGAAACCCACTAGATAAGCTATTCTAGTAATCTTTTATAAACATAGTTTAAATGATTATTTAGGTACGTCTAAAAATCATAATTTTTCACCCGACTACGGACCCGAAACATTTTAGCAACGCATGAATACGGCTTTTCAAACTTGAATATGTGTATTTTTGTACACTGATAATTGTGTACTAAAGTATCGTATCGCATGACAAAAAATTTAAAAAAATTACAACAAAACCAAAATAATGACTGTTAGGCAACTCTATATTTATAGCACATGTATTTTAATTAGAAAAATTATTAGGTACAAAAACATTAATATTAGTTTATCATTAACAAAGCATTCACAAATTAGTAAACGCAGCACTCGTCGAGCTAGTTTATTGGTACTACCAAAGGTACGAACAAATAACGGAAAAAGAAACATCACTTTCGAAGGAGCACAATTGTACAATAAACTACTTTCATATATAAAAATGTTAATTCGTTTAATGTGTTCAAATATAAATTATTACATTATTTGGAACTTGTATATATACAAGAAAACATCCAAATATGATTAAAAACACATCAAACGAATGCTCAAGAAAGCTTTGTAAGCTGTGTTTGTCTTTCATTGCAGTGGTAGGACCACACTGTCGACAGTTATCTGTCTACAGTCGCGGGCCGGTCCGTCCGGGGCAGTACCATGCTCTCGCAGAAGATCGACGTCTGAGTAGTAGCAATTTGTTACTGCGCTTCGTTCGGTGAGCGAGAGAGCCGGAAGCCCAACTTTCTGAGGGTGATTGCGTGTGGAGGGTTTTGGTGGTGCCCTTGGTATCACCGAGCCTCAATGCACGCATTCACACTCCCTTCGCTTTCTTCGCGGTAGGCAACGGCCTTGTAAAGGTCCATGAGCGGCAGCAACACTTACCATCAGGTGTACTGTTTGCTCGTTTGCCACCGTTTGAAATAAAAAAAAAAAAAAAAATCCGCGATTTCCTTCTCCTGCACAAATGTTATGTGCATATAATATCCCTTAGTCGTCTCTTACGACTTCCACGGGCAAGTTAGGGAGTGGTAAATTGTATTTCACTCCGTCACCATACGGAAAACCACTATACCACCAGCGTGGTACAGTAGTTCAATTTCTCTCCCATTATAGAATAAACTATGGCCTCGCAGTGGGACCTAAATAAACTATAATAATGATAATATATTTTCCGTGTGGTGACGGAGTAAGAATACAATTCACCACTCCCTATCTTACCCGTGGATGTCGTAAAAGACGACTAAGGGATATAATATGCACATAACATCTGTGCAAGAGAAGGAAAACTCGAAATGAAACCCTATATCAACAGGTCTGACCAGTATGGTATAGTAGGTTAAATTCCCTTCCATTGTGGAGGAGGCCCGAACCTAGGGACATCAAAAAAGTATCGATACTTTTAGGTATCGAGTACTTTTGTTTCGATACCGATACTTTTGTACTAGATACTTTGCTTTCGATACTTTTACTCAATGAGTACTTTTTGGTAGGTATCGTATCGAATAAATAGTAGTGATCCACCATGTTAAACTTGACCTTACAGCTTATAGTTATGGTAACGCCATCTAGTTCAAACGTAATGAACCTTCTAAATCCTTCCTTCCTTCTTATCCGTGTGGTGACGGAGTAAGAATACAAATCACCACTCCCTATCTTGCCCGTGGATGTCGTACAAGACGACTAAGGGATATAATATGCACATAAGATCTGTGCAAGAGAAGGAAAACTCGAAATGAAACCCTATACCAACATGTCTGACCAGCATGGTATAGTAGGTCAAATTCCCTTTCGTTGTGGAGGAGGCCCGAGCCCAACAGTGGGACGTATGTGGGCTGCGATGATGATGGTGATGATGAACCTTCTAAAATGTGGCTCGCAATATTTTAATCGGTTCACAGAATTTCAAAAATGTCCTAAAAAAAAAGGTCACAGATTTCGGGCAAAGTACTCGGTACTTTATACTTTGGGATATCGATACTTTTGTTACGATACTTTATTGAGTACGATACTTTTTCTTCGATACTACTCATGAGTACACTGTACAGAATCGATACTTTCGCCCAGACTGAGGCATACACAGCCCGCGAGGCCTTGACAAATAAATTATCACGTTTCCGCCCCCGCCGACGGGGACGGAAGACGTGTCGCGTTAAAATCATAAACGTGGGAGTGCCCACTTTGCCAGCGACCGCCCGAGCCGAGGTCCGTACCCCACAGGGGGTGCCCTTGGGATCGTTCGCTTAACTTTAAACAGGTTGCGAGCCCTCAGCGCTCACCCACCAGTCCGGATAAAGTTGTCACAGCCATCTGAGGCTAACAACTAAGTCACCTACAAAAAAAAAACTACTTTCTGTTCGATATCGTGTCCCTACCCGAGCCCAACAGTGGTACGTATGTGGGCCGAGATGATGAATGATCGTGAAAATTATTTTGATGTAAAAAGCTTTTAGAAGTTGATTTAGTAACATAAAACATAGATGAATGTATAACGCTATCTTCAGCTAATATTTGCAGTGACAGCCTTGAACGTTCTCCTTAATAAGGGGTGGTATAGTCCCCCCTTTGTGGGGTGTACATGTAGTTCGATGGAGGATTGATGATATGAGCATCAATTTGCATAATAATCAATCAAGTACATACTCTAAATGTACAAGTGTGTCTGAATACTTTTATCTACCTATTAAAATTATACACGCGAGTGTGTGAGTATGTGATGATGTTTTTTGCTCTTTTACGCAAAAACTACTGAATGGATGTTGATGAAATTTCACAATAATATAGCTTTTTTTTATTGCAAACGGTGGCAAACGAGCAAACAGTACACCTGATGGTAAGTGTTGCTGCCGCTCATGGACCTTTACAGGGTCGCTGCCTACCACGAAGAAAGTGAAGGGAGTGTGAATGCGTGCATTGAGGTTCGGTGATACCAAGAGCACTACCAAAACCCTCCACACGCAAACACCCACACACAGGGTGATTGCGTGTGGAGGGTTTTGGTGGTGCCCTTGGTATCACCGAGCCTCAATGCACGCATTCACACTCCCTTCGCGGTAGGCAACGGCCTTGTAAAGGTCCATGAGCGGCAGCAACACTTACCATCAGGTGTACTGTTTGCTCGTTTGCCACCGTTTGCATAAAAAAAAAAAACATGAGTATGATTTGATGATCGATATCAAGGTGATTTCTTTTACTATTTTTTTAGATTTCAACAGAATAACGTCTGTTGGGTCAGGAGCCGTATAAAAGATTAAAGGACACTTTAGAATAGAAGTTAGAAGATTTATTTTCTTAATGATTCGTGTATGGATGAATGTCTGTGTATCTTGTGTTTGCGTAAACAGTTATAATTTTTGACGTATAAAAACATATATTTCCGTTCGGTAAGGGAGTACGTATACAATTCACAACCAATTCTCTTGCCCGTGGGTATCGTAAAAGCCGACTGAGGGCTATGTTGTGCATATAACATCTCTGCAAGAGAATGAAAACTCAAAATAAAATCTATTCCCAGACACCTGACTAGCGTGGTAGTAGGCCAATTTCCCTCCCATAGTGGAGGAGGCCCGAGCCGAATAGTAGGACGAGTATCGGCTGAGATGATGATGTCCCTTAGTCGTATTTTATAACACCCACGGGTACGTGGAGAATTATAGTTTCTTCCGTCACCACAATAAAATAAAATTATTAATTAATTTATAAAAAAACCGCCTTCAAATTGTATCTTCCATCATCAGCTCTGCAACGAGATGATGACTACCAGGCGCAAATACTTAAATAGCTTTACGAAGTATAAGAAAAACGTTAAAATGGCCTATAACATTTTAAGAATTCCACCATTTTCTCAAGGATACCATCATCAGATCCTGACCTGATGACTATGAGACCACCTGGGATGTATACCTTATCAAATAAAAAAAGAATTTTGCAAATCGGTCCAGGCGTCTTTAAGTACCTAATCGGTGAACATATATAAAAAAAAAATATTCCGACGAATTGAGAACCTCCTCCTTTTTTTGAAGTCGGTTAAAAATATTAATTATCAGTACGTGTAATTCCGTTTAATTTTTCGAGAGGCAACTTTTCAACGAATGATTTCATATGCAATATGTTACAACACTATATTTTAACAGCTGGCAATATGCCAGAGCTATTCGCGCTAAAAGTTGCCATATATTGTCCCATTGAATAAATATGGATGAAAAGGTCTATTATCATTTCTACTATTTTTTTTTATGTAAGTATCTATAGCCGGTCGTTTACGAAAATAATATATCATAACCGCACTTGACCCAGTGAGCTGTAAAATTCGATTAAAAGATCATCGGCACTTACTCGGGCAATATATAACACCAACGCCGAAATTACTCGTCTCATCTCAGCTTATTTACTTATCACTTTAAAGATCAAGCTTAGAATAATAACGAATAGAAGGTAAATCCGCGCACAAGAAATGAAGCATTTAAATTGGAGCCTTTTTTTTTTGGGGGGTGGGTTACGGTCGGCGCGCTCCTCGCACCAGTCCATCCGGGGCGACAGAGGAGCGTAAGCACGTACACCTGTAGCCCACCCGTGTTACGTTGCCTTAGTTGTTGGGCCGACCACCGGAGCAGGGTGACTTGACGTCAGTAGTCAGCCCGACGGAATACCCCCTGAGGAGTACCCTCTCCTCGAAAAATTGGAGCCTAAAGGAGATTACGCCGGACCGTTCCGTTGTGTGCGAGATACACGTAACGTATTTGTACGGTACGTTCCATACTGCACGTAAGTATGCAACTCTTAGAAAATAAACAAGTTAAATTATTTCTGATGTTTACGCGAGTATTACACATTTTAAATAAAACTGCTTTACGGATTTTATCGCGTTTGTATGTGATTTTTGATTACCCGACGTTTCGAACACTTTGCAGCGTTCATGGCCACGGGCGGACTAAGATGTCTCACGTCCAACAAGTCATCTGTTTTACACACTTTTTTCTGCCACCACGCGGAACCATGTAAAATTTAAAATTATTTTAAAAAGTTATTTATTTTAGAAGCACGAAAGTAGAATAAATATTGTGGAAATGAGAGCGCTGAGGAGCATGATTGGTGTAAAATTGAGTGATAGAATTAAGCACAGTGTGATTAGGGAACGTTGTGGTATGAAGGTAAATATAGTGACAAGGATTGAGAAAGGTATGTTAAGTTGGTTCGGTCATGTAGAGAGAATGAATGAAAGGAGACTAACAAGAAGAATTTATAAGGCAAATGTGAACGGAAGTGATAGAAGGGTTAAGACCAAGATGGATATTCCACGATCAAATCGGGGACGTTCTTAAGAAAGGCTTTTAGAAGTACCTTAAACCGAAGAATATACATGAAGAGATTAATGAATGTGGAGGAAGCAAAAGTTATATGTCAAATTCGTAGCTGTCGGCGCACCGAAGACCAGCTGAGCCCGGACGGGAGTGAGGGAAGGCGTGGTTGGAGGGGGAGAGGGCCGCGGGAGCGAGCGGCCGCGCGCTCGACGAGACTGCACGACAGTAGCAAATGGAGGAAAGTGATCTCCCCTATAGGAAAGAGGTGTGAATATATGTATATACATACATACATATAATCACGTCTCTTTCCCATAGAGGCAGAGGGCAGAGACCACTTCCTTCCACTTGCTACGATCTTGACATACCACTTTCGCCTCCTCCACATTCATTAATCTCCTCATACATGTTCTTCGGTTCAGGGTACTCCTAACCTGGTCTTTCTTAAGAACGTCCCCGATTTGATTGTGGAACATCCGCCTCGGTCTTCCCCTTCCAACACTTCCGTTCACATTCGTCTTATAAATTCTCCTTGTTAGTCTCTTTTCATTCATTCTCTCTACATGACCGAACCAACTTAACATACCTTTCTCAATCCTTGTCACTACATCTACATTCATTCTACAATGTTCCCTAATCACTCTGTTTTTAATTCTATCACTCAATTTCAAACCAATCATACTCCTCAGCGCTCTCATTTCCATAGCATTTATTCTACTTTCGTGCTTCTTCTGCTATACCCAGCTCTCACTTCCATACATTAGAGTTGGTACAAGCACTCCCCTATGCACAGCTAAGCGAGCCTTCTTAGACAGGCTTTGGCTGCCCATAAAGGTGCGCAAAGCACCATTCACCATATTTCCCTTACACAATCATCTTTCTATATGTATTCATTGTAGACATTTTGTATATGAAAGTATTTTATAGTTACGATCATAGCGTGCAAACGTTGACTCTTAATTAATAGCTTACATAGTTCGTTTTCATGTTCATATAACAATTCACATTTTTATTATTACATTATTTATGCTAATTTTGTATTGTTTAGTTAATTTATTACGCTGATATATGGCCACGAATACCAACCAACATTGTTGGTGGATGTTGTGAACGACGACTAAGTTCTTGGTCAATTACTAGACTTTCCTAGTGGTAGGACCACACTGTCAACAGTTATCTGTCTACAGCCTCGGGCCGGTCCGTCCGGGGTAATACCACGCTCTCGCAGAAAATCGACGTCTGAGTAGTAGCAATTTGTTACTGCGCTTCGTTTGGTGAGCGAGAAAGCCAGAAGTCCAACTTTCTGAGGGTGTTTGCGTGTGGAGGGTTTTGGTAGTGCCTTTGGTATCACCGAGCCTCAATGCACGCATTCACACTCCCTTCACTTTATTCGCAGTAGGCAGCGGCCTTGTAAAGGTTCATGAGCGGCAGCAACACTTACCATCAGGTGTACTGTTTGCTCGTTTGCCACTGCTTGCAATAAAAAAAATAATTATGGTCGAAACTTTTTTATCATCATCTTTCATCATTTCAGCTCATATACGTCCCACTGTTGGGCTCGAACCTCCTCCACAATAGCAGGGAAGTTAAACTTACTAGACCATGTTCGTCAGACATGTTGGTATAAGGTTTCATTGCGAGTTTTCTTTCTCTTGCTTAGGTGTTATATATTTTTTTTTATTGCCGATGGTAGCAAACGAGTAGGCAGCACACCTGACGGTAAGTGATACTGCCGCACATGGACCTTTGCAATACCAGGGGCACAGCCAGGCCGTTGCCTATCGTGAAGTAAATACGCTTCTTAAACCTCGTTTAAAGAAGGACATGTCATAGCGCTCGGGAAACACAGCAGCAGGTAGTTCATTCCAGAGCTTGCACGTACGTGGGAGAAATGATCGCTGGAAACGTACAGTTGAAGACCATAACGTTTCCAGGTGAAATGGATGAACCCTGCTGCGATGTCGAGTGGTACGTTGGTAGAATGGTGACGGTGGTACCAAGTCAAATAGTTCCTCAGAGCACTCCCTGTGAAAGAGTCGATAGAGTACACAGAGTGACCCAAAGTCACTCCGCCGCTCCAGCGACTCCAATCCGTCCGTAAGATTGGGATCCCGAACAGCACACCTTTGCAGGGAGTCAAGTGGGTCTAATTGATATTTGGGCGCACCTGCCCAGAGATGTGAGCAGTACCCAGCTGCGGTGTCGAGTGGTACGTTGGTAAAATGGTGACGGTGGTATCAAGTCAAACAGTTCCTCAGAGCACTCCCCATGAAAGAGCCGATAGAGTACACAGAGTGACTATTATATGCGTATTATAGCCCCTAGTCGTCTTTTACGACATCCACGGGTAAGATAGGGTAGTGGTGATTTATATTCTTACTCCGTCACCATATGGAAAATGCAATTGCAATATGTTTCTTAAAACTTTATATTAATATGTCAACTGTAAACCTAGTGGGGATCCTACACTCCATATTCATTGTCCATTATCCTGGAATTGTTCTTATTTAAATAAGACTGTATAAATGACGTAACCCTATCTTGCCCGTGGATGTCGTAAAAGACGACTAAGGGATATAATATGCACATAAGATCTGTGCAAGAGAAGGAAAACTCGAAATAAAACCCTATGACAACATGTCTTACCAGCACGGTATAGTAGGTTAAATTCCCTCCCAATGTGGAGGAGGCCCGAGCCCAACAGTGAGACGTATGTGGGCTGCTATGATGATAATGATGATGAAATGACGTAAAGAAGGGAAACTCGAAATTAAACTGACTAGCGTGGTATAGTAAGTCAATACCCCTCCTATTATGGAAGAGCCTCAAGTCCAGCAGTAGGAAGTATATGAGCCGAGATGAAATGACGTAGTGGTTCGAAATACTGATGTCTTGCGCCATATATGCTAGTTCGATGCCTATGCAGTTCTTTACATAATCCACAAATTGTTCAGAATCGGACTCTAATTTGTATTCTTCCATTTTTTTTTTCGTGTGATGACGAAATAAGAATACAAATCGCCACTCCCTATCTTGCCAATGGATATCGTAAAATAAGAATACAATTTGACACCCTTTATCATACCCGTTGGTATTGTAAAAGAATACTAAGGGATATAATACGCATATTAACATCTATACAAGAGAAGAAAAACTTGAAATAAAATCCTATATCAACTTGTGACCAGCATGCCAGCATGTAAGGTCAATTTCTCTCCAATCAAGTAGAAGGCCCAAGTCTAACAGTGGGACGTATATAAACCGAAATGATAAATCGCATATTTGTGAAAACTTTACTGCACAAGGCTTTATTTCTCATCATGCTATGTTATCGAAAAAAAAAATGCCACCAATTACGTATTCCTATCACAAAACTCAATTTGCCGTATTATAGATATAAAACAACAAAAGATATATATATTTTTAATTGCTACCTATCCACGGACCCCGAATAGATTGAATATCAATAAAGGAGACATATTGATGTTATGTTACGCCACGTGTCCGCAATATAAAATATAAATTGGTGCACCGTAAGAAAATAAATTGGATACGAAATTAAATTGTTAAACAGGTGCTGTGAATTTGTTAAGGGGTGTGTTTTATTACGTTCGTATAAAAATTTATAGTAAATACTGTAATCCTTACTAATATTATAAATGCAAAAGTAGGTTTGTTTGTATATTTGTTTGTTTGTTTGTTACGCTTTCACGCTTAAACCACCGAACCGATTCCAAAAATTCTTTCACCAATGGAAAGCTATGATATCAGGGAGTAACATAGACTATATTTTATCCCGGTATTCTCACGGGAACGGGAACTACGCGGGTAAGGCAATTGAAACCGAAGCGAAGCGAGGGCGGGTTGCTAGTATTATATATGCGAAAGTAAGCTTGTTTGTTTATAACGTTTTCACGCATAAACAACCGAACTGATTTCAAAAATTCTTTCACCAATGGAAAGCTATAATATCAGGGAGTAACATAGGCTATATTTTATCCCGGTATGCCCACGGGGACGGGAACTACGCGGGTAAGGCGACCGAAGTGAAGCGAGGGCGGGTTGCTAGTAATATTATAAATGCGAAAGTAAGGATGTTTGTTTGTTTGTTACGCTTTCACGCTTAAACCACCGAACCGATTTCAAAAATTCTTTCACCATTGGAAAGCTATAATATCAGTGAGTAACATAGGCTATATTTTATCCCGGTATTCACACGGGAACGGGCACTACGCGGGTAAGGCGACTAAAACGAAGCGAAGCGAGGGCAGGTTGCTAGTATTTTATAAAATAACATAGTTCATTTTGGTTTCAACTTAGCTCACAAAAGACTCTCTGTTGGGCTCGATCCTAGGTCATAATGGGAGGGATATTGACTAAACAGTTCTTTTATGATATCCACGGGCAAGATAATGGTATTTTTACTTCTTCACCACACGAAAGGGTACATACTGGGTTTAAATATCTTTATTTCTTTACACTTTTTATTCAGAGAGAAATTTAAGTAATAAATAGTGCATAGACAGTTAATGTTTTATTGAAGCGTTCAATCATAAATAATAGAAACAAGATAATATTTAATAAGAAAATGGTATAGTATTTATGATAAATATTTTTCCATTTCTTTTCAATAGATGGGTAATGAATTCTTTAAGGCTTAAGACAATTTGTTGTAGCGAAGATTTTTTTTAATGCTGTTGGTTAACGAGCTAAAAACAGATCTATTCGTAAGTGATGCTGTCGTTCATGGACCTTTACTAAGTCGCTAACTACCATGAACAAAGTGAAGGTAACTTGCAAACGTGTAATGAGGTTCGATGATATTAAAGGGTTCACCAAAACTCACCACAAATAAACACCCTCAAAAAATTGGGCTTCTGCCTCTCTTGTTCACTAATCGAAGTTTAAGGTTAAATAATTAAGTCTTTTAATATATTTGTTCGGTTGGCATTAAGTGGTCAAAAAGGAACAAAACTTTAATGGCTCGGTTTTAATTCTTTGCAACCATAGTTGTTTCTCCTTCACGTCTTGTATTCTTTACACATTTATCATCATCATCATCATCATTTCAGCCTATCGCCGTTAACTGCCTAGTCCCTCAGGTGCGGTCCTGTGCCGCCTGCATCCAACGACGCCCAGCAACTTTCACCAGATCGTCTGTTCACTTAGTAGGGAGAACGTCCTACGCTGCGTCTTCTAAGGATATCGTACGGCGTATCGGACGGCTAATATCGTAAAAACCGATTGAATTTTTTACACCGACCTGGAACAGCTCCATTTAATGCTGGTTTATTATCAAGTGTCTTATCGGGTCAACAATTACATCGCCAAGGAAGAATGACGTCAGACAGGTGTTGAAAAAACCATTACATAACCTTTGGGAATATGTACTATGTAAAAGAGTACATATTGATTAGACTAAGTAATTGGGATAAGAGCAGAATGCTCATGATAATGTTGAGGTTCTCATTACGGAAGTCGTAAAACACTAAAGCGATAATTGTAGTAAGCGATGATACCATCCAATAATCAAAATTATCGATTAATTTTATATAATTCAGCATTAAAATATGTTATGCTATTTATAAAAGGCCCTAGCCTATAAGTGGTTATTTATATGTGGTGTTGGTAGAATACCAATGACATTTCTTTAAGTAGTAGTAGCACGAGTTGAGACGACAGCATTTTTGTGCTTCGTTAAAATTCAATAATTTTAAGTATTAGATTTAACGAAAGCAGAATAAACGTTTTTCTTTCTTATTCTTTGGGATTCTATGGGCTGAATAAAACAAGGAGTCGACAACAAAATAATTATATCACAATTTTTTTTCCACAACACGATTTTAAATTAAGTACTCATTTCATTACGGAATTGGTGACGTCACAACCTTCACGTGTCGTAATCTCAATACATCAATTTCCATAGTGATTTATTCGATTCGAAAGATAAACAAGGCATTTTGTATTTTTTTTTAAATCTAACTCTATGGTCTCTTATACGACTTTATTTATTACTTCCTTGGTTAACCCAGAGTTGTATTTATTGGACCATATTTAAGGAGATACAATTAAAATAAACGTTTGGAAGGATTTTGGACTTTGTTATCTTAATGGTAATGATATTTTGGCGTTTAATTAAGATATTAAGGCGGTCATAACATTGAAGATAGCATCGTTTCGAGTAATAAATAAGATTCTTGAATACTGAAATTCAGCTTGAAATATTTTTTATTACCTTTTGTAAAAAACGAGTACGCTACCGCCCGATCGTTGCAAATTGCTACTACTCGTCATCTTTTTTTTTTGTTGTGTGTGTAGCTGTTGGTCGTAGATGACCTTGACAGCTTAACGCGGTCAATGGGTGAGCGCGGATGGCTCTCAACCCGGTAAGTCAAGCGAACATCGCCCGAGGGCTCCCCCTGTGGGGAACAGACCTCGGCTCAGGGCGTCGCTGAAAGCAAAGTGGGCGTGGCCACGTTTAGGTTAATGACTTTTACGCAGCGGGGTGTACGACTCGTCATCTTCTCATCGTTTCAGCTTATATATGTCCCACTGTTGGGCTCTAGCCTCCTCCATAATAAGAAGGAAAGTGACCTGCTAAGTATGGTAATATTGGTCATACGTCTTGCTTAGTTTAGGGGTTTATTTCGAGTTTGACTTCTCTAGCATAAATATTATATTCATATTATATTCCTTAGTCGTATTTTACGACACCCACGGGTAAGAAAAGGTACGGTGAATTGTATTCATTCTCCGTTTCCACACGGATATTCAATATAATTATTGACAAACAGCATCGGATGAAGTTCGCCTAAGTGGCTCTAGGACTCTCACTCTTTTTTAATGGTGTTTTACGAGACTTACGGGCAATATAAGGGTTAGTAATATTTGTAGTCATTCATCATCATCATTTCAGCTCATATACGTCCCACTGTTAGGCTCGAGCCTCCTCCACAATAGGAGGGAAGTTGACCTTACCATACCATGCTGATCCGGCAGGTTGTTCGGGCTTTATTTCGAGTTTTCCTTTACTTGCATAGATGTTACATGCGTATTATGTTCCTTAGTCGTCTTTTACGACATCCACGGGCAAGACAGAGAGTGGTGAATTGTATTCTTACTCCGTCACCACACAGGAAATTTATAAGTAAAGCGTGTCAAAAAGCGCCAATAAACAATATTTGCAAATTATTCACTTATTTTATGTTGCTAAATTTAAAATTTATTTACCGTAAAATCGTCTCAAAAACTCCACGTTCCCACTACTCATCAAAGAAATTTTACACCAATATAATTTTCAACGCTCCGTACGTAAAAGGCGTAATGCACAAAGGTTTACTTTTTTCAAAACACCCACGATGCCAAAACATATTTTTGTTGAGAATGTCGAATGAATGGATGAGTTATTGAGCGTGGAATGGAGCTATTCGTGAGCGTGGTTTTTATTTTTGAACACGTTAACTTATACAGTTTAAAATTAATATGTCCTTTCCGTGTGGTGACGGAGTAAGAATACAATTCATCAATTCAGTATTCGTTATCGTTTTGTGTTATGAAATTTTCGTCATTATCCTATTAATATTATAAACGCGAAAGTTTGTATGTGAAAATATTTGTTGCTTTTTCACGCAAAAACCACTGAATGGATTTTGATGAAACTTCAGAATAATATAACTTACATACCAGAATAACACATAGACTACAATTATCCCGATATTCCCACGGAAAGAGAAACTGCGGGTAAAACCGCAGGGCGCTGCTAGTAAATATATAATAAGGGCCAGCTGAAACGTTGGACGCAGGTGGCACAGGACTGTACTGATTGGGCTTCTCGTGAGAAGGCCTATGTTCAACAATGGATGTCTACGGGCTGATAGATGCATGAATGGAATAAGGAGAGTTTAAAAATTGATGTCTTATCTTAATATATATAAATTACGTGTCACTTTGTTTGTCCGCGATGGATTCCTAAACTACTTAACCGATTTTAATCAAATTTGCACAACGTGTGCAGTTTGATCCAACTTAAAACATAGGATAGCTTACATCTTAATTTATAGTCGCAATATTATTTTATTGCAAATTATTTGTATTATATACCTATTATTTGATATTCACAATTATCTGTTAACTCCAAACGATTTTAATAGATGGCGATATCTGTTGACTGGATAGAGTAATTAATTAATAGATGGCGCTGCTATGTCAAACCTACAAACGTTTTACATAGAATTTAAACATTTTTACATAGATGCCATTTGTAAAAAAATATGACAACCTCCGTGACAGATATTCTCCTACAGTTCCACTTAAATAGTTTAATAAAATGTCATATAACAAAAACATTAGCCACAGCAACGCGTGGCCGGTTCTGCTAGTTTTAATATAAATATTGGTCGTACACATCTTAGTCCGCCCGTAACCATCAACGCTGTAAAGTGATCGAAACGTCAGGTAAACAAAAATCAAACACAAATGCGATAAAATCCGTAAATTTGATCTGTGAACACTAAATTAACTGAATAATTTAGTTGAACTATAATATCTAAATTAATGAACATATTAGACATAACGGAACCCTTATACAAACGGAACTGTTAGCACTACGACAATACTTCAATAAACAAAAGGTTTTAGTCACCTTATTCATCCATACAATTACTAGCATTATACATTCACCGGATTCTCTCACTCGCAGATTCATGTAAAACAAAAGGACATAATATAAGTAAGTATATGTACAGAATGATCTTAAATTCCTTTTTTTCCATTTGGTTACTTAAAAGGGTTAAGAATGCGGTATTATGGTGGGCATGTGAAAGTGTCACAAGATAATAATAAGTGTTTTATAGTGTTATATTGAATAATTTTGCTATCATGTTATGTAATACAGAGAAAATTATAAAATGTAGTGAATATAGTACATTAATGATTAACGCTAATACTTCTGCTTTTACAAAATTCCAAGAGGAATCATTAATATGGTTTTTAGCGCCCAATTAATGTTAAGGACTTGAATTACTAATGGATAGTCACTGTAAATAAGTTAATCAATATGAGGAAGTGTAATTTTGCGTAATTTATAAAAAAAAAGTATCGCATAAAAATTTGACTTAAATTGGTAACTAGTAAATGTATTCTTACTTCGTCACCACACGGAAGGTGACACATAAGGATAAAAAATACAATAAAACCTTATCAAAAATATTTAAAATATCAACGCAGATATATTCGAAAAAAATACACCCTAATGCAAAATATCGGTATTATTTTTATTCTCATCAACGTTAATGTGAACATTAACGTTGATGAGATGAACACAATTCGATAGGAGACTAGACAGAGAAATTTCATTTAAGATTACTCGATTTCAAAATCAGCCTGTACATTACTTAAGAACTCAATTTAACCCATTTGTATAACGGTCTCTGATACACACATCCATATATAAGTATATAATACATACACACACACACGAATATAAAGTGTAATACAGCCTTTGTTTAAGCCCCTTCCATTGGAATTAAATCGTTGTGTCGTGTTTCTAACGATATTTTGTGCATATGTAGGCCTATTCAGAATTAAGCTTCGTTGAAGGAATGCTTTTGTAGTACAATTTTACGATCGTACGGTCTATTCGTTAGTGAGGGGAAAAACGACAAGGAGTCGATGTCGATAGTTAAATTATTAATATTTTAAATCAAATAAAATTATTAGTAACTGAAATGTAATTTTATGTTGTCTTTAACTTTATATTTTTTTAAAAAACAAAGGTATAAATAATATAAAATTAGCTCACACCTCAAATAGTTTTTATTACCTCATTGCAGCTCATATATGTCCCACTGTTGGGCTCGAGATTCCTCCACAATAGGAAGGAAATTGACCTTGACCATGCTGGTCAGACTGGTATAGGGTTTTATTTCAAGTTTTCCTTCTCTTACATAGATGTTATATGCGTATTTTATCCCTTAGTCATCTTTTACGACATCCACGGGCAAGATAGGGAGTGATGAATTATATTCTTACTCCGTCACCATACAGTTTTTATTACCTAAAAATTATTAATACGATAAATTAAATTCTTTCATAATATTAAAAATTCAATAGAACGACACTATCGACACTCGTCTGTCTATACCCGTAGGCCGGTCCGCCCCGGGTAGTACCACACTCTCGCAGTAAATCAACGCCTGAGTAATAACAATTTGATACTGCCCTTCGTTCAGTGAGCGAGAGAGACAGAAGCCCAACTTTCTGAAAGTGTTTGCGTGTAGTGGGTTTGATGATGCCTTTAATATTACCGAACCTCATTGCATTCACATCCCTTCACTTTCTTTATGGTAGGCAACTGCCTAGTAACAGTGCATGAGTAGCTGTAGCACTTACCATCAGGTGTGATGTTTGCTCCTTTGCCACTAACAGCAAAAAAGAAAATAAAACTATATCACCTTTGACTAATTGTTTGGACTATAAGCGGCATCGGATCTTTAATCATGATCAAATATTTTGTTAAGTAGTATAGAAAGATAAAACCTAATCAAATAATTACATACCGCCACAACACATAGTTTATTAAAGAAATCGATATCCCGTATCTACAAAGAACATCCCTTTTAACTACAAACAGCCCACGCCAGGTGTTCTCAATCTCTGGTCCAGATTCCGCCTTCGACAAAGAGCCCGTTCATTTCTCGTATAATCTAGCGATCGTTCCACGAAACTGAGATAATCGGCTACGTAAAATCGATCCATTATTCGATTATTTTGTGGAATAATAATGAGGTGCCATTGACGCCTGCTGGTTAAAAAAAAAAACATGAAAAGAAATATGGCCGCACGTCAAATTCTTTTTACTGTTCCCGCGCTTTGTTATTTTTTTGTTTATTTTCTTGTGGAATTTTGTTAGAAAAATATCTTGATATGTTCCAAATATTGAAATGGGTTTATTAAGTTAAATTTCTATGTTGTAATGTCTCTATGTCAGAACTTGTAATATGTTAAAGTTATTTAAACGATTTCTGTCACTTTTGGCACGTTTGTTATTCATGGATATTAACAACATCTTTAGATATGGTGAATACTTAGAATAATAACGTATAGAAGGATAGTGTCAATACTTCGAACGTTCGAAACATGAATCTAAAAATACTAATGGCGCGCAGACGATAACACACCTACACAAGCACACCACTATACAAATTATGAAATCAAATTTTGTTTTTATTAACATAAATCGTCGAAATACTTTCAAAAGTAATGTTAAAAACCTTTTTAAGTTTTTCAAATGTGTTATGACACCATTTGAATGCACAAACCGTCATAATTACCTATTTATTTTTTAAGAGTTGCGTACTTACGTGGAGTACAATGACTTGTACATTACGGAACGGTGCCGGCGTAAGTATTCTAAGGGTGAATATTTATTTTATTACAACTATTACACATGCCTTTCGTTATAAAAGATTATGAAATATTTTACATGTATGTTCAATTTATATTTCCATTCTAATGACTATTGCATTAAATGTTGCAGAGAAATTGCAACATGGTCATTTCATAACATAAACGGGATGTTTATGTTCTGTTTATGTGTTCAATCTTAGAATAATAACATATAGAAGGTAAGTTCACGCACAAAAAGTGAGGCATTTCAATTGGAGCCTAATGGAGCTTATGCCGGAACCGTTCCGTAATGTACAAGTCATTGTACTGCACGTACGTACGCAACTCTTAAAAAATAAATTGATAATTATGACGGTTTGTGCATTCAAATGGTGTCACAACACATTTGAAAAACTTAAAAAGGTTTTTAACATTACTTTTAAAAGTATCTCGACGATTTATGTTAATAAAAACAAAATTTGATTTCATAATTTGTATAGTGGTGTGCGTGTGTACGTGTTTAATCGTCTGCGCGCCATTAGTATTTTTAGATTCAAATTTCGAAAGTTCGAAGTATTGACACTATCCTTTATACGTTATTATTCTAAGGGCTATTGCATTAAATGTTGCAGAGAAATTGCAACATGGTCATTTCATAACATAAACATCTCTTCAATATATAAAAATACTAACAACCCGCCCTCGCTTCGCTTCGGTTATAGGTTATAGTCGTTTTACCCGCGTAGTTCCCGTTCCCGTGGGAATACTGGGATAAAATATAGCCTAGTTTACGCCCTGATATTATAGCTTTGCATTGGTGAAAGAATTTTTGAAATCGGTCCAGCCGTTTTGAAGATTACCCGGAACAAACAGACAGGCAGACAGACAGACAGACAAAAATTTTTTAATTGCTATTTTAGGCATAGGTGTCGTGCAAATAACCGTGTGAGCATGAAAAAAGCCTATTATTTTGACATTACAAACAGACACTTCAATTTTATTTATTGGTATAGATTCAAATTCAAATTATTTATTATGCATAAACCCCGAGAGGGCACTTACATATTGTCAGGTTTACAATTTCCAAAAAAAATATACTACCACCGGATCGGAACGCGACCGCTACTGAGAAGATCCGGCAAGAAACTCAGCGGGCTTGCAATTATTTTTATTTTTTTTTTTCTTACTAGTTATACAACTGTGTACATGTTTTGCAAGAACTAGCTCCAGATTGATGCCCTTCGAACCGTAAGACACATTAATATAATTTAAACGATTATGGCTGGACCGGATCCCACAAGCGGCACCCGATCACGAGTTAACTACTAGAGCAGCCATCACTCCTTCAACCACTGAATGAATTAGCTTAATAATATATAATAAATAAAATTAGATGAATTAGCGAAAGGTTTGCCAGTTCGCCATTGGGCCGATTCCTTGAGATACCGTGGACAGCCCGCGGGTTAGCCTTGCCGGTATCGTTTTATTCGACGCCCCGGTAACAAGACAGTGTTGTCGGAGTGTCACCCTCACGTGGTCGGCCTCTCTGCGGATTGCGGGCTATTATCCAGTTTGTCCACCCGCGACCTCGGCTAGGTTCAATTTCGTACTAAAGGAGTATTATAATGATGAGGGATAAGCAGGCCTCATGTCAGCTCACATATTTGAGAATGGCCATTATCATCATTGAATCTTTCGTCGTCCACTGATAAACAAAGCTCTTCTCGATAAATGAGTGCCATAATCGCCACATTTGGTACCCAGAATAGCGATCGCAATGAGGTGTTATACTTTTCTCACAAGAGAGCTTCAGTCCACTCTTCCGGCGAGACAGCCGATTTTTACTCGAGAAAGGTCTGGCGAAACTTAGAACAACAACTCATAGAAGCTCAATTTCCGCACAAACCTTGCAACCTAGTCTTCCTATGCCGGATCGTGACGTAGTGTATAAGGTCACTGCGTACAAGATAACTCTATTGTATAGTGGTGTGCGTGTGTACGTGTGTAAAAAAACGCTTGCACGCATGAAGTATTTTTGGCTTCACGTTTTTGATCACTTAAGTACCGACACTAATCTTCTATGTGTTATTATTCTAAGATGGCGACAGTTGTATTTACATTCTATCGTCACACTGGGGGCGCATCATGCATAACATTTTGCATCAATTGCTTTACTCCATTAAAGTGGACTATATATGTATACACACAAGCAAAAATTGTATAACATAATTGATGGAAGGAACTTTTTTTTAATTTAATTACTATGCTGATAAAAATAGTAATAAAAATTCCTTGAAAAGCATTACCTAAATCAAAAATAATGTTGATGTGAAGGAGATAACAGAAGCCAAAAATATTCTTGCATAGGACCTGGCAAGAGAAAAAGGACGTTAAATGTACAAAAAGAAAGTCCATAAGTTTCTTGACACTTGTTGCGGATATACGATTTTTGAGTTGCCTTACCGTAGACCCATAGATGACTGGAAGCGTTTTTTTTTTAATTTCTGATGTTTGATAAGATTTTTTTATGCAAGTGGTATCTATAACAACTTAAAAAAAAAACACCTACTCTTAGAATATGAGGAAGTTATTTTAAAATACTCTCAATAATATTAAGTTAAAAATAATATTTAGATCTTTAGTGTTCAATTTTATTTTATTATTATTACTTCTGAAACATGTCCGATGTAAAATTTATCTACCTTGTATTAGGAATTAAAGAAATTAAGAAGTAAATAGAGATATATATATATAACATACTAGCGTATCCGACAGATAACGACCGACCCGAAAAAAAAAATTGCAGTCACGAGGACTGCCGACAGAAGTGAAAACTTAAAACTATGAACATGCAGTTGTTATTTTTGGATACTTAAATTACTTGTTCGATCTCAAATTAAAATTGCACTATATCCATTAAATTTCACTTATAAAATATACACAGTAATACGTCAGCTGTGAGCTACAAATATACTCCATATAAGCATGTTGGTGACGCGAACGCACGAGATTTCATCAAAACAAAAAGTGTCTAAGGAGTACATTGCGCGTGCACCAGTCATGAGCATGCCAGTGAGGCGAATCCATAAAATTCCCCCCTACAAAAAATATCTAACGCGGCTAAAGAGGTTTCACTTTAAAAACCCGTCTGACGAGTGTGGTAGGTCAATTTGTCGCCCATTATGGAGTAGGCTAGAGCCCAGCATTAGGATATATAAAAGCTAAAATGGATGTTTAAAAGAATTAAATTATAAAAGAAATAAAATTCATGTCTACTATTGAAAAAATAACACTCATGTAACTTTGATAAACTTGTCCGACAAGTTTCTTTTATCATAGGACCACCCGACAACATCTTGTCTGATAAAAACTATATCAGAGTGTTCTATGACCATAAGTCCTTTGTTACGATCGATGCGGCAAGTAAAAAAAAAACATACTGATTAAAAACTTTAAAAATGTATTATGTATGAAAAGGAAATATTTAGTGACGTAAAATTACTTTTTACGGATTTTATTATTTTTACCCTTTTTATCGTTGTTATGGAGCCCTCCACCGTAACAAGGATAAAAATGCTAAATGTTAAACCGTGACGTTTACTTCATAACCTCTAAACTACTTATCAACCATTTATTAACAAAAGAGGTAGCTTTAGATCAATTACTTGTTAGGTATAACTAAGTTCCTAGCCGAGGCCGTGGGTGACCGGATCCGGGATTTTAGTCCGTGACCCGCAGAGGCTGACCGCGCGACGGCGACCGACGGTCTTGGGAAATGGACGTCGAGAGGAGAGGGTACCCCCTCAGTGTATGCCGTCGGGCTGTCCACTGAAGACAAGGAACTTGGCACCGGTGGTCGACCCAATGACGAAGGCGACGTGGGTTATGGGGCCGCGCGTCGTCCCTCTGTCGCCCCGGAAGGAGCCTGGCGACAGGTGCGCTGACCGTAGCCCACCCCAAAAGAATAACTAATTAAATTGTTACTTATAACAATATTTTATGGGGTGCTAATTAAACAGCTTGTCTTGTCCAAAATTAAAATTATTTGATTTTAAAACAATGCCTTATTGTGTATTAAATGTATCATTAAATATATCTATATATTGTGTGCTTCCGTGTGGTGACGGAGTAAGAATACAAATCACCACCCCCTATCTTACCCGTGGGTGATCGTACGAGACGACTAAGGGATATAAAACGCATATAACATCTATGCGAGAGAGGGCAAACTCGAAATAAAACCCTATACCAACACGTCTGACCAGCGTGGTATAGTAGGTCAATTACCCTTCCATTATGAAGGAGGCCCGAGCCCAACAGTGGGACGTATGTGGGCTGAGATGATGATGATTGTGTGCAATAACTATGTACAATATTCACATAGTTTTTGCACAATAAATTGGTAATCTGTATGACAAAGCGACCGAGTTGAGATATCAGAGAATAATATTAACATTATGTCTATAAATAGCAATAAAAACAAACCTTCGTGAAAGAAAACAATAAAATAAGTCTTAGGTTTTAATCATAATAATTATTATTATTAAAACCTAAGACGTTCGCCATAAAACGTTTTCTTGCTGGATAATTTCTCAAAAATATCTAGATTAAGCAACCCTAATAGTAACTTATAGACTTTGTTAAGAAGGAATTTCATTAAAGCGCTCTCTACTTTTCCTAGGATTTCTTAATAGCACTTCGAATATGCCGCGTATGCAAATATATGATATGTTCTGTTAGAGACAGACGAAGCAACTTTTTGTTGCGTAACTGTTGTTTATACTTTTATTTCTTACCTTTATTATTAGATCCCGCTATTTAGATAATAGAGGATGGTTGAATTTCATTGAGCAATGCCTCGAATATTTTCGCTGCCTACCCTGTAATGTTTAGCATAATTACTACATTAGTAATAGATTATCACCGATTAGTTAGCCGTAAGTAGCCACGCTGTGCACTTGTGCAGAATACGGCCATAATCAGGACGTTCTTGAATCTACGTAGAAAATCTGTCAGTTTCGTGAACTTGGTGCAACAGCTTGATGTTGATGCTGTGATGTGAACATAGATATTGCTTACATCTCTGCTCACTCTCTTGGAAAAACTGTATTAAGTAGACATAAGCGTTACTGGCTATTTCTGGCAACGGCTACTGACCGTTTATTTTGCGTCAATACCGATATAGATAACCGTTGCCAAATATAGTTATAATACGTGAAAAATAATTTTATTTGTTTTTTGTTTTATTTCAAGTTTTACTTCTCTTATACAGAATTTATATGCATATTATATCGCTTAGTATTTTTTTTTTATTGCAAACGGTGGCAAACGAGCAAACAGTACACCTGATGGTAAGTGTTGTTGCCGCTCATGGACCTTTACAAGGCCGTTGCCTACCGCGAAGAAAGCGAAGGGAGTGTGAATGCGTGCATTGAGGCTCGGTGATACCAAGGGCACCACCAAAACCCTCCACACGCAATCACCCTCAGAAAGTTGGGCTGCCGGCTCTCTCGAGTAGTCATTTATTATACCGACATGTAAGATAGGGCATAGTGAATTGTATTTTTACTTCGTCATCACACATAATAAAGTATAATTTATTAATTTACAACTAGCAGACATAATAGTTACTTTAAATACATTTCTTGTAGTAAATAGTTGATAGCCAATTGAACGAGGGTTGCGTATTCTGTACTAAACGTAATTCACCTATGCAAATATGCTGTTATTACCAATATGAGGCTCGTTTAGAGATATGGCTGCGAATATGGTAGAATACAACAAAAATTACGACTGATTGTTCGCCTTAATGGCGCCAAAGTGTGCGTCGAGAAATATTTTAAGGGCCGTTTTTGGGTATTATTCGCCGCTTTATATAGGTTAGTGAGAAAATTAAGGATTAATTTTTTATTTATCTCTTAATGACTAAGATTTTAATTAATGCTTAGTACTTAGTAATATTATTCGTATAATGACGGAGTTTACTAATGGTAAGACCACACTGTTGATAATTCTGTCTATAGCCGCGGGCCGGTCCATCCAGGGTAGTACCACACTCTCGCAGAAAATCCACGTACGAGTATTAAGCAATTTGTTTACTTCGTTCGGTGAGGGAGAGAGCCGGAAGCCCAACTGTTTGCGTGTATTGGGTGTTGGTGATGCCTTTAGTATCACCGAACCTTTTGGGTACGCATTCACACTCCCTTCACTTTCTTCACGGTAAGCAGCCTTGCAAAGGTCTATGAGCGGCAGCATCAATTAACATCAGATGTACTGTTTGCTTGTTTGCTACTGTTTGCAAAAAAGTAAGAATAGAATTCACCATCTCCTTTTTTGCCAATGTGCAAAAAAGGAGATGGTGAATTTTATTCGTACTTTATCGTATCGTAAAAGAAGAATAAGGAATTATTATATGTAGATATGTATATGTAGATATATAGAACACAGCAATGGAAGGTAAATTCGATATAAAACCCTATAATAACGTCTGACTAGCGTTTATACATTACATGTATTACCCTCCTATATTCGTCTCTGTGGTTAGGCCCGTGGGTGTTCTAAAAGACGACTAAGAGATATAATATGCAGATAACTTCTATGCAAGAAAAGGCAAACTTGATATAAAAACTTATACTGACCTGTCTGACCAGCGTGGTTTATTAGTTGGTAGCGTCAGAAATTGGGACGCGGTAGTAGCCTTCTGCGAGGCAGTGATCTCGCAGAAGGAGGCGGCGGATCGCCTGCGCGAGGAGCGCAGCCTCGATGAGGCGATCTGCCGCCGGCGAGTGGGGCGGCGTAGGCGCGAGTACTTGCGCCTCATGCCGCTCCAGCTGAGGCCTCGGGTGACGTGACCGGGGATTAGTCCGTCACCCGCCGAGAGGCCGACCGCATGAGGAAAGACTGACGTCCTCCCCGAGGGGGGACGTCGGTCGATGGGAGGGTACCCCAAATAGGTGGTGGTATTGGTATTCCGTCGGGCCGACCACTGATGACAAGTAACACTGCTCCGGTGGTCGGCCCAGCGACGAAGGCGACGTGCACGTGGGTGGGTTGCGGGTGTGCGTGCTTACGCCCCTCTGTCGCCCCGGACGGAGTGGTGCGAGGAGCGCGCCGACCGCGACCCATCACCAATAAAAAAAAAAAAAGCGTGTTTTATTAAGTCAATTTCCCTCATATTGTGGACAAGGCTCGAGCCCAACAGTGGGACGTGTATGATTTGAGATGAAGACGATGATAACATATAATAAAAAAACAGATTATATTAAGTTTGTTTAAATATATTTCGCCCTTGGCAATATACTGCTCAGAATTTATTCATATTGATAAGCAAATATTATGTAAATTGATACAATAAACAATAGAACTTTATTTGTTTTATTTATTTTAGATACTAGAAACCCGCCCTCGCTTCGCTTCGGTTTCAGTCGCCTTATCTGCATAGTTTCTGGACAAAATATATATATATATATATATATATATATATACTCCCTGATATTATAGCTTTCCGTTGGTCAAAGAGTTTTTGAAATCAGTTCAGTGGTTTAAGTATGAAAGTATAACAAAAAGAAATAAACTTACTTTCGCATTTATAATATTACTAAGGAAGTAAGGATGTATCTTGAATAGTTAAATATTTATTTAAATAAACTATATCCTATTAAAAAGAGTTTTAGTTTAAATTAAAATAGTTACATCTTAACAGCATAAAATGAGAAGATAATTCTCGTATTTTTTATATTGCTGAAAAGAAACAGACGGATAACATTCTTGATCCAACAATACGTACGCTATTCATTATAATGATAACCATAGCTTTAACTTTCCATGTTATAACATTCTATTTTTAATAACTACAATCATATTTAACAAAAAAAAAAAATCATAGCAAATTGAATTATTTATTTCATGAAGCACCATTTTTTTTCTGTATTTTATCACAGATTATTCTAATAATAATCTACCACCAGATGGACACACAGCCGCCATTAAAAAAAAATTATTCGTTACGTCCAAATTTCGTTAAAATTCTTGCAAAAATTAAGAAGATGATAACTTGTAACTGTTGCCCGCAGACCATCTTTCATCATCATCATCATCATCTCAGCCCATATACGTCCCACTGTTGGGCTCGGGCCTCCTCCATAATGGAAGGGTAATTGACCTACTATACCACGCTGGTCAAACGTGTTGGTATAGGGTTTTATTCGAGTTTGCCCTCTCTCGCATAGATGTTATATGCGTTTTATATCCCTTAGTCGTCTCGTACGATCACCCACGGGTAAGATAGGGGGTGGTGAATTGTATTCTTACTCCGTCACCACACGGATCTTTACCTGGCACTTTAGAGCTTTCGTCTTTATAAGCACATTATCGACAGTCGGGTTAAGAGCCATACCGGGTTGAGAGTAGGGATGTGAAAACATAATCGATTTTTATAATAATCGATTATTGTTTGTAATCATCGATTTTTATATTCGATTTTTATATTGGTATAGGGTTTTGTTCGATTTTCTTCGCATGCCTAGATGTTATATGCATATTATATCTCTTAGTCGTATTTTACGACACCAGCGGGCAAGAGAGCGGCGGTGAATTGTATTCTTATTCCGTCAGCACACGAAAAATAAACTTACATTTAATAAATGGGTCATTTAGCAGCAAATTTCATTTTAAATATCAATTTACGCGCACATGACATCATTAAGCCGCATCATGGAGCCGCTTAAAATGATGTTCATTAACAGCGTAGGTTATACAAATATAGTAAACCATAAAATATATTTATAATAATACGGTACCCGGAAGGGAATATTGTACAACGATTCTTGGAAAGAGGCGATTGATTAATTTAGGCTTAGTAAAGCATCAGTCCATCTTGTCTTAGCGTTCGGTGGGTAAAAGCATACAATTCACAAGCCTTTTTTTTATCTGTGGGTGTCATAAAAGATGATTAGTGGACAATATGTAGGTAACATCTATCCAAGTGAAGAAAAACTTGAAACCAAATCCTATACCAATACATAGCGGAAACTTATAATAGTGGCGGCGGTTATACCTTCACATCAGTGGATGAATTTATAGAACTCGGATCCTCATTTTTAATATCTATCAATATTTTCGTATTTTCACAATTGTGATCGCATGCCGATCTAGTGGAAATTTATTGGATTTATTTAAGGAAAAAAATGTTAGAATCGCCAAATATGTAAGTGCACCCATTTTTTTTTATGGGTGTGCTATGGGAAGCGCACACGCGGTCCATTCCGTCCGGGGCGACGAAAGGACGGCGCGCGGGCCCATAAGCCACTCGTACCCACGTCGCCTTCGTCGTTGGGCCGACTACCGGAGCAGGGTGACCTGTCGTCAATGGTCGGCCCGACGGAATACCCTTTCGGGTACCCTCACCTCTCGACGTCCCCGACCTGGGACGTCGGTCGCCGTCGCGCGGTCAGCCTCTCTGCGGGTAACGGACTAAATTTCCCGGTCCGGTCACCCGCGGCCTCGGCTAGGGCCCGCGGCCTCGTACGTAAGTGCCCCCATGAGGTTAATTTTTAATAAATGATTTTGAATTATATTCTTTTTACTTTCATTAAGGAATAGATATCAATAATTATGTTATGAGTTTTATAGAGTAAAAATTAATAACCTGTACAAAAACCTATTCCAATAATCCTCTGCCAATACGCAACATGTCCAGAATGCTGTCGTTTTAGTAAGGCGCTTTCTTTATTTTAAGCAAGCGACCCGCCCTCGCTTCGCTTCAGTTCCAGTCGCCTTACCCGCATAATTTCCGTTCCCGCGGCAATACCGGCATAAAACATAAGTTACTCCTTATATAGACAGCTATCTGATAGTAAAATATCATCAAAATCGGTCCAGCCGTTTTGAAGATTATCTCAAACAAGCAGACAGATAGAGAAAAAATTATAAACTGTATTTTAGGCATAGGTGTCGCCCCAATAACCGTGAGAGCATGAAAAAAGTCCAGTATTTTGACATTACAAATAGACAAATCAATTTCATCTACATATTTGTATTTGTACAGATGTTGGCCAAAATATCGATCTAACTAGGTTTTATTTATAGAAAATGTTACTTTGTCGGTGTTTTTAGCACAACAATACAATGACATTAAATTTTAAAAGAATATGAATTCAAATTTCACTGTCAACGTCAAGAGTTATAATAGCTCAGTTGGGAAGTTGTCTTGTTTTCTTTTTATTTTGTTTTGGCATTCAAACAGCGTGGGATCGAATCTCGGTGTTATTATTATTCTCTTTTTATACTTTTTGATATTTTTTCATTATTTCATTTTTATTTTTTATTAATATATATCTAAATAAATTCGACAAATATACTACAAAAATATACCAGATATTGACCATATGATTAGTATAATCACAATTACTAGGGGTTGAAGTAATATGTACTGTTCTTATATCGTACATGTTGCAAAATTTTTGATAATTGCTTTACGACCAGCAGACTGCCTCTCAACTTTCCTTGAGAATATGATTGTGACCAGAAGCCAAACTGGACCAGGTTGATTCAGAAAATTTAGTCCCATTTCACAACACTTATAAGGAATGTAATGGTAGGTAAGGAATGTACTCTTGTTAGTGGTAGGACCACACTGTTGACAAGTGTCTGTCTACAGTAGGGATGTGAAAAAATAATCGATTTTTATAATAATCGATTATTTTTTTTTGTAATAATCGATTTATACAATCGATTATCAAAATAATAAAAAATCGATTTTTAATAGATTTTTTATTATTCGAAATTCGATCGAAATTAATCGATTATTTCACCGGCAGATTTCCTAAAATAAAGTCATCACGATACTGCGTGCAGTGATTCATACTATATTAGAAAATAAAGCTCACATTTCCTAAAAAAAAAACAAAAGGTCATCATAATCCTGTTGGGAGAAAAATCGATTATTTTATAATCGATTATTTATTTTTAATTAATCGATTATTTTATAATCGATTTATTTTAAAGAACAAAAGATCAATTATTTAAAAAATCGATTATTTTCCCTCCAAGTCACATCCCTAGTCTACAGCCGCGGGCCGGTCCGTCCGGGGTAGTACCACACTGAGCAGAAAATTGAAGTCTGATTAGTAGAAATTTGTTACAGCGCTTCGTTCGGTGAGCGAGAGAGCCGGAAGCCCAACTTTCTGAGGATGTTTGTGTGTGATGGGTTTTGGTAATGCATTTAGTTTCACTGAACCTCAATGCACGCATTCACACTCCCTTCACCTTCTTCACGGTAGGCAGCGGCCTAGCATAGGTCCATGAGCAGCAGCAACACTTACCATCAGGTGTTCCTTTAGCTCGTTTACCACCGTTTGCAATAAAGGAAAAGAATCTAATTGACAGTATTCGCAGCCATCAATAAACAGCAAATTTTGATAAATTCACCACCAAAAGAGTAAAAAACTATATTAAATATTTATGCCCACATAAGTAAACGCTGAGCTTTTTCCCTAAAAACCTCAGTGTTGCTCCCTAAGGCCTATAAATGTTAAAAAATCTCTTTATAGTCCTCTGTATAGGTTTATAGGACCCCCGAGTTCATATCGTCGTAAATATACCCTTGTATAAAGAAGTTTTAGTAGATGTTTTGCATTCCATTACATATAGGCTTGTGAAGAATCATTATTTTATAAAAATAGTAAATTAGAAGTTTTTACATATTCTTAATGTTTTATTCTTTAGTATTTGTTTTTAACTTTCGCAGGCGACTGGACCGCTGAATTAGTCCGTCACCCGCCGAGAGGTCTACCGCGCGACGTCGACCGACGTCCCCGAACATCGGGGAGGCGTCGGTCGAGGAGAGGATACGGCGTGTCACGGGTGGGTTACGGGGCCGCGCGCCGCCCCTCTGTCGACCCGGACGGAGCCGGGCAGCGGTTGCGCTGACCGTAGCCCACTCCTTAAAAAAAGTGAGAACATTCTATCAGACGTCAAAGACTCGGTACTAGGGGAGACAAAAGGGTGTGAACACCGTAGGTTGGGTCTAAAGGAAATAATTAAGAAATTATATGTGGCCACACTATCGACAGTCGTCTGTCTAGTGTCTACCCCCCATAACCCACTGTATTCCCTCCCCATAATCCACATTCGGCCGACCTAAAACTATTTTACGGATTATATCGCATTTGTATTTGATTTTTATTTGCCCGACGCTTCGAACACTTTACAGTGTCCGGCATCCGCCCGTGACCATGAACGCTGTAAAGTATTCGAAACTTCAGGCAATCAAAATCAAACACAAAACACGATAAAATTCGTAAAAGTCAGTTATTTTATAAGGGACTAGCTTCATCCAGCGACTTCGTCCGCCTGGAATAGTTACTCTGGGCTCACGTCAAGTTTAACCTGCTGTTTACATAGCAGGGGAAAATATTTTTAAATAATGCGATTCTGTCACATATAATTTTGGACAAACTTCAACCGTTTATTCAGCGCAAAAAAAACTACTTTGAAACATTCTTCATCGATGCTTCACTCCTAGTGGTCTTAACGTGACGATACCTATAGCCTTCCTCGATAAATGGGCTATCTAACACTGAAAGAATTTTTCAAATCAAACCAGTAGTGGCTGAGATTAGCGCGTTCAAACAAACAAACTCTTCAGCTTTATATATTAGTATCTTTATATATAAATTTCTTGTGTACGAGTGTATGTCACTGAACTCCTCCTAAACGGCTGGATCGATGTTGATCAAATTTTTTGGGCATGTTCAAGAGATTCAAGAATGGTTTAGATTCAAAATTGGAACCATTAGGTGGCGCTTATTTGAACAGAACAACGTCTGTTGGGGCAGCTAGTAGAGTATGGATATAGATATTATTAATTTTGATATTTTTATGCTTGATGTCTGTGGTCAACCCGGAGCACAGAAATACATGTACAAAAGAATTATATAAAGCTTAAATATAGAAATATAATCATCAAGTATTATTCTGTAAATAAGCGACCTGTATAATCTTCAAAACGCTTGCTCATGTTGAATATTCAGACCGTACTAACTTAACCTAACGTAGCGTAATATACAGACCTAGATTTAAATATTCAACGATGTATGTAAACTCTTAATACGTGTACGCTGCTTTACGTTTATTTATCTCAACTTATATATGTCCCACTGCTGGGCTTGGGCTTCCTCCATATTGGGAAGAAAAAATTACATACTATATGACGCTTGTCAAATGGGTTGCTATTTTAGCGTGTGCTGACGGATTAAGAATACTATTCACCACCCCCTCTCTTTTGTCCTTGGATGTCGTAAAAGCCGACTAAGGGATTAATATACAGATAACATCGGTGCAAGAGTAGGAAAACTCGAAATGAAACCCTATGCTAACACGTCTGATCAGTCTGGTATAGTAGATCAAATTCCCTCCCATAACGGAGGTGGGCCGGGCCCAGGACGTATGTGGGCTGAGATGATGATGATGGTCAGCCCACATGCCGTCGCATATGGCTTTTTAAACCCCCGTATTCCCTCAACTTGTCACTGGGTCGGCCATCAATACCCAGTTCCTTGTCGTCCGTGGCCAAATGGGTTGCTATATTTTTTTTATTTTTTTTTATGCGTGGGCTATGGTAAGCGCACACGCGGTCCATTCCGTCCGGGGCGACGAAAGGACGGCGCGCGGGAATGTCACCTTCATTGTTGGGCCGACCATCAATGCAGGGTTCCTTGTCTTCAGTGGTCGGCCCGACGGAATACCCTTTCGGGTACCCTCACCTAAATGGGTTGCTACAGGGTTTTATTTCAAGTTTTTATTATCTTTCAATTAATTGCTTCAGCCCCTTAGTTGGATCACCTAAAGAAAAAGACCAGACCATGGTTATCTTATTCCGTCACCACAGGGATTATAATAGGGTTAAATCGAAGGAGGCTAATTGCCGTGTGGTGACGGAGTAAGAATACAATTGCCCACAACCCCTCTGGCCTGCGGGTATCATAAAAGGCAACTAAGGGATATCCTTTGAGGCTGCGGGTGACTGGACAGGGGAATTAGTCTGTCACCCGCCGAGAGGCCGACCGCGTGAGGAAAGACCGACGTCCTCCACGAGGGGGGGGACGTCGGTCTATGGGAGGGTACTGCTTAAGGAGTATTCCGTCACGCCGACCACTGACGACAAGTCACCCTGCTCCGGTGGTCGGTCCAACGATGAAGGCGACGTGTCGCGGATAGGTTACGGGTGTGCATGCTTACGCCCCTCTGTCGCCCCGGACGGAATGGTGCGAGGAGCGAGCCGACCGTAACCCACCCCAAAAAAGGGATATGTTGTGAATATAACAACTATGCAAGAGAAGGAAATCTCGAACTAAAATCCTATACCAACCTGCTGACTGAGACTGAGAGTGTGGTCCGTTATCAAACGTCATCAAAGCTTTAAAGACAATACTCTGCACTAGGGAAATAATCCCATTGCGGGGGAATTCATAAATATCCTGTATATTATATTGTATCAGGTTATGGGGCAACTGTTCGAGTATGTTGTAGTTTATCTGTCATAGATCGTAATTAGAATGTAAATATATTACACAAAAAACAATGTAACATAAAAGTTATTGTGATTTCAAAAATGTGTGTGTAAGAGTCTACGCCTTAAATGTTACGTATTATGTAGGCATGTACAGAATGAATTGGGCAAACGCTTCAATGGTAGTGTCACAAACAAACGCGGCTCGTCAACGGTCATCGGCCGATCAACTGATTTAAAGCGAAGTTTGTCTTGTTTATGCGAACGTAATCATTAATTAATTCAATTTCTAATGAACATTTAACAAAGTTCAAATATGTTGCAGATTAAGTATCATTGACTTTATACATTTCAATCAGATTTACACGAAAAAGCGATAGCAAAATTGAAATCTTTACATTTCTCTAATTCATTAACGAATCAATATTTTCCCTTCAAATTTTTTTCATGGGTTCCACCACCACCATTGCCTAGCTCCCATTTGACCAGTTATCCCATAACCTGATACAGCCTTTATAACAGATACAGATTCAGATTCAAAACAACAATATGTGGATCGCACAAAAAAAATCCTGCTTGGAGTTCGAACCCACGAGACTAGCACGATTAAGCGGTATTTTTTTTATTGCGTGCGGTGGCAAACGAGCAAACAGTACACCTGATGGTAAGTGTTGCTGCCGCTTATAGACTTTTGTCAGGCCGCTGCCTAACATGAAAAAAGTGAGAGGAGTGTGAATGTGTGCAATTAGGTTCAGTGAAACTAAAGGCATCACCAAAACTCACCACACCACCCAAACACCTTCAAAAAGTTGGGCTCCCGGCTCTCTCGCTCACCGAACGAAGAACAGTAACAAATTCCTACTACTCGGACGTTGATTTTTTGCGAGAGTGTGGTACTACCCCGGATGGATCGGCCCGCGGCTGTAGACAGACAACTGTCAACGGTATGGTTCTACCACAATTAACCATGTTTGGTATCTTAAGCATTGCGCCATCTGTGCAATCTTTCATCTGTGCGTTCTTTGAACTTAGATAATAAAACGCAATGCGGTAGCATCTAGCAAATGAAATGGCAATAAATAATAATTACTATAGAAATCATTGTTAGTATCTAGAAATCTTTATTGGTGTCCATAAATGTTGTAGATTGATTGCAATTAACATTGGCGCCATAACGGACATAGCGCTTGTTAAAATTATTGTCGCCCTAGCCGAGAAAGTTTATATTTCTTATTTATAGTCTAACGTTTTTATATCTTAGAGGGATACGCAGAAGTGGATGACAATATGTCACCATTTCTTCTAATCCTCTAGGAGTTATAAAAACCGACTCAGGGAGAAGTTAACAACGTTTTATTGGGCAAATTCTAATAACAATTACAATTGATAGCATGCCTTGAGCATAGCGAATATGACATTTCTTTTTATAAAGATAACCTTAGAATAATAACGTACAGAAGGTAAGTTCGCGCACAAAAAGTGAAGTATTTCAATTGGAGCCTAATGGAGCTTACGCCGGAACTGTTCCGTAACGTTCAAGGTCATTATACTGCACGTACGTACGCAACTCTTTAAAAATAAGTAGGTAATTATGACGATTTGTGCATTCAAATGGTGTCACAACACATTTGAAAATCATAAAAAGGTTTTTAACATTACTTTTACAAATATTTCGACGATTTATGTTAATAAAAACAAGATTTCATAATTTTTATAGTGGTGTGAGTGTATACGTGTGTAATTGCCTGCGAGCATGTAGTATTTTTAGATTCATGTTTCGATCGTTCGAAGTACCGACACTACCCTTCTATACATTATTATTCTAAGAAGATAACACTTCGCACTAAGAAAATAATCCTTGTATTGATAGCCTTTATGCATATACAATTTATCATTATCATCACAACTCTAATACGATCCCACTGGTGGGCTCGAGCCGTTGATATAGGGCCTTATTTCGAGTGCCCCTTCTATAGCATAGATATTATCTGCATATTATAATTCCTTAGTCTTGTATGACACCGATGGGCAAGAAAAGGGACGGTGAAGTGTATTCTTACTCTGTCACCACACGGAAAATTACTTTCTAAGGGTAATCAGGGACAAGGACAGGGACAATCAGTAATCAGGGACGTCGAAGGGTGAGGGTACCCGAAAGAGTATTCCGTCGGGCCGACCACTGACGACAGCCGGTGGTCGGCCCAACGACGAAGGCGACGTGGGTACGGGTTGGTTATGGCCCCGCGCGCCATCCTTTCGTCGCCCCTGAGGGAATGGACCGCGTGTGAGCTTACCATAGCCCACTCATAAAAAAAGGCTAATCAATATATCACATACCTCAACGAACACAATTTACATCCAAATTCGCGACTTCAATTTATAAATCACTCAATGTAATGTCCTGCATGGGATTCGTACCCGAAACACTTAATTTGTGCTGTTTTATTTATTTTATTTATTCCCCCTTTGAACAGGCGTATGTTAATGGGTTGATAGAAGGATGAAAATAGAAATCCAAGTACGAAATTATTCCTATTAATAGCTTTTTATATAGAGTATCTTTCCTGAGCAAATCGGTGACATACACAAACAAATAAAAATACGGCCAAGTGTGAATTGTATTCGCTCATGAAGTATGCCATACTATCTTATAAGATTTAACATAACAGCAGTTTATTTCAAAACGAGGTGTCATGTCATGTCCTTCTTTAAACGAGGTTTAAGAAGAGTATTTCCTTCACGGTAGGCAGCGGCCTGGCTGTGCCCCTGGTATTGCAAAGGTCCATGTGCAGCAGTTTCACTTACCATCAGGTGTGCTGCTTGCTCGTTTGCCACCGTTGGCAATAAAAAAAAAAAGAAAAATCTCACAACCATCCAACCATCTGCGATCGCCAACCCATTGGGTGAGCGTGACGATTATGGTATTATACTCTATTGGTTAAGAAGTTACTCAAAAACATTTTGAAAGAACATGGCTGTTTTAAAATGTATTTATAGTTTGGAACTTTTCTAATAAAATGTATTAGTATATATTTTATTTTTTACAGATAAATTACATGATCATTAATATATATATATATTAATATGTGAAGCAAACACTTTGTACCTCATTTTACGAAAATTACGTGGATGGACAAGTATAAAATTTGGCACAGTTGAAGTATAATACTAATGAGGAGAAGTGCATAAAATTGAAATTTTATATAATAATGGATTAGAAATACATTAAATTTATTAAAAAAAGGCATTACGCACACTACCATGAAATCGATACACACACACGCGCACACCAACGCTTATACACTTTTGTTTATGGTTAAAATCTCTGGTCGAACTAAATGTCAAACAATCATAATTATGATGACAATGTCTAATAGACATTTATACTTATATACATATTAGTTACTAGCAACCCGCCCTCGCTTCGCTTCGGTTTCAGTCACTTAAACCCGCGTAGTTCCTGTTCCCGTGGGAATACCGGGATAAAATGTAGCCTATGTTACTCCCTGATATTATAGCTTTCCATTGGTGAAAGAATTTTTGAAATCGGTTCGGTTGTTTATGCGTGAAAACGTTATAAACAAACAAGCTTACTTTCGCATATATAATATTAGCAACCCGCCCTCGCTTCGCTTAAAATGTAGCCTAACATAGGCTACATTTTCGACCACTCGGCGATCACTAATATATTTTAATGCGCATCATTAATAAACACCATTATTAGAATTAAAACATTATTGTAATGCCAGATTGCCATTTTTTTTTAGCATACATGTAAAACTCGGTTTCTACAATAAATATATTTGCGAGAAAAGAGGCAATAAATAGTATTCTTACTTTGACATCACTATTAAGTATATATAACTTATAAAAATAAAAAAATAATTAGATTTTATATTAAATTAAACTATAATTATTTTAAAAATTAATTGCACTTTACAAAATCAATTAATCATTTTACTAAAGTCTAATACTGAATATCAAAAAGCCTAAAGATCTCAATTACTCTACGTTTTGTTAATTTATAATTTATGAAGTAATTTCGTTAACCTTTACAAATTATACGTCATGTAGGCATGTATACAGGATAATTAGATTTAAATTACAAAAGTTAAATTGCTTGCGCTCGGCCTCCTCCACTATGGTAGGGAAATTGACCTACTATACCACGCTGGTCAGACGTGTTGGCATAGGGTTTTGTTTCAAATTTTCCTTCTCTTGCACAGATGTTGTATGCATATTTACAATCCCTTAGTTCTTTTTTACGACACCCGCGAGTAAAAGAGGGGGGGTGGTGAACTATATTCTTACTTCGTCACCAAACGGACCCCAGTCTACCAGTGTGATATAGTATAGGCCATGGATGACGAGGTCAGGTACTGGTGGTCCGTCTACTTGGCGCAAGGATACGCTACCGGAGAGTTATAGGCTAGCTATAAAGAACCCCCGAACGGATAAGGACACTGTGACGTATCATGGCCTGCTGTCAACAAAACGCGTGGTCTAGTATAGCTGGTCGTGACACTGTTTCTAACGCATTCTCTCTCTTTCCCTCCTGTGAGGCAGAGACCATGACAGAACGGGTGTAACCGACATAGCCCGCAGAATTAGCACGTTGAAACGGCAATGGGTATGCCACATCGCTCGTCGAAACGACAACCGTTGGAGATAAAAGGTTCTTGAGTGGCGACCACGAATCGGACGGCGCAGCGTAGGACGACCCCCCACTAGGTGGACTGACAACATTCTCAAAGTCGCAGGGAAGCGTTGGATGCAAGTGGCTCAGGACCGTTCCGAGTGGCTTTCTTGTGGGAAGGCCTATGTCCAGCAGTGGACATCTGTAGGCTGATGGATGGAAGGCAGACCAAGTTATGTGGGTCATCTAGTCATTTATATAGTAGCAACAGCATGATATTTACTTAGAATATCTACTTGCAAGTAAAAATCACAAAGGTTACTCGTAAAACCGAAAAGTATACTATTATGGTATCGTAAAACCGAAACCCAACGAATTCCGTTTACGTCGGAACTTGTAAAAACATAAACAGAAGACATATTAATATATTTTATAGGTCTCTTCATAACCCGACTATGTTGAATTGACTTGAACCCTCAAAACATGTGCGTTTTATGACAGGAGTTTTGTTTTTTACACAAGCGTAATATATGTAAGAATAAACTTTTAATTTTTTAGGGTTTCGTACCTAAAGGGTAAAAACGGGACCCTATTACTAAGATTTCGCTGTCTGTCCGTCCATCCATAATCAGGCTGTATCTCAAGAACCGTTATAGCTAGACAGTTGAAATTAAAAAAAAAGTGTATTTCTGTTGCCTATATAATAACAAATACTAAAAAAAAAAACATTTAAGGGGTTCCCATACAAAAAACACGATTTTATTTGGCCTTTTTTGCTCGATATCGATAATGGCAAGACGTAGGTCCTTAAAATATTCACAAAATACTAAGTTGTATTTTTACTTTAATAATAAATAATGAAATAAATATTTAAAGAGAGCTCCCATACAAAAAAAAACGATTTTTACAATTTTTTTATAAATAACTAGCTGACCCAACAGACGTGGTTGTGTTCAAATAATTTTTTTTTTTATTGCAAACGGTGGCAAACGAGCAAACAGCACATCTGATGGTAAGTGTTGCTGCAGCTCATAGACCTTTACAAGGCCGTTGCCTACCGCGAAGAAAGCGAAGGGAGTGTGAATGCGTGCATTGAGGCTCGGTGATACCAAGGGCACCACCAAAACCCTCCACACGCAATCACCCTCAGAAAGTTGGGCTTCCGGCTCTCTCGCTCACCGAACGAAGCGCAGTAACAAATTGCTACTACTCAGACGTCGATTTTCTGCGAGAGCATGAGAGCATGGAATAAAAGGAATACTCCTTGAAACCGATAACAGCGCCACCTACCGGGTCCAATTATGAATTTAAACCATTCTCGGACCCCCTTGAACATGCACAAAAAATTTCATCAATATCGGTCTAGCCGTTTAGGAGGAGTTCAGCGACATACACACCTACACAAGAAATTTATACTATAACTAGCAACCCGCCCTCGCTTCGCTTCGGTTATAGGTTATAGTGGTTTTACCCGCGTAGTTCCCGTTCCCGTGGAAATACCGGGATAAAATATAGCCTAGTTTACGCCCTGATATTATAGCTTTCCATTGGTGAAAGAATTTTTGATATCGATCCAGCCGTTTTGAAGATTACCCAGAACAAACAGACAGACAGACAGACAAAAATTTTTTAATTGCTATTTTAGGCATAGGTGTCGTGCAAATTATCGTGTGAGCATGAAAAAAGCCTATTATTTTGACATTACAAACAGACACTCCAATTTTATTTATTGGTATAGAAGATGGTACGGAACCCTTCGTGCGCGATTCGACTCGCACTTAGTCGGTTTTCAGATCTCTACACCTTTGTCAAAATATAGGACTTGGTTATTTAGTTACTATAAGTACTATTTTATAACAGTAAAGTAATCAACATCCCTGTGTTGACGGAATGAGAATACAATTCATCTATCCCTATCTTGCCTGTGAATGTCGTAAAAGACGACTATGGGATATAATATGGGGATAACATCTGTGCAAGATAAGGGAAAACTCGAAATGAAACCCTATATCTAAATGTCTGACCAGCATGGTATAGTAGGTCAAATTCCCTCCCATTGTGGAGGAGGCCCGAGCCCAACAGTGGGATGTATGTGGGCTGTGATGATGAATTCTGAAGATATACGTGTAACGAATTGTTTATGTTTTTTACTGGATTGATGTGATCCTGTTAATATTTTAAATGAAAATGTTTTTGGTGGTCAACTTTCTAGTCTAAGTTGCGAGTTCATCAAAAAACGGCACCAATAGCTTGTCAAATAGTTCTAAAAGGCAAACAATAAGGATTTATCAAACATAACGGCATTCAAATTTCTTTCATAAATGTTATAAATGGCTCAAACATCCAAATGGAATAAATTAGACGGATTTCTTATATAATTTTGATAGTTTTATCTTGGAATTTTGAAGCGAATGTCAAAATGTCACGTAGCGCTTTTATATTTTTTTCATTACCATGTTTTGAAGAGTTATATTGAATAATTCGGCTGATATTTTATGTAATATAAATTATGAAATGTAGTGAATATGATATAATAGTGAATTGCGTGCATTTTGACATTCTGTCAAAATTTCCAGAGAAGGTATGACTTGGATATCGGCACCAAATCATGCTAACGACTGACTGAAAGACGAAGACTGAAGACGTGAATAATAAATATAATATAATAACTTGACACTGGCATCAATAGCTCATATTATTGTAGCTCATTGCCATCAAATAAGAAGATGTAATTTTATCTTTAATTTCTAAATTTCTTTCAATACGGTGACGGAATAAGAATATATATAGTCCATTACCGCCTTTTTTGCCTGTAGATTTCGTAAAGTCCAGTAAGACTATATGAGAAATAGATAACTCTAAAAAACACTATCAAACTGTCTTACCAGCGTGGTATGGAAAGTCTATTTTCCATTCATCGTGGAAGAGTATCAAGCCTAGTAGTGAACTGAAATAATAATCATTCTTGATTTCAACTCTTTTTTGAAGTGAAATTTCTTTATAATCGTTGTGATTTCACACACTATAAAACGAAAAATCGATTCCATAGAGACACAAACACGTAAAATGTATAGGATTCAGTCGGCGAGAGAATGAGATAAAGTTTGAAGGATGGATGAAGGATGAATGATGAAGGATGACGGATGAAGGATGAAGGATGAAGCATGAAGGATGAAGGATGACGGATGAAGCATGAAGCATGAAAAATTAAAAATGAAGGATGAAGGATGTTGGATGAAGGATGAAGGATGAAGAATGAAGCATGGAGGATGAAGGATGGAGGATGAAGGATGGAGGATGAAGGATGGAGGATGAAGGATGGAGGATGAAGGATGGAGGATGAAGGATGAAGGATGTTGGATGAAGAATGAAGGATGAAGCATGGAGGATGAAGCATGAAAGATGAAGAATAAAGGAGTTTCACTTCTGATATGCGTACTTTGTACACACACTTTTTTTAAATTTTTTTTACTGCTATTGGTGGCAAACGAGCTAACAGCACACCTGATGGTTCGCGATTCTGCTACTCATGGACCTTTGTTATTTAATTTTTAAATCCCATATATTTAATATCCTATTTTTTAACAGACTTTTTACCCAACAGCATGCTCTTTAAGCTATTGTATTTCGATAATCAGCCGTAGTTTTGCTGTGAAATTTGATATTTAAAATTAATAATCCATTGTATTTATTTTCGTGAAAATCAAGAGTCAATTACTACAGTATTAAATATTAAATCGCTGCTGAAATTCTCCGAAAATTTAATAGATCCCTGCTTAGAATTCGAGACCTCAATATTTACAATCACAGCCAATAATATTCTGTCGAACTAAATGTTAGATTAAAAAGGGGATAAAGATATACTAAAATTGAATTTTTTGAATAACTAAAATAAAAATAAAACTAATTACGTTTTCTTCAACAGGTATAGTTAAATAATTATCATCTAACGATTATAAGGTAGTAGAGTAAAGATTATAAGCTGTGTGGTAGCGGCTTCGAATACTACCAACCCTTGCTTTGCTCGTGGGTGTCGTAAAAGACGACTAAGAGCCCTAGATTGACCCGGACCAACTCCATCTGGTACCATTTGGGTCAACGATTACATTCCCAAGGAGGGTTGATGTTAGGCAGGCGGTCGGTCATAAAAGTCATTGCCGAAACTTTTTGCAATATGTCAAAACAGATGACATATTGCGTCGACCCCAAGTAATTGGGATAAGAGCAAGATGATGATGATGATGATTTAACGATTATAAGGTAGTAGAGTAACCATACACCATTACATCATTTTGGATAAGAGCTGATACTCTTACACTGCTGGACCGATATTAACCAAATATAGCTAAGAACCACAACAAGGAAACTGGATTACAAATAAAAAAAAACTTTCCGTGTGGTGACGGAGTACGAATACAATTCACCACTCCCTATCTTGCCCGCGAATGTCGTAGAAGACGACTATGGGATATAATATGCACATGACATCTGTGCAAGATAAGGAAAACTCGAAATGAAACCCTATATCAACATGTCTGACCGGTATGATATAGTAAGTCAAATTTACTCCTATTGTGGAGGAGTCCCCAAGCCCAACGGTGGGACGTACATGCTGCGATGATGATGATGATGAAATAAAAAAACCACATCAAAATCTGTTCATCCGTTTGAGAGCTATGATGCCACAGACAAACACCACAGACAGACAGATACCGATGTCAAAGTTATTACACCCCTCTTTATGCATTGGGGGTTAAAAAGAAACAAACAAATACTTATTATATCGTTCGTGTCAATATCTTAACGCTTGTTAAAAAAACACAAAGCCAATACAAGGGGGTGGCATTAGGGTCTCATTGATATTCCCCCAAAACACCCTAAGGACAACATTTTTAAGGGACATTTACGTGATCTGGTGTTTAAGATGAGTAAAAGGCGTATTTATTAAATTTCACTCACGGGGACGTTTTTATGATGTTTACAGATAAAATGGAACTTGAATGAGGGATATTAATAATTTAAACGTTATTTATGTTACCGATTTTAAGTGCTTAATGTATAAGTTTTTAACCTCCTAGTCAAAAACGGGGTGTTATAAGTTTGACATTAATGTCTGACTGTGTGCCTCTGTCTGTGGCATCGTAGTTCTCAAACGGAGGGGCCGATTTCGATGCGGTTTTTTTCATTTGAAAGCCAGTTTTCTTGCGGTGGTTCTTAGCTATGTTTGGTTCATACAGTCCAGCAGTGTAAGAGTATAAGCTTCAAAATTATATAATAGCGTATGATTACTCGATTAAGTGTTTCAGTATAATCGTTAAATGACAATTCCCTAGCCGAGGCCGCGGGTGACGTGACCGGGGATTAGTCCGTCACCTGCCGAGAGGCCGACCGCGTGAGGAAAGACCGACGTCCTCCCCGAGGGGGGGACGTCGGTCGATGGGAGGGTACCCCAAGTAGGGGGTATTACGTCGGGCCGACCACTGATGACAAGTTAACCCTGCTCCGGTAGTCGACCCAACGACGAAGGCGACGTGGTTTTCGGGTGGGTTGCGGGAGTTGCGTGCTTAAGCCCCTCTGTCGCCCCGGACGGAGTGGTGCGGAGGCGCGCCGACCGCAGCCCACCCACAAAAAAAAAGACAATTAATTCATAATTCCTGTTGAAGAAAACTTAATCCTTTTTTTAAATATTTTAGTTTGCGTTGGGGATTATTTAATTTTTTTTTTATTTTACTTATCTCTGAATTATTTAATCGTCAACTTATTTTATTTAAAAAAATCTAGCAACCCCGCCCTCGCTTCGATTCGGTTTCAGTCGCCTTACCCGCGGCGTAGTTCCCGTTCCCGTGGGAATACCGGAATAAAATATAGCCAATGTTACTCTCCTTTATAGCTTTCCATTGGCGAAAGAATTTTTGAAATCGGTTCGGTGATTTAAGCGTGAAAGCGTAACAAACAAACAAACTTACTTTCACATTTATAATATTAGTAAGGATGTATATATTATTTAATGTCTGTGTTGTAAGTTCATTTGGGTGATTTCTTAGACGGGCCTGCAATTTTTTGGATACAATCATAATTTCTTCCTTTTTTTTTTTTGTGGGTGGGTCGCGGTCGGCGCGCCCTCGCACCACTCCGTCCAGGGCGACAGAGGGGCTTAAGCACGCAACTCCCGCGACCCACCCAAAAACCACGTCGCCTTCGTCGTTGGGCCGACCACTGGAGCAGCGTTAACTTGTCGTCAGTGGTCGGCCCGACAGAATACCCCTAATTGGGGTACCCTCCCATCGACGGACGTCCCCCCCTCGGGGAGGACGTCGGTCTTTCCTCACGAGGTCGGCCTCTCGGCAGGTGACGGACTAATCCCCGGTCACGTCACCCGCGGCCTCGGCTAGGGAATTAATTGTCATTTAACGATTATACTGAAACACTTAATCGAGTAATCATACGCTATTATATAATTTTAAAGCTTATACTCTCACACTGCTGGACTGTATGAACCAAACATAGCTAAGAACCACCGCAAGAAAACTAGCTTTCAAATGAAAAAAACCGCATCGAAATCGGCTCCTCCGTTTGAGAACTACGATGCCACAGACAGAGGCAGGGAGGACGTCGGTCTTTCCTCACCCAGTAAAACATGTTGTGCTGACTCCACTTAACGTGGAATGAGGGTAGGCAAATGAAACAAAATGATTACATATCTGCCTACCCTCAGACAATAAACAATCTGTCAATATTATTTACTAGCTTCTGCTTGCGACTTCGCGTGGTATAGATACTTTGGGCTAACGCTAACTTTAACCTAAGGCTTTGTTTACGTAGAAGGTGAAAAATTTTTTTAATAATACGATTTTGTCAGAGATGATTTTTGCGAAAATTTTGCCGTTTACGCAGCGGAAGGTCTCAAAAGGAAAAAAAACCGATTTCGAAACATTCTTCATTGGTGCTCCGTTTCTGTTAGTCTTATCGTGATTATATATAGCCTATAGCCTTCCTCAACAAACGGACTATTTTACATTGAAAGAATTTTTCAAATCGGACCAGTAGTTCCTAAGATAAGCGCGTTCAAACAAACAAATTCTTCAGCTTTATATATTAGTATAGAAGATAGATTATCTGATCTAGCACTCATAAGACTTAATACTTTTACGGATCGTAGTGACCGACAGCACAAATACGGCTTATTTATTTCCTGTCATGTAGGCTAAAAGTTCCAATGATGCGAATGGACAGGTGTTCGAGCTCAGTGAGCCTGATAGCAACTCTTGATAAATAAATACTAGTTACTAGAATCATGGTTTTAATTTATACCAATAAATAAAATTGGAGTGTCTGTTTGTAATGTCAAAATAATAGGCTTTTTTCATGCTCACACGGTTATTTGCACGACACCTATGCCTAAAATAGCAATTAAAACATTTTGTCTGTCTGTCTGTCTGTTTGTGCCGGGTAATCTTCAAAACGGCTGGACCGATTTCAAAAATTCTTTCACCAATAGAAAGCTATAATATCAGGGCGTAAACTAGGCTATATTTTATTCCGGTATTCCCACAGGAACGGGAACTACGCGGGTAAAACGACTATAACCGAAGCGAAGCGAGGGCGGATTGCTAGTATAATATAAAATCGAAATAAAGCCCTATACCAAAGCTTTTGACCAGCGTGATAGAGTAGATCGAATTCCCTATTGTGGATGATAGATATGTAAATTTTTATATGGAGACGTTTATTGAAACATAAATTACATGCTTATAGATTTGCAACGGTATATGAGTCATTTCAGCTCATATACGTCCCACTGCTGGGCTCGAGCCTCCTCCACAATAGGAGGGAAATTGACCTTACTATATACCATGTCAGACAGGTTGGTATAGGGTTTTGTTTCGAGTCTTCCTTCTCTTGCATAGATGTCATATACTTATATCCCTTAATCGTCTTTTACGACATCCACGGGCAAGATAGGGAGTGGTGAATTGTATTCTTACTCCGTCACCACACGGAAAACTAGATAATGCGTTATAATAATAAAGTCAATGTAATTAAATAGTTTTTTTCTATTATTAATGTTGTTTATTTTCTACAAATGTAAGATAACGCGAAGAATAACATTTTAGAAAGATTTTTATTAGGGTGCCGTACCTAAAGGGTAAAAACGGGACCCTATTACTAAGACTTCGCTCTCTATCCGTCCATCTGTCTGTCACCAGGCTGTAACTCAAGAATTGCGATAGCTAGACAGTTGAAATTTTTACAAGTTATATATTTCTGTTGCCGCTATAACAACAAATACCTAAAATAAATATTTAAGGGGGGCTCCCATACAAGAAACGCTTCGGTTTCAGTCGCCTTACTCGCATCCCGTTCCCGTTCCCGTGTGAATACCGGGATAAAATGTAGCCTATGTTACTCCCTGATATTATAGCTTTCCATTGGTGAAAGAATTTTTGAAATCGGTTCGGTGGTTTAAGCATGAAAGCGTACTAAACAAACAAACAAATAAATAAACAAACTTATTCGCATTATATATTTCGCAATATATTAGTAAGGATAGGAAGTATGTCAAAAATTCTCAATATTTTGACACTATCGATATTGTCCAGGGTAGGGATTAAACTAGAATTAATATTTATGACTCCGCTCATAATTTATTATACAAGTAGGATTATAGTGACGGCTGAGATTAATTTATATTTTAAAGGTCTGATAATTTAGTGGTGTTATACAGTTTTATGGCAAATTAAAGTTTAAATGGTTAATGTTCAGAGGTATTTTAGGCGGTATAGTAGGTCAAGTTTTTGCTCATGGATGACGTAAATGACAAATAAGGGATATAATACGCATACAACATCTATGCAAGAGAAGAAAAATTCGAAATAAAACCCTATACCAACCTGTCTAACCAGCGTGGTAGTAATTACATATTTTGTTTTAGTAATATCCGTGTGGTGACGGAGTAAGAATACAATTCACCACCCCCCACCACCAAGAGAGGGAGGGGGGGGGGGGGTGGAGGTTTGGATAAAAGACAACTGAGGGATATAATATTAGGTCTTTACCTATGAAATTGCCGTTATGTATGAAAAAAATTAAACGATTTTTTTCATGTATTTTTTATTTGTATTAATCGAAGTAATCACGCATGCAATCAATGCATCTGTGCCAATGCAGCGGCAGTTTATTGATGCCCTTCTTAAAGAAATCAGCTGGACGGGAAGCAACAAATTCTTCAAAGGCATTTTGTACTGCCTCTCGGGTATTGAATTTCTTTCCCTCCAAAAAGTTATCCAAATTCTGGAAAAAGAAGTAGTCTGTAGGCGCAAGGTCTGGTGAGTATGGCGGATGACGGAGAGCTTCCAACCCCCAGTTCTTGCAACCTGGAGACCGTCTGCTGTGCAGTATGAGGTCGCGCATTGGCGTGCAGGAGCAGCGGAGACGAGCGATTGACCAATGCTGGTTGGAGATGTGCCAGCTTCTCCATCATTGTGTTCAGTTCTTCACAGTACACATCTGCAGTAATGCTCACCCCGTTTGGTAAGAAGCTGTGATGAATCACACCGGCGCTAGACCACCAAACAGTGACCATCACTCTTCTAGGGGTGAGTTTTCGTTTAGGGCATTGTTTAGGTGCTGAACCAGGATCCAACCAACTTGCTGAGCGCTTGCGGTTATCAAACAGAATCCATTTTTCATCGCAAGTAACAATGCGTTTCAAAATTCCTTCATTTGTGTGTCTGTTGAGCAATGCAAGGCATGTCTCGACGCGTACTTCGCGCTGGCGATCATTGAGTTCGTGGGGCACCCATTTGTCAAGCTTTCTTACCTTGCCAATTTGACGTAAATGGACCAATAATGTTTTGACGCTAACGTCGAAAGCTGCTGCTAATTCAACCGTAGATTGTGTATCATCGGCTTCCACAATCGCCTTTAATTCGTCATTGTCGACCAAAGTCTTCGGACGACCGCGAGGTTCATTTTTCAGGTCGATATTTCCAGAACGGAAGCGAGCAAACCAATAACAGGCTGTGCGTTAGTTTGTAGTGTTAGCTCCGTAAACGTCGTTGATGTTGCGTGCCGCTTGTGCCGCGTTGCTGCCACGACGATACTCACATATTCCATAATTACTCGAATTTTTAACGTATCCATGATGACGAAAAAGATTGAAATGCGATGAAAACGTTACACTAATCAATAAACAAATGACTACTTTTGGAAAATGAATTCCATGTTTTAAAATAAAATTAATTTGAAATTAGAATTCTTAGCCACACAAAAATTATTTTGATTTGAAATGGCCAGTACTGCAGAATGGGAATTACATAGATAAAGACCTATTATTCATATAATATCTATGCAAGAGAAAACTCGAAACAAAGGCCTATGCCAATATATCTGACCTGTATGGTAGTAAGGTCAATTTCCCCCCTATTGTTGAGGAGGCTCAAGCCCAACAGTAGGAAACGACTGAGCTGAAATTATGATGATTGTTAAACAATTCGCGTGATTTTTTTTAGTTAATTATGTAGACCATAGACCTAGGCCAACTCCATCTGATGTTGTTGCCACCCATCCATCCATGAGCCTACAGACGTCCACTACTGGACATAGGCCTCCCCACAAGAATGCCACTCGGAACGATCGTAAACCACTTGCATCCAACGGTTCTCTGCGACATTGAGAATGTCGTCAGTCCACCTAGTGAGGGATCGTTCTGCTGCTGCTGCTGATGATCAACAATTATATTCACAAGAAGGGTTGGTCCATCCGGGGTAGTACAACACTGCAGAGATGGCGTAGTGGTTAAGGTATCGACTTACAGTGCCAGTACCGCGGGTCCGAATCCCGCGCAGGATAACACTTTGTGCGATCCACAAGTTGTTGTTCTGAGTCTGTTAATTATATGTTTGTAAAGTCCCCCGCAATACAAGGATTAATTTCCTTAGTACAGGTGTTGTCTTTTTGAAAGAAAATAAGAAAACAAAAAAAACACACGCAGAAAAAGTCGATATCTGAATAGTAGCAATTTGTTATTGCCCTTCGTTCGGTAAGCGAGATAGCTGGAAGCTTAACTTTCTGAGGATGTTGGCGTGTATTGCCTGCCATTGGTGAAGCTTTTATTATCACCGAACCTCATTCACAATTCTGTCACCATCTTCACTGTAGGCAGTGGTCTATCAAAAGACCATGAGTGGTAGAATCACTTACCATGAGGTGTGGCTATGTGCTCGTTCGCGGCCAACATCAATAAAAAATATCCCTTAGTCGTGATTGTTCATTGTATTATTACTCCGTAAATCTTTATAGCTATAAATCTTTTGTTCGTATGTATGTAATTGAACTCTTTCTAAAAGGCTGGACCAATTTTGATGATTTTTTTGTGACTTTGCCGATGGATATGAAAATGTGGTAGATGGCGCTGCGATGGATTTCAAGGAGAAACCATTTTGCTATTTTTTAAATTTGAACAGAACAATGTCTATTGGGTCAGCTAGTTTATCTTTATGTATATATTTCTTGTGTACGTGAATATGCAACTTAACTCCGTCTAAAAGGCTGGACTAATTTTGATGATTTTTTTTATGGCTGTCCCGAAGGTTGTTGCTCAACGGTTGAATAGTTTAGATTAATAATTGGAACCGGTACATGGCGCTGCGATCGATTTCAAGGAGAATTCATTTTATTATTTTATAGATTTGAACAGAACAACGTCTATTGGGTCAGCTAGTATATACGTATTAATAATAATCTCGTCGTTAATAATTAATCGCTACCATTACTAAACGGAAGCTTTTCCTATTATTATTACATAGCAGAATAGCCAAACGTCGTGTACACTAAATAACACGTCATATATCATAGCCAAACCCACAAATAGGGGTAGAAACAATTAAATCCACCCCCCAAACATATTATACCTATTAATGAAATACCGAGGGCACCCCAATCTTATCCATTTATCTGCATTCTTCATATGTCACGGTGACAGGAAAGGGAATGTCCGCAATATTGCGGGATATATGGTTACACTATTAAGTTATGGTTATAAGTAAAGATCTATGTATGTAAGATAATAAGTAAATGGTTATGGAAAAGTTATTTTCAGCTTTATAATAAAAAATATTTTTCGCAAAGAAAAAACCGACTATAGATAAATTCTTAGATTTTGTTGATTTTTCAAAAACCGCTTGTCTGATTTAGATAAAATTGGGACTGACTGACACATGAGACCATTTAAGTATATACTTTCCAACAAAAGAATAATTTTTCAAATCGTTTGGCAAGCGACGGAGTTATGCGCGACAAACATAAAAAAAAGAAAAAAGAACATATACATACATCCGAATTGAGAACCTCCATTTATAAAAGTCGGTTAAAAAACACTATTTTTATGTGTTTCATCACGTTTGTATTTGATTTTTGATCTATTTGCAGCAGATCAATCCCTTCTATAGTGCAGGAGTCTCGAGCACAGCAGTGAAATAAATATGAGCTGAGATTGTAAATAAAACTACTTCACGGGACCATGACCATGAACGCTTTTTTTTTGTCAAGGGGTGGCACGTCGCCTTCGTCGTTGGGCCGACCAACGGAGCAGAGTGACTTGTCGTCAGTGATCAGCCCGACAGAATACCCCGGTCGCAGGATAACCTCTCCTCTCGACGTTACCCTCGGGGAAATCGATGACCATGAAAGCTGCAAAGTGTCTGAAACGTCGGTCAATCCAAAATCAAATACAAAAGCGATAAAATCCGTAATCATTATCGTCATTTCAGCTCGTCCCACTGTTGGGCTCGTGCCTCCTTCACAATAAGAGGGAAATTGACCTTACTATACCATGCTGGTCAGACAGGTTGGTATAGGGTATTATTTCGAGAATTCCTTCTCTTGCATGGATGTTATATGCGTATTATATACCTTAGTCGTCTTTTACGACATCCACGGGCAAGATAGGGAATGGCGATTTATATTCTTACTCCGTCACTACACGGACAGAAAAAAAATCCGTAAAGTAGTTTTATTTAAAACTAGCAACCCGCCCTCGCTTCGCTTCGTTTTTAGTCGTTTTACCCACGTAGTTCCCGTTCCCGTGGGAATACCGGAATAAAATATAGCCTAGTTTACGCCCTGATGTTATAGCTTTCCATTGGTGAAAGAATTTTTGAAATCGGTCCAGCCGTTTGGAAGATTACCCGGAACAAACAGACAGACAGACAAAAATTTTTTAATCTGTATTTTAGGCATAGGTGTCGTGCAAATAACCGTGTGAGCATGAAAAAAGCCTATTATTTTGACATTACAGACACTCCAACTTTATTTATTGGTATAGTTTAAAATGTGTAATACTCGCGTAAACATTAGAAATCATTATGAGCTGAGATGTTGAATAAATAAACTCTGCAAAGCCATCTTATACTTAAAGTTTATATTGTAGAAATAATGCTATTATTTTAAATTCAAATTCAAATCCTTTATTATGTATAAACTCCGCGGGAGCACTTACATATGGTAATTTTTTTACATTTTTACCTTAAATTACTACCGAATCGGAAGCGACCGTACTGAGAAGATCCGGCAAGAAACTCAGTGGGGGCGGATTTTGGCAGGAATTTGGAAGTGTCATGTGGTGTTCTTGTATTATATTTAATATCTTAGTGTTTTAACGTGTTATATTAAATAATTTTGATGGCATTTTATGTAATATATAGCGACAGAACTGCTGAGGTGTAGTGAATATGATATAAAACTGCTATACATACCTTTTTGTTTCCACCAAAATTCTCAGAAGACACCCCTAACAGTGGCCATTACACTGTTGGAGGCGACACTTTGACTTACTGACGGACCATTACTGACATGAAGAAATTGATAATTTGAAAAGTAAATTATAACTCGACACTGGCAAAAATGGCTTGTATTAATAGCTGATTGCCAAGACAAAATAAGAAGAAGAAGAAGAAGTCAGTGGGATTGTCTTCATTTTTATTCATTTACAATTTTTTATTTTAAATAAAATAATATACAACAACACGTCTATTAATAGCTCCAGTGTGATGCCTTTCGAACCATCATATAATACTGTTATTAAATATAACGAAAAAGTACCATGGCTGGAACAGATCCCGCAAGCGGCACCCGATCACGAGTTAACCACTAGAGCAGCCATCACTCCCCTCAACCACAATGGAGGGAAGGGAGTGACCCGCTCCCAAATATTTCCCACTCCACTTAATATTTAAGTCAAATAAAAAAGGTATTAAAATAACTTCTTTAGCAGAATTTACGTAAACATTAAAAATACAGTGTAAACTCTTTATAACGTTATCCTTTATAACGATAAACTCCCTATAACGTTGAAGTGAGCCCAACTTGGTTGGTTTGCGTTAAAACCCACATATTGAAACACTCTTTATAGCGATACGCCATTCTCTATTACGAAGAATTACGAAGAAATGTGTTCATATTTTTAGACAGTAAATATTTATTATCGGTATTATTGTAAGATCTACAATCGTACGAAAATATAGATGAGGATGTAGCCACAACTGGTACACTTACAGATGAACAAATTGTTGATTTAGTGTCAAAAAGTCAGGAAACACCCGATAATCAAGATGAATAAAATAAGTTGGTAGAAAATTTTTTGTTGTTTAATCAAGACGATGCCACCACATATCTAGATATGAATAGAATACATAAAATAATACAAAACAAGTACTGGCATAGCAAAAACCGTCAGACAAAGTTATCAGACTATATGTGTAAACAATAATTTATAAGCATTTATTATCTAAGACATACATATTAAAAATTCTTGTCAATTTGGTTGTTTTTTTGTTCACTCCATATAACGATAACTCTCTATAACGACAAAAAATGCTCAGTCCCTTGAGTTTCGTTAAAAAGAGTTTACACTGTAAATAGAATCTTCTTTTCATCGTCACAACTAAACGCTAAAATAGTAGACATTTTTAAAATGCCATTTCTCAGAACGCCCGATAAAAATGGCGCTTAAGAACAAAAAATTCAAGACAAAATCATAAGCAATCCACAGCTTTTGCTAACTACATTATCTTAAAGTGTTTTCTTTTAAAGGTAATCTTTACTACGAAATAAATGCTTTTGTTGCCAAATAATATTATAATTATCTATAATGACAGCTGTTTATTGAAATAAATAAACAAAGTGACTGCAGAGGTGGCGTAGCTGTTAAAGTGCCGAACTACCGTGCCAATGTCAGGGATTCGAATCCCACGTAGGACAACACTTTGTGCGCTCCACAAATTGTTGTTTTGAATGTAATTTGTATTCGTTAATTAAATGTTTGAAAATTCTCCCTCAATACAAGAATTATTCCTTTAGTGCAAAGTCTGACGTAAAAAGGCTGCATAAAAATGTCCCTAATATCATCAAACCTAATAAATTTCTCGTTAATAACAATTAAAAGGCAACATACTAAGAAACTCGACGGGGTGGAAACTCTGTCCAACACTTGAATGGATTCTTCGTAATAAGTTGATTGATATTAAGACTCCTAGCTATATTTCTTTTGGGTTTTATTTAATTTTCGCCCACAGCTTCGGAGAAACTGGTAGACACAAATGTATAAAAATGGAGTTGCATTTTTAATTCTTTAGTGTACGACCTTCTAGGTCTGAGGCGTGAAATAAGACAGGTATTTTTTTTTTTTTTTTTTTTTTTTTTTTTTTATGGGTGGGCTATGGTAAGCGCACGCGCGGTCCAATCCGTCCGGGGCGATGAAAGGACGGCGCGCGGGCCCATAACCCACCCGTACCCACGTCACCTCGTTGTTGGGCCGACCACCGGAGCAGATGTGACTTGTCGTCAGTGGTCGGCCCGACGGAATACCCTTTCGGGTATCCTCACCTCTCGACGTACTGGGACGTCGGTCGCCGTCGCGCGGTCAGCCTCTCCGCGGGTGACGGACAATTCCCCGGTCCGATCACCCGCGGCCTCGGCTAGGGCGGCATTAGGCGCAGATACTCGCGCCTGCGCCGCCCGAGTCGCCGGCGGCGGAACGTGTCGCCGAATAGCAGCTCTACTCGCACACGATCCGCCGCCTCCTTCCGTGAGATTACGGCCTCACAGAAGGCGGCGACCGCGTCCCAGTTCCTGACGCTGACGAGCATCTCCCTGGCGATGGTCGGCAGCGCCAGGTCGGCACCGATAATTGCGACGAGTTCACGGCGATCCCCCTCCCATGCAGCATACTCCTCGAGCGTGTGCTGCGCCGTGTCCTCGTCGCAACTGCAGTGGTGGCAGGACGGTGTGCTCTCCCTCCTGACAATCTTGTGCAGGTACTTCCCGAAGCAACCGTGCCCCGTCAGCACCTGCACCAGTCGGAAGGAAAGCACCCCGTGCGTCCGCTCCAACCACTCCATCAGCACCGGCCGGAGGGCCTCGACAGTCCTGACACCGTACCGAGGACTCTCCAGCCGGACTGCCCAACGGGCAATTACTTCTCGGCGGGCGTCGACCCGCCAGGCGGTGATCTCATTGACGGAGACCATGCTGCCACGGGCGCGCGTCTCCGACACCCGCCGATAAATGTCGGCGAGCATCTCCGCCTCCAGGTCCCACGGGGGGGTTCCGGCCAGGAGGCACGCTGCCTCCGTCGCCACCGTGCGGTAACCCCGTATGGCCCTGATCGCCATGACCCTCTGTGGTCGCCACAGGAGGGCCCTAAGACGGACGGTCAGGGACCCCGCCCACACCGGTGCGCCGTACAGGGCCATCGACCGGATCACCCCCACGTACAGCTGTCGGCACGTAGCACTGGGTCCGCCCACATTCGGCATCAGCCGCGAAAGGGCGGACGCCGCGCCGACAAGCCGGGGAACAAGTCGATGGAGATGCTCCCGGAACCAAAAATGCCCGTCGAGCACCAGGCCCAAGTACTTCATGTGGGCCTGGATGCTGATGGTGACCGAATTCACGGTGATCGAAGCGCCGGCGGGAGGCCCGGCGGTACGGAGGCCATGGAACAAAAGGGCCTCCGTCTTTTCCAGGGCTACCCTCAACCCCAGCGCTTCGATCCGCCTGACAATCTCCTCGGTGCCGAGAGTTGCCAGGCGTGCCGCCTCCTCGAGCGTCCCACCCCGGGCTGTGACGAGTGTATCGTCGGCGTAGCAAATTACGCCCAGCCCGGGTGGGAGGCTTCCTCTCAACGCCCAGTCGTAGCCGATGTTCCACAGGGTCGGACCCAGAACCGACCCCTGTGGGACACCGCACGTCATGGGCGTTCGCACAACGTCCCCTACTCGGTCAACGTAGAGGACACTGCGCCCCTCCAAGAAATAAGACAGGTATAACGTATACTTCTATATATTCTGTATTCCACAAACGATTCACACAAAAGATCTTTTTTGTGTGTGTACAGCTGTTGGCCGCAGATGACCTTGTCAGCTTGACGCGGACTATGGGTGAGCGCTGAGGGCTCTCAACCCGGAGAAAAGTATGCTAAGCGACATCGCCCAAAGGCTCCCCCTGTAGGGAACGTACCTCGGCTTGGGGCGTCACTGGAGGCAAAGTGGGCGTGCCCACGTTTTGGTTCGTGACTTTTGCACGGTGCGATTTCGTACCTCGACGGCGAGGGCGAAACCGCGGATATGTATGTGTTAAGGCCTCGTGGGCCGTGTAGGCTCTGCGATGAGCGAGTATGATATTGTCGTCCTCCTCGTCGAGGACGTGACGAGGACGTCGGATGGACACACAAAAGAAACAATTCGGAACATATTTATACTAAGACTTACAATGAAACCATAGGGCGATCTAGTAATTTTAGCATCGCCGTCTATGGAGCCGTTGGCACATATAATTAACAAAAAACATAAACAAATAATTCGAATTTTATAAATACAAATTTTATATATCAATATTTAAATAACATAAATCTTAAATAACCCATTTGGATGGTTTATCTGAACACTTTAGAGTGAAAAATTAATAATTAAAATTATTTTTATTTAATACCCTATTTTTAGATAAGTACCCTGCACCTAAGTAATCTTGCGTTATGGAAGCTTTACAAAGATATATTAACGTTTTTTTAATTACACCGTAACTAAGATTAAAAAATTGTGAACCGCATAAAGTATTGAAATATTTGGGAATCGAAACCCGCAGCACTCGACATCACTCGGGCCGACCACTGACGACAAGTCACCCTGCTCCGTAGGTCGGCCCAACGACGAAGGCGACGTGGGTACGGGTGGGTTATAGGCCCGCGCACCGTCCTTTCGTCGCTCCGGACGGAATGAACCGCGTGTGCGCTTACCATAGCCTACCCATAAAAAAAAAGCACTCGATATCACAGGTATCTTAATTACTACGCCACCAGAGTAATAAAAAAATGTTATGCAATCATTCACCCCATTATGAATCGATTTTGATGATTCTTTATTGGTTTTTTAGATAATAATAACCTCTGAATAGAGGTTCCATATTTTGATCTGTTGTTCCGTGTGGTGACGGAATAAGAATACAATTCACCGCTCCCTATCTTGCCCGTGGATGTTGTAAAAGATACAGACATCTATGCAAGAGAAGAAAAACTCGAAATAAAACCTTATGCCAACCTGTCTGACCAGCCATATGGTTAATATACCGCAATGGAGATTTAGTCTGGCACTCACAGAGAGGTTAGCCTCACGACGGCGATCGGCGTACCGAGGGGACGTCAAAGGGATAGGGTACGCTCTCGGGGTATTCTGTCGGGTCGACCACTGAAGTCAAGGCACTCTGCACCAGTGGTCAGCCCAACGACGAAGGCGACGTGCTATATGGATGGGTTACGGGTGTGCGTGCTTCCGCCCTTCTGTCGCCCCGGACGGAGCTGGGCGAGGAGTGCGCCGACATTAAACCAACCTCAAAAAAAAAATGGCCAAATGCCTCAGATATATGTGGGCTGCGATGATGATGATGAATATGCAGATAACATCTATGCGATAGTAAACTCTAAATGGAACCCTATGCCAACCCGTCTAACCAGCGTGGTATAACTAGGTCAATTTCCCTCTCATTTTAGAGGAGACTCGAGCTCAGCATTGGACTGTTATATGAGTTAGGATGATGATGATAATAACTTCTAAACAAAAGCCATAAAACGAACACGAAAATCCACCGCTGTTGTTAAAATTTCAACACACTTTATAATAATTCTGTAAATTTATCTGGTTGCAGTTTCTAGACATAAATATGGGCGGTTACGACAAAGAAACAAGAAGTTATCAGAAATAAATTTTAAAACCAATTACACTTTGCCCAAAGTTCCCGAAACGTATTAGTCATTGTAATTGTTTAATTAATTTCTTAGCAAATATATTTGCAAAGTTGTCGGGATTAATTTATTTCTTGTTTTAATATCAAGTGCGAATTGTTCCGGGTATGATTAAGTACTAATTAGTTTCTTTTGTATTAAAATAACGTTGAAAAGATCGTAAATTCTTGTCAAATTAGATCTTATTTGTTAATAACTTTGGAATTGTCAATATTATTTTTAAATAAAGGGAAGGAAGGGAGACTCACCACTTTCTCATCATCATCTCAGCTTTACATCGAAATAGACCTACTCCATCTGACGCCGACTGGTTAACTACTTCATTCCCAAGGACAGTTTACGTCTGACAGGTGGCCAGTGATAAACCCATTGCCAAACTTTTACGATATTTGCAATGGAGGATAACAGGTACGTATTACGTGGATCCCATGTAACTTGGAGCAAGATGATGCTGATGATGATGATATGTTTGAGTCAACTCAAGATAAAGTATGTCAACTGCTATGAGAATGTTATTAATTGTAGGATGTCCCAATGAAAATTAAGAGCTGGTGACAATGAAGTTTTTAGTCACGCCATTATCCCTGGAGCTCGAAATCAGTACCTGTTCCTCGTGGACTGCAAGGTTCACATATTACGTTACTCTTATTTGTTGACCGTTTAATCAGTTTTGCTCCTGTCTCCCACATTGCATAGGAAGGCAGTGAAATCAATCTTACAAAATTTCTTATTGTGGGTCTCAAAGCAAATAAAAGCGTTTCCCAGAAATGCCTCACAGTCAAAATTTGGTCTGATCTATAAAGAATACGGGCTTGTGGAGTTTACAGTAAAGGGTATGTGCATTGGGATGAGTCCCAATTCAGAAAACAGGTTACAGACTGCAATAATTATAATAACATCCGAATATACTGTGAGAATATGACCTCATTCTAGTAGATTCCCACAGCAATTTCAAGAATTTCCTCGATTCCAATATAATACAGTTGCTGATAAGTTCAGCTATTGCTGTTCTCTCTGAATTGCATAGGTGCCAATTATTTGCCACACCTTTGCTGATTATTGAACGGCAGAAGGCGAATGTTCCAATTGTTCCGTTAACTATACAGCGGGGTATAGTCGTTTTGTATGACGCCAATTGAGAGAGTACTGTTCGCATAAAAATTGTAAAATATTTTTACGATTTGTTCATTTTATTTATTGACTTTTCGTATAATTCTTTTTTTTTGTATAATTTTTCTTATTCATTTCATCACTTTCGCTTTGCGTAAATTTGATGTATATTCATGTTCAAATTGAAAAATATTTATTATTGTACATAATAAATATCTCCCAATGGTGACGGAATATGAATACCATTCACCACTCTTTATCTTGCTGGTGGATGTCGTAAAAGACGACTAAGGAATATAATACGCACATAACACGTATGCCAGAGAAAATAACTTGAAACAAAATCCTAAAACAACCCGTCTGACCAGCATGGTATAGTGAGGTTATTTTCGATCCTATTGTGGAGGAGGCTCAAGCCCAGCAATTGCACGTATATAATACTAATAATTTTCTATTTGAGCATGATTTTAATTAAATATTATATCAATACGGGATAGGGGACACCTAAATATCAGCTAAGCCCAAAACTCAGCTGACTTATATTTCTTTTTTAAATTACCTTTTTATATATTAAATTGTATACAAAATCTATACCAATAAATAAAATTGGAGTGTCTGTTTGTAATGTCAAAATAATAGGCTTTTTTCATGCTCACACGGTTATTTGCACGACACCTATGCCTAAAATAGCAATTAAAATTTTTTTGTCTGTCTATCTGTCTGTTTGTTCCGGGTAATCTTCAAAACGGCTGGACCGATTTCAAAAATTCTTTCACCAATGGAAAGCTATAATATCAGGGCGTAAACTAGGCTATACTTTATCCCGGTATTCCCACGGGAACGGGAACTACGCGGGTAAAACGACTATAACCTATAACCGAAGCGAAGCGAGGGCGGATTGCTAGTATTTAATAAATATGATAACTTCAGATGCCCTTTCACATAATAGCGGATAGTTCGTAAAAAGTAGAAATACATTTAGAAAGACAATTAGTTATTATAACAATCTTATAATAGAAATCCATCTAGCATGCCTGGTAAGTAGGCCAAAATCCTTCTACGTCTGCTGAACATAGTCGTCCTCAAAGAAAAAAAAAGTGTAGCACTCGGGGACTGCCGCGGTAAAGCTATTGCATAGCATTTTTTATCACCTTATGCAATTATAATTATTTATTTTTTATTTATGCAGTATTTTTTTTCTTTGATATTACTTCAAGTTTTCTCTTTGATATTAATTCAAGTTACACTTTTTGAGCGTAGTGACCAATAAGAAAACAAATGTACTATATGTATAACAAACAAACCGCCTTTGGTTTGGATTACCACTGTCGTCCGCTGAAGATCGTTGGGACCGTTAGAAAACGCGCGAAAACACTTTCTGACGTAAGCAACGCAAAGCGGTGGCACGTGTGCGCACCGGGACGGACGAACGCAGAATGCCGACAACCGTCACACCGAACGCTCGGCCGAGCTATATGGTAGGCGGGTGTTAGGTTTTATTTTCGTTACGGAATTTCTTGATTCGGTCGCCGCGCTCAAAGCCCGCGATAAAAGCTACGCAATAGCTTAAAAACAATCACTTTTGGAATGGGTAAGTCTCTTTTTTAGGGTTCCATACCCAAAGGATAAAAACGGGACCCTACTACTAAGACTTCGCTGTCTGTCCGTCCGTCTGTCAGTCACCAGGCTGTATCTCAACAACCGCGATAGCTAGATAGTTGAAATTTGCACAAATTATGTATTTCTGTTGCTGCTATAACAACAAATACTAAAAAGAAATAAAATAAATATTTAAAGGGGGGCTCCCATACAACAACCGTGATTTTTTATAGATAATAGTACGGAACCCTTCGTGCGTGACTCCAACTCGTACTTAGCAGTTTTTTTTTTAATTTAAGTAAATAGTAAGAATACAAGCAAAATGTAAATGAATATTTTCGCTGTCGTTACCGGACGGTGTCGGTCTGATCAGCCAATTTGCACTGATGCCTCGCGACATTTCTCTTTAATTAATAACAACTGTCATGATGTCGAGCTTTGTTCTGATGCAGTTCAGTACTAGTTCTAATATTGATATTCGTTTGTTATTGATACATTTGTTCTTATTCTTTTGAAATCATATACGTACCTACTACTATTAAAAATGCTCAATTCATTTATCTATACCAATAAATAAAATTAGAGTGTCTGTTTGTAATGTCAAAATAATAGGCTTTTTTCATGCTCACACGGTTATTTGCACTATACATTGCTAGTCTAGGTTGCTAGTCTTATATATAAATTTCTTGTGTACCTGTGTGTCATTGAACTCCTCCTAAACGGTTGGACCGATGTTGATGAAATTTTTTGTGCATGTTCAAGGGGATATAAGAATTGTTTAGATTCACAATTGGACTCGGTAGGTGGCGCTTATTTGAATAGAACAACGTCTGTTGGGTCAACTAGTTCTTTATAAGTCTAAGTATAAGATTACAATTCGCCACCACCTATTTTGTCCATGGGTGTTGTAAAAGAAGACTAAGGATAGCAGATAACATTCATAGGCAAGAGAGGTAAAACTCGAAAGGAAACCGCCCATCGTGAAGAACGCTTAAGCTCACCAGTGGGACGTCGCATTAAGCTGTGATGATAAGTGATGATGATTAAGGCCATTTAGACATTGTCAATTTTAACTGTGCCCTCGATATTGCAGAGGTCCATGTGCGGCAGTATCACCTACCACCAGGCATGCTGCTCGCTCGTGTGCCAACATCGGCAATAAAAAAAATATCATGCTGGTCATACGGGTTAGTATAGGGTTTTATTTCGAGTTTTCCTTATTTTGGATAAATGTTATATGTGTATTATCTCCCTTAGCCGTCTTTTACGACATCCATGAGTAAGATAGGGAGTGGTGAATTGTATTCTTACTTGGTCACCAAATGAACATATCATATTACAATATAATACAAAAAAAAATCAGCATTTGAACCCACGAGCGTGCTTATTAGGCGTAAAATACACGCAGTGTAAGACGAACCAGGTGGATCATCGAACTGGTGAATGTTGCAGGGTGTCGTTGGATGCAGGCGGCATAGGAGCGTACTTTATGGCGAACATCTTCACTAGTACACACAAGATAAGCAAATATTTTTAAACAAACAAAACAGGTTCTTAATTTCTTATATCAAAGAAATAATTCAATCAGAAAGTACAAAAAGGAAATGTCACATCGTTAACGGAAACCGTTTCCCTATATTTAATTAAGTTTTATTATCAATGAAAACTAGTTAAGAAATATACATTTACCTTGTATCACTAGAGTGACTAAGCAGCTGGTAAATATCGGACAGTTCTTAAATTTTATCATCATTATTGGGCTCGGGAGGGAAAAAATCCTCTATCGGAGGGAAATTAATCAATACTTCACTGGTCATATGTGTTGATATAGGGTTTTCTTTTAAGTTTACCTACTCTTGCATATATATTATATGCATTTTATATCGCTTAGTCGTCTTTTATGACAGTGGCAAGATAGGGGGATGGTGAATTGTCTTATTGCATCACTACACGGAAATATAATAATAAATAATTCTTAAATTTATTGATGTATGAAATCTTTCCTCTAAATGCTGGATATTTTTTGTGGAAGTGATTTTGAAAAAGGGACGGAAATGTGTTACAGAAAACTGAGGAAGCGCGCGTTATTTGATTTGACCAATGAGCGCACTCACTGGTGGAACGATGATAGTGAAATGGTACCGACCTATTTTGCCTGAGGTTGGTACCACGACCCACTGTCGGCCACCATAGCTTATGCGTGTATGTGAGGATAAAAAGAAAGAAAAATACAGCGTTGCCAACCTTATTATTTAAATCGTATTAATAAGTCTCATTATTTTTTCAGAATTTTAATTACTATTGCGTAATTACCACGACTAGAAATAATCTTATATGGATTAAGTGCGCGCCTTACTACCATGTCCATCCATCCACATAGAGTGCAGTCTTGTGCCGCCTGCATCCAACAACGTCCAGCAATTTTCGCTAGCTCATCGATATAAAACTTGTCCTTATACTTATTGTAATAATAATAATAATAATGGATAAACACGTTTATTACATTTTAGGTAGTTTGTAAGTTAAATAAAGATAATAATAGTATATTATCCCGAAATAGAAATAATGTATGGAGACACTACTAATAAATCTACTAATATAAAAGTCAGTAATTAGTTTCGGTGACTTCCTCGTACATTTAATTAGAGACGTAGTTACTTATAATATAATTATATGTAAGTAGATTATTAAATTAACTATCGCATAATCAACTGTATCGTAAATCCAATCAGATAACTAGTTATGATATCTCAAATTTTAACTAACGAAAGCACAGATGGCGTAGTGGTTAAAATGTTCAATTCTCATACAGTATCAGTCGTTCTGAATCTAGGTGTAATTTATGGATATTATTTTGTGTTTTATTACAAACATATCCTGCTCACAATACAAGGCATAGTTCCTTTGTGCAGGATGTTATCTATAATCCGGCGAGGTGGTGGTGCATGTGAAAACGGTCATGCCTTCGTCGTAGTCGAGGGACGGGAACAGTGTATGGTTTTTAGTTGGTAGTGGCGCTGATAATAAATCGACGTTGCCTGGCATACCCCATCTATCAAAGGGTATGTGTGTGTAAATTTTTCAAAAGAGAAAATAAAGAGTGCCTGCTTATTTCAAATTCAAATCCTTTATCATGTATAAACCCCGCGGGGGCACTTACATATGGTCATTTTTTTACATTTTCCCTTAAATTACTACCGGATCGGAACACGATCACACTGAGAAGATCCAGCAAGAATCTCAGTGGGATTATCTTCTTTTCTATTCATTTACTTTTTTTTTAAATAAAATAATATCCAACAACACGTCTATTAATAGCTCCAGTGTGATGCCTGATTTATGTACGCACATAAGAAGTTATAATTTACTGGCGTAAAAAGATAAAAAACTTTATTAAAATTTTATTCTTCGCCTTAACCTACGTTTGTAGTAAAAACGACACTAATAATAGAGAAAAATGTATTTAATACATTGAAAATTTTATTATAACGCATTATCTAGTTGATATTTGTGACCGTGTGTGCACAAATCCTACTAATATTATAATCGCGAAAGTTTGTGAGTATGTAAGTATGTTTTCTTGCTGTTTCACGCAAAAACTACTGAATAGATTTTAACAAAATTTTACAGTAATATAGCTTACATATCAGAATAACACATAGGCTATAATTTATTCTAATTTTCCCTCGGGGAAGGGAAGTATGAGAGTAAGAGCAGCCGCAGACATACAATTGTAAGTTGGCCGACTAAATCGCAAATCGTATTAGGCGCAGTTACTTATGCTAGCCCGCACATCGTCTCCAACTAAATCGTCCAACTAATTAATTGGATACCGATCGTATCAGAATCACAATTCCCTTCCCATTAAAAAGTTGTCCAACTATCGGTCAACTGCTTGTTAGCATGGTTATCCTATGCAAGTTCGCACACTATCCAACTTAGTTGGACAGTTGTACGGCAAAATGCAAGGTGACCACACGCGTGCGCGTGATTTCCCCACGCTCGCATCTTCATCGACGGGTACGATGTCTGTCTCGTAATCACTTGTTGCAAACGAAAAAGTAGAAGAGCTCATAGAAGAAGTTCAAAAAAGGCTAGCGTTGTACAAAAAAAAAACTTGAAACAATTTGTCAGGGTAATATCTGAGTTTATAATGCAATGTATGATGCTTCCCATATTGTAATCTGTTACTTAATATGAGATGCACCCAAAATGTGTTCTCTTTTATTTTCGTCTTCTTTTTATTAATAGAGCAATTAAAAGGTTTTTCCCGCATTTTCACGCACACGCACCGCGCTGGCAATACTGGCACCGACTAAATCGATTAAGTCTGCGGCGTGTAACCAATTAAATAAAGTTGGCCAACTAAATTGTAAGAGCACGCAATTTAGTTGTACGATAGTCGTCCAACTTGCAATTGTATGTGTGCGGGCTCTCTAAAACCGCAGGGCGCTGCTATTTTTTTTTTTTTTTTATTGCAAACGGTGGCAAACGAGCAAACAGTACACCTGATGGTAAGTGTTGCTGCCGCTCATGAACCTTTACAAGGTCGCTGCCTACCGCGAAGAAAGTGAAGGGAGTGTGAATGCGTGCATTGAGGCTTGGTGATACCAAGGGCACCACCAAAACCCTCCACACTCAAACACCCTCAGAAAGTTGGGCTGCCGGATCTCTCACTCACCGAACGAAGCGCAGTAACAAATCGCTACTACTCAGACGTCGATTTTCTGCTCAGTGTGGTACTGCCCCGGACGGACCGGCCCGCGGCTGTAGACAGATAACTGTCGACAGTGTGGTCCTACCACTCTTAAGTCGCATGCTAGTCATAAATATTTACTCTCATCATTTTAAGGCGGCAAAAAGAGTATAACTTCAAAAAAAATTACAAGATCAACGAAATGTGATCAATAATTTACAAACTTGAATGAATAATGTTTTTAATTTCCGTGTGGTGACGGAGTAAGAATACAATTCACCACCCCCTATCTTACCCGTGGGTGATCGTACGAGACGACTAAGGGATATAAAACGCATATAACATCTATGCGAGAGAAGGAAAACTCGAAATAAAACCCTATACCAACACGTCTGACCAGCGTGGTATAGTAGATCAATCACCCTTCCATTATGGAGGAGGCCCGAGCCCAACAGTGGGACGTATATGGGCTGAGATGATGATGATGATGAATATTTATATCAAGAGAAGGAAAACTCGAAATAAAACCCTGTACCAACATGTCTGACCAGTATGGTATAGTAGGTCAATTTCCCTCCTATTAGAGAGGAGGCTTAACCCCAATATTAGGACGTATATGGACTAAGATGATATCATCTATATATGTAATTGACCTACTTTAATTAATAATTTAACCTACTTTACCACGCTGGTCAGACATGTTTTGATTCGAGTTTTCTTTCTTATGTTTTGATGTTATCTGCAGAATACATCCTTTAGTCATCTTTTACGACATCCACAGTTAAGAGCAGACTGGTAAATTGTGTTTTTGCTCTGTCACCACACGAAAAATTTGGATTTTTACACGTTTATAATTAACTAGCAACCCGCCCTCGCTTCGCTTCGGTTATAGGTTATAGTCGTTTTACCCGCGTAGTTCCCGTTCCCGTGGGAATACCGGAATAAAATATAGCCTAGTTTACGCCCTGATATTATAGCTTTCCATTGGTGAAAGAATTTTTGAAGTCGGTCCAGCCGTTTTGAAGATTACCCGGAACAAACAGACAGACAGACAGACAAAAAAATTTTAATTGCTATTTTAGACATAGGTGTCGTGCAAATAACCGTGTGAGCATGAAAAAAGCCCATTATTTTGACATTACAAACAGACACTCCAATTTTATTTATTGGTATAGATACTTCAATGTATTAAATAAAATAAATAGCTTTAAACACTTTCCTTGTACCGTAAAGTCGTGTATTTTTATTATCGCATTCTGACAAGCGACATTTTACGATACCCATCCCTTTCTTTATGAGCACACCCAAGTTATGGACAGTCGCAAACAATTTCTACTAACTTTAGAAACGTAGTACTTTAAAAAATTTGAAATTTCCGTGTGGTAACGAAGTATGAATAAATACAATTCACCACAAATCTTGCCCATACGTCTAGTAAAAATGACTGAGGGATTAAATATGCATGTAATATCTGTGCAGGAGAAGAAAAACTAGAAATAATGGTTATAGTAAGCCAATTTCCTTCATATTGTGGAGGAGCCCAACAATGGGACATGTGCGGGCTGAAATAAATGAAAGATTTTGAAATTAATTACAAAAAAAAACTTGAATAATATTATAAAATTTTGCAAATAAAAATTAGGACTTAAAATAATATTGGAAAGGGTCCATTTAAAGAAAAACGATACAACAATGAACAAATGGACGGTCCCTACGTACATAAAGACATGCCAAAAATGGCATTTTTTTATTGTATTCTTTAGGCTTTTTGACATTTCTTTATGTACTTAGGGACCGTCAAAATATTTTTATGAAATAAAACCCTATACCAACACGTCTGACCAGCGTGGTATAGTAGGTCAATTACCCTTCCATTATGGAGGAGGCCCGAGCCCAACAGTGGGACGTATGTGGGCTGAGATGATGATGATGATGATGAATTGTATTCCTACTCCATCACCACACGAAATAATTAATTACTTAATACTTAAAAAATGACACCCGTAAATTTATTTTCATCGCAGCCCACATACGTCCCACTATTGGGCTCGGGCCTCCTCCACAATGTGATGGAATTTGACCTACTATACCATGCTGGTCAGACATGTTAGTATAGGGTTTCATTTCGAGTTTTCCTTCTCTTACACAGATGTTATGTGCATATTATATCCCATAATCGTCTTTTACGACAGCCACGGGCAAGATAGGGAGTGAGGAATTGTATTCTTACTCCGTCACCAAACGGAAAAATAATATTTTATTAAATCCTAATAGTTTTGTTTGCGACTGTCCATATATCTGTAACGTATGGTAAACAGAAGGTACTCCGGTAATTGCCCGGCTATTGTCCGAATCAACTGTCCGTTGAATTTATTACGCATGGTTTTTACGACCTGTACAGATTAGAAAAGGTTTTTTTTTTGTAAAAGATTAAGTTTCTTATTTGTGTATAAAATAGCTTCCTTTTGCGAGAGACGGGTATTTACTGACAGGTTTTGGTTGCCAATATGGTGCAATGGTTTAGATGACCTTCATTTACTATTTAGTGAATTCATATCGTCGATCTGTTTCATGTCATTTTCGTGTGGTGACAGAGTAAGAATACAATTCACCACTCCCTGTCCTGTCCGTGAATATCGTAAAAGATGACTAAGAGATATAATAAGCATATAACATCTGTGCAAGAGAAGGAAAACTCGAAACAAAGCCCTATTCCAACAAGTCTGACCAGCGTGGAATAGTAAGTCAATTCCCCTCCCATTAAGGAGGCCTGAGCCCAAAACTAGGACATATATGGGCCGAGATGATGATACTCCATCCATCAATTCGTAGATGTTCACTGTTAGGCATAGGTGGCCCCACGAGAATGCCTAGGAATGGTCCTACGACACTTGCATTTAACGGTTCCTTGTAACTTTCAAAATTTCGTCAGTCTAACTAATAGGAGGTTGTCCTACGCGGAATCATCGGATTCTTGGTCGCCTATCGAAAACCTTTCTTCTCCAAAGGATTCCCCCGTAAAATATAAAGTAAATTCAGCTTATCAAAATGTCAAATATAAATTATTACATTATATACATGAAAAAATCCAAATATAGTTAAAACACATCAAATGAACGCTCAAGAAGGCTTTGTAACCTGATTGATTTTACTAGTTATTACTTTTTATAATCATTGCTCTCATGTAAGCGACCTGTGTCTTTTTGAGAATAAATTCTTTCAACCTAAATGGATATTGATACTTTACAGTTCAAGATCTTTTAAGATCTCGCTTTTATCATTACTTTTTGAAAGGAAAATTTCTTTAGGCACGTTCGGTACTTTTGGTTTAGGGAAACAGCACTGAACTTGGGCGATCGTCTAGCTTTACGTTAGTGATAGCTGAGCCATTGACGTAACGTACATCATCATCATCATTTCAGCTCATATACAACCCATTGTTGGGCTCGAGCCTCCTCCACAACGGAAGCGAAATTGACCTACTACACCACGCTGGCTGGTGGCACTATAGTGCCACCAGCCAGCGTGGTATACCACGTGGGTAAGTCAATTTAGTAGGTATAGGGTTTTATTTCGAGTTTTACTTCTCTTTTTTACTTCTCTTGAATAAGTGTTATCTGCAAATAGTCGTCTTTTACAACTTTTACAACATCTAGGGGCCAGATAGGGGCTGGCGAATTGTATTCTTACTCCATCATCATACGGAAAGCGTAGATAGCTACCTACTATCAAACATTAAATTCAAATCCTTTCTTTTGATATCGCAAAGATTATAATTATAAGTAACATTGAAAATTTAAATTTTAATTAATCTCTCGATACAAATAAAAACAAAAGCTTTAAAAAACATAATTCGCGATATTTTTCTTTAACTTGACACTGGCACACCTATAGCTCATATTATTGTAGCTTATTTTAGCAATAAGCTACAAAAGAAGAAGTGGCAGCCATTTTGGATTTTAAATTTGTCGAACTAGTCAAATCCTTTCATTTAATACTCATATTTAGAAAAAAATATCAAATCTGAGGCTCGAACTCAACATGGGGACGTATTAGATTTAAAATAATGTCAAAATCATTTCAGCTCATTTACAGAGTTGGGCTCGAGAAATTAAAGGGAAATTAACCTACTCTATACCAACACGTTTGACCAGCGTGGTATAGTAAGGTCAATTTCCCTCCTATTGTGGAGGAGGCTCGAGCTGGAGTACTGCTGGAGTAGAACGTATATGAGCTGTAATGATGATGATGACGCCTCGACGGTCAGACGTCTTCGCTTGAATAGATGTATATGCATATTTAATCCTTAAGTCATCTTTTACGACACCCACAGGCAAGAGACGGGGTGGTGGATAGTATTCTTACTCTGTCACCATATGGAAAAGTGACAAAATACGGCGAGTTAAATTATTATAGAGATTTAATACCTACAGAATATATCTGAATAATTAACAAATGTTTAATTATTATGTACATATCAAATCGAATAAAGCCTATTACAATTTATTTGCTTGATTTAATCTGTAACATGTAGACACTCCATATTGATACAGCTTTTGCGGGACCGTGAAAGCGTGAAAATGTAATGATCTCGTATTAAAGTCAATATCTTAGTGTTTTAATGTATTATATTAAATTACTAGCAACCCGCCTTCGCTTCGCTTCGGTTTCAGTCGCCTTACTCACGTAGTTCCCGTTCCTGTGGGTATACTGGGATAAATTATAGCCTATGTTACTCGGGGATACTGTAACATTCTAATGGTGAAAGAATTATTGAAATCCGTCCAGGAGTTTTTGAGTTTATTCGTAAGGAACGTTTCCTCTTTATAATATTAGTGTAGATTACACCCTTAGAGGGTGAAAATTAAGGAATGCTGAAACACGTGTTTATTTATTATTACTAAAGAGTATTTTTGGAGAATTTGAAGAAAATCGATGTAGATTTTTTTTTCTCCTCATACAAAATTTGTTACTGCGGTTTACCCCCTAGGGGTTGAATTTCAAAAAACCCTTTCTTAGTAAGTTTCTACGTCACGCAAAGAAACTAATGTCAAAATTTCATGTTTCTGGCTTCAGTAGTTTCGGCTCTGTGATAAGGCAGTAAACTGACATCTTTCTACCTATTTTACACCCTTATAGGATGAAAATGGACAAACGCTGAAACACGTGTTTATTTATTTTTATTAAAGAGTATTTGTGCTTAATTTGAAGACAGTAGCTAAAGTTTTTTTTTCATTCCATACAGATTTTACCGTTGCATTTCACCCCCTTAGGGGTGGAATTTCAAAAAATCCTTTCTATCTGGGTGCCTACGTCACAAAATGAAACTACAGTCCAAATTTCATTTCTCTAGCTTCAGTAGGTTCGGCTCACCCTGTTCCTTAAAATGTATATTATTGTTAAAGCCCCCGCAACACCCCTTGCAGGTGGAATTTCGTAAAATACGTTCTTAGCTGACCTACACTCAGCGAAAGGAATATTCCTGCCAAATTTCAAGTCCGTACGCCTTATGGTTCCAGAGATATGGTGATGAGTCAATATATCGCTCGCAAAACCCGCCTCTCCTATATAATATATATAGATTTGGCAGTTTATATAATGTGGATAAAGTACTAAAGTTTAGTGAATATGATATAACAGTGATTTTATAAATCGATACGAAGCACTGAATCGATACTTTGCCTAGAAATTCGTCATTCGTTTTTATTCTGCGCTTTGTACTACATAATACTTTAGGAATTCCTAAAAAAAAAGACTCATCACAATCCCGTAGAAAAAAATATCGATGGATCGATTAATCGGAAATCCTCCAGACCTCGATTTTTTTATGAATCGATTCTTGGGACGACGATTGAAATCGATTCAAGAATCGATCTTTTTCAGAAAAATCGCCCATCCCTACTATGTGAATGAGCATATGCCTATGAAAACAGTGAGTACAGATATGACGGCTGGAATGGGGCTGCATAGGAGGTTATAGAAGGTAAGAACATGTGCTAATCCCACTTAGCGTGGGATGAGGGCAGACAAAAAATAAGATAACACAGAATTTTATCTCTACTCACAATTAGTTTTCAG